>OX438980.1:2564343-3846515 GCA_949316085.1 Hypercompe scribonia
ACCTTAGAAACGAAGTTTTGGCCTAATATATTCCTTTGGCCAGATGAGTTGGTTTAAGGTTTGTTTGTTCACTTTGCAATGATGTCGTCTTGCAGAGTTTGCTCCTTTAGTCGCCTTTATATTATAGTGATGATGGTGATATTCCACATTCTACCCATCACCACACTGACAATAATATTGTATAATTGTTACTATATTGTATAATAGTTCACATAACATCTAAAACTTCTGAGTCGTAAAGTTAGAATAGTAAGGACAGCTCATTTTATGCAAACTCTGGTATGAACGTGTAAACAGTTAAATGTAAAGAATATAGTAGTACGAATTTCTATCAGTGTTTTATGACATGTTCTTTTTCCAGGAAAAACCGCCATCCTAAGTTTCTTAAACAAGTTCATGTCTGTGGACCTCAAAGATGATTCTGTGATCGCCAAATCCACATCAGCGAGAGAACATGAGTTCTGTAATATACGAAGTAACAGGGCCAAGGAGGAGAATAAAGCCGTCATACCTGACGAAGAACGGGCTAACTTGTCACAAGTTGAAATTAGTTATGTGTAAGTATCTCTAAAAATTTGAACAAGACGTTTTAGAGAGGAAAAAAAAAAAGGAAACGGTTTAAATCGCGTCTGCATTCGAAGTATTGCTTAGTGGTTTAGCCTAAAGGGCGGCTTCGCCGCTCCCAGCTGAACTGAGTGTTCTGGCATTGATACTTGCGTGTGACAACGCTTTGTCTAACACGCAAACTGTCTGTCTGAGTCTGACTGTTCTTCGTGTCTGTCATGATGTTTGTAAAGTCCACCATGAGATTAAATTATTTTGTGTACACATAAAACAAATTACACACTGAAATAAAAAAAAAAAAAAAACACTTAAATCGCAAAGTGTTAAGAGTACGACTTTATAGCTAGGTGGTTCTTTTAGTAAGGACTGTGTTTGAAACGTACATTTCATTGTTGCAGGAAGAAGTTCCAAAAGTTCCAAGACAAAAAGCTACGCTTGAACGACGGCAGTGTAAAGGAACTGAAGATGGCCAAAAAGAAAGGCACCTTACGCGAAACATTGTTAGACCGTAGAAGTAAGATGAAATCAGATCGTTATTGTAAATAAATATATATATTTTTAAGTAAGCGATTGTTTTTTTTTCTAAATAGCCCTCAGCTCTGGTTGTCATACAAACATGTGTGGCACTCCTTAATGGTAGTCGGAGTCGTAAAAATTCGATATCACCTAGTCAAATAGGTCCGATGGTAGTTGTTCCACACGAAAATAAATCAAATTTAAGCCATGTCATAGTAGACCTAGAGCCAAGTGTGGAAAAAGCTAGAAGGATCATCTCGTAGTTATCTGTGTGGTGACGACTTAAGAATGCAGTATGATCACCCCTATTCATCCCGTGGGTATCGTAAGAGGCGACTAAGGGAACAAATTATGCAGGAAAACATCACTGCAAGGAGAAGGAAAACTTGATTAAAACTCTATTCCAACTCGTCTGGCCAGCGTGGTATAATAGGCCAAAACCTCCTTACCAAGGAGAAGCCTGTGTCCAGCAGTATACTATTAAAGGCTGTTGATGTTCTAGTTTCATAATGGTATATAAATGTTTTTCTCGCAATATATGTCAGAAAGGAGATATTTTAAAAAAAAACCGTTATTAGGCGCCATTTTATGAACTTGGTGGCGCGAGTGGCGGAAATACAAGGTGGCAAAGTTGAAATTTAAAAACAGCATACCAAAATCCATAAATCGATCAATTTTCAAAACTGCCGGTAAACTTTCCTAGTAACACCTTTATTTTCGATCAAAGGATTAAAAACTGATACGGTAAATGACTAAAAAACTCAATGACAACGAACATAATAAGAACAAATATGGCCGACCTTTCGTATTAGTTCCATTTATCACCGTGGAACTTTTTTCGTGAGACTTGTTAAAAATACAGCTATTGTTTTGTTTCGTATAACTAAACAAACGTTTAGTGGACAATTTAATGCCTATTAGAGAAACGTGTATATTCTTAGCCGTTTTATGTTTATGTTAGATGTGGAACCGGGTGGAGAGTTGAATTTACCGTCGGCAGCACTTGCAACGTGACACGTGTCGTGACTAGCGCCACCAACTTGTCGAAATGAAAAATCACATACACACACACAGTACGACAAGTGACGCAGTAGTGCGCAGTGCGCTGTCGAGAAATTAATAAAACTTTATTTAAAACTGAATAAATTGACTTAAACATAGTGACTTTATCTAAATAAGTTTTACTGTAAACTGCAGACGGTATATACTCGTAGATACCAATAGCTTAAGCACGCACAGTTTAATCGACAATTTCGTTAACTAGAAATTTGTAGTGTTTATTTTGGTGAGGTGAATCCATTGAAAACAGTGACAAATTTAAGTTGTTAACGTTTCAACGTGTATCAGTGCAACATGGCCGATGAATATGCTTTTGTTAAACGCCGAAAATTAGTCCTAAAAGCAGATAAACCCAAGTAAGTCTATATAAACTAACCAAAACACTTTGTTTTACTTCTAGATGCTTCCAATAATGAGTCACGTTAAATATCAGCACTGAATATTGACCGCACGTTATTAACAGTGTACTGCCTGATATAGGCCTCGATTGATATAGAATTTGTGTCAAGTTTGCCTGCTCATTCTAGTATCCTGTGTAGTTTGACCCTTAACCATACCATATGACGCCATCCGATTAGAATGTTGTTCAATTCTTAATTAACAACTACTTATATATTTAGTTGTAATGCTGATTTGATGTTTAACTTCTCACTTTTTCTGTTATGGTGCATGTTAAGTAAATATCATTGGAGTATTGATGCCAAACTATGAGTAATAATTTGTAGTCATGGTCTTTCTTAAGCAATACCCTGTTGTAAATGTTTTTATTTTGACATGAATATAGATAATTTTGGCAGTCAATTGTGACTAGAGCTATTCTGGTAATTATTGCTAAAGAATCACTTAAATTTGCTTCAAAATCATAGGTATTTTTTCAAAAAAAAAAACCATTCAAATAATGTAACATTTATATATATTACCATCCCGGCATGATTCTTGGGAGCAATTTATAAATATTTACTTCTTTTCAGGAGTAGGAAGCGGAAACACAAGAGTGACAAGAAAAGTCACGCGGATAAGACCGATGTCAACGATGACTCCACTAAATGCGGCGGCTGGTGGAAAGTACCAAGATTGAAGATGTAACTGGTTCCATATCCATTGAATATGGTCGCAATGTCTATGTTTCGGCTCTCGACAACGGACTATTCACTATTGGAGCCCCTCACGATGAAGGCACTGGACCATCACCTGAAGAAATTTTCACAGCCTTCCCAGCGGGAGAAAATAAATTTGCCCTTAAATCAGGATATGGAAAGTACTTAGGTGTAAGCAGAGACGGCATCGTCATAGGAAGATCTGATGCTGTTGGTCCTATGGAACAATGGGAGCCGGTATTTCAAGATGGTAAGTTTCATACTTTGAAACAAGTCCATGCCCAATAAATTGTTAAAACTGTTAATTATAGGTACAGCTGCTCCTTTTCTTAATACTCTTTCTAGAATACTGAGTTTTCAGTTTAGCAGTGCTAAAAGATAAATCATTTTAAGTCTCATAACGTTATGCTAAATAAGCGAGGAGATAACAAGTTTCTTAACGGGATTGCATATAGTTTTTAAATCAATATTTTATCGCTATATATGTGGCAATCGTTAAGGGTAGTTGGAGGCCTAAAAGTTTGACAATAGCCTACCTACAAATCTTCAATATTGCTTAGTAATCAAGTCTGACGGTAGTTGCTCGACGTAAAAGAAAAAAAAACGAAGTTCAGCCATGTCAGTAGACTTAAAGCCAAGTCTGGGAAAAACTATGAGGATCCTTAGTTATCCATGTGGTGATGGATTAAGAATATATAGTGTCACCACTCTTATTCACCCCCATGGGCGTCGTAAGAGGCGACTTGAGCTACAAATTACGCAGGACAGCATCACTGCAAAAAGAAGGAAACTTGAAAAAACTCTTTCCCCTTCTTTTCTTTCTTTTTATTTTGAATATATGTATCTGCTTAAGTCCAGCACTGGACAGATAAAATCTGTTTATGTGATGATGGGATGTTAAGGATACTATTTTGTTTAACAGGCTGTAACAGTCCACTGCTGGATATAGGCCTCACCTTAGAAACGAAGTTTTGGCCTAATATATTCCTTTGGCCAGATGAGTTGGTTTAAGGTTTGTTTGTTCACTTTGCAATGATGTCGTCTTGCAGAGTTTGCTCCTTTAGTCGCCTTTATATTATAGTGATGATGGTGATATTCCACATTCTACCCATCACCACACTGACAATAATATTGTATAATTGTTACTATATTGTATAATAGTTCACATAACATCTAAAACTTCTGAGTCGTAAAGTTAGAATAGTAAGGACAGCTCATTTTATGCAAACTCTGGTATGAACGTGTAAACAGTTAAATGTAAAGAATATAGTAGTACGAATTTCTATCAGTGTTTTATGACATGTTCTTTTTCCAGGAAAAACCGCCATCCTAAGTTTCTTAAACAAGTTCATGTCTGTGGACCTCAAAGATGATTCTGTGATCGCCAAATCCACATCAGCGAGAGAACATGAGTTCTGTAATATACGAAGTAACAGGGCCAAGGAGGAGAATAAAGCCGTCATACCTGACGAAGAACGGGCTAACTTGTCACAAGTTGAAATTAGTTATGTGTAAGTATCTCTAAAAATTTGAACAAGACGTTTTAGAGAGGAAAAAAAAAAAGGAAACGGTTTAAATCGCGTCTGCATTCGAAGTATTGCTTAGTGGTTTAGCCTAAAGGGCGGCTTCGCCGCTCCCAGCTGAACTGAGTGTTCTGGCATTGATACTTGCGTGTGACAACGCTTTGTCTAACACGCAAACTGTCTGTCTGAGTCTGACTGTTCTTCGTGTCTGTCATGATGTTTGTAAAGTCCACCATGAGATTAAATTATTTTGTGTACACATAAAACAAATTACACACTGAAATAAAAAAAAAAAAAAACACTTAAATCGCAAAGTGTTAAGAGTACGACTTTATAGCTAGGTGGTTCTTTTAGTAAGGACTGTGTTTGAAACGTACATTTCATTGTTGCAGGAAGAAGTTCCAAAAGTTCCAAGACAAAAAGCTACGCTTGAACGACGGCAGTGTAAAGGAACTGAAGATGGCCAAAAAGAAAGGCACCTTACGCGAAACATTGTTAGACCGTAGAAGTAAGATGAAATCAGATCGTTATTGTAAATAAATATATATATTTTTAAGTAAGCGATTGTTTTTTTTTTCTAAATAGCCCTCAGCTCTGGTTGTCATACAAACATGTGTGGCACTCCTTAATGGTAGTCGGAGTCGTAAAAATTCGATATCACCTAGTCAAATAGGTCCGATGGTAGTTGTTCCACACGAAAATAAATCAAATTTAAGCCATGTCATAGTAGACCTAGAGCCAAGTGTGGAAAAAGCTAGAAGGATCATCTCGTAGTTATCTGTGTGGTGACGACTTAAGAATGCAGTATGATCACCCCTATTCATCCCGTGGGTATCGTAAGAGGCGACTAAGGGAACAAATTATGCAGGAAAACATCACTGCAAGGAGAAGGAAAACTTGATTAAAACTCTATTCCAACTCGTCTGGCCAGCGTGGTATAATAGGCCAAAACCTCCTTACCAAGGAGAAGCCTGTGTCCAGCAGTATACTATTAAAGGCTGTTGATGTTCTAGTTTTATAATGGTATATAAATGTTTTTCTCGCAATATATGTCAGAAAGGAGATATTTTAAAAAAAAACCGTTATTAGGCGCCATTTTATGAACTTGGTGGCGCGAGTGGCGGAAATACAAGGTGGCAAAGTTGAAATTTAAAAAGAGCATACCAAAATCCATAAATCGATCAATTTTCAAAACTGCCGGTAAACTTTCCTAGTAACACCTTTATTTTCGATCAAAGGATTAAAAACTGATACGGTAAATGACTAAAAAACTCAATGACAACGAACATAATAAGAACAAATATGGCCGACCTTTCGTATTAGTTCCATTTATCACCGTGGAACTTTTTTCGTGAGACTTGTTAAAAATACAGCTATTGTTTTGTTTCGTATAACTAAACAAACGTTTAGTGGACAATTTAATGCCTATTAGAGAAACGTGTATATTCTTAGCCGTTTTATGTTTATGTTAGATGTGGAACCGGGTGGAGAGTTGAATTTACCGTCGGCAGCACTTGCAACGTGACACGTGTCGTGACTAGCGCCACCAACTTGTCGAAATGAAAAATCACATACACACACACAGTACGACAAGTGACGCAGTAGTGCGCAGTGCGCTGTCGAGAAATTAATAAAACTTTATTTAAAACTGAATAAATTGACTTAAACATAGTGACTTTATCTAAATAAGTTTTACTGTGAACTGCAGACGGTATATAGATACCAATAGCTTAAGCACGCACAGTTTAATCGACAATTTCGTTAACTAGAAATTTGTAGTGTTTATTTTGGTGAGGTGAATCCATTGAAAACAGTGACAAATTTAAGTTGTTAACGTTTCAACGTGTATCAGTGCAACATGGCCGATGAATATGCTTTTGTTAAACGCCGAAAATTAGTCCTAAAAGGAGATAAACCCAGGTAAGTCTATATAAACTAACCAAAACACTTTGTTTTACTTCTAGATGCTTCCAATAATGAGTCACGTTAAATATCAGCACTGAATATTGACCGCACGTTATTAACAGTGTACTGCCTGATATAGGCCTCGATTGATATAGAATTTGTGTCAAGTTTGCCTGCTCATTCTAGTATCCTGTGTAGTTTGACCCTTAACCATACCATATGACGCCATCCGATTAGAATGTTGTTCAATTCTTAATTAACAACTACTTCCATATTTAGTTGTAATGCTGATTTGATGTTTAACTTCTCACTTTCCCTGTTATGGTGCATGTTAAGTAAATATCATTGGAGTATTGATGCCAAACTATGAGTAATAATTTGTAGTCATGGTCTTTCTTAAGCAATACCCTGTTGTAAATGTTTTTATTTTGACATGAATATAGATAATTTTGGCAGTCAATTGTGACTAGAGCTATTCTGGTAATTATTGCTAAAGAATCACTTAAATTTGCTTCAAAATCATAGGTATTTTTTCAAAAAAAAAAACCATTCAAATAATGTAACATTTATATATATTACCATCCCGGCATGATTCTTGGGAGCAATTTATAAATATTTACTTCTTTTCAGGAGTAGGAAGCGGAAACACAAGAGTGACAAGAAAAGTCACGCGGATAAGACCGATGTCAACGATGACTCCACTAAATGCGGCGGCTGGTGGAAAGTACCAAGATTGAAGATGTAACTGGTTCCATATCCATTGAATATGGTCGCAATGTCTATGTTTCGGCTCTCGACAACGGACTATTCACTATTGGAGCCCCTCACGATGAAGGCACTGGACCATCACCTGAAGAAATTTTCACAGCCTTCCCAGCGGGAGAAAATAAATTTGCCCTTAAATCAGGATATGGAAAGTACTTAGGTGTAAGCAGAGACGGCATCGTCATAGGAAGATCTGATGCTGTTGGTCCTATGGAACAATGGGAGCCGGTATTTCAAGATGGTAAGTTTCATACTTTGAAACAAGTCCATGCCCAATAAATTGTTAAAACTGTTAATTATAGGTACAGCTGCTCCTTTTCTTAATACTCTTTCTAGAATACTGAGTTTTCAGTTTAGCAGTGCTAAAAGATAAATCATTTTAAGTCTCATAACGTTATGCTAAATAAGCGAGGAGATAACAAGTTTCTTAACGGGATTGCATATAGTTTTTAAATCAATATTTTATCGCTATATATGTGGCAATCGTTAAGGGTAGTTGGAGGCCTAAAAGTTTGACAATAGCCTACCTACAAATCTTCAATATTGCTTAGTAATCAAGTCTGACGGTAGTTGCTCGACGTAAAAGAAAAAAAAACGAAGTTCAGCCATGTCAGTAGACTTAAAGCCAAGTCTGGGAAAAACTATGAGGATCCTTAGTTATCCATGTGGTGATGGATTAAGAATATATAGTGTCACCACTCTTATTCACCCCCATGGGCGTCGTAAGAGGCGACTTGAGCTACAAATTACGCAGGACAGCATCACTGCAAAAAGAAGGAAACTTGAAAAAACTCTTTCCCCTTCTTTTCTTTCTTTTTATTTTGAATATATGTATCTGCTTAAGTCCAGCACTGGACAGATAAAATCTGTTTATGTGATGATGGGATGTTAAGGATACTATTTTGTTTAACAGGCTGTAACAGTCCACTGCTGGATATAGGCCTCACCTTAGAAACGAAGTTTTGGCCTAATATATTCCTTTGGCCAGATGAGTTGGTTTAAGGTTTGTTTGTTCACTTTGCAATGATGTCGTCTTGCAGAGTTTGCTCCTTTAGTCGCCTTTATATTATAGTGATGATGGTGATATTCCACATTCTACCCATCACCACACTGACAATAATATTGTATAATTGTTACTATATTGTATAATAGTTCACATAACATCTAAAACTTCTGAGTCGTAAAGTTAGAATAGTAAGGACAGCTCATTTTATGCAAACTCTGGTATGAACGTGTAAACAGTTAAATGTAAAGAATATAGTAGTACGAATTTCTATCAGTGTTTTATGACATGTTCTTTTTCCAGGAAAAACCGCCATCCTAAGTTTCTTAAACAAGTTCATGTCTGTGGACCTCAAAGATGATTCTGTGATCGCCAAATCCACATCAGCGAGAGAACATGAGTTCTGTAATATACGAAGTAACAGGGCCAAGGAGGAGAATAAAGCCGTCATACCTGACGAAGAACGGGCTAACTTGTCACAAGTTGAAATTAGTTATGTGTAAGTATCTCTAAAAATTTGAACAAGACGTTTTAGAGAGGAAAAAAAAAAAGGAAACGGTTTAAATCGCGTCTGCATTCGAAGTATTGCTTAGTGGTTTAGCCTAAAGGGCGGCTTCGCCGCTCCCAGCTGAACTGAGTGTTCTGGCATTGATACTTGCGTGTGACAACGCTTTGTCTAACACGCAAACTGTCTGTCTGAGTCTGACTGTTCTTCGTGTCTGTCATGATGTTTGTAAAGTCCACCATGAGATTAAATTATTTTGTGTACACATAAAACAAATTACACACTGAAATAAAAAAAAAAAAAAACACTTAAATCGCAAAGTGTTAAGAGTACGACTTTATAGCTAGGTGGTTCTTTTAGTAAGGACTGTGTTTGAAACGTACATTTCATTGTTGCAGGAAGAAGTTCCAAAAGTTCCAAGACAAAAAGCTACGCTTGAACGACGGCAGTGTAAAGGAACTGAAGATGGCCAAAAAGAAAGGCACCTTACGCGAAACATTGTTAGACCGTAGAAGTAAGATGAAATCAGATCGTTATTGTAAATAAATATATATATTTTTAAGTAAGCGATTGTTTTTTTTTCTAAATAGCCCTCAGCTCTGGTTGTCATACAAACATGTGTGGCACTCCTTAATGGTAGTCGGAGTCGTAAAAATTCGATATCACCTAGTCAAATAGGTCCGATAGTAGTTGTTCCACACGAAAATAAATCAAATTTAAGCCATGTCATAGTAGACCTAGAGCCAAGTGTGGAAAAAGCTAGAAGGATCATCTCGTAGTTATCTGTGTGGTGACGACTTAAGAATGCAGTATGATCACCCCTATTCATCCCGTGGGTATCGTAAGAGGCGACTAAGGGAACAAATTATGCAGGAAAACATCACTGCAAGGAGAAGGAAAACTTGATTAAAACTCTATTCCAACTCGTCTGGCCAGCGTGGTATAATAGGCCAAAACCTCCTTACCAAGGAGAAGCCTGTGTCCAGCAGTATACTATTAAAGGCTGTTGATGTTCTAGTTTTATAATGGTATATAAATGTTTTTCTCGCAATATATGTCAGAAAGGAGATATTTTAAAAAAAAACCGTTATTAGGCGCCATTTTATGAACTTGGTGGCGCGAGTGGCGGAAATACAAGGTGGCAAAGTTGAAATTTAAAAAGAGCATACCAAAATCCATAAATCGATCAATTTTCAAAACTGCCGGTAAACTTTCCTAGTAACACCTTTATTTTCGATCAAAGGATTAAAAACTGATACGGTAAATGACTAAAAAACTCAATGACAACGAACATAATAAGAACAAATATGGCCGACCTTTCGTATTAGTTCCATTTATCACCGTGGAACTTTTTTCGTGAGACTTGTTAAAAATACAGCTATTGTTTTGTTTCGTATAACTAAACAAACGTTTAGTGGACAATTTAATGCCTATTAGAGAAACGTGTATATTCTTAGCCGTTTTATGTTTATGTTAGATGTGGAACCGGGTGGAGAGTTGAATTTACCGTCGGCAGCACTTGCAACGTGACACGTGTCGTGACTAGCGCCACCAACTTGTCGAAATGAAAAATCACATACACACACACAGTACGACAAGTGACGCAGTAGTGCGCAGTGCGCTGTCGAGAAATTAATAAAACTTTATTTAAAACTGAATAAATTGACTTAAACATAGTGACTTTATCTAAATAAGTTTTACTGTAAACTGCAGACGGTATATACTCGTAGATACCAATAGCTTAAGCACGCACAGTTTAATCGACAATTTCGTTAACTAGAAATTTGTAGTGTTTATTTTGGTGAGGTGAATCCATTGAAAACAGTGACAAATTTAAGTTGTTAACGTTTCAACGTGTATCAGTGCAACATGGCCGATGAATATGCTTTTGTTAAACGCCGAAAATTAGTCCTAAAAGCAGATAAACCCAAGTAAGTCTATATAAACTAACCAAAACACTTTGTTTTACTTCTAGATGCTTCCAATAATGAGTCACGTTAAATATCAGCACTGAATATTGACCGCACGTTATTAACAGTGTACTGCCTGATATAGGCCTCGATTGATATAGAATTTGTGTCAAGTTTGCCTGCTCATTCTAGTATCCTGTGTAGTTTGACCCTTAACCATACCATATGACGCCATCCGATTAGAATGTTGTTCAATTCTTAATTAACAACTACTTATATATTTAGTTGTAATGCTGATTTGATGTTTAACTTCTCACTTTTTCTGTTATGGTGCATGTTAAGTAAATATCATTGGAGTATTGATGCCAAACTATGAGTAATAATTTGTAGTCATGGTCTTTCTTAAGCAATACCCTGTTGTAAATGTTTTTATTTTGACATGAATATAGATAATTTTGGCAGTCAATTGTGACTAGAGCTATTCTGGTAATTATTGCTAAAGAATCACTTAAATTTGCTTCAAAATCATAGGTATTTTTTCAAAAAAAAAAACCATTCAAATAATGTAACATTTATATATATTACCATCCCGGCATGATTCTTGGGAGCAATTTATAAATATTTACTTCTTTTCAGGAGTAGGAAGCGGAAACACAAGAGTGACAAGAAAAGTCACGCGGATAAGACCGATGTCAACGATGACTCCACTAAATGCGGCGGCTGGTGGAAAGTACCAAGATTGAAGATGTAACTGGTTCCATATCCATTGAATATGGTCGCAATGTCTATGTTTCGGCTCTCGACAACGGACTATTCACTATTGGAGCCCCTCACGATGAAGGCACTGGACCATCACCTGAAGAAATTTTCACAGCCTTCCCAGCGGGAGAAAATAAATTTGCCCTTAAATCAGGATATGGAAAGTACTTAGGTGTAAGCAGAGACGGCATCGTCATAGGAAGATCTGATGCTGTTGGTCCTATGGAACAATGGGAGCCGGTATTTCAAGATGGTAAGTTTCATACTTTGAAACAAGTCCATGCCCAATAAATTGTTAAAACTGTTAATTATAGGTACAGCTGCTCCTTTTCTTAATACTCTTTCTAGAATACTGAGTTTTCAGTTTAGCAGTGCTAAAAGATAAATCATTTTAAGTCTCATAACGTTATGCTAAATAAGCGAGGAGATAACAAGTTTCTTAACGGGATTGCATATAGTTTTTAAATCAATATTTTATCGCTATATATGTGGCAATCGTTAAGGGTAGTTGGAGGCCTAAAAGTTTGACAATAGCCTACCTACAAATCTTCAATATTGCTTAGTAATCAAGTCTGACGGTAGTTGCTCGACGTAAAAGAAAAAAAAACGAAGTTCAGCCATGTCAGTAGACTTAAAGCCAAGTCTGGGAAAAACTATGAGGATCCTTAGTTATCCATGTGGTGATGGATTAAGAATATATAGTGTCACCACTCTTATTCACCCCCATGGGCGTCGTAAGAGGCGACTTGAGCTACAAATTACGCAGGACAGCATCACTGCAAAAAGAAGGAAACTTGAAAAAACTCTTTCCCCTTCTTTTCTTTCTTTTTATTTTGAATATATGTATCTGCTTAAGTCCAGCACTGGACAGATAAAATCTGTTTATGTGATGATGGGATGTTAAGGATACTATTTTGTTTAACAGGCTGTAACAGTCCACTGCTGGATATAGGCCTCACCTTAGAAACGAAGTTTTGGCCTAATATATTCCTTTGGCCAGATGAGTTGGTTTAAGGTTTGTTTGTTCACTTTGCAATGATGTCGTCTTGCAGAGTTTGCTCCTTTAGTCGCCTTTATATTATAGTGATGATGGTGATATTCCACATTCTACCCATCACCACACTGACAATAATATTGTATAATTGTTACTATATTGTATAATAGTTCACATAACATCTAAAACTTCTGAGTCGTAAAGTTAGAATAGTAAGGACAGCTCATTTTATGCAAACTCTGGTATGAACGTGTAAACAGTTAAATGTAAAGAATATAGTAGTACGAATTTCTATCAGTGTTTTATGACATGTTCTTTTTCCAGGAAAAACCGCCATCCTAAGTTTCTTAAACAAGTTCATGTCTGTGGACCTCAAAGATGATTCTGTGATCGCCAAATCCACATCAGCGAGAGAACATGAGTTCTGTAATATACGAAGTAACAGGGCCAAGGAGGAGAATAAAGCCGTCATACCTGACGAAGAACGGGCTAACTTGTCACAAGTTGAAATTAGTTATGTGTAAGTATCTCTAAAAATTTGAACAAGACGTTTTAGAGAGGAAAAAAAAAAAGGAAACGGTTTAAATCGCGTCTGCATTCGAAGTATTGCTTAGTGGTTTAGCCTAAAGGGCGGCTTCGCCGCTCCCAGCTGAACTGAGTGTTCTGGCATTGATACTTGCGTGTGACAACGCTTTGTCTAACACGCAAACTGTCTGTCTGAGTCTGACTGTTCTTCGTGTCTGTCATGATGTTTGTAAAGTCCACCATGAGATTAAATTATTTTGTGTACACATAAAACAAATTACACACTGAAATAAAAAAAAAAAAAAACACTTAAATCGCAAAGTGTTAAGAGTACGACTTTATAGCTAGGTGGTTCTTTTAGTAAGGACTGTGTTTGAAACGTACATTTCATTGTTGCAGGAAGAAGTTCCAAAAGTTCCAAGACAAAAAGCTACGCTTGAACGACGGCAGTGTAAAGGAACTGAAGATGGCCAAAAAGAAAGGCACCTTACGCGAAACATTGTTAGACCGTAGAAGTAAGATGAAATCAGATCGTTATTGTAAATAAATATATATATTTTTAAGTAAGCGATTGTTTTTTTTTTCTAAATAGCCCTCAGCTCTGGTTGTCATACAAACATGTGTGGCACTCCTTAATGGTAGTCGGAGTCGTAAAAATTCGATATCACCTAGTCAAATAGGTCCGATGGTAGTTGTTCCACACGAAAATAAATCAAATTTAAGCCATGTCATAGTAGACCTAGAGCCAAGTGTGGAAAAAGCTAGAAGGATCATCTCGTAGTTATCTGTGTGGTGACGACTTAAGAATGCAGTATGATCACCCCTATTCATCCCGTGGGTATCGTAAGAGGCGACTAAGGGAACAAATTATGCAGGAAAACATCACTGCAAGGAGAAGGAAAACTTGATTAAAACTCTATTCCAACTCGTCTGGCCAGCGTGGTATAATAGGCCAAAACCTCCTTACCAAGGAGAAGCCTGTGTCCAGCAGTATACTATTAAAGGCTGTTGATGTTCTAGTTTTATAATGGTATATAAATGTTTTTCTCGCAATATATGTCAGAAAGGAGATATTTTAAAAAAAAACCGTTATTAGGCGCCATTTTATGAACTTGGTGGCGCAAGTGGCGGAAATACAAGGTGGCAAAGTTGAAATTTAAAAAGAGCATACCAAAATCCATAAATCGATCAATTTTCAAAACTGCCGGTAAACTTTCCTAGTAACACCTTTATTTTCGATCAAAGGATTAAAAACTGATACGGTAAATGACTAAAAAACTCAATGACAACGAACATAATAAGAACAAATATGGCCGACCTTTCGTATTAGTTCCATTTATCACCGTGGAACTTTTTTCGTGAGACTTGTTAAAAATACAGCTATTGTTTTGTTTCGTATAACTAAACAAACGTTTAGTGGACAATTTAATGCCTATTAGAGAAACGTGTATATTCTTAGCCGTTTTATGTTTATGTTAGATGTGGAACCGGGTGGAGAGTTGAATTTACCGTCGGCAGCACTTGCAACGTGACACGTGTCGTGACTAGCGCCACCAACTTGTCGAAATGAAAAATCACATACACACACACAGTACGACAAGTGACGCAGTAGTGCGCAGTGCGCTGTCGAGAAATTAATAAAACTTTATTTAAAACTGAATAAATTGACTTAAACATAGTGACTTTATCTAAATAAGTTTTACTGTGAACTGCAGACGGTATATAGATACCAATAGCTTAAGCACGCACAGTTTAATCGACAATTTCGTTAACTAGAAATTTGTAGTGTTTATTTTGGTGAGGTGAATCCATTGAAAACAGTGACAAATTTAAGTTGTTAACGTTTCAACGTGTATCAGTGCAACATGGCCGATGAATATGCTTTTGTTAAACGCCGAAAATTAGTCCTAAAAGGAGATAAACCCAGGTAAGTCTATATAAACTAACCAAAACACTTTGTTTTACTTCTAGATGCTTCCAATAATGAGTCACGTTAAATATCAGCACTGAATATTGACCGCACGTTATTAACAGTGTACTGCCTGATATAGGCCTCGATTGATATAGAATTTGTGTCAAGTTTGCCTGCTCATTCTAGTATCCTGTGTAGTTTGACCCTTAACCATACCATATGACGCCATCCGATTAGAATGTTGTTCAATTCTTAATTAACAACTACTTCCATATTTAGTTGTAATGCTGATTTGATGTTTAACTTCTCACTTTCCCTGTTATGGTGCATGTTAAGTAAATATCATTGGAGTATTGATGCCAAACTATGAGTAATAATTTGTAGTCATGGTCTTTCTTAAGCAATACCCTGTTGTAAATGTTTTTATTTTGACATGAATATAGATAATTTTGGCAGTCAATTGTGACTAGAGCTATTCTGGTAATTATTGCTAAAGAATCACTTAAATTTGCTTCAAAATCATAGGTATTTTTTCAAAAAAAAAAACCATTCAAATAATGTAACATTTATATATATTACCATCCCGGCATGATTCTTGGGAGCAATTTATAAATATTTACTTCTTTTCAGGAGTAGGAAGCGGAAACACAAGAGTGACAAGAAAAGTCACGCGGATAAGACCGATGTCAACGATGACTCCACTAAATGCGGCGGCTGGTGGAAAGTACCAAGATTGAAGATGTAACTGGTTCCATATCCATTGAATATGGTCGCAATGTCTATGTTTCGGCTCTCGACAACGGACTATTCACTATTGGAGCCCCTCACGATGAAGGCACTGGACCATCACCTGAAGAAATTTTCACAGCCTTCCCAGCGGGAGAAAATAAATTTGCCCTTAAATCAGGATATGGAAAGTACTTAGGTGTAAGCAGAGACGGCATCGTCATAGGAAGATCTGATGCTGTTGGTCCTATGGAACAATGGGAGCCGGTATTTCAAGATGGTAAGTTTCATACTTTGAAACAAGTCCATGCCCAATAAATTGTTAAAACTGTTAATTATAGGTACAGCTGCTCCTTTTCTTAATACTCTTTCTAGAATACTGAGTTTTCAGTTTAGCAGTGCTAAAAGATAAATCATTTTAAGTCTCATAACGTTATGCTAAATAAGCGAGGAGATAACAAGTTTCTTAACGGGATTGCATATAGTTTTTAAATCAATATTTTATCGCTATATATGTGGCAATCGTTAAGGGTAGTTGGAGGCCTAAAAGTTTGACAATAGCCTACCTACAAATCTTCAATATTGCTTAGTAATCAAGTCTGACGGTAGTTGCTCGACGTAAAAGAAAAAAAAACGAAGTTCAGCCATGTCAGTAGACTTAAAGCCAAGTCTGGGAAAAACTATGAGGATCCTTAGTTATCCATGTGGTGATGGATTAAGAATATATAGTGTCACCACTCTTATTCACCCCCATGGGCGTCGTAAGAGGCGACTTGAGCTACAAATTACGCAGGACAGCATCACTGCAAAAAGAAGGAAACTTGAAAAAACTCTTTCCCCTTCTTTTCTTTCTTTTTATTTTGAATATATGTATCTGCTTAAGTCCAGCACTGGACAGATAAAATCTGTTTATGTGATGATGGGATGTTAAGGATACTATTTTGTTTAACAGGCTGTAACAGTCCACTGCTGGATATAGGCCTCACCTTAGAAACGAAGTTTTGGCCTAATATATTCCTTTGGCCAGATGAGTTGGTTTAAGGTTTGTTTGTTCACTTTGCAATGATGTCGTCTTGCAGAGTTTGCTCCTTTAGTCGCCTTTATATTATAGTGATGATGGTGATATTCCACATTCTACCCATCACCACACTGACAATAATATTGTATAATTGTTACTATATTGTATAATAGTTCACATAACATCTAAAACTTCTGAGTCGTAAAGTTAGAATAGTAAGGACAGCTCATTTTATGCAAACTCTGGTATGAACGTGTAAACAGTTAAATGTAAAGAATATAGTAGTACGAATTTCTATCAGTGTTTTATGACATGTTCTTTTTCCAGGAAAAACCGCCATCCTAAGTTTCTTAAACAAGTTCATGTCTGTGGACCTCAAAGATGATTCTGTGATCGCCAAATCCACATCAGCGAGAGAACATGAGTTCTGTAATATACGAAGTAACAGGGCCAAGGAGGAGAATAAAGCCGTCATACCTGACGAAGAACGGGCTAACTTGTCACAAGTTGAAATTAGTTATGTGTAAGTATCTCTAAAAATTTGAACAAGACGTTTTAGAGAGGAAAAAAAAAAAGGAAACGGTTTAAATCGCGTCTGCATTCGAAGTATTGCTTAGTGGTTTAGCCTAAAGGGCGGCTTCGCCGCTCCCAGCTGAACTGAGTGTTCTGGCATTGATACTTGCGTGTGACAACGCTTTGTCTAACACGCAAACTGTCTGTCTGAGTCTGACTGTTCTTCGTGTCTGTCATGATGTTTGTAAAGTCCACCATGAGATTAAATTATTTTGTGTACACATAAAACAAATTACACACTGAAATAAAAAAAAAAAAAAACACTTAAATCGCAAAGTGTTAAGAGTACGACTTTATAGCTAGGTGGTTCTTTTAGTAAGGACTGTGTTTGAAACGTACATTTCATTGTTGCAGGAAGAAGTTCCAAAAGTTCCAAGACAAAAAGCTACGCTTGAACGACGGCAGTGTAAAGGAACTGAAGATGGCCAAAAAGAAAGGCACCTTACGCGAAACATTGTTAGACCGTAGAAGTAAGATGAAATCAGATCGTTATTGTAAATAAATATATATATTTTTAAGTAAGCGATTGTTTTTTTTTTCTAAATAGCCCTCAGCTCTGGTTGTCATACAAACATGTGTGGCACTCCTTAATGGTAGTCGGAGTCGTAAAAATTCGATATCACCTAGTCAAATAGGTCCGATAGTAGTTGTTCCACACGAAAATAAATCAAATTTAAGCTATGTCATAGTAGACCTAGAGCCAAGTGTGGAAAAAGCTAGAAGGATCATCTCGTAGTTATCTGTGTGGTGACGACTTAAGAATGCAGTATGATCACCCCTATTCATCCCGTGGGTATCGTAAGAGGCGACTAAGGGAACAAATTATGCAGGAAAACATCACTGCAAGGAGAAGGAAAACTTGATTAAAACTCTATTCCAACTCGTCTGGCCAGCGTGGTATAATAGGCCAAAACCTCCTTACCAAGGAGAAGCCTGTGTCCAGCAGTATACTATTAAAGGCTGTTGATGTTCTAGTTTTATAATGGTATATAAATGTTTTTCTCGCAATATATGTCAGAAAGGAGATATTTTAAAAAAAAACCGTTATTAGGCGCCATTTTATGAACTTGGTGGCGCGAGTGGCGGAAATACAAGGTGGCAAAGTTGAAATTTAAAAAGAGCATACCAAAATCCATAAATCGATCAATTTTCAAAACTGCCGGTAAACTTTCCTAGTAACACCTTTATTTTCGATCAAAGGATTAAAAACTGATACGGTAAATGACTAAAAAACTCAATGACAACGAACATAATAAGAACAAATATGGCCGACCTTTCGTATTAGTTCCATTTATCACCGTGGAACTTTTTTCGTGAGACTTGTTAAAAATACAGCTATTGTTTTGTTTCGTATAACTAAACAAACGTTTAGTGGACAATTTAATGCCTATTAGAGAAACGTGTATATTCTTAGCCGTTTTATGTTTATGTTAGATGTGGAACCGGGTGGAGAGTTGAATTTACCGTCGGCAGCACTTGCAACGTGACACGTGTCGTGACTAGCGCCACCAACTTGTCGAAATGAAAAATCACATACACACACACAGTACGACAAGTGACGCAGTAGTGCGCAGTGCGCTGTCGAGAAATTAATAAAACTTTATTTAAAACTGAATAAATTGACTTAAACATAGTGACTTTATCTAAATAAGTTTTACTGTGAACTGCAGACGGTATATAGATACCAATAGCTTAAGCACGCACAGTTTAATCGACAATTTCGTTAACTAGAAATTTGTAGTGTTTATTTTGGTGAGGTGAATCCATTGAAAACAGTGACAAATTTAAGTTGTTAACGTTTCAACGTGTATCAGTGCAACATGGCCGATGAATATGCTTTTGTTAAACGCCGAAAATTAGTCCTAAAAGGAGATAAACCCAGGTAAGTCTATATAAACTAACCAAAACACTTTGTTTTACTTCTAGATGCTTCCAATAATGAGTCACGTTAAATATCAGCACTGAATATTGACCGCACGTTATTAACAGTGTACTGCCTGATATAGGCCTCGATTGATATAGAATTTGTGTCAAGTTTGCCTGCTCATTCTAGTATCCTGTGTAGTTTGACCCTTAACCATACCATATGACGCCATCCGATTAGAATGTTGTTCAATTCTTAATTAACAACTACTTCCATATTTAGTTGTAATGCTGATTTGATGTTTAACTTCTCACTTTCCCTGTTATGGTGCATGTTAAGTAAATATCATTGGAGTATTGATGCCAAACTATGAGTAATAATTTGTAGTCATGGTCTTTCTTAAGCAATACCCTGTTGTAAATGTTTTTATTTTGACATGAATATAGATAATTTTGGCAGTCAATTGTGACTAGAGCTATTCTGGTAATTATTGCTAAAGAATCACTTAAATTTGCTTCAAAATCATAGGTATTTTTTCAAAAAAAAAAACCATTCAAATAATGTAACATTTATATATATTACCATCCCGGCATGATTCTTGGGAGCAATTTATAAATATTTACTTCTTTTCAGGAGTAGGAAGCGGAAACACAAGAGTGACAAGAAAAGTCACGCGGATAAGACCGATGTCAACGATGACTCCACTAAATGCGGCGGCTGGTGGAAAGTACCAAGATTGAAGATGTAACTGGTTCCATATCCATTGAATATGGTCGCAATGTCTATGTTTCGGCTCTCGACAACGGACTATTCACTATTGGAGCCCCTCACGATGAAGGCACTGGACCATCACCTGAAGAAATTTTCACAGCCTTCCCAGCGGGAGAAAATAAATTTGCCCTTAAATCAGGATATGGAAAGTACTTAGGTGTAAGCAGAGACGGCATCGTCATAGGAAGATCTGATGCTGTTGGTCCTATGGAACAATGGGAGCCGGTATTTCAAGATGGTAAGTTTCATACTTTGAAACAAGTCCATGCCCAATAAATTGTTAAAACTGTTAATTATAGGTACAGCTGCTCCTTTTCTTAATACTCTTTCTAGAATACTGAGTTTTCAGTTTAGCAGTGCTAAAAGATAAATCATTTTAAGTCTCATAACGTTATGCTAAATAAGCGAGGAGATAACAAGTTTCTTAACGGGATTGCATATAGTTTTTAAATCAATATTTTATCGCTATATATGTGGCAATCGTTAAGGGTAGTTGGAGGCCTAAAAGTTTGACAATAGCCTACCTACAAATCTTCAATATTGCTTAGTAATCAAGTCTGACGGTAGTTGCTCGACGTAAAAGAAAAAAAAACGAAGTTCAGCCATGTCAGTAGACTTAAAGCCAAGTCTGGGAAAAACTATGAGGATCCTTAGTTATCCATGTGGTGATGGATTAAGAATATATAGTGTCACCACTCTTATTCACCCCCATGGGCGTCGTAAGAGGCGACTTGAGCTACAAATTACGCAGGACAGCATCACTGCAAAAAGAAGGAAACTTGAAAAAACTCTTTCCCCTTCTTTTCTTTCTTTTTATTTTGAATATATGTATCTGCTTAAGTCCAGCACTGGACAGATAAAATCTGTTTATGTGATGATGGGATGTTAAGGATACTATTTTGTTTAACAGGCTGTAACAGTCCACTGCTGGATATAGGCCTCACCTTAGAAACGAAGTTTTGGCCTAATATATTCCTTTGGCCAGATGAGTTGGTTTAAGGTTTGTTTGTTCACTTTGCAATGATGTCGTCTTGCAGAGTTTGCTCCTTTAGTCGCCTTTATATTATAGTGATGATGGTGATATTCCACATTCTACCCATCACCACACTGACAATAATATTGTATAATTGTTACTATATTGTATAATAGTTCACATAACATCTAAAACTTCTGAGTCGTAAAGTTAGAATAGTAAGGACAGCTCATTTTATGCAAACTCTGGTATGAACGTGTAAACAGTTAAATGTAAAGAATATAGTAGTACGAATTTCTATCAGTGTTTTATGACATGTTCTTTTTCCAGGAAAAACCGCCATCCTAAGTTTCTTAAACAAGTTCATGTCTGTGGACCTCAAAGATGATTCTGTGATCGCCAAATCCACATCAGCGAGAGAACATGAGTTCTGTAATATACGAAGTAACAGGGCCAAGGAGGAGAATAAAGCCGTCATACCTGACGAAGAACGGGCTAACTTGTCACAAGTTGAAATTAGTTATGTGTAAGTATCTCTAAAAATTTGAACAAGACGTTTTAGAGAGGAAAAAAAAAAAGGAAACGGTTTAAATCGCGTCTGCATTCGAAGTATTGCTTAGTGGTTTAGCCTAAAGGGCGGCTTCGCCGCTCCCAGCTGAACTGAGTGTTCTGGCATTGATACTTGCGTGTGACAACGCTTTGTCTAACACGCAAACTGTCTGTCTGAGTCTGACTGTTCTTCGTGTCTGTCATGATGTTTGTAAAGTCCACCATGAGATTAAATTATTTTGTGTACACATAAAACAAATTACACACTGAAATAAAAAAAAAAAAAAACACTTAAATCGCAAAGTGTTAAGAGTACGACTTTATAGCTAGGTGGTTCTTTTAGTAAGGACTGTGTTTGAAACGTACATTTCATTGTTGCAGGAAGAAGTTCCAAAAGTTCCAAGACAAAAAGCTACGCTTGAACGACGGCAGTGTAAAGGAACTGAAGATGGCCAAAAAGAAAGGCACCTTACGCGAAACATTGTTAGACCGTAGAAGTAAGATGAAATCAGATCGTTATTGTAAATAAATATATATATTTTTAAGTAAGCGATTGTTTTTTTTTTCTAAATAGCCCTCAGCTCTGGTTGTCATACAAACATGTGTGGCACTCCTTAATGGTAGTCGGAGTCGTAAAAATTCGATATCACCTAGTCAAATAGGTCCGATAGTAGTTGTTCCACACGAAAATAAATCAAATTTAAGCTATGTCATAGTAGACCTAGAGCCAAGTGTGGAAAAAGCTAGAAGGATCATCTCGTAGTTATCTGTGTGGTGACGACTTAAGAATGCAGTATGATCACCCCTATTCATCCCGTGGGTATCGTAAGAGGCGACTAAGGGAACAAATTATGCAGGAAAACATCACTGCAAGGAGAAGGAAAACTTGATTAAAACTCTATTCCAACTCGTCTGGCCAGCGTGGTATAATAGGCCAAAACCTCCTTACCAAGGAGAAGCCTGTGTCCAGCAGTATACTATTAAAGGCTGTTGATGTTCTAGTTTTATAATGGTATATAAATGTTTTTCTCGCAATATATGTCAGAAAGGAGATATTTTAAAAAAAAACCGTTATTAGGCGCCATTTTATGAACTTGGTGGCGCGAGTGGCGGAAATACAAGATGGCAAAGTTGAAATTTAAAAAGAGCATACCAAAATCCATAAATCGATCAATTTTCAAAACTGCCGGTAAACTTTCCTAGTAACACCTTTATTTTCGATCAAAGGATTAAAAACTGATACGGTAAATGACTAAAAAACTCAATGACAACGAACATAATAAGAACAAATATGGCCGACCTTTCGTATTAGTTCCATTTATCACCGTGGAACTTTTTTCGTGAGACTTGTTAAAAATACAGCTATTGTTTTGTTTCGTACAACTAAACAAACGTTTAGTGGACAATTTAATGCCTATTAGAGAAACGTGTATATTCTTAGCCGTTTTATGTTTATGTTAGATGTGGAACCGGGTGGAGAGTTGAATTTACCGTCGGCAGCACTTGCAACGTGACACGTGTCGTGACTAGCGCCACCAACTTGTCGAAATGAAAAATCACATACACACACACAGTACGACAAGTGACGCAGTAGTGCGCAGTGCGCTGTCGAGAAATTAATAAAACTTTATTTAAAACTGAATAAATTGACTTAAACATAGTGACTTTATCTAAATAAGTTTTACTGTGAACTGCAGACGGTATATACTCGTAGATACCAATAGCTTAAGCACGCACAGTTTAATCGACAATTTCGTTAACTAGAAATTTGTAGTGTTTATTTTGGTGAGGTGAATCCATTGAAAACAGTGACAAATTTAAGTTGTTAACGTTTCAACGTGTATCAGTGCAACATGGCCGATGAATATGCTTTTGTTAAACGCCGAAAATTAGTCCTAAAAGCAGATAAACCCAAGTAAGTCTATATAAACTAACCAAAACACTTTGTTTTACTTCTAGATGCTTCCAATAATGAGTCACGTTAAATATCAGCACTGAATATTGACCGCACGTTATTAACAGTGTACTGCCTGATATAGGCCTCGATTGATATAGAATTTGTGTCAAGTTTGCCTGCTCATTCTAGTATCCTGTGTAGTTTGACCCTTAACCATACCATATGACGCCATCCGATTAGAATGTTGTTCAATTCTTAATTAACAACTACTTCTATATTTAGTTGTAATGCTGATTTGATGTTTAACTTCTCACTTTCCCTGTTATGGTGCATGTTAAGTAAATATCATTGGAGTATTGATGCCAAACTATGAGTAATAATTTGTAGTCATGGTCTTTCTTAAGCAATACCCTGTTGTAAATGTTTTTATTTTGACATGAATATAGATAATTTTGGCAGTCAATTGTGACTAGAGCTATTCTGGTAATTATTGCTAAAGAATCACTTAAATTTGCTTCAAAATCATAGGTATTTTTTCAAAAAAAAAAACCATTCAAATAATGTAACATTTATATATATTACCATCCCGGCATGATTCTTGGGAGCAATTTACAAATATTTACTTCTTTTCAGGAGTAGGAAGCGGAAACACAAGAGTGACAAGAAAAGTCACGCGGATAAGACCGATGTCAACGATGACTCCACTAAATGCGGCGGCTGGTGGAAAGTTACCAAGATTGAAGATGTAACTGGTTCCATATCCATTGAATATGGTCGCAATGCCTATGTTTCGGCTCTCGACAACGGACTATTCACTATTGGAGCCCCTCACGATGAAGGCACTGGACCATCACCTGAAGAAATTTTCACAGCCTTCCCAGCGGGAGAAAATAAATTTGCCCTTAAATCAGGATATGGAAAGTACTTAGGTGTAAGCAGAGACGGCATCGTCATAGGAAGATCTGATGCTGTTGGTCCTATGGAACAATGGGAGCCGGTATTTCAAGATGGTAAGTTTCATACTTTGAAACAAGTCCATGCCCAATAAATTGTTAAAACTGTTAATTATAGGTACAGCTGCTCCTTTTCTTAATACTCTTTCTAGAATACTGAGTTTTCAGTTTAGCAGTGCTAAAAGATAAATTATTTTAAGTCTCATAACGTTATGCTAAATAAGCGAGGAGATAACAAGTTTCTTAACGGGATTGCATATAGTTTTTAAATCAATATTTTATCGCTATATATGTGGCAATCGTTAAGGGTAGTTGGAGGCCTAAAAGTTTGACAATAGCCTACCTACAAATCTTCAATATTGCTTAGTAATCAAGTCTGACGGTAGTTGCTCGACGTAAAAGAAAAAAAAACGAAGTTCAGCCATGTCAGTAGACTTAAAGCCAAGTCTGGGAAAAACTATGAGGATCCTTAGTTATCCATGTGGTGATGGATTAAGAATATATAGTGTCACCACTCTTATTCACCCCCATGGGCGTCGTAAGAGGCGACTTAAGCTACAAATTACGCAGGACAGCATCACTGCAAAAAGAAGGAAACTTGAAAAAACTCTTTCCCCTTCTTTTCTTTCTTTTTATTTTGAATATATGTATCTGCTTAAGTCCAGCACTGGACAGATAAAATCTGTTTATGTGATGATGGGATGTTAAGGATACTATTTTGTTTAACAGGCTGTAACAGTCCACTGCTGGATATAGGCCTCACCTTAGAAACGAAGTTTTGGCCTAATATATTCCTTTGGCCAGATGAGTTGGTTTAAGGTTTGTTTGTTCACTTTGCAATGATGTCGTCTTGCAGAGTTTGCTCCTTTAGTCGCCTTTATATTATAGTGATGATGGTGATATTCCACATTCTACCCATCACCACACTGACAATAATATTGTATAATTGTTACTATATTGTATAATAGTTCACATAACATCTAAAACTTCTGAGTCGTAAAGTTAGAATAGTAAGGACAGCTCATTTTATGCAAACTCTGGTATGAACGTGTAAACAGTTAAATGTAAAGAATATAGTAGTACGAATTTCTATCAGTGTTTTATGACATGTTCTTTTTCCAGGAAAAACCGCCATCCTAAGTTTCTTAAACAAGTTCATGTCTGTGGACCTCAAAGATGATTCTGTGATCGCCAAATCCACATCAGCGAGAGAACATGAGTTCTGTAATATACGAAGTAACAGGGCCAAGGAGGAGAATAAAGCCGTCATACCTGACGAAGAACGGGCTAACTTGTCACAAGTTGAAATTAGTTATGTGTAAGTATCTCTAAAAATTTGAACAAGACGTTTTAGAGAGGAAAAAAAAAAGGAAACGGTTTAAATCGCGTCTGCATTCGAAGTATTGCTTAGTGGTTTAGCCTAAAGGGCGGCTTCGCCGCTCCCAGCTGAACTGAGTGTTCTGGCATTGATACTTGCGTGTGACAACGCTTTGTCTAACACGCAAACTGTCTGTCTGAGTCTGACTGTTCTTCGTGTCTGTCATGATGTTTGTAAAGTCCACCATGAGATTAAATTATTTTGTGTACACATAAAACAAATTACACACTGAAATAAAAAAAAAAAAAAAACACTTAAATCGCAAAGTGTTAAGAGTACGACTTTATAGCTAGGTGGTTCTTTTAGTAAGGACTGTGTTTGAAACGTACATTTCATTGTTGCAGGAAGAAGTTCCAAAAGTTCCAAGACAAAAAGCTACGCTTGAACGACGGCAGTGTAAAGGAACTGAAGATGGCCAAAAAGAAAGGCACCTTACGCGAAACATTGTTAGACCGTAGAAGTGAGATGAAATCAGATCGTTATTGTAAATAAATATATATATTTTTAAGTAAGCGGTTGTTTTTTTTTTCTAAATAGCCCTCAGCTCTGGTTGTCATACAAACATGTGTGGCACTCCTTAATGGTAGTCGGAGCCGTAAAAATTCGATATCACCTAGTCAAATAGGTCCGATGGTAGTTGTTCCACACGAAAATAAATCAAATTTAAGCCATGTCATAGTAGACCTAGAGCCAAGTGTGGAAAAAGCTAGAATGATCATCTCGTAGTTATCTGTGTGGTGACGACTTATGAATGCAGTATGATCACCCCTATTCATCCCGTGGGTATCGTAAGAGGCGACTAAGGGAACAAATTATGCAGGAAAACATCACTGCAAGGAGAAGGAAAACTTGATTAAAACTCTATTCCAACTCGTCTGGCCAGCGTGGTATAATAGGCCAAAACCTCCTTACCAAGGAGAAGCCTGTGTCCAGCAGTATACTATTAAAGGCTGTTGATGTTCTAGTTTTATAATGGTATATAAATATTTTTCTCGCAATATATGTCAGAAAGGAGATATTTTAAAAAAAAACCGTTATTAGGCGCCATTTTATGAACTTGGTGGCGCGAGTGGCGGAAATACAAGGTGGCAAAGTTGAAATTTAAAAAGAGCATACCAAAATCCATAAATCGATCAATTTTCAAAACTACCGGTAAACTTTCCTAGTAACACCTTTATTTTCGATCAAAGGATTAAAAACTGATACGGTAAATGACTAAAAAACTCAATGACAACGAACATAATAAGAACAAATATGGCGGCCGACCTTTCGTATTAGTTCCATTTATCACCGTGGAACTTTTTTCGTGAGACTTGTTAAAAATACAGCTATTGTTTTGTTTCGTACAACTAAACAAACGTTTAGTGGACAATTTAATGCCTATTAAAGAAACGTGTATATTCTTAGCCGTTTTATGTTTATGTTAGATGTGGAACCGGGTGGAGAGTTGAATTTACCGTCGGCAGCACTTGCAACGTGACACGTGTCGTGACTAGCGCCACCAACCTGTCGAAATGAAAAATCACATACACACACACAGTACGACAAGTGACGCAGTAGTGCGCAGTGCGCTGTCGAGAAATTAATAAAACTTTATTTAAAACTGAATAAATTGACTTAAACATAGTGACTTTATCTAAATAAGTTTTACTGTAAACTGCAGACGGTATATACTCGTAGATACCAATAGCTTAAGCACGCACAGTTTAATCGACAATTTCGTTAACTAGAAATTTGTAGTGTTTATTTTGGTGAGGTGAATCCATTGAAAACAGTGACAAATTTAAGTTGTTAACGTTTCAACGTGTATCAGTGCAACATGGCCGATGAATATGCTTTTGTTAAACGCCGAAAATTAGTCCTAAAAGCAGATAAACCCAAGTAAGTCTATATAAACTAACCAAAACACTTTGTTTTACTTCTAGATGCTTCCAATAATGAGTCACGTTAAATATCAGCACTGAATATTGACCGCACGTTATTAACAGTGTACTGCCTGATATAGGCCTCGATTGATATAGAATTTGTGTCAAGTTTGCCTGCTCATTCTAGTATCCTGTGTAGTTTGACCCTTAACCATACCATATGACGCCATCCGATTAGAATGTTGTTCAATTCTTAATTAACAACTACTTATATATTTAGTTGTAATGCTGATTTGATGTTTAACTTCTCACTTTTTCTGTTATGGTGCATGTTAAGTAAATATCATTGGAGTATTGATGCCAAACTATGAGTAATAATTTGTAGTCATGGTCTTTCTTAAGCAATACCCTGTTGTAAATGTTTTTATTTTGACATGAATATAGATAATTTTGGCAGTCAATTGTGACTAGAGCTATTCTGGTAATTATTGCTAAAGAATCACTTAAATTTGCTTCAAAATCATAGGTATTTTTTCAAAAAAAAAAACCATTCAAATAATGTAACATTTATATATATTACCATCCCGGCATGATTCTTGGGAGCAATTTACAAATATTTACTTCTTTTCAGGAGTAGGAAGCGGAAACACAAGAGTGACAAGAAAAGTCACGCGGATAAGACCGATGTCAACGATGACTCCACTAAATGCGGCGGCTGGTGGAAAGTTACCAAGATTGAAGATGTAACTGGTTCCATATCCATTGAATATGGTCGCAATGCCTATGTTTCGGCTCTCGACAACGGACTATTCACTATTGGAGCCCCTCACGATGAAGGCACTGGACCATCACCTGAAGAAATTTTCACAGCCTTCCCAGCGGGAGAAAATAAATTTGCCCTTAAATCAGGATATGGAAAGTACTTAGGTGTAAGCAGAGACGGCATCGTCATAGGAAGATCTGATGCTGTTGGTCCTATGGAACAATGGGAGCCGGTATTTCAAGATGGTAAGTTTCATACTTTGAAACAAGTCCATGCCCAATAAATTGTTAAAACTGTTAATTATAGGTACAGCTGCTCCTTTTCTTAATACTCTTTCTAGAATACTGAGTTTTCAGTTTAGCAGTGCTAAAAGATAAATCATTTTAAGTCTCATAACGTTATGCTAAATAAGCGAGGAGATAACAAGTTTCTTAACGGGATTGCATATAGTTTTTAAATCAATATTTTATCGCTATATATGTGGCAATCGTTAAGGGTAGTTGGAGGCCTAAAAGTTTGACAATAGCCTACCTACAAATCTTCAATATTGCTTAGTAATCAAGTCTGACGGTAGTTGCTCGACGTAAAAGAAAAAAAAACGAAGTTCAGCCATGTCAGTAGACTTAAAGCCAAGTCTGGGAAAAACTATGAGGATCCTTAGTTATCCATGTGGTGATGGATTAAGAATATATAGTGTCACCACTCTTATTCACCCCCATGGGCGTCGTAAGAGGCGACTTAAGCTACAAATTACGCAGGACAGCATCACTGCAAAAAGAAGGAAACTTGAAAAAACTCTTTCCCCTTCTTTTCTTTCTTTTTATTTTGAATATATGTATCTGCTTAAGTCCAGCACTGGACAGATAAAATCTGTTTATGTGATGATGGGATGTTAAGGATACTATTTTGTTTAACAGGCTGTAACAGTCCACTGCTGGATATAGGCCTCACCTTAGAAACGAAGTTTTGGCCTAATATATTCCTTTGGCCAGATGAGTTGGTTTAAGGTTTGTTTGTTCACTTTGCAATGATGTCGTCTTGCAGAGTTTGCTCCTTTAGTCGCCTTTATATTATAGTGATGATGGTGATATTCCACATTCTACCCATCACCACACTGACAATAATATTGTATAATTGTTACTATATTGTATAATAGTTCACATAACATCTAAAACTTCTGAGTCGTAAAGTTAGAATAGTAAGGACAGCTCATTTTATGCAAACTCTGGTATGAACGTGTAAACAGTTAAATGTAAAGAATATAGTAGTACGAATTTCTATCAGTGTTTTATGACATGTTCTTTTTCCAGGAAAAACCGCCATCCTAAGTTTCTTAAACAAGTTCATGTCTGTGGACCTCAAAGATGATTCTGTGATCGCCAAATCCACATCAGCGAGAGAACATGAGTTCTGTAATATACGAAGTAACAGGGCCAAGGAGGAGAATAAAGCCGTCATACCTGACGAAGAACGGGCTAACTTGTCACAAGTTGAAATTAGTTATGTGTAAGTATCTCTAAAAATTTGAACAAGACGTTTTAGAGAGGAAAAAAAAAAAGGAAACGGTTTAAATCGCGTCTGCATTCGAAGTATTGCTTAGTGGTTTAGCCTAAAGGGCGGCTTCGCCGCTCCCAGCTGAACTGAGTGTTCTGGCATTGATACTTGCGTGTGACAACGCTTTGTCTAACACGCAAACTGTCTGTCTGAGTCTGACTGTTCTTCGTGTCTGTCATGATGTTTGTAAAGTCCACCATGAGATTAAATTATTTTGTGTACACATAAAACAAATTACACACTGAAATAAAAAAAAAAAAAAAACACTTAAATCGCAAAGTGTTAAGAGTACGACTTTATAGCTAGGTGGTTCTTTTAGTAAGGACTGTGTTTGAAACGTACATTTCATTGTTGCAGGAAGAAGTTCCAAAAGTTCCAAGACAAAAAGCTACGCTTGAACGACGGCAGTGTAAAGGAACTGAAGATGGCCAAAAAGAAAGGCACCTTACGCGAAACATTGTTAGACCGTAGAAGTAAGATGAAATCAGATCGTTATTGTAAATAAATATATATATTTTTAAGTAAGCGATTGTTTTTTTTTCTAAATAGCCCTCAGCTCTGGTTGTCATACAAACATGTGTGGCACTCCTTAATGGTAGTCGGAGTCGTAAAAATTCGATATCACCTAGTCAAATAGGTCCGATGGTAGTTGTTCCACACGAAAATAAATCAAATTTAAGCCATGTCATAGTAGACCTAGAGCCAAGTGTGGAAAAAGCTAGAAGGATCATCTCGTAGTTATCTGTGTGGTGACGACTTAAGAATGCAGTATGATCACCCCTATTCATCCCGTGGGTATCGTAAGAGGCGACTAAGGGAACAAATTATGCAGGAAAACATCACTGCAAGGAGAAGGAAAACTTGATTAAAACTCTATTCCAACTCGTCTGGCCAGCGTGGTATAATAGGCCAAAACCTCCTTACCAAGGAGAAGCCTGTGTCCAGCAGTATACTATTAAAGGCTGTTGATGTTCTAGTTTCATAATGGTATATAAATGTTTTTCTCGCAATATATGTCAGAAAGGAGATATTTTAAAAAAAAACCGTTATTAGGCGCCATTTTATGAACTTGGTGGCGCGAGTGGCGGAAATACAAGGTGGCAAAGTTGAAATTTAAAAACAGCATACCAAAATCCATAAATCGATCAATTTTCAAAACTGCCGGTAAACTTTCCTAGTAACACCTTTATTTTCGATCAAAGGATTAAAAACTGATACGGTAAATGACTAAAAAACTCAATGACAACGAACATAATAAGAACAAATATGGCCGACCTTTCGTATTAGTTCCATTTATCACCGTGGAACTTTTTTCGTGAGACTTGTTAAAAATACAGCTATTGTTTTGTTTCGTACAACTAAACAAACGTTTAGTGGACAATTTAATGCCTATTAGAGAAACGTGTATATTCTTAGCCGTTTTATGTTTATGTTAGATGTGGAACCGGGTGGAGAGTTGAATTTACCGTCGGCAGCACTTGCAACGTGACACGTGTCGTGACTAGCGCCACCAACTTGTCGAAATGAAAAATCACATACACACACACAGTACGACAAGTGACGCAGTAGTGCGCAGTGCGCTGTCGAGAAATTAATAAAACTTTATTTAAAACTGAATAAATTGACTTAAACATAGTGACTTTATCTAAATAAGTTTTACTGTGAACTGCAGACGGTATATACTCGTAGATACCAATAGCTTAAGCACGCACAGTTTAATCGACAATTTCGTTAACTAGAAATTTGTAGTGTTTATTTTGGTGAGGTGAATCCATTGAAAACAGTGACAAATTTAAGTTGTTAACGTTTCAACGTGTATCAGTGCAACATGGCCGATGAATATGCTTTTGTTAAACGCCGAAAATTAGTCCTAAAAGCAGATAAACCCAAGTAAGTCTATATAAACTAACCAAAACACTTTGTTTTACTTCTAGATGCTTCCAATAATGAGTCACGTTAAATATCAGCACTGAATATTGACCGCACGTTATTAACAGTGTACTGCCTGATATAGGCCTCGATTGATATAGAATTTGTGTCAAGTTTGCCTGCTCATTCTAGTATCCTGTGTAGTTTGACCCTTAACCATACCATATGACGCCATCCGATTAGAATGTTGTTCAATTCTTAATTAACAACTACTTCTATATTTAGTTGTAATACTGATTTGATGTTTAACTTCTCACTTTTCCTGTTATGGTGCATGTTAAGTAAATATCATTGGAGTATTGATGCCAAACTATGAGTAATAATTTGTAGTCATGGTCTTTCTTAAGCAATACCCTGTTGTAAATGTTTTTATTTTGACATGAATATAGATAATTTTGGCAGTCAATTGTGACTAGAGCTATTCTGGTAATTATTGCTAAAGAATCACTTAAATTTGCTTCAAAATCATAGGTATTTTTTCAAAAAAAAAAACCATTCAAATAATGTAACATTTATATATATTACCATCCCGGCATGATTCTTGGGAGCAATTTACAAATATTTACTTCTTTTCAGGAGTAGGAAGCGGAAACACAAGAGTGACAAGAAAAGTCACGCGGATAAGACCGATGTCAACGATGACTCCACTAAATGCGGCGGCTGGTGGAAAGTTACCAAGATTGAAGATGTAACTGGTTCCATATCCATTGAATATGGTCGCAATGCCTATGTTTCGGCTCTCGACAACGGACTATTCACTATTGGAGCCCCTCACGATGAAGGCACTGGACCATCACCTGAAGAAATTTTCACAGCCTTCCCAGCGGGAGAAAATAAATTTGCCCTTAAATCAGGATATGGAAAGTACTTAGGTGTAAGCAGAGACGGCATCGTCATAGGAAGATCTGATGCTGTTGGTCCTATGGAACAATGGGAGCCGGTATTTCAAGATGGTAAGTTTCATACTTTGAAACAAGTCCATGCCCAATAAATTGTTAAAACTGTTAATTATAGGTACAGCTGCTCCTTTTCTTAATACTCTTTCTAGAATACTGAGTTTTCAGTTTAGCAGTGCTAAAAGATAAATCATTTTAAGTCTCATAACGTTATGCTAAATAAGCGAGGAGATAACAAGTTTCTTAACGGGATTGCATATAGTTTTTAAATCAATATTTTATCGCTATATATGTGGCAATCGTTAAGGGTAGTTGGAGGCCTAAAAGTTTGACAATAGCCTACCTACAAATCTTCAATATTGCTTAGTAATCAAGTCTGACGGTAGTTGCTCGACGTAAAAGAAAAAAAAACGAAGTTCAGCCATGTCAGTAGACTTAAAGCCAAGTCTGGGAAAAACTATGAGGATCCTTAGTTATCCATGTGGTGATGGATTAAGAATATATAGTGTCACCACTCTTATTCACCCCCATGGGCGTCGTAAGAGGCGACTTAAGCTACAAATTACGCAGGACAGCATCACTGCAAAAAGAAGGAAACTTGAAAAAACTCTTTCCCCTTCTTTTCTTTCTTTTTATTTTGAATATATGTATCTGCTTAAGTCCAGCACTGGACAGATAAAATCTGTTTATGTGATGATGGGATGTTAAGGATACTATTTTGTTTAACAGGCTGTAACAGTCCACTGCTGGATATAGGCCTCACCTTAGAAACGAAGTTTTGGCCTAATATATTCCTTTGGCCAGATGAGTTGGTTTAAGGTTTGTTTGTTCACTTTGCAATGATGTCGTCTTGCAGAGTTTGCTCCTTTAGTCGCCTTTATATTATAGTGATGATGGTGATATTCCACATTCTACCCATCACCACACTGACAATAATATTGTATAATTGTTACTATATTGTATAATAGTTCACATAACATCTAAAACTTCTGAGTCGTAAAGTTAGAATAGTAAGGACAGCTCATTTTATGCAAACTCTGGTATGAACGTGTAAACAGTTAAATGTAAAGAATATAGTAGTACGAATTTCTATCAGTGTTTTATGACATGTTCTTTTTCCAGGAAAAACCGCCATCCTAAGTTTCTTAAACAAGTTCATGTCTGTGGACCTCAAAGATGATTCTGTGATCGCCAAATCCACATCAGCGAGAGAACATGAGTTCTGTAATATACGAAGTAACAGGGCCAAGGAGGAGAATAAAGCCGTCATACCTGACGAAGAACGGGCTAACTTGTCACAAGTTGAAATTAGTTATGTGTAAGTATCTCTAAAAATTTGAACAAGACGTTTTAGAGAGGAAAAAAAAAAAGGAAACGGTTTAAATCGCGTCTGCATTCGAAGTATTGCTTAGTGGTTTAGCCTAAAGGGCGGCTTCGCCGCTCCCAGCTGAACTGAGTGTTCTGGCATTGATACTTGCGTGTGACAACGCTTTGTCTAACACGCAAACTGTCTGTCTGAGTCTGACTGTTCTTCGTGTCTGTCATGATGTTTGTAAAGTCCACCATGAGATTAAATTATTTTGTGTACACATAAAACAAATTACACACTGAAATAAAAAAAAAAAAAAAACACTTAAATCGCAAAGTGTTAAGAGTACGACTTTATAGCTAGGTGGTTCTTTTAGTAAGGACTGTGTTTGAAACGTACATTTCATTGTTGCAGGAAGAAGTTCCAAAAGTTCCAAGACAAAAAGCTACGCTTGAACGACGGCAGTGTAAAGGAACTGAAGATGGCCAAAAAGAAAGGCACCTTACGCGAAACATTGTTAGACCGTAGAAGTAAGATGAAATCAGATCGTTATTGTAAATAAATATATATATTTTTAAGTAAGCGATTGTTTTTTTTTCTAAATAGCCCTCAGCTCTGGTTGTCATACAAACATGTGTGGCACTCCTTAATGGTAGTCGGAGTCGTAAAAATTCGATATCACCTAGTCAAATAGGTCCGATGGTAGTTGTTCCACACGAAAATAAATCAAATTTAAGCCATGTCATAGTAGACCTAGAGCCAAGTGTGGAAAAAGCTAGAAGGATCATCTCGTAGTTATCTGTGTGGTGACGACTTAAGAATGCAGTATGATCACCCCTATTCATCCCGTGGGTATCGTAAGAGGCGACTAAGGGAACAAATTATGCAGGAAAACATCACTGCAAGGAGAAGGAAAACTTGATTAAAACTCTATTCCAACTCGTCTGGCCAGCGTGGTATAATAGGCCAAAACCTCCTTACCAAGGAGAAGCCTGTGTCCAGCAGTATACTATTAAAGGCTGTTGATGTTCTAGTTTCATAATGGTATATAAATGTTTTTCTCGCAATATATGTCAGAAAGGAGATATTTTAAAAAAAAACCGTTATTAGGCGCCATTTTATGAACTTGGTGGCGCGAGTGGCGGAAATACAAGGTGGCAAAGTTGAAATTTAAAAACAGCATACCAAAATCCATAAATCGATCAATTTTCAAAACTGCCGGTAAACTTTCCTAGTAACACCTTTATTTTCGATCAAAGGATTAAAAACTGATACGGTAAATGACTAAAAAACTCAATGACAACGAACATAATAAGAACAAATATGGCCGACCTTTCGTATTAGTTCCATTTATCACCGTGGAACTTTTTTCGTGAGACTTGTTAAAAATACAGCTATTGTTTTGTTTCGTACAACTAAACAAACGTTTAGTGGACAATTTAATGCCTATTAGAGAAACGTGTATATTCTTAGCCGTTTTATGTTTATGTTAGATGTGGAACCGGGTGGAGAGTTGAATTTACCGTCGGCAGCACTTGCAACGTGACACGTGTCGTGACTAGCGCCACCAACTTGTCGAAATGAAAAATCACATACACACACACAGTACGACAAGTGACGCAGTAGTGCGCAGTGCGCTGTCGAGAAATTAATAAAACTTTATTTAAAACTGAATAAATTGACTTAAACATAGTGACTTTATCTAAATAAGTTTTACTGTGAACTGCAGACGGTATATACTCGTAGATACCAATAGCTTAAGCACGCACAGTTTAATCGACAATTTCGTTAACTAGAAATTTGTAGTGTTTATTTTGGTGAGGTGAATCCATTGAAAACAGTGACAAATTTAAGTTGTTAACGTTTCAACGTGTATCAGTGCAACATGGCCGATGAATATGCTTTTGTTAAACGCCGAAAATTAGTCCTAAAAGCAGATAAACCCAAGTAAGTCTATATAAACTAACCAAAACACTTTGTTTTACTTCTAGATGCTTCCAATAATGAGTCACGTTAAATATCAGCACTGAATATTGACCGCACGTTATTAACAGTGTACTGCCTGATATAGGCCTCGATTGATATAGAATTTGTGTCAAGTTTGCCTGCTCATTCTAGTATCCTGTGTAGTTTGACCCTTAACCATACCATATGACGCCATCCGATTAGAATGTTGTTCAATTCTTAATTAACAACTACTTCTATATTTAGTTGTAATGCTGATTTGATGTTTAACTTCTCACTTTTCCTGTTATGGTGCATGTTAAGTAAATATCATTGGAGTATTGATGCCAAACTATGAGTAATAATTTGTAGTCATGGTCTTTCTTAAGCAATACCCTGTTGTAAATGTTTTTATTTTGACATGAATATAGATAATTTTGGCAGTCAATTGTGACTAGAGCTATTCTGGTAATTATTGCTAAAGAATCACTTAAATTTGCTTCAAAATCATAGGTATTTTTTCAAAAAAAAAAACCATTCAAATAATGTAACATTTATATATATTACCATCCCGGCATGATTCTTGGGAGCAATTTACAAATATTTACTTCTTTTCAGGAGTAGGAAGCGGAAACACAAGAGTGACAAGAAAAGTCACGCGGATAAGACCGATGTCAACGATGACTCCACTAAATGCGGCGGCTGGTGGAAAGTTACCAAGATTGAAGATGTAACTGGTTCCATATCCATTGAATATGGTCGCAATGCCTATGTTTCGGCTCTCGACAACGGACTATTCACTATTGGAGCCCCTCACGATGAAGGCACTGGACCATCACCTGAAGAAATTTTCACAGCCTTCCCAGCGGGAGAAAATAAATTTGCCCTTAAATCAGGATATGGAAAGTACTTAGGTGTAAGCAGAGACGGCATCGTCATAGGAAGATCTGATGCTGTTGGTCCTATGGAACAATGGGAGCCGGTATTTCAAGATGGTAAGTTTCATACTTTGAAACAAGTCCATGCCCAATAAATTGTTAAAACTGTTAATTATAGGTACAGCTGCTCCTTTTCTTAATACTCTTTCTAGAATACTGAGTTTTCAGTTTAGCAGTGCTAAAAGATAAATCATTTTAAGTCTCATAACGTTATGCTAAATAAGCGAGGAGATAACAAGTTTCTTAACGGGATTGCATATAGTTTTTAAATCAATATTTTATCGCTATATATGTGGCAATCGTTAAGGGTAGTTGGAGGCCTAAAAGTTTGACAATAGCCTACCTACAAATCTTCAATATTGCTTAGTAATCAAGTCTGACGGTAGTTGCTCGACGTAAAAGAAAAAAAAACGAAGTTCAGCCATGTCAGTAGACTTAAAGCCAAGTCTGGGAAAAACTATGAGGATCCTTAGTTATCCATGTGGTGATGGATTAAGAATATATAGTGTCACCACTCTTATTCACCCCCATGGGCGTCGTAAGAGGCGACTTAAGCTACAAATTACGCAGGACAGCATCACTGCAAAAAGAAGGAAACTTGAAAAAACTCTTTCCCCTTCTTTTCTTTCTTTTTATTTTGAATATATGTATCTGCTTAAGTCCAGCACTGGACAGATAAAATCTGTTTATGTGATGATGGGATGTTAAGGATACTATTTTGTTTAACAGGCTGTAACAGTCCACTGCTGGATATAGGCCTCACCTTAGAAACGAAGTTTTGGCCTAATATATTCCTTTGGCCAGATGAGTTGGTTTAAGGTTTGTTTGTTCACTTTGCAATGATGTCGTCTTGCAGAGTTTGCTCCTTTAGTCGCCTTTATATTATAGTGATGATGGTGATATTCCACATTCTACCCATCACCACACTGACAATAATATTGTATAATTGTTACTATATTGTATAATAGTTCACATAACATCTAAAACTTCTGAGTCGTAAAGTTAGAATAGTAAGGACAGCTCATTTTATGCAAACTCTGGTATGAACGTGTAAACAGTTAAATGTAAAGAATATAGTAGTACGAATTTCTATCAGTGTTTTATGACATGTTCTTTTTCCAGGAAAAACCGCCATCCTAAGTTTCTTAAACAAGTTCATGTCTGTGGACCTCAAAGATGATTCTGTGATCGCCAAATCCACATCAGCGAGAGAACATGAGTTCTGTAATATACGAAGTAACAGGGCCAAGGAGGAGAATAAAGCCGTCATACCTGACGAAGAACGGGCTAACTTGTCACAAGTTGAAATTAGTTATGTGTAAGTATCTCTAAAAATTTGAACAAGACGTTTTAGAGAGGAAAAAAAAAAAGGAAACGGTTTAAATCGCGTCTGCACTCGAAGTATTGCTTAGTGGTTTAGCCTAAAGGGCGGCTTCGCCGCTCCCAGCTGAACTGAGTGTTCTGGCATTGATACTTGCGTGTGACAACGCTTTGTCTAACACGCAAACTGTCTGTCTGAGTCTGACTGTTCTTCGTGTCTGTCATGATGTTTGTAAAGTCCACCATGAGATTAAATTATTTTGTGTACACATAAAACAAATTACTAAGCAAAGTAATCAAGTCTGACGGTAGTTGCTCGACGTAAAAGAAAAAAAAACGAAGTTCAGCCATGTCAGTAGACTTAAAGCCAAGTCTGGGAAAAACTATGAGGATCCTTAGTTATCCATGTGGTGATGGATTAAGAATATATAGTGTCACCACTCTTATTCACCCCCATGGGCGTCGTAAGAGGCGACTTAAGCTACAAATTACGCAGGACAGCATCACTGCAAAAAGAAGGAAACTTGAAAAAACTCTTTCCCCTTCTTTTCTTTCTTTTTATTTTGAATATATGTATCTGCTTAAGTCCAGCACTGGACAGATAAAATCTGTTTATGTGATGATGGGATGTTAAGGATACTATTTTGTTTAACAGGCTGTAACAGTCCACTGCTGGATATAGGCCTCACCTTAGAAACGAAGTTTTGGCCTAATATATTCCTTTGGCCAGATGAGTTGGTTTAAGGTTTGTTTGTTCACTTTGCAATGATGTCGTCTTGCAGAGTTTGCTCCTTTAGTCGCCTTTATATTATAGTGATGATGGTGATATTCCACATTCTACCCATCACCACACTGACAATAATATTGTATAATTGTTACTATATTGTATAATAGTTCACATAACATCTAAAACTTCTGAGTCGTAAAGTTAGAATAGTAAGGACAGCTCATTTTATGCAAACTCTGGTATGAACGTGTAAACAGTTAAATGTAAAGAATATAGTAGTACGAATTTCTATCAGTGTTTTATGACATGTTCTTTTTCCAGGAAAAACCGCCATCCTAAGTTTCTTAAACAAGTTCATGTCTGTGGACCTCAAAGATGATTCTGTGATCGCCAAATCCACATCAGCGAGAGAACATGAGTTCTGTAATATACGAAGTAACAGGGCCAAGGAGGAGAATAAAGCCGTCATACCTGACGAAGAACGGGCTAACTTGTCACAAGTTGAAATTAGTTATGTGTAAGTATCTCTAAAAATTTGAACAAGACGTTTTAGAGAGGAAAAAAAAAAGGAAACGGTTTAAATCGCGTCTGCATTCGAAGTATTGCTTAGTGGTTTAGCCTAAAGGGCGGCTTCGCCGCTCCCAGCTGAACTGAGTGTTCTGGCATTGATACTTGCGTGTGACAACGCTTTGTCTAACACGCAAACTGTCTGTCTGAGTCTGACTGTTCTTCGTGTCTGTCATGATGTTTGTAAAGTCCACCATGAGATTAAATTATTTTGTGTACACATAAAACAAATTACACACTGAAATAAAAAAAAAAAAAAAACACTTAAATCGCAAAGTGTTAAGAGTACGACTTTATAGCTAGGTGGTTCTTTTAGTAAGGACTGTGTTTGAAACGTACATTTCATTGTTGCAGGAAGAAGTTCCAAAAGTTCCAAGACAAAAAGCTACGCTTGAACGACGGCAGTGTAAAGGAACTGAAGATGGCCAAAAAGAAAGGCACCTTACGCGAAACATTGTTAGACCGTAGAAGTAAGATGAAATCAGATCGTTATTGTAAATAAATATATATATTTTTAAGTAAGCGATTGTTTTTTTTTTCTAAATAGCCCTCAGCTCTGGTTGTCATACAAACATGTGTGGCACTCCTTAATGGTAGTCGGAGTCGTAAAAATTCGATATCACCTAGTCAAATAGGTCCGATGGTAGTTGTTCCACACGAAAATAAATCAAATTTAAGCCATGTCATAGTAGACCTAGAGCCAAGTGTGGAAAAAGCTAGAAGGATCATCTCGTAGTTATCTGTGTGGTGACGACTTAAGAATGCAGTATGATCACCCCTATTCATCCCGTGGGTATCGTAAGAGGCGACTAAGGGAACAAATTATGCAGGAAAACATCACTGCAAGGAGAAGGAAAACTTGATTAAAACTCTATTCCAACTCGTCTGGCCAGCGTGGTATAATAGGCCAAAACCTCCTTACCAAGGAGAAGCCTGTGTCCAGCAGTATACTATTAAAGGCTGTTGATGTTCTAGTTTTATAATGGTATATAAATGTTTTTCTCGCAATATATGTCAGAAAGGAGATATTTTAAAAAAAAACCGTTATTAGGCGCCATTTTATGCACTTGGTGGCGCGAGTGGCGGAAATACAAGATGGCAAAGTTGAAATTTAAAAAGAGCATACCAAAATCCATAAATCGATCAATTTTCAAAACTGCCGGTAAACTTTCCTAGTAACACCTTTATTTTCGATCAAAGGATTAAAAACTGATACGGTAAATGACTAAAAAACTCAATGACAACGAACATAATAAGAACAAATATGGCCGACCTTTCGTATTAGTTCCATTTATCACCGTGGAACTTTTTTCGTGAGACTTGTTAAAAATACAGCTATTGTTTTGTTTCGTACAACTAAACAAACGTTTAGTGGACAATTTAATGCCTATTAAAGAAACGTGTATATTCTTAGCCGTTTTATGTTTATGTTAGATGTGGAACCGGGTGGAGAGTTGAATTTACCGTCGGCAGCACTTGCAACGTGACACGTGTCGTGACTAGCGCCACCAACCTGTCGAAATGAAAAATCACATACACACACACAGTACGACAAGTGACGCAGTAGTGCGCAGTGCGCTGTCGAGAAATTAATAAAACTTTATTTAAAACTGAATAAATTGACTTAAACATAGTGACTTTATCTCAATAAGTTTTACTGTGAACTGCAGACGGTATATAGATACCAATAGCTTAAGCACGCACAGTTTAATCGACAATTTCGTTAACTAGAAATTTGTAGTGTTTATTTTGGTGAGGTGAATCTATTGAAAACAGTGACAAATTTAAGTTGTTAACGTTTCAACGTGTATCAGTGCAACATGGCCGATGAATATGCTTTTGTTAAACGCCGAAAATTAGTCCTAAAAGGAGATAAACCCAAGTAAGTCTATATAAACTAACCAAAACACTTTGTTTTACTTCTAGATGCTTCCAATAATGAGTCACGTTAAATATCAGCACTGAATATTGACCGCACGTTATTAACAGTGTACTGCCTGATATAGGCCTCGATTGATATAGAATTTGTGTCAAGTTTGCCTGCTCATTCTAGTATCCTGTGTAGTTTGACCCTTAACCATACCATATGACGCCATCCGATTAGAATGTTGTTCAATTCTTAATTAACAACTACTTCTATATTTAGTTGTAATGCTGATTTGATGTTTAACTTCTCACTTTTCCTGTTATGGTGCATGTTAAGTAAATATCATTGGAGTATTGATGCCAAACTATGAGTAATAATTTGTAGTCATGGTCTTTCTTAAGCAATACCCTGTTGTAAATGTTTTTATTTTGACATGAATATAGATAATTTTGGCAGTCAATTATGACTAGAGCTATTCTGGTAATTATTGCTAAAGAATCACTTAAATTTGCTTCAAAATCATAGGTATTTTTTCAAAAAAAAAACCATTCAAATAATGTAACATTTATATATATTACCATCCCGGCATGATTCTTGGGAGCAATTTACAAATATTTACTTCTTTTCAGGAGTAGGAAGCGGAAACACAAGAGTGACAAGAAAAGTCACGCGGATAAGACCGATGTCAACGATGACTCCACTAAATGCGGCGGCTGGTGGAAAGTTACCAAGATTGAAGATGTAACTGGTTCCATATCCATTGAATATGGTCGCAATGCCTATGTTTCGGCTCTCGACAACGGACTATTCACTATTGGAGCCCCTCACGATGAAGGCACTGGACCATCACCTGAAGAAATTTTCACAGCCTTCCCAGCGGGAGAAAATAAATTTGCCCTTAAATCAGGATATGGAAAGTACTTAGGTGTAAGCAGAGACGGCATCGTCATAGGAAGATCTGATGCTGTTGGTCCTATGGAACAATGGGAGCCGGTATTTCAAGATGGTAAGTTTCATACTTTGAAACAAGTCCATGCCCAATAAATTGTTAAAACTGTTAATTATAGGTACAGCTGCTCCTTTTCTTAATACTCTTTCTAGAATACTGAGTTTTCAGTTTAGCAGTGCTAAAAGATAAATCATTTTAAGTCTCATAACGTTATGCTAAATAAGCGAGGAGATAACAAGTTTCTTAACGGGATTGCATATAGTTTTTAAATCAATATTTTATCGCTATATATGTGGCAATCGTTAAGGGTAGTTGGAGGCCTAAAAGTTTGACAATAGCCTACCTACAAATCTTCAATATTGCTTAGTAATCAAGTCTGACGGTAGTTGCTCGACGTAAAAGAAAAAAAAACGAAGTTCAGCCATGTCAGTAGACTTAAAGCCAAGTCTGGGAAAAACTATGAGGATCCTTAGTTATCCATGTGGTGATGGATTAAGAATATATAGTGTCACCACTCTTATTCACCCCCATGGGCGTCGTAAGAGGCGACTTAAGCTACAAATTACGCAGGACAGCATCACTGCAAAAAGAAGGAAACTTGAAAAAACTCTTTCCCCTTCTTTTCTTTCTTTTTATTTTGAATATATGTATCTGCTTAAGTCCAGCACTGGACAGATAAAATCTGTTTATGTGATGATGGGATGTTAAGGATACTATTTTGTTTAACAGGCTGTAACAGTCCACTGCTGGATATAGGCCTCACCTTAGAAACGAAGTTTTGGCCTAATATATTCCTTTGGCCAGATGAGTTGGTTTAAGGTTTGTTTGTTCACTTTGCAATGATGTCGTCTTGCAGAGTTTGCTCCTTTAGTCGCCTTTATATTATAGTGATGATGGTGATATTCCACATTCTACCCATCACCACACTGACAATAATATTGTATAATTGTTACTATATTGTATAATAGTTCACATAACATCTAAAACTTCTGAGTCGTAAAGTTAGAATAGTAAGGACAGCTCATTTTATGCAAACTCTGGTATGAACGTGTAAACAGTTAAATGTAAAGAATATAGTAGTACGAATTTCTATCAGTGTTTTATGACATGTTCTTTTTCCAGGAAAAACCGCCATCCTAAGTTTCTTAAACAAGTTCATGTCTGTGGACCTCAAAGATGATTCTTTGATCGCCAAATCCACATCAGCGAGAGAACATGAGTTCTGTAATATACGAAGTAACAGGGCCAAGGAGGAGAATAAAGCCGTCATACCTGACGAAGAACGGGCTAACTTGTCACAAGTTGAAATTAGTTATGTGTAAGTATCTCTAAAAATTTGAACAAGACGTTTTAGAGAGGAAAAAAAAAAGGAAACGGTTTAAATCGCGTCTGCATTCGAAGTATTGCTTAGTGGTTTAGCCTAAAAGGCGGCTTCGCCGCTCCCAGCTGAACTGAGTGTTCTGGCATTGATACTTGCGTGTGACAACGCTTTGTCTAACACGCAAACTGTCTGTCTGAGTCTGACTGTTCTTCGTGTCTGTCATGATGTTTGTAAAGTCCACCATGAGATTAAATTATTTTGTGTACACATAAAACAAATTACACACTAAAAAAAAAAAAAAAAAAACACTTAAATCGCAAAGTGTTAAGAGTACGACTTTATAGCTAGGTGGTTCTTTTAGTAAGGACTGTGTTTGAAACGTACATTTCATTGTTGCAGGAAGAAGTTCCAAAAGTTCCAAGACAAAAAGCTACGCTTGAACGACGGCAGTGTAAAGGAACTGAAGATGGCCAAAAAGAAAGGCACCTTACGCGAAACATTGTTAGACCGTAGAAGTAAGATGAAATCAGATCGTTATTGTAAATAAATATATATATTTTTAAGTAAGCGATTGTTTTTTTTTCTAAATAGCCCTCAGCTCTGGTTGTCATACAAACATGTGTGGCACTCCTTAATGGTAGTCGGAGTCGTAAAAATTCGATATCACCTAGTCAAATAGGTCCGATGGTAGTTGTTCCACACGAAAATAAATCAAATTTAAGCCATGTCATAGCAGACCTAGAGCCAAGTGTGGAAAAAGCTAGAAGGATCATCTCGTAGTTATCTGTGTGGTGACGACTTAAGAATGCAGTATGATCACCCCTATTCATCCCGTGGGTATCGTAAGAGGCGACTAAGGGAACAAATTATGCAGGAAAACATCACTGCAAGGAGAAGGAAAACTTGATTAAAACTCTATTCCAACTCGTCTGGCCAGCGTGGTATAATAGGCCAAAACCTCCTTACCAAGGAGAAGCCTGTGTCCAGCAGTATACTATTAAAGGCTGTTGATGTTCTAGTTTTATAATGGTATATAAATGTTTTTCTCGCAATATATGTCAGAACGGAGATATTTAAAAAAAAAACCGTTATTAGGCGCCATTTTATGAACTTGGTGGCGCGAGTGGCAGAAATACAAGGTGGCAAAGTTGAAATTTAAAAAGAGCATACCAAAATCCATAAATCGATCAATTTTCAAAACTGCCGGTAAACTTTCCTAGTAACACCTTTATTTTCGATCAAAGGATTAAAAACTGATACGGTAAATGACTAAAAAACTCAATGACAACGAACATAATAAGAACAAATATGGCCGACCTTTCGTATTAGTTCCATTTATCACCGTGGAACTTTTTTCGTGAGACTTGTTAAAAATACAGCTATTGTTTTGTTTCGTACAACTAAACAAACGTTTAGTGGACAATTTAATGCCTATTAGAGAAACGTGTATATTCTTAGCCGTTTTATGTTTATGTTAGATGTGGAACCGGGTGGAGAGTTGAATTTACCGTCGGCAGCACTTGCAACGTGACACGTGTCGTGACTAGCGCCACCAACCTGTCGAAATAAAAAATCACATACACACACACAGTACGACAAGTGACGCAGTAGTGCGCAGTGCGCTGTCGAGAAATTAATAAAACTTTATTTAAAACTGAATAAATTGACTTAAACATAGTGACTTTATCTAAATAAGTTTTACTGTGAACTGCAGACGGTATATAGATACCAATAGCTTAAGCACGCACAGTTTAATCGACAATTTCGTTAACTAGAAATTTGTAGTGTTTATTTTGGTGAGGTGAATCCATTGAAAACAGTGACAAATTTAAGTTGCTAACGTTTCAACGTGTATCAGTGCAACATGGCCGATGAATATGCTTTTGTTAAACGCCGAAAATTAGTCCTAAAAGGAGATAAACCCAAGTAAGTCTATATAAACTAACCAAAACACTTTGTTTTACTTCTAGATGCTTCCAATAATGAGTCACGTTAAATATCAGCACTGAATATTGACCGCACGTTATTAACAGTGTACTGCCTGATATAGGCCTCGATTGATATAGAATTTGTGTCAAGTTTGCCTGCTCATTCTAGTATCCTGTGTAGTTTGACCCTTAACCATACCATATGACGCCATCCGATTAGAATGTTGTTCAATTCTTAATTAACAACTACTTCTATATTTAGTTGTAATGCTGATTTGATGTTTAACTTCTCACTTTCCCTGTTATGGTGCATGTTAAGTAAATATCATTGGAGTATTGATGCCAAACTATGAGTAATAATTTGTAGTCATGGTCTTTCTTATGCAATACCCTGTTGTAAATGTTTTTATTTTGACATGAATATAGATAATTTTGGCAGTCAATTGTGACTAGAGCTATTCTGGTAATTATTGCTAAAGAATCACTTAAATTTGCTTCAAAATCATAGGTATTTTTTCAAAAAAAAAAACCATTCAAATAATGTAACATTTATATATATTACCATCCCGGCATGATTCTTGGGAGCAATTTATAAATATTTACTTCTTTTCAGGAGTAGGAAGCGGAAACACAAGAGTGACAAGAAAAGTCACGCGGATAAGACCGATGTCAACGATGACTCCACTAAATGCGGCGGCTGGTGGAAAGTTACCAAGATTGAAGATGTAACTGGTTCCATATCCATTGAATATGGTCGCAATGCCTATGTTTCGGCTCTCGACAACGGACTATTCACTATTGGAGCCCCTCACGATGAAGGCACTGGACCATCACCTGAAGAAATTTTCACAGCCTTCCCAGCGGGAGAAAATAAATTTGCCCTTAAATCAGGATATGGAAAGTACTTAGGTGTAAGCAGAGACGGCATCGTCATAGGAAGATCTGATGCTGTTGGTCCTATGGAACAATGGGAGCCGGTATTTCAAGATGGTAAGTTTCATACTTTGAAACAAGTCCATGCCCAATAAATTGTTAAAACTGTTAATTATAGGTACAGCTGCTCCTTTTCTTAATACTCTTTCTAGAATACTGAGTTTTCAGTTTAGCAGTGCTAAAAGATAAATCATTTTAAGTCTCATAACGTTATGCTAAATAAGCGAGGAGATAACAAGTTTCTTAACGGGATTGCATATAGTTTTTAAATCAATATTTTATCGCTATATATGTGGCAATCGTTAAGGGTAGTTGGAGGCCTAAAAGTTTGACAATAGCCTACCTACAAATCTTCAATATTGCTTAGTAATCAAGTCTGACGGTAGTTGCTCGACGTAAAAGAAAAAAAAACGAAGTTCAGCCATGTCAGTAGACTTAAAGCCAAGTCTGGGAAAAACTATGAGGATCCTTAGTTATCCATGTGGTGATGCATTAAGAATATATAGTGTCACCACTCTTATTCACCCCCATGGGCGTCGTAAGAGGCGAATTAAGCTACAAATTACGCAGGACAGCATCACTGCAAAAAGAAGGAAACTTGAAAAAACTCTTTCCCCTTCTTTTCTTTCTTTTTATTTTGAATATATGTATCTGCTTAAGTCCAGCACTGGACAGATAAAATCTGTTTATGTGATGATGGGATGTTAAGGATACTATTTTGTTTAACAGGCTGTAACAGTCCACTGCTGGATATAGGCCTCACCTTAGAAACGAAGTTTTGGCCTAATATATTCCTTTGGCCAGATGAGTTGGTTTAAGGTTTGTTTGTTCACTTTGCAATGATGTCGTCTTGCAGAGTTTGCTCCTTTAGTCGCCTTTATATTATAGTGATGATGGTGATATTCCACATTCTACCCATCACCACACTGACAATAATATTGTATAATTGTTACTATATTGTATAATAGTTCACATAACATCTAAAACTTCTGAGTCGTAAAGTTAGAATAGTAAGGACAGCTCATTTTATGCAAACTCTGGTATGAACGTGTAAACAGTTAAATGTAAAGAATATAGTAGTACGAATTTCTATCAGTGTTTTATGACATGTTCTTTTTCCAGGAAAAACCGCCATCCTAAGTTTCTTAAACAAGTTCATGTCTGTGGACCTCAAAGATGATTCTGTGATCGCCAAATCCACATCAGCGAGAGAACATGAGTTCTGTAATATACGAAGTAACAGGGCCAAGGAGGAGAATAAAGCCGTCATACCTGACGAAGAACGGGCTAACTTGTCACAAGTTGAAACTAGTTATGTGTAAGTATCTCTAAAAATTTGAACAAGACGTTTTAGAGAGGAAAAAAAAAAAGGAAACGGTTTAAATCGCGTCTGCACTCGAAGTATTGCTTAGTGGTTTAGCCTAAAGGGCGGCTTCGCCGCTCCCAGCTGAACTGAGTGTTCTGGCATTGATACTTGCGTGTGACAACGCTTTGTCTAACACGCAAACTGTCTGTCTGAGTCTGACTGTTCTTCGTGTCTGTCATGATGTTTGTAAAGTCCACCATGAGATTAAATTATTTTGTGTACACATAAAACAAATTACTAAGCAAAGTAATCAAGTCTGACGGTAGTTGCTCGACGTAAAAGAAAAAAAAACGAAGTTCAGCCATGTCAGTAGACTTAAAGCCAAGTCTGGGAAAAACTATGAGGATCCTTAGTTATCCATGTGGTGATGGATTAAGAATATATAGTGTCACCACTCTTATTCACCCCCATGGGCGTCGTAAGAGGCGACTTAAGCTACAAATTACGCAGGACAGCATCACTGCAAAAAGAAGGAAACTTGAAAAAACTCTTTCCCCTTCTTTTCTTTCTTTTTATTTTAAATATAAGTATCTGCTTAAGTCCAGCACTGGACAGATAAAATCTGTTTATGTGATGATGGGATGTTAAGGATACTATTTTGTTTAACAGGCTGTAACAGTCCACTGCTGGATATAGGCCTCACCTTAGAAACGAAGTTTTGGCCTAATATATTCCTTTGGCCAGATGAGTTGGTTTAAGGTTTGTTTGTTCACTTTGCAATGATGTCGTCTTGCAGAGTTTGCTCCTTTAGTCGCCTTTATATTATAGTGATGATGGTGATATTCCACATTCTACCCATCACCACACTGACAATAATATTGTATAATTGTTACTATATTGTATAATAGTTCACATAACATCTAAAACTTCTGAGTCGTAAAGTTAGAATAGTAAGGACAGCTCATTTTATGCAAACTCTGGTATGAACGTGTAAACAGTTAAATGTAAAGAATATAGTAGTACGAATTTCTATCAGTGTTTTATGACATGTTCTTTTTCCAGGAAAAACCGCCATCCTAAGTTTCTTAAACAAGTTCATGTCTGTGGACCTCAAAGATGATTCTGTGATCGCCAAATCCACATCAGCGAGAGAACATGAGTTCTGTAATATACGAAGTAACAGGGCCAAGGAGGAGAATAAAGCCGTCATACCTGACGAAGAACGGGCTAACTTGTCACAAGTTGAAATTAGTTATGTGTAAGTATCTCTAAAAATTTGAACAAGACGTTTTAGAGAGGAAAAAAAAAAAGGAAACGGTTTAAATCGCGTCTGCATTCGAAGTATTGCTTAGTGGTTTAGCCTAAAGGGCGGCTTCGCCGCTCCCAGCTGAACTGAGTGTTCTGGCATTGATACTTGCGTGTGACAACGCTTTGTCTAACACGCAAACTGTCTGTCTGAGTCTGACTGTTCTTCGTGTCTGTCATGATGTTTGTAAAGTCCACCATGAGATTAAATTATTTTGTGTACACATAAAACAAATTACACACTGAAATAAAAAAAAAAAAAAAACACTTAAATCGCAAAGTGTTAAGAGTACGACTTTATAGCTAGGTGGTTCTTTTAGTAAGGACTGTGTTTGAAACGTACATTTCATTGTTGCAGGAAGAAGTTCCAAAAGTTCCAAGACAAAAAGCTACGCTTGAACGACGGCAGTGTAAAGGAACTGAAGATGGCCAAAAAGAAAGGCACCTTACGCGAAACATTGTTAGACCGTAGAAGTAAGATGAAATCAGATCGTTATTGTAAATAAATATATATATTTTTAAGTAAGCGATTGTTTTTTTTTTCTAAATAGCCCTCAGCTCTGGTTGTCATACAAACATATGTGGCACTCCTTAAAGGTAGTCGGAGTCGTAAAAATTCGATATCACCTAGTCAAATAGGTCCGATGGTAGTTGTTCCACACGAAAATAAATCAAATTTAAGCCATGTCATAGTAGACCTAGAGCCAAGTGTGGAAAAAGCTAGAAGGATCATCTCGTAGTTATCTGTGTGGTGACGACTTAAGAATGCAGTATGATCACCCCTATTCATCCCGTGGGTATCGTAAGAGGCGACTAAGGGAACAAATTATGCAGGAAAACATCACTGCAAGGAGAAGGAAAACTTGATTAAAACTCTATTCCAACTCGTCTGGCCAGCGTGGTATAATAGGCCAAAACCTCCTTACCAAGGAGAAGCCTGTGTCCAGCAGTATACTATTAAAGGCTGTTGATGTTCTAGTTTTATAATGGTATATAAATGTTTTTCTCGCAATATATGTCAGAAAGGAGATATTGTAAAAAAAAACCGTTATTAGGCGCCATTTTATGAACTTGGTGGCGCGAGTGGCGGAAATACAAGGTGGCAAAGTTGAAATTTAAAAAGAGCATACCAAAATCCATAAATCGATCAATTTTCAAAACTGCCGGTAAACTTTCCTAGTAACACCTTTATTTTCGATCAAAGGATTAAAAACTGATACGGTAAATGACTAAAAAACTCAATGACAACGAACATAATAAGAACAAATATGGCGGCCGACCTTTCGTATTAGTTCCATTTATCACCGTGGAACTTTTTTCGTGAGACTTGTTAAAAATACAGCTATTGTTTTGTTTCGTACAACTAAACAAACGTTTAGTGGACAATTTAATGCCTATTAGAGAAACGTGTATATTCTTAGCCGTTTTATGTTTATGTTAGATGTGGAACCGGGTGGAGAGTTGAATTTACCGTCGGCAGCACTTGCAACGTGACACGTGTCGTGACTAGCGCCACCAACCTGTCGAAATGAAAAATCACATACACACACACAGTACGACAAGTGACGCAGTAGTGCGCAGTGCGCTGTCGAGAAATTAATTAAACTTTATTTAAAACTGAATAAATTGACTTAAACATAGTGACTTTATCTAAATAAGTTTTACTGTGAACTGCAGACGGTATATACTCGTAGATACCAATAGCTTAAGCACGCACAGTTTAATCGACAATTTCGTTAACTAGAAATTTGTAGTGTTTATTTTGGTGAGGTGAATCCATTGAAAACAGTGACAAATTTAAGTTGTTAACGTTTCAACGTGTATCAGTGCAACATGGCCGATGAATATGCTTTTGTTAAACGCCGAAAATTAGTCCTAAAAGGAGATAAACCCAAGTAAGTCTATATAAACTAACCAAAACACTTTGTTTTACTTCTAGATGCTTCCAATAATGAGTCACGTTAAATATCAGCACTGAATATTGACCGCACGTTATTAACAGTGTACTGCCTGATATAGGCCTCGATTGATATAGAATTTGTGTCAAGTTTGCCTGCTCATTCTAGTATCCTGTGTAGTTTGACCCTTAACCATACCATATGACGCCATCCGATTAGAATGTTGTTCAATTCTTAATTAACAACTACTTCTATATTTAGTTGTAATGCTGATTTGATGTTTAACTTCTCACTTTCCCTGTTATGGTGCATGTTAAGTAAATATCATTGGAGTATTGATGCCAAACTATGAGTAATAATTTGTAGTCATGGTCTTTCTTAAGCAATACCCTGTTGTAAATGTTTTTATTTTGACATGAATATAGATAATTTTGGCAGTCAATTGTGACTAGAGCTATTCTGGTAATTATTGCTAAAGAATCACTTAAATTTGCTTCAAAATCATAGGTATTTTTTCAAAAAAAAAAACCATTCAAATAATGTAACATTTATATATATTACCATCCCGGCATGATTCTTGGGAGCAATTTACAAATATTTACTTCTTTTCAGGAGTAGGAAGCGGAAACACAAGAGTGACAAGAAAAGTCACGCGGATAAGACCGATGTCAACGATGACTCCACTAAATGCGGCGGCTGGTGGAAAGTTACCAAGATTGAAGATGTAACTGGTTCCATATCCATTGAATATGGTCGCAATGCCTATGTTTCGGCTCTCGACAACGGACTATTCACTATTGGAGCCCCTCACGATGAAGGCACTGGACCATCACCTGAAGAAATTTTCACAGCCTTCCCAGCGGGAGAAAATAAATTTGCCCTTAAATCAGGATATGGAAAGTACTTAGGTGTAAGCAGAGACGGCATCGTCATAGGAAGATCTGATGCTGTTGGTCCTATGGAACAATGGGAGCCGGTATTTCAAGATGGTAAGTTTCATACTTTGAAACAAGTCCATGCCCAATAAATTGTTAAAACTGTTAATTATAGGTACAGCTGCTCCTTTTCTTAATACTCTTTCTAGAATACTGAGTTTTCAGTTTAGCAGTGCTAAAAGATAAATCATTTTAAGTCTCATAACGTTATGCTAAATAAGCGAGGAGATAACAAGTTTCTTAACGGGATTGCATATAGTTTTTAAATCAATATTTTATCGCTATATATGTGGCAATCGTTAAGGGTAGTTGGAGGCCTAAAAGTTTGACAATAGCCTACCTACAAATCTTCAATATTGCTTAGTAATCAAGTCTGACGGTAGTTGCTCGACGTAAAAGAAAAAAAAACGAAGTTCAGCCATGTCAGTAGACTTAAAGCCAAGTCTGGGAAAAACTATGAGGATCCTTAGTTATCCATGTGGTGATGGATTAAGAATATATAGTGTCACCACTCTTATTCACCCCCATGGGCGTCGTAAGAGGCGACTTAAGCTACAAATTACGCAGGACAGCATCACTGCAAAAAGAAGGAAACTTGAAAAAACTCTTTCCCCTTCTTTTCTTTCTTTTTATTTTGAATATAAGTATCTGCTTAAGTCCAGCACTGGACAGATAAAATCTGTTTATGTGATGATGGGATGTTAAGGATACTATTTTGTTTAACAGGCTGTAACAGTCCACTGCTGGATATAGGCCTCACCTTAGAAACGAAGTTTTGGCCTAATATATTCCTTTGGCCAGATGAGTTGGTTTAAGGTTTGTTTGTTCACTTTGCAATGATGTCGTCTTGCAGAGTTTGCTCCTTTAGTCGCCTTTATATTATAGTGATGATGGTGATATTCCACATTCTACCCATCACCACACTGACAATAATATTGTATAATTGTTACTATATTGTATAATAGTTCACATAACATCTAAAACTTCTGAGTCGTAAAGTTAGAATAGTAAGGACAGCTCATTTTATGCAAACTCTGGTATGAACGTGTAAACAGTTAAATGTAAAGAATATAGTAGTACGAATTTCTATCAGTGTTTTATGACATGTTCTTTTTCCAGGAAAAACCGCCATCCTAAGTTTCTTAAACAAGTTCATGTCTGTGGACCTCAAAGATGATTCTGTGATCGCCAAATCCACATCAGCGAGAGAACATGAGTTCTGTAATATACGAAGTAACAGGGCCAAGGAGGAGAATAAAGCCGTCATACCTGACGAAGAACGGGCTAACTTGTCACAAGTTGAAATTAGTTATGTGTAAGTATCTCTAAAAATTTGAACAAGACGTTTTAGAGAGGAAAAAAAAAAGGAAACGGTTTAAATCGCGTCTGCATTCGAAGTATTGCTTAGTGGTTTAGCCTAAAGGGCGGCTTCGCCGCTCCCAGCTGAACTGAGTGTTCTGGCATTGATACTTGCGTGTGACAACGCTTTGTCTAACACGCAAACTGTCTGTCTGAGTCTGACTGTTCTTCGTGTCTGTCATGATGTTTGTAAAGTCCACCATGAGATTAAATTATTTTGTGTACACATAAAACAAATTACACACTGAAATAAAAAAAAAAAAAAACACTTAAATCGCAAAGTGTTAAGAGTACGACTTTATAGCTAGGTGGTTCTTTTAGTAAGGACTGTGTTTGAAACGTACATTTCATTGTTGCAGGAAGAAGTTCCAAAAGTTCCAAGACAAAAAGCTACGCTTGAACGACGGCAGTGTAAAGGAACTGAAGATGGCCAAAAAGAAAGGCACCTTACGCGAAACATTGTTAGACCGTAGAAGTAAGATGAAATCAGATCGTTATTGTAAATAAATATATATATTTTTAAGTAAGCGATTGTTTTTTTTTTCTAAATAGCCCTCAGCTCTGGTTGTCATACAAACATGTGTGGCACTCCTTAAAGGTAGTCGGAGTCGTAAAAATTCGATATCACCTAGTCAAATAGGTCCGATGGTAGTTGTTCCACACGAAAATAAATCAAATTTAAGCCATGTCATAGTAGACCTAGAGCCAAGTGTGGAAAAAGCTAGAAGGATCATCTCGTAGTTATCTGTGTGGTGACGACTTAAGAATGCAGTATGATCACCCCTATTCATCCCGTGGGTATCGTAAGAGGCGACTAAGGGAACAAATTATGCAGGAAAACATCACTGCAAGGAGAAGGAAAACTTGATTAAAACTCTATTCCAACTCGTCTGGCCAGCGTGGTATAATAGGCCAAAACCTCCTTACCAAGGAGAAGCCTGTGTCCAGCAGTATACTATTAAAGGCTGTTGATGTTCTAGTTTTATAATGGTATATAAATGTTTTTCTCGCAATATATGTCAGAAAGGAGATATTGTAAAAAAAAACCGTTATTAGGCGCCATTTTATGAACTTGGTGGCGCGAGTGGCGGAAATACAAGGTGGCAAAGTTGAAATTTAAAAAGAGCATACCAAAATCCATAAATCGATCAATTTTCAAAACTGCCGGTAAACTTTCCTAGTAACACCTTTATTTTCGATCAAAGGATTAAAAACTGATACGGTAAATGACTAAAAAACTCAATGACAACGAACATAATAAGAACAAATATGGCGGCCGACCTTTCGTATTAGTTCCATTTATCACCGTGGAACTTTTTTCGTGAGACTTGTTAAAAATACAGCTATTGTTTTGTTTCGTACAACTAAACAAACGTTTAGTGGACAATTTAATGCCTATTAGAGAAACGTGTATATTCTTAGCCGTTTTATGTTTATGTTAGATGTGGAACCGGGTGGAGAGTTGAATTTACCGTCGGCAGCACTTGCAACGTGACACGTGTCGTGACTAGCGCCACCAACCTGTCGAAATGAAAAATCACATACACACACACAGTACGACAAGTGACGCAGTAGTGCGCAGTGCGCTGTCGAGAAATTAATAAAACTTTATTTAAAACTGAATAAATTGACTTAAACATAGTGACTTTATCTAAATAAGTTTTACTGTGAACTGCAGACGGTATATACTCGTAGATACCAATAGCTTAAGCACGCACAGTTTAATCGACAATTTCGTTAACTAGAAATTTGTAGTGTTTATTTTGGTGAGGTGAATCCATTGAAAACAGTGACAAATTTAAGTTGTTAACGTTTCAACGTGTATCAGTGCAACATGGCCGATGAATATGCTTTTGTTAAACGCCGAAAATTAGTCCTAAAAGGAGATAAACCCAAGTAAGTCTATATAAACTAACCAAAACACTTTGTTTTACTTCTAGATGCTTCCAATAATGAGTCACGTTAAATATCAGCACTGAATATTGACCGCACGTTATTAACAGTGTACTGCCTGATATAGGCCTCGATTGATATAGAATTTGTGTCAAGTTTGCCTGCTCATTCTAGTATCCTGTGTAGTTTGACCCTTAACCATACCATATGACGCCATCCGATTAGAATGTTGTTCAATTCTTAATTAACAACTACTTCTATATTTAGTTGTAATGCTGATTTGATGTTTAACTTCTCACTTTTCCTGTTATGGTGCATGTTAAGTAAATATCATTGGAGTATTGATGCCAAACTATGAGTAATAATTTGTAGTCATGGTCTTTCTTAAGCAATACCCTGTTGTAAATGTTTTTATTTTGACATGAATATAGATAATTTTGGCAGTCAATTGTGACTAGAGCTATTCTGGTAATTATTGCTAAAGAATCACTTAAATTTGCTTCAAAATCATAGGTATTTTTTCAAAAAAAAAAACCATTCAAATAATGTAACATTTATATATATTACCATCCCGGCATGATTCTTGGGAGCAATTTACAAATATTTACTTCTTTTCAGGAGTAGGAAGCGGAAACACAAGAGTGACAAGAAAAGTCACGCGGATAAGACCGATGTCAACGATGACTCCACTAAATGCGGCGGCTGGTGGAAAGTTACCAAGATTGAAGATGTAACTGGTTCCATATCCATTGAATATGGTCGCAATGCCTATGTTTCGGCTCTCGACAACGGACTATTCACTATTGGAGCCCCTCACGATGAAGGCACTGGACCATCACCTGAAGAAATTTTCACAGCCTTCCCAGCGGGAGAAAATAAATTTGCCCTTAAATCAGGATATGGAAAGTACTTAGGTGTAAGCAGAGACGGCATCGTCATAGGAAGATCTGATGCTGTTGGTCCTATGGAACAATGGGAGCCGGTATTTCAAGATGGTAAGTTTCATACTTTGAAACAAGTCCATGCCCAATAAATTGTTAAAACTGTTAATTATAGGTACAGCTGCTCCTTTTCTTAATACTCTTTCTAGAATACTGAGTTTTCAGTTTAGCAGTGCTAAAAGATAAATCATTTTAAGTCTCATAACGTTATGCTAAATAAGCGAGGAGATAACAAGTTTCTTAACGGGATTGCATATAGTTTTTAAATCAATATTTTATCGCTATATATGTGGCAATCGTTAAGGGTAGTTGGAGGCCTAAAAGTTTGACAATAGCCTACCTACAAATCTTCAATATTGCTTAGTAATCAAGTCTGACGGTAGTTGCTCGACGTAAAAGAAAAAAAAACGAAGTTCAGCCATGTCAGTAGACTTAAAGCCAAGTCTGGGAAAAACTATGAGGATCCTTAGTTATCCATGTGGTGATGGATTAAGAATATATAGTGTCACCACTCTTATTCACCCCCATGGGCGTCGTAAGAGGCGACTTAAGCTACAAATTACGCAGGACAGCATCACTGCAAAAAGAAGGAAACTTGAAAAAACTCTTTCCCCTTCTTTTCTTTCTTTTTATTTTGAATATATGTATCTGCTTAAGTCCAGCACTGGACAGATAAAATCTGTTTATGTGATGATGGGATGTTAAGGATACTATTTTGTTTAACAGGCTGTAACAGTCCACTGCTGGATATAGGCCTCACCGTAGAAACGAAGTTTTGGCCTAATATATTCCTTTGGCCAGATGAGTTGGTTTAAGGTTTGTTTGTTCACTTTGCAATGATGTCGTCTTGCAGAGTTTGCTCCTTTAGTCGCCTTTATATTATAGTGATGATGGTGATATTCCACATTCTACCCATCACCACACTGACAATAATATTGTATAATTGTTACTATATTGTATAATAGTTCACATAACATCTAAAACTTCTGAGTCGTAAAGTTAGAATAGTAAGGACAGCTCATTTTATGCAAACTCTGGTATGAACGTGTAAACAGTTAAATGTAAAGAATATAGTAGTACGAATTTCTATCAGTGTTTTATGACATGTTCTTTTTCCAGGAAAAACCGCCATCCTAAGTTTCTTAAACAAGTTCATGTCTGTGGACCTCAAAGATGATTCTGTGATCGCCAAATCCACATCAGCGAGAGAACATGAGTTCTGTAATATACGAAGTAACAGGGCCAAGGAGGAGAATAAAGCCGTCATACCTGACGAAGAACGGGCTAACTTGTCACAAGTTGAAATTAGTTATGTGTAAGTATCTCTAAAAATTTGAACAAGACGTTTTAGAGAGGAAAAAAAAAAGGAAACGGTTTAAATCGCGTCTGCATTCGAAGTATTGCTTAGTGGTTTAGCCTAAAGGGCGGCTTCGCCGCTCCCAGCTGAACTGAGTGTTCTGGCATTGATACTTGCGTGTGACAACGCTTTGTCTAACACGCAAACTGTCTGTCTGAGTCTGACTGTTCTTCGTGTCTGTCATGATTAGAGACCGGATAATATGCATTTGCATATTTGCATATGCATTTGCATATTTAAGCGATTTTCAAGGCTAATAGCATATTTTTACTAATATCTAGTGATGATCATATTATTGCTATAATTTACAGTAGGTATTTTTCGAGCGTAGCGCACTCGGCAGCCGCGCGTATTTTGTTTTGGTAGGCACTCAAAAAATGAAAGAGACAAATGATCGCGTCGCCGCGCGCTCGCCTACCGCGCTACTCCCACCTATTATGCATGTCATTATTACTTACTTTGATTGTTGACACGCTCGTGCTCGGATAATTCACCTGCAGTTAAAAGTTTTTGTGTGTGTACAATGCCTCCCGAAAAAAAAAGTGTGTCTTCGTGGATAAGTGAATTTCCTGGAACATTTACTTACGACGGAAATGTTTTATATTGTCGAGTTTGCGAGAAAAACATTTCGTGCACTAAAAAGTTTCAAATAGACCAACATGTCAAGACAAGTGTTCACGTCGCAGGATTGCAGAAAAAAGGTCCACGACAACAGCTTATAACCGCTTCTGCTTCTAGCTCGAAATGTAAACAAAACAACCAGTTTTGCATGGATTTATGTGAAGCATTGCTTGCAAGTAATATTCCTCTCTATAAACTAAAAAAATCTACTCTCAATCACTTTCTGCGAAAATATTGCTCAAATCAAAATATACCAGACGAGTCAACATTGAAAAAATAGCAAATGTTCCTCTCCCTCCCGAACCAGTTGTAACCCGATGGGGGACATGGATAGAAGCTGTACTGTTTTACAATGAACATTTTGAGGCCATCCAAGGTGTGGTAAATGACTTTGACAGTGCCGAGTCAAGAGCAATTTGTGAGTCACAGACAGCTTTTAACGATTCTACCATAAAAAAAAACATAGCTGTAATTTGCACCAATTTTTCTCACATACCCGAAAGTATTAAAAAGCTTGAAACTCATGGTTTGGCATTGAATGAATCCATTCAAACAATGAATAAAATCCGCTATCTTAACTTCACGTTGCCAAGTACGTTGCCGCATAAACTTAAAGAAAAGTTTGAAAACATTTTGAACAATAATCCAGGCTTTGAACATCTGTGTCAAATTGATAGCTTTATTAATGGACCGACGGAAGTTTTGCCAGAAAATATAAGCGCTAACATAGCACCCAAGTTCAAATTCTGCCCAGTTACCTCAGTAGATGTGGAGCGATCATTTTCGACCTATAAAAATATTTTGAATGATCGAAGACATAATCTTACCACTGAACATTTGGAACAATACTTAATTGTTAATGTTTACAAAAATATTAAATAATGTTACATGTTACTGTATCGATTAACATCTATCAATGGATAGTTTTCTATAAATGTATGCTGATTTTTTAATAAAAAATATAAAACTTAATAGTTTTTTTATTTGATCAAATAACAATAAATTAAAAAGATACATACATAATAAAGTAAAACATAAAACAAGTATTTACTAACAAAATACTTAAACCTAAAGGAATAATATTTACAAAACAAAAAAAACTCATTTAATGTTGCATATTCTGTCAGTTTTCGTGCATATTTCGAGCATTTATCATGCATATTTGCATGCATATAACAAGCTTTTTATGTTGCATATAATCCGGTCTTTAGTCATGATGTTTGTAAAGTCCACCATGAGATTAAATTATTTTGTGTACACATAAAACAAATTACACACTGAAATAAAAAAAAAAAAAAACACTTAAATCGCAAAGTGTTAAGAGTACGACTTTATAGCTAGGTGGTTCTTTTAGTAAGGACTGTGTTTGAAACGTACATTTCATTGTTGCAGGAAGAAGTTCCAAAAGTTCCAAGACAAAAAGCTACGCTTGAACGACGGCAGTGTAAAGGAACTGAAGATGGCCAAAAAGAAAGGCACCTTACGCGAAACATTGTTAGACCGTAGAAGTAAGATGAAATCAGATCGTTATTGTAAATAAATATATATATTTTTAAGTAAGCGATTGTTTTTTTTTTCTAAATAGCCCTCAGCTCTGGTTGTCATACAAACATGTGTGGCACTCCTTAATGGTAGTCGGAGTCGTAAAAATTCGATATCACCTAGCCAAATAGGTCCGATGGTAGTTGTTCCACACGAAAATAAATCAAATTTAAGCCATGTCATAGTAGACCTAGAGCCAAGTGTGGAAAAAGCTAGAAGGATCATCTCGTAGTTATCTGTGTGGTGACGACTTAAGAATGCAGTATGATCACCCCTATTCATCCCGTGGGTATCGTAAGAGGCGACTAAGGGAACAAATTATGCAGGAAAACATCACTGCAAGGAGAAGGAAAACTTGATTAAAACTCTATTCCAACTCGTCTGGCCAGCGTGGTATAATAGGCCAAAACCTCCTTACCAAGGAGAAGCCTGTGTCCAGCAGTATACTATTAAAGGCTGTTGATGTTCTAGTTTTATAATGGTATATAAATGTTTTTCTCGCAATATATGTCAGAAAGGAGATATTGTAAAAAAAACCGTTATTAGGCGCCATTTTATGAACTTGGTGGCGCGAGTGGCGGAAATACAAGGTGGCAAAGTTGAAATTTAAAAAGAGCATACCAAAATCCATAAATCGATCAATTTTCAAAACTGCCGGTAAACTTTCCTAGTAACACCTTTATTTTCGATCAAAGGATTAAAAACTGATACGGTAAATGACTAAAAAACTCAATGACAACGAACATAATAAGAACAAATATGGCGGCCGACCTTTCGTATTAGTTCCATTTATCACCGTGGAACTTTTTTCGTGAGACTTGTTAAAAATACAGCTAATGTTTTGTTTCGTACAACTAAACAAACATTTAGTGGACAATTTAATGCCTATTAGAGAAACGTGTATATTCTTAGCCGTTTTATGTTTATGTTAGATGTGGAACCGGGTGGAGAGTTGAATTTACCGTCGGCAGCACTTGCAACGTGACACGTGTCGTGACTAGCGCCACCAACCTGTCGAAATGAAAAATCACATACACACACACAGTACGACAAGTGACGCAGTAGTGCGCAGTGCGCTGTCGAGAAATTAATTAAACTTTATTTAAAACTGAATAAATTGACTTAAACATAGTGACTTTATCTAAATAAGTTTTACTGTGAACTGCAGAATGTATATACTCGTAGATACCAATAGCTTAAGCACGCACAGTTTAATCGACAATTTCGTTAACTAGAAATTTGTAGTGTTTATTTTGGTGAGGTGAATCCATTGAAAACAGTGACAAATTTAAGTTGTTAACGTTTCAACGTGTATCAGTGCAACATGGCCGATGAATATGCTTTTGTTAAACGCCGAAAATTAGTCCTAAAAGGAGATAAACCCAAGTAAGTCTATATAAACTAACCAAAACACTTTGTTTTACTTCTAGATGCTTCCAATAATGAGTCACGTTAAATATCAGCACTGAATATTGACCGCACGTTATTAACAGTGTACTGCCTGATATAGGCCTCGATTGATATAGAATTTATGTCAAGTTTGCCTGCTCATTCTAGTATCCTGTGTAGTTTGACCCTTAACCATACCATATGACGCCATCCGATTAGAATGTTGTTCAATTCTTAATTAACAACTACTTCTATATTTAGTTGTAATGCTGATTTGATGTTTAACTTCTCACTTTCCCTGTTATGGTGCATGTTAAGTAAATATCATTGGAGTATTGATGCCAAACTATGAGTAATAATTTGTAGTCATGGTCTTTCTTAAGCAATACCCTGTTGTAAATGTTTTTATTTTGACATGAATATAGATAATTTTGGCAGTCAATTGTGACTAGAGCTATTCTGGTAATTATTGCTAAAGAATCACTTAAATTTGCTTCAAAATCATAGGTATTTTTTCAAAAAAAAAAACCATTCAAATAATGTAACATTTATATATATTACCATCCCGGCATGATTCTTGGGAGCAATTTACAAATATTTACTTCTTTTCAGGAGTAGGAAGCGGAAACACAAGAGTGACAAGAAAAGTCACGCGGATAAGACCGATGTCAACGATGACTCCACTAAATGCGGCGGCTGGTGGAAAGTTACCAAGATTGAAGATGTAACTGGTTCCATATCCATTGAATATGGTCGCAATGCCTATGTTTCGGCTCTCGACAACGGACTATTCACTATTGGAGCCCCTCACGATGAAGGCACTGGACCATCACCTGAAGAAATTTTCACAGCCTTCCCAGCGGGAGAAAATAAATTTGCCCTTAAATCAGGATATGGAAAGTACTTAGGTGTAAGCAGAGACGGCATCGTCATAGGAAGATCTGATGCTGTTGGTCCTATGGAACAATGGGAGCCGGTATTTCAAGATGGTAAGTTTCATACTTTGAAACAAGTCCATGCCCAATAAATTGTTAAAACTGTTAATTATAGGTACAGCCGCTCCTTTTCTTAATACTCTTTCTAGAATACTGAGTTTTCAGTTTAGCAGTGCTAAAAGATAAATCATTTTAAGTCTCATAACGTTATGCTAAATAAGCGAGGAGATAACAAGTTTCTTAACGGGATTGCATATAGTTTTTAAATCAATATTTTATCGCTATATATGTGGCAATCGTTAAGGGTAGTTGGAGGCCTAAAAGTTTGACAATAGCCTACCTACAAATCTTCAATATTGCTTAGTAATCAAGTCTGACGGTAGTTGCTCGACGTAAAAGAAAAAAAAACGAAGTTCAGCCATGTCAGTAGACTTAAAGCCAAGTCTGGGAAAAACTATGAGGATCCTTAGTTATCCATGTGGTGATGGATTAAGAATATATAGTGTCACCACTCTTATTCACCCCCATGGGCGTCGTAAGAGGCGACTTAAGCTACAAATTACGCAGGACAGCATAAATGTAAAGAATATAGTAGTACGAATTTCTATCAGTGTTTTATGACATGTTCTTTTTCCAGGAAAAACCGCCATCCTAAGTTTCTTAAACAAGTTCATGTCTGTGGACCTCAAAGATGATTCTGTGATCGCCAAATCCACATCAGCGAGAGAACATGAGTTCTGTAATATACGAAGTAACAGGGCCAAGGAGGAGAATAAAGCCGTCATGCCTGACGAAGAACGGGCTAACTTGTCACAAGTTGAAATTAGTTATGTGTAAGTATCTCTAAAAATTTGAACAAGTAGTTTTAGAGAGGTAAAAAAAAAGTAAACGGCTTAAATCGCGTCTGCATTCGAAGTATTGCTTAGTGGTTTGGCCTAAAGGGCGGCCTCGCCGCTCCCAGCTGAACTGAGTGTTCTGGCATTGATACTTGCGTGTGACAACGCTTTGTCTAACACGCAAACTGTCTGTCTGAGTCTGACTGTTCTTCGTGTCTGTCATGATGTTTGTAAAGTCCACCATGAGATTAAATTATTTTGTGTACACATAAAACAAATTACACACTGAAATAAAAAAAAAAAAAACACTTAAAGCGCAAAGTGTCAAGAGTACGACTTTATAGCTAAGTGGTTCTTTTAGTAAGGACTGTGTTTGAAACGTACATTTCATTGTTGCAGGAAGAAGTTTCAAAAGTTCCAAGACAAAAAGCTACGCTTGAACGACGGCAGTGTAAAGGAACTGAAGATGGCCAAAAAGAAAGGCACCTTACGCGAAACATTGTTAGACCGTAGAAGTAAGATGAAATCAGATCGTTATTGTAAATAAATATATATATTTTTAAGTAAGCGATTGTTCTTTTTTCTAAATAGCCCTCAGCCCTGGTTGTCATACAAACATGTGTGGCACTCCTTAATGGTAGTCGGAGTCGTAAAAATTCGATATCACCTAGTCAAATAGGTCCGATGGTAGTTGTTCCACACGAAAATAAATCAAATTTAAGCCATGTCACAGTAGACCTAGAGCCAAGTGTGGCAAAAGCTAGAAGGATCATAGTTATCTGTGTGGTGACGACTTAAGAATGCAGTATGACCACCCCTATTCATCCCGTGGGTATCGTAAGAGGACCGACTAAGGGAACAAATTATGCAGGAAAACATCACTGCAAGGAGAAGGAAAACTTGATTAAAACTCTATTCCAACTCGTCTGGCCAGCGTGGTATAATAGGCCAAAACCTCCTTACCAAGGAGAAGCCTGTGTCCAGCAGTATACTATTAAAGGCTGTTGATGTTCTAGTTTTATAATGGTATATAAATGTTTTTCTCGCAATATATGTATAACTCAATGACAACGAACATAATAAGAACAAATATGGCCGACCTTTCGTATTAGTTCCATTTACCACCGTGGAACTTTCTTCGTGAGACTTGTTAAAAATACAGCTATTGTTTTGTTTCGTGTAACTAAACAAATGTTTAGTGGACAATTTAATGACTATTAGAGAAACGTGTACATATATTCTTAGCGGTTTTATGTTCATGTTAGATGTTGAACCGGGTGGAGAGTTGAATTTACCGTCGGCAGCACTTGCAACGTGATACGGGACGTGACTAGCGTCACCTACCTGTCAAAATGAAAAATCACACACACACAGTAAGACAAGTGATGCAGTAGCGTGCAGTGCGCTGTCGAGAAATTAATGAAACTTTATTTAAAACTGAATAAATTGACTTAAACATAGTGAATTTATCTAAATAAGTTTTACAGTGAACTGCAGACGGTATATAGATACCAATAGCTTAAGCACGCACAGTTTATCGACAATTTCGTGAACTACAAATTTGTGATATTTATTTTGGTGAGGTGAATCCATTGAAAACAGTAAAAATTTTAGCTGTTAACGTTACAACGTGTATCAGTGCAACATGGCCGATGAATATACTTTTGTTAAACGCCGAAAATTAGTCCTTAAAGGAGATAAACCCAAGTAAGTTTATATAAACTAACCAAAACACTTTGTTTTACTTCGAAATGCTTCCAATAATTAATCATGTTAAACATCACCACTGACTGCACTCTCATTTCACGCCGGTCTGCCATTAACGCGAGCGTTTCATCTGAGTTTGTTGTTCTTCTTTCGGCGGCGAGTATTGTAAAGCTGACATGCCACCGCTTGAAGAGCTTACACCAACCCGTTGTTTAGCTCGTCCACTGTATCGCAATCGACAAGGCATTGGAAGCGATTTTGAAATTCGAGCTGAAAGCTTTCGGGGTTTTGAATTTCGGCAGAGTTTGGTCGGAGCATAGACCTCACCAGACGCGACCTCTCCAGCCTGACATTGATATTCAATTTGCCTCTAATAATTCGGTGATCGCCATTTTAGGTTATTTACCAGTTTTCATCTTACTGATCACAGAGACATCATTGAATATGTGCTGATTGGTCGTGATAACGAGGTCTATCTTATTTTTCGTGGAACCATCGGGGCTGATCCATGTCCACTTGCGGGATGGCCGTTTTTCGAAGAAAGAGTTCATCATAAAGAGTCTCTCCTTCTCCATGTAGTCGGCCAACCGCTGTCCCCTGTGGTTCCGTTGCCCGTATCCAAATGGCCCACTCTCAGCTCATCGCCATTCCGTTTGCCCAGCTTTGCATGGAAGTCCCCCATAACAACGGTGAAGTGCGTTTCGTGCGTTGTTGAAATGTCCTCATACATAACTTCTACTTCATCGTCGGCTAAGCGTCTCGAGGTCGGCCCATATACCTGTATGACCTTCAGCGAATACCATTTGGTGATTCTGAGTATAAGGTATGCTACCCTGGTCGAGACACTAGAGGATCGACACACACACTTGAGGATCTCAGTACCATGGTCAACGACCTTAGCAGAGTTTCCTAGCAGGTTGGTCTTAAAATGAACATAGACAAGACGAAAATCATGTCTAACGTTCATGTCGCACCTATACCGGTGATTATTGGGAACGATGCAGTCGAAGTTGTTGACGAGTATGTCTACCTAGGACAAGTAGTCCTGCTAGGTAGGTCAAACTTCGACAAAGAGGTCGCACGAAGAATCCGACTCGGATGGGCAACGTTCGAGAAGCTTCGAGATGTCTTTTCGTCCAAGATCACCCAGAGCCTAAAGGCGAAAGTCTTCAACCAGTATGTGTTGACAGTGATGACATATGGAACTGAAATGAGATCTTTTACTGCTGGCCTCATAGAGAAGCTCAAAGTCCCTCAACGAACTATGGAAAGGGCTATGCTCGGCATTTCCTTGCGTGATAGGATCCGGAACGAGGATATCCGCAAGAAAACTAAGGTTACCGACATACTCGTAGCTCTTCAAATAAGCAAACTGAAGTGGCAATGGGCAGGCCACATCGCTCGTAGAACCGACAACCGTTGGGGAAGAAAGGTTTTCGAGTGGCGACCGTGTACCGGAAGACGAAGCGTAGGTAGGCTCCCCACTAGATAGACCGACGACATAGTCCGAGTCACAGGGAGCCGATGGATGCAGTTGGCGTCTAGTCATATGGTGTAGCGTTCTAGGGAGGAGGCCTATGTTCAGCAGTGGACGTCTTCCGGCTGATAATGATGATTATGATGATGATGATGTGTCAGAAAGGAGATATTGTAAGAAAAGAGAAAACCGTTACTAGGCACCATTTTATCAACGTGGTGGCGCGAGCGGCGCCAATACAAGGTGGCAAAGTTGAAATTTAAAAAGAGCATACCAAAATCCATAAAACAATCAATTTTCAAAACTCCCGGTAAACTTTCCTAGTGTAGCGTTCATGTGGCAACACTGTTTTTGACGACGCCACTTTTTATACAGAGTTGGACACACAAAAGAATGTCAAGTGGACTCGGATTAACAAAGCGGCTACAAGCGTGTACTCAAGTTCTTGGAGACAAATACTGTGAATATTGGTACCACCTAAACAGTAAAACCCTATTAAGTTTATACTGTGTTTAATTTATCCATTCACGTGGTAGATGTATCAAATAGAAATATATTGTGGAGTACACAAACATAGTAACTCCCAAAGTGGTGACCCCGACGTGATTGTGTTTTTGTGCATCGTGTTTATACACCCAATATCTTTCTTTATATTACCTGCCTTCAAAAGCTGAACAAGTGACACTTACCTTTTGACCTACAAGAAACCCACTGGCTGCCAGCACCTCCTAAAAAGTGCAAGAGCATCTACACCACTGCCTTGATGCCATAAATCAGACTTCCTGAACGGTGTCTCAAGTGAGCTGTGACTGTTCTACTGCATCTTTTCTCCAACTGTGCCTACTCGTTTTAACAAAGAACTATACAAGCGGTGTGTCCTGTGTTGTGCCTATTAGCAAAACTAATTTGTGTCCTGTGTTCTCATCACTAGTGACTTTATAGAACTTTTAAGACCTTATTTTAAAAAGTTTACCTAACAATTATCAACTATTTTATAAGTTTTATTGTCATAATCAATTAAGTACATAACAGTTATCATAACAAATCAACACCCTACGGAGAGACTTCAAATTTTAGTTTAAAGTTACTTGCAACAATTAATTTTTTAATTTTACATTCTTTTCCTGTACCTTGTTTGCTGTTATTTTTATGTACTAAGCTTAGGAATATTTTATATATGGTGTGACAACTACAATCTTTTTAAAGTTTCTATTTCTATAATTGCTATTGCAATTCTTATATAGGTTCTCTTGATAATATTTTTTGCTTTTATACAGAGTTTAAATAGGTACTATTTGGTTTCTATTCAGTGTTAAGGTCACAGGTGTGTATACAGTGACATTTTCTTTTAATTTTTATTGTCATCGTGTGGTATTCTATTAACTCTATTTTACTCCTTTAGTTTTTTGTACACCAATATGACAGGTAGTGAAGGTACGGCAACTCAATCACAGTCTGAGGCATGTAAGGTGACAGTCAAGTTACCTCCATTTTGGCCCAATAAACCTGCAGTTTGGTTTGCACAGGGGCCGTTCAATTATTACGTAAGCACTATGGGGGGCGGGGGGGTCTTTGCTTTGCTTATTTTGGATGACATGGGGGGTAGGGGAGTCTAGATGATGATTACGTCATCGGTAGTTATTTTCTTCTTTACATGAATGGCAACCCACACATTGTCTTTGCTTGAAAACGAAAAGCATTTTCGGGGATTCCCGCAAGTAATACATACATTTAGTGAACAGTACGCGGTAATTCCCCTACTCGCTTTAGAACCGAGTAAGGGAATTACCGCGCGCTGTTCACTTGTCTAAATTTCCTCTATCAGTGTATTGTTTCGTTTGGCTGCTATAGCGAGTAGACGTATTGTAAGCATAGTAAAGCAAGTTAACATTTGTGTTACCATTCATTCCATTATCCAAAGTTTAATGTTTAAATAAGATGTCATTTCAAATAGACAAATCTAAGTTATACCAAAAATTGTTTGAAAGTTTTAAAAAATCTCATACAAGTACGAAAGTACAAAATGTACAAAAGTTAGTTAACGAAGTGTGGCGAAATTATAAATTACAAGCAAAATCCGACAAGGAACTAGATATTATTGTATCTAAGAGAATCGAAGAAGAATTGCAAGCAGCGACTAAGAATAAATCCAATTTACTACATTTTTTTTTCTAAGGTGAGTGACGAAATCATTTTAGGTACCTATGAGTACCTACTAGAAATATTAGAAATCGCCAAAAAGTTTCTCTTTGCTAATTAGAAAATATTATGGCCTATCTTAAAGTATAGAGGTAATATTCATTATATAGATTTATTTCTTATAATTGATTCCGTCAATTGGTCACAAAATACAGGATGCCAGTTTTATACATATATATATATATATATATATATATATACCTACAGAAAACTATACTCTATTCAAATAGGTATTTAACAGAATGTAAACAATCTTTATATGTCTTTTTATTGAAATATGTGGTTTAAAATTGTAAACTGTGTAAAATCTGTTGAGATTCATTTAAAAACTCAACCAATATTAAAAAATTGCTTTTCTGTAAGTACATAAAGGTGCGTACAAACATCGTGAGGCGTGCGCCGCGAATGGTTCGCACGTATACATGTGCCGTAGCATGCCTCAGGTTGATGTATTCGAGACGAACCATTCGCGGCGCAAGCCTCGCAATGTCTGTACGCACCTTTACAGATATCTGATTTTATAATTGCATATTTCAATAAAAAGACATATCAAGATTGTTTATATTCTTTTAAATACCTACTTGAATAGACTATAACACCCTGTATTTTGTGACCGGAACGATTTGCTCGTTTAAAGATATTAGATTTAAAGCCATAGGGTTTTGTATTTACCATATTTATTGCCATACTTTGTATTTATGTAGCTTAATAAGAGAATCTTTAGCAGAACCCATAGAAAGTTTTTATTTTTAGGCAACCTGTAAACCTGCAGAAAAAACACAAATTACACAGCCAGCTTCAAATATTAAAAAACAGGAAGAAGATAAAATAAAAACCGGTAATGAATCACAACAGCAATGCGAAATTAATAAAAATACAGATAAACAGAGACCAAAACCTTCTCAGGAGGCTATGAAAAATAAGATTGCTCTACTCGAAAAAAATTTGAATGCTTTGTATTCTGCCAGAGATACTATGTCAATCCATGCTGAAGTTGATAAACAGATCATTAAGTTGCGCGAGGAAATAAAAACAGCAAAACAGTGTTTAAACAGGAAGGTTCAAAACGCAGTTGCCCAGAAGAAACACAGGGATGGTATGAAAAGAAAGTTAGAAGATATTTGTCATGAAAATCCAGAAATGAAAAAAAGACTATCTCTGAGGGATTCAGTGGGACGTCCTAATCTTGAAAGCAATCAACCTTTACTATTGAAAACAATCGCGGATATAGCTTTATTTGGAAGTGCAGCAGATGATAGAAGACGAACGGAATCAATTCGCAGCGTAAAAACTCTTGATGAACTCACACAAGAATTACGTAAAATGGGATTTGACATTAGTCGCAGTGGGACATATCTTCGTTTGATTCCCAGAAAATCTAATTCTGCAGAGGGACGAAGACATGTATCGACAGTCCCTGTTAAGCTCATTCGGGCTCAAACTGATCACCACAAGAGCCACTTAGATAGCAAGTTCGCTGAAACATCAATCCATTATTTAGAGAACATAGCATCCATACTAGGACCAGATCAAGTATTTTTCATATCTCAAGATGATAAAGCTCGAGTCCCTATTGGCGTAACTGCGGCAAATAAGCAAGCACCTCTTCTAATGCACATGGAATATAGAATCAAATTGCCTGATCACGATTGGGTAATCGCTGAGCGTCATAAATTAATACCATCTGTTTATGCTGGTATCAAAATCACTTCCAATATGCTAGGACAACCGCAAGCCGTTGGATATTCTGGACCAACATACATCGCTATTCGAAGTGGAAAGCATAGTTCATCTACTGCTAATACTCATGCTCAGGATTTCGAGACGCTTCTCGAACTTGAAGAGTTTCGACCATTAGCTAAAACTGACCATGGACTAGTAAAACCAGTGGTAATCATGACGGTTGATGGAGGGCCAGATGAAAATCCGCGTTATCAAAAAGTCATAGGGTTTGCTATACAACACTTTAAGCGACATGATCTCGATGCATTGTTTTTAGCTACCAATGCTCCCGGAAGAAGTGCGTATAACAGAGTAGAGCGCAGAATGGCTCCTCTTAGTCGGGAACTGGCTGGTTTAATATTGCCTCATGACCATTTTGGGTCTCATTTGGATGAACGTGGCGTTACAATTGATGAACATTTAGAAAGATCTAATTTCGAATTTGCAGGAAAAGCATTAGCTGAAGTATGGAGTTCAATGGAAATTGATGGCTATAATGTTAATGCAAAATATGTTGGGGCAGGTGAACAAGATCTTCCTGATTTTCCAGACATTAAATGGTATTCAGAACATGTGCGTGAAAGCCAATACTTGCTCCAAATTGTAAAATGTAGAAATACAGAATGCTGTCGTCCAAGAAGTGGACTATTTAGATTACTAGACAACAGGTTTCTTCCACCACCTGTAAAAGTAAAACAAACAGTTAATGACTTGGTTTTAGATGAAGGAGGGCAATTTCTTAATCTTCCAGTCAATTTAGCTCTACGCTTAAGTGCTTCACTCAAAGATTTCCTGCAAATGCCATACGATTATTTTTGTCCGACGGTACAATTGAGGCTATCAAGTCGAACATGCAAAACGTGTGGTCTTTATCATGCTTCCGTCAAGTCACTAAATCGTCACATCGAAAAGATCCATAAGAAAGTAAACACGCACACTGATAGGAAAGTTAGACCTGTAAGAGTCGCTGCTCGTCGTGCTAATGAACTGATGTGCATTATTCAAAATTTAGAGCACCATGATGTTGAATGGCTCGATGAGAATGACGTAGACATTCCAAAATCGGATGAAAGCGAGCAGACTCACAACACTGAGCAGCAATCAAAGCAATCCAATGTCATCGAAAACTTAGAATCATGGATTCGGGTTTCATGGACTGAAGACTGTTAATTTGAATTTAATATATGTACCAAAAATTTAAAATAAGTTTGTTATGTTAGTAAGATATAATATTTTTGTCCTTTACTCTATGTTGAATACCGTTTCAGTAAAATATAATCTCTATCCTAAATCTATTTTCTTATTTTTCAAATTATAATTATAACATTATAAAATTAAAAAAACAATACATTAATTGACAAATGTTTACGTAAGCATGGGGGGAGGGGGTAAGAGCTTTGCTTACTTTTGCTGACAAGGGGGATGGGGGGGTAAATAATTGCAATAAATCTGCTTACGTAATACTTGAACGGCCCCACAGGTGGAGGCCCAATTTGAAATTGCTGGCATTATTGCAGATTACACTAAATACAGTTATATCGTAGGTCAGATTGACCATACATATGCCGGTGAGATTGAAGATATTCTTTTGCAGCCGCCGGAGAAGTGCAAACAGTATGAAACTTTGAAGGCTGAGCTTATTAAAAGGCTTTCTCTGTCTGAAGAACAGAAAGTTCGCCAACTCCTCAGTGGGGAAGAAATAGGGGATAGGAAACCATCCCAATTTCTTCGCCACCTGAGGTTTCTTGCAGGAATATCGCTGTCCGATCAAAACGTTTTAAAGCAGTTGTGGTTGAAACAGTTGTCGCAAAGTGTTCATGTTATTTCGATATCCCAGCCAGACTTGTCACTCGAGCAGCTGGCGAACCTGGCTGACAAAATTAATGAACTTATTGGGCCACCTGCCGTTGTTTGCTTCACAGCGACTTCATCAAGCAGTGCAACATCCAATCTTCCTCCTCAGGATCTGCTTCTAAATTTGGTGAACAAAGTAGAGCAACTGACCAAACCAGTTAACGCCTTATCTGCACCCGACCAATCCCAACCACGAGGCTGACATTGAAATAGATCGAGATCCAGGAGCTCACGCATAAACTCACCAGCTCCAAGCACTCTTTGCTGGTACCACCGGCGATATGGTGTCAAGGCTACAAAGTGCACTACTGGTTGCACATGGACCATGCCTCCGGAAAACTCCAAAGGCGATCAGTAGTGGCGGAAGCTGATTGCTCGCACCTCAGCCGTCGACGCTTCGTTACCGACAGAGTTACAAAGCGTCAGTTTCTGATCGATACTGGTTCCGACTTATGTTGCTTTCCACATAGCTGGTTACCTCGGCGGGTAGAATCACCCGACTATGAACTGACCGCTGCAAACGGGAGCTGCATCAAAACCTACGGAACCGTTAATCTTCGACTTAACTTAGGGCTACGACGAGACTTCGTGTGGCTGTTTGTAGTTGCTGACGCTCAGCGCGCGATAATCGATGCTGACGGTGTTGATGCTCCTCTTGGTCTCTTTACCGACGCATGTAGCCTTCATGTTGGTTCTTGCTTACAACAGTACGGCGACGGACATGGGTTACCGTTAGCATTTTTCAGCAAGAAGCTTACTCCTCAGCAATGTCAGTGGCCGTCATATTACCGCAAACTTTTAGCTGTGTACGAAAGTGTACAACATTTTCGCCATATTTTAGAAGTTCAACACGTGACCATATTCACAGATCACAAGCCATTGCTGTACGCTTTCGTACAACGCCGCGAAAAACTTCCACCACCACAATTAAACCAACTATCTTTTATCAGTCAATTTATAACTGATATTAGATACATTAAAGGTGAAGACAACATTGTGGCTGACGCCAAGTCACGAATCGATACAATCTCCTTGGAACAAGAATACGAGGCACTTGCTCAGTCACAAGAGGCAGATATGGAATTCATTCAACTTTTGGAGCATTCCAGTCTGAAACTTTCTAAGACGAGCAGTCCCGGCACAAATTTTTCTTGTTCTACGATCTTTCGACCGGCAAACCTCGACCATATGTTCCACAAGACCTGCGTCGTACTATATTCAACAAGCTTCACAACTTAAGCCACCCCAGTATCCGGGCTACGGCTCGCCTCATAGCTGACCGCTATGTCTGGTCGTCCCTCAATAAAGACTGTAGAGAGTGGGCCCGCATGTGTGATGCTTGTCAACGCAGCAAAGTGTCGAGACATAATTTTTCTCCACTTGGCAATTTCGAAACACCGACTGGCCGTTTTATGCGTATCCATATCGACATAATCGGTCCCTTACCTCCTTGCAAAAGGCTTTCGCTACTGTTCGACCGCCATTGACCGTGTATCTAGGTGGCCCGAAGTTTGGCCTATGCAAGGAATCACTGCGGAAGAAGTAGCGGAAACTTTTGTAAGGGAATGGGTCTCACGTTTTGACGTTCCGTTAACCATCACTACCGACCAAGGTACTCAATTCAAGTCCGATTTGTTTCGTAGGTTGATGCGCAGTTTCGCCACAAAACGTACTAGAACTACCGTTTACCATCCTCAAGCTAACGGAACGATCGAAAGATTGCACAGGCAATTGAAGGCATCTATTATGTGACATGGAGGCGACTGGATTACTGCCCTGCCTCTGGTACTTCTTGGCATCCATTCAGCTTTCAAACAGGACATCAAATCATCTACTATGGAGATGTTATGTGGCGAAACTCTGCGTCTTCCAGGCGAACTAATAGTCCCTTCGTCCCATTCTGAAGTCTCGGTCGACCATGCTGATTTTGTGTTGCTCCTCAGGCATCACATGTCTGCGATTCGTCCAGTTCCGGCTTCAAGACACGGTACCAAAGCTTCCTTCATGTTCAAAGACCTCGCCACAGCCTCACACGTTTACCTACGTGAGGACGCCGTTCGTCGTTCCTTTCAACCTACTTACACTGGTCCTTACCAAATAATGGATAGAGCTACTGATGGTAAAACTATTACCATTAATATCAAAGGTAAAACGGTTACCGATAACGTCGATCGCGTAAAACCCGCCTTTATTTCGACTCTTGCTCCAGATCCACTCATACATCCTTCCTCTAATCAGGTATTTCCACCGAAACCTGCAACTACTCCTAAGGATCCTTTGCTTTCTCCAGCTCAAAAGCAGCTAGCCGCTCCCCCAGTTTTACTTCATCCTGCGCCTTATACCACACGATCGGGTAGGCGTGTTACATTTAAGACTTTTAGAGACTAGTTGTCTTCTCCGTAGGGGGAGTGGTGTAGCGTTCATGTGGCAACAATGTTTTTGACGACGCTACTTTTTATACACCCAGTTGGACACACAAAAGAATGTCAAGTGGACTCGGATTAACAAAGCGACTACAAGCGTGTAACTCAAGCTCTTTGAGACAAATACTGTGAATATTGGTACCACCTGAACAGTAAAACCCTATTAAGTTTATACTGTGTTTAATTTACCCATTCAAGTGCTAGATGCATCAGATAAAAATATATTGTGGAGTACACAAACATAGTAACTGCCAAATTAGTAACACTTTTGTTTTCGATCAAAGGATTAAAAACTGATACGATAAATGACTAAAAAGCTCAATTACAACGAACATAATAACACATATGACCGACCTTTCGTATTAGTTCCATTTATCACCGTGGAACTTTTTTCGTGAGACTTGTTAAAATACAGATATTGTTTTGTTTCGTATAACTAAACAAATGTTTAGTGGACAATTTAATGACTATTAGAGAAACGTGTATATTCTTAGCGGTTTTATGTTCATGTTAGATGTTGAACCGGGTGGAGAGTCGAATTTACCGTCGGCAGCACTTGTAACGTGACACGGGGCGTGACTAGCGCCACCAACCTGTCAAAATGAAAAATCACACACAGACAGTAAGCAGTATTCGGAACCGTACGATAATTATCGTACATTTACGATAATTTTGTGCCTGCGTACGATGTACGATAGCATATTACTATCGTACACAGATTGTACGATAATTTCTATCATGATGCAAAATTTGAGAATTTATATTATTTCACTCATGCGCTGATAGTCTAAATTTCGCATTAGTTAGCATGATTTAATTTTGTCCAATAAAATCTTGGGAAAATACCAAGAAATACACGTTCTCTATTCCTATTGGTTCTTACGATCCGCTCTGCTAAGTTTCACCATTGCCGATACGGTAACTTTATCCAGCACCTGCTGTACACGCTTTCTTATTGGTTAGTATAGTATCTACCAATGCGAACAAGAGAATATAAAGTTCGATATTTCGATTATGGCCGTGGTCTGAATCACGCTCACAGCGCTCATAGCGTACCAACGTGCGGTCCAATTCGTGCTTTTCATGCTCACCGTTAGCGTTGTGGATACTAAGACGTCACTACCTAGTGCTTACAGTACTGACGGGTCAGATCGTTAGCACCGTGAGCATTGGCGTTATTTGGCGCTTGAAATAGATAAAATACTTGAAATACAAGCATTTTATCATCTGCATCGGCTACACCACATAATCCACTCGTGTTTATGTCAAAAAATGCCCTGTTAGGTTATGTTCAACTTTTTGAATTCGTAAGCACATTCACAAGTCGTCCAAATTATTAATACTGTTAACAGACGTTGGCGCGCTCACTAAATTGGACTACACGTTAGCAGTTTAAACGTCGTAAGTGCTGCGAGTACAATTCGGACCGCAGCCTATGTTCACTATGAACATAGGCAGCCTATGATAGGCTGCGGTCCGAACTGTTCACACTTCATATCATATGTATCGTACATTTTCAATTTTCAAATTCAAACATTTTGTGTAGAAAATACTAGAAAAGTTGACAGTCATTTCGTTGGTTATAATATAACGGTTATATTATTATGATTATACATCTGTATTCGCTCGGACAAAAGGAATTATTGAAATTGAGTAAAGAAAGAAGTAATTTTCTAGAGCAGCAAAATTTTGATTACACACTCGGAGTGATTGTTATCATTGGCAAGTAGGTATATCTATCAAGTACATTGTTTCAGTGACTGTATATTTTATATAACCTACTAACCTATTAATTATTTTTTTACTGTGCAATGAAGAATGAGTCCTACGTGCAAAGTAGATAATACGAGCAGTCAACTAACTGAATCAGACTTGGATATCACACCTCCCAGAAAAATCACCAAAATCATCAAGCATCGCCAGCAAAAATTCAGAGACGCCTGGCTTAAAAATGAAAATTATAAACAATGGCTTAGTAAAGTGCCTAAAGACCAGTACCAGTACAAAGCGAAACGCCGTACATGCAATGTAATAATGAATGCAGAGTTGACTGTGATAAAAAATCACATGACATCGAAAATTCATCTTCGAAAGCCTTTAACATCTCAACAGTCAATTTCTATTTTTATAAAAAAAACTGACGAAATCAGCACGAAAGCGAAAGCAACTCAAGCACTTGAAATAAAGTTATGTGGTTTTCTAGCCGAACATAATATATCCTTCACCACTTTAGATCATTTGACAACATTATTGAAAAGTTCTGTGCCTGACTCGGAAGTCGTTAAGAACATGCAGATGAAATCGACGAAAGGAACTGCGATAGTAAAAAATATCATTGCTGAGGCCGAAAAAGAACATCTGCAAAAAAAATTGCAGATCAGTCGGTTTAGGGTTTTAATTGACGAATCGACCGATATTGGAGGCATACAAACGATGTACATCATTGTGAGGTAAAAAATAATAATCATATTTCATTGCTTTTACGGATAATAATTATCTATGTGTTTTTATATTTTAAATTTTGTAAAACAGATTTTTTGACGCTGAAGAGGGTGGAGTGGTCAGCAAGTTTTGGGATCTCTGTCAAATTTTCGAGCAAGATTCGGAGGTAGAGAGTGCTACGGCAGAATATTTGTTCGGAAAAGTAATGAAGTCCTTTGAAGATTACGAGATTCCATTAGAGAACATCATTGGATTCGCGTCGGATGGAGCCAGTACAATGATGGGTAAAGATAACTCAGTAGCTTCAAGATTTCTCGAAAAATGCCCTGGCATTTACATTTTCAAATGTATATGCCACTCATTGCATCTTTGTGCCAGCAATGCATGTAAAAAATTACCAAGAAGTTGTGAAGATCTGGCTAGAAATGTCTATGGTGAATTTAAAAACAGCGCTAAACGACAGCACTTGTTCAAAAAGTTCCAAACATTTTTAGACATTGATGTTCATAAAATACTCCGCCCAGCACAAACGCGTTGGTTATCTTTGAAAGCGGTCGTTTCGAGAATAATTGAACAGTGGCCTGCACTCGAATTATACTTTAGAGATCAAATGCTAACTATTCGATTAAAAGCTGTTGAACAGATTGTCCAAGCTCTCAACAATCCGATCATCAAACTATTTTATCTTTTTCTGGACTATATACTACCTAAATTTACTAAACTAAATGAACTCTTTCAATCATCGTCAGTAGTTGTTACAAGCCTCCATGATAAAATGTGTAAAAGCTATCGAGAACTTTTAGAAACGTACATGTCCAGAGATTATATTTATTGGACCAATTTAACTGAACTAGACCCATGCAATGAGTCGCATCGTTTAGGTACGTCCGGAAAATATGTACTTCGGAGTTGAAGTCAGAAAAATGCTAGATCAGGTCGAAATTCGCAATAATGCAAAATTAAAATCAGATTTTACAACGACTTGTACCGATTTTCTAATTGAAGGTTGTAAAGAAATTAAAAAGCGCTATGATTTTTCAGATCCCGTTTTAAAATTAGTCTCGTATCTGAATCCATCGAAAGCAATGTTGAGAAAGACCAGGGATATTGTCCCCTGTTTGCTGCCCTTGATGAAGGCTTTGCCTCGTATTGCATCAAGTGATCAACATCAAATAATCGATGACGAGTGGCGTCAATTATCGTCTTTCGAGCTCCCGGCAGGTATTGATGTAAATGATCCGGTCGATATTTTTTGGGCAAAGCTATTGGAATGTGAGGAAGGAGATCAAGGAATGACTTTTAAAAACGTTTCAAAATTTGTGCTCGAAACAATTTCACTTCCACACTCGAATGCTGACAGTGAACGCATATTCAGCCAAATTAACTTAATTAAAACTAAGGCTCGCAATAAAATGACAATTGCGACGATAAACGGTGTGCTATTAGCTAAACAACGAGTTAGAGGTAAAGAAAACGATTGCACAACGTATGATCCATCACAGAGTGAATACAGTCGGATGAACAGAGCGTTACTCTACAAAAAAAAAATTACTACAGAAAGCACTGATGGCCTCTACAACTTTACCCGGATGAACTTGCATGCATATCAATATTACAATTTATATGATTTATTTATCTATAATAGACATTATCCTAAAAAGTACGATAATTTCGATCAATGTACGATAATTTTATGCCCCCAGGTACGATAATCGGCCCACTTCAGGTTGTTAACACTGACAGTAAGATAAGTGACGCAGTAGTGTGTAGTGCGCTGTCAAGAAATTAATGAAACTTTATTTAAAACTGAATAAATTGACTTAAACATAGTGAATTTATCAAAATAAGTTTTATAGTGAACTGCAGACGGTATACAGATACTTAAATAACTTAAGCACGCACAGTTTAATCGACAATTTTGTAAACTACAAATTCGTGGTGTTTATTTTGGTGAGGTGAATCCATTGAAAACAGTGACAAATTTAAGTTGTTAACGTTTCAACGTGTATCAGTGCAACATGGCCGATGAATATGCTTTTGTTAAACGCGGAAAATTAGTCCTTAAAGGAGACAAACCCAAGTAAGTCTATATAAACTAACCAAAACACTTTGTTTTACTTCTAGATGCTTCCAATGATGAGTCTGTTAAATATCACCACTTAATGTTGACCACACGTTATTAACAGTGTACTGCCTGACATAGGCCTCGCCTTAGGAAAGAGGGTCTAGCCTGTAGCCTGTAGGCTAGAACCTCTATGCAACACCACACAGGTCAGATGGATTGATATAGAGTTTGTGTCAAGTTTTCCTGCTCATTCTAGTATCCTGTGTAGTTTGACCCTTAACCATACCTTATGACGCCATCCGATTAGAATGTTGTTCAATTATTAATTAAGTAGTCTCTAACTAAAAGAACTACTTCTATATTTAGTTGTAATGCTAGATTAAATGTTTAACTTCTCACTTTCTCTGTTATGGAGCATGTTAAGTAAATATTATTGGAGTATTGATGCCAAACTATGAATAATAATTTGTAGTCATGGTCTTTCTTAAACAATACCCTGTTGTAAATGTTTTTATTTTGACATGAATATAGATAATTTTGGCAGTCAATTGTGACTAGAGCTATTCTGAAAACTACTGCTAAAGAATCACTTAAATTCGTCTAAAAATCATGTGTTTTCCAAAAAAAAAAACCATTCAAATAATGTAACATTTATATATATTACCATCCCGGAATGATTCTTGTGAGCAATTTACAAACATTTACTTCTTTTCAGGAGTAGGAAGCGGAAACACAAGAGTGACAAGAAAAGTCAGGCGGATAAGACCGATGTCAACGATGACTCCACTAAATGCGGTGGCTGGTGGAAAGTTACCAAGATTGAAGATGTAACTGGTTCCATATCCATTGAATATGGTCGCAATGCCTATGTTTCGGCTCTCGACAATGGGCTATTCACTATTGGAGCCCCTCACGATGAAGGCACTGGACCATCACCTGAAGAAATTTTTACAGCCTTCCCAGCGGGAGAAAATAAATTTGCCCTTAAATCAGGATATGGAAAGTACTTAGGTGTAAGCAAAGATGGCATCGTCATAGGAAGATCTGATGCTGTTGGTCCTATGGAACAATGGGAGCCGGTATTTCAAGATGGTAAGTTTTATACTTTGAAACAAGTCTGTGCCCAATAAATTGTTGAAACTGTTAATTATAGGTACTGCTGCTCCTTTTCTTAATACTCTTTCTGGAATACTTAATTTTCAGTTTAGCGGTGCCACAAGATAAATCATTTTGAGTCTCATAACGTTATGCCAAATAAGCGAGGAGATAACAAGTTTCTTAACGGGATTGCATATAGTTTTTAAATCAATATTTTATCGCTATATATGTGGCAATCGTTAAGGGTAGTTGGAGGCCTAAAAGTTTGACAATAGCCTACCTACAAATCTTCAATATTGCTTAGTAATCAAGTCTGACGGTAGTTGCTCGACGTAAAAGAAAAAAAAACGAAGTTCAGCCATGTCAGTAGACTTAAAGCCAAGTCTGGGAAAAACTATGAGGATCCTTAGTTATCCATGTGGTGATGGATTAAGAATATATAGTGTCACCACTCTTATTCACCCCCATGGGCGTCGTAAGAGGCGACTTAAGCTACAAATTACGCAGGACAGCATCACTGCAAAAAGAAGGAAACTTGATAAAACACTACACCATTTTTTCTGTTCTGGCCAACGTAGTATAGTGGGCTGAAACTTTCTTTTAAATATATATCTGCTTAAGTCCAGCACTGGACAGATAAAATCTGTTTATGTGATGATGGGATGTTAAGGATACTATTTTGTTTAACAGGCTGTAACAGTCCACTGCTGGATATAGGCCTCACCTTAGAAACGAAGTTTTGGCCTAATATATTCCTTTGGCCAGATGAGTTGGTTTAAGGTTTGTTTGTTCACTTTGCAATGATGTCGTCTTGCAGAGTTTGCTCCTTTAGTCGCCTTTATATTATAGTGATGATGGTGATATTCCACATTCTACCCATCACCACACTGACAATAATATTGTATAATTGTTACTATATTGTATAATAGTTCACATAACATCTAAAACTTCTGAGTCGTAAAGTTAGAATAGTAAGGACAGCTCATTTTATGCAAACTCTGGTATGAACGTGTAAAAAGTTAAATGTAAAGAATAAAGTAGTACGAATTTCTATCAGTGTTTTATGACATGTTCTTTTTCCAGGAAAAACCGCCATCCTAAGTTCCTTAAACAAGTTCATGTCAGTGGACCCCACAGATGATTCTGTGATCGCCAAATCCACATCAGCGAGAGAACATGAGTTCTGTTATATACGAAGTAACAGGGCCAAGGAGGAGAATAAAGCCGTCATACCTGATGAAGAACGGGCTAACTTGTCACAAGTTGAAATTAATTATGTGTAAGTATCTCTAAAAATTTGAACAAGACGTTTTAGAGAGGTAAAAAAAAAGTAAACGGTTTAAATCGCGTCTGCATTCGAAGTATTGCTTAGTGGTTTAGCCTAAAGGGCGGCTTCGCCGCTCCCAGCTGAACTGAGTGTTCTGGCATTGATACTTGCGCGTGACAACGCTTTGTCTAACACGCAAACTGTCTTTCTGAGTCTGACTGTTCTTCGTGTCTGTCATGATGTTTGTAAAGTCCACCATGAGATTAAATTATTTTGTGTACACATAAAACAAATTACACACTGAAATAAAAAAAAAAAAAAACACTTAAATCGCAAAGTGTCAAGAGTACGACTTTATAGCTAGGTGGTTCTTTTAGTAAGGACTGTGTTTGAAACGTACATTTCATTGTTGCAGGAAGAAGTTCCAAAAGTTCCAAGACAAAAAGCTACGCTTGAACGACGGCAGTGTAAAGGAACTGAAGAATGCTAAAAAGGAAGGCACCTTACACGAAACATTGTTAGACCGTAGAAGTAAGATGAAAGCAGATCGTTATTGTAAATAAATATATATATATTTTTAAGTAAGTGATTGTTTTTTTGTTTCTAAATAACCCCTAACCCCCTGGTTGTCTTACAAACATGTGTGGCAATCCTTAATGGTAGTTGGAGTCGTAAAAATTCGATATCACCTAATCTATGGTGGGTATGGTCTGATAGTAAGTATTCCACATCAAAATAAATCAAAGTTAAGCCATGTCATAGTAGACCTAGAGCCAAGTCTGGGAAAAGCTAGAAGGATCATAGTTATCTGTGTGGTGACGACTTAAGAATGCAGTATGACCACCCCTATTCATACCGTGGGTATCGTAAGAGGCGACTAAGGGAACAAATCATGCAGGAAAACATCACTGCAAGAAGGAAAACTCGATTAAAACTATTCCAACTCGACTGGCCAGCGTGGTATAGTAAGCCAAAACCTAAAGAGAGGCCTATGTCCAGCCGTGGACAGTCCAGACTGTTCATAATGATGAAAATTAATTTTATAAGTTCAGAGTGAACTTAGGGCCCAGTCAACCTCGCAAGTGGTGACGGACAAGACAATAGGCTCGCCCCCTATCACGTGAAACCTACACTGGCGAAGTAGGTGTTTAATATGCCTCTGCCTACCCCTCCGGGGAACAAGTGTGATTTTGTGTATGTATGTAAGCTTAAGATATAAGGTCTGGTAAATACACTCCATCTTCGTATGTTGACGCTTACTTTGCTGCTTACAGTAAAGCTTACTGGATTTTTTTTTTTTAACGTGTGGAAACCCCCTCGGGCCGTCACCCCATCAGGGTTTACGGCGGGGTGGTGTGTCGGAATCGGACCGACTAAAACCACACGGTGTGCTACTCTGCGCCTGAGATAGGAGGGATCCAGGAACAGCTGTTAAGGTTTACACTTGGCATAGGCAGTGTGCCTATGAATTTCATTTAAATATACATATGCCAGATGTACAATGAAACAAATTTTTTTTATAATCAATTACTTTTAATGAGAGTATAACACAAATTACATTTATTGAATAATGATTTAGTAAACAAAACACATTCATTTTCATATATTTTTATTTATTCCTCATGTAATAACATCGGGTACAGTTAAATGTCTCATATTTAATTCTGTTTACACACATTGTGACGCAACCGTGTAACGGTTCCCAATTATATTTAAAGAAGTTCATTCGACACGACACAGATGACAAGCATACCGAGCCAATCACAGTATGCGTCAACGTACCTAATACAGATACTAGGTACATGGATTACAATTATTAGGTATGTTTCCGTTACGAGTTCACGATTAACTAATTACTACACTACAAAGGGGAGCACATCGCTGCTTAGAAGGGACATAGGGAGTACCAATATTAGAAATCCACATTTTTAAATAGACTTTTGCTATTGAATCACATCTAAATTAATGACTGATTATATGTCAATATAACATTTATAATACTAGTAACTGGTAATTTTGTAGACACGGTATTTTTACACAGAGAAATATTTTTACTTACAATCAGAGAATTTGAATATACTACCTACACATCTTATTTTAAATGATATCTACACCTAAGGCTAGTTGTTTAGACTAGACACAGAGCTAGTCTATTGGAACATGGGTAGTAATGGCCTCAGTAGCCCAGCCTAAGTTTGCGATTACAGTAAATATCAAGTCTTATTACTTCCATGCAACCAGCATGCAACACGTCTCCAACATACTTAAACGACTAAGAAATTTAACTACAAAGACAAATTAAACATAAGTTAATAGTTTAGATTTATTTATGTAATAATAATAATTCAGACAGCTCATGCACAAGATCATCTGGTCCCAAACAAAGCAGAGCTTGTACTATGGGGTAGTACCCAGACAACTGATATAAATATATTTTTTTCTGAATACATACATATTATATTAAACATAAAAAACCAAACTTTAAAACAAATATTTATTGAACATACAAACATTTAGTCCGACCAAGGAATCCAACCCGAGACCTCAAGCTCGACAGTCGCATACGCTACCACTGCGCCATCGAGGCAGTCAAATATCTACGTTTATACATAGTATTGGAACGATTGGAAACCTGTTGCATACGGTATAACAACATTTACACTTTGCATTGTGTTCGAAATTAATGTGAAAGTCGATTAGACTTCACTACTGCAATACATTACACCAAATCCACGGAGGTTCGTACTCGATTCAAAAATAAAAAATGGCGGTTCATTATCTGTCTATTGTACTGTTTAATTGAAAATAACATCGGTTCGGTGGGTATTTTATATAATAATTTAAATGTTTTCATACACTTGAGATTGCTTTTATTCAATAAAGTTGTTAAAAAATGCTCGTTACACATAAGAGGAGCGTGACAAATCATATACATAGTTTTATAAAATACTAAAAATATACAAGTTCAACTACAACTATGGGGATATGAGACCAAATAATACATATTAAATTAATTAAAATGTGATCACAAAAATAACAAGCTCCTCGTGTCGACCGACAAAGGTAATTTATATATATTTACATTTGCGAAGGGAAATATTAAATTAATCATATCTTAACTTGTGCAGAATGTTCTCCATAAACAAATGTTAAACAAATGGTAGTAATACATAGATATTATGTTGGTGGGCGTCATCAGAATGGGATCTGGAGGCATTCGCGCCGCTCACTTCACAGCGCCAAACCCGCTTGACACGACATTACTACACAACAAAAACATACTGTTAGTACAATAATAAAAACATTAGGAATTAACTAATTTAATGTCAACCTGAAGATACTTCTCAATTAATAATTACTTTCTCATAAAGTTCGTCCCATTCTGAAAGCGCGCGAAATGTCACAAAAAACAATCTCAATCTGTCAATTTTTTTTTTAATACGAATACGACAGAGAAGGCTCATGTGTACTAACTTAAAATTAAAAATATTGTCTATAGAAATAAAAAAAACTTTTGCTGAGTAATTTCTTTGAACTTAACAGAAGGGATCGATTTTTAAGTTAAGCAATGGTATTAAAATGAGATGGAAAACTCAGTTAATAAATAAATTAGTACAAAAATTGCATATTGCTAAGTAAATAATTCGATTACAACCTACATAGTGTTCAATTTGTTTGTAGGGAGCTTTTATATTTTAACGCTTCATATTGGTTGACAATAGACTGAATGGGGAATTGTAATGCCCCAAACGCTTAGTAATATTTGTGCTTCCACTTTCGAACAATACATACTCATAAATAATATTATATGTATTACTTTTTTACCCGACTGTTGAGTTTTGCCAGTGTATTTATATTCCACCGTAGCATCTAAGATACTCAACCGATTTCAATGAATGAGATATCAATAGATTCTTAATAATAGCCCCGGTGACATTGGTATATTTTATCAAAAAAAATCACGTAGTTGGGTTATAGTTTTACAAACTTTTTCTTGTATTCATGTTTGGATGTACATGCTACTGTCATCATAAAGACAAGTACAAACACGTTGATCCTTTGTAAATTTCCTGTGATTTGTGTAAATAAAAACTGATATTCAAACTGTTCGGTCAAGTACGAATATGCCTAAACAACCCTAGTCAAATACCCTAACTACATGTTTGAATTTGTGAAAGCTTATCAGTCTAGTGTCAACTCAAAATACAAGGTCCCCACACCTTGTATTTTGAGTTGACACTAGACTGCACGTTTATATCATTCTATTATATTACACAGACACCATTCCCAGAGGTCTTGACTTCAGAATACTATAATTGTATAGAATTTGCTGGTTTAGTAGTTCTTGTATACCTGAATTCGTTATTTTCCGGATAAATCGTTAACACTCAATACTGGAATATTCTGGTAAATATTATTTCCTAGTGAGACAATAGGTTTAGCGAGTCTGGCCGCAGAAAGATACTGCTGGTAGAAGTCTAGTATCTTAAATTATTCCTGAAAGTCTGATAGGTTACTTTTGGTATTGAAAACGATTAGGTTTGTTTTCTGTACAAGGGTTTCTTGTGAATTAATGAGCGCAGTTTAAAAAATTTGGTTAGAATATTAGTATCTTTCTAAGCGTCAGAAATAGAATTCCTAACGGTCTAATTACTCCAAGAAATTTTTGTCACTTGACCTAACGATAAATAGGTAGTCCTAAAAAGAGTAAAAGGACTCCTCTCTTCTCCATTTGAGCCTTCCTCGGGACTAAAGGACTTTTGGGAATTGCGGGTAATACAAATAGAAAGGTATACGCAATTCCAGTATTTGTTACAAAAAAGACTGACAGTCGTGTGACTGCTGCGCGCTTTGCACAAAATTAGAGTTGATTTTGCACTAAACTAGAGATGATTTTGCACAAAACTAGAGTTGATTTTGCACAAAACTAGAATTGATTAAAGAAAAAGTGCATTGAAATAATAATTTGATAACAGAAAAATTCTATTCATCAAGATTAATTACAAATTTTAAATAAAGTTTTTAGTTATTATTTAATATTGTACAAAAAAATATATTTATTATTTTCATGTCAATAACGAAACACTTCTCGTATATTTACTCCACTTATTCTCTATTTGTTTTTAAAGTAAATTAAACGAAATAAATTAATTTTTAAACGTAAGCTAGTTAACTACTGTTTATAATTATTTTTGCACAAATTAATGTTGGAACTTAAGATATTTGAGATCTATTTACACGAGGTATATTGTGAGCTCACGGACATACAACTTGGCCAGAAAATATTTCTCTTCTAGAGAATAGGAAAGGAACCCAAAAAAGAAACTACATAAAATGAATCTATGATTTTACCAAAGCAATCTCAAGATTTGATCAATTTTAGTATACTATTTTTAATCGATACTATACATCACTATCTGTAATCCTATTGTATTTTTTGAAGTTAAGGTTCATGTCAACCGTTTTTGACTTATTGACATATCTATTCATTAATTTAGCGACAGCAGTTTTTCAAATAATGCACGAATTGAATGGGCAACACTAATCATAACGGCGTATAGTAGCGATGCTGAAATGATGACTGTCATAACTTTTACGCCTCTTAGTAGGGCGCGAAAAATCATCTCACTAGGTAGCCGTAGTGTTGGTCACCATACTGCATTGTTTGCAATGGTGACCACAACTCTTGGATTCATGCTTTCCATCAGGCAGAATAGTCACCTTGGCAGGTTCTTAATTCATTACAAAAATTAATATAGTTAAAATCATTATGGTTATCGATCATAAACTATCTAAGTGCGACAGCAATACTTCACTCTCTCTTACACATTTTGGTAGAAGTTGATATTACTATATATGGTCCGTGTCGTGCGGATTTAATATATGGCTAAAGTTTGAATATTTACTTATTTCTCCAAAAACTACTGAAAGTACGACCATGCAGCCTTTAACAGTCCACTGCTGAACATAGGCCTCTCCTTAGCAAAGAGGCTTATAACAGTGAAGTACTTAAATGATCTGTATTTACTCAATTATTTCACCAACACAGTTTCATATACATACTCGACAGTTTGGATACATTGAATTTAAAAAATTGTCGTCGCCATTTTTTTTTTCATTTCGTTACGATGACCATTTGGTCTTGAAACGTTGAATCAATGAAGGGACTTATAATGAAACATGTAATTCAAAATGCCTACTTATGCAACTAATTTTATAATAAATCCATTAAATATTAACATATTGTTATTACAAAAAATGTGTTTTATTCTGTGGTAATTTTGATGTTTCAAAATGGCGCGCATTGACGTATGACGTCATTGACGTTACGTAATACAATGAGAGGAAGATTTTAACCATAGTATTTATGACTGAGATGTTTACAAAATCATGACGTCAATATTGAATCGTTTTCTTAATACATCTATTGAAATAGTAGATCATCGATTCAGGTGTTAAACTTAAGGCAAACGCAATTGTGAATATACGGAATATTTCAGCCATTATTTGTATCATATTTCTTTCACAGAATTATTATTAGATAATTTTCTAGACACATTTATTTGAATAGCGAATAATCGGTTAAGATATTGAAGTTACAAAGTAGGGGGAGGGGGTGACGGGTGGTGACGGGTGGTGACGGGTGGTGACGGGTACTCACGGCGGGGCTCAGCTGGGCGGCGGCACGGCGCGCTCGCCGCGCAGCCAGTCCACGAACTCGTCGAGCATGACGGGCCAGGCGCCGTCCGCGTCGTAGGAGGCCAGGTGCGCGTCCACGGCGCGGCTGAACTCGAGGATGTTGCACCACTGGTCGCGGTTGACGACGCGGTAGCGCCGCTCGCGCGCCAGGAACTCGCCCAGCGCCGGCCGCAGCGCCCAGCGCGGCAGCAGCACGCCCAGCAGCGCGCGCGCCGTGCCCGTGTCCAGCGAGCGCTGGTCCTTGTCCTGCGGGCGCGCATACGCTTAGGTCGTCGGCCCATAGCTGTTCTGGTGCCACTTTTTCAATGTGACTATTCATCATCATCGGTAACCTTTAATAGTACCCAGCTGGACGTAGACCTCTCACCTACTAAACTACGCTGGCCGGTGCGGTCGGTTTAGGGTTTGTTTCCAATTTCCTTCTCTTTACAATTATTTTGACGTGCATATTTTGCTCCCTTAGTTGTAAGAGTGATAATACTCTGTATTATTCCGTCATTGCACGGAAAACTAGTTTGAAATTGACATTAAAAAGTGCGCAGTAACAATATCTACTCGATAAAAAAAATGAATTTGGCTCTCAAGCTTTTTTAAGGTTAATGCATTAATGCGTAACCTAGAAGTAACAACTAACGTCCAGAACTAAGTATATCAGATGTTTCTACTTGCATTGCATATTATCTTTTATATATTAACTCTTATCACAAATGTTTTTATTAAAATATCCACCATATGTCATTTGACAAGTAGTAGAGCCACACTGATTTCAGCATGAACGGGCCTACTCGACCGAGGCAGTACTACCTTCCCACAGAAGATCAACCTAAAGCGACAACATCCGTGCTGTCGTGTTTCGTTGGTAAGTGCGAGACCGGAGGCCCATTGATAACGGGGTGACAGTTGTCGTAGTAAGTTTGTGCACTACAATACTACGATGACTGTCATGCCTTTTACGTCCCCAAGTAAGGCATAAAAAAGTATTTTAATAAGCCGCCATAGTGTGGTTCACCAGACTACATTGTCAGCATTCGCAATGACCTATGGTGACTACAATTTTTGGATTCTATTCATGCTTTCCATCAGGCAGAGTAGAGTCACTGGCAGGCTCTCAAATAAAAAAATTATTAGTAACACAACATATTCCAATATTAATTCTAGCAAAATAGACATCCAATATATATATAACCGCCCCAAATAATATTGGGTACATGTATAAACGTATATTTTTTTAAACAGACCTACTTAAAGAGAGGCTTTTATAGCTCCCAACAACTTCCTCGCTTAATGAAAAACAATTAAAACAACAACAGTTTTCATGATAATTCTGGTGGAACTTGGAGTCACTTCATTGGTGAAGAAACATATCTCTCCAACGGATAAAAATTAAAAAAAAAAACACACTTACCCTTGCAAAGTCATACGAATATCGGTATATAGCTTTAAATACATAGGGATCATTGAGTAAATTACGCAAGTATTCTAGTTTGTTCTGTAATTTCTGCGCACTATCACACTGAAGCTCTGTTAATCCTGGAACGGGAGAAGACAACAGTTTATATCGATACACTTCAACTCATCAGCCTATCGCAGTCCACTGCTGGACAAAGACCTCTCCCATTGTACGCCACTTACACGGCTACCATCTTGTGCCAATCTTCATCCCACCTGGGGGCGCCGTAGACTACGTTTACCGAGAAGCGGTCTCCACTCGTTTACCCATACAGTTGTCGGTTCTGCGGCTGATATAGCCAGCTAACTACCACCTCCGCTTGCTAATCCGGTTCTCTGCCGGATTACGTCATTCCTGATACGATTCAAGCATATTGTTTTGTAGGTGTGAAATACACGAACATTGTTGACAAATCATAGCAGTTATTCGGTTTAACTTCGTATGAGATAGTAACTTATGACGTCATATATTGTTATTGTCTTTGATGACCTTGTTCTTGTGGGTCATTTAAAGACATAACAGATGTAAGGAAATCCGACCTCTCACTTTTCCAACTATCTGAGATTTTTTTTATTTGTAGAGGAGTGGAAAAACCCTTTGGATCTCCAGCTTTTTAGGGACGCAGGAGTCGGCGTATGTGGTGTTCCTACTAAAAACTAACCCGCCAGCTGACTTCTGGCGCCCTGCTCTGAGAGGACCCAGACCATGTGATTTCAGGACCCGAATCGACGTCATGCCTTTTCAGGCTCTGTTTCGGAGGCAAATGTTATCACCCGTCAATACACCCACAGGATGAATATGGGTAATAGGGGTAACCTCTATATATATATATATATATATAAATAAATATTACTTAAAGTCACCTTTTTACACGGTCTCATCTGTACAAAATAATAGTATTCGCAAGAAGAGTTGGCATCAGAGAGGTCTCTGGCCATAAAACATCAGTTTAAACTCAAAAATGTTACAAATTGCAATTCCAAACAAAAATTTGGAGAGTCAGGTGTATGATGATGTTACTGTTTCAAAATATAACTTGAAAATCATTAGCTCCATACAACAACTCCCTCTCAATATTTCAAGATTATAAAAACTACTAGCTAACCCAGTAAACGTTGTTTTGCCATATAAATTATTTCTAGGTAATTTGAGCGGAATGAAAAATGATTCGATTAGTAAAATGGCTATTAAAAAATAGGGGTTGATGATAAAAGGATAAAACTTTAGGGTTGTATATATTTTTAATGCCACATTATAGAAAAATAAAAACAAAGATAATCTGTACAACTGATTGTACAATTGAACAACCCTTATCACTTAGGGATATGAAAAATAGATAGTAGCCGATTCTCAGACCTACTGAATATGTATATAAAATTTGGTAAAAATCAGTAAAGTCATTTTGGAGGAGTAAGGTAACTAACATTGTGACATGAGAATTTTATATATAATATAAGATTAAATCTTACCTTTTAACCATTCGTCTTGTGTGAAAAATCCCATTTGTTTTGCACCCATTTTGTATGCGATTACCAACATCACAACATTCTCTGGATCAACGTTTAAGTCTTCACAAAACTTTTCCATACCTTCTGGACCTGAGAACATAACACATAAACCTCTCATGATCATGTATAAATAGAAGTGATGATGATGAAACTGATGATGTCTCGTTACCAACTCACCTAAAACATCTGGTTCTGAAACTGTTGTGTATTCTTTGAACCATGTTAAACATTTCTTTACGCTAAAACTTGTGTCTTCTGATTTGGAATGTCGACGTGAACTGAAATATGTTGACAAGCTTAAGTAACACATATGTCATTGAGAAGTTTGTGTTTTGACTTTAACCATTATGTAGTAATAACAGCAAAAAGTTTCTATTTATTAAAAAATAAATGAAAAAAAATAATTAAATACCATAAACTTTTCTTTACCATAATTCTTAATACATTTATGTATGTAATATTTATCAATTTTTAGTTCTTTCTTGTTTATTTTAGAATTTCTTACTAAATTGTAGTGCACCTTCTCATTTATTACCGCACCACTCTATGGTAGACTGGTAGAAAATGTCTATGGCATTAAATCCGCCATTGTATATTTTGTGCCAAAAATTTTAAATAAATAATAGTTTGATTTCTACTTAAGAAAAATACTTTTACTGAGCGATAAGCATAGTGATTTGTTTTCAGAAACATTTAAGTATGTTTATCAGCAGTCCAGATACAATATCACAGGTTTTGCCTAGTTTGGTATCAGACTGCCACTCGTCTTAATATTTCTACTAATGTACTATATATAAAGTAATTTATTCTTAACTTTGATCTAGTTGTTGCACAGAATTCCAATTAATTCTATTCTCTAATTAATTTCATCCCGTGTCGGGTATATACCTTTTAACCAATCAGATATGTTATGAAAAGCTATGCAATAATACACTCCAATTTTACTGAGCCTTGGCAGAGGCCTATGTCCAGCCATGGTTAGTCTTTCGGCTAAGATGATAACAATGGCTCCAATTTTTTTTATCTATATTTTTTCCAAGAAAATCTTGTGAAAACTATTTAAGTACCTGCTATTTCTAGATCTTTTGTGGTGATGGTGATCCTCTATGGCGGTCGCTCCGGGCAGGACTTCGGCCCCACTCGCAGGAGCGCCGCTCCGCGTCCGTTTGCTGGAGCGTGGCATCGCTCCACCACCCTGGACAAATAATTATTTTCAACACATTAGAGAAACCTAACATCATATTACAACTATTTGATTTGTAGAAGAAATGAGTAATATTGACAGATTTAATTGTTAAGTTTGGAGTATAATTGGATAAATAATTTACTTAATTAAGATAATGTATATAAAAATATATGTTCATTCATTATATACACTATATTCACAATGTTATTTGAAGCATTTTGTGGGCACTCCTGTCCACACTTCATTGTAACATGGCTTGGTGTTGGTGAATTTCACTAAAGCGTTTGCTCAGCATTGTACTTTTTCTAAAAAGGCCACTCAACCAATACTTGCTTTAGATCAAACAAAGTGTATACAAATAGACTTTCATTTTATTTGATGTTTACACAAAACAAATATTTTAAATAAATTTAAATGCTTATAGTGTAATTTCACAACTGCTTTTTCCACCCTTTTTATTAAACTTTACAATAATCATTGATATTTAACTATAATTGTAAACTGACTCTGTAAACACATGTTTGTTAATTGTGTTTTCTTGAAACACATAAACATTAAACATTATTTTATTAATATGTACCAACACTACCGTAATCCATTTCGTTTAACATATGAGTTTGGGTTATGACGTGATTGTTAACTGGGTCTCTGTAATCTATGATCCCTAATATCTAAATTAGGCTGAGTCTGTTTCTTAGACATTAGTTTCTTTCCAGGAATAATACCTTACAACTAAAGCTAGGTACTCATTAGCAAAATGTGGGTAGCCTGTATATAAGATATACCTAAATCAATGTAAAACAGAAGGTTATCAATATTAATAATATGGAAGAGTGGATGTTGTGTCCCTGTTGTGTGTAAACATAAAGAGAGAACTCCCTGCCACTTCCTATGACCAGTAAGGTGATCATGTCTGGTAGGTGGTATAGACACGAGACATGAAAACTTTCATAGCATACATGATCCAGGAGTATCAACAGTTACGCTGTAGTAAGTTGTGGCTTCGTTATTTCCTTTTTTTTATTGTACGTAAGTCATAATGTTTAGGAAATAAATAGTCACTTCATATTAGATTTAAACCAAGGCCTGCGTGAAGATAAGGACCAAGTATTTGAACAATTCCATTTATAGAATTTTATATTATCAGTAAAATATCAAAAAGATAATGAAATAGTGCGCATAGATCCATTGTTATCATAAATAAAACGAATTTACACTAGTTTAACTTCAGTAAAATATGGGGATAAAGTTTTGGTAATTGCATACTCAACTAGTCAAAGGATGTCTATTTAATATTTTTTTACTTTTTGTTTAATTTTCCATCACTACATGACTAACTAAGGTTTTCCTAAGATAACTTTTGGAATAGGAATTTACTATTCTATGTCGGAGGGGTCTTCACACATATAGATGAAACAGACACTGAAAAGATGAAGTATTATTATTGTAACAAACTAACTGTTACCACCAACTACATATTTGTTTTTTTTTCTAATATAAAGTAGTCTAAGTTACTCCTTAAAACATTGGTAGTGAAAGATACTTCAAAATCGGCCCAGCTGTTTCAGAGATTAAGCGGAGTAAACAGACAGTCAAAAAATTTTAAAATTGATTTTGTATGTAAGTACCGTATATACTGCTGTGCTGTGTAAAGCTTGTGATTTTAAATTACAAACAGACACTTCAATTTTACTTATTTATATAGATAGAAACTGTCTAATTTAAAAACTGATAGTATTGGAAACATGTTAAGCTTTACTGTTCTTTTAGAATTTTATTCCAACATTTTCTCAATGGTAGTTGCAGGATTTCAATGTCAATGTAATACAATTGAACTACAGTGTCTATAGAACACTGTGATATCATAAAGTTTAAATTATAAAGCGACTGCTCAGAAAACTAACATAGTTGTTTGTTTCAGAATGATGTAAGAAGTATATATGTTGCAATGTTGCAATCAATTAAATGACGGTTCGCTTGGATCTATAGGTCAAGTTTAAGGAAGAAGCTATAATTTAATTCATTATATTCAAGTAGAATAAAGTCAGCTACATTATAAATTACATAATTTTGTTTTAGAATATAATTAAAATACAACAAAATTGTGCATTAGATGCCAAATATTTGTAAGATTTTGAAGGATTCTTTTTGCATGTAATCACCTAAGCTACGAAGAATAAACTGTCTAGTTAACACTGTTTTAAGGTCCTTAGAAGCAAAAAATGCTAGTTAGCCTCTTAGTGTGTAAAATTCAAACTAACGGTAAATTTTTAGTATTTTCACTTGCGACGGATTAAGAATATGAGCTGTCACGTTTATTCATCCCATAGCTGTTGTAAGAGCCATCTAGGGGAACAAACTGTGCAAACAACAGCATTTTAGAGAAAAGAAAAAAATAGTAATTGTATAGTAAACCATCCGGCCAGTAATAAATAGCAGAAGAGGAGAGGCCTACATTCCACAATAGAATATTTAAGATGGTTGATAAAGACGATTTTTAGAATTAATAAAATAATCATATCTTGTGGTAAACGCTTAGCTTCTAAAATAATAAGAAGGTATATCACAGTAAATATCTACTTAAATTGTCACTACCCACTTTTCTCAAGTATAAGAGGAAAAAGCCAGAAACACTAGTTAACATTCGCAAAACTTAACAAATACTCCATAAAAATTAATTGAGAGAATATATCTTAATGTGAGATCATAAAATTACAAAATTATCATCAATAAATCTCTACATAAATATTTATATATGGATACAGATACAAATATTAAACATTAGTAATCAGATTTAAGAATATGGACACAAACATACACACTCAATCTTTAGATCACTAGATTACATCAATGCTCATGAACCTGAAAATACAACTCATGGTCAAGATTAAATAAGAACATTTGACTAATCAATAAGAAGCAATAGCAAATATTTACAAAAAAAAAAGTTTGCATAAATATGACAAAACAACAATGCTAAAGGTCTACCATAAAGTAAAAGATGTGGACATAGACACAGGTTGTTCTTCTCTCTATTATACACAGATACATATACAACATTTATCCAGCACATTACTAATTAATATGTTATGTCATCCTTACTCTTTTAAGTTTATTTTGCTACATATATATATAACCACATGATTAAAAACTAAGAAAACATAATATCTTCTATTCAGATAACTCATCATGACACTATCCAAAGAGTATTTACTTTTTTTTCATATTTAAAAAAACATTTTAATTATTTAACTTGTATGATGAACAGTAGTTTTAATTTAGTTCCATTTAGATGTTTACTAAAGAAGGCATTGTGTACCTATAGGTCTTCAAATATGTAACATGTTTATCTAGAAATTGAAATGTAATCTAGATTAATTTATATCTCTAAACAGCTGGCTGTGACAAAAACATATGATATGCATAATTGTTCACCAAAGAGGTTATGTTAAATAATAATATAATACTTATAGTATTATACTTGAGATGCAAGATATTACCATTAGATATTTTCTCACCAACTTTAGAGAACTAGAAAAACAGTTAAGATACGGATAAAACATAACATAGAATCTTATATATCCAATTGGTAAAATGTTTACATACACACCTCACATTTCAAATTCAATACTCATACTTGAGAAATAACAGTATTGACTCCAAATAATGAAATTTGATCGAACTTACTATTGGTGGCAGATTCGATATGAAATTGGAAAACCTAAAGGGGTTTTCGTCTCCTATTTTGCGAATTTTGCAAGTACAGCTTTACAGAAAAAATGTCTCCTTGACAGGTCGATAATAACCTGAAATAAAAAAATCAATTTATCTTCCTACGGCTACGATAAAATCACGATTATTACATACACTAATTTGTAAGGTCTCATTGTTGCATGTCAAGCATGATTATTAAAGATAAATATAATTTTAAATACAAAATTATGTGCGAAATACTTTAGCATGGAAGTCAACCCGTCTATGCTGTTAATTGTTACCTACTTGATTCTTTAGCAAATTTTTTATATCAAACTGTAATTTTTTGCAAATTAGAAAGACCAAAACACTTCTGCAATGATATAACTGATTATAATGTAAGAACAAACAGCAGACACAGCGGCTGAGAAAACTCAAACGAATTTTTCGTTTAGTAGTTGCACTAACTTTTTGTAGCGAATTCATACAACTTTCTGCAAATAACTCCTTCCTTCAAATTCAATTTAATTTAAATTCAATTTCTACCAAAAACAATTTAGTAAAATATATTACAGAATAACAATATATGTATTGATTATTTAAGTATTTTCTTTTTTATTGTTGAATAAAGCGCCAAAAGAATATGTTAAGTTCAATGGTTCGCCAATATTTATTCTTTACACATAGTTAATTGTTAACATATTTTTCAAGTTTATTTTTATTTGCCTGATTTCTTCCAATTTTTTATTTGTCACAATTTATATTTTTACAAATTGTTCTGTCTGGTTTCTCTAATAATCAGTTGTATTTTTAATAGGCTCATCAAGAATTAGAGCAGATATCTTTTGTTAGTCCCTATGTGAAACAAAAACACTATTCAGTGATATATACCAAGGAAAGTAACTGACTCGACAGGTGCACCATAAATATTTTTCGGAAAAATCATATTGAATTGCTTACTCGTTACTTCAAATATTAACTAATATTTATCTTAGATAGAATTTCTCAAAGTTGGCCCAAACTTTACCGGTCCAGTTGATGATATTAGTAAAGTGAACCAAATACTCTTTTCTAAGCCGAGACTAAATATTAGAGGCCTATTGTTATTGGTGATGATGAAATATTTAAAATATGAAATTAAATGTATTTAACATATCTGAATTCCTTTTGGATCACTAAAATTTCAATACGTGGATTAACTTTTCAATCAGTAAGATTAACAACTGCTATACTCTAGCCGAATATATTATGTAGATAGGAAAAACAATAAATAAAACCCAATTTAAATTGAAGTTCATTAAAATTATTTTTAAATTTGCATTTTAATTAATGTTGTCTTGCAAATTTTTATATTTAAATAAATTGCAATTAATTTCTCAAATTAGTTCCTCCATTAGCTCTGATTGCAATAAAAAAGTTAAATTAAAAGATCGGTAGTAACTCCGAGTGCAAATTTTTTAAACTGGAATGTATCCATAGTGTTTTTTTATTGTCTTGTCTCATGTGTAGCATAGACAACAAATCTTGATAAACGCCATTTTGTAATTTTGAGCATGTTGACTCTGCTTCAAAAATGATTTTCTCGTCGCTAATTAATATTTCTGGCAGTGTTAATTTATAATTTAATTTAAGAACAAAAGCATTACACCACAATGGATATGCCAGAAGTCAAGTCGTTCAACGCGGAGGTATATTTTGTTTGGGTGTCGCATCAAATGAAATGTTCCGTGGCACCTTACTAATAATCTTTTTCTTGCAGTTATCCGGGTTGTACGACAATAAGCCCCCTATATCGAAGGCAAAGATGAGTGCTATTACCAGAGGTGCTATAAAGGCTATAAAGTTTTATAAACATGTAGTACACAGTGTTGAAAAGTTCATACAGAAATGCAAGCCAGAATACAAAGTGCCTGGTCTTTACGTGATAGATTCAATTGTGAGACAGTCCCGGCACCAGTTTGGACAAGATAAGGATGTGTTTGCTCCACGGTTCGCGAAAAACATGCAACAAACTTTTGCTAACTTGTTTAGATGTCCTCCAGAAGATAAGGTTAGTTACATAAAATGACTGTTTTAGGTTATAATCTGTCCCTCTGTTATCTATGTACAAATAACTTATTTGGAAGCTACATAAAAGAGTTAAATGCTATTTTTAATCACATGAGTTATTTTATCTTGTCAACAATCTACATAATCCAGCATTGTGCATTATCACATTGAAATAGCATTCAAAAAGAAAAAAATACATGTAAACATTCAAAAAACAAGATGTGTCAGAATTTTGTTAGACTATTAATTCAAAAGCTATTAATTTCACTATATCCTATTTTTTTTATATAAAATTTCTTGATAAATAATTAAATCAATAAAAGCTTTGATGACAGCCTCATTGAGTGATGATAAGTATCGTAAGATTTCAATTCAGACACCAATCAATTTAATCTAGTAGAATATTAACAAAACCTTGGTACATTTCACACCAAATCCTAAATTAGACAACCTTTATTAAACGTACACCATTGTGTACAATGTTAATGGGTGGTACCATTCATGGGCATAAACATGTCAAAACCGGTACAATGTGCATACTTTAACAAAATCTGTACATCCTTTAGCAAATTATTGAAATTAGTACTGTGTCAGTATAAGGAATAAGTAAATTAGTACTCACCATCAATCTGTTAAGAACATATATGTACTATATAATAAATACATAGTTTTTAATTCTCTTTCATGTCTTATGTGTGGAAACTACATCAAAATATGAAATAAAAATTTGTTTGTATTATAAACTTCCAGCGCAACATCATCAGAGTCCTTAACCTGTGGCAGAAGAACAATGTATTCAGTCCTCAAGTGATTCAACCCTTACTAGACATGGCCGACCCTAATCATCCTTTACATCAAGAAATACAGCAACAACAAAATAATACGGCCAATGGTACGTTATTATTAAGTTATTTTTCACAAACTAGTAATTGTTCATCTGGTGAGCGAGCATCTCTTCATCCCATGAATGTCATAAGAGCCAGCTAAGGGAGGGTGTAGGGCAACAGCATTGCAAAGTGAAGGAAAACCTAAGATAAAAGGTTTAACAACCCATCAGTGCGGCATAGTGGGTCAAAACCTCCTTTCTAAGGAGATGCCTTATATCCAGTAGTCGACTGTTAGAGGTTTTACACTAGTTGATGAAACTAGAATATTTGTAGGTCATAATTAACATACACTTTACTGATAATAGTATTTTGGTCAAATTATGACACTGGAAGACTAGACTTGAAAATTTTTTTAAAAGAACAAAATAGATTTTTTTTTAAAGTAAAGTAGAGAAGTGAATATGGCTACACTAGGTTCAGGAGCAGATTTCACTAGCAGGATTCAGGATAAGCTAAAATTAGCTATACAGCTGCGCTAATAAACAAATCTTAACCTGTCTAGTCTGCATATAATAAGCCAAAATCTCTTTCCTATAAAGGGGCCTAGACATGGTGGTGGATTATTAAATGCTGTTTATGGATATGAACAATCCTATAACCTAGACCCAGTGTGATGATAGGATCGTTTTATCGATCCAAAGAGGAAGTCGTAGGAGTCATAACCCACCTCAGTTTAGTCCAGCTTAGACTAGAATTTACTACTGTTTAGTAATTAAATTAAATTCAAAATAATTTAATAACAATTGTTATACAATATACAGTACAAGAGCTATTTTTTAAGAAATAGTTTGAGTAATGAAATGAGTAATGTTACTATTCTGTCACATTACAGGCAGCACATTAAATATCAGTTCATCAGATAATAAAATGTCTCCAGGTCAGCACAGTCCACAGATGCCATCCCCGATGGGTGGTGATCAAGTAAGTTATACTTATTTATATATGCATGTTCACAATAATAAAATCCATTTTAAAAATTCAGTTTAAAATGTTAACATATAAAATAATATATGTATTTATTGAATATTTAAAAAAAATGTATGTATATGGCATATTGTGGTATTAAACGGCAACTCTGTCTTGCCGTTTAATACTGGTAATCTCTTACCAGCTATCTAAATGACTGTTCTTACTACAGTTGATGCTTTCCTTGAAGATTATGGCAATCAAATGCTATAAGTTATTTTTAATCCAACTAGTAAATCACCCGAATCACAATTTTTTTCTGGTCGAATACATTAAAAACCTTATAAATTCATTACAGTAAGATATCATTTTGTTAATAATATCCAAACATCATATCTCTCATTTACAGTTCCAAGATGAGCCAGATCCACAGCCCAAGTTTAACAGGAAATTGTTGAACGACTTTGAATATGAAAGCGAGGATGACGGCCCAGCAGATACCGGTGGGCCCAGCACTCAAAGTTCGTCGCACTCGCATTCGCATCCCGGACCCGCCCAGCAACATCACAGTCAGAACACTACTGATGCTTTGGGAAGGTGAGCACTAGAGACTACTGATTATTAATACTTAGATTGTCACTTTAATGTCTTTAATGATCATCAATCAAGACTAGGGTTTTATTAATATCATTTATTTATTATTATTTCTTTATTACACTTTTAAATATATAAAAAACAAAAATATATAATTATGAACATAAAAAATAATAGACCACCGACATCGGGTACAGGGACCAAGACACTGGTGGTTAGGACTCTAAAGAAATGAGGGGTTTGGGCTTTATTATTATTATTATACTTTGCTAGAGATAATAAAGAAAGATAAATAGAATTTTAATAATGAAAGGATGAATCACAAAATACTTGTCTTCTGTCTAATTGATACTCAAATAATTTGAAAGACAATTTTACCATTCTATTAAAATGAGTATGTAAAGATCTCTCCCCGGTCGTGTCGGATAGCCGTCCCATCGGATTGTAAAGGTGAGGGAACAGAGAGTGCACTTGTGTTCTCGTACACACTTTCTAATAGTTGACTGGTCTTTGTTGAGTTTTTTTTGTTTTTTCCTAGAAACTGTATATATACAATTTTTTAATTATTTTGTTTATTTTCTACGTTACAGTATACTAACAAATCCTGAGATAATGAGACAACTACAGAGCTTGCAGGCACAAATGCAGATGATGACTGGGATGCAGATACCAGTAAGTTCATTTTCGTGTTTTTATTTGGGTATCCAAAGAGAAAGAAATCTCGACGCACACAAAACCCTATACCACCCCATCTGGCCAGCATGGTATAGTAGTCCAAATCCTCCTTGCTAAAGAGAGGCTTATCTCCAGCAGAGGGCTGAAAGGGTGTTGATGCTTGATGAAAATAATTCCTTCTTCTCACATACTCTACTGAGAGATGAATGTAGAATTTAAGGATGTTAGAAGAGATGATAATACCTGAGTCATCTTTTTTTAGGGCAAACCCAGTTAAGAAAGGTTTTATTTTACCTCATACTCTTTGTCTATTTACATGACAGTTATATATAAAAATAAAAATTGTAAAATCCATGCTGACATCTCTAAAGGGTTATAATAAACGCTATAAAATTAGAACAAAATGTGTTAACCGCAATATATTTATTTTACAGAACTTGATGCCAATGATGTCTGACCTGCAGATGCAACACAATCAAAACCAAGGCCTACCATTCATGGTACAAATTTATATATTATTTATCCTTGTAATTTAGCGAATATTTTCTTGACATTGCTTACATTATAAAAATTCCTCATGAGTTACTGTCTACTGATGAAAACGATATGAAAATCTGTTTAGTAGTTTTATAAACAGATGCACACAGATAAACAGACGCTAATTTTATAATAGTAATTGACAGTAAGGCCCATTTTTTAAGAAATATTATATAACAATATGTTTTTCTTTTCAGTCTTCACAACAAGACAACCAAAACAAGACGGAAAATAAGGATGATATGGGCAACAATGAGTCTGATATTGAGTTTGTTGAGACTGGCCCTCAAGTTATTGAAATACCTGATGCTAATGATTCTAGGTATTGTTACACTATAATTTTTTTAAGTACTTCTTAACCTAACTTACATTCTCCTAGTGACCTCTGTTTAACTTACTATAGTATTTGTATATAATATTAAAGAGGTATCTTACTAGTATTCAAATAACATAAACTAAACTAACTAACCATGTATATAGCAGTAGTGAAAGCGACTGCATGCTTGAGGTCTCAGGTTCGATACCCGGGTCAGACCATATGTTTGTATGATCAGCAAATATTTGTTTCGAAGTTTGGATGTTTTCTATGTATAATATGTATGTATTTATAAAAAAAAAGTATATAAGTATTCTATCAGTCAGTCTAGTTATCATAGCACGAGTTCTGCTTAGTTTGAAACTAGATGACGTTGTGTGTCAAATATAATTTAAATTTTAGCCTCATTGACTCATATCAGGGTCTTCAAAATGCTGTACAGCATAAAGCATACACATAAATATTAAGTATATAAAGACAGGAGTAAGTTTGTTTTTGCCTATACATGCAATTATTTGAAAACGATTTTTACAAAATTTGAGTGGAGTGGTTAAGGCGTTTGCTATGGGCTTTGTTACTGAGGGGTGAAATTGAATAACAAAAGTGTCAGCTAGTATGGGTATGTCTCTCTCTCTATAGGTAAAAACTCTTACATGAAAAATTAATTAGTCACTCTTAAGAGGGAAATTTTCAGCTAAGCTCATGAGTTAGGTTTGCAGCAGTCTGAATTTACAGTCATGTAATAGCTTATGTTGTAATTGCAGTCCGTCGCCAAAGTCTCGTCGTCACCGTTCTCGTTCAAAATCACCTCGACGCCGACGGCGCTCGCGGTCACGGTCAAGGTCGCCGAGGAGAAGAAGAGATAGAGACAGAGATAGAGAAAGGTATTAGAGATTTCAATTGATCTTGAAATTCTAGGTATTCTAGGTCTTAGCTTTTATAGGTTTTATTAGAATTCCTTGTCCTTTCTATTCAGATTCTATTTTTCTTTTTTTTTCTCTATATTAAGAGCCTGCCAAAGTGACTCTTATCTGCCTGATGGAAAGCATGAATAGAATCCAAGAGTTGTGGTCACCATACTCATTGCAAATGTAGACAATGTAGTATGGTGACCCACACTATGGCGGCCTAGTGAGATGCTTTTTCACACCCCGCTTGGGGACGTAAAAGGCATGACAGTCATCGTGACAGTGTAAGGCTTACACAGTTACCACGATAACTGTCATCCCTGCATCCATGGGCCTCCGGTCTCACACTCACCAACGAAACACGACAACACGGATGCTGTCGCTTTAGGTTGGTCTTCTGTGGGAGGGTAGTACTGCCCCGGTCGAGCCGGCCCAATCGTGCTGAAATCAGCGTGGCTCTACTACCTAGCTTTTTTTTTAACATATAATAAATATGTGTTAAAAAAAGCTATTTAAAATAAATATAAAAAAGATCTGTTCTGGCAGAACTTAATATAGGTACGTACATACAATTGTGACCTGTACGTGTACGTCAGTGCTACAGTGGCAGCGTATGCGACTGCTGTGCTTAAAGTCTCGTGTTCGATTACCGGGTAGGCCAAATGTTTGTATGATCTGCAAGGATTTGGGTGTTTTTATGCAGAAATAATTCGAAAAATATTACAGTAAAAACCAAAAATATTTCAATATATACAATATTAACTATATTCCTTCTGTATTGCTTTTAACAGGGAGAGAGAAAAAGATAGGGACAAGGATAGAGAAAAAGGTTATAAAGAACGAGAGGCAGAAAGGGAGAAGCAAAGAGAACGAGAAAAGAAAGGATTGCCACCGATTAAAAAAGAAAATCTTAGTGGTGAGTGTGGTGTTAAGCATAAATCATTTAATTAACACTAGATATACCAGCGATTTGAATATACCTATTTCTACCATACCAGTCAAAATGACTGGTGCATAAAATACAGGCTTCTTGTGGTTTCTAGTCTATATTTACCTACTCTTAAAAATGACAAAAATAACGTTGAACAATATTAATTATAATAGATAACTGCATTTATATACATTTCCAAATAACAAAACACTAAATTATTAACAGTTTGTTGCTCACAATTTCTACATGTGTAGATTTTGCTGCATGTACAATTTCCACATAGACTTTTTTTGCATCTAGTGCAAATGTTTGTAGTTTTATTGTTATTGCAATATCCTATTTGACACCATTTTCGTACAGGAACTGTGGCATTTGTAGTTGGTATATTGGTTTCGTGTGGTTTTTGCTTTGGAAGTCTGATATTCTGAAGCAAGTTCTTCTGCTAATTGAAACAGAAAGTCTTTTCGTGAAATATTTTCTCCTGTTGTGTTTTTGTACAATACCCAGCTAAGAAAAAAAAGAAAAAAAAATTAAATGAGAAAAATGATGGTCCCCACTTGTTATTCTACAAATATTGAAGCCTCATATTATTTGCTTCGTACGCTCCACGTGCATATAATATTGCTAGAAATGCCTTCAATTTTTCTCACGTAATTGTCCAGTTTTCCCCAAACCCCTCAAAACTCGAGAGGCTTCTAACTCAGTACAAATTCGAATATGTTCCAAGATATGGTTGTCAATCAGTAATAGGAACGCACTACTTAGATTCCCGTTCATAATGTTTCTTTTAGCGTGTGCTGCATGGCCCGTGTACATCTTTGTAAGCACTATGATGTGGTGATCTACCAGCAATACCTCCTTCTTCAATTCTTGTCCAAATAGTTCCGTCTGCAGCAATTTCAGTTTGCTGATTTGGTATGTTACTTCCACATTCATCTTCAGAACTGGAAGGGAATCGCATACATCGTCTTGTGCGTTTGTTTAAAATCTTTTCGCAATCATTGTCACTTGACTGATCTATATTGACTTCATCAGGAATTTCCTCATCACCACTTTCGATAACAATAGCACTACTATTATCACCATCACTATCATATAATTCACTTTCTACATCTGAACATTCCAGAGGTATGTTGGTTGCATTTTCTAAATATGTAGGAAATTTTGCTTTTTTAACATTTTTAGGGGCTTACAATCACTATAAAAATCTTGTTTATAAGAAAAATGCTGCGCGTTGGACAAAGCTAAAAACAAGACTGAACATGTCTAGTGCATTTACAAAACAAATGCTCATCAACTCAAAGACGATAGTGAAAGAAAACAAAGGACGATAACGAAATACGCTTCAGTGCTATATGTACTGCATCAGTCTCATGAGTCCCAAAATCATACATTTTTTCATACAAACACAACCTGTCATTTTGACTGGTACTGGTATAAATGTCAACAACAAAAATTATATTTGTTACTAATGTATATAAAATAATATTAAGTTTATAAAACATACTCTCTAATTATAGCTACAAAAGTCATAACATCATTTCTGAAAAAAAATGTGTAATATAGTAGGAATTTTGAATTGAAATTGCACGACCACTCAAAATGACTGGTCTGGTAAATCTAGTGTTAAATTGTAAGAGATTGATGTCTGTATATTGAATATATTAAAGAAAAACTAATGAAGGGGTCTTTGAGTATCAAAGTAACAGAACTCGAATTTCTGTATGTTTGCTTGTCTTTATGGTTATCTCAAAAATGGTTTAACCGATTTGAATATGGTTTTGTTTTTCATGTATTGTGGTACATTTCATTTAAAATTTAGTGTGAGAGTTTTGTCGGTTAAGGAATTACTGCAATAACCGACATATATGACAGAGCTGTAGGTAATAGCTAGTTACTGATATATTTATAATGCATGTATATCAAATTTGAATAAGACTGAGTGCTGTTTATTCTGGTTTTTCATATTTAAATTTGTTTAAGTCCAATAAATCTATAAAAAATATTTTATAGGTTTGAGCACTCTAGGAATGTTGCCAATATAATTGGGTAGATGACTGTATCGTAAATAAATACCAATGCCCACTTCATTAAAACTATTATCGCGAAACATTTCGGCAAATATAATTAACATAGCTTTTTATAATTATTACGAATTTCAATCAAATATACAGTGAAATATATTGTTCAATTGAGTAGTCTATAATAATGACGTCATAATTTGGTATTTAGTACATTTTTCATATGAAATGGTCGTTTTGACAGATGATAAAAAGTAACTAATTTGACTAAGGTGTCATCTAGCCTGTTTATGAAAATATTAACGATGTGAAGTTATCATTATGTGTATTTTAGTTTATATTGAAGCATACTAAAATTTTGTATGTTAAATAAGATAAAAGGTTCAGAAGCTTACATTTGTTATGCAAAATAATACTTTATAATAGATTCTATATAAAAACTAGCTAACTTGGTAAACGTTGTTTTGCCATATAAATTAGTTCTAGGTAATTTGAGCGGGATGAAAAATGATTACATTACTAAAAAGGCCATTAAAAAATAGGGGTTAGTAATAAATGGTAAAAATTTAGGATTCTATGTGTTTCTTGATGCCACATTTTAGAAAAAAAAATGTCCTAAAATTAAAAAAAATAGTTTAGGGTGAACAACCCTTATCACTTAGGAGTATAAAAAATAGATAGTAGCCGATTCTCAGACCTACTGAATACGTAAGAGTGCTAAAGTATAGATGTGTGTCCTGGCAGTGTGCAGCACGACGCTGTGGGTGGGGCACCTGTCGAAGCTGGCCACGCCCGAGGAGCTGTCGGACCTGTTCGGCGCGCTGGGCGGCGTGGCCAGCATCGACGTGGTGGCGCCGCGCGGCTGCGCCTTCGTGGTCATGGAGCGGCGCCGCGACGCCAGCAAGGCCATCGCCAAGCTCAACCGCCACAAGCTGCACTCCAAGGAGATCACCGTGAGTGCACCCACTTGTTTGTAAAGTACCCCACGATACAGGACTTATTCCTAATGCGGGCGTTGTCTTTTTATGAAGATAAAGATACTCATTGCGAATGCAGACAACGCGGTATGGTGACCTACGCTATGGCGGCCTAGTGGGATGCTGGAATAAGGCTCACACGGTTACCGCAATAACTGTCCTAACTGTCCACCATAATCCTGCATCCATTTTTTTTTCTGTACTAAAAGCCTGCCAAAGTGTCTCTACTCTGCCTGATGGAAAGCATGAATAGAATCCAAGAGTTGTGGTCACCATACTCATTACAAATGCAGACAATGCAGTATGGTGCCCGCACTATGGTGGCCTAGTGAGATGCTTTTTCACGCCCTGCTTGGGGACGTAAAAGGCATGACAGTCATCGTGACAGTGTAAGGCTTACACAGTTACCACGATAACTGTCACCCATGCATCAATGGGCCTCCGGTCTCAAAATTCATCACAAATCTATGGGATATATATACAATTCTTTATAACTAAATTTAAATGTAAACCTTCAAAAAACCAATATATATATACTATATATGGTTTTATTGTAGACATCACTTTAATGGCAAAGTTAGGGCCTTTACCATAGTTTTGTCATTTTTATACCAATAATCGTTAAAATGTACTTTAGATCGAATATATTAATAATTAATCATTTTCACTTCATTCTCTTAATTTTCCATAATACATAAATTTCAATTGACATCCAATTGTTAATGAAAACACAACAAAGAAATGCTTTTTCGTTCACTAACCGTAAATATCGATGAAACGAGAGCGAATTTGCTTTGTTTCTTATAACAATATAACATATCTGTCTATTCTAATATGTCCTACATACCTAGTACATGAATTTGTAAAGCTAAAATCGATTTATAACTATAGAGAAATAATATCGAAAATCGGATATGGTCAAGATCGATTTTTTTTGACACCTTCCCTATTCCCCAATCTGTCAGAATTGTCATACGGTATCTCTAAGATTAGATGGACCACAGACTAACACTTTCGCCGAAGTAAGAGGTTGTGTTTTCTAAAGTTTTTATAAAAAATATAATATTACTGCTCAAGGACTTCGACTAGTTATGTATAAGTTTATGTAATTTTCTCACTCAATAATTAAGACGAGAAATCGATTATTTAATCGAATAAATCTCGAGTTGAAGTTACGACCATAAGGGATCAGTCCCCTGGTTACTATTTTACTTGTCATTACCAAATTTTATTATTTATTCAAGGTTAAGTTTCTCTACCGTCTTTATTAAAATGACACGGGGGAAAAGAGTTTTGTTAAGCGTTCTACGCGATGTACAAGAGTGCGTGCGGGCAGGTGGCGTGGGCGCCGGGCAAGGGCGTGAAGGGGCGCGAGTGGAAGGACTTCTGGGAGGCGGAGCTGGGCGTGTCGTACCTGCCCTGGGCCGCGCTGCAGCAGCGCTGGGCGCTGGGCGCGCTGTCGCTGGACGCGCTGGAGGACGGCGGCGCCGTGGACGAGGACACGCTGCCGGCCTGGCTGCCGCCCCGGGTACGCACCTCCCCCACCAGCACACCTACGCTTACTTTACACGATTGAGATTACTTCATTTACAATAATATTTTTAAACCTAAAGATCATGATTGTCAAGCTTCAAGAGTTTTGAATACATTCCTTTATTTCATTATTTCAATTGATTTCAAGGTCAAAGTCACAAGATGGATGGCCCGAGGTACGTCGGGATTCCAGGGATGTCCTTTCTAGGGTACACCTGCCCCCCCGACTACTGGTACCTGAGACGGCGTGCAGTTTATGGTCGGTTCGAGTCCGACATAGTACAGAGCACTCTTCTAATAATAAACATTAAATATTCCAAGCAAAATATGCGTTTATGCGCCATATTTCCCTAAACAATATATCAAATAATACAAAGAATATTTTTCAAAAATTAAGAACTACAGGAAATTTAGAGTTACCTGTGATATTAAAATTTATTGATATGATTTAATTTTGTAACAGATACTACCGAAGTCCATGATGGATAACATTTCAATGCTGACGGGAATGCCCCCGGCGGGCCCCGGAATGATGGGCGGCCTGCCCGGCGGCAACATGCCCAGCCTGCCGCCCGGCAACTTGCCCTTACCGCCCGCGAGCATGGCGGGCCCCCTGCCACCCGCGAGCCTGGCGCCCAACATGAGCCTGGCGGGCGCGACCCTGGCGCTACCGCCCACCATGCCCACGCCCAGCGCTGCCCTACCTTTGCCCGTGCCTAGGATGCCACCCCCTGGGTAAGCTTATCACTTATTTCTATTAAAACTGACCGCTAAGTCGGTGAACGTGGATTTGATTCTCATTTAGGACAAATCTTATGTGATAAGAGAGAGAGAAGGGACCGTACCGAGGAAAAGCGCACTTTATACAAAATCGCGAGGAATCGCTGCAACCAGATGATACGCAACGCCAAACGCCGATACATTTTTGACAACATCTCCCATTCTTCTCCCGCCAATATTTGGAGGTTCCTTGGAACTCTGGGTATTGGTAAGCAGCGGTCGGGTGGTCTGCAGGGGACGGTTGGTTTGGAGGATTTGAACCACCATTTTTCTCTATCTGCTCATTTGGATCACCAAACCGAGTATCGCACTGTTGACTACCTGACAAGTTTAAATAGCCCTAACATAAATCCCTTCCGATTTTCTCCGGTTGCGTCGGGTGAGATCAAAAAGATCATATTTTCTATCAAATCCAACGCTGTTGGTTGTGATAAAATCAGCCGACGTATGATCGTAACAATTATTGACCACATTTTACCTATAATCAGCCATATCATAAACTATTCATTATATTCTGGAATTTTCCCATCACTGTGGCGCAAAGCTTGTGTCATCCCTTTACCTAAAATGCCAAATCCCACACACCCCAACCATTTCAGACCAATATCCGTTCTCCCTTTCCTCTCAAAAGTCCTAGAATCCTGTGTGCACAAACAGTTTTCTGAATTTGTCTACAAAAACAACCTATTGAGCCCGTTTCAATCGGGTTTCAGGCCTGGTCATAGCACTACTTCTGCTCTTCTTAAAGTGGTTGGCGATATCAAGGCAGGTATGCAAGACACTGAAGTTACTGTTTTGGTACTAATTGACTTCTCTAATGCCTTCAACACAGTCAATCACAATATACTCCTGTCTATCCTTTCCTATCTTACGGTCTCACCTGAAGCACTGGATTGGTTCTCATCATATCTTCGGGGACGCCAGCAATCTGTTCATGTCGATGGATCTTCCTCGAGCTGGTGTGATCTTGATTCTGGTGTTCCTCAAGGCGGTATTCTTTCTCCTATATTATTTTCTGTGTATATTAACCTCCTGTCCCTGGAACTTCTTTGTGCGTATCATCTGTATGCCGACAACCTACAGCTCTATTCTACAGCTATATTATATTATACCTACAGCTCAGAGTAAAGTGGAAGATATTTCGATAGCAATACAAATGATCAATCACGATCTGGAAACAATCAACTCGTGGTTTGGTTTATCTGTGAACCCCACAAAATGTCAAGCTATCGTAGTGGGAAGTCACCGGTCGATGAGCAGAGTAGACACTAAGACTCTCCCGGCTATTACTTTTAATGGGACTATCATACCTGTGAGTGGATCGGTGAAAGATTTAGGTTTACACCTCGATTGCACACTAACCTGGCGTGAACAAGTTGCAAAACAATGCAGGAGGGTTACTGGAACACTTCGGGCTCTAAATCGTCTGAGAAATTTCCTGCCCGTAAAAACCAAGACTATGCTTGTGCAAACTCTTATCTTTCCCTTAATCGACTATGGTGATGTGTGCTGCTACGACCTGAATGCAGATCTTCTCGATAAATTAGACCGCCTTCTTAATAACTGCATTCGATTTGTTTATAATCTCCGTAAATATGACCATGTATCCTCTTTCCGTTCGCAACTCAATTGGCTACCAATTCGTCTACGCCGAAAATTCCGCGCGCTCACTGTTCTATTCTCTATACTTAATAACCCATCTTCGCCAACATACTTAAACTCTTATTTCCAACTCTTATGTAGCAATCACGACAGAAAGCTTCGGTCCTCTAAGAATCTTCTCCTTCGTTGCCCCTCCCATACATCTGAGTTTGCTGGCTCATCTTTCTTTGTGCAGTCCGTTCTTCTCTGGAATGAGCTTCCCCTCGAAGTCAGGATGGCTACCAACGCTTTGTCTTTCAAGAAAAAAGTGAAGCAGTATTTACTGAAACAGCTGGCAGAATCAACCAGTACATGATTATCATCTTATACTTGTTATGATATTTATTTGTGTATGTATATATATAGACTTACATCAACTTAAGTATGTATATGTATGTATTTATGTATTTGTATTAATTTTAGTATATGAAAGTTTGTGTCTATTTCTTCTATTCAACACCTGAAACGCACCTACTTCCTATTTTCTCTGCATCACCCAAAGGTTGACTGGTAGAGAATGCCTTAGGCATTAAGTCCGCCTATGTACATAAAGTGCATGATGTATAAATAAATAAATAAATAAATAAGTACGATCATTTGTTCTGTGTCTGGTGATTTAACAGTTTGGTTATCATAGGGCAGCCTCTGTCTAGTTTAGGATCAGACTGCTTTATGTGAGATCTGTGGAATTATATTACCATCGTATGGGTTATGATCATCAGAGACTGGACTAAACATACCTTAACTACAGTTTACTTTCTTTTTTTTTTGTATTATGAGCCTGCCAAAGTGACTCTACTCTGCCTGATGGAAAGTATGAATAGAATCCAAGAGTTGTGGTTACCATACTCATTGTAAATGCAGATAATGCGGTATGATGACCCATACTATGGTGGCCTAGTGAGATACTTTTTCACACCCCGCTTGGGGACTTAAAAAGCGTGACAATCACTGTCGCAGTGTAAGGCTCACACAGTTACCACGATAACTGTTCTATATCTTTATTAAACTTACCCCTTCCCTTTTTTTTTTGTCTCTTCTGTGCCGAAATCCCCCCGGATACCACCTACTGGTGGTTATGTCAAATACTACTTATTATAAACTTGCTATATAGCTACATTGACGTATTATTTTGTTTACAGTATGAGTGCAGGCATGCCACCCGGCATGGCCCCAGTCATGCCTCCAGGCATCAGGCCGCCCAGCATACCTACTGGTGTACCAGGTAAATATGACAATATTCATCCCTTGTAAACGACAATTATATTTCTTAATCACAGTTACAGCGTACGTTCGAAAACCTAAAAAAATTGCGTTTCATGATGTTAATAGTTTACTGTATTTTATTGACTTATAACTCCCATACCTTGGAGAGCACGTAAGGCCGTCTATCCTGGCCTTACCCCTCCCCGTTCGTGTTGGATAATCGTCCATCGAAACCCATTGATGCAAGGGTGACAGTTGTCGTGGTGTGTACAATACAATGCTACGATGACTGTCATGTCTTTTACGTCCCCAAGTGAGGCGTCGAGGCCGCCACAGGGTCACCATACTGCATTGTCAGCATTCGCAGTGAGTATGGTGACCACAACTTTTGGATTCCATTCATGCTTTCCATCAAGCAGAGTAGTCACTTTGGCAGGTTATTAAAAAAAAAACCTACGTTTAAGTAACTAACATTTCAAATACCTGTCGTTTCGACCAGATTGCGCTGGCCGTGGTCAGAGAAGGACTTCTGCTGGTATGTAATACCTAGCGCGTTTCTTTTTAGTTTTTCTTTAAGTTGCATATTTTATAATATTTTCATTTATAATACACTAGCTTACCCCGCGAACTCTGTTCCGCCTTAGAGACAATAAATAAGAAGATTTTTGATTTTGGACTGAAACGAACGGAATAAAAAGTATCCTATGTTCGTCTCCTGGGTCTAAGCTACCTCCCCACCAATTTTCAGCTAAATCCGTTCAGCCGTTCTCGAGTTATAAGTGGTGTAACTAACACCACTTTCTTTTATATATATAGATTATGATAAATATAGTTTATAGTTGTCCGTGTGGTGACGGATTTAGAATACAGTGTCATCAACCTTGTTCATCCCATGGATGTCGTCAGAAGCGACTAAGGGTACAAACGAAGCAGGACGATTTCACGGCAAAGAGAAGGAAAACTTGAAACAAACCCTATTCCAACCCGTCTGGCCAGCGTGGCATAGTAGGCCAAAACCTCCTTACTAAGGAGAGGCCTATGTCCAGCAGTGGATTGTTAAAGGCTGTTGATGTTGATCAATATAGTATGTATAATGTAACTGTGGTCCACTCTCACAAACGGTTGTTTCTTGAAGTAATGTCAAATGATGGTCGATGTCATGTAATCGTGGTAAATTGTTCATATCGTCAACTTGTTTCGATCAAACCAGGTCTGACATTTCGTGCAATGGTGGGTAGTCATACCATAGACTTTTTAAAACCTACATGAAAAAAATATTTCTAGACATTTTGGCGTTTATAACAAAATGGAAGATTATTTTTTTAATTGCATTTAGACTCGCGATTTTTACACATACACCTAGTTTTGTTGTCGAACGGGTTACACCGCTCGTGGTCACGGGTAGACTCCTCTGTTTTTTGATATTAAAAACTCTTTCGATTGGAATATTGATATGGAGTCTGATAAATGTACGTACAAGTGTAGTAGAAAGTTTTTGGTAGTTAAATTAGGGTTGCCATTACAAAAAAATGGACTAGAGAAGTTGATTTGATTCTCAAGTTCGACTTACTTTTGTTATATGTGAAATGTCTGTTTTCCTACAATAGTTGATAACTATTTTGTGAAATGAGAGGAAATATGTAAAGTGTAATGAACACGTGCCGCGTTAGATGTCAGATGCTACGCAAAATACAAGTCAATTGCTTTTTGTTAATCGTTCACTTGATTTGCTGAGTAGATTTGCTGTTTTATAAAATTTTAATTTTGTGGCCCTGATTACTAAGCCGCAGGTCGTGGGCTCAATAGGCTAGATGACACTTTAGTCAAATTAGTTACTTTTTATCATCTGTCAAAACGACAATTTTGTGTGAAAACTGTACTAAATACCAAATTGTGACGTCACTGTTTTAGACTACTCAATTGAACAATATATTTCACTGTATATTTGATTGAAATTCGTAATAATAATAAAAGGCTATGTTAATTGTATCTGCCGAGATGTTTCGCGATGTTAGTTTTAATGAAGTGGACGTTGGTATTTATTTATGGTACAGTCATCTACCCAATTCCCACCCAGAACACATATTTGTATAATGAGCACGATTATTTTTTCTGTATCTGAATATAATTTATATATATGTAGTAATATAGAAATATAAGCAATTTGTAAGCAGTCTGGTTATCATACGCTTTGCCTAATTTGAAATCAGACAGCAGTATGAGACGTAAGGTTATTTGTTTGTTTATTTATTATGTTGCTAATTTAGATTAGATTAGATAATCGAATGTTTTTAATAGAATTGTTTTTACCCAATGCAGACTTGTAACTTGCAATCTTTGATTTAAAACTTACCGACTGTTCCATGACTCCTTTTACATGTTAAAATGTATACTATAATTGTATTTTGTTTGTGTTTAGGTTTACAAGGTGACGCGGGTCTTCCCCCGACGGGCCCTCTGCTGCGGTTTCCTCCAGGAATGCCGCCACAGTCAATGCCTCAGCCAGGTGAGTTTAGCTTTATTATAAATAAATAAATATTTCGGACATTTGACATACAACGTCATCTAGTTTTCGTCACTAAGCAGAGCTTGTGCTATGATAACTAGACTGACTGATAGAATACATATATACTTTTTTTTTGTAAATACATACATGCTATACATAGAAAACTCTCAAAGTTTGAAACAAATATTACCGGATCATACAAACATTTGGTCCGACACGGGAGTCGAACCCGAGACCTCAAGCACAGCAATCACATTTACTACGGCTGCGCCACTGAGGCAGTTAAACTATTATTTATATTATAAACTATCTGTTATCTGTAGTTCTACCAGCGTTTGTAGTAACTGTTCTGCTTCTGAAGGCAGACTTTCAATTTTTATAGAGAATTAAAGAATAATTCTTATTGATATAATAAAAGTAATCATCATCATCAACAGCCTTTTACAGTCCACTGCTGGACATAGGCCTCTCTTTAGCAAGGAGAGCCCTATGTCCAGCAGATAAAAGTGATCAGTGATGTTATATTTAATAGATGTTTATATTTTTGTTGTTAAATACAATTAAACAATCGATCGAAAGTTTGTGCTTAAGTTGTTGCCTTATCCTGTATAATGTAATCTCTGCTTAGCCTAGGGTTCAATTCCCGGGGATCTGGATGTCGTAATAACAGCTGTTCCCGGATCCCTCCTATGTCAGGCGCAGAGTGGCACACCGTGTGGTTTTAGTCGGTCCGATTCCGACACACCACCCCGCCGTAAACCCCGGTGGGGTGACGGCCCAAAGGGGCTTTCCACGTGGCAAAGTTCAATGCCCGGGTCGGGCCATGAATGTTATTGAGTTTTCTGATTGTTGAAGTGGTTCATAACACTTCGGAGTTTAGAAGTTTGGGTTTAACTCTCGTACCTCAGTCCGTACCTCCGTCGATCTTGCTACCTCACCTCTTTTCGGTCGTGTCGGATAGTCGTCTTATTTTTTTTTTATTTTGGACATTTAACACCGACATCGTCTAGTTTCAAACTAAGCAGAGTTTGTGCTATGATAACTAGGACTGACTGATAGAATACATATATATATATTTTTGTAAATACATACATAAAATACATAGGAAACACCCAAACTTCGAAACAAATATTTGTAGATCATACAAACATTTGGTCCGACCCGGGAATCGAACCCGAGACCTCGAGCATAGCAGTCGCATTCATTACCGCTGCACCACCGAGGCAGTTTGGATTGTGATAGTGAGAGAACAGAGAGTCCACCTGTGTTTGCGCATACACTTGTGCACTATAATGGTTCATGCGTACTTGGTTAGTCTCCTTTGAGACTGGTCGTCGAAATCGGTCAGGATTAACAGTATCATAATCTCGCCTTTATAAATACCAGGATACTTAGACGGACTAACTGACGAAATGTGATTATCGTAATAGCAGCGCTACAGTCCTTGAGGCTGGAAAAATATTATTATGAAAAGTATTACAAGTTTGTAACTGATTTTCTTTCATTATTATGTAACTGTAATAAATGTAGACTGTCCTGTAAATTTCGGCATATATTTTTTTCATTTTTTTCTCTTTTTATTCTCATGAAATTGAATTAAGGGTTTATAATATTGTGTAACGTAAATCTGCGAGCGGTGGTTGAATGCGGTGTTTTTTTGCTTTAGGAATGGTGGGCGGGTTCCTGAGCAGCCTGCTGGGCGTGGGCGTGGGCGTGGGCGGGCTGGTGGGCGGCGTGCCGCTGCTGCACCCCGCGCTGCACGTGGCGCGCGCCGTGCCCCGCGCGCCCCCGCAGCCCGCGGTAACTACTCCTCGCCTCACCTCACCTCACCTCACCTCACCTCACCTCACCTCACACCTCACCTCACCTCACCTCACCTCACCTCACCTCACCTCACCTCACCTCACCTCACCTCACCTCACACCTCACCTCACCTCACCTCACCTCACCTCACCTCACCTCACCTCACCTCACCTCACCTTCCATTTTCATTTTCGTTTAAGACAGTTGAGGCATTTTGTAAAAATTGGTTGCCCATCTGTGACTAGCTATCAGACGGGTAAAGAAAAAAGATAAATAAGGTCGTATGACCTGGCTAGGTAGTAGAACCACGCTGATTTCAGCACGAGCGGGCCGGCTCGACCGGGGCAGTACTACCCTCCCACAGAAGACCAATCTAAAGCGCCAGCATCCGTGTTGTCGTGTTTCGTTGCTGAGTGTGAGACCGGAGGCCCATTGATGCAGGGGTGACAGTTATCCTGGTAACTGTGTAATCCTTACACTGTCATGCCTTTTACGTCCCTAAGCAGGGTGTGAAAAAGCATCTCGCAAGGCAGCCATAGTGTGGGTCACCATACTGCGTTGTCAGCATTTGCAATGAGTATGGTGACCATAACTCTTGGAGTCTATTCATGCTTTCCATCTGGCTGAGTAGAGTCACTTTGGCAGGCTCTTAATATAGATATATATATAGTACAGTATATCAAAATTTTGGATTTAAAAAAGACCAAAACTGCTGCATTGATGAAGTCTGCTGTGCACAGTCGCTCTTAAAGTACATCACTCACTGGAGTATTATTATTTGTCTTATATACGAACTATTACACAGATTCCCTACCTTACGACTTTTACCCAAAAAGACGTTAAATGTATTTTTAGGATTTAAATTTACATTAAGTATTCTTAATTTTCAATATCAATTTCTAGTTCAGGTTCCACTATCAATTACCTAATATTGGAATAAAACTAAGAAGATAAAAAATAAAACATTAAAATACAAAAAAAAAATATCCATCTATAGCTCTACTAGACTTTACTAATGACTCTGCTCGTGTGTATATCGATTATCACGATAAACAGTAGTCCATATCACTCTCCAATCTCCAAACTATCTCCAGACACAAAAATCATACAATAAAATCGCTCCGTTGCGACATGATAGGAAGACAAACATACAAACAAACAAATAATTTTTCATGGCTCTAATTGTATTTTATATGTGCAACAGAGGACCGGCGAAGTAAGTCACAGCGATGATGCCATGGACTTGGATCCCGAAGATCACAGCGAGGAGACCAACGGTGACATCACAAACAACGCACCACCCGCACTCCTACCCGATCAGGTACTTCCATAAGGCACACCATGCGTTCTCTTCAAGTGTCCTTATTTAAAAAAGAAATAATAATGACATCTTCACACAACTACAATGACTACACGACAGTGGCTTAAGCGGTTGCCACACCCTGTCCTACTGCGCTAACTGTTGTGGGTTCAAATCCCACATGGGACAACACTTTGTGGTCCACAAATTACTATTCTTCGTGTCCGTTTCATGTGTGTTTGTAAAGTTCCCCACGTCACAAGACTTAGTCCTAGTATGGGAGGTGTCTTTTTAGAGGAAAAAAAGAAGAAAAGACAAAGTTATGGTTGCCGGACAGTTGATAAACATACATATTTCTAAATAAGTACATTTTATACATAAAAACAAACTCTAGACTAACCTGTCTGGCCATAGTAGGCCAAAACTACCTTTTTAAAGAGAAATTTATGTCCAGCAGTGGACTTTAAGGGGTGTTAATGATGATTAATGTTAATGATACATATGCTCATAACACAATATTTGTCCTAGATGCTAATCGAACCCACTTCAACTTAGCAATCGTGGTCAATACCACCCATCAAATAAATATTTTTATTGCAAAATATGTTTTTACACAGATTCAAGCGCTGTTATCAAAGCCACCACCAAACTTCAACGCGTCCGAACCACCTCCAGGCTTCAACCTTTCTGAACCTCCACCGTTCAATGTGAACCAGCCGCCGCCATCTACAGAAGAGAAACAGGAGGACGAGAGGAAAGATAGGGATAGAGATAGAAGAGAGAGAGACCGTGACAGGAGAGATAGGGGGGATAGAGGTGATAGAAGAGATAGAGATCGCAGGGATCGAGACCGCGGCAGGGACAGAGACAGGTGAGGCTTATAACATAATATATTTCTTAACTTTATTCTTTTATTTAGGATTTAAAACTTGTGAGGAGTATTAATGTTGTGGAGGGGACGGGTTTCATGACGCTCCGACACAAAGGGAGGATCCTCCGGCCAGTCGAGGTGATCATGCCTGGTGGGCCACCGCCCAACGGTTAATTTTGGGATGTTGTATATATACTAATTGCCACGCGAATCTCAATTTCGCGATACAGGATTAGCAGTTGCTTCGTAGTTCATTAGTATACTTGGTAGTTCGATTTATCTTCGCTAGATGGCGCTGTTGTATATTTTTATTTGTGCTGTAATGTGGAAGTCGCCACAATGTGTATTTTAGATTAAAGATCGCTCTACAGTCGAATTTGAACACCATTATTTCCAATATATTGTTTTATATCATCACCAGTTTTAATGCATAGATGTCGCTGTAGTAATATATAGCGAAAAAAGGAGGTAGCTATACCATCTATCTAAACTGTAGCAGTTTTCACGTACATTTTTAATTAAACTGAAAATGAAATCGTTTTGACTGCCTCGGTGGTGCAGTGACAGCGTTGCGTCTACTGTGCTTGAGGTCTCGGGTTCGATTCCCGGGTCGGACCAAATGTTTGTATGATCTGCTAATATTTGTTTCGGAGTTTGAGTGTTTTCTATGTGCAATTTGTATGTATTTACAGAATATATATATATATATGTGTTTATATCAGCTGTATAGTACAAACTCTGCTTAGTTTGAGACTAGATGGCGTTGTATCAGAAAAAAACCATTGATGCAGGGGTGACAGATATCGTGATAACTATGTGAGGTTTACTGTCATGATAACTGTCATGCCTTTTACGTCCCCAAGCGTAGCGTGAAAAAGCATCTCACTAGATCACCATCGTATGGGTCACCACAATGCGTTGTCTGCATTTGCAATGAGTATGGTGACCACAACTCTTTGGATTCTATTCATGCTTTCCATCAGGCAGAGTAGTCACTTTGGCAGCCTCTTCATATAGAAAAAAAAAAGAAAAATCCTAAGTTTCCAATAAATAAGACCCTCTAATCCAACGCCTTTTTAACAAGTTATTGATAGTATGAAATTATGTGTAGGGGTGACAGAGAAGACAGAAGAGATCGCGACAGGGATCGCGGCCGCGACAGGAGAGATCGCGACAGGGACAGAGATAAAGACAGAGATCGTTTCTCAAATAGAGGACCTGACATCAATAGGTGAGTTGCTCGACTTGACAATGATTTCCTCCGAACAGCGATTTTTACAATCTTTAAGCGATATTAAATCATAGACACAGTTATTAAAGCTTCCTCTACAGGACAACTCGTGCTGACCTTGGAAGTCACCGTTTCAGAATGGTAGACACGCTCCCGAACTAAACTTCGGCTCTTCCTTCCTGTGCAAATCAGTTAAAGCCTGGTATTCATTACCAGCGCACGTGTTTCCCTCCCACTACGATCCCGGGTCCTTTAAGCGGGGCGTGAAAAAGTATCTCACTAGGCCGCCATAGCGTGGGTCGCCATACTGCACTGTCTTCATTCGCAGTGAGTATGGCGACCACCGCTCTTGGATTCTATTCATGCTTTCCATCAGGCAGAATAGAGTCACTTTGGTGGGTTGTAAATAAAAAAAGAAAAAAAGTCTATATTACAGTGACTTGACCACGAGCTGCTTCCGTGCCTCGCGATCATAGACGAGCTCGGTAATGTAGACTTTAATTACTGCGTACACGGTTTATTATCGTTTAAAGATTGTAAAAAATACCGTTCAATGAAAATTAACACAAATATTCATAATTATTTTATTTGAATGGGTGTTTTTTTTCAATTTTGATTTTAAATTACTCTTCGCTTTAGTGATTAGATATCAAGTGAAAAAAAAGGGCGTATGATACGCATAATATCTCTTCGAAACATTTTGGTCTATGGCTATCCGACACGACCGGGGAGAGATCAAGCCCAAGACCGACGGCTTTACGTACTCTCTGAGGTACGAGAGTTAAAACCCCAACTTCTAAACTCCGAAGTATTATTACCCACTTCAATAATCAGAAAATTCAATAACATTCATGGCTCGACCCGGGAATTGAACCTTTTTTTTTAACGTATGGAAACATCCTCAGGCCGTCACCCCACCGGGGTTTACGGCGGGGTAGTGTCTCGGAATCGGACCGACTAAAACCACACGGTGTGCCACTTTGCGCCTGACATAGGGGGTTCCGGGAACAGCTGTTATTACGACATCCAGATCCCTCCTAAGGTAGCCTGGAAAAAATCGCTCTTATCAATAATGCTACCCTTTGTACATTACATATCTCATATTTTTAAATACAATACTCTGTAAAATGGTGTACAAATGGTTTTCTAGCTATATTTCTGTCTATTAAGGACTATAACTAAGGGTCGGCAACGCGCACGTGATGCCCCTGGTGCCGCAGGCGTCCATAGGCTGCGGTAACCGCTTACCATCAGGCGGGCCGTATGCTTGTTTGCCACCGTCGTGGTATAAAAAAAAATAAGTAACGAACGTGTTTCGATGGTGAGTGTGAGACCGGAGGCCCATTGATGCAGGGGTAACAGTTATCGTGATAACTGTGTGAACCTTACACTGTCACGATGACTGTCATGCCTTTTACGTCCCCAAGCGGGATGTGAAAATACACCTCACAAGGCCGCGTCACCATACTGCATTGTCTGCATTTGCAATGAGTATGGTGACCACAACTCTTGGATTCTATTCATGCTTTCCATCAGGTAGAGTAGAGTCACTTTGGCAGGCTTTAATATAGAGAAAAAAATGTGTAAGTGGATTTAGAACTATTTTTAAAATCATCCATCTCATGCAATCAACGTACCTCACATTTTTAGGTAATTCTATATATTTAATGTAAAAAATAAACCTTACGAAATATCGTTGGTCAAAATCAGTTCAGCCGTTAGTAGCATATTGTGACAGACATACATTTACGTGGTCAAAGTTATAACCGTCAATTTAACTATTAAAATAGCTACTTTTCACGGTGACTAGTTACATACAAAGAAATAAAACCATTTTAAAATCTTCTAGACCCTTATATTTAACACTTGCGTTTATATCACAGAGAACAAAGCCGCGAAAAGTCACCGCGCAACGCGAACCCCAATGAAAATCCTGAGAAGAGTCTACAAGAACGTCTCTGGGAGATGGCCAACGGCAAACCAGCCAGGGACGACAAGCGGGAGGAGTTTGAACAGCCGGAGGCAAGAGAAGGGAGCAGGGAGAGACCGCCACTGATCGACAGGGTGCCGGCCAGACATGACGGTCCACCGCCTGGTTTAGATCCTAGTGAGTGTTGCCAACTTATTTTTAATATTATTTTCATGAGTGGTAAAGTATTCGTTATTGTTTCAATAGCGCAGCGGTAACGAATGCAACTGCTGTGTATGAGGTCTCGGGTTCGATTCCTGGGTCGGAACAAATATTTGTATGATCTGCAAATATTTGTTTCGGAGTTTGGCTGTTTTCTATGTGTAATATGTATGTATATACAAAAAAAATTGTATAAGTATTCTATCAGTCAATTTAGTTGTCATAATACAAACTACTTAGTTTGAAGCCAGATGGCGCTATGTGTCAGATTTCCGAAACATTTATTATTATTTTTTATACTCTACGTGTAGCGACGAATTGAAACCCATATTCACCCCATAGGTATCATAGGAAGCTAATAAGAGTAAATTACGCAGGATATCATTACAAAGAGAAGGAAAACTTGAAACAAATCCTTTACTAACCCTATTCCAACCCGTCTGGCCAGCGTGGTATAGTAGGCCGACACCTCCTTGCTGGGGAGAGGCCTGTGTCCAGCAGTGGACTGTCATCAACAGCCGATGATGTAAACATAAGAAATTTGGTTCTTTAGACGTTTTGTTAATCTTGTACAAACTAGACCCAACATTAAGGTCGTTTTTGAGACTGATATTTAGCTGATTTATATCTTAAAAGTATCACTTACTTCAATATGCTTATTATAAGAAAAAAACTGTATTTTTTTAATTTTCCATTCTTAGAAATAGTATTTTTCTACAAACTTAAATGGAACTTAAAGAGAAGTATTAAGTAGACTCTTCTTCATCAACAGCCTTTAGCGGTTAAGGTTTCTCCTTAGAAAGGAGGTTTTTGCCTACTATACCACCCTGGACGGATGGGTTGGTACAGAGTTTGTTCAAATTTTCCATCTTTTTGCAGTGATTTTATCTTGTGTAATTGGCTCCTTTGGTCTCTTCTTAAGACACCCACGGGATGAATAGGGGTAGTGATAGTGTGATATATTAATTATACCTTCACACTTCTAACACGCGGCCGTCTGAACCCAAACTAGACAGAGCCTGTGGCAACGAGACCACTGATATCAGAAAAATACTTGTATATTTCAAAATACATACACATTAAAGGTAAATTACATCCAAACACAAATACCGCTACTTATCACACAAACATTTGTCCTGGACCTCTGAATTAGCAGGGCCACTGCCAACAGACGAATGTAGGTAGGATTAGATTAGGCAGTAGGTTGAGCGCTGGATGTCGGAATATAGTAGCTGTTCCCGGATCCCTCCTATATCAGACGCAGAGTGGCACACCGTGTGGTTTTAGTCGGTCCGATTCCGACACACCACCCCGCCGTAAACCCCGGTGGGGTGACGGCCCGAGAGAGTTTCGACACTTTAAAAAAAAAGGCAGTAGGTTGAGCTAGTGAAGTAGTGCGGTAATGGCTGTGCGCAAAGGGCGTGGCGAGCACGCCCTTCTGAGCCGGTCAGTGGCGCTCTCTTCTCTACTTCTTACATTCCTTCCACTCACACACGTCCAAGAGTTCCTTTACTACAATTGCGTGTAAGAATCGACTTGAGCCGTACACTAGCACAAAACTGATTTTCAGAAAATCCTTTTTTATTTGTAAAGTTTGTATTTTAGAGTACAGATTTTTCAACGAATTGCTCGATGCCCCACAAGTTGAAGTATTAAATCACCAAATTTCTTTTTAACCACTCATCAGACTTTGACCGGTACACGTCTCCGTATCACATTCATTCTTATTGCACTACAATGGACTCTAAAAATGTCATGTAGCATTGATGCTACATTGACGCAGGGGTGACAGTTATCGTGGTAAATGTGTGAACATTACACTGCCACGATGAATGCCATGTCTTTTACATCTCCAAGCGGGACGTGAAGAAGCATTTTAAACTAGGCCGCCATAATGTGGGTCGCCAACTGACTTGTCTGCATTCGCAATGAGTATGGCGGCCACCACTCTTGGATTCTATTCATATTTTCCATCAGGCAGAGTAGAGTCACTTTAGTAGGCTCACAATAAAAAAAAAGTGCTAATTCTTATTGTCTCATCATCATCATCATCAACAGCTTTTTACAGTCCACTGCTGGACATAGGCCTCTCCTTAGCAAGGAGGTTTTGGCCTACTATACCACGCTGGCCAGACGGGTCGGAATAGGGTTTGTTTCAAGTTTTCCTTCTCTTTGTAACTCTCGTTGATGTTGTCTTGCATACTTTGTTCCCTCAGTCGCCTTTACGACACCCACAGGATGAATAGGGGTGGTATCATTATGTATTCTTAATCCGTCACCACACGGACTATTGTCTCTTATGGAGCTTTATTTAAATTAATTTCTATTTTTAAATGGTATGTTTTGTTTTTGCCTTGAGTATGTTATATGTTCAAATTGTATATCTTTTTATATTCTGAAAAAAAAAATTTTGTTCATCTATAATAGGCTAGATGACACCTTAGTCAAATTAGTTACTTTTTATCATCTGTCAAAACGACAATTTTGTATGAAATATGTACTAAATACCAAAGTGTGACGTTACTGTTTTAGACTACTCAATTGAACAATATATTTCACTGTATATTTGATTGAAATTCGTAATAATAATAAAAAGCTATGTTAATTATATTTGCCGAGATGTTTCACGATATTAGTTTTAATGAAGTGGACATTGGTATTTATTTACGATACAGTCATCTACCTAATTGATATACAAATAAGTTCTTATATTCAGCTTCTAATGTGAACCGATGCTGTATATTGTTGATGTAGCTTCATAAAAATAAATAATTTCACCCTACACCAGAAATAGCGATCTAAATTGTAACTTCGTTTGGTTCAAACTAGATTTCAATAATAAATACTCAACTGATTTTCATTATTAGGACATCATTTTGTAGGTAAACGATTAGACTACCGAATAAAAACACCTTTTACCAAAATTCGAAAAACAGTTTTCCAAAATCTATGGTATGCTAATGTTCAGTTTGAGTCGATTTAACTCTACGCGAGTATCCACTGATAGTTTCTATACACAGTGACTGGTGAGATACCTTCAATACTTATGGAGAGTACTCGGTACTCGATTCTCGTGAACTTGATATAAAAAAAATAGGTGCTTATTTTTTATCGAAATGTCTCTAAAAAATAAGTGATTGATTCCGCAGTTAAATACTGGGCTCTCGGTGTACTGTGTACGAAGTTTACTAAGAAGTTATTTAATATTTCGTATTTATGTTATTTTATTTCATGATATATGTTCGCATACTATCACGTCCTCAAATATTGAAGGTATCTCACCAGTCAGTCTGTATAAATAAATATTTTGGACATTAGACACAACGCCATCTAGTCCCAAATTAAGCAGAGCTTGCACTTTGGGCAGTAGACAGCAGATATGAAAGACCCAAACTCCGAGACAAGTATTTGCAGATCATGCAAACATTTAGCTCGACTCGGGAATCGTACCTGAGACCTCAAGTACAGCAGTCGCATACGTTACCAAAGCGCCACCGATGCAGTTGTCAGTAATGAATATGACCACGAAATATTTGCCAATTTTATGAAAAAAAAAGCTTATCTCACAGAGTCCTTAACATCAACAGTTATTTTGTACCCGAAACTTAAATACACAGTTTGTTCACGTACTATTTATTGTTCACGATAGCGTAAAACTTTTTCTTAGTATATCGAGTTATAAAAATATTCCCACTTTCAATAATTAACCATTTTAATTTACAGAATTGAGAATGAGGGGACCTCCTGGACAACCAATGCAAGGTATGATTCTTCCAACATTTGCGCTAGAATAAACTAATAATGAACTAAAATATATCATCAACAGCCTTTTACATTGCTGGACGTAGGCCAGACGGATTGGAGTAGATTTTGTTTCAAGTTTTCCTTCACTTTGTAATGATGTTGTCTTGCATATTTGGTTCTCTTAGTCGGCTTTTACGACACCCACGGGATGAATAGGGGTGGTAACACTGTATTCTTAATCCGTCACCACACTACTAGAATATATGAAAAGGGATAATTCTGTTTATTATTCAATTTTGATTAAAAAGGTGATTAATCTCAAACAAACAAAAGTGAATTAAGAATAGCCCTTAAAACAACCTGTATCGCCAGCGTAGTACAGAAAGCCATAATCTTCTTTCTATAAAAGAATAGACCTGTCTCCAGCAGTGGACTGTTATAGGCGGTTGATGATGGTGCAAACACTTCTCAATATTAAGTTGTCGAAATAAATAACTCCAGAATTCCTTGAAGAAAAACTGTACTGTCAATTTGAAAGTAACTTATAGTAGTTAAAATATCAATCTAGCAAACTTAGAACCCATCAAACTAGATTTGTCCCCCTTTTAAAGGTAGGCTTCAATTTTAATTTACACATTCCAGGACCTTGGATGGAAGGCCCAGGACCAGGACCGTTCGGACCACGTTTCAATGGCATGGGACCGCCGTTTAATCGCCCACCTTTCGATGGTCCACGGCCGCCATTTGACGGAGCTCCGATCTTCGAAGGCGGACCACGTTTTGAACGTCCTCCTTTCGGGCGAATGCCCTTTGATGGTATGAACCGTCCACCTTTTGATGGGCCTCGACCTCCGTTCGATGGCCCTCGTCCACCGTTCGATGGACCGCGACCGCCTTTCGACGGTCCGCGCCCGCCGTTTGATGGCCCGCGACAGTTCGACGGACCGCCGTTTGACGGAGATCGACCACCTTTCGACGGACCGCCACGTTTTGATGGTCCTCCAGAGTTCTTCGAAAGAGGTCGGCGTTACGAGGATCGCGAACAATTTCCTGACAGAGGCTGGGGCGGAGATCGTGAACACGATCGCGATTGGGGCGAACGGGAACGGGGTCGTCCTGATTGGGAGGATCGCCGACGAGATAGGCGACCCCGAGAAAACGACGACAGGTTTAACAGAGATCGGAACGACAGGCGGAGACCATATGACGATAACAGGTCCAGGAGACAATCGGATGCTTCGAGACAAACGGATACGCCTCGACAGACGGACACCTTAAGGCAACCAAGTGCTCCAAGACAGCCGGATACTCCCAAAAAAGTCGACGTCCCAAAAAATATTGATACCACAATTCAGGAGTTACCGAAGGAGTTACCGAAGCAGGAGGAGCCTCCTAAAGTGGCAGACCCTCCGAAAGATGAAAGAAACTCCAGAAGAGATAGAGATAGAAAATCGAGATGGGGTGCGGCAGAAGAGTATACGGAAGCTGCTGAAAGCACAGTTGATAATGATGATGCACAGGAACCGATGGAGGTTCAGCATGAATTTGTTAATGATGTTAAGGGTTCGCAGAGCGAAGAAGCAAGTGAGAAACAAAACGTACAAATGATGTCTGAAGCAGTAGCGCATCATATATATGATAGTAGGAAGCCTGACGGAGAAGAACGTAACGAAGACCCTGCAATCGCAGGCGCCGTTCAGACAGATGTAGGCGCAAGAGATACTCATAATGAGGAAAAAGATTACGGAAGTACTAGCAACGAGGAAATTTTTGAAAAGGAACAAAATGCCGAGACTAGTGCCTCGGCAGTTGTAAATATAGAACCTGCCTCAGAACCCGTTGGAGTTGAACTAGCCTCAGAACCCGTTGGAGCTGAACCAGCTGCTGACTTGTATGATGCTGGAGAATCTATCGATACAAGCTTTTCGATACTGAAACAAAATGAGGTACCATCGGCACCTGTCACAAAGGATCCGGAGAACGTAAACGAGGCTTCGAAAGCCGTAGATATGTTTAGCCCAGAGCGGGAACAGAGAGATGAGAATGCACCTATTGAGCAGAAAGCCGCCGAGAACAAAGAAGGTGTTTGACATCGGCGCAAGTGGAAAGTGGGGTATTTCCAATGGAAATGATTCGGGTGACGACAGCGAGCAGCACCGCCATAGTGCGGCTACGCTTTGTGGCGCCACAGTTGCGCAACAGTCGCGCTCGACTCTCACAAAGCGTGACCGCACTACCCGTTAACGCCAAAGATATTTTTTTATACACAAAACAGAGTTAAAATATACGAGTGCCTTATTGGTTACCAAAGTGGTGTTTTGTTTTATCACCGGCTGGCATCGGGTGAAGAGGAACGCGCCTGGGCGCTCAAGTCGAGTGACCCGGGCCAGGTACGGTTGCTAATGATACACTTGACGCGCGTCTAGAACAATTGCACGATACACCACACCACTCCTTGTGACGTTGCAACATGGCCGCGGTCCCTTTTATATATCAGCTCCATATTTTAAAAGACGTCTCAAGTGTCTGTTGAACTCTTATTATCTGAAATCAGTTTTATCAAAACTTAAGCATTAATCGTAAATAACGTATTTTAAGTTTTTTTTTCTGTTGAAACTAATCTCAAACACTGATCTTGGTCTGTCTTCGATTACATTATTCCTCATCACGCAGCTGATCATCTTAAAAAGACTATTCTTTTACAAACATCATTTCTGTTAATTTAAAAATAATACTCTAATGAGTATCCTAACAATGTAAACACATTAACAAGTTTTTTGCTCGCCTGAAGATAAACATATACTTAAAAATAGTTCAGTTTGCGCGTAATACAGAACGCAGTCGAAACTTATCACTTATTCAAATTTGGAGCAACGAATCTCGTTTCAAATAACGTTCCATGATAAAGTCTGTACTTAAAAACAATCTTAAGATTAGATTCACGACTGAGACACCTTTAAAAATACGGGCCCTAATATCACTGCATTCATTTTGCAACTGTTAAACGACCAATTGTAAATAATCACAATTGTACTCGGCGGGCGTTATTATTTTAATATTATATAATGTCGAAATGGAATCAAACATTAACAAATGTATAGATTGTTTCCTTTGTCGAAAATATAGATATTAGCTTTGTACAGTACAGCCGATTGCCATTTCGACATATTATATCGCTAGCAATGTGTGCAAAATACCTCTACGGCGGTCGCGTCACCCGAATCAGCCCCTGGATATGCGCAAGAGTTGCTACGAGGAGCTACGAGAGTGAACATTCTTCGTGCGGACTCAAGTTTATAACATTTTAGTGCGTTAATATAAATCACGAGGATTATTTGTTTTTCAACATTATTTTTTATTAATTTCGACTTCTCGAATTGTATATGTATTCATTATTGACAACATTACTTGAACTAAATTCTATATTATAATTAGATCACCAAGTTTGGTGTTCGATATATTCACATTCTAGATCTATAAATGACTTCGAACATTGACTCATTACGTGTAGGGATTTGGTGGTGGTAGGGAACGGATTTCAATATAAACGACTATTTAAATCTATATGATAGATATTAACTGTTTTATAAATTTATATAGGCATTATATCAGTAGTTTAATCTTATATGGATGTAGGTATAAAGTAGGCTGTCGTTTAGTATATTTTCGTTGAGGAACACTGCAATAATTGCAATATGTATGCTTATTAGTTTTCGTGTTTGTGTAAAATATTTTTTCTAAAAATTCTAATGTCATTCTCGTTGAAATTAAGCTTCGCCATTTAATTAGAACATTTTTAACAGTGATAGGATTAGCTGTTTAAATAAACATTATAATTTCAATGCATGCTTCAGTGTTTGTCATAATTGCTTGAATAAAATTTTATAAAAATAATTGAAGGTATTTTTGATTAGACACTCATTTAGGATGTGACCCCGGGTCCCCAGCTTGGTCCCGAGTCGACGTGCGAGGCCACTTTTGCACACATTGACTAGTTTGTGCCATTTTTGTTTTGTTATAATTTCAGCTTTCACGAATCTCGTACACCAGTCGAGAGAAGCTTCGAAGAGACTTTAGGGGACCAGAAGTTGCAAGTTGATCCTCAACAGAATAGCAACTAATTTATTATAACATGAAAAGAAAAAAAAATCGACCTATTTGTTTTATTGTCTGTAAAATGTTAAAATCACGCAAAGTTATTTGGTTGTTATTTTTCTATTTTTATTTTATCCAAAAAAAAATTTTTAATAAGTACATCTAGTTTTTAAAAACTAAAAAACAATTTACCGAAGGGTGACAGTTTAAGAATACAGAGTGTGACCACCCCTATTCTGCCCATGGGACAGACTAAGAACACAAAATATGCAAGACAACATCACTGTAAAGAGAAAGAGAAACTTGGCACAAACCCTACACCAACCCGTCTGGCCAGCGTGGTATAGTACGCCAAAACCTCCTTGCTAAGGAGAGGCTCACGTCCAGTAGGGAACTGATAAAGGCTGTTGATGATTGATGAAAAAACACTCTTAAAAATGTCGTTTACAAATATACATACAGGTGAAGCTAACAAAAGCATGTCAAAAAGACAATATTATGCATGCATACAAGATAACTTTGAATGTCTATTTGCGTGAGAGCCTTGCTGTAAATTCTTTTAGCCAAGTGAGTAAGATTAACCGAGCCCAAACCCCATGTCGTGGATAGCCACTTACCATTAATGAACCCGTGTACTCTCATACCTACCGTAAAAAAGAAAAATCATCATTGTCATGAACAACGGATTTTAACAGTTTACTACTGGACAAATGCCTCTCCTTGAAAGGAAATTTTGGTCTACTCGTCTAATCTGTTGGTATATAATTCAGTAATAGTTTAACATGTGGTGTCCCGATATTTTAAATAAGGGTATAAATATAGTTTAAATAAGGGTACATATAATATAAATCATACTACCTTTTGCCCACAGCTTCGCCCGCGCGTATATCGGCTATCGTGGTAAAGAGTAACTTTTATCTTTCCTCAAGAATCAAAGTATCTCCACTCCATGCTAAATTTCATTGAAATCGGTTCAGCGGTTTAGCTGTGAAAGCTAATAGACGGACAGTTACTTTCGAACTTGTAATATTAGAGTGGATTTGTACCCCGAAAAAGCATCCACATTTTAAAAATATACTTTCGCAATAATATGTTAAATAAATACACTAATCGATCTTCCGGGTCTTACAAAAAATTATATTGATTATTCGAACCTAAATTTCGTAAAAAAATCTTTTCTCGTTTTAAACGGGAAGTAATAGACTACGGAACGTATTACGTGGTCGGACGCAAGAAGAGGTGTTAAGTGTGATCACTATGTGTCCGGTCTGTATCAGCTCCTAAAGCGATGAACTGATTTGGATGCGGTTCTTTTATTTACAAATATTAAACTAAAACAAATATATTGATTTATTTTTTCTGAATAATGGCGGTCACGTTCTTGTTAAACAGACTGTAATTTTATAATTTATCAGATTTTTCATGGATTAAGTCTTTACAGAACAGATTAAACGATAGCTTTTATTGTCTAAACAAAGTAATTGAAACTGATTCAGCCCGTGCTTAGGTTTTGAGAAATAGTTTTCTAAACTATTTTTAATGACATAATTACGTTTTTTTATAAACAAAAGCAGTAGGGTCAGGTTGGGTAGAAAAAAGAAACCGCAAACTGTAGACAAAAATAAGATAGCATTATAGTTAATTTCAATAAACTTCAAATAGAACCGTATCCCAATATCAAACAAGTTCATTACAAATATAAATAGAAAATAAATTTATATTGCTATGTTATTCATTAATAATATATTTTACATAACATTTCATAAATCACGTCAAATTTTGGCGTGAAATCTTTTAAACGCGGTGAGCGCACTTTTCGTTGCATCGCTCCGATTCTATTGATATTGAAAGATATAGAAAATATAAGCAGTATTATTTTTTACCTCTCATAATTATCCTTTCTGAAGGCAAATAATAAGACACCTATTTGATACTAAAACATGTCTTTATCATACGACTATTTACAAACGCATCTAATTAACTTAGGTATAGCTATGAAGCAACAATATAAATATAGTTCATTTTGTTATGTAAAAACTAATTTGAGAGTCATAAAAAATCAAAAGATTGGGTGGGTTTTTGTCTCATATATGTACTCCGCTTGACCCTAGTTTTTATGTTAAATATACGCATGTTGTTTAACATTTAAAAGAGTAATGTTGATTTTTGTTTGAACTGCAGAGTGCAAAGCGTACGAAAAGGCTTTGGCTTTCGCATTGAGAATATATCCCGTATTGTAGGGGACTTATAAACATTCATGAAACGTGGATTAGTGTTTTCTTATGTGATAATCGAGTCCACAACACTACCAGACAGCACAAGGTGACTGCTTCAGTTACCACAACATCCGTGCAAAGCGTAGCATTTTGAGAAATATTGTCGTTACGTTTTGTATAATACATTACATAGTTATGAATGTATACATATATAAAATATATGTATATATATATATTTATATATATATATATTAGGGTGTCCCTTATATGACAAAAAAAAATTTTTTTTCGAATTTCGAAATGCATACCCTTTGTAATTTTTACTAATGCTATAAGATACTTAAATATAAAATTTTATCAATCTAGCATAATTGCAACCAGTGCCGACCGAGCTTCAAAGTTTAGTAAAAAACGTGTTTTGTCCTAAAATTTCAGTCTGCTATAATTTCACTATAAATGCAATGAATTAAGTGAATAAAATTAAATAAGAAATTAGATGAACATTAATCTTTAATTAAAAATATAAAGAAATAAGAATCATTCAGGGTAACTTCTTTTTAGAGTAGTTTTTTTACAGTCTGGATACAATTTTAGATGTTCCTGGACACAGCGCAGCAAGAACTGTTTTTGTTCTTCTTCAGCCGTGATAAGTCCGTTAAAATCTTGCATTAATTTAACAGCCCTTTCAGCAGTATCATTTACAACTCTCAAATAACTTATTCTTCTTTTAGCCTCCAGAAAAGCAGCATTGTTATTCCAAGAAGATACATCTTCCTTTAGAAAACTGTCGTCGATCTGCAGTCGTGATAAAAATTGTTTGCTCTTTTCCGATACGAAATCATCCAGTGCTTTGTCTAAAAAAAAAGAAAAACAAGTTAAATAACAAATAAAAATCAACAACAATTTTGAAAATAAATAAATAAGTATTGGACATTGAAATTGAAATCCAACAAAAAGTCAATTTAACTTACCAAACAACTTTTGAGTCAGTTCTTCCTTCGACGGGTCATAGCGTTTGCTAAAATCCAAGATTTTGTCCCTGTTGAAGTTGGCAATCATCTTCTTCTTAGCTTGGTTGTCAACTTCATCATCAAATAGTGATAGAATGACTGTCTCTTCACATAAATACCACAAGTGATGGCTGAACTTGCTTATAGAAGCTTTAGAAATTGTTGCGTCAACTTTTTCATACTCTTTTAACATCTTCAAGAAGCGCAAATCTTGATTAGGTGCTTTGGTCGCCACTGTACATTCGAGCCAAGGTTTAACATACAATATTACGAGAAATAAGCAAACATCTTGTAGAGCCTTTTTGTCCTTCGCAGTTACTCTGCATTGTGACTGAAGTAAACATATTTTTAAAGAATAGATCGCTCTCGCCATCCAGCGTGCCTGATGTATAGCTCCGGGGGGCCTTAGTTTTAATTTTTCCTCTGTGTCTCCTCCTAAAAATATTACGCACAGTTCGACCAATTCGCGGTAATCATCTCTTGCAAAATCTTTATCTAATTCTGCCTTATAAAATAGTAACAACGCTTGAATGTCTGAACTGAACTGAAACTTGTCGATACAAGTTGCTTAAGTACTGCCCAGTGACCTGTTACGACATGTTTTATTTGCCATTTCGTACGTGATTTTTGAGACTATTAGTGCTTCATTGTTTAGTGCGTAAACATGTCGGTGGAATTACGGAGTGATAAACAAAATATTTTTCTTATCGGATTGACTAGCTACCAAATTTGCAATGCAATGGTGCAAAATTACCATCTAATCGACAAGTTCTCTCAGTCCTATTTTACAATATTCGTGAGGTTAAATTGACTGTTAGTGAAAGTGCAAATCTTGTGATTAGGGAGTGCATCATATATTGGGAAAAAGCAAGAATTCCAACAAGGGCATTTCCTAACTGCGTGAAGAAACTTATTGATTTATATCATGTTTGGAGAGAGTTGCAAAAAAATTGTAAGAAAACTCAGATTACGTTTAAGAGTCGTGAGAACAATTTTATGATTAATCTTGATAATTTGTTTGATATTGCACATGCTGATGCTTTTGAGAGAATGAAAATAGAGGAAGATAAATTATTTTTAATGAAACAGAGAGAGCCAGGTCGACCGGGATGCTTAGGTGGTGTAGATAAAAAATTGGCGGAAAAAGAACAAAGATCTAGACAACGACGATTGGAAGAAGAGGAAAGGATTGTAAGACAAAGAGAATCACTAGCTGTTGCATCTACTTCCACCACAAATAACTTAGACAGTGTAGAAGATTCAGACGAAGATCAGATCTTGAATTCTGAACTCAGCTTGCCGGACGTTCCCTGCCATGAACAAAGTTCAAAAAGAGGTAGAAAGAATCTTATAACACCTAAACTAGTTGCAGCTTTAGATCGATGCCAGTTAAGCATTAGAGATACCGTTTACATTCTTAATGCGGTGGTAGAAGCGCTTGGTCTGAGCAGCGATGATTTCTGTATTAACAAATCCTCGATTCAGCGAATTCGTACTGAAACTAGAAAATCAAGGGCAGAAGCAATAAAATCTAACTTCCAAAACAATGTAGCCGACATAGTCACAGTCCATTGGGATGGAAAACTATTACCGGGGTTGGATGTACGGAGTTCAAAAGAAGAACGCTTGCCAGTTATAGCTTCATTTGACGATAGAGAGCAGCTTCTTGCAGTGCCGAAACTAGAAAGTTCTTCTGGAAAACATCAAGCGAAGGCTGTATCAGCAGCTCTCTTTGACTGGAACCTTTATGATAAAGTGCAAATAATGTGCTGCGACACAACAGCTTCCAATATGGGCCGTTTCAATGGAGCTTGTGCTATTTTGGAGCAAACTTTAGGAAGAGAATTGTTGCTTTTCGCCTGTCGTCATCATGTTTATGAATTGGTCCTAAAAGCTGTCTTTGAAACCAAGATTAAGCAAATTACTAGTAGCCCAGATATTCCGATGTTCAAAAAGTTCCAAGAAAATTGGAAAAACATTGATTGTACTAAAATTGAACCATCTCTTAATTTCGTAAAAGCACGGGTTGCCGAGACAGACATTCAAGCGTTGTTACTATTTTATAAGGCAGAATTAGATAAAGGTTTTGTAAGAGATGATTACCGCGAATTGGTCGAACTGTGCGTAATATTTTTAGGAGGAGACACAGAGGAAAAATTAAAACTAAGGCCCCCCGGAGCTATACATCAGGCACGCTGGATGGCGAGAGCGATCTATTCTTTAAAAATATGTTTACTTCAGTCACAATGCAGAGTAACTGCGAAGGACAAAAAGGCTCTACAAGATGTTTGCTTATTTCTCGTAATATTGTATGTTAAACCTTGGCTCGAATGTACAGTGGCGACCAAAGCACCTAATCAAGATTTGCGCTTCTTGAAGATGTTAAAAGAGTATGAAAAAGTTGACGCAACAATTTCTAAAGCTTCTATAAGCAAGTTCAGCCATCACTTGTGGTATTTATGTGAAGAGACAGTCATTCTATCACTATTTGATGATGAAGTTGACAACCAAACTAAGAAGAAGATGATTGCCAACTTCAACAGGGACAAAATCTCGGATTTTAGCAAACGCTATGACCCGTCGAAGGAAGAACTGACTCAAAAGTTGTTTGGTAAGTTAAATTGACTTTTTGTTGGATTTCAATTTCAATGTCCAATACTTATTTATTTATTTTCAAAATTGTTGTTGATTTTTATTTGTTATTTAACTTATTTTTCTTTTTTTTTAGACAAAGCACTGGATGATTTCGTATCGGAAAAGAGCAAACAATTTTTATCACGACTGCAGATCGACGACAGTTTTCTAAAGGAAGATGTATCTTCTTGGAATAACGATGCTGCTTTTCTGGAGGCTAAAAGAAGAATAAGTTATTTGAGAGTTGTAAATGATACTGCTGAAAGGGCTGTTAAATTAATGCAAGATTTTAACGGACTTATCACGGCTGAAGAAGAACAAAAACAGTTCTTGCTGCGCTGTGTCCTGGAACATCTAAAATTGTATCCAGACTGTAAAAAAACTACTCTAAAAAGAAGTTACCCTGAATGATTCTTATTTCTTTATGTTTTTAATTAAAGATTAATGTTCATCTAATTTATTATTTAATTTTATTCACTTAATTCATTGCATTTATAGTGAAATTATAGCAGACTGAAATTTTAGGACAAAACACGTTTTTTACTAAACTTTGAAGCTCGGTCGGCACTGGTTGCAATTATGCTAGATTGATAAAATTTTATATTTAAGTATCTTATAGCATTAGTAAAAATTATAGAGGGTATGCATTTCGAAATTCGAAAAAAAATTTTTTTTTGTCATATAAGGGACACCCTAATATATATATATATACATAACTATGTAACATTATATATGTATATAAACATGTAAGGCTAAATACATCTGGTATGTTGGTAAATAGCCTTGCAAGTATTTAAGTCGATTTGTCTTCCCTTGTCTTGAAGCACGTGTGCTGTAGGCAGAAAAACTTCCAGAATGGTGATAGGGTACTTTATGTTGTCTGATCCATTGTCTGTTTTGTTTCTTCATTTGATGGCAACTCTCATGAGCGTATGATGCTGCTGTGTGCATTACATCTTACTGTACGATTATTGCATGTGCCAACATGTGCTCGGTTGCGTGATCTTGGTGAGTGGAGCAGATGCCTAATATTTGCTATAGTCATTGCTTAATAGCTAGAAACCGTTGCGACTCGTGGATGAATTGCATTTTATGTTGGCATATATTGGGATTATGTAGGTCGCAAAGGGTGTAACACATTAGCAGTTTGGATAGCATTTTGCAAGTATATATACTGTAATTAAAGATAAAAATGCTGTAAAAATAGTAATGGCACGAAAGACGAGGCTTTCAACTATTTGACGGCTAGTAACAAATAGAAATCAAAGGTCTTAGTTGTTGCAGGACTCCAGGTGCATGTAATCATTGCGAGGTATCTGGCAGGTAATTATTGCGAAGTCCCATGTGGCTAATCATTGCAAAATGACGGGCAGGTTATCTGTGCGAGGACCCGATCGGGTAGTACATCGTGAGACCCTAACCTTTAGCTTTGTGGAATTAATTTTGATCGTGGAATTTTAAATAAATAATACAATGCAACACGTACATCTGCTCGAACATAAAAATATAATTCGAAACTATTCTCGACACTAGAAGTCTGTTAAAATGAAACAAGGACTACATTGTTAATTGACATTTGAATGATGAATATACGTTATGAACGTATAAATATAGCAAAATATTACCTAATTACACCTGGCTGCGAATAGGTAATGGCTAGACGTGCAACGGCAACTATGACTTTCAAATTCTCAAAACATATTGTTGCGAAATAAATTATATTTTATTGCAATCACAAGTAAACATAATTATTTGAAAAAAGTCTGTTAATATAATTTTAATTAATTAATACTTACCAGTGTCCAGATTTTGATTTATAACTCGAAAAAAATGTATTGCTATATTTTATGATTTTACATAATATATTGATTTCGATTACATACTCGATGAACGTAACGTATCTTGCAGCTGAATCTTAAACTATTATCAATATTTTTGACTAATTTTATTTAAAGCTTGTTTATTGATGTGTGCAATATATTGAGTCCATAAATTACAGTATATAAATATAAAAAAATTACAAATCTAGTTTTCTTATTAAGTAATTTTACATTTTCATTACCGATTACTTTTTAGCAAATCTTATTTTCCCACCCCTGATCCTCCATCAATTTTCACAAACAATCTGACAGTTGACGGCTAAAATCTTTGTTTTCGTGAAATATTCCGGTAAAAATATGGAAGGCATTCAAGTAGTTACTCAAGATTTTGTGAATATACTTATCACAAAGTCTGACAATGAAGATGCAGCTCCTGTCGAGAGAAGATTTAAGAAAGCAATTACCATTAGCGAATTTAAGGTTAAAATGATTCACCAAATGAAACAACTTCAGAAAATACTTTGCAAATTATTATTATTGATAAATTATATTTACTTTTTATTGGTTTGATAGTTCTATATTACTCTTTTATAATAGCAGAATCTTCTTTAAAAAAAAAACATACAATAGTATTTTTTTATTGTTTGTGGTTTATTAAATACTTTTTACAATGTTATATACAGACGAAGCTGGAACTTGTAACAGGAGGATCTGCCACTACAATGAAATTAAAGATTTATGACTCGAAGAATAATTATGTGGCCGACATAGACAAGGATGACGCTCTTCTGGGTTCATACCCCATAGATGATGGTATGAGGATACATGTTGTGGACAAGTTCATGCTTGTCAAGGATTTTGAAGCTAGTGACAGCACAGAAAGGTAAAATTATAACACAAACTTTTTATATTTCAAGAAAGTACTAGATAGCTGCTAGAGTCAATGAACAGTTCTAATTGAGTATCATTTATGATTATACTGCAAATTTAAGATTGAATTTCCTTTTTATCTCTTATAATCATTATCTAATCAACCAATGATCATGAAATACAGATTATCTTAGGTAGAAACATAAACAAAGTGTTGAAATTAGTAATAGGTTCTAGTTTCTGCATTTAGACTTAATAATGGTCCTTTATATATACACATAAGATACCTCACATCTTAATTAGATTAAAAAAAGTTTAGAAAATTAGATTAGATTAGATTAGAAAAATTAGATTGGTTAGCAGATATTACAATAATCTGAACAAAGTAGGCGAGACCTAGGATCTAGTAGTCAACAAGGATTTGAAATAACTAATATATGGTTTAGAATACACCTATGATCTAATGAGACATGCCATTTAGATCCAAAGTAAAATCTTGTCTGTGGTTTTTGCAGATTTCGCCTTAGTGAGGAGGAGTATGAGAAGAAGGGAGACACTCTCCGTTCATTTTTACAACGCAACAGACTTGGCAAGTACAATGAAGAAGAAATGGAAAAAATTAAGGAGCAGCAGCAAAAGGAGTTGGAGGATGAGGCCAAGTAAGTGGAAATTATTATTTACAATAAAATATATTTTTTGGATAATATATGATAACAAAATATTTAAGAATGATTTTATATTTTTCTTGTATTTCTTTTATTGCATAATTTATTTGATTGTTCAATATTTTGAATCAAGAACAAATAAAAAATTTTGTTCCCCTTCGAACAAAATGAAATTCTATGTAGGAATACAAGCTAAGAAATTGGACTAAATACTCTATTGTTTATGATAAACATAAACTTTTGATCAAATATGACAAAAGGAGCTGACCTGCATAACTTCACACATGGCTCCAATTGCCTGTAGCATAATGTTATATTGCATGAAAAACAATTGTTAACCAGAAAAAGATTTACATTATTATTTTGTACTAGTATTATAAAGCTGACGAGTTTGTTTGTTTATATGCACCAACCTCAGTAACTATTGGTCCAAATTGAAAATTCTTCCAGTGTTATATAGCTCAGTTATTGAGGATTGCTATAAGCTAAATTTCATCATGCTATGACCAAAAGGAGCGTAGAACAATGTGCAAGAATTGGGAACTCTTTTGACAGATTAATTGCGTGCACTGCGTAAATGGTTAAAGTTTCACCAAAAGTAATGTATGAAATCCCTTCCCCTAAAAACATCAATCTTTTATATTGGCTCACTATTAAGTTTTTATGATAAACAAATTTGTTAACACTATATAACATCACTCTCCAACAGGCAATAAGAGACTCAGATGAGATTGTGCGGTTCAGCTAGCTTTCTTTTTTCTGTCTTTCTATTTTAAAAGACAACACCCGCACTAGGAATAAATCCTGTGTCGCGGGCTATTTTACAACAAGAAACACAAAGAACACCCAGTCTCAGAACAACAATTTATGGATCACACAAAGTGTTGTCCCATGTGGAGTTTGAACCCACAACACTCAACGCAGCAGAGAGTGGCGTGGCGATCGCTTGAACCACTAGGTCAACCGTGCAGCTAACTACTAACAAATCAATAATACACAGTGGAACATAGAACCTGTTTTTTGAAGTCCGGTTAAAAATAAATAATTACCTATTTGAAGCACAAAATATAAGTAGTTGAATTACTGTGTATAGGCTAGCAGAGGCGGTGTTGGTGGGCGCTCGTTGCCAGGTGTCGGTTCCGCGCGCGGGCGTGCGACGTGCCACAGTGCGGTACAACGGGCCGCTCGAGGGAGCTCGCGGGCTCTGGATCGGCGTGCAGTACGACGAGCCTCGCGGGAAGAACGACGGCTCGTGAGTACCTTTGTGCAGCTAGAACTTAGACTGGCCTATAGACTTTCCCTCCATAGTAAGATCTCTCGTTTTATACGATTTCTATGTACCCTGAATTTTCTTTCATATTTGCCTAAGGCCAGTCAATATTTACAATGTCATACCCAAATGTTATATATCAATGCAATGCCGATTCTAAATATGGTTAAGAAAAAGTAAGAAAAATAATAATTTAGTAACCAGAAAAGGAGGAAAAATTTATGACCTTAAGCTTCTAACCTTGTCCGTGTGGTGATGGGTTAAGAATACGTAGTGTTACCACACCTATTCATTCCGTGGGTATCGTAAGAGGCGACTAAGGGAAGAAACTATTCAGAAAAATATCATTACAGAAAAAAAGGAAAACTTGAATCAAACTATACCAACCCACCTGGCCAGCGTGGTGTAGTAGGCCAAAACTTCCTTGCTAAGGAGAGGACTATGTCCAGCAGTGGACTGTAGAAGGCTGTTGACGATGATGAAGCTTCTAACACATAAATGTGTTATGTTTCTAATGTGAATGCCAATAGTAACCATAATTAAAACTCAATTCTTTTTAAATCTTTTCTTAAATACCAATTTCTAATGCCATCATCACATATTGGCGCTAAAAAGAAATAATATGACAATTTGTTACTTAATCGAAATGCTAGGTAACATTTGAAAATTTAGAACTAAAAGCACAAAAATACTTAAGATGCTTATAAAAATAATGCGTCCGTGTGGTGATGGGTTAAGAATACATAGTATCGCCACTCCTATGCATGCCATAGGTGTCGTAAGAGGCGACTAAGGAAACATACTGTTCACGAAAATGTCACTACAACGAGAAGGAAAACTTGAAACAAACACCATTTCAACCCATCTGGTCAGCGTGTTATCGTAGGCCAAAACCTCCTTGCTAAGGAGAGGCCTATGTCCAGCAGTGGACTGTTAAAGGTTATTGATGATGATATAAATACTTATTTTATTGTATTACTAGCTGCACCCGCCACTTTGTCCACGTGAATTTTTTATAATTCCAAAATTCTAAAATTAAGTTTTTCCTATAACATCAACTATCTGTCAGTGAAAATCCCTTCGAAATCGGTATAGCCGTTCCAGAGATTAGACGGAACAAACAGACAAAAAGTGTAAAAAATGTTATTTTGGTGTATGTATCGTATGTATATTTATATGTATGTAGTAAAAAGCGGTTATTTCAATATTACAAACAGACACTCACAGTTATTAACCAACATTTGCTTTTTTTTTTCAGAGTAAATGGCAAGCGTTATTTCACATGCCCACCCAAATATGGCGGGTTTGTAAAACCTGTCTATGTGACGGTGGGCGATTTCCCTGAAGAGGAGTTCGATCTAGACGATGAGATATAATTTCAGATATACGAACAAATTAAGTAGATGGATGCGGTAGGACGTTGTATTTGTACCCGGCTACGGTGAAACTAAACGACAGGGTAATAGTTTTGGCACTATATGTATGTTTGTTCCATCGTAGCGCCTAAACTACTAAACCGTTTTTAATGAATGGAATATCAATAGATTCGTAACAGCGCGGGGGACAAAGCTTATATTAATTTTATCAAAACTTTTTACCTAATCAGGTTACTAATGTTGGTTCAAAGACTAAAAATGTGTAATCAAGCATAGAGCTTTTATATACTTACACAATGTTTAATATATACAAATACTCAAGCCTGTATTTCCGAAGGAATAAGGAAGTCTTAATGAACATCCACATTTGCCAACTGTAATTTGGTTCCATCTTGAAACCGGAGTCCCATTGATGCAGGGTGACAGTTGTCGTGGTAACTATGTGCAATCCAATGCCACGATGACTGTCATGCCTGTTGCGTAACCGAACGATGCGTGAAAAAGCATCTTACTAGGCCGCCATAGTGTGGGTCACCATACTGCATTGTCTGCATTCGCAATGAGTATGGTGACCTATTCATGCTTTTCGTCATGCAGAGTAGAGTTACTTTGGCAGGCTTTAAAAAAAAATTCACACTATGGGACGAAACTCTGTTGCAGTCGGGCAGGGACTCTTGTCATGAAGTATGAAATACGCAGTAAAAGGGAAAAATGAGAGTTAACTAAGTGGAGAAAGCTAATATAAAAGGCAAGGGTTATTATTGCTTAGTTTGATAGTTTGGGGTGTGGAAGGAAATTAGTGCAACCAAGAACTATAACAGTCAAATCATGTTCAATAAGGAAAAAGTTAAAACATCAATACAATGTCCTACAAGATGGAAGCTTGCTGGACAGGCTCGTACTATACTCTCATTTTTTTTTGTGAAGGGTTGAAAAATTCTTTCTTATCTTCGACTCTTAGAGACGCAGCAGACAGGAGTAAGTGGTATTGCCTTTAAAAACCACTTCGACAGCCGACCTCTGGCGTTTGCTCTGGGTGGACCCGATCATGTGATCTCAGATCCTAACCGAATCGACGCTATACCGTATCAGGTTCTGTCGCGCTGGCGAAATACTTCTCTCCTTAATCCTAGCGTGGCAGCCTGATTTTACCTCATCAGGTCGCTATTCAATAAATTTGCCAACAGAGGTCCCCAATTCCTGACGGTCGGTTCATACCGCCGCAAACATCTTCGCTCGGCATCGGCCCTCTTCCGATCTCGTTTAGCGATCTCTTTCTGGAGTATAACAGCTTGGCAGAAAGAGAATAATGCGTCCCAGCCCTCCTCACCCGCCAGCATGGCAGTAATGATTGGGAGTACAATATGCTCCTGCCAATAATTTGCAATATTTATATAAATATGCTTTAATTGATAATATATATCATGATTTGCATGACAATGTATAGGATAAATTTTAGAAGGGTTTTTGTTGGAGTTTTTTCCTGCTAAGTTGTTCACTAAGTCTGATGTAAGACTTATATAGAAAGTAGGTCTTAGTGACCAAGGTATCGAGGGTGCGGCTAAGGCGAGGCGCACACTACGAGATTTCACCGCAGTTTTAATACTAATAATAAGATTTTCGTTTACTAAAACTTTTGTGATACGGTAAAAAATATCATATTGCACGCCTACGCTAAATCATGCTACCTAGTATGGAATATTAGGTATTACTATCTTACTAGTATTAGGATACTAATACGATCGATGATCACTTACGTTGGAGCCTCGTTTGTTTGATATTTTTATATAATATATTTTTCAAAGACTTGTAAATCGACGTCATTTTAATATTTGTTCGTAAATAATATTGATACACATTTTCACCTAGATTTTAAATTTAACACAGCAGTTACTTAATATATAAAACAACAACACAGGGGCTTGAGTAAACACGGTCTAGACGTTATTAGTATTCGAAAAGAACAACTTACCATAGACAAAAGTCGACGACTGGATTATTTACACCACATTGTAACTCAACTGTATTACAGAACTTATATGGTGCTATCTGTTAATGAAGAAATCCAGAAACTCTTAAATGTCAACCTTTTTTTTTTATAGAAGCCCACCAAAGTGACTCTATTCTGCCTGATGGAAAGCATGAATAGAATCCAAGAGTGGTGGTCGCCATGCTCACTGCGAATGCAGTATGGCGACCCACGCTATGGTGGTCTAGTGAGATGCTTCTTCAAGTCCTGCTTAAAGGACTCGGGTACCTATATTTCTAAAACCATATCATGAGATGAGATGGAAATACTGTAAATGAGTATTAGGCTTTAGCGAAGTGTTCTTTTTTGATATAGTAATTTTGTAAATGGATGTGTAAAGATATTATTTATGAATTATGTGTAAAAATATGTATTAAGTCGATAAGTTTGTTTACTTCAGAATGTTCTCTGCTTGTGTCATTGTTAACATTCCAGCGAGATTCAGACTTGTGTATTGCGCTTGCTTGTGTATTTAATTTTACTATTGTAACAATAAATATTTTTGAAAATTATGGAATTATTTTATTTTATATACACCTAATAGTGGACGTTACACAAATGCCTCGCGTTTGGAATCAGTATTAAAGATTATATTAAAAACACTAAACCCGGGATGGACTCTCCTTTTAACCTGATGTTTAGACTTGTCAGTGTTATAATAATTATAAATATTTTGGACATCTGACACACAACGTCATCTAGTCCTACACTAATAATAATCCCAAAGTAATATACAACTGATATAAATAGATATATATACTTTTTTTACATATCCCACCACATATTATAACACCCAAACTCCGAAACAAATACTTGTGGATCAAACAAACATTAGGTCCAACCCGGAAATCGAACCCTAGACCTCGAGCACAGCAGGCGTATACGCTACCACTGTGCCACCGAGACAGTCGAGATATATTATTCGGACCAATTTATCAATAAAGTTCGTTAAGTGCTGTCCTGTCTCTTGTTCTTCTGATCATTTAAATGTGTCACCTAGTTTCTGTCTTCGCCTTCAGGTCTAAAACTAAAACAGTATTAGCCTTGTGTTAGCATTATTCCTAAGAAACTAAACAAAACGAGTTAATTCCTTAAAAATCAGTCATTTATTTATCTAAAACTTTCTTCTCTTCAATATTTCTGGTCGCCAGTTGATGGGGTGTGTTTCTTCAGAAGCGGTGTCGTCCTCGCGGTATATCTTGATGGTTTTGTCGGCTTCTGTCGTGATGAGTCGAGACCCTGACTGGTCGAACGTCATCGAGAAGATGCCTGCCTCAGAGTCCATGGAACCTGGCTGGACTGCGGCCTGGATAATAGAAAGTAATAGTTTAAATATAGCAATAACTCAATAGCATTCAACAGACAACGTAAGGGACTATTCATATATATTAATGTTGAGGTTACGACAGCGTGTTAAAAATGCGGGTAGTACCACATAATAGGCTAGATGACACCTTAGTCAAATTAGTTACTTTTTATCATCTGTCAAAACGACAATTTTGTATGAAAAATGTACTAAATACCAAATTGTGACGTCAGTTTTAGACTACTCAATTGAACAATATATTTCACTGTATATTTGATTGAAATTCGTAATAATAGTAAAAAGCTATGTTAATTGTATTTGCCGAGATGTTTCGTGATATTAGTTTTAATAAAGTGGACATTGGTATTTATTTACGATACAGCCATCTACCCAATTCTCAACTTATAAGGCCTATTCTATGATAAATTTATAATTATTTGAATTATTTTTAGCGTCTAAACCGCTGAATGAGTCTAGATGAAATTTGACACAGCATCATATCAACAGCCTTCAACAGTCCACTGCTGGACATAAGCCTTTTTTTAGAATGGAAGTTTAGAGATATACACCAATCAAAAACTTAATAGTCATATTATTATAAATCGATGGTAAACTCACTTGTAACCTCTGGAAGTTATATCCGGTCCGCCAGTCCCAGAAGTACATGGTGCCGTTGTCACCTCCGCTCACCAGGACACCTTCGGGGTTAACCGCCATGCAGTTCACGATCGCATTGTGGCCGGATAAATTCTGTATGAACTTTCCTTCCGGACACTTCCACTGTTTAATGTTGTCGGGGGAGGCCGACGCGAAAGTGTACAGCGTGGGGTGCGTCACTATGGAGCGCACCGACTTTTTGTGGTTCGTGAGCGTGCACATCGACTTGCCCGCCGCCAGGTCCCAGAGACGGATGGTCGAGTCGTGGGAGCCCGTTATGATCTGCGGCTCGGCGGCCTGGCAGGCGAGCGAGGCGATGGTGTCGGTGTGTCCGGAGAGCGTGTGCACGTTGGCCTTGGTGCGCACGTCCCACACGCGCGCCGTGGCGTCGCGCCCCGCCGTGAGCAGCACGTCCAGCGTGGGGTGCAGCGCCAGCGTGTACACCGCCGACAGGTGCCCGTGGTAGTGGCGGATCACCTGCACACCCAACGCATACTCTCGGTTTTGTTTCTTAAAGACAACGTTTCCTGCAATTGACTGCGGTCAACTGCTAACCAACGTTAACGTAATGGTACCGAATAGAATCCGCGATATCCTGTAACTAAAACTTTTTATATTCCGTTTTGCAGAATAAGCGTTGGTAAACATTCACTATTAGCGCGTATGTGTCTCGAATATAATTCGTTATGTGTGTGATGGTACACCCTAGAACCCTAGTGCGAGTATAGTAATTTTCGGTTATTTAATGAGGTATTATTCTACAAGCCAGCACCCTCCAATGTGGAGGGAGGTCTAACGCTCCTCCAGAATCCGCGTTAGACTGTAGAACTCGACACCAGACTGGATATTCTCCCACTGGCTTATAACGATTCAAATAAATAATAAGAAACCGCGATAAGAGGGAATCAAAATGAGAGATTATGAAACAATTGAATACATTTCTGTTGGTTGTGCTTATCACTCTTCCATCCGTTGTGCACTTAAGATTTAGGTGAATTAACTGACTTTAACTCGAGGGGGCCCAGAACGCTAAGTCAAAACCTATAACTCGCTTTGACAGGTGTATTCAGCTGTATACGACCGAAGCTAGCGCTTTCACGCCTCCGCCCCGACGTGGGACTCCAACCCATCGGTTTCCTGTGTACTCAACCCGCTATATGAGTTAACCCGCCCACTGACCCCCGTGCATCCGCCCCTTAAGACTCCTAGAACTCAAGCACACGGCACACACCCATGCACGCTGTAACTACAATATAAATACACCACAGCGACAGATCACCAAGATATAATCGTGTAACGGAGCTAGCTTCAAATAAATAATAAGAAACCGCGATAAGAGGGAATCAAAATGAGAGATTATGAAACAATTGAATACATTTCTGTTGGTTGTGCTTATCACTCTTCCATCCGTTGTGCACTTAAGATTTAGGTGAATTAACTGACTTTAACTCGAGGGGGCCCAGAACGCTAAGTCAAAACCTATAACTCGCTTTGACAGGTGTATTCAGCTGTATACGACCGAAGCTAGCGCTTTCACGCCTCCGCCCCGACGTGGGACTCCAACCCATCGGTTTCCTGTGTACTCAACCCGCTATATGAGTTAACCCGCCCACTGACCCCCGTGCATCCGCCCCTTAAGACTCCTAGAACTCAAGCACACGGCACACACCCATGCACGCTGTAACTACAATATAAATACACCACAGCGACAGATCACCAAGATATAATCGTGTAACGGAGCTTATCCGGTGATCAACCGGGTAGCATCGTTCGACTATACCTTAGCTCTCCACACCGCAGAGGCTTATAAAGGCTCTACTCATTATCTCTATCAAAGATACCGATAAACCAACAGTAATGCTTAGGGAGAAATAACAGAGAGATTACATCTAATTATTCAACGATTATTGCTATACTCAGACCGGGATATAAATACATATAAATCATTATCCTATGAAAATAATAGACAACAAAGACTTAACTAGCTACTTCCAGCGTTATATATGCTAACTTACTCAACGTAATTGGAACCCACACGACCGGCTATGCCCAGCTTTCACGAACGTCCTGCCTTCACCCTGCACCCTCACTGATCCCTCACCGACGACTCTCCCGACCACCTCAAACCCTGTCGTTTTATCTCACCCCGTGCCCCGCTTCCTACTGCTTTTTTGTTAACAGTTCTATCAAACTCTAAGGCATTCATCACTCACGTAAATGTATACCAGATGTCGCGGGCACTGAAGTCCAAAAAGGTCTGTTAAGAGCCCTTTCCAAGGAATTCGTGTAAAGAGTGCAATAGATCCTTTGTCCATACTTGCACAAGGGTCGCTTACGAATCTGTTCGTTAAGTTTCGCCCTTTTTATGTTGTCTAAACACATGCACGTGTTGCCAACGGCTAAGAATATATTGTTGCATTGATGTAACAATAATTGTAAATTCTAAATAACGTAATATGATAATACTATCACATGTGGACGCTCAGATGATCTGGACATTGTTGTTTCTTGTGAAGCTTTATTATGTTTATTATATTTCTTATTTCTTTTTTTAATGATATGTTTTGTTAAATTTGCATTGACTATGTTTTACGCTCAAATTGTATTTTTTCTTTTTTTAAAATATTCTGTATTAAAAAATGATATATACGTCCATAATTCTTATTATCAGCTTCTACTGTAAACCGACTCTCTATATGTATATTTTTGTTGTATCTTAAAATATAAATAAACAAATAAACATACAACGATCACCTGGACTCTGAACAACTTTGTCCTCACAACACTCAGCGCAGTAGAAAGCGACGTGGTGACCTACTTAAACCACCATGCCATCTGTACAGTTATCGACAATTTTTCAATAGCTCGAGTCGCTTTCATTTACAATATCGGAATATAGAAGCGTACGAACCGATGACTTCACACAAAACACCCAACTTTTGCAGTTACATCACATCAATAGGATCTTTAAAAGGGGCGGGAAAAGCATCTCTACGCCGCCATATTGTAAATCGCCATACTGAATTGTCTATGTTCGCAATGAGTATGGAGTATTAAGTTCTTAGTTGGCGCTTACGACATATGAATGGGAGTGGTGGCACTTCACATTCTTAATCTGTGTTTACAGTTACAGTAAAGCTTATTTCATCAACGACAACTTAAATAAAGAAACAAAGAAATTACATACCTTGTTATATTCTAAATCCCAACATTTGACTTGTCTGTCTTCTCCACAACTGAACAGATATGGATGTCTTGATGATACTTCCAACCCTGGGGTAAGAAATAATTTCAGTAAAACTCATCCACATAAAAGAAAATGCTCATAAAATAGATATCTGTAAGGAGAAATTTTGTTTTACCTCTTACGGTACTAACGTGGCCTGTTAGAGATACTTTTAGCTTTCCACTAGCCAAATCCCAGATTTTGATAACTCTGTCAGCAGCACCTATACAAAAGAAACAAATAAATATTTCGGACATTTGACACACAACTAAGCAGAGCTTGTACAACGATAACTAGACTTACTGATAGAATACTTATAATTTTTGTAAATACACATATTGTTAATAGAAAACATCTAAAGTCTGAAAAAAAATATTTGCAGGTCATACAAACATTTGGTCCGATCCGGGAATCGAACATCAAATTTATTAATACGCTTTTATTACCTTCTATATATTTGTTTGTAACCAACTTTTGTGTGTTTTCTACTTTTTTAAACTATATTTATTTTTAATATTGAACTAACATTAGCACTTTACTTTCAAAGTTATTTTTTTTTATAACTGTGTAATAGGTAAGAAGTGATATTGTTTAAAAAGATTCGACTCTAGTTTTTTTTTCATTTTAAGAAGACCAATAAAGTGGATCAGACAGTACTATCATTTTATGAGTAAGTCTGTGTCGTTAGTCTGAGCCGGTGTTTAACCTCTTACTACTTGTATCTTAACTCAGAAGCTCTTCCGATTACACTACCATAATTACTTATTCTCACTAGACTGCCATAGTGTGGGTCGCCATACTGCATCGTCGGCATTCGACATGAGTATGGCGACCACCACTCTTGGATTGTATTCATGCTTTCCATCAGGCAGAGTAGTAGCTTTAGTGGGCTTCTACACAAAAAAAAAAATCATTTAAGTCTATGTTCCTATAAAAATATAAGTTATAATTACCAGTTGCAAACCACTCATTCCCTGGTTCAACGGCCACGCATCTGACCCATCCCAAGTGTCCTGATATAACTCTGAACAACTTCCAAGGGGCATGCCACTTGGGTTTGGGCATTGTAGGTGGTTTGCGCGGTATGGCCACAACTGCTGCAGACGGCGCTGTGGGTGTTGGGCCCGTAAAAGGTAGAAGAGCACCTTCTGATCCTAGAGCTGCTGATTCTGCAATCTCTGTTTAAAAATAAAAGCAAGCACATAAGAGCAGAAGAGATAAAATATACAAAAAAATATTTAAGTGAGTGAGATAAGTTCATTCATTCTCCAAAATAGTAATTCAAGGCATGTAATATGTATATCTTTTGTGACGGATTAAGAATACTGAGAGTCGCCACCCTTATTTATCACAGGGGTCTTTTAAAAGGCGCAGGAGCAAATTATGCAAGACAACACCATAGCAAGAAAAAGGTAAACTTGAAACAAACTCTATACCAAACCGTATGGTCACCATGGTATTGTAGGTCAGAACAAGAAGACCAAGAAGAGGCCTATATATATACTAGCTTTTGCCCGCGGCTACGCTCGCGTGGAATTTGGTCTGCCACTTTAAGTTTCCTGAACGTTCTAGTGCGCATGCTTCGAGAAGAATCGATTGATCGATTGTCTGAAATAGTGGCTCTTGAAGGATCGAGAAGGAGCCAAGCCTTTAATAATTCTTCAACAAAGTAGTAAAAAAATTTTCCTGTTAACAATGGTAATAATATTGTAACATAATACACAGTTTAATTATGAAAATATCAGTCACAAACAATTAAAATAGTACGGTTATATCGTGAACATAAATAAATATCAGCTGAAATAAAGGAATAAAATTTGTATTCTAAGAAACAGAACACAGCACCATCTATTGTGTGTATTTGCATCCTAGATTTCGAACGATGTTAAACAATTTTGTCGATGAATCAACTTACACCGCCATCTATGAGAAATTCATAAAACTAAACAGTAAATGAACACTTGCTTAATAAACATTTAATTTGTGTATACGCAAATAATTGAGATAAAAACTGTCCTATCCCGTAAGTTAGATCAAATTACGGGTACATGTGAAATTTGATTGGAATCGGTTCAGTAGTTTCGGAGTTTATTTTCGACATACATCGTGACACGAAATTTTTATATATATAAGATGATGATAATGATGATGTGAATACCTATATGTATCACATGATTGTATTAATTTCTACAACAATAAATTTGCAACCCTTAAGTACCTGCATCTTGTGGAATATCTGGCTGGCTCTTTGTGTCTTGTTGCTGTTTCACAGTCTGTGCTTTTTGCACTGCGTCCATCACCTGCCCATAACTATCGTGTGCTTTAACTCCTCTTAGAATTTTTTCTCTGAAAACATTATTTAGGAGATTAGTGACTCATATTCTAATTATATATTTTTTCTTTTTAAAAGACAACTTCCACAGTAGGAAATATCTTGTGTCGTAGGGGACTTTACAAATATACATGAAATGGATGTTAAGAACACCCAGACTTCGAACAACTACAAAATATGGGACAACACTTTATGTGATACACAATATGGGGATTGGACGCATAATACTTCAGTAAAATAGAAGGGGCGAGGCAACTGCTTAAACCACTATACCATCCGTGCAGTCATCATTAAGATTGTCATTACTGATATTGTTAAGATTACTAACTGATATCTTAACGTCATCATAGTGTGTAGTATTTTATTTGTATCCACTATGAAGCATAAAATAAGAAATAATCACTTCTAAGAAATAATTTGACTGTTTTGTTGGTATTTGGATAATGATTTTTAAGAGAGGGGTTAGGGTTTGATTCTCACACATGACAAATAAGTGCATGATGAAGATGATTATTTGCAATTTGTCTGCATGTAATTTTCTATATCTATACTTGCATTTAGAAATATATAATCATGTTTATCAGTTGTGTGGTTCTCGCGATACAGGTCCTGTCTAGTTTGGAATCAAGCAGCTCAGTGTGAGATGTGTGAAGTTAATATAGTATTCATACGAATGTTGTAGACACAAATATGGACTGGCTCATAATAACCTAATCACACTTTTCAATAGTTAACTCCTTGAAAGGGTGTCTCCATTCAGATACCGTCAAAGTTAACACACAAATAATACCGTTTGTAATTTATAAACACCACTCAGTAAATTTTTCAAACTAATATAAATATTTGTTGTATTTTTATTAAAAAGCACTTTTGTACCAATCAAAGTTGTTATATCAGATAATATGTGTTAAGGAAACTTAGAACTAGCATTCTTCACAAGTTTTCAATAAGTAAAAACGAAGTTAGTGAGGTAAAAAAAAAACCGTTATTATAGGTATGATAAAGATTATAAGTAAGTAAAGTATGATATAGTAGGCCAAAACTTCCTTGCTAAGGAGAGGCCTATGTCCAGTAGTGGACTGTTGATGATGGAGTCTGCTAAGTATAATGTACTTACGCTTTTTCATCTATCGGCGGCAACATTCCTTGGTTAGCAAGGAACATATCGTGAGATCTCTTCAAAGATCTAAACACTAAAGTGTGCACTGAATGTTTCATTACTTCTTCCGTCATTTTAAATTGTATTTATTACGTTTCAATTAAAACTTAACCGTCTCTTACTCAAAGAAGGTAATTAGTTTATTAAATACACTACAAAAAGCACGTCCGCCGCAGAGAAAACACAGCTACGAGTAACATTAAGCACATTCGTCGCAGTCAAACAACAAATAACACGTTTATTGCAAAATGCAAACAGGCAAAACTGTCATTTACTTGTCAGATAAAAACGCAAATGTCAAACGCCAGTGTTGCTTTTTTAGATTTTATTAAAATCGAAATATTGGCAAAAATCGAATAATATTTCAAATAGATTTTTAGAGTATATAAATAATATTTAGTTGTAAATAAAAATTATAATTTAAAGTATTATGTATATAAAACATAGTGACTTTGGTAATGCTTTAGCACTCTTTGTTTCTGGATCGTTAGCACTGACTATATCAAAAGGTAATCTGTTTTGTATGGTTACTGTAAGCGTATGACCGGTATCGGTTATCGTGATCACTTTTCCATTCATGTGATAAACGTTCTGCTTTCTTAAACGCTAGTAAGTGATTGATGTATCCTATCCTGGAGAGAAATGTTTTTTTTATAGTACAGGCATTTATCACGTACTATTATATAATTATCATATCATATATTTATCACGTACTCGAACTGATAAGACTAAATTAACAAAAATACCCAAATAAAAGTAAATGGATGTTGACATTACCGAATTACGGTTATAAAGTGAAATGCCTTATTTGTAGTCACAGATTACCTCCTAATAGATACCGCATTATTGAAAATTTGTTACGATTCGACTTCATCAAATTCCGGGGTACGTACGGGACGATACTGATATCGTGATTTTTAGCTTAACTTTATAAACCTGTTATAGTAACTATGTGTGGCGCATGTTTGTGGTCCTGTATGCGGAATCTACTAGGAGGTGATCTGTGTTTGTAGCCTATGTAATTTAAGAGGTACCGTATGATAGTTTTGTCAAACTGAAGAATAGAGAAGGTGTCAAAGCAATTGATCACTATATGATTATCTGATTCTCGAATCATTTCCTTGTATTTACAAATCGAAATCAGATTTATGTACTAGACTACATGTCTAATACATAAATCTGTATATATGTACTATATGGATTAAATACGATATAGTAGAGTAGATAAATATTATATATTTTTAATATAGGTCAAGTGAATTTCGAAACTGGGCTAGTTATTAATTATTACGATGATATGATACATTTAAATGATTATTGTTAAAAAAATGAATTTGGAAAGTCTCAAAATTCTTGTCTTTTTTGTATCATAGTCCTACGTAGCTTGTTTCCTTAGTCGGATTTTACGACACTTACACCAGTCCGTCACCTCAAAGAAAATGGTCGTGTTTTGTTTTTTGAAAGAAAAGAATAGTAATAATTGTTTTATTGATAAGTACAAAAAATTGTAATACATAAGTTATAAAATCAAAATCTTTAGTCGATTTACACATTTGATTAAAAATAGACATTAACTATGTCACACAGTCCTACAATGACTAGAGAATTGTGACAGAAGACTAGATTAAAAGAGTAAGTATTCGAGATTTTACACAGTTTACACATAAATATCGATTAAATGCTAAATAATAAAAGACTATTATTTACAAAACAAAATAATTTAGGCGTTCCAACACACAGACTATTTACTATTTATGGACACTAATATAATCATTAAACGTATCTCTATGTATTATCTGTATTGTAGATTTTTAATAATAAAGTTTATATATTTTTAATTTAACGCAATTGTGTTAAAAAAAATCCTAGCAGTGTTTGTTTCCGTGTGATTTCACTCTTCCTAATATAGCTTGATACATGAATTTTCACTACAAGCATTTAAAATTAATGCTAGGCAATTGTACAGCTTTTTAATCTGCGTGATATCGAACGAAGTCATTTATGTCATATAACTCAAGAAACTACAAAATTATAGGGTTAAAAAAAGTTCCAGTTTAAAAATCACAGTGCCAATTTTAAAAGCGTACCATATAGTCCTGAGAACCAAAACACTTCAGAAAAAAGTGGTCCTTAAACCAGACGATCGATATTTGAGTTCTCAATCGATTGCCAATCGTAATCGACATCGGTTGTGTTGGCGACGGAGAATACCGCGCCACTTTCGGTTCAGATGGCCGATTTTTCTGGATTATTCGCATCACTCACTCGGCGGGAGTGCGGGGCTCTCCGTAGAGTGCGTGGCTGAAGGTTTAAAGGGGGAAGGTTTGGACGTTCGATCCTCGTTGGGGAAGAGACTAAAGGCCGCGTTCCACGTCGTAGGGTATCGATTCCATTTCGGAAGTAGTCCTCAGTTCTGTCGCTGTAGCTCTCGATTAAGGGAGCAGGGTCTTCATACTCAACGTTAAAATGACGAGTGATCGTCAAGTCTTCTGGAGGTCCGAGTTTGTACAGAGGGGGCTCCACGCATTCGTAATGATGGTCTTCAGTTTCATCGTGAGGGTATGTATCAGCGACGAAGTGTCTGGTTCCTCGGGGGGTCAAAGCTGCCCATAAAACGCGGGAGTCCAGTGCTGCACCTCCATATAATGCATTAGAACCGGATGCTTTGCCAGTTCCGCTTTTGCATCCTCCGCGAGCCCTGAAAAATAATGAAAAAATAATTAGGAAAGAAATAAAACTACTACTAACGTAATTCTTAAGTAATAAAGTGATGTTCTTGGCTAACTTAGTACTTCGATTTTGCCTAGTACTTAGATATTGGAGGCCTAATGACTAATCGCCGTCGCTCTACGTGTTTAATTGCCTCCAAAATATTTTAAATATGGAAGATCTTCGCTTCAAAAAACAGGCAACGCTTTTTCTAGGTTTTTTTTGTTGTTATCTAATTAGATAATGCTAATTTCTGTTCGTAACGTACAATAAGGCACTTTGTAATTTCTTGAAATAAAAACAATGGCATGTATGGGATCTTTGTAACGCCTTGCGTATCTCATGGTAGGGATTGGTTTTACATTTATTTAGTAGCTAAAATCAACGAGAATGATATTTAAATGTCCCGAGTTTTATAATTTTCAGTTTGTATTTTATATTGTAATACATAGGCTACTGAAGTCGACAGCCATAACTGCTGCCTATCGCAAACGAATTCTTACTGTTGATGGCGTAGTATCGTATTTTTGACGTTGAAATCATTTGTTACGATTTTCTTTATCCGTTCGTCCGTAAGCAGATTTCAAACATGGCAAGTTTAAAAAAGTTAAGAATGAGTTTTGTTATTACAGTTGTAACAACTTTAAAAACTGTATAAATCTCATACACATTACTAACGACACAGGATCTGCCATTCTCCTTTAGCTTTGTAAAAAGAATACTTACGTAAATATTTTGGTCTTATATTATACAATTAAAGCCTAAATATTACTATGATACATACAGCATACCTAATGTAATTTCAAACGTGATCATTTTCTAATCATTTTGTATAATATAAGAGGCATACGTGTCTCTAGGTAGTAGAGCCACGCTGATTTCAACACGAGCGGGCCGGCTCGACCGGGGCAGTACTACCCTCCCACAAAAGATCAACCTAAAGCGCCAGTATCCGTGTTGTCGTGTTTCATTGGTGAGTGTGAGACCGGAGGCCCATCGATGCGAGGGTGACAGTTATCGTGGTAACTGTGTAAGCCTTACACTGTCACGATGACTGTCATGCCTTTTACGTCCCCAAGCGGGGTGTGAAAAAGCATCTCACAAGGCCGCCATAGTGTGGGTCACCATACTGCGTTGTCAGCATTTGCAATGATTATGGTGACCACAACTCTTGGATTCTATTCATGCAGAGTAGAGTCACTTTGGCAGGCTCCTAACATACAAAAAAAAGACGGGTCAACTGGTCTATGGGTGTCTACAACTTCAGAAAGACGTACGTTGTCACACTTAAAGCCTTCCGCTTAGTAAACAATAATTCTCTGAAACTGTGGTATAACACCAGGCTAGCTAACCCATGTATACTAAAGCAAGGCAGTCTTAGTCCTACACTAAAATCTATAAAGTTCAAAATATGTAATTAAATTATTTACTCTCTGCATTTAAGAAGAAATAGTGCCAGTAAAGCAGCTATGCACAAAACGGCGATGCAGCATGTGATGAGTACCAGAAACCACGTGTCATCGTTTGCAGCGGGCTCTGGAACAAACACTGGAATTATATCAGATTTAGTTAAATATCAGAACGAAAAGAGTAAGGTTCGTATCGTTCGTAAAAATATGAACAAGTAAAAAAGACGATGCGGTGAGTGTGTTGGCGCCCTTTTAATCTCTCCTCTCAGTCTCAAAAACAGAGAAGAGGTTCGGGCACTGGTCACCCATTTGGTTATATACTTTCAGCACCGTATGATAACTATTATTGATCAATTCGATTATAAAATTAGGCTTTAAATTATTTTTAACGTGGACTTTACATCAAAGCATTTACATAAGTCTCAGTTTACATTCGAATCCAACTCTAATTGCTTATAGTATACATCATATGTATAATTGAATGCAAAACAGACCTACACTCCATGTATTCCTGTACCAATTGCTATTTAATCAACAAAATTAAGCATCGGAAACTTGGCATATAAATCCCAGTTTGCTTTGGAAGTAAATTTTTGTAGAACCTCACCGTGTCTAGGCAGCTCATGGTACTCAACTCCGGGGAATATGAAGTTTTCTTCGTTATTCCTGTTTGGTGGGCATTTTGAGGCGCGGCATGGTGGTGTTAGGTTGGCTGAGTTCGCCAGGAATGCTGGCAGCGGCGGTGGAGGCATGTGTAGTATGGAGTCCGGCGGTGGGCCTAGCGAGAGGCATTCTGCACCGCAAGCCATTCTATAGATACACAATACTAATTAGTATACTGGAACGTAAGAATGCTAACTAGATCTAAACTAAGAGTCATCATCTTTAGCCCTTACAGTCCACTGCTGGACATAGGCCTCTCCTTAGCAAGGAGGTTTTGGCCTACTATACCACGCTGGCCAGACGGGTTGGAATAGGGTCTGTTCCAAGTTTTCCTTCTCTTTGTAATGATGTTGTGTTGTATACTTTGTTCCCTTAGTCGCCTTTTACGACACTCACGGGATGAATAGGGGTGGTAACACTATGTATTCTTAATCCGTCACCACACAAAGCTAAGTTAATTATACTTGAATGAGCTAATCTCTTTTGGTGTTACGTAGTCCCTATATTGAGGCAAATTGTATTCTATATAACATTGCAACGAGTGCAGAGCCAAGAGACATGTTTAAGAAGATCTCGGTACTAATATACGTAAAAATAACATGACGTGACTTGACTGATAGTTCGGGACTTACTCACGATAATATGTGGTCTCAAGTGGACTATCTTTAGTTGTCAACTCAATCGCAACGTATCGTGTATCATAAGACAGGAGTAATTCAATAGAAACGGTGTGTTTAATCAATGTACTTTACCTCATTAATTGTCTATTATTGTGTTAGGTTTCGAAGTACATTAAAGCCAATTAACGATAGCCAACTAAGTATCTTAATAACATAGTAACTAGGTATCTTTTGTGTATTTGACACTAAATGGTTAACTATCCCATAGTTTGTGCAAAACATTCGTGCTTCCAAATTTTAGTTCCTAATACGCTCACATGGCGCTGCTCGCTGCTAAGGACAGTAGCTGAAGATCATTGATGTTATGATCGTATAAGTTAGCGACTTTTCGTCACGCAGGCTCGTATTTTAAGCCAATTCATTGTCATCAATAACCTCAATTTGTTCACTGCTAGACATACGTCTTGCCTTACAAAGCAGGGTTCGGCCAATTTGTTGCGGAAAAATAACATTTTCTTTGTTTTTTTTGATTAACATCGACATTTTTATACGTCGTTGGATGCATTTTTAATTTTTAAAAAATAGAAGTTATCTGATATGTGTCTTTTAACTTTCACCTATGTTTACATTCAATATATTTTTATCTGAAATATTTTTCCCTAAAGTATATAAATACGATAAGTATATATGTACGTTAATAACCCGGTCAAAACACGAAAACAATTTACTATACGCATTAATTTATTATTTATTTTCTGACTAAGGATCCAGAATCAGCTCTGGTATCCAAATTTTTAGTGTTCGTAGTCAAAACACATAATTAACCACAAAGTATCATTATAAACATCAATTAAGAGTAGATTAATAGTTACTCCCAACATTTATTTTTATAGTTCGTTCGTTATAAGAGAAGCTAGTTAGGATAAAATGTAATTGGAAACGACGACATCTAAAAACTTAAATGTTAAAGAAAAAATTAAGCGAAAACAGTTATGACACAAAGGAAAGTCAAACAGTAAAAGACAAGACGATTTGATTACAACACAACAATGAGTTCTAATTACAAAACACATAAACATCAAACAGACTCACTTTTCACTGTTATTTATATTCTTTTTATACAAAACAATATCACTTTACAAATCCTGTGTTACACTTGCTATAACTTTGGTCCATCGGATGCAGAGCGCAGGCGCGACTGTCTACTACGACAATCACAAGCCACTATTACACAAAATGAGAAAGTAATTCATACGTCTTTCATTGCTGACTTTATAAGACGTATAATTTTGCACGTGTTAACTAAAGCAGCAATGGTTACTATAGTAATAGTTTCATACGTCGTTTTGACATTACTAAAGAGTAGCTTGGTGAGAAGGGAATTATTGATTCGCGCAAGCGCGGGAACGGATCTGCTACCCTTGTGTGAAGGGTGTGAGTGAAAAGGTATGAATAAGGTGTTATTGAATATTGTTGTCTCAGTCTTTTCTATTATATTCAGATACCAATGAAGAGTTTAGAAGATATTTGTAATCTGGTGACAGAAACTGCGATTAATATCTATGATACGTGGGCAAATAAGGGTTATTAACGTACGTAATAGTTGATTTCATCTTAGTTAATAATTACATAACCCGAACGGTGAAGCTATGTACTCATATCTTGGAGGCTTAAATTTCAAATACTTTTTAAAAAAATGAAATAAGATTGGACTAAAAAGTTCTGCTAATCTGTCTAAGTACTCCTTGATTTGGAATATCAAGTTTGAATACAGTAGAAAATTATTACATATTTTGTTAAGGATATTTCACGCTAACAATAGCATTGTTTTTTGTTAAATTCATCTAAAAGTGTTGACTAATGTTTATTATGATTTTTTTACTACATTTTCTTTCCAATTTCGGCACCAGCTTGTCACGGCATGTCTATATTAATAGTTTTTCGCAGCACCATACAACTATTCCGTTGTAAAAGAAGCCTGATTTTTCTTCTATAACATCAGATATCGGCAAACGTTTCCGAATGTAAGCCAGACAGACAGCCAGAAAACAAACAGAATGTCACATACAAAGGGTACAGACAGATTTTGTATGAACACCGTCCCCAACCTCAACAGACATTGGATACATGTCAGTTTGTTCCTACGTACAAAAAAACAAAACAACTGGCTTGGTTGTAAAATAAATAGGGGTTTTATATAAATGTAAATCCTTACACATCTCACACACGGCCGTCTGATCCTGAACTAGGCAGTGCCCGTACTACGGTAACCTGATCGCTGATAAACATAAATACATACATATCTATCTATATATATAAAAGAAAGTGATGTTAGTTACACCACTTATAACTCGAGAACGGCTGAACGGATTTAGCTGAAAATTGGTGGGGAGGTAGCTTAGAACCAGGAGACGGACATAGGATACTTTTTATCTTTTATTTTTTATTTTTTTACTCATAAAAAATTGAATTCAATAAAATACAAAATCTGCTTATTTATTGCCTCCAAAGCGGAACAGAGTTGGCCGGGTCAGCTAGTTATCGATAAATTACACCCAGACAGTCAGTCATGTTCATCACATAAAGATGTGTCCGGGGTGGGAATCGAATTCACAACCTCTAACTTAGCGGTTAGGATCAATAACCACTAGACCAACAGGCCTATTTTAACATAAATAAAAAGAACTTTCAGAAAACAAAATTAAGATCTCGTAATAGGATTATATCTGTTAGTATTTATTATTAAATATAGTCATCTATGATAATATGACTGCTTCGACTGCTTTCGTTGTGCAGTGGTAGCGATTGTGCTTGAGGTCTTGGGTTCGATTCCCGGATCGAGCCATGTTTGTATGACCTGCAAATATTTGTTTCGGAGTTAAGTCAATAAAAAAGTAAACATGTATTAATATCAGTTCTCTAATACACATAGTACAGGCTCTGCTTAGTTTGGGACAAGATGGCTTTCTGTCAGATTTCTCACTTTTTTAACTTTTGTATGAACTCTTCTCTCTCTATTCAATCTTGTAATACGAGGGTAAGTTTTTAAGTTCGCGGAATGACAGTGAAAAAGGCGGGTAAACGCGCTCTTTTGATGCCTACCGTATTCAGTGACTCATAATTAGTCTGCATAGTAAAATTTGTTGTGATTGGATCATTAGTTATTAAACTATCGTTGACCAAGTATTTTAATCGGGAACGAAGTGAAAAAAATGGAGAAAATTGAATTCCGTGCGGTGATAAAGTTCCTTACTAAGCAAGGAAAGTCTGTTCAAACCATACTCAATGAGATGTCATCGGTTTACAGGGATTCTTGCCCAGGAAAAACAATGGTCTACAAGTGGCATAGTTTATTTAAACAAGGCAGGGAATCACTTGAAGACGACCCGAGGCCGGGGCGCTCCGTTGAGGTGACTACGCCAGAAGTTATTGCAAAAGTAGAAAAAATTGTATTGGAAGATGCTCGACTAAAAAAGAAACAACTCGCAGAAATGGTTGGAGTATCGGATACAACAATTTTTAAAATTTTACACGATCATCTTGGCATGACTAAGGTTAGCGCACGGTGGGTGCCGAGAATGCTCACGCCATTGCAAAAACAACAGCACGTGGAATGTTCACGTGCGTTTTTGGACCTCTGCAATGAAGACAAGGATGGCGTATTGAATCAAATTGTTACCGGGGATGAAACTTGGGTTCATCATTATGAACCCGAGTCCAAACAAGACTCCATGCAGTGGCACAAAAAGGGCACAGCACCACCCAAGAAATTTAAGGTTTCACAGTCGGCTGGGAAACTCATGGCAACGATTTTTTGGGACTCAGAAGGAATATTATTGATAGATTATAAAGATAAAGGCATTTCTATAACGGGGAAATACTACGCTTCAATCTTAGAACAGTTAAAAGAAGCCATTAAAGAAAAAAGACGGGGAAAATTAACGAAAGGTGTCCTGCTATTGCATGACAATGCTCCCGTTCACAAGAGCCGAGTCGCACTGGCTGCCCTGCATAAGGTGGGCTTCGATATTTTGAATCACCCACCCTACAGTCCAGATTTGGCTCCGAGTGATTATTATCTCTTTCCAAAAATGAAAAAAGAATTACGTGGTAAGAAATTTTCAACTGATGAGGAGGTTAAGGAGGCGGTTTCGGCGTATTTTTTAGACAAAGATAAAACTTTTTTTTACGAGGGAATAAAAAAACTAATTGAAAGATCTAAAAAATGTATTCGTGTTGCAGGGGAATATATAGAAAAAGAAAAATAATTTTGTGTTTTTATTATTACTCAATACCCTCCATTCCGCGAACTTAAAAACGCCCCCTCGTACATCTTTGTTGACGCCATTGGTAATATCTACTAATAAACGTCGAAAGAGTAGACCAAGCGAGCAAATTACACATGACAACAGCACTCCAAAGAGAAAGCAAACCAGAAATATCCCGTCAGGCCAGTGTGCTTTAGTAGGTCAAAACCTTCTTTGTAAGGAGAGACCAGCAATAGACTATCAAAGGCGGTTCATAATGATGATGGCGCTAATAGGTGTATTATCTGAAAGGTCAGTTCATTTTAATTGTATTTGTATTCAAGTCACGTAATCTTGCTGGATATTTGAGGTGCTTTTTACGGATTATAACATCTCTTCATTGTCATATTTCCTAATGGATTATGTAATTTGTTGAGCTCGTTGTCTGGCAGTTACTGATTCTGACTGCTGAGTTAGAAGTCAGAGGTGTTCTACATATATATCCCTACACAAATATTTCCCCTAGAAGGGAATCTTGTTTTTTTTATAGTTATCGCTACCGGCAGGAATTCTTTGGTTTTTCTTTTCTGTTGATACTTAGTAGTTTGTCTGTATACTGTTTTTAGCAGTAATAAATGTTTTTAAAGATGACAAAACCAAGATGATTTTAAATCTATTTAATTAATTATAATTATATTACAAAACTAAACCTAATGAGCGATGATTCTACTTCTAAGTAGGAACATAGAATAATCGCTCTTACAGAATGTTGCAATAAATATTACTCGCGACATCGATTGACGTCATTGATGCATCAGCAACTTGGTATGTATTGGTGCATGAGCAACATCAGCGATCTTCATATATTAGCACGATGTAATTAGTGTTTCTTTGATGATTATAATGAGATGATCCTAAGCTATACCAAAATACATCATAAAAATGAAATAGTAAACTGGTTGCGTCAATATAACCATTTCTAGATAAACAATTTAAATATCTTGGTAGGCAACAATTAAACTACGAATAATCCAATATAATCTCATTGAAATATTTCATTTCTAAGTTTTAAGTCGAAGTGGAAAAACTATAAAACTCATCTTTGAATTGGGATTTGAAACTTTGAATTTGGAAAGTGTACACAAATGAATTTAAGATTTCTATAGAGATGATAATACGACCGTCACTTTTAATATGCTCATAAAAATAGTTCTTAAAGTGAGAATAAAATAAAAGAAAGGGTGGTCACGTAATTGAAATGTCAGTGTTACTAGATAGTCGTATCACGTTTCAAAGGCGTCGACAATATTAAACACATATATGACATTTCATTTTACAGGTCATATTGTTCTGCAGTAAATATTTGATTACTTTTATTGAACAGAATATTAAAATTATTGAAAGTTTTAAAAAAAATATTCTGATATCACTGTGCACTGATACTGTGCATCCTATGAGGGATCTTATACGATGCACAGGATATCGACGAAGAACTCAGGGCCCCAACTTAACCTCACCTGCAAGTACTGCACCTGTTAATCGACGGACGAGGCTCTGGGAAACAAAACACTCCGATTAGCGGCAATAGAGTCACCACCTATTACGTGGGACCGAAAAGTGCGTGTTAAATATAGCCCTTGCCTAACCCTAAGGGGGAAACAGGCATAATTTTATGTATGTTTGTATATATGTATATATGTATGTTTGTTTCTATATATGTATGTATGTATTGATTATCATCAGTCTATCGCTATCCATTAAACATTGGCCTCACAATTGCTTGCCACTGATATCAATCCTCAGTTTCTTGCATCTGGCTCCTGGCAGTCTTCTTGTACATATTACCATACCACGTTTGCTGAGACGTTATTTCGACTCAAGAACTCATTTAACCCAACGTTAAACCAATAACGGTAATAGTAACGTTTTTAATTTATGCTATTGATGGTGAAGTCTCTGCAAGAGTAAAAACTCTATGTCCAAGAATCAAAATAAATTAAAATAAGGATGAGTTTTTAATTGAATTTGATTCTCGGTTCTGAAGGAAAAGTATTTGAACTCCAAAAATAATCTAATCAAAAAGGTTTTAGGATGTCACTATTCGAATATACTTGATTTATAATATTTTAAGATGCTAAAACGGAATCCGTTCATTAACAAAAACGGGATTTAGTTTCAGAAGCAATAGTACCAAAGACTGTCGTTTTAAATAAACAAGTTCAATGAATTTTTTTATGAATAGAAATAAAACCTTTCCTAAAATTTCTTCATACTTTCATTGGAGTTGTCAGCGTTTATAGATTATGACTACTGCCTTTCATTTCTGGTCTTGTTTGTTACCAATAATTGTGTAATAAAATTCACTTCACGATGTCTTGTTTCATTTTTTAAAATGGCAACTATTGTATATTTTTGATATCGAAAACATAAATTTAGAATTTAGATGACAGTCATCCAAGTTCTAAATTTGAAAATTGCCGTAGCATAGAGTAATGAATTGAAAACTCTGTTATTACAATTCATTCCAAAACAGTTAGTCATACTTTTTGATTTTATTAATACCGTGAGCCAGCTATTAGTCTCAGAGTAGTACGGCACGCTACATAATTACTTTCCCTTAAGGAAGCCTTTTACAAATGTCGCTTTGATGACAATTCCATCATTTGATTGTGCGAAATTAAAAACGACTAATGTACGATATGCTTTTAGTTGCGACAGTTTTTACATACACACACACTCCCATACATACTTGTCTGGGTTGCCGAACGGGTCGCCAAAGGCCTATTAAACACACATAATTTAGTGTCACAAATGTTACTTATTAAGAGTGATAATCATATATGATTATTATGATCACTAATGCGCTATCAGTTAAAGTGCCAATTAACTAATAAATGTACAGATTGTCTGATTGAGTCCCTTAAAATGGAAAAAGAATTCTTTAGTCCTTCCATTAACGAGTGACACGTTTGCAATTGAGTAGATGACTGTATCGTAAATAAATACCAATGTCCACTACATTAAAACTAATATCGCGAAACATTTCGTAAAATACAATTAACATAGCTTTTTTGTATTATTACGAATTTTTATCAAATATACAGTGAAAGATATTGTTCAATTGAGTAGACTAAAACAGTGACGTCACAATTTGGTATTTAGTTTATTTTCATACAAAATAGTCGTTTTGACAGATGATAAAAAGTAACTAATTTGACTAATGTGTCATCTAGCCTATTACTCGTAGTCACATATAATTCTGTTTTGATGTTCTCAAAGCCGACAACGCACTTGTGTGTTTTAACTTGCAAGTTTCTATGAGCGGAGGCAAGTTTCAGGTGTTCCGTCTACTGGTTTCCTGTCAACTGTTGACGTCACGGATGGCCTAGTAGTTTAAGCGGTCGCCACGCCGCTCTCTATTACGCTGAGTGCTGTGGGTTCAGACACCACATGGGACTAGACTTTGTGTGATCCATAAATTGTTGTTCTGAGTCTGGGTGTTCGTTGTGTCCGTTTCTTGTATGTTTGTAAAGTTCCACGTGACACAGTATTTATTCCCTTTTAAGATATACATAATAAATAAATATTTATATATACATATATGCTAAACTAAATCTTCAATTGTTGGCCATGGTTTTAATTGTAAAAACGTTTTAGTGTATTTGTAGTTAAATAATTTAAATTTGATAATTCAATTATGCGAAAGGATTTATCAGATTATTCGCATAAACGAACACGTATTTCACGTTCGAATTGACGCTTTAAAATATAATAACTTGTCACTTACAAATTCAATTTAAATATTATGTAAATTTACTTGAAGCGTCCCAAGCGAATTTACATAGTTTAATTTAATTTATTTTCGCTCTAAATATTATTATCAAACAATATTATTTAAGAAGAGTGTATAACGACTATACTAACGACTCTTTATAAATACTTTTTCAAGTCGGACTTTACAGCTCGAAGGCGCTGGCATTTCCTAAGACTCTGGAAAGAAATTTATTTATTTATTTAGTACATGGAACACTAACAGCTATTTACAGGATAATATATTATCTTTCATAGTCATTAGAAAGCCAATTACAAGGTATAACTTATAAAAATACATTAGAGTTACAACTTTAGTGTAATCGAATATAATTTGATAAACACTAATTAATTAAACCTCGTTACTATCAACATGGTCAAATAACCTGCAGATGCACGCATCACAACACTGCAATTTTAAACAATAACAAACACAGAAATGCTGAAACAAACCATACAGGTATCCTTTCTTTTAAGTCCACGAATATTGATTAAATAAGAACTAACCGACTACAGTATAGGATCTATGGTGGGTCTTTTGAGGAAAGGATCACAGTTTTGAGTCAACCTGTCCATACAGACGGCATGCGAGCCAACGTAACTCATAACCAGTATTAGGTAAGATTAACGATCCGAAGCGCGACCCTACTGGATTTGGGTAGGTAGGAAACACTCAAAATCACCAATAAAAAGAAACTAAATACGAACTAATATCACAAGCCTAGATTTACCCTCACATGCATAAAAAAATTAGTATTGCAATTCGATTTCCATATAAGGAGAAATAAACAAATAATAATATAATAGGTATACAAAACATTAAAAAAAAACAAAATACGAAGTAAAACGATAAATTCTGTCTCTTTCAAGCAACAAACGTAAATGCGGGAGTAAGCAGAATCAATGCCAAGCAAACTTGTCATTTAAATAAATCTAAATATGGTAGTAAGCCTTGAAACTTGAATTTGTTAAAACTTAATTCTTGAAATTTGCTTGAAATTTTATTGTTCCCTCTGGCATCGAAAAGACATGTTTACTTTTTGTAATCTAGTCGTTGGCAACAATAGTTTATCTTTATTTCTAGTGTTCATGTCACGAAGATCGCTAAGCTAAATGAATGTTTTTCTTTTCTTAGATATTTTGAGTTGTCATGGTACCAATTTCTTTAAATATACCCTTGGTGACGGTCTATAACAGAGATTATAAATTACGTGAACATCCCTCTTCTTCAACACAAAGATACTTTGATTTCATGCTCCGCAAAAAAATATTATATGATATTATACAGTGAAAATAGTTAAAATACACTAGTCTAACTGTTTCTATATTACTTAATTGAAGAATTTTGTAAACTACGTATGCTGCAGAGCTGCGGCTATTCGACAATCCATCCATGTATGGTAGCTATTACTAGATTATACTCAAAAACTTGGCAGTTATACCCAAAAACCATTTATTAGAACACTGGTTTCAACTTTTTTGGTATTTAGTGTTAAAATCTGTCATATCTAGTTTTATTTGGTTTAAAAATCAATTATTAACATTAAAATCCAAATCACACAACACTTTTACACATAGAGAAAAATACATACAAAATTTGTGGGAATACGTTTCCTTACCGTTTCGCGCCATCTATTCGCAGTTCGCATAAAACTATATATATATGTATATTACATGTATTTGCCAATTCAAATTTGTAATTTTTAGAAATCTGGTTATTAACAAAATGAGCGATCACATCGTCAAAAGAAAATTTTATTGAAAAACATAGTTTAGAGAGTTCAGTAATATATGTAACTTTACTGTAAAATATTTATTTGTAAACACAGTAATATATACAAATCAACATGTTCTCGTTTTTCTGTGTTTCTGTGTACTCATTGTAAAACAACAAAATAATGTAATAGTCACTTTCTCAAAACTGGAGTCTCTATCTCACAAAATAACAATTGACTTTTAAAATAAACCGAGATTTCCAGAAATGGTGCGCAAGTAGTGACAGATATTATTCCTGCAGTGTTACCAGTAAACGACATGAAATCATTAGTTTATATTTATATTCTGGATAATCTGTTCTATACTCTATTATTTAATTATCAAAAACTTAATTAATAATTTCCAAGTTTGGATTAAAAAAATAAAATCATTTTTAAACTTAAGTCTATAATTTCATTAATATCATTACAGCAAGAATTATATCGCTGTTCTTGTTCACCACTTTCGTTGTCTCTGTCGAGTCTGAAAACACCCCAATCAACATTTTGTATAATAGAATAGAATGGAGATTGATCGACCCTGCTATAAATAACGTTAAGCAAAAGCGATAAGTGACACAGCTTAAAAATCAGAATAAATGAATGAGTGAATGATTAATTACTTCATTGTTCACTCTTGACGTAAGAAGGAAGGATGTTAAAGTTAAACGTTAACCTGCGTGTCTGCCTGTGGCATCATGACTCATTATTGGAGAACCGATTTTTATTTGTATGTATAAGAATAAATAACATTGCATTTACAAATTATTTACTTTTTATTTATTTAGGCTTATAAATAAATTACAAGTTTAAACGTAACCTCGGTTTTTGTACTAAGCTCGTGTCTTGTTTCGTGGTAACAAAGACGAGATTTTGCATTAATTATTTATTTACAACTGGACAAGGTTACAGATTGTTTTTTTTTATCTTTTTTTTTAATTTTAATACATACATCGGCAAAGGCATATTTAACGGCCACTTTTCGGTAGTGTTTTGGTTCCGTGTAACAAATAGTGAGCCTTTTGACGTTAATAGAGATATTTTGATTACCAGAGCCTCGTCCGTTGATCAGTAGGTGTACCATTTGCAGGTGAGGTCGATTTGGGGCCTTGAGTTCTTTTAGTCGGAACTCCCCGTGGGATTTGGACGTGGAAGTGCTCGTCGAAATTTATCGGCGGACGTTTGAATTCCGGGCGGGTGGCATACGGCCCCCGCTCGAACAGATACGTGAGAAACGTGAGGCCACTTGTCGGAGCTACGATGGTTCTTTGGTCGCCCCAGCTGGAGACTGTTCAATCGGTCATTGTCGCGTGGGCAGGACAAACCATGGGACCCTTTCCTTCCGACTGACGCAGGTCCTTTCCGGGCATGATTGCTTCGTGAAATATCTGTACTTGGTCCGTATGAAGAAATTGAGTCCTGTTTGTTCTGCCTAGGCGGCGCAGCGTTAGGCTCTCACTACAGTTATTGGAGGATATCTCTCGGTATTGACCGTTATACGCTCCATAGCCAATAGCGACAGCTGCTTTACCACGGTCGTGATCTGCTGCAACACTCAAGAGCAATGTAAGTATAAGGCTTATACATAGCATACATACATAAGGTATGTGGCGACTTCCACATTACAGCAAAAAACAAAAATATACAACAGCGCCATCTAGCGAAGATACATCGAACTACGAAGTATAATAATAAACTACGAAGCAACTACTAATCCTGTATCGCGAAATAGAGAATCGCGTGGCAATTAGCATATATACAACATCCCAACATCAACCGTTGGGCCGTGGCCTACCAGGCATGATCACCTCGCCTGGTCGGAGGATCCTCCCTTTGTGTCCGAGGGACGTGAGACCCGTTCCCTCCAGAAGATATATACTTTTTGAACATTTTGAGATAAATAAAACTGGATACAATCACTTATAATATAGTAACTAGCACTTTTATTACTCAATTTGTTCAAACATTTAAAATTAAAAACGAAGACCTGAAGTCGAATTTATAATTGAAAAAATTGTAAAAAGAAATGTTTTGTTTACAACACTTTTATTCCTGTTGAGACCTATTTTATTCTCTAGGTTTTATTTTAATTTTTCATTTTATTTGTATTTTTTTATTGATTTACATATTTCATTTTTAAGGCATTTAATTTTTCTTTTGCTATTTTTACGTTACTTTCGTTTTAAGACTACATTTATTTTTTTAGAGCCGCTAGACCAACTGTCTCTGGTCTAATGGTAGTGTATGCGATAAAGCATCATGAGGGTTTAATTCCCAGGTGAGTCCAAAAAGATATTAATGTATTTTTCTGATAATAGAAAAGCTAATGCCAGGAGTTTGGCAGTTGAGATCCATACTTGATATGTCGAGAAAGGGATTCTGTAGCGTTATAATGATGAAAGTTTTTTTTTAAAACTGATCAAGTAGCTTTTGAGTTTACAAAAATACAAAATGTTTTTAATATTAGTACAGACAATTAAATAAAATTACCACTCTTTTAAATTTCAAACTTTCTTCAAATGTTGCTATTTTATTAAATTATTGAGTTTTTTTGTGTGTTTTATCTCCAAAGTTAATTAAACTCTATAAAAGTAACGTAAATGTTAACAACAAGTAGAGTCTACAGTCATAAATTGTCCAAACAAAACAAATATTACGTAAATCAGCGGCCATGTTATGACGTCAATAAGATGGTGGATCCATTGAGTAAAAGCACGATGGCTATGGAACCAGAAATTCGTGTGCAATGCGCATGACAGCGGTATTACAGCCATTGATAGAGTGAAGAGTGCTTTATGCTCTACGATGAGCTTCCGATACGACTTGCGATAACTTAACGATTGTAAAATAAAACTTGGCAGTTAACTTTTCTTTTTAAAACAAATTATTAATGATAATAAATAATATGTGTTCAAAATTTGAAATCAATATGATCGCAAACCCTTCTATATCATATGTAAAAACAAAATACGAAATCTCCACTAGATACTACCCGCTATTGTAGCATTCGTAATTTATGTGTACTTACTTATATATATTTATATTTATGTTACGTACATAATTTTAATACTCGTACGCAATAAATATCTACGACTATCAGTGTGTATTTTATGTACAAATATTTATAAGACACGGGGATCGCTCAACGTCTAAACATACTCGTAAAATGGTCGTTGTGAAAGTGCAAGCGTAAAACTTTTTGTTAAGTTGAAATGAATTTTACACACGTTAAGTCATTGAAAACGTCGCATGTAAACGGCTTTGAACCGAACCGAAATCACTTTTTTTGAAAGCATACTACAAGGCTCTCAGACACTCAGATACCGCCTTCACCGCCGGTTGTACGGAGGTCCACCAGCTCGGTATAAAATAAACCGCGAACTTAACATTTTTCAATTTCGATTTAGGAACACTTTTGTTTTCGGCACTTTGAGTTTTGAAATTTGACAATAGTATAGAATTAAAATATATGTCAATAGTTTCTGGTGAAGCTTGAACAATATATTCGTTCGGAAACGCGGTAAGTTTAGATTTAATTATAAATACTTATTTATATTTTGTTGCTATGGGGGGGAAACTACAGTGATATTGTATCTGTATGTATTATTTTTTTTATTTTTTTTTAAGTCTGTTTAGTGTTAACTATTTAGTATGAGGCATATACTTCTAAAAGTTTTTTTTTAAAATAACAAAAAAGAAGTCAACACATGAAAGGTGATAAAGTATAAAGAATGCTTCTTTTTTAATTTAATTATTGAAGTCTGTTTATTGGCCTTATTTATAAGTTACTTTTACGACGATTTCACGTTCTACGAAGCGTAGCAAATTGGCTACGCTTTCGGTGCTACGCGCTACGTGAGCGTGTATCGTAGAAAGCTTAAGCAATATTTTATATTATCAAAATGTTTATTCTTGTTATGTTATGTAATGAAACGCTGTACTATAACATTACAGACGTAAATAACCTGTTTAAGTAATATCCTACGCAATACTTTAAAATATAGTTTTTCGTAGATTTTCTCTTGGTATTATTAGATCTGGAATTATTTTCTCTTTTCTCTAACTGACTTACTAAGTATCAATGAACTAATATATATGTAGTGTTAACTAACTGTCAACTAACACATTGCTTAGTAAAGCACCTTTTATGTAAAATTGATCTAATTACGAATAAATTTATTTAGTTTTTTGAACTTTCCTGGAGCTGATCTCATGGTGGTAAAAGGAAGTTGACAATGGAACTCTTTAATGGCTTATGCTCTTAGAGTTTAGCCTCATATGATACAATATGATGGTTTTAATAAGTAGGACTTCGTAAGAGTGGCCTGCAGAATGATTTAGACGACAGATAGTGTATGTAATTTATATTTCTTATTTCATTTTGTTTTTGAATTCTTAAGAGAGATTTTTTCAGTTTATTGATTCAAATCAGGCAAACGTATATTATATTCGTTTATTATACTCGTTTATTATATCTAAATTTTGTGAGCCTATTGCTATCTACTTAGACTCTTTCGACGCCATTCAACGGAACAGGATTGTTTCATGTATAGAGTCGGTTCGATGCGATCGTGATAATTTGATTAATGGGTATAAGGACATTGCAGGAGATTAACACATACAACATTTAGACGATGAATGGAAACTGTCATTTAATCTAATAATTATAACTAATTAAATAGTTACTACTTCTATCTATATTTTAAATAATAAATATAAAGTAAAGTGCATACAAATCATTTACAACACCCTATTATAGTCAACTAAACGTGTTAAACTCCTGAGAAAGGAGGTTTTGGCCTCCTGTACCACTCTGGTTAGGCTTTTTTTCAAGTTCTCTTTGTTTTGTCTATGTATTTGCTGTTGTCCTGCGTAGTACTGTGTACAACTACATACTATTAATATTTTTCAAAATACGCAAATAAAATTCAAATAAATGTCAAAGTAAATGTGTAAACATACTTAAATTCGATTAATTACTCATGTGTATTTCGTATGTCTGACACACAACGCCATCTAGCTTCAAACTGAGCAGAGCTTGTACTATGAAAGCTACATTGACTGATAAAATACTTTACACTGTTTTGTTAATATATACAAATTATAAAGAAACCCAAACTTCGAAACAAATATTTGCAGATCATATAAACATTTGGTCCAACCCGGCGAATCGCACTCAAGACAACACAGTAATTCGCATACGCTACTATAACGCCGAGGCTGTTAAATAACTAAAACATTATATATATAGAGACTCGAAACACAAATAAAAATAGAGATAACCCTGAACACACGCTGGTATAACGCAGCCTTGCTTTTGTCATGTAATTACACGCATATCTGTACAAACTGTGTTTTAATTTACCAACTCAATGCTGTCTGTTCCAGAGTTCCCTTATTTTACCCTTCTCTATCAATGAGAGCGCCGTTACTCATTGTTCTTTAGTAAATACGATTTCGTATCGTAACGATATTGCTTGGAACACTTAAATGATATATAGAATGCAATAAATACCAACCCGTCTGGCCAATACCTCCTTTCTAAGGAGAGGCCTATGTCGAACAGTAGTCATGTTTACAATATTTATAAATGAGTGTTACAAGTTCCTGCGCATCATCACTTACTAGTAGCGTTCCCAGCAGTGGACTATTAAAGACTGTGGATGATATGAGCTAATAGACTAGGATTCAAATTTAAGTGATAGTTAAAATAGAACAATTTTTTTCATTTAAATGAAATTGGGCCGGCCATGTCTCCCGACGAACCGATGGTCGCTGGAGTCGAAGTGTACTAGAGTGGATACCACGATTGGGCAAACGTAGTGTAGGGCGCCCTGCGGTGCGATGGAACGACGAATTAAAGAAGGATGCGAATTGCCCAAGACCGGGATCGTTGGCGCTCCTTGGGGGAGACTTTCGTTCAGCAGTGGACGGCGATAAGTTGATTGAGAAAAAATGAAATTTAATATAAAAGTATCAGTCATTTTAAATACTATTTTTAATACAATTGATTTAACAATAAGTTTATTTCGGCGTGTCCAGTACTAGAATATTAAAAACTATTGATTTAAACATGTCATTCGTGCGTATAGCTATACAATCACGCTTAAAGGAGCAAGCAGACCAGTGTTAGACACTCATATTTTATAATTTCAATCTCTCTTAGGAACAAAAGTTACTGGGTATCAATCAAGTGTTGTAAAATTATTTCTTTTAAGAGCTCCCGTTGCGTGCGCCGCGTAAATGGTTAAAGTTTTGCAAAAATAATGTATGTATGAACAAATTCTTCCCATTTAAAAGTTTAAAAAAAAATCAGCGATGACACATGCCCATTTATTAAGGTTGGCTTACTATCAGCTTTTTACAAATACAAATTAGTACCCGCTATGTAACATTACGCTACGGGTAATAGAAAATATAGACGAAGCTGCGTGGGTCAGCTAGTATAATTATATTACGTTATATCATAGTTATGTACTTGTTATGTACAATAATAAAATATTTATGAGGAATTAGGAAAACGTGACTAATACATGTTTTTCCAAGCTTACGACTCTAGAAGCAATCACAAATGGTTCGATAGCCGTGTATAAACATAAAATCGATCGTAAAATGTAAGCCCTAAAGTACTTTATTGTATAATTATTTTCTTTCCATTAAAAATTGTGTATCTTTGTCATCGAAAAGCAATCAAAATGATTTCTGTTAGTTTGACTGGCCTGTTGATCTAGTAGTATCTAAAGGGGCTTAGAAGGGTTCTATAATCACCATAAACAAATAATTGTGAGATGAGTATGTCTGAATGTAGATTATATATAATATATGCAAGTTTATATATATTATACGAGTAGAAGATTAAACGTTAGATTTATCAGGTAGCGTTAACGCTTATTAAATAGTAGAGCCACGCTGATTTCAGCACGAGCGGGCCGGCTCGACCGGGGCAATACTACCCTCCCACAGAAGACCAACCTTAACCGCCAGCATCCGTGCTATCGTGTTACGTTCGCGAGTGTGAGACCGGAAGCCCATTGATGCAGGGGCGACAGTTATCGTGATAACTGTGTGAGCCTTACACTGCCACGATGACTGTCATGCCTTTTACATTCCCAAGCGGGGCGTGAAAAAGCATCTCACTAGGCCGCCATAGTATGGGTCACCACACTGCATTATCTGTATTTGTAATGAGTATGGTGACCACAACTCTTGGATTCTATTCATGCTTTCCATCAGGCAGAGTAGAGTCACTTTGGCAGGCTCTTAATATAGAAAAAAAAAGAAAACCTTCTTAGCACTTAATAGTAAAACTGGTTCACAGAAAATCAATGTTAAGAATGTCTTTCAATGCTTGTGACCAAGTTAGATAGGTCTCTGGTAGGCTAGTAGTAGGCTCTTTGCCAGATAACTACAGTTTTCTTTTCACAAGTCTTGTTTTTTTTTGTTTAAAAGCCATGCCAGAATTAGGAATATATCCTGTATAGCGGGGGACTAAACAAACATACAAGAAACGGATTTAAAAAACAGCTAGACTCAGAACAACAATATGTGGATTACACATTGTCCCATGTGGGGTTATACCCACAACACTCAGCGCAGTAGACAGCTGCGTGACGTTTAAACCACTGTGACAACCATATGTCAGATATATATCAACAACCTTTCTCTGTCAAATAATGTTAAATGTCAGATAATTATCTGAAACTTGAAAGATATTCGTATTTGTTAAGAACAAATTGTTTACCTCATATCATGTCTTTCGGGAATACCCGACGTCATAGACTCCACTGGGGGACCTTATTAAGTAATAAAATGTCCCGTCAACTACCTGACACCTAAAAATATTCGGGAGATTCCCGACATACGTCAGTAAGTAAAGATGTTTATGCTTTATAAATTGTAATTCTTGTTTGAGCCCTGTCATTTCATTACTTTTTTCTTAGTATGTTGGCAGCTTATATTATATTTCACGACCTTTTCATGAAACCTGTTGGTGTAATGGACGGTAGTTGGTGGTTCGTTTCCCAGCAGGGACAATTTATTGTATGAATACGATCATTTATTGTGACATTAATATGTATTAACAGTCCACTGCTGGACATAGGCATTTATTATGTGTCTGGGTGTAGTTTTTCTTGAATATTTAGAAATATACAAGTCTGTTTCTGATTTATCTAGTTTAGGATCAGATGGCCGTATGTGAAATGTATAGAGGTTATCAGGTTGGTATAAAAATGGATCACAGTCTGAATTCTGTTGTTAACCATTTCTTAATTCAAGTGTCTTTTGTAGCGAGATGCTTTTTCATGCTCTGCTTGAGTACGTAAAAAGCATGACAGTCACCGTGGTAGTAGCAGTCAACACTTACTACAATAACTGCTACCCCCGCGTCAATAGGCCTCCGATCTTGCGCTCACCAATGAAAGACGACAGCATGAATGCTATCACTTTAGATTGGTCTTCTGTGAGAGGGTAGGCGGTCGAGCAGTGTGACTCTACTAACTAATTCTCTACAATTTTAAAAACATATTTAATTATATATTGATGTAGGGGTGACAGTTATCGTGATAACTATGTGAGTCTTACACTGCCACGATGACTGTCATGCCTTTTACGTCTCCAAGAGTGTCGTGAAAAAGCATCTCACAAGGTCGCCATAGAATGGGTCACCACACTGTATTGTCTGCATTTGCAACGAGTATGGTGAGCACAACTCTTTGGATTCTATTCATGCTTTTCATAAGGCAGAGTAGAGTCACTTTGGCAGGCTCTTCATTTAGAAATAAAAAAAAATACACACAATTTAAAAGTTTATGCAAGATGAAGATAGATACATAAGCAAATATAAAAGAAGAAATGTTAAATATAATAATATTAAATGTAAATAAATGCTAAATTAAATTACGTGTATTATAAGAGCCTGGGCTTATTCTTGACGTAAATTAATTTATCATGAAAGATTTCAAATTCAGAATAAACATCGTTACACTGCCTACACTTCGAAAGAAGTTATTTTTAGAAAGCTTATTGTTACTGCTTGGTATAGGGAATAATTGAAGAACGAGCTCTGAGGGTCTAGGGTGAGTTTATTTCATTTAACTCAATCGTCATGGTAACTGTGTTTGCATGGCTCACAATAAGGGCCTAGTATTAGTTTATATCAGATCTACTCGGTCGTCACAGTGACCATGTTCAGTTTTGTGATTGTCCCGCACTGAACTCTTCGCCAATTGCCACGCTGAACTCGGTCACGGTCGAGAGCGAGTACGACGTATAGGTATCCTAAAATGAACTGTATTAGATCACAGTCCAGTGAACCATTAATAATTTTATGTGGAGTACACAATCCGTCTCCCAGTCTCTAAAATTATCATGCTATAGTCTTTAAACGCATCATCGTATGTCGATATCTTACGGCTCAACTCACATTATTTTTATCGTTTCAAATTTGTCTATATTTGTATTATATGGGGTGGGTCAAGAATTCGTTTGTAGAAGGAACGAGTGTCATATCCTCCAACACAAAGGGCGGATCCTCCAATCAAGCGAGATGATCATGCCTGGCGGGCGACGGCCCAACGGTTGACGTTGGGATGTTGTATATATGCTAATTGCCACGCGAATCTTTATTTCGCGATATTTCTATACAGGATTAGTAGTTGCTTCGTAGTTCATTACATTCATACGTTTCGTTCATAATTCGTAGTTCGATGTATCTTCGCTAGATGGTGCTGTTGTATATTTTTCTTTGTACTGTAATGTGGAAGTCGCCACACGTTAATATTTGAATCGAACATTCCGCGTAAACATGTTACAGGAGTTCTTCGGACCAATGCTACTGATATTTGCTGGCTACAATCATAACACATGGTTTCAACAAGATGGAGCCACTTGTCATATACATACAATGAGTCCCTGCCGGTGGTCAAAGACATGTTTCTGGAAAAGCTGATTGCAAGACGATTCGACATTTCATGGCCACCCAGAAGTCCGGATCTATCCCCAGCAGACTTTTTTTGTGGGGTTGTTTGAAGAATCGTGTCTACATCAATAAATCAAACTACGGCAACTAAAAGAAAAATCAGCGAAGAGATGTCGGCGATCTCGCTGACTCTGTCGACGAGTATTCGAAAATTTCGGTGCTCTCTTAGAAGAGTGCACACGTCGAAACGGTGGTCATTCAGACGATATAATTTAGAAAAAAATTCTAATTAGATTTCTTGTAGATAAACAATTTTTATAATATATCAAATGTGTTTTTTTATACGATTTTTTTAAATGTTAACTAACTCATGACCCACCCTATTGACAAGAGTCCAGATAGATACACAATATTTTACATTATACTTCTGATTAGAGCGTCATAAAGAGTTTTTAATGATTTACTTTGATAAAAAGGTTTTGCGTTACGAAGTACACAGGCCGTCATGCGATGTGCTTTACTGTATACGGTATGACTGTGATCACAATGAAGTCAGAATTTAAACTTATACTATATATTTTTTTCTATATTAAGAACCTGCCAAAGTGACTCTAATCTGCCTAATGGAAAGCATGAATAGAATCCAAGAGTTGTGGTCTCATTGCAAATGCAGACAATGCAGTATGGTGACCTGCACTATGGCGGCCTTGTGAGATGCTTTTTCACACCCCGCTTGGGGACATAAAAGGCATGACAGTCATCGTGACAGTGTAAGGCTTACGCAGTTATCATGATAACTGTCACCCCTGCATCAATGGGCCTCCGGTCTCACACTCACCAACGAAACACGACAACACGGATGCTGGCGCTTTAGGTTGGTCTTCTGTGGGAGGGTAGTACTGCTCCGGTCGAGCCGGCCCGCTCGTGTTGAAATCAGCGTGGCTCTACCGCCTCCTAGTAGCTTTATACTATCTTTACCTACCTTTTTACTACCTCTTTTCTTATACTGTAGCTCTTTCTATAGTAATGGCAACAATGTTGACTGCACGACTGGCCTAGTGGTTTAAGCGGTCGCCACGCCACACTCCACTTCGCTGAGTGTTGTGGGTTCAAATCCTACACGGAACAACACTTTGCGTGATCCACAAATTGTTGTTCTGAGTCTGGGTGTTCTTTGTGTCCGTTTCTTGTATGTTTGTAAAGTCCCCCGCGACACAGGATTTATTCCTAATGCGGGCGTTGTCTTTTTGTAAAAAAAAAAAAAAAAAAAAAAAAAAAAAAAAAAAAAAAAAAAAAAATGTCATAGTTTTAGTGGTTTTCTGTTTTTGACGTGCCTGTTGGTCTAATGGTTAGTGATCCTGACTGCTGCACCAGAGGTCGTAGGTTCTATTCCCATCCAGTACAAATCCTTGTGCGATGAACGCGTTCATTTGTTCTGTCTCTGAGTGTAATTTATCTATGATATGTATGTATGTATTCAGAAATTTATAAGTATGTTTATGAGCCGTCTAGTTACCAAAGTACAAGCTTTGCTTAGATTGGATGACAGACAGACAGACGGCCGTGTGTGAGATGTGTGAGGATATTATTATTATATTATATTATTCTATAATCTGTCCGTGTGGTGACGGATTGAGAATACATAGTGTTACTATCCCTATTCATACTGTGGGTGTCGTAAGAGGCGACTAAGCGAACAAAATATGCAGTACAATATCGTTACAAAGAGAAGTAAAACTTGAAACAAACCCTATTCCAACCCGTCTGGCCAGCCTGGTATAGTAGGCCAAAACCTCCTTGCTAAGGAGAGGCCTATGTCCAGCAGTGGACTGTAAAAGGCTGTTGATGATGATGATGATTCTATAATCGGACAGTTTTATTTGTGTTCAAAGTCATTGAGTTGTATAAGTATTGCACATTTTGATTTTGATACTAATTTGTATACTATTTAAAATGATCGATTTTTAATACAACTTAAAAACTGAGATATAACAGGCAAATTCAATATTCGTAAGTCTCATGACAAATCTAGCAATTGAGGTATTACATTATGACACCTGAGCCTTCTGCTAGCAACGATAATGCAGAGTGACAAATCCCTTTGTCTGAATAATTTACATAAAAATCTCTTTGGCTTTTATGCTATTAGCCACATTTGCATGTCATGTTATTGTAAATAAAAATAAAAGTATAAATAAAATACCATAGAGGTTTGTCTTTAGCGACACTGAAAAAAAAAACATTTTAAATCTCATAAAGAGTAATAAAACAATAAAATACTTAATCCTAAAAGATCTTTGTGTTACTGGGTCTAATAAAAAGTATTCTAATTTCAAAATCCTCCAATCAGGCCAGCCAGCGATTAAGGTTAATCTTGACATAGACATTTTTACTGTTTGAGTGACAGAATTCGAAAACAGAATGCTTTCAGCTTTCAATTGTAAATTCAAAATTAGACTACATTTTGCCGAGATCACAAATCATTGCCAGTTTTATTTAAAGCTTTACTTTATAATGTGTGAAAAGGTGAAATGGATATAGAAGCAAACTGTATTAACGTGTGTATTTAAGTAGAGGATGGAACGTCCCTCATACGTAATGAGAAATAAATAAATGATTAAGGTCAAAAATAACAGGAACGCGCTCGGGTCTGGACGTGAATGATTAACGACAGACGGCCTTTGGTGTTCTAAATTGTGACATCATGATATTATGAGAATGGTTCTCATTTTAAACATAACCTATTAGGTAAGTAAACAATGTTATATGATTTTATTCATATCATATTTAATTATATTAAAGGGTTTTGTGTAAACGTTAAAAAGATTATTTCGGTTTAAGTCCACTAATCTTCACATGAAATTAATATTCAGTAAAAGTTTCTTTGCTTTTTAAAGCATGAGTGAGGCTACCAATTCATATTTCCTCCATCTTCGTGAGAGGAGTGACTACCATGCACTTACGTCATTCGTTAGCTCGTTTACAAGCGATTGTTTCTTAACTTACAGAGAGTCTAGTGAGAGTTAATTTTACATCAACTCGGACGTCGATGGCGACCATATTTGAATGCCTCGATGGCGCAGCGGTAGCGAAAGCGACTGCAATGCTTCAGGTCTCGGGTTCGATAGCCGGGTCAGACCAAATGTTTGTATGATCTGCAAATATTTGTTTCGAAGTTTGGGTGCTTTCTATGTTTATTATGCTTTCTATATATTGTATGAATTTACAAAAAAAAAGTATTTAAGTATTCTATCGGTTACTCTAGTTATCATAGTACAAGCTCTGCTTAGTTTGAAACTAGATGGCGTTGTGTGTTGAATGTCCGAAATATTTATATTCGGCGTTATGATTGGTGAAGAGTTAGCGCGGGCCAAATAGAATGATTTATCGATAACGGTACTCACCTATCGTCACGTGACATAAATAATGATACCACACATTAAGTTTACACGGACGACCAATAATTTCTAACACACAACACTTCATACACTACGTACCGTGGCTAGATTAAAGTCTATAGACCACTCGTACATACACGAAGCCCCCTCAGTGTTGACCATTTCTATTCATGAATTTATTTGTCCATTTGTATTTGTGAGCGTGTTTCTATGTTTAATAAGTATGTATTTACATAAGTTATCTAAGGAAGTTTGGATATCGATAGCCATGTGTGATTTTTTTATCGATTTGGCGGCAAATGAGAAATCAAATCCTTTGGTCAGCTATGAATACCAGCACAACCACAGATAGGGTTTGGTTTAAGCGATCGCCACGCCGTTTTTTACTGCGCTGAGTGCCGTGAGTTCAGACCCCACATGGGCAAACATTTTGTGTGATCCACAAATTGTTGTTCTGAGTCTGAGTGTTCTTTGTGTACGTTTCATGTATGTTTGCAGTCTCCCACCACACAGGATTTATTCTTAATGCGGAAGTCGTCTTAGAAAACAAAAAATGTCAACTAAATATTCGTTGCCATCTTGAACTGACTCAGACAACCAGGCATTAATTATGGACTTTTGCAACTCATGAGTCAGAAGTTAACTGGCGCCCTTTGAGTCCTCCAGGATCACGGGGAGAAGATGTTTAGGTTATGGTCACCTCGCTCGGTGAAAAGTGGGCCTGCACATTTGTGACCTGGCATGGTTCCCCTACACATGAGTACAATGAAGTGTTTGACGGTGGTGTGTCCATGTGGTGACGGATAAAGAATATATAGTGTCACTACACTCTTTCATACCATAGGTATCATAAGAGGCGACTAAGGGAACAAACTACACAGGATAATATCACTGCAAAAAGAAGCAAAATATCCTAACCCAATCTAACCCATCTGGCCAGTGTGGTATAGTAAGCTGCAAACTCCATTCGAAGGAGACGATAATGTCCAGCGGTGGACTATAAAAAGCTGTCAATGTGATGTGATGAAGGGTTTTAATATTCAGATCTCTGGTTACTAGGTTCTCATGTGTCATTTTCGATAAAAGCTAATTAAATATAGTTGGATTGTTCACCTAGTGTTTAGTGATCCAGACTGCTAAGACAGAGGATTCCATTCTCATCCAGAGCAAACGATTGTGTGATGAAGGTGACTATTTGTTCTGTATCTGTGTCTAATTTATCTTTATATATGTGTCATGTCCGTCCAACATAAAGTGAGGATCATCTGACCAGCTGAGGTGATCATGCCGACCCAACGGTTGATGTTGGGAGATTGTGTATAAGCTAATTGCCGCGAGATTTTGTATATCGTGATTCAAGATTAGAAGTTGCTCCATAGTTCATTACTCCGTAGTTCAATGTGTCTTAGCTAGATGGTGCCGTAGTATGTATTTTTTTAATTGCGTTTTATGTGGAAGTCGCCACATATGCGTGCAATTTGGTTACCATTTTTTTTCTATATTAAGAGCCTGCAAAAGTGACTCTACTCTGCCTGATGAAATGCATGAATAGAATCCAAGAGTTATGGTCATCATGCTCATTGCAAATGCAGACAATGCAGTATGGTGACCCACACTATGGTGGCCCTGTGAGATGATTTTACACACCCCGCCTAGGGACGTAAAAGGCATGATAGTCATCGTGAGAGTGTAAAGCTTACACAGTTACCACGATAACTGTCAGCTGCATCAATGGACTTCCGGGCTCACACTCACCAACGAAACACGACAACACAGATGCTGGCATTTTAAGTTGGTCTTCTGTGGGAGGGTCTACCCCAGTCGAGCCGGCCCGCTCGTGCTGAAATCAGCGTGGCTCTACTACCTGACATGACCATAATTATTGCTCTGCAAATTTGGAATCAGACGGCCGTATGTGAGATGTATAAGATTATTATTATTAAAAACGTTCCAAAATATTCCATTACATCTTTATATTATACTATTTGAGAAGGAGACGCTTGTTCCTAAAATAGTCCTATTCAAATTGAGTAGTTCTACGAGTAATTTCGTGGACAATGACTATATGAACCTGTTAATGTTATATTCTTGTCTGATATATTACGAATAGATTGTCCCGATAAATTATTCCACATACTGGTTATCGTGGGTAGATAAGGTCTGCTAACCTCTATAAATAACATAAATATTGGAGATATATTAGAGGTATATCAAACGTCCATTATCACCAATGTTGTGGTCCCTCGTAATCAGTGGCGAGCCTATTGCCGGTAATTTAGATGTTTTGTTTTCCAGAGCCTCGTTCCTCGTCCAGCAGGCAGGGAGTCCTAAGTTCTTGGTGGGAACTCTATGCAAATTGTACATTTAACATATAATAATATCGTTACACATCTTGCGTATGGCTGTCTGATCCCAAATTAGGCAAAGCCTGTACTGTAGTGACCAGATTGCTAATACATAGTTCAATATTTCTAAGTATAACACTATAATTACATACGCTTACATTTTCCCAGTATGACAATCATATTTAAAACTAATTAAACATTCAGTCCGACAATTATCTGATTGGTATAAATTAGAAATTTCTGATAACGGTATAGACGAAGCTCGTTAGATCCCAGCAGCCAGTTTTTATTCTAATAATTCAATTTTTTTTCTTTCAATATGAAAAATGCCGTCGTCATTGAATAGCTTATTGTAAAAATTGCTTTTTATGTAACATAATAACAATTTAACGAGTTTTGGATGTATTCCTTTTGAGCCGTGAGACCTCACCCTACCCGAGTTGAATGATTTAGGCTAATGGGAAGTAGCTGTTAGGTTTTGATACTTGAAAATAATAAAAGTAATAATATTCTTAACATAGCCCAATCCCCTTTTCCCCTGATGTTTGAGGGAGTAGAGTGATTGCAATAGCAAGGAAAGAATTGCTCAATTCATGTATAGCAATTTTTTTGGTGTTTTTTACCGAGGATTATTGTTGCCCAAGTACTCTCAATGGTCACTTAGCTTTGCAACATTGATTTGTACATTCCATTTCAACATAAATACGAAGGTTTGTGAGGATGAAGGTGTGGATGCTTGTTACTGTACACAGAAAAACTCTGAACGGATCTGTATAAAATTTTGTAAAGAATTTTTTTAAATAAAGTAAATTACATACAAGGTAGTATAGCCACGTCGATTTCAACACGAACGGGCCTGGTTGACCGGAACAGTACTAATCGCCTACAGAAGACCAACTTAAAGCAACAGCTTCCATATGTGTCGTGTTTCATTTGTGAGTGAGAGACCGGAGATCCATTGCTGCAGGAGTGAACAGTTATCGTGGTAAGTGTTTGAACACTGCCACCATGACTATCATGGGTTTTACGTCCCCAAGTGGGGCATCAAGAAGCATCTTACTAGGCCACCATAGTGTGGGTCATCATACTACTTTGCCTGCGTTCACAATGAGTATGATGATCACAACTCGTGGATTTTATTCATGTTTTCCATCAGACAAAGAAGAGTAATTTGGGCAGACTCTTAAAATAAAATAAATAGAAAATCTTCCTCCAGGGACCAGGGACCAAGGACCCCAGAAGTCGCTAATACGTTCCTGGAGCCCTTTCCCGACTACCGAGATAGGTCGCTGCGGAGCTTTGTGGGTAGACCGATTCTCCGGGAGTCCCACACACGCTCTTCGTGCCCCTACAGAGGGTATGGTGCGGCAAGCATTCCACGCTTAAAAAAAAAGGTAAAAATAAAACCTTAATATATATAGAAAACAGATTACTTTCCAACTCATCAAAGTAGGTAGGTAAACATACCTTCCTCCATTTTATCGGCAATATAAAAAGTAAAACGCAATTTGTTTACTTAATTGACTTTTTAATGAGATTGTGAGATACTCTGGCTTGCTCTGTGTCGTTTCACGGCGTTTAAAACTCATTTAAGGTTTATTAAATATACGTATAAATATTTTATAATGGTAACACGCTTGTGACTTTTTATGATATTTAATTTTTGTACATTATTGTTCTACTTTTGAAATATACCGCTGAACAAAGGTCTCCCTTGAGAAGTGCAAACTGTCCTGGTCTTGGGCAGTTCGTATTCCTCTGGTGCTAGCCACTTTTCTCAAATCTACGTAGTGTTTGCCTAATTACGGTCTCCATTCTCGGCTTCTGTGCCGGCGTGTTGTGCAAGGAGCTGGCGGGTTGCACGGTGAGCCGATGTCCGTTAGCTGCGCTGTTCGAGATATACTGATGTTAAAGAAACAAAACGTCATCCAAACGTCAATTGGGGTGAGGAAGCTGTGTTAGTTCACATACAAAAATTTCATTGATATTTGGCCAGCGTAGATTGTCTCCAAACTGTATTTGTTTGGCAATGTTAAGTTCAGTAATACGTAGCAAAGCAAGATCTTCAAATGTCACACCTAAAAATTCAAACATACTGCTTCAAGTTCTAACAACTCACATCATCTTTCTAGTAGTTTTCTATCATGATGGTACAATTCTACTTCTTTCTGCGTTACAAATTTAGACGTACCCAAAATCGCCTTCTTCTTTTGAATTTTGATGGTGATGTTAAAGGCTTTGTTGGCCATCGTTGAGAATTTAGAACATAAAGTGGACACCACTAGTGTTTAACCTAACTGTTATAACTGAAATGATACTCTGCGGGCATCAGCGGTACGTGCTGGTGGCATACCCACGCGACCTTAACTCGCAAGACAGGCCGATGGCGTAGTATGTGACGGCTCCGACGGTCTCTGTTATATATCTCCTCGTAGTCCTTTTATGTCAGATATTGACTGCACAATTGGCCAAGCAGTTTAAGCAGTCGTCACGCTGCTCTCTACTGCGCTGAGTGTTGTAGTTTCAAACCCCAAATGCAACAACACTTTGTGATCCACAAATTGTCGTTCTGGGTCTGGGTGTTCTTTGTGTCCGCTCCTTGTATGTTTGTTAAGTCCCCCGTGACACAGACGTTACTAGTGCGGGCATTGTCTTTAAAAAAAAGATATGTAGTTTTATATTCATACAATATAACAAAATACAGGAATTAGGATTATGTAACGATAATTTTCAATATATAACATTAGCAAAATTTTGATTATCAATCAAATAAATAAATGAGATAAATTTTGTAAATGACACAAAAACAAAAGTAAAAATAGCGCGAAATCTCCTGATATAATTCGTCTGTGAGCCCTACCAGAATATCGATCGCGTCAAGGTCACGGCCAGCCTCTTGTTGATAAATCGAGTACGTCTACCTGCTCCCTCCCAGCCTACCCCACTGGCGGGATGTGACGTCAGCTTTCACACCAGCTCTGATTGTCTGTGGTCGGACTAATTGATGTGACAATGTTTGTTGGGGCGTAGGATGTGTTTTCAGCATAATGAGTTACTATTTCTGGCATAATCTGAGTAGGATAACATGTTCGTGCTTGTTAGTAATTACATTCTAAAATATAAAAACTTTTAGTTTGAAATTAATTTCTTTTGGAAACAGATATTTACAAAACTCTGTCTGGTATTTCACGGCTTTCACGGCTAAAGCGCTGAAATTGTTTTATTTTGATGAGAAAAGACGGACATAGACTAATTTTTGTCGTGATAATGGATATAAACGCTGGTGAATAAAACCTAGTGAATCCATAAATATCACTAAAGTTTTTTTTATGTATTTGTACTGGAATAGGCGTTTGTCTTCTATCCCACCTGATGGAAAGTGTAGATGAGGACGAAGGTGGTACACACCCATCCAGAAGAAACCTGTTCACTCTACTCTTAAAGGCTCCAGAGTTCAACTCATCAGGAAAAATAGACCACTAATTAATTAATAAAGTAATCCGGAATATAAAATACGAGTAATAAATATGTATGTACTTAGTAAAACACCCTCGTATCCAGTAAATACTTAGCTATTAACTTTTTTAACCTTACTCTCAACTCCCTACGTTCAAGGTAAGTGGTAATCCTTTATGCAATATGGCTCGTTTTACCGCCAGAGCCTTTTAACTCCGAACACTAAAAAAATAATGTTGATACGTACCCATAAGTATTTGCTCTGAGTGTACTATAAAATAAAAGCAATACATATAGCTAATACATATTAAACGGTTTTATATATTGACTTGTTCTTAGTTTCGTCAAATGTTTACTCTTAAAAAAAGTAAGTGGTAAGTGCTTTTTTTTTTTATAGCAACCTACCAAAGTGACTCTATTCTGCTGATAGAAAGCATGAACATAATCCAAGAGCGGTGGTCGCCGTACTCACTGCGAATGAAGACAGTGCAGTATAGCGACCCACGCTATGGCGTTCCAGTGAGATACTTTTTCACGCCCCGCTTAAAGGACCCGGGATCGTAGTCGGAGGGAAACACGTGGACTGTTCCTGAATTCCAGGCTTTAACTGATTGTTTGCTACAGTCAGCACATAGAGTTACTGCTTTTATTTAAAAACAACTTACACCTCCCAAAGTTTTCTTTCCTTAGATACTTTTGTCAAAATCGTCAGTGGATATTCTAATCCATTGCAATTGAGCTCATAGATCCGTCAAGATGTCCCTAGGTTTTAATCAATTTAATTAAAAAAATACAGTTGTATTTCTACCTTTTGGGCTTAAGCGGATCTCGGTGAGGTGATGACCCGTTACACACGATAGACAAGACGTGGAGTGACATATCGCGTCGTCGTGCGAGTGAGTACAACCTATTTTTTTTAAAGAAAAGTATGTTTGAAGATCTAGTAGGACGCTTAAAAATCATTGCACCTTAAAAGTAATAATTTACGAGTCTATTTATCTAGTAGGTTGTGGTCCTCACTGCTAACTACAGGTTGTCGGTTCCACACAGGATAAATCTTTTTGATACGATCGTCTGTTCTGTGTCAGAGTGTGTCTGTCTGTCTGCTGTCTGGTTACCATAGTACAGGCTTTGCCTAGTTTGGGATCAGATGGCCGTGTGTGAGATGTATGAGAATATTACAGCGTATTCTGTAGTCGGTAGTTATGGATACACCTTGGACATTATTTGTGTTTGTGGCGACTTCCACATTAACGTATGAATGTAATGAACTACGATACAACCACTAATCTTGTATCACGAAAGAGAGATTCGCGTGGCAATTAGCATATATACAACATCCCAACGTCAACCGTTGGGCCGTGGCCCGTCAGGCATCACCTCGCCTGGTCAGAGGATCCTCCCTTTGTGTCAGAGGGACATGACACTCGTTCTCTCCACAGTGTTCAAGATTGACTGATGCCCCGAACCCGAATAAACACAATTGGAACAAATATAACTGAAAATTTTATCCCTGTCGTAGCACAAATAAAATGAACACTAAATCTCATAATTCGTAATTCAATTTGTTACTATTTCCATAAATAAAATAATGTAAGCAAAATGAAATAAACTTGTAAAAACAGAACTCAATTCTAAAACTTTTTATAAGTAAATCAGCAAAGAGAATAAATATATTTTTTAAATAATTTGATAAAATAAAGGTGAATTGTTCGACATGATTCTGATCTTTTCCTCTTTAAAATAGTAGAAGATAAAATTAGATAAAAGTAAATAATTAACTTAAGACATCTTACAAGCTGCCGTTTGATTCCAAACAAGGGGAAACCTATGTTATGGTACAGACGGACAGATAGGTTCATAAATGTATTTGTTTTTTTTCCTGTGCGGAAATCCCTCGGACACCACCTACTGGTGGTTATGTCGGACTCGAACCGACCAAAAACGCACGCTGTTTCAGCTACCAGTAACCGGGGAACCAGGTGTACCCTAGAAAGGAAATCCTGGAATAATATGTGAGACTTAGACACAGGAAGGAGGGACTTATGTCCAACTGTGGACTGTTGAAAGCTCTTGATGATGATGCCAATCACTCCGTGGAGAAATTGATATTCAGGTAACACTAGTTGAAAAACTGACCGACCCCAAATAGTAGTGGGAATGATAAAGGCTAGGAAGATGTTGGTTTAAATACACGGGAGAAAGTAGGAAAGCCCTGTTTCGGCACACAACTGCAGCTATATGCCTCACAGAGACCACTGCAAGGAATTATTTCCTCCCTCTCTTTCTTCTACTCTCTTATTATTGATGGTCGGCTATTAGTTCAATAAGTTTTTCTAGAATATCAATTGTTCCACGGAGTGACTGGCATCGGATCTCCGTAGCCCTGAGGGCGTACTGAATTCATAGGTTGAACTAGTTATCAGCTTATTTGAGAGAACTCACTTTCCGATAACTATTGGCGTACATGTTCATAACAACTGGAACTGATGGTTTAATGGGCTCTACGAGGCACGGACGTGACACATTGCGAACTTGTATACTTCGGGCTGTCATTAGGAATTTCTTGTAAGAAAAACCGAATAATACCTTTTGAACTGAGACGAAAATTGACCTCGAAACCTCTTTATTTGCTCAAGTTATAAGTCCGTGCTCTTTCTTTATCCCTAAATTCTGAAAATGAAGCATTGAATGGTCGGCAATACACTTATGTCTGTCAAATCTTTAATTTTTAACCATTAATGTTAGTTTTTTGCCTTCAAGTACTAATCTGTTTGTTTCATCCTCTAATATTAAAAAAAAATACTAAAGAAAATCCTCTTCATAGTAGATAGTCGATAGTCGTATAGAAAAATGTCAGATTTTTAATTTAAAGTTATCATTAATACAAAACTCTTAAATACTTCTTTGACAATTTCTAATACTTTAATTTACAATTCTTAATTTAAAAAGTAAACGAATAATGAAAAGATGGCGCTACATTCGTATACATAGACAGTATAGAACAGGCCAAGGCAAAAACTTCTAAATATTTAAATAGGTAGAGACAGATTAAATATAGACTAGCAAACAGTGAATTCTATAATGACAGCTTAGGTATTTGTGTCGTGAACGATCGATGCGCTGACCTCATTCGTTCTCATACCACGCGTTTACATCCACAGATTATACAGGATTTTAGAACTATGACGAATGTGTTAATGAGTGAGTAGTACTGGTACGTTTCATTTCACATATCACACTAACAGTAATCTTTGATACTGAGCTGTTGGACATAGGTCCTTCTTTAGAAAGCAGGCTTTGGTCTAGAATACCACACTGGCCAGGCGAGTTGGTATAGGGTTTTGTTTCAAATTTTTATTCTCTTTGCAATGTTGTGTTCTTGTGTAGATTATTCTCTTAAGCGACTGTTATGACACCCACGTTTTGATAGATGTGGTGACACTTTGTACTCTTAACCTGTCACCCCATGGACGGTATGCTATGATTAAAAAATTAGAAATAGATATTGTTGATGTGTGAGTTTTAAAATACATTGGATATTATCTAACACACGGCTGTCTGATCCTAAACTAAACAGAGCTTGTGCTATGATAACCCGACTACGATAAAAGCACTTGTTTATTTCTGAACACATACATGTTAGAGATAAATTATGTCCCGACATAGAAAAAATGATAATTCCTTTCACAGAATTATTTAATCCACGACCTCCAGCTTGGCAGACAGAATCGCTAAGTGCTATGCAACCAGATTATTTTTAACACGCTTTTATTAGCTTTGGTTGTATCTATGTATGTAACGGAATCTTTGTGCTTAATTTTCACTGGTTTCTAAAAATCTGATCAACTGAAACTGTGCACACGTCTCAAGGACCGATGACAATGCGATAATTTGATAATAGTTTTATGAGTTTGTCACAGACTAAAAAATGAAAAATAAATAATAGTTTAAAAAAACTGCGGTGCATTTTGCTGCGATTCATAACTATCCTCTCATAGATAGTTGCCAATAGAATGATTGTAATATTTAAAATATCGAGCACCCCACGATTTTTACTCTGAATTGAATTATTCTTAAATAACTTAAATTTTATTATAATTTTATTTTGAGACGATTCACTATGATTGATTGTTCGATCTTCTACGACTGTAATATTAGACTCTTTGTCATTAAAGATTATTTTCTAGTTTTTAGTTCGATTAGCAATAAAAGCGTGTTTTTTTAGTTTTTTAAAACTATTATTTATTTTAGTATTACAAGACTTCAGTTTAGTATTATTAATTCAAAGAATAAAAACCAATACTGCAGTATATTCATGTTTTGATGGCGAAGGCAATTTTCTTAAACTTGCTTTATAAGCTAGAATCTATGCAATTAAAAAGGCATTATAAGAAATACCGTTTCATTATGAAGTTTTAAGTGGAAGGCCGCCTACGCGTTGCCCTTGCTCGAATAATAACAATAATTAACTTTATTTTCTGAATGTTGGCAAAAAGATATTAAAAAGCACTTTAACACACACATACACACATAGACACACATATGTATACTCGTATATGTATAAAATCATAAATGTGCAAATGTATTCATACTTACATACATACGTACACTACAATGATAATTTTACACACACACACTTTCTTACGGTCTACCGGTACCGTCGACAACATTAGCTACGAGAGCGTAGTGTGAGTTTACTTCACATCGACACACATACGTTCATTTACTACTGTGGACTTTGGGGTCCCAGCCCTCTGGACTCTTTACCAATCGCAAAAGTCGAATGCGGTCAGCATCGAGAGAGTCGATGTGAATACTCAGAGTAGATCTTCTAAAGAGTACATCACAAGATATGATGAGCAGATTTTTAAAAATCAGAGTCTAGTGTTTAACCTTGACACAATGGTGACTCAACTAATTTTAAGTAGTCTAGTTTCATCTTAAAGTTGCCATGACACGTAAGCATTAAAAGACACAGTGACCCACCTCAAGCCATGTCCTCGACAACCATCCGCGAACAAATGAAAAGAAGAAAAAGGTGGTGTCCCTTAGAAGATTCGTCCTATCATTGTTGTCATTCGGCTATTAGGTCGTTATAGACATCGGATTGCTTTTGAAGCAATCTATATTATCACGGTCTCGCATGGCCAAAAGTTGCATTCCGTGTTTTATAATGTACTACATACATACACATACTACATACGTAATACATGTGTCTTTCTACATGGGTGCACGTCTCTTCACCTTGAAATCGACCGGTAGTACACTCGTCAATACCGGTAAAGAATCAGTGCTCACTGTCCTAATTCACCGCACAAGAATATCAGTGCAATTTGTTGGCCGAGTAACAGTTTGCGACGTACAGCACCCTATCGGCTCATACAGATGCACCACAGCACATAGAACTTAGATAAATAGCTTCACAATGTCATAAAATCATAAAATCTCGCCTGTTTCCCCGGAGGGGTTTCTTCACCAGTGTTTGGTCCCATATAATAGGGGTCAAGCTTATTGCCGCTAATTGGGATGTTTTGTTTGCCGGAGCCTCGTCCGTCGATCAACAGGCGCACCATTTGTAGATAAAATTGACTTCAGGACCTAAGTTTCTCGTGGTAAACTTGTGGATCCTACTTGCTTTATACATGAACTTTGGTGTATTAAATGATAGATGTCCAACCACAAATACGACTTAACGTGCTCTTCAAGGCACGGAGAGGTCTCGATGTTAATAGTCACACATCTATAGACAGACCTGTCCAGAATAGCTTACCTTTGCAATGTGTTAACCTACTTGATTATCATTTAGCCACGAGCGTCCGTGTCGAATACAAATATTTTTCTTCGGTAGATGGTAATTAAATCTCTTAAGCCGTGTGTGTACCGCCATATTGAAAAAAGGCAGGCGATACAAAAATATTTTCTCAATGAAATAAGCTACAAAAAGGAAATGCAATGATAGGAAAGGCATATTGTTTAGCTGGGGAAAGGAAAATATTTAACGGAAATCTACTATTTTCCTCATTTCTTATTTAATTTCTTTCCATAAAACTATCAACTTTGTCAGATAACATCTGAAGTGATTTGAATTTATATTCAAATATCCACTACCACCAGTTAAGTGACCTGACTTCTACTGACGAGAATCATCTTCCTAGCTTTTATTATTACCCAGATTGTTTGAGGTTTAAGTTGGTCTTCTGTCAGAGGGTAGTACTGTCCCGGTCGAGCCAATCGTACTAAAATCAGCGCAACTCTAATATCTACCAAATACGACACTATCTGTATCTGGTACGTCACTACATACTCTTTTATCAATATAGGCCAGTCACGCCTAGTATTTAATGTATATCTTTATTTTATACGTACATATAAAGTAAAGAAATATATTCAATAAAAATAAATAAAGTCTAACAAAGTTTGAACAAGTACAAACACGTTTCAAATTTCCATCATGAAAAACAAATACACAAGAATATCTAAATAACAGAAGTGTACTCGGAATTTTGTAAGAATTTTCTTGAAGTGGGATAAGTAGACGGCTCACTGAATATAATTGACGATGCCGCCATATTGGAGTGTGGGGGACGCGGGTGTGTCGATTTCTGATCGCATTCCAAGTTTTCATCTTAACTTGTTCAGGGTTACATAGAAATTTGTTGTATTTGAACAATACATACCTAGATTATATACATGGGTCTGTTGAGTGAATTTGACTCTATAATCCTTTTCCAAAGTCTGTCAATATACACTTGGGATTCTTATCAGTCACTTTAGATTTAGAGCTTTGTCAAAAAAAAAATCATAAGCCAAAAGTCATGAGTTCGATGCCCACCCAGGACAAATAAATAATCTGATAATCTCGATCATTTTGTTAAAAGCACTCGTAACAGGCAAACGTGGCAGACGCCTTATGAATATGAAAGAGACGCAAAATGTATGTCAGAATCGTGACAAATGACAAATGTCACTGCATATCAGACGAGAATGAACTGTAATTGTATATGTATATGTATGTACAGTTATGTACTGTCGGGAGTATAGCGCTTATCATTATTTTTAACATACCTAGTCTTGCCATAAATATTGTAATAAAGAAAAAAGAAAATTGTTAACTGCAAATAACATTTATTACTTTTACAGTGTGTCAGTTTAATACATAAATATAAAACAATTAAAAATATAAAAAGCTTATTCGAAGTGGTCTCCATTGGCTGCAATACAGTCCTTTAAACGATGAGGCCAGTTATCAATAGAAGCACGCACTCTTTCCATGGGAAAATTCTTCACTGCCAATCGTATAGATTGTTTTAGGGACTCCAAATTATCATGGCGTTTAGAGCAAGCTGTACTCTCTAAAACTGACCACAAATCATAATCCAGCGGATTAAGATCGGGACTAGACGACGGCCAGTCTTCAGCTCTGATGAAGTCCGAAACGTTCGATTCCAACCAAGACTGCGTGGACCGAGCTTTATGACCCGGCGCCGAGTCTTGCTGGAAGGACCATACTTGGTTATTGAACATGGTGATGTTAAGGGGCTTAACTACCTTCTCAAGAATGGTATCTTGATACACTTGTGCCGATGTTTTGATACCTTTTTCACAAAAATATGGCTCAGTCACTCCTTCATAGCTAACACCCCACCAAACCATCACTGAAGTCGGATAATGTCCACGTTGCACTCTGTCGACTAATTGGGAAGCTTCCTTAGAGCTTTGAGCATAAATACGGTCATTTTGTTTGTTAAAATGTTGCTCAATTGTAAAAATTTTCTCATCCGTAAACAAAATTTTTCTGTGACCTCCCTTTGCGTACCGCTTCAGTAGTTGTTTCGATTTTACCACCCTATTCTTCTTTAAATTATCAGTTAAGAAATGGCCAGTGCGTCTCTTATAGGCTGCAAGTCCTAAGTCATCTTTTAAAATACGCGACATGGTTCTAGGTGCTATCTTCATTTCCCGAGATAAAATCTTTTGCTTTCGGACAGGATTTCTTCGAATTCTTTCCCTTACTGCTTTGACCACCTTTTTCGTACGAACACTACGTGGACGGCCAGATCTTTTTCTGTCACAAACAGAGGAGGTCTCATTGTACCTATTAATAGCCCGGTACACAAACATTTTACTAATACCAAGTGTATGGAGAGTTTTAAAAATTGCATTTGGCTCCATACCTACTTTGTGTAATGCTATCACAGCGATTCGGTTCTCTTTATCACCCCACACCATTTTAATATCGCAAAATATTTTACAATGTATTGGCGCCAAAATGAGAAAACACAATGAACAATCGTATAAAAATGACAGATTCGAAATTCAAATGTAATATTTTTTTATAATTAAGTGTAACAGTATTTATGGCCAGACTAAGTATATGAAAAGGAAAAATGAAAAAATGAAGCCATGAGGACTGCCGACAGTAGTGAAAACTGAAACTGTATTTTGAAATTTCAAAATAATTACAGTTTCATAATTTTTAATTAAATTCATTCAATCATGCCTTTTACGTCCCCAAGCGGGGTGTGAAAAAGCATCTCACAAGGCAGCCATAATGTAGGTCACCATACTGACTTGTCTGCATTTGCAATGAGTATGGTGATCACAAATCTTGGACTCTATTCATGCTTTCCATCGGGCAAAGTAGAGTCACTTTGGCAGGCTCTTAACATAGAAAAAAAAGAAACATAAATCTGATGTTTTTCTTTTTTTTTCCTCTTTTTTTTAAAAAAGACAACGCCCGCTTTAGCTATAAATTCTGTGTCGCGGGGGACTTTACAAACATACAAGAAACATAAAGAAACGGACACAAAGAACACCCAGACTCAGAACAACAATTTGGGGATCACACAAAGTGCGGTGTGGTGACCGCTTAAACCACTAGGCCAGTCGTGCAGTCTAAATCACATCTAACGGCACTTCAATTGCAAGTATAAATATATTTATGGTTTATTCATTAGTTAAAACATATTATACTTTCGTAAACACAGTACAAAATATAAAGTATCTATACTATGCTAATAACTGTAGATATACCATAAACGTTACCATCTTGCTAACGCAAACCCATAAAATTCTCCAATCAAAAGTCGTCTAACGCGTCCTTAGAAGCTTTCACTTCATAAAAATGCCTTTAAAATCACGAAGAGCCAAACTCGACCGACGTAGTAACGCGGTCTCCCAGGGAACCGGTGTTTAGCAGTTGTTTTGTTATTCTAACCAGAGTTTATGAGATAGCCGTAGCCCAAAAACCTCCCAAAATCCCCTATAGTCTTTAAGCTATAGCTTGATCTCTGTCAGGTGTTACTAGCGCCATTTTAGGGCTTATAAGGTACAGGTAGGTGTAAATTTTTATCTCTATAACTAGCTTCCGCCCGCGACTTCGTCCGCGTGGAATAGTTACTTTGGGCTGACGCTTACTTTAACCCACGACTTCGTTTATATAGGTGAGTAAGGGAACAATTCTGTCATATTTACATGATTTATGCGAAACGTTAACCGTTTACGCAGCGCAAACAGCGGAAGCTCTCAATAGGAACAGTCTCCCGATTTTGAAACATTCTTCATTAGTGCTCCGTTCCTATTGATCTTAGCGTGATGATATACAGCCTATAGCCTTCCTCGATTAATAGGCTATCCAATACTAAAAAAAATTTTCAAAACCGACCTGTAGTTTCTGAGATTAGCGCGTTCAAACAAACAAACTCTTCAGCTTTATAATATTAGTACAGATGTCTTGCACTTTATTTGCCAAAATAACTGGCACGTAAAGAATATACATATTTAGGTTATGTAAAATGTAATCGCTTATTGAAGTTACTTCATTGGTTACGTAGCCATCTGTTACAGTAATCAAGTTACATTTTTAGGATTGTAATTCTGAGGAGATAAAACTCAAATAAAGGCAATACACTTGTACAAACAAACAAACATACAGGTAGTAAAAACTTGTTAAATAAGGTCATTGGCTGTCTAGTGATTCGTAAAATAATATTTCTCTAGAGATAGAAGTCACCCGCCCAATTGCTTTCAAATACTATAGCAAATATAGAAAATGTAGAAATTAAATTATTTGTGTGAGTGTTAGATTCCCGAAGGCATTCAGTAAATGCTTGATATATTGTTTGAAGTTTTATTCTAGCTTTCTGGACACGAACTTTCCCATGGGACATTAAGGCTTTCACAAGAATAAAGACGATACATAAGAAAAATAGAATTTATTTCATTCTTACAAACATCACAAAAAAATCAGAACACTAATAGTCAGTCATATTGATGTTTGCACAAACGTATTACTCAAAATTAAAACTAATTTTATGGTTTGGTTTTCATACCTTCTTTTAAAAATAGTCTGTGTTTAAAAAAAGAATTCCCATTAAAAAAAAAACAAGAATTTTTACTTCACATATTCTCAGTTTGAAAACATAGTAAAACAAATCGGAGCTGATATTCCATTTAGCTAATTGGTTCAGCCTTAAATAATCAACTGTTTTTAATGGACGACTGCTGGATATAGGCCTAAGTTTATGCCTCCTCTATACTACTCGCGAATATGAACGATGTTAGACGAATACACAATAAAGGCACTTCGGCTTACCTCGTTTAACTTTACCTCGTCTCGGGCGACTTTCTAGAGTACTTCGTCCAACTTCGCGAGTAGTGTAGAGACGGCATTAGATAGGAGGTTTTGGCAACGTCCTCGAAAATTTGGGTCTAGTTATTTTTTCTTTGTAGTGCTCTTACGAAAAACACGGAGTGAATAGGGGCCATTACTCATCGTATTCTTAATCTATCAATTTTTCTTTCACCCATCGCTTCTCTTTTGTCTTGTTTGTTTAATATACTTTTACTTACACTTATGTATTCCGTGCTTTTACTGATATTGGTTAGTACATTCACTTTAATGAACATTCAACATTGGCCAACGTTACTCCGATATTAACCCAATTAGAGCTACATTACGGTGGCATCTGCCTGTATACGAGAGTGATGCTACCTATAATATACGTATAGATGTATCATATTAAGTGTTTGTTTTTAATATAAAAGAAAACTGAAACAGTTTCAAATTTAGAAGCATTAAAGTCATGCAGTTACTTTCTAAATAAAAAAAAATTCGTCCTCAAGCGGGGCGTAAAAAAGCATCTTACTAGGCCACCATAGAGTTGGTCAGCATACTGCAGTTTCTGCATTCGCAATGAGTATACTGACCACGTCTTTTGGATTCTATTCAAGCTTTCTATTAAACAGAGTATAGTCACTTTGTCAAGCTCTTAAAATAAAAAATAAATAAAGCAATCTTTAGACAGACTATTGCTATCATAATATTACCCGTTTTGTTGTGGGATTTGTAAATATTTTTCTATATTTAGTGTTCTTTGTCAGTGTTGTTTAGATCTTGTCAACTTTTTTGTTGTTTTTGTGAATACTTAAACGCAAATCATGAAATGATATTTCGACGATCAATAATTCCCAAAATAGCTATTAACATTTGTACAAAATACAATAATAGAAGCTTACAAGGTCCGTTTCTGTTTGTAGCCTATTTTAAGATGTCTTTGTATTGGCTTCAATTGTTAAGTAAAATTTTGACGTAAATTGTAATCGTCTTGTAATTACTGCGGCGAAGTGTATTACAATTCAGTTATATGGTAATTTATCCATATGGATTAAGAATACCAATTGTCACCACCCACATTCATACCATAAGTATTGTAAGAACTGACTTAGAGAATAGAATGGAGAATACCCCTGCAAAGAGAAGGAAGACTTGATATAAACTCTATTTCAATCTGCCTAGGTCAGGTCAGTGTAGGCCAACACTTCCTTTCTAGACCTTGGCCAGTAGTGTACTATTTTTATATTTATTTATATTTTTGGAACGAAGTTCCCTACGGCAGGCTTGGAGGAGATAGGGATTTTGCTGCGGGACCGAACTAAAAAAATGTGATAGTAAAACCGTAAGAAAAAATCCGTGGAATAAAACCGTTAAATGAGACGTGCGCAGGTGCGACAGTCGCATACACAAGCGAGTAGTGTATAATACCTTTCTCTTTCTCCCTCTTTCGTTACGGAATTCCATCTTTTCAAGTGCTTTTGCTCCCATTTTGTAACTAGCATTGGCTTTCACAATCGCATATGCAGTTATATTACAAAAAAAAATGTAAATATCTTCCTTGTGTTCGATTTTGAGCGGAATTCAAATTTAAGAGATCGCGTTCCAGATCTGGAACTATGAGACTTTTGAAATCAATTTACATGTTACTGTTTTGTCTAATGTACATTGTCATGTGTTAGAAAGAGGTAGAAATAGTACGAATGTTAAGTGCGTGATAGATAGTATGTAACGTAGCACACATGACGCGCTTTCGTAAATGTCAAACTTAGCGTTTTGAAATTGTTTCGTTTTTCGTTTAGAAATAGAAAGAGTGTTCGTATCATTTCTTGAGAATACTTGAGATTATCGAATAAAAAATGTATCTATAATGTGAGTATTCGCGACGTGCTTTTCCATGAATTCATGAGTATATACTATGCATTGGCGGGGTGGAGTGGTAATAGAAAGAGAAGGGATGAGAGAACTATTTTTCTATTTCTATGTAATTTTATGTTGTCAAACAAAAACAAAGAGACATATTTTATTATTTTAGTTGAAATTTGAATTACGATGCTTTTTTATTTTAAGTAATTTATTATTTTATTTCCTAAAATACTGAATTTCCTAAATACTTTCTTGTCCTTAAATAAAAAGTAATCAGCAAAATTTAAGAGAAAAATCAAGAAAACCTACATAAAATTGAGCACGATTTTTTTTGCAAATTGTGTCGATTCTACATTATCCGAAGGAACTTCGTTCCTACCTGGTGTCCCACGACACCATTTCATTTAGTATGTAGTAGTCTGCCTGATAGAAATTTACTAAACTACCGGTTTCAGGTATGTTAAGTTTATTTCATTTTAATGAACGTATCAAAGCAAGGCGATCGAAACAAAAAATGGGCGAACATTGCCAGGAATCGAACCGGCCGCGCTCCGGCAGCTTGAGGCCAGGTCGATGACTGACGTATTGCATTATTCTGATCCTGTATTGCAAGAAAATGAAGTTTACGTACTTTATTATTACTGAAATTAAAAATAGAAGGTGAAAGGCCAACTTCGACTTGTGTATGCATAGCCTAAGTATTGTGTGAAATGGATTACGAATAACTAGAGATTTATATAGAACTATGGAAGTAATTTTACTTATCATTTATTTGGTATGGAATATGTTTTAATAGAAACGAAAAACTTTAAGTTTTTCAACTTATTTTGTGATTGCTTACGATTGAAAAAAGTATACATGAAAATAGTGTCAATCAGTTTCTAGGAATGCGTGTAAATTCATGAAAAGTAGCTTCATTGCAAGTAATACGTTCATGGTGTACGAATTATTCGTAGTATATTACAAGCTTTAGTTGTCTCTGAATTATTTTTTTTATAAAATTACAACGCCCGTATTACGAATGATCCTGTGTCGCGGGGGACAACATACAAGAGACAGACACAAAGAACACCCAGACTCAGAACAACAATTTATGGATCACACAAAGTGTTGTCTCAACACAACACTCAGCTAAGTGGAGAGCGACGTGGCGACCGCTTAAACCACTAGGCCCATCGTGCAGTCCAATTTAAAACTGTTTATATGTGTGTGTTTATAGTGACACTCATCAGTGCCTGATAGAGTACATACATGATGTGACATTGCAGTACTTTAAGATGAAGTTGCAGACCAGGTCCAGCAGTTTACTATTAAAGACTATTGACTTGTGTAATTCAACTATTAACACTATGATCTGATAACAAAGGTTAGCGGTAAATAGTGACATTGGTCACCTGTTAGACATTGCAGTATTTTATGATGTGTATAAAAAAGGTTTACATTTTAGTAATGATAGTTTTATGGTATAAAAGTTCAAACGAGCAGTCACTACTGCTGTTTATGGACACGTAGAGCTCAAAATTTACAAGGGTGCCGCCATATAAGCCCCTCATGCCTGCCCGAATTAATTCATTCCCTCTGTGAAAAGTAGGAAATAAATACGCAAAGTTTGCAGTTAATCTGTCGTTTTGAAAGGAGTGAAAATCACGTTAAAATATTTCGTTACATAGATTCATAGATTTATAATAAAAACGTGTTAAAAATGTTTTGATTATTTTCACAAATCTGTTACTAAAAAAAACAATGATCTCACATAATTCAAACTCGGCAGCCTGGTTCCAAACTGCTAATATAAAGATACTTGTATGTAATATTTTGAACAAAATAAATAAATAGATATCGACTTATATCTAACTAATTGGGTAGATGACTATATCGTAAATAAATACCAATGTCCACTTCATTAAAACTAGTATCGCAAAACATCTCGGCAAATACAATTAACGTAGCTTTTTATAATTATTACGAATTTCAATCAAATATACACTGAAATATATTGTTCAATTGAGTAGTCTAAAATAGTGACGTCATAATTTTGTATTTAGTACATTTTTCATATAAAATTGTCGTTTTGACAGATGATAAAAAGTTACTAATTTGACTAAGGTGTCATCTAGCCTATTGTATGTTACTAAATACCTACATATCATAGATAAATTCAGTTAAACACAGAACAAATGATCGTGTTCATCACACAAACATTTGTCTTGAGTGGGAATCGAACCCACTACCTCTGGCTTAGCAGTCAGGATCACTAACTACAAGCCAACAGACCAGTCAAGTAATCGTGCTCATCACACTGTACTTATACTGAGTGGGCAACAAACACCCGACCGACAAGTCCATCACCAATATATCTTTTCCATTAATATAATTTACACAGACGAGCCGCAAATTACTTAATAGATTTGATAATAGTTTAAACAGCAGTATACACAGCGAATTCTACTTAAATTATTAAAACTTCGAGGTTGAGCTTCAAACCAGTTATTAATACCCATTAAGGACCTAAATATGTATTAGATGCGTACCTCAAATATAGCCAAATAAGTAAACCAACACCTAAATTCGGTTTCATCGTAATATCTTCATTTTATACAGGTAATATTCGAACTATTGTTTAAATAAAATTATTTCACACAGTAAGCGCGCTGGGGCCCTGTGAAGCGATTCATTGCGACAAAACTGCCGAGAAACGAGCTAGTGGTCAGACCCCTCCTTGCGCCCCGCGCCGCATTTGTTGGCGTGGGATATTAGAATAAAATGTTAACGAATTCTTGGCTCACCCTGTATTAACTATCATTATCATTATTAAACTTATTCCAGTATTTCATCAAAACTATGAGTGTTTGTTATTTTTTGAACTTTCGAGAACATGGAAGTGTCAGGTGATACTGGCGTGAAGTGCACACCTGCTAGCATAGACACAAATACTTTGACGCTCTTTAAGTGCTCTGTTCCGTCCGGAGTTAAGGGTCTGGTTACTTTATTCCCTTGGTGAAAAGCAATTAATGTTTTGCTTAACGTTGAGACCACTTACATAGGCTGAAGCATCCTACAGTAAAATATAATGAGACGCTTGACCTAGTTCAAAAGATATAGTTTCACTCAAAGATTAATTCAATCTGATTCAATCCTCTTACAAGACAAATATGCCCGTTTAAATATGTATAAATATTTGTACAATTATTCTGCTTCGTTTGTCTAGCGGTTAGCGTATACTACTGTCAATCAAGAGGTCTCGAGTTCGATTCTCAGGTTTGGCCAAAAAGTGTTGTTGGGATTTACTTATAGTATGTAGTGGCAGTAGTACAGCACGGAGTTTAGTCTTACCCCGTGCCTTGACGAACACATAAAGACGTCGATCCTGCATCTGATTTCTCCACGGTCCTGCCGGATAACCGTGTGTTTCTAAGAAATGTGATATAATTTATATTGTACATCAGTTACTAATAATATCTGATTGAGAAAAGCCGCCTATGCCAAAGCCATACGAACTTATAGAGGGCTGTAGAGGGTAGACTTTGATCTCCTGCTTTCAAGTACATCCAGTTTATAATAGCGGAATAGTCAAGTTTACCAAACACTTATTCTACTGAAGTAGTTCGTACTACAATTATATGGAATTTAAAGCATCCATTGCCTTTGTTCCACCTACTAAGTAAGTTATAACAGAAACTAAGGCATCGATGTAATGCGATGTCGTAATTTCTTAACGAAGAACAGTGATATGTGGGTAGTTCTAAATTTCTCTGAACTATGAAATGCCTTTGTCTTTGATGTTTCTGAGTTTTGAAGATATAATTGCGTAGTTTACATTTACTAATAATTCCCCGCAGTTTCATTCGGTTTTACGTGCAATAAATGAGAATATAAATTTCTTTCGTTTCATGAATTTTAAAAGTATTTTAATAATTCGACTAATCGTGGAGATAAATTTAAAAAAAAGCATAATGAAAATCATTACAGCCCTTCTTAAGTTATAAGTGGTGTTACTAATTCATCTTTGTTGTATTTTTAATTTAATTTCAAACGAAGCTTGTGTTATGACAGCCAGATTGACTGGTAGAATACTCAAACGTGATGTCTTTGCACTTTGATAACTGAATTCAATAAACTATATCTCTTACTATTAGGTAGTAGAGCCACGTTGATTTCAGCACAAACGGGCCGGCTCGACCGGTTCGAAGATCAACCTAAAGCGACACCATCCATGCTGTCACGTTCCGCTGGTGAGTGTGACACCAGAGGCCCATTGATGCAGGAGTGACAGTCATCGTGGTAACCGTGTGAGCGTTACACTGTCTCAATGACTGTCATGCCTTTTGCGCCCCCAAGCGGGACATGAAACAGCATCTCACTAGGCCGCCACAGGCATACTGCATTGTCTGCATTTGCATTGAGTATGGTGACCACAACTCTTGGATTCTACTCATACTTTGTATCAGGCAGAATAGAGTCAGTTTGGCAGGTTCCTCATATAGAAATAAAAAATACAGGTAATTTGTGCCATAATATGGATGAAATGTATTCAGACACAGACTAAATTACCATGTTTATCACAGTATTACTTGTACTGGCTGGTGTCGAACCCACAACCACCGGCTTATCAGTCAAGATCATTATCAACTTAACGAACAGGCCAGTCAAAGTAATTTACCACTAACATCAAACCCACGCTGTTAATTGTAAAGATTAGAATTATTTATAGAAATTCTAAATCTACCCTCAAATGTAGAAACTAAATTTATTCTAAAAGTGGTAATTAATTTATGTATCCCCTGAGCTTGTCTCTTTTAAAAGGTCGATTTATTTTAAGTTCAGACGAAATTAAATGTTCTAGCATTTCTAAACATTACGGCCTTCTATTGACAGTTACAGGTTTATTTTTAAATACATTGTCTAAAGTTTGTTTCCAGTCCATCTTTAATTTTAGCCGCTGATTTAATAGAGGAGAGGTCTAACTTCGATGTTTGAAATGTATTTCTTTACAGGAAGATGGAAGATCACAATAAATGAAAATTTTTGACTAATTGAGACTTGAATAGACTATCAAAGTAGAGATGAACACACTATTTAAAGCCTAGTATAAACACAAATGGAAGTCTTTATGCCAATTGCGATTTTTTACATAAACTTGTGAAAAGTAGCTTACTTTTTACCGCCATAACCGACATACACAGCCGCGGTCAATAATTAGTAACGTAACAAACGCATAATTCAAACTGGAGATAATAGTGAGGTTATGTTTTCGCGTAAAGATATTCATAAAGAAATCGAAATAGTATTTAAGAATAATAACATTATTTCATTGCCAACACTAAACAATTAAAAAGATTTAATTTTCTGACGAGCTACAAACTTAATCAAACATGTTTATTTTTTTGTCGGTTCAAATCTAATTACGTGAGACGAGAGTCGCCATTTTGTCAAATAACATCATTGAAGTCTTGAACAAATACAATCTGAAGTCGACAAATAGCGTAAGTCTACAAAGAATGTGTGCAGTGTACAAACTCCCATATATTAAACTTTAGCAAACACTAGGCTAAGGACATTGTCTGTACGACCTTCGCAATGAGTAATTTGTGGAGGGAGGAGGGTCATGTCCCTCCGACACAAAGGGAGGATCCTCCGACCAGGCGAGGTGATCATGCCTGGCTGGCCACAGCCCAACGATTGATGTTGGAATGTTGTATATATGCTAATTGTCACGCGAATCTCTATTTCGCGATACAGGATTAGTAGTTGCTTCGTAGTTCATTACATTCATACGTTTTGTTCATACTTCGTACTTCGATGTATCTTCGCTAGATGCGCTGTTACATTTTTCGTTTGTGCTATAATGTGGAATCGCCACATCAGGCTACGGCCCTCTATGCTCTGTTGTGGAGCTTGGAGTTAATAATTTACAATTTTAAATAGAACACCGTATTTCATAGACAAGAAAAAAAATATTTAGGAACATAACATCTACACATTTGTATTTAAAATTCTAGTGTCATAGCGTTTGTAACCAAACTCCTTCGAAACAGTTTTTATATTTTCTGTTGTGTACATTTGATAGATGTGAGAATAGGTCGTAAATAATTCTTTATACCCCTAAGTAATAAGGATGACCCATCTAAAAATTTCAACTTCTATTCTTATTTTTAATGTTTTTTTAGTTACACTAGTTTGCACCAGTCTCCATTTTAGAAATAATTTACGTAGCAAGACAACGTTCACTGGATCAGTTAGTAATAATATAGGTCGATCACCGGTTGACATAGGTCAGTTGAGGAAAATCTAATCTGTCAAAAATAACTGTCACATAATTACTTGACAGGCCTGTTGGTCTAGCTGTTGGTGATGTTAACTGCTAAGTCAAAGGTTGCGGGTTCGATTCTCACCCAGGACTAATCTATGGACGACGAATACGATCATTAGTTCTGTATCTGAGTGTAATTTGTCTATAATATGTATGTCCGTGTGGTGTCGGATTAAGAATACATAGTGTTACCACCCCTATTCATCCCGGGGGTGTAGTAAAAGGCGACTAAGGGAACAAAGTATGCAAGACAACATCATTACAAAGAGAAGGAAAATTTGAAACAAACCCTATTCCAACCCGTCTGGCCAGCGTGGTATAGTAGGCCAAAATCTACTTGCTAAGGAGAGGCCTATGTCCAGCGGTGGACTCTAAAAGGATGATGTATTTAGAAGTTTGTGAGCAGTCTGGTACACACACCGTGTACAGGTTTTGCCTAGCTTGAAATCAGACGGCCGTGTGTGAGATGTGTGATTAGATTATAATCTTGCCGCTCGCGTGTTGCCATATAATATATTTTACATGTACATTACTATGACAGTCTTATCAGTGACATTAGATTTTTTATACACATCAAAAAAATTAAGTAATTTCTGTAAATGTGTAATAAATGGATTATCTAAATTGATATTTATCGAAAGCACCTTGTGTTAATAAAAATTGTTATGCGTATAACAAGGTCCGACTCATTTTTATTTTGGTTCATAACTAAGATTTTGGAGATAAATAACTCTATATTTATCATTTGTCAAAATCTTATTTTTAAAAGCGTTCGATTCTTTTTTTTTTGCTGGCAATATTATACTTGCTTGAAATATAAGTCGCAGACTCCTTGTTATGTAAACAGACACAGAACCTTTATCGATAGGTTTATCATCATCAGACTATCGCAGTCCACTGCTGGAGATATACCTTTCTCTATATTGATACCTTAAACATTTAAACTGCCTCGTTTATCTGGCGGTTAGCGTATGCGACTTTCGAACAAGAGGTTTCAGTTTCGATGCCCGAGTCGTGTCAAATAGGGTTATTGAGTTTTCTTGTAATAGAAATACTTAATTATAAATCTGAGCGTGGCCTTAACCCTTGCGCCTCAGAGAGCTCGTAAAGTCGTCGACCTATGTCCGATCTCTCACCAGCAGTGTCGGATAGCCGTCCTATTATAAGAGTGGGAGAACAGAAAGTGCACACCCCTTTGAGACTAGTCGCTGTGGTCGAAATCGGTTAGTACATCGTCAACATATATTTAAAATTGGAAAGGCAAATTAAATTTAACAACAATAAAAAAAATTACGAAATAAATGAACTTGCGTGCCAACAATAAATTCATATTAATTAAAACTGTGAAATATAATAGACATGGAAGCTAGAGAAAATCAATTTTAAACTTATACTGCGTCATACTCGCCTCGTTCAGTTCGATTTTAAAAATTGCGTTCATAACTTGACATCGATTTTACTTAAATCAAAAATATGTATGTATGTGCATACTATTAGGTATTTGGTATTGAATAGAAAATAATATTCGAATCGCTTTGAGAGGTACGATGTTTTTAGGAAAAAAAGATGTATTATTTATCTCTGTAAACAAAATTACTTTGTACGATTTCAATATCAACTTCAGAACTGTTACTTTTGATGTACATGGTACTTTAAACCGATGACCTTAATTATAATTCTAATTCTTTTAAGCTCTCTTTATTTATTTAAACTAACTGCACTTGTTGTACAAAGGTGAAGTCATGAGACGTTCTCTTTCAGTCGGCCTTCAGATGTTGTAGATATAAGATGCGGTAGGTACAAAAACATTGAGTTTATAAATGCACATGAAATATAGCTAATATACAAAAACTTATTTCATTATCATGAACAGCATTTTATAGTCCACTACGACATAGGCCTTGGAGGTTTTGGCCTACAATACCACGCTGGCCAGACGAGTTGGAATATGGTTTGTTTCAAGTTTTCCTTCTCGTTGTAATGATGTTGTCTTGCATACTTTGTTTTCTTATTCGCCTTTTACGACACCCACGGGATGAATAGGGGTGGTAACACTGTGTATTCTTAATCCGTCACCACACGGATAACGAAAACTTACTACTGCATAAATAATAAATTAACAATATAAATAAAAATATATATATATATTTAAATTTTATTTTATATGAAATACATAGTCTGGTACTAGGCGGTCTGGTCTAGAGGGTTACGACTGTGCTGCGAACTCATTCTGAAGAAGTTTGCGTACGCGACTTGAATGTAAGGCGGTTTGTGGTGCCAACTCAAGCAGTGAGCGCATTCTAGAGCAGAATTGACTGTATACAGAAAAAAGATTAATAGTATTCTCAAACGACAAAAACCATCAAACCATTTAAAACCTACAGAGCATACTCAAGAAATACCAGTGGCAGTAGTAATGCAAAAACAGTAAAGCTCAAAGTCAGAAACTCGGGAAGCTTGCGTGAGTTTGAAAAAATAAAGGGGTCTAATACACACAGTCGCTATAACATATTGTTGCCAATTCAATAACAAATACATCTCGAAACTTATTACGGCTAAAGAACTCCGCGACGTTTTGAAAGACAAAATTTTTAGGTTATATTTTTGTTGAAAAATTCAATACCTAAGGTACCTTATTTTTAGCTGTTAATAAAGAATTTGATTGATTGTGTATCAAAATGTTTTAACAAATGAACAGAAATACACTTTCCATTATTGCGACTTTTAATCTAACTGTCATTAGTAGGTGTTGGTTATTAGTAGTACATGTGCGTGTATAAATCACTTTATCAATATCGGTAGACCACTGCCGAACGAATTCCTTTCGTCAGAAAGGAGGTATTATATACTAAGCTGTCCAAACGTGTTGTTTCAAGTTTTCCTTGCTGTTATCCCACAAAGTTTGAAGTCTTAGTCGGTTCCTATGATGCCGACGGGCTGTGGCACTTTAATTCTTAATCCGTCACCACACGATTAAATTTGCTTGTATTAATCACTTATGCTAACAAAAGTTACGAACCCCTTGATACTTAAACACACTTGAAGCTGAAGTATATGCCGTATACTCATTTAGAGTTACCCAAATATTACACGAATGACGTCAGAGTTTCAAATCGAATGTGTATAGAATCGGGACTAGGAATAATATTGTTATAAGCCCTCAGTTTTCAACAATGTTCGCCGTTTGTGATTAGATGAATATCACATTAAACATCATCACATCACTATCGAATCACAAATCACTGCTGTACATAGACCTCTCCCATTGCATGTCACTGTCATCGCTTTTAGGCTGCTAGCATCCAGTGAATATACAAATAAGTAATTAAATATCTCTAGTTACATGCATACTCTATTGGGGAAAGTCCCTTAAAAGAGTAAAGAGGAAAAATGTATATGATGTATTTTCTGTTAGTAATCCTACGTGCTAAGCAAGAAGTCATGAGTTTGATTCCCACCAATGACGAATAAATGTGTGATAAGCATGATTATTTGTTCTGTATCTAGATGTATTTTATCTGTATTGTACGTCTGTGTGGTGATGGATTAGAATATATAGTGTTACCACCCCTATTCGTTCCGTGGGTGTCGTGAGAGGCGACTAAGGGAACAAAGTATGCAAGACATCATTACAAAGAGAAGGAAAACTTGAAACAAACCCTATTCCAACCCGTCTGGTCAGCGTGTTATAGTAGGCCAAAACCTCCTTGCTAAGGAGAGGCTTATGTCCAGTAGTGGACTGTAAAAGGCTGTTGATGATGATGATGATGATCTAGGTGTATTTTATTTGTAATATATGCATATGTATGTTATCATACAGGCTCAGTGTAGTTCAAGATCAGACGGTAATTTGTATAATGAGTAAAATTGGTATGTAAAAAAGCTATTAGGCAGCTATTTCACAAATTACCAATTAGATTAAAATTCTACAACTTTAGACACAAGTACGACAATCAGATAAGCATTTAACTTGACATTTCCGAGACCGTTTCGAGTATGATTTTATTTAATTAACAAATTGTCAAGTTCAAAAGCATTTCCAATAAAATGATTCCACCGAGATGGTGAAATTCCAATGAAATTAATTAAGTAATTTATTTTCGAACGAAATAGTTCAAAAATGTTCTTGTCGTTCTTCAAAAATTTAGCTTCTATCTACTTCTATTTATAAATATGTGAGACAGTATCCACCAGTATTTTATCCAGGCATTCAGGTCATCGCGCCTGCGTTTTCTGATCGGTCGCATCCACGGTGCTATGTAAGCTACAATCTGCATATATAATCCAGCAACGCCTATCTCAATGCAATTTGACCAACAGCAGATATAACAAGTTTTATCGGATTCGATATTACTTTATGAATTATCTTTTAGGCGCGCTTTAAAAAAAAGGTAGACTATTGTTTATGGGAGAATAGACAATATCACAAGAAAAAAAATAAAAACACATAACTATATTTGGTACTGTGTACATGTAAGATTTTTTCTTTGTGATGAGGCGAAAAATTTCTTCAACTCTTTGAGTTCTCAGGAACATACAGCCAGGAGTATGTGGTATTTCATCTAAAAGCCACCCCGACGCCCGTCCTCGGGCGTTATACTCTGGGAAGGGCCCGAATCGTGTCTTGATACGAACAGATTGGCACTGTATTCTCTTTTTTTTACGAACCAACTATCGCCAAATTTTTGCACTTTTATTCACACTTAGAACTGGTAACTGACAGTCTCAGACAAAACAAGACAAAAGAGACAAGAAGTCTCAAAAAAGAGAGGTAACTCGTTAGATGTTTTTTCATCTTTATTTGATGTTGCTTTACAAATTTCTTAAAGTTATATTTATATTATATATTTCTGCATATTTAAACGGTCAAGTCAAACATATTTTTAAATAGTTAGGTACTATATTCTATAAAATATTTAACGATGTTATCGTTAAGTCTTTTTTATTGTTTAGGATATGTACGTCGGCCATGATGGCTGGAAAGCGCGGGCTCTTGTCGAAGTATAACAACCGCTGTGCCTCTAATATATACGTGTTTCGAGTAACATATGTAATTGATGGGCCCGTTGGCCTAGTGGCTAGTGGCCCTGACTGCTAAACTGGAGGTCGTGGGTTCGATTTCCATTATCATCAACAACCTTTAACAGTCCATTGCTGGGCAAGGACCTCTCTTTAGAAAGGACGTTTTGGTCTACTATTCTACCTACTACTAACTGGATTCCCATATAGTACAAATACTTGTGTGATGATTACAATTATTTGTTTCGAGTCCGGGTGTAATTTATCTGTAATATTGCGAAACATTTAAGTATGTTTATCTGCACTCTACACGAATGATGTAGTGGTTTAAACGGTCGCCACGCAGCTCTCTATTACGCCGAGTGTTACGGGTTCAAACTCCATACGGGACTATAGTTTGTGTAGTCTAGGAATTGTTGTTCTGAGTCTGAGTGTTCTTTGTGTCCATTTCTTGTATTTTTGTAAAGTCCGCCGCGACACAGGATATATTCCTAATGCGGGCGTTGTCTTACCATATCCACCTCTAGGTAGTAGAGCCACGCTGATTGCAGCACAAGCGGGCTGGCTCGACCGGGGCAGTACTACCCTCCCACAGAAGACCAACCTAAGGCGCCAGCATCCGTGTTGTCGTGTTTCGTTGGTGAGTGTGAGACCGGAGGCCCATTGATGCAGGGGTAACAGTTATTGTGGTAACTATGTAAGCCTTACACTGTCACGATGACAGTCATGCCTTTTACGTCCCCAAGCGGGGTGTGAAAAAGCATCTAACAAGGCCACCATGGTGTGGGTCACCATACTGCGTTGTCAACATTTGCAATGAGTATGGTGACAACAACTCTTGGATTCTATTCATGCTTTCCATCAGGCAGAGTAAAGTCACTTTGACAGCTTCTTAAGATAAAAAAAAGAAAAAAGGCTTTGCTTAATTTGGAATCAGACAGCCGTGTCAGACAACTCACACAGTTGTATAAGGTTATTTATTTATTAATTATTTGTACAGTCTATTGATTTCCAATATGTTTACCTTTAGCTGAAGTATTGAAATGTACATTTCAGTTATTGTCAGCGTTTACCCGCATCTATTATTTATTTTGGGTCCCTTGAGAACGGCACTTACTTTCATATTGAAAGGTTTCAATATTCTTGACTATAACTAATGACAAGTATGTATGTCCAGTAGTTAATTTTTATGAAATCTAATAGAAATAAAAAAACATTATAATAGCCCACTAAGAAGCTTATCATCAGGTCATGGGGGTCGCCCAGTACTGCTACTACTATATTCTTATAGAATATAAGACTTTATCAGGGGGTAACAAGGTGTAAACCTATAATCGTTGGGTCATACCGGTTCTGATGTATTCTATTGGTGCACTTAGATGGACTCAAACTGAATTAGACGCCCTTGACAGAAGAGATCGTATATTGCTGACTGCGTTCACCTGCACTGCACAAAAGAATGCGATTCTGTGTCATAAAACTATTGTAAATCAAGCAGAAATAATTTTCACAAGTAAATATATTGTTTATATACTAATATTAAAACAAACAATGCTACAATCGTAATAAAAACTTAATACTATTAATCGATATAAAATATAAAATTAAACTAGGGCTTTACCTATAAAATCGACTTTTTTATGAATTAAGTTGAAAATAGCTGTTATTCTATGTATTTCTTTTCTGCCAGGGCGTGCAAGTACACCCGCTTTTGTCGTCCGTACATCATTTTAACATTTAATAGTCCACAACTGGACGTGGGCCTCTCTTTAAAAAAGAGGTTTTGACATACTATATCACGCTGGCTAGATGGGTTTGTTTAACATTTGTGACGTTTTCTTTCTCCATGCATGCTGTTCTGCATGGTTTGTCTCTTCCTTAGTCTGTCACTAACCCTACAGTTTGATGAATAGAGATGTTGGCATTCTGTGTTCTTAGTCTATCATCACACAGATTTATCTATTGCGTACACCATAACCCTGTATTTGTGCGCTGGACATGTGTGCATGTTACGCTCACACTTGTGCACTTTCATGTCTCCTACGTAATTGACTGATCTCCGTTGACAACGGCCGTAGCCGAGATCAACTAGCAGTACATCAGAACTCACTAGATATTAATAATCAATCTAAAAAGTGCTAAATAAATCACATTATTCACTTGTGAACGTTAAGAAAATCGTTAACTTTACCAACACAAGTACGGCCTCCTCCTCTCTTGAGTCTAATTTTAAATTTTCTGTGTAGGAGTCAAGTGCTTATCAAATGAATTTTACGAGGGTCTCAGTAATTTCAAATACTCACCAATACTTCTAAGAAAGAGGTAGATTTTATAGATTTCTTGTTATTTTGATTAGCACATAGATAAACTTGATAAGAATTTTCAATTTGACTTTTACTTTGTAACGAAATCTTTCATTTGAACACACTTTAAAGAAATATTTGAATTAAGAATGTGTATAGGTCGTTGGTGCAGCGTTGATAGGCCACAAGGTTGTCCTACGACCTGCTGAAGGTCACGGGAAGCTGTTGGATGCGGGCAGCACGGAACCGGCTGTTGTGGAGAACCTTGGGGAAGGCCTATGTTTAGCAGTGGACGTCTTTTGGCTGAGATGGCCGACAAACACTTACACTTTAACAGTTACCGACGATGTTTACAAGGAAAGGGCTGTGTGAAAAACATCAGGAACCGATAAGCATGCATGCAGCGATTGATGAATGTGGATGAAACAAAAGGTCTATCAGGGCCGGCATAAGTGGAGATAATAACAACAATGTTAAGTACTTTATCGGGGGTAACAAGGTGTGAACCTATAATGGTTGGGTCATGCCGATTCTGATGTATTTAATAAACCCTACACGAACCCGTCTCTCCAGCATGATTTTTTTTTCTGTATTAAAAGCCTGCCAAAGTTACTCTGCATGAACAGAATTCAAGAGCTGTGGTCACCATACTCACTGCAAATGCAGACAGTGCAGTATGGTGACTCACACTATGGCGGCCTTGTGAGATTTTTTTTCACACCCCGCTTGGAGACGTAAAACGTGACGTGACGTAATCGTGACAGTGTATGGCTTACACAGTTATCACGATAACTGTCATCCCTGCATCAATGGGCCTCCGGTCTCACACTCACCAACGAAACACGACAATATGGATACTAGCGTTTTAGGTTGGTCTTCTGTGGGAGGGTAGTACTGCCCCGGTCGAGTCGGCCCGCTCGTGCTGAAATCAGCGTGGCTCTACTACCTATACGATAAGAAGGAGAGGTCTATGGCCAGCAGTAAACTATTAAAGGCTGTTAAAGTTAATCAACCTCATAATGCTGAAGTATAAAGGTTCTTGATCCTTTTTAAAGTTAATTATTTAGCTGTATTACATGTTGTAACCTCTTGCCCACAGGTGAAACCGGTAGCATGCGTCTAGTAATGCCTGGGTGTATAGCCGACGCGCGGAACATCCCCGCACTCCGAATCTTCGTGATTGTGTCTGCCATGACACTCTATTTGGTCATGGGTAAGTAACTTTATTACTTTAACTTAAAATATCCGTATGCATATGCGTATTCGTATCTGTTGATATCCGTATCATGATGACACCGAAAGGCATTAAAAAAAATTATCACAAGGTAGTAGAGTCACGATGATTTCAGCGCCAACAGGCTGACTCGACCGTGGTAGTACTACCTTCTCACAGAAGACCAAACAAATTCTAATTGGCACAAAGAATTCCAATTCTGTCGTGTTTACTTATTCCAATACCTTCAATAATGTCGTCGAAAATCAACCTTAGTAACAGCATCCGTACTGTCGTGTTTCGTTTATGAGTACCAGACTGGAGGTCCTTTGTTGCAGGGTGATATTTATCATGGTAAGTATGTGAGTTTTACACTGCCACTGTCATGCCTTTTATGTCCCCAAGCGGAGTGTGAAAAGGCATCTACTAGGTCGCCATAGTTTGGGTCACCATACTGCACTATCTGCATTCACAATGAGTTAGGTGACCACAATTCTTGGATTCTATTCAGGCTTTCCATCAAGTTTTTTCTTTAAAAAGACTCAAAACATATATGTAATGTTTTCATTTCTTTTATTGATCGTCAATTATTTCTTTAAGTCTTCATTTTTAATTTTAAATTATTTCGGACATTATACATTTGGAACTCGTGACTTTTACTGACACAGACTTGACGCTGATAGGCACAAAATCTAAGTCGTAGTAACCTTTATACTGATCAACTGTTTCTTAACGACCACTTAATCTAAATATAGTTCTCTTGCCCCATTTCATAAAATTTGCCTACTTTTCTTAAGTATACTTGCTTTTTGAAGTTACACTTCTTTTGGCACGTTAGCTAAAAATGAAGAGAGTAAATGTTAACGATGCGTGCGCATATACCGTCACGAAAAACCGACACTATGAGATTTGCTAGTTAACGTTTTATTTTATAACATTTTTTTTATATAATATATTATATTTATTTAACTCTTAGAGACATTGTGTTATAATAAAACTTTCTTTCAATGTATTAGTACCTTTTTTTGTATTATTAGTGTCGTTTTCTTCATAAACATAGGATAATACGAAGGATAAAATTGTTAGAAAGGTTTTTATCATGTTACACCAAAGAAGTAGAATTTTTTAGATATGTACATTATGTACACACACGTTTTTTTATGTACTGTGATGTATATATCAATTATATAATGTAGATATTTATAACACTTACAACAGTGAGGGTGTGGAAAAGTGAGTTGCCGCCCTGACCTGAACTACCCCCTCAGAGTCATTGGATGTATGGGGATCCGGTAACGTCACTGAACCAATCAATCAACAGCCTTAAACAGTCCATTGCTGAATACAGGCCTCTCCTTAGCAAGGAGGTTTTTGCCTTCTGGTCACGCTGGCCAGACGCATTGGCATAGGATTTAACTGCCTCGATGGCGTACCGGTAGCGAAAGCGACTGCTGTGCTTGAGGTCTCGGATTCGATTCCCGGGTCGGATCAAATGTTTGTATGCTCTGCAAATACTTGTTTCGGAGTTTGGGTGTTTTCTATGTATAATATGTATGTATTTACAAAAAAAAAGTATATGTATTCTATCAGTCAGTTTGGTTATCATAGTACAAGCTCTGCTTAGTTTGAAACTAGATGGCATTGTGTTAAATCTCTGGCAAATTTATTATTTATTTATTTGTTTCATGTTTTCCTTTTCTTGACAGTGATGTTGTCCCTAGTACTTTGATTCCTGAGTCGCATCTTACGACACCCATGATATAAGTCGGAGTGGTGACACTTTGTATTCATAATCCGTCACCACACGGGTATTCACTCGGTGAATGGCCATGAAATGATTTGTATGGTACAATAAAACAAAAAAAATATACATCTTATTCCTATACGTTTGAAGCTTTGACAGAACAATAAACGCACTTGTGGTGTCAGGGTTGCCAGTTTCCATAATGTTTTCTATTTAGTTTTTTGTATACCAAACATGTTGGCAATATTTTAAAATGATCTCTTAAAAGGAGTGATGGAGTTCAAAATAAACTTATTTAATGTCGTTCATTAAAAAAATAATGTTATATATACATCTCATTTAATGATAAGTATAGAAAATATCACCTAATTTTCATCCAATTTCATTATTTTAATCTACTTTGAAACTAAGTAAGTTATTTTCATGTGATATTTGAGAAACAGCTGTCTAATAATAAATATTCTTAATGATTCATTTTTCAATTTCAACTACCATTTAAAGAGTTAGTTACTGACGCAAATGACGCTGTGAAATAGATTTGTGACTACTTCTTTTCGTTTAATTCACAAGTATTCTAAAATATTATTATTATTTCTTAAAGATATTGTTCAATGATCGTAAATCTAAGTCTTTCTTATCATATACTTCTATATCTCAAGCGTTAACTTCACATAAAATATAATGTAACACCATCTAGCGAAAATTCTCTGAACTTTTTTGGCCCTGCTGATTCTGCATCGGTGGTACTTCCTACTTTTCTCTGCCAGCCGTGGTAAACTTGGTGGCCTAGAGCATGCACTCTTAGTGACAAAAGGACTTCGCAAATAATAGCTTTAATGCCTAAGTAAACATTCCGTTTATCGAAGTTTTGTCTTGAAAATACCCCCAAAAAACAATTCCAGAATACTTAGAGACAAATATCTCTTCACTCGGAGCAAAAATGTTATGGTTATAGTCTTAGGCTTCAAGGTTCAACTTCTTGACTTGCAATCTCATAACAAAGACATAAATACTAGAAGTAAGACGAACCCAATCAAAATATCAATGCTGTAGCCTCTCGGAGTGCAGTAGTATGCTGAAATAGATGCCTTTTCTGGCACTGCACAGGACATTATAATTACTTGCGGCTAGTGAACCTCTACACACACACATAAGAGAGTGATCATATACTGTACCTATTTAACAAAGTGTCTTGTGAATACCAGAGCAAATGATCTTCTTTTTTCTTTTTTTTAAATGGCATACTTTACTTGATATCTTTTTACTTAGAATTTGGGCGAAAAACAGATAACCAAGTCATCCCATAAAGGTTCCTTTATTCATTTTAAAGAGCAGAATACTAAACAAAACATTGATTCACTTGATGAGCGACTTTAATAATACTCCAATATTCTCGTACATCGGTATTACCAAGAATGTCACAAAGCCATTGGTTTGATATCATTTACCGATAAATAGTAGGTATAAAGATACTCCTATAAGCTTTTGTAATAAAGGATTTTCTCCATAATGAAATAAAAACCTGCTAACTTGAAAGAGAACTAACTGTCATATCAAAAACATTATTTCCAATCAACATCACTAAGTTAATGAAACAAAATATGTTTAATCCATTTATCTTTTATTAGTAAAAAGTACACGTTATATATGTACATATAGGTATATCGAGAAAAAATATCAAGTGTTAACCGATTTCAATAGGAAATCGGACCAACAAGAACCACACGGTGTGCCACTGTGCGCCCGAAATAGGAGGGATCCGGATGAAGACATCCGGACCCGTCCCAACGCCATTGGTTACCGTAGCCCTTTCAACGCCTATATAGAGTGATGTTTATTTCTGCAAGTAAATATTTTATAGGTATTTTTACATGTCAAAAATTACAACTGGTAGGTGCCGGTATTTCTTACGATTCACTTTGAGTAATAATTCTGGTGGCCTAATTCTGGCAGAGACACTCAGATGCTAGTCACGTATATGTGACTCTTGAGTGACAGGTATACATTGATGGCAGAAGTTACTCATTATTAGGTAATCCGTCTGTTCATTTGCCACTAAGCTATAAAAAATACGGGCCCGCGTTTTTCTAATATATCTATAATCACCAGTATCTCACCCGAAAGACGTCCACTACTGGACCTAGGCCGTCACGCTAGTTCTATTTCTTTGGGGATTCCCCCGTATCTACTTGTGATGATGCTTGTTTGGTCTATCTGTGCGTTATTCAACGAATCTATTTTGGAAGACGAAAAAAATACACCTGGATCATATTTCGTTTGCGTGTACCTAAAATAATAATAAGACACAAATAAAGTTTTTCTATGATATAAAGTTTTGTGGAATGCTTAAAAGATTTTTAGTGATAACATGTTTTTTTCGACAGGAGCGTCAGTGTTTCAAGCAATTGAGGGTCCTGTGGAAAAACAAATCGGTGACAGGCTGAACGAGTTGAAGAACGACTTCTTAAAGGAAAACCCGTGTATTAAAGGTAAGCATAAAATTGTCGGTGTGGCGACGGATTTATAATACGGATTGTCACCACACGTATTCATCGCATGGGTGTCGTGAGAGGCGACTGAGGGAGCAATCTACGCAGAAAAACATCACTGCAAGGAGAAGGTAAGCGATACCAACCCGTCTGGCTAGCGTGGTATAGTAATAATAATATAATAATAATAAAAATTTCAGACATTTGACACACAACGTCATCTAGTTTTAAGCTAAGCAGAGCTTGTGCTATGATAACTAGACTGACTGATAAAATACTTATTTACTTTTTTTGTAAATAAATACATATTATACATAAAAAACACCCAAACTTCGAAACAAGTGCGAACAACATACTAACATTTGGTCCGACCCGGGAATCGAACCCGAGACCTCAAGCACAGCAGTCGCATTCACTACCGCTGCACTACCGAGGCAGTTGCAAGCCAAAGCCTCCTTTCTAAGGAGAAGCCTATGTCCAGCAGCGAACTATTAAAGACTGTTGATATGATACCCGTGGCAGAGGGTGAGTCATACTTTATCGTGTAAGACCAGCTTGACCAAAGCGACACCACATCTTACAGAAAGCATGTGTTAAATAATACTTTCGTTACATTCTACAGAGACAATTTGAGTGTGGTTAACGGGGACCCAATCATCTCTCTCCCTCTCTAAAGTGCTCCCTTCTTTAATATTAGGGTAGTAAACACTCAAAGCCGTCAAACTGTGTCTTGAGTTACAAGTATTCATAGGTAGCGGCACCTGTCACTTGCCATCTGTTAATCCAGCTTTTCATTGGCGCTGTATTCCTATTATTAATGTTAGACCGCACGGTTGGCGTGATGATTTACTGATTATTGTGGATTCAAACCCCATATGGGACACATAGTGTGATCCATAAATTGTTGTTCTGCGTTTGGGTGTGGTATTGTCCGTTTCATGCATGTTTGTAAAGTTCCCCGACACAGAATATATATTCCAATCAAGGGAGTAACTATTTAAAAGAAAAATCTAGAAAGAAAACTATTTTTTTATTCTTCTATGCCATAGTGATTTTAAGCACAAACATTCTCCAATAACATGCGCTTAAATGATAGAATAAGTCAAATTGAAATATGGGATTTGAAACCTCCATTTATATGTCAGGTGAAATGAAATATAATGGATCCACGCGGCTGAACGAAATTGTTTCATCCAATTTCATTAATGTAGATGGGTTTCTCGACTCACTTATACAAAACCTATTAGTCACCGTACTGTCGCATTTACGGTGAATGCAGTGTCTATAGCTGTTCGAAGGAACACTTCTATAAGTAGAAATAAATACAATGTATATGTATAGTGTCGTAAGAGGTGTATATACATACATATACACTTTTATTTCGGAAAGGACAGACAAGAGCGTATAAAACTTTAACAATTTCATCACTTCTGTTTTACTCCCATTACATAAAAAGCCCATAGATGCAAAAGTGACAGTCGTCGTGGTAAATGTGTGCAATACAATGCTACGATGACTGTCCTGTCTTTTAAGTCCCCAAGTGAGGCGTAAAAAATCGTAATAGGCCGCCATAGTGTGGGTCACCATACTGCATTGTCTGCATTTGCAATGAGTATGGTGACTACAACTCTTGGATTCTATTCATGCTTTCCATCAGATAGATTAGAGTAACTTTGGCAGGCTCTTAATATAGAAAAAAAAGGGGTAACACTTTTCGTGTATTGTGTGATGATCTGAAAGGGTAGGGCTTCAAGGATCTCAGGCCATGGAAAATAGCACAGCGATTCACACTGGGAATATCTAGACTAGACTTTGACTACATTTGACTGCACGGTTGGCCTAGTGGCTAAAGCGGTCCACCGTATCGACGGAGGCGGCGTGCGCCTTGGCCGGAACTCCCCCGTGGGATTTGGAGGCGGCAGTGCTCGCCGAAGTTTATCGGCGGACGGCTGACTTCCGGGCGGGTAGCGGCATGCGGCCCCCGCCTGAAGAGATACGCGAGTGGCGAGAGGCCGCTCGTCGAGCCACGATGGCTCGTTGGTCGTCCCGGCTGGAGGCTCCACGTGCTGGCTTTGCCGCCGTGGAGGCTCTCCAGTCGGTCATCGCTGAGTGGGTGGGGCGGCAGCACGGGACCCTTTCCTTCCGACTGACGCAGGTCCTTTCCGGGCACGGTTGCTTCGGGAAGTATCTGCACTCGGTCGCCAGGAGGGAATTGAGTCCCGGGGGTCACCACTGCGACTGCAGTGAGGACTCGGCTCAGCACACGCTGGCGGTTTGTTCCGCCTGGGCGGCGCAGCATGGGGTCCTCACTGCAGTTATTGGAGGAGACCTCTCGTTACCGGCCGTCATACGCTCCATGGCCGGTAGCGACAGTTGTTTTACCGCGGTCGCAACCTTCTGTGAAGACGTAATTTCGCGGAAGGAGGCGGCGGAGAAGGCCCGGGAGGACAACCTCCACTCGGACCCAATTCGTCGCCGGCGAACTGGGCGGCGGAGGCGCGCGTACCAGCGCCTCATGCCACCTTTAGTGTGGCCGCCGGGTGGACGGGACGGGTTTTCCCCTCCATCCGCTACAATGGCCAGCCGCGAGGAGGCAACGTCCGCGTGTGCCGTACGTCGCCTAAAATAGAGAGTTTATCCGCAGATGGTGCCCGAGGTAGCGGGCAGGCGCTAGGAGGGATCTGGATGTCGTAATAACAGCTGTTCCCGGTCCCTCCTATGTCAGGCGCAGAGTGGCACACCGTGTGGTTTTAGTTGGTCCGATTCCGACACACTACCCCGCCGTAAACCCCGGTGGGGTGACGGCCCGAGGGGGCTTCCACACGTTAAAAAAAAAAAAAAAAAAAAAAGGTGCCTAAAGCGGTCACCATGCCGCTCTCTACTACGCAGAGTGTTGTGGGTTCAAACCTCATATGGGACAACGCTTTGTGTGATCCATAAATTGTTCTAAGTCTGGGTGTTCTTTGTGTCTGTTTCTTGTATGTTTGTAAAGTCCCCCCGCGACACACGATATATTCCTAGTGCGGGCGATGTCTTTTTTAAACAAAAAAATCATCTGCAGACAGACTTACCATTGTCTTTACTTTTTACCCGTCTACATAAGGTTTATGTTACTCGACTGTACATATGTATGTTTCTATATTACGCTGTGAAGCCTAAACGATATTTTTTTTTTTAGAGGCCTATGTCCAGCAGTGGACCGTTATTAAAGGCTGTTAATGATGATGATAATGAAGGTACACTTTCACGGCTTGTCCTATTAAATAGTGATGGAATAAAATGATAACCATTTGTGATTCATCATATAAGTTTTTCATACGTAATAAGTAAGGGTATTTTTTTTCTTATTTAAATATTTACAAACAGTTATTTCTATCGAAACTTGTGATTATGAGATGTTAAAAATAATTAGCAATGTAACAATTACAGGTAAATACCACTTTTGTTTAAAATACAAATTATACATATACTAAAAATAAAATAAATAAATATTTCGGTCATTTGACACACAACGTCATCTAGTTTCAAACTAAGCAGAACTTGTGCTATGATAACTAGACTGACTGACAGAATACTTACATACTTTTTTTTGTAAATCATTTACTTACGCCGTCATCATCATTATCATCATCTCAGCCAAAAGACGTCCACTACTAGACATAGGACTCCCCTAAAGTTCTCCGCAACAACCGGCCCCGCCCGCCCGCATACAACGGCTTCGCGCGACCTTACCCAAATCGTCGAACCAACTTGTGGGTGCCTACTAAAACCGTATACTTACATAATTATAAAAAGATTAAGTGTTAATTACAAAATAGGCTTTTTATGCGTCGTTTGAAAACAGCTTATTCGAAAATATCATACGATTATAAAGTAATTGTAAGTATATTTCATCACTAGTTTCAATAACTGAGCCTCGTGTCACGCTCCCTGTTATATCGCAAGGTCCTCTATCAATAATCTGAACTAATCTATTTGTTAATAAGTATTGCGCAGTTAGACAAGTAACACATGGCCGTAGATAGATAGAGAAATGATTTCATCATCTCTTATTTTATCACTGGAAATAGAAAGTATCAATAGTTTCATACGTCATCAGTTCAAGTTTTGCGATAACTCGATATTATCTACAGTTGTGGTTAAGCGTGTGTGATATATATTGTCCGTGTGGTCATGGATTAAGAATACATAGTGTTACCGCCTCTATTCATCCGTGGGTGTCGTAAGAGGCGGCTAAGGGAACAAACTGTTCAGGAAAATATCATTACAAAGAGAAGGAAAACTTGAAACAAATCCTATTCCAACCCGTCTGGCCAGTGTGGTATAGTAGGCCAAAACCTCCTTGCTAAGGAGAGGCCTATGTCCAGCAGTGGACTGTAAAACGCCGTTGATGATGATGATGTGATATATATCACTGTATATGCAACATTGCCGTGTGGTGATGGATTAAGAATACAAAGTGTCACCACCGTTATTGATCCCGTGGGTGTCGTAAGAGGCGACTAAGGGAACAAATTATACTCGAGTGTGAAGAGAAGAAAAACTTAAAACTACAAACCAACCTCCCAAAACCTCCTTTCTAAGAAGACCTCCTTTCTAAGGAGGAGTCCAACAGTGGACTGTGGAAGGCTGTTCATGAGATGAGATATACCTAAATTAAAGATCACGTATAAAACTACTGAATGTATTTCGTTTGCTTTGTTATCATTCATCTATTGTATTAGAATTTCACAATGTGAAGACCAGATTTGTTTGAAGATTACTTGCTTTAATTTCATGATGTTCTGTTAAATGAATAGGTTAAAAATAAATTCCTATAATATACATTTCTAGGTACTATATTAATTAAAGAACAACTTTCTAGAATACCTTACCATGTTGAAATCGATAAAATCGATAAATCGACATCGATAAATTCGATTTGGAGCCTACACATTTTGATGATTATAATTTTATTCTTATTTACGTATTATCATCAATCTTCCATAGTCTACTGTTCAACATAGACCTGACATCATCAACATCACTAAACTCAATCGTCAGCTCTCGTGATTCAGTTTTTCCCGCTGCTTTATGCGGATTGCATACTCAGTTATGGCATGCCTTGTAAGTCTAGCGTTTAGCGAATGCGACTGCTGACCACGAGATCGCGGATTCGAATCCCGGTTGGGCCAGAAAAGTATAATTGAGTTGTTCTGATTATAAAAATGCTTAACAAGCTTGGAAGTTTAGAAGTTGGATCTTAACCCCCGTACTACAGAGAACCCGTCGATTCTGCATCTGATCTCTCTCCATTGATGTTGGATAGCCGTCCCATCGGATTGTGAGAGTGAGAGAATAGAGAGTGCACTTGTGTTTGCGCACACACTTGTATACCATAATGGCTCTGGCTGGTCTTCGTTGAGATTGGCTGCCTGTAAAAAAACAGTAATTGCGACAAAAAAAGGTTATAAATGTATTTATACATTGGTTTTCAACAAAGGTTCATTACATTTTGTTGTACTTTGGCATGACAGACTAAAGCAGTGTTGGTCTTGTACTTCAGTAGACTAGCGCTGTAATCCCATGGCACCGACCTCGGAGCCACTCAGGTCTCTAAGCAGCGACGTGCTAAAGTAAAACAATTAATCACGACAGTTCCTGGTGATAAATTGTACGACAATTATATTGAAAACCTTAAAACAACACGAATAATACTTTCCGTTATTTAATTTGTTTCAATTACTGTTATTGTCGGAGAAACTACAATTCTTAATTTATCCTAACTGGCGTTATACATTTGAATGTGAGTTTGTTTGTTTGTTACGGTTTCAAGCCTAAACCACAAAGCCGATTTTAAAATTAATTTTACCAATGTGAAGCTACATTATCAGAGAGTAACATAGGCTACTTTTTGTTGTGATAACCAACATATGTGCGAGCAGCGCCACGGGCATAAACTAGTATTATATATAAAACATTTTATTGTAGTCTATAGGGCATATATACTCGCCTCACCTCACATATATAGCCTCGTTGATCTAACAGTTTGCGCATGCGACCGCTGATCAAGAGGTCAAAGGTTTGATTTCCGAGTCGGGTTGAAAAGTGTTATTGAATGTTTCTAGTTACAGAAATGTTTAATAACAGCAACTAATTTGGAAGTTGGGATCTTTTTTTTTTTTTTTTTATACCACGACGGTGGCAAACAAGCATACGGCCCGCCTGATGGTAAGCGGCCTATGGACGCCTGCGACACCAGGGGGGCATCACGTGCGCGTTGCCGACCCTTCAAAAACCTATTAACCCCCTTCTTGAAGAACCCCATGCTGTAGTTCCCAGGGAAAACCGTGGCAGGGAGCTCATTCCATAACGGGATTGTTCGCGGGAGAAAATTTCTCTGAAACCGCACTGTGCGCGACCATTTAGGTTCCAATGTATGTGGATGAGCTCCCTGACGATGGCGAGCGGTGCGATGGTAGAATGTGGCTGTGGGCATCATATCAAACAATTCATGTTAACTTTTTAATCAAGATTAGATTTGATCTTAACCCCGTGTCTCTTAGAGCACGTAAGACGTCGTTCCTGCGTCTGCTTTCTCCGCGGTCGTGTCGGATAACCGTTCCATCGGATTGTGAAAGTGAGGGAACAGAGGGTGCATCTATGTTCGCGCACACACTTGTGCTCAATAATGTCTTCTGGGTTCTTTTTTTTTAAAGAAGACAACGCCCGCTTTAGGCATACATCCTGTGTCGTGGGGGACTTTACAAACATATTAGAAACGGACACAAAGAACACCCAGACTCAGAACAACAATTTGGGGATCACACACCGTGTGGGATTTGAACCCACAACACTCAGCGAAGCCAATCGTGCAATCAAGTTAAAGCAAAGTAGTTCGGATCCTCTCAGTTGAGGCTGCCGGCCGCGCTGTGGCCGAGATCAGCTAAGAGTACATCGTCATATGTACATTGTGTGATATTTCATCTAGTAAATACCAGAAATAATTTCAATAGTATACAATATATCAGAGTACATATCGATACATTTATTGTTTTAAGCGCGTGCATGAACTGTCTATGACAGTGACAAATGGGTGCATTTCTACTGTTTGTATACCACAGTAGAATTAAGTCATATTTTACGGGATCATCATCATCAAAAGCATTTTACAGTCCACTGCTGGACATAGGATTCTCCTTAGCAACGAGGTTTTGGTCTACTGTTCCACGCTGACGGGATGGAATAGGGTTTCTTTCAAGTTTTCCTTCTCTTTGTAATGATATTGTCTTGTATACTTAGTCCCTTAGTCCCCTTTTACGACACCCACGGGATGAATAGGGGTGGTAACACTATGTATCCTTAATCTGTCGCCACACGGACACGGGATACCCACTGTTAATAACCACAAAGTGTTATTATAATATGACCATGTGGTGATGGATTCAGTATACGGTGTATCACCAGCTATATTTGTCCCCTGGGTGTCGTAAGAGGCGACTAAGGGAGGAGGGAGAGGAAAACTGTAAAGAGAAGGAAAACTTGAAACAAATCCTATACAAGCCCATCTGACCAGCGTGGTATAGTCAAAATCTTCTTTCTAAGAAGCGGTGTACGTCCAGCAGTGGACTGTTCAAGGCTAGTGATGATAACGATCTTACCTTATCTTTAAATATATATACTGATATATAGCTACGTAAAGCACTCTGCACACTCTTATTTCACTCTGCGAATATAGGCGCTTAGTTACTCGTTAGTCTACTGTTTTTAATTCTTTGTACAAACCTTTTTTTTCTTTTTTTTAACGTGTGGAAGCCCCCTCGGGCCGTCACCCCACCGGGGTTTACGGCGGGGTGGTGTGTCGGAATCGGACCGACTAAAACCACACGGTGTGCCACTCTGTGCCTGAGATAGGAGGGATCCGGGAACAGCTGTTATTACGACATCCAGATCCCTCCTAGCGCGTGACCGCTACCGCGGCCACCATCTACGGGTTCAAGCGACAAGTTTATTACTCATATATTTAGTATTACGTTTCATTAAAATAGAATTTAAAAGTTACGTCTTAAACAAATATTGATACCTACTCTTAACCAATTTCATTCTACTATCAAAATAAATATACAAATCATTAGATAATGGCAATGAAATGAGATACAAAATGATTGTTTTACCAACAAATGAATCATTAATATTTACTAGATGTATCATGACAGACATAGCTAGCCGTATCTAGTACATAAGTTACATTTACGTTAACATGACATAACGTCAACACATATATGGTTAACTAGCTAAACATGTCTTACGACATTGACCTACTGTAGGGCATCATGGTTGTCTTGATGAATATTAAAAGCCAAGAGTAACACGAAATACAGATATACCATCATATTCAGTTTTAAATTCACACTAAATCAAATCATATAAAAGGTTCAATAAAGAGAAAGTTTTTAGACCAAACGAACCTCATACAAATACAGCAAAACAATTATGAAATAACATTATTACTTAAGAGAGATTTAAATGAGGTCTAATCATTATCTGATTACCCTCCACAGCTGAACTAGGACCTCCTTTATGGTGCGCCAACCATTCCGCTCTTGGACAGTCCTTCCATCCATTGCCAGATATTTTCTTCAAGTCGGCGTCGAACCGTCGTACTACAGAGCGTCTTGCGCCTACTTCCAATGTTTAGCGTCAATTTACGCGGCAAATGTTTCATTTAAAACATTATTTAAGAAAAACAGTTTATTGATATTAGAAGGCTTGAACAGACTCCGTATAAATTGCATTTTCTTACTACAAATAGGCTACACTTTTCTATCTAAGGCTGTTATTTTTATAATTTTTACCTTAAGAAGGAAGGAAGACTCAAAACAAATATTTCAAAACTACCTTTCTTATCAATATGACAACAGCGTCATTATTCAATAATACTCTACTTTATATTATTCAATAATATACTTACATTATCTCTACGACCTATAATTTGTACATCGTAACATCGAACAAACTTATAAAATACCTTAAGTAGGTAAATTCTAACTGTAGTATCATTATCATTATCTTGGGTACTTAACATTTTACGAATGAGAAACGAACCAATGAGTTTAAATTATCTTGTGTGCGTCGACGCACCGATCAGAGCGCTCAGTCTTGAACCGTTCTCGGTCATCGACGCACGTGTTCCGTTAAAGCATCATAAAGCTTCCGTTATATTTGTTCCCAGTCAGTGTGTCTAAAATGCATCAAAATGGTCATTTATAAACTGGAAAATTGTCGCCGAGATACTAGAGTGACGGAAATATTCGGTCTTTTCTTTGAACCTGATCATCCTAAAAGGTTTTTCAAGTACAGTTGACCAAAATCTCACGCGTTCCGGGAACTAAGGTTTTGTGTTCTGGAGCTGTGGAATAATTAACAAGCTGATTAGAAAATAAGAACGCGATTTGTGGTTTTCATCAAGATTCGTTTGGACTATGGACTATTTTGAATAGATTGCACAAATTACTTTTTATCACTTCTTTTATTCCAAATTTGAAATTTGACATTGTATACTTTTTAAAATGGATAAGGCAAAGTACACACGTATACATTCTTATGGAAGTATGTCTTCGGGCAGAAGTGACGATGATATGACTGTACACAGCCAATTGTGGCCTTATCCGAAGAAAATGGTGGTCGAAAGAGAAATATTGTATGAGGAAGAGCATCCTCCGTTCCAGCCGTTATTTACGACAAGCAGATTATTTGGGAAGGCAAGATTTACGTTCCTACTTGTCTTCTATGTGATTTTTTATGTTGTATACCTGGCGTCCGGTGCTTTGGTGTTCTCGGCTTTAGAAGCGCCGATGGAGAATCAGATACGTCTCGACGTGATACGAGCCAAGGCAGACTTCTTGGCTCGTCATCCTGATATAACAGGTACCTATAGACTATTAAGGCCAACAAAAAAAAATCCAACTATTTTCGAGTAATTTTTAACCATAACTTATAGAGTTTTTTTTTAATTTTTTTAATATTTTTTTTTTATATATTCAATAATAATGTTTTGATCATTCAAAAAAATGCGTTGCAACATAAAATATTAGTGTCATAATATGATTGTAAATACTACACAAGACTTGATATCGTATAAAAACACTAATAAAAGGGATTATAGATAATATAATACGTTAAGATTAAAATTTAAAGTGCGGAAATATTTCGATATTTAAAACTATCAACGAGTAATGACGAAATAATATAATCTATGTTTTTTTTTTATTATGAGGTAAGTTTAGTAAACGAATACCCGTCAAATAACGCATGCGCTGTTATGCTATAATCTATGGTAATCGATATCGAAGTTATTAGATAAAAAAAGCATTTCCTAATTTGAAACGATGGTCATTAAATATGCATTTGTGTGCGTTATCTGCTAACAAGTTTATTATATTTTTGAAATAAATTATATTTAATTAATTTATAATTAAAATACAACAAAAGATTACTTTATATTACACATAAAAGTAGTTTCTAACAAGTTGTTTTAATTAGAAAATGGCTTTTCATCTAAAATTGTTAAGAAGTTTATGTTTGTTAATGAAAATTACTTTGACAGTTTATATTGAAAATTAAAAAAAATAAAGATACTTCAACAATTTGGCGCTTTCGTCGCAGCGCTACCTAATATTTTGAAATATTGAATTATCACTCTAAAAGTAACGTCCCTAAGTTGAATTTTTTTAGACATGAAATTGTTTTTGTGTTTAAGTAGTTTATACAGCAATGAACACATGAGGAGGCCGGAGGTCCACTGATGCAGGGATGACAGTTGTCTTGGAAAGCGTGTGCAATACAATACCACGATGACTTTCGAGGCGTGAAAAAGCAATTACTAAGCCGCCATAGTGTGGGTCACCATACTGCTTTGTATGTATTCTCAATGAGTATGGTGACCACAACTCTTGAATTCTATTAATGTTTTCTATCAGGCAGAGTAGAGTCACTTTAGCAGGTTCTAAAAATAAAAAAAGATAAAAAACACACTAAACACAAACGTTTTAGTAAATCTTCTGAAAACCACTAGTTACTAAAACTAAAACTAATTAATAGAATATTTATATATGAATGTTCACTTGGTGTAACCGTTTTCGAGTTACTTTTAAAAATATTAAACACATGCGATTTGAATTCTAGTTGTTTCCGAACTTTATTTGAAATGTCAAATTCTCCGTTCATGAAATTACTTATCTTAACGGATTAATATATTATTAAATACTATTTATTTCTCCTCACAAATTATTTACGTACTTAAGTTAACAGATTAGTTAATTATAAGGTGATAGCTTTGATTGGAAAGGTTATCAGATCGTAGAAGTTTTCCAAGAGTCCCTAACCTCCTTTCACGTCTTAACTATTACTCGAATCATCATGACCTAATCACGATAACCTAATATAAAGGTATCCTCAGATGAAAGCTAGTCAATAGTATTATTTTATAAAGGTATCAGTACCCATTCGCCGATATGCCTAACTTAATCATTGATTTAATCGTAAACTATGACTAAGTAAGGTATGTTCTCGTTACTCTCTACAGTATTCTACAGTAAAATCAAAAATTAATCAATTATTTATCAATTAATAAATATTAAAAATAAAAAGAAACACAGTTAGCAATTCGGTGGCGTAGCGGTAGCGAAAGCGACTGCTGTGCTTGAGGTCTCAGGTTCGATTCCCGGGTCGGACCAAATGTTTGTATGATCTACATATATTTGTTTCGGCGTTTGGATGTTTTCTACGTATAATATGTACGTATTTACAGAACAAAGTATATAAGTATTCTGTCAGTCAGTCTGGTTATCATAATACAAGCTCTGCTTAGTTTGAAACTAGATGACGTTGTGTGTTGAATGTCCGAAATATTTTATTGTTATTGGTAAAAATAATGAAATGACAATTATTCTCTCTCAAGGTTATCTTGATTCCAAATTACGTAGAATGTGTACTATGGTAACCAAACTGTTGACAAATCTATAAGTATTTGCATGCATTTAGGAATACTTATATAAATAATATTAATTAATAATAATAGTATTCTTAAATGCACATTATAGATAAATTATTCAGATATAAAACAAAAAAAATACGATGCTCATCACATTGTTGTTTGTTTAATTCAATTCGAATTGTCATACATATCCTCAAAAGATCATTATTTACTTTTTTAATGATTACCCAGCCTTGGTGTACAATTCGTCAATATTTATAATGAGGTCTTAATGGCTACCCGATAAGGTCCGGTCCGATAGAACGTAAAGTAGTAGACATATTGTCCTGGGACTGCAGAATCTAACACCATTTATCGTTTATGCTGTGATGAACTTCGCCCGGTCTAGCTTGAAGTAGACCTTATAAAACACGTTGGAGTGGACCGTGGCACAACGTGAGCCCGACCACGGTCTTGTATATTTTTTCATATGTTTTTTTTTCATCTGTAAAACTTTATTTCTATCTAGCTACGCCCCACGATTTTACCCGCGGTTGTTGTTGTCACTCATCCCATGGAAACATATTTTTGGGATTAAAAGTGTGGCTGTGTTGACTATTCCAGGTTATAAACTTTTTTGTGTCGAATTTCATCTAGATTCGTTATCAAACTTTCGCCTTAGTAATATAAGTAACATTGTTAAATTGGGTTATCGGTGAGACCTTATGTCATCATCACTGACATTATATCTAATTATTTTAACACACGTATCACATAAGCAGTCAAAGATTGATAAATAATAGTAGAGACACATTTATAGATAAAATTCATAGCTACCGAACAGCAGGATTTACAGACAGTGGATTTCTTAAAAAAAAAAATCTTTTTTAAAAGACAAATCCCGCATTAGGAATAAATCCTGTCGTTGACTTTTCAAACTGTCCTGACTTTTCAGACATACATGAAACGAACATAAAGAACACTCAGACTCAGAACAACCCTTTTGCGTATCACACAAAGTAGAAAACAACATGGCGACCGCTTAACGCTATTCGTGCAGTCAATTTGCAAATTTGACTTTAACTTTGGTGGAAGGGTTCATGACCACTACGGCATACACAAAAGATTATTCACTACAGTAGCTACAGAAATGCAATTTTTCAATTACAAAGAGATGTTTTATGTACGAGTAAATTGCGTTTACGCGATTAATAATTGACTTTATACGAGAGCATTTAGCTAATTCGCCGCACCTTATCGATTTCATTTAATTACTTGTCAATGTAAAGGCAAAATGGTGGCAGAAGCATTAATTGTTAATAAACCTTATCTGTCGGCTTTTCATATCATGTCAGCTATTTGCCCCGAACCCCTAATTTGAAACTAATGTGATTACTATAAACTGACTAGCTACTATCTGCAGCATTACTCGCGTGATTATTTTTTATTCCTAACTATAAAAATGACGAACAGCCGTTCAATTCTTATTCTTTTTTTATACCACGACGGTGGCAAACAAGTATACGGCCCGCCTGATGGTAAGCGGTTACCGCAGCCTATGGACGCTGACGACACCAGGGGCATCACGTGCGCGTTGCCGGCCCTTCAAAAACATATTAACCCCCTTCTTGAAGAACCTATTTACCCCCCTAAGAGGTGAAATTGATTGCACTACAAAAAGCATACACCACCAACATGTTTGTAGTAAGCGTTGTAAAGTTTAAGGAAACAGACCACTGACAAACATGCTTATATATTTCTAAATACACACATACATATCATAGATAAATTACTCTTTTTTTTGTGCGGAAGTCGCCATGGATACCACCGAAAGGTGGTTATGTCGGACTCGAACCGACCATAAACCACACGCCGTCTCAGGTACCTACCAATAGCCGGGGACCAGGTGCACCCTAGTAAGGAAATCCCTGGAACCCCGACATACCTCGGGCCAATTACGACTTGTAGACACCCCCCCCCTCGTGTGGGAACGTCGATGTTTCCTTTTCTTCCTACCTTTAAGAGGGCGAGCGCAGTCCGTAGCGCCCGCATCGCCACCCCGGCCTGCTTCTGCTAGGATGGCAGATGGGCTCACCTGCCACCCTCAGGTGTGCGCTTATGGAGATAAATTACTTCTAGACACATAACAAATAGTAATGCTCATCACACAATCATTTGTCTTATCTGGGAATCGAACCTACAAGCCCCAGTGTAGCAGTCAGGATTTAACCTCTTACCCAACAGACCCGTAAATGGCCTGTAAATGTACGAGTATACAAACACAAAATATTAAACAACAGAAATGTCTCTCTGTTACAATATTTGTTTATTTGTAATGATAGTATAGTGCCTCGGTGGTGTAGCGGTAATGAATGCGACTGCTATGCTTGAGGTCTCGGGTTCGATTGCCGAGTCGGACGAAATGTATGTATGATCTGCAAATATTTGTTTCGAAGTTTGAGTGTTTTCTATGTATAATATGTATTCACAAAAATATATCTAATATATAAAATTCTCGTGTCACAGTTTTCGTTGCCATACTCATCCGAAAACATCTATTATTCATCTATTTTTCATCCCCCTAAATGTTAGGGGCAGTATAACCCTAAATTTTTTTTTTTATTTTTTAGACAAATTTTTTAATTTCTATTTTTTTATGATACAACATACAAAAATACATACAATCCTCAATTTTCACCCTTCTACGATCAACCCTTATTTTTTAATAGCCATTTTAGTAATTTAATCATTTTTCCTCTCTGGTCGAAAACTGGCAAAACAACGTTTGCCGGGTCAGCTAGTATATATATAAATGTATTCTATCAGTCAGTCTAGTTATCATAGCACAAGCTCTGCTTAGTTTGAAACTAGATGATGTTGGTTTTAAATGTCCGAAAAAAAGTTAAATAAAACTGTTTATGTAAAAAACGAACAGCTTACTACCTACATGGTATTAAACTCGAGATAACATCCATTGAAATGTAGCATCGTAAATTCTTCGATTGCATACAAACTAACAGTCGTTTAAACCGGTTTCTTTAACTGGTTGATTCTAAGATGTCGTAACTTACGACAGTGCTGTCTATAAATCCTACAATATTATAAATACGAATGTTAGTTTGTTTGTTACGGTTTCACGCGAAAACTACTCAACCGATCATCAGGAAATTTTGTACACATGTTCTTGGAGGTATTAGAAGTAACCTAGGATACGTTTTATTAATATATACACTCGTACTCATATATTTATTTCAAATGATCTGTTACGAAACTTAATGTGGCAGACCAAATTCAACGCGAACGAAGCCGCGGGCAAAAGCTAGTATACTATAAAGCTTACCACTTCGTTTAATTGAACGTATTTTTTCTATTTTGTTAACGTGTGGACCCTCTCGGGCCATCATCCCGCCAGGGTTTACGGCGGTGTGGTATGTCGGAATCGGACCGACTAAAACCACACGGTGTGCCACTCTGCGCCTGAGATAGGAGAGGTCCGGGCACAGCTGTTATTACGAAACCTAAATCTGAATAAATAAATGAATAAATACTTCAGACATTTGACACACAACGTCATCTAGTTTCAAACTAAGCAGAGCTTGTGCTATGATAACTAAACTGTCTGGATGTCGTAATAGCAGCGGTTCCCGGATCCCTCCTATCTCAGGCGCAGAGTGGCACACCGTGTGGTTTTAATCGGTTCGTTGCTGACACACCACCCCGCCATAAACCCCGGTGGGATGACGGCCCGAGGGGGTTTCTACACGTTAAAAAAATGATAACTAAACTGTACTGTCAATACTTATATACTTTTTTTTACGACCTAATTTGAGGAATAGCTGTTTCGAATTACAAAGTTATTTGAGTGTTATACCTTTTGAGATACGCAGAGATAGATGTGTCGATCAACTAGTGACTGAAGAATGATGGACCACAATATTAAATATGAATATTTAGATATTGCGTTATTGTCAACGGTAGCCAAGGTTTGAGGTTGAGCTTCAAAGATGAAGTTGAGCTTAACTTAGATTAGTTTCTGGTCTCTTTTGTGTATCGAAGCGAACTTGTATTGATAGATTTACTATATTACCCTGTAATATATTGATAGCTTTCTTACACAGTGTTGACAAGACTTCGTTAGGTTGGCTACTCGAATGTTAGACATAGTAATTACTCTGATATTCGAACTTTCTATTTTTTTCTTTAAGACCCTGGCTGACTGCTACTCAGCCTGATGGAAAGCATGAATAGAATCCAAGAGGTAACCATATTCATTACAAATGCAGACAACGAACGCATTATATGCCGCTTGGGGACGTAAAAGACACGATAGCCATTGAGGCAGTAAGTTTCACATACTTACTACAAACTGTCACCCTTGCATCCGTGGCCAAATCATGGTGACGGATCTATTGGTCTAGTAGTTAGTAACGCTAGTAGCTAAGCCGAAGGTCGTGGGTGCGACTTCCATCCAGGACAATGTTGTGTGATGAGCACAATCATTTCTGTGTATGGGTATAATTTATCTATAATCTATATGTATTTAGAAATATATAGACTGCCTCGGTGGCGCAGTGGTAGCGTGTACGACTGCTGTGCTGAAGGTCTCAGGTTCGATTCCCGGGTCGGATCAAATATTTGTATGATCTGTAAATGTTTGTTTAGGGGTTTGGGTGTTTTCTATGTATAATATGTACGTATTTACAGAAGAAAAAAGTATATATGTTAGTTGTCTAGTACTCGATAGTAGGTACAAGCTCTGTTTAGTTTGAGACCAGATAGCCTTTTGTATCAGATGTTCTAAATATTCTAAAATAAAAAAAATAATATGATATAGAAATGTATACATATATATGAGTATATTCATCAAAAGTCGATTTCGTAGGCAAAGACTCAGTATAATTTTATATTTTACAATAATTAATAGTATGGGTGGATGTAGATACGCCTCCCTGAAAATAATTCTGGTGACGCCTATGCTGCCCCATGTTTATTGAAACTTTATGCATATCTAGGGGCATCTATAAAAAATTGGGAAAAAGAAGAAAGTTAACTTGTGAGTACTGTTTATTTATTTTTTTACCTTTCTCGTAATTATAATGTCTTTTTTACTTGACAAATTTGAGCGGCAAATGCCAAATAATGCTTTTGACAGTTGACAGTTTTATTTGTCAACTGTCAAGTGTAGTTTTTTAGTCAACTGCCAGATTTACCATAGACAAATAAAATAGTTTTAAACATATTATTAGACTATTTTTTTTTAATAAATCAGGGGTAAAATATTGCATTCGTATAAGTCTAGACAGGGTCTGACCTCTACACCAGTAGATATCTTTGCCGATCCTATTCACTTACCATTTTTGAGAATTACAAGACTATGATGACAGTGAATTCAAACAAAACCCGTCTGACCGCTGTGGTACGCCAAAACCTCTTTTCTAAAGAGAGGCCAAAATTTAGCAGTGGATTATAAGAGTCTCTTGATAATGATGAAATTGTTATATCTTCTTTTCTATAGACCGTACTGTCGCTCTCACTGTCGCTTGTTACTACGTATCAACCCACTTGACCTAGCTAGAGACTGTTAGCACAAATCAAAGAGGAAATGCATCGACCCCATCTTGACTCGTATTGTGTTACACACTTACTCATTGTATTACTAGCTAGTGACAGATTTGTTTGTGATCAGTGCCCTTATAACGGATGCATTGATTGTCATGTAAGAATAACTGATAGTGCTTTCTTATGATAAAAAAAGTAGGCAGGTCACTTGACGGTAAGTTACTACATGCACTTCTAGTAACACAAATGCATTGCCGCCCTTTGAGTGTTACCTCCCAAAGAAAGGAGTTGAGAGGGAATTTCGGTAACATCATCAACTTTCTAGCCTTTATTAATCCCAAGACTGGTGGGACTTGGCTACCAGTCCAACCGGTTTTACTGAAAAATCAGTTTTTCCACGGAGCGACTGATATCGGACCTCCGCAACTCTGAGGGCGAACTGAATTCGAAGGTTGAGTTAGTTTTTAATATACTTGAGGACACTGACTTCCTAATAACGATTGCCATAGATATTCATGTCAACCGGGAGTGACGGCTCAACATGCTCACGTTCACTCTCCATACACGGCCAAACTTCCATACACCGGGCTGTTATTAAGAATTTCTTGTAAGAAAAACCCAACATTTTTTTTACCCGATCCGGAAATCGAGCCTAAGACCTCTTGATTGACAGTCACAAACGCTAACCGTTAGACCAACGAGGCAGATGACAAAGCATCATCATCAACACGCTACAACAGGCCTCTTTTTACAAAGGAGGCTTTAGCTTACTATACGACGGTTACGATACAAGTTCTAATAGAGTTTATTTCAAATTTACGATAACAACTTGATAAAAAACAAAGAAATAATTATTTTCCACAAAACTTGCTATTATTTTAAACAAAACGGCCCTTTTGTATCGAAATATAACTCTCCCACGTTCAATAAGTTTCTATTTATTAAATGTCAAAATGTTAATCAATAATAGAACTATTGCATGAATTAATTATACCAGTGACGTCACGGTACGCTAATAACTCGTCATTTACAATATAATAGAATATAATAGCCTCTGACGTCACAGCTTGAGCGTCTAATAGCTTTCATGAATATTCTTTTCTTAAATAAATAGGTTTTAACGCCAAAAGGAATTAAAATCAAACGAATCAAATGAAAACGAATCAAGAATGTGTACAAACTTGAGAGGCCTTCCTTGAGTTGCCTTCTCTTCTTTTTTTAAAATCCCTCCAGATATCACTGGCTGGTTATGTCGGACTCAAATTGACCAAAAACCGCACGCCGTCTCTGGTACTATTGGTCGGTATTCACCTACTATCTTTATCGTTATATTAGAACCAGAATGCACAATTATAATAATCACATGTAAAAACAACAAATTCGAAGTAGGTTACAATTAACTTTTAAAATTTGTAAACATCGTTAAGGTTAGTTAATTAGTTACTAATTAGTTTGTTAGTTTGTTACTGTTTGAAGCCAATAAAAGCGTGTTGACACTATAATAATTTACGTTAGTTCGCCAACACCAATGTAAATGGAGATATATATTCATAAAAACTTTTGAGTTGTACAGTACAATATTTGTTATTAAAGATATAGAAATTCAGGCAAAGGTAACCTAAGCAAGGGAGCCAATTTACTGTTAAAGTAGATTTTCCTCTTATTTTCTCATTTGCAATTTACACAGAATAAGAGGCTATCACTACATCATCAATCAATTACAGTCAACGAATGATAAACATTGATTTACAATCTGAATGTCATGAACCCACGAGTCAATAGTGCATCGTGCGTCGTGCAACATTCCACTTCCCCGCAGCCATCTTGTGATGTAACGTTTATAATGTATAGTATTATTGATCATAGTATTGACCGACCTCGCAGTCAAAGTAGGTTATCGAGTTGTCTGTACCCCCAGGATGGTTGTACTACACACGCAATTAATTTATCGAAGTAATTAATAATTATAATTTACTGAAATGTTCAGATAACACAGATGCACAAAGGAGAATGTGCATGGGTTTTTTTTTTATTCTGTTGATTAAACACGGCCTTTGTCACTTGATGTCAGGGGGTAACTTTATACATTTATGTTATTAATTCTTATAATTACAGCCTTTACTTATGTTAATATTACCTTCTTTTGAATGTCATTAATTTAATGACAATATGACTTAGAATCTTCTTAAATCTTATCGAATTGTTTTATTCGCTCTCAATTATGATCACATTAAAGACTATAAGTAAATAATGTAGCCCTGATTATCCCCTTACGTTCTCTGTAATGCTCTATTCACTCGATTCGGTGGAAGAAAACTCAAATTTGGGTTAAACTCGCCTTTGTATATCTTGTCATTTATTTATAATGTTTTAATTTAGTGCGTGCAACGGAAACACATGAAATTGTATGAAAATATATGCTACCCTCATAAGTTACAACCAATCAAAAGTATTGTTTTCATTATACCTAACATACCCAGTTTATAACTCAAACAGAACAGTCTGTTTTATACGTGAAAATCTTTTTACCATCCACTTCAAAATACAAGAATTAAAAAGTCCTCATTCTAAAAACACATTAGGCTTTAAAATAAAAAGCAATAAGAATATACACTATAGTCTATGTCTTATTAAGCTAACGAAAAAATTATTCCCGCCAACTAATCATCCATATTTGATTTCCAAATTCAAAATGAAACTTTAAATGACGTCCTTCTCAGGTCTAAATCGGTACGTATCTCTGCCTAAATATTAAAAAGAAAATACTGGGCAAGATTTCATAATTAAAACCACCCACTGCTTACAACCTTTGATGTATTTAATTAACATAGTCCGTCCTTCTCTACAGAGCATGCACGTGAAATAAAACCGCAAATGGCTTGAATTTTTTACGCGGCAAATACGCAGGGCGGCCTCTGTGCAGCTTAAAATAAACTTCTTATTGAAATAGTAACGTGAGTTACAGTAAATTTTAATCATAGTTATGGTAAATAATAAATACTAAATTCGAAAACCTCATGGCTGCATGTCATTTAGACACCCCTTTTTTTTTATTTTACCTTGCTTACATAGTCACAGATAGCCACGGTGGAGGTTGGCAAGGTAAAAAAAAAGTTATATCGAAGTAGAAGCTAACTAAAAAATACAACAAATGTGGGCAGATTCCAAAATTCTTAACCGACCTAGAAGAGGAAGTTCTCAATTCGTTTGCATTTTCATTTAAATGAATATAATTGAAGTAAAATTTGAACAAAAAAAAAGCTTGCGAATCTTTGAACTTAGACTGCACGGTTGGCCCAGTGGTTTAAGCGGTCGCCACGCCGCTCTCTACTGCGCTGAGTGTTGTGGGTTCCAACCACATGCGACAACACTTTGTGTGATCCACGAATTATTGTTCTGAGTCTGGGTGTTCTTTGCGTCCGTTTCTTGTATGCTTGTAAATTCTCCCACGACACAGGATTTATTCCTAGTGTGGGCATTGTCTTTAAAAAAAAAAGAACCCAGCATGACACCCACAGAATGAATAGAAATGTTTCACATTCCGTAACCGTCACCACAATTACTCGTGTGACGAGGAATGGTTAATATTGTAGTAAAACGATGTGTTGATTTCCAGATGACGATCTGGAGTCACTTCTTGACGAGGTGGTGAGAGCTAGCAACCGTGGTGTGGTCGCTTCCCGCAATGTCAGCGGTGGACCGAACTGGAGCTTCGGGCAGTCTTTGTTCTTCTCATCCACTGTCGTTACTACCATCGGTAAGTATCGATAGCTTAGATAAATGGAATTGTGGTAGCGGTCAACGCTTCTTACGCATTAGGTCGATCCGCACATAAGATAACACTTTGTGTGATCTACTCATTGTTGTTCTGAGTCTGGATGTCTTTAACACAGGATATATTCTTTTTGTGGAAGTTATCTTTTAAAAAAAATATTTGTTTGTGTTTGTATTTACATTACTTGGGCACGTTCTGTAGCCTAAGCAATTTCATAGTCTTGGAAAGTGTCGTAACATTCGTTTTAATTATGAGAGTGACATAAAAGTTAACATCGCTAATTTGTAAACTTTAAGTAGCTACATTTACACACAGTCGAGTTTCTTTATAATCAGCTTATTTTATACTGTTCGCTCTTTCACTGCCTCCATTATAATCTTTCTAAGTTTCTTAAAGAGTAATTTCAGTGAAGTTTCAATAAAATTGTTAACGACATCTGTTCTTGCAGGCTATGGACATGTCACACCTCTCTCGAAGCCAGGCAAGCTGTTCTGCATGATGTACGCCCTCCTTGGTATACCACTGACGCTGGTCCTGCTGTCGGCATTGGTAGAACGACTGCTCTTACCTGCAACTGCACTGCTCCGGGCCCTTAACGCGTCCCTGGGCCACTTGTACAGACCATTTACTATAAGACTTGTGCATTTGATGATCATTGGTAAGGAATGTGTTATTTTAAAAGCTCTTTGTTATTAATTCACTTACACTTCTTTTTTAAAGGTGGATAGACCCCTGATTCCTTAATTCCCTTAAGATGACCCCTTAATTTGCAGACTCTTTGGTTTTCTCACTTTGAAAAGTAACTTGCTCAAGAGTGTTTTATACATATATACGTATATACGTCATTTAAGATAATATTATCTTCAACATTTCTAAATCAATCAATTGTCTTAAAGTTTTTGAGTCGAGGGTATTTTTAAATTCATTTCTTATATCAAGAAAGTCAATGCAATAATTTTTCCCGCGCCCTTCTCAAGAGGATAAAAATCTTATCCAAATTCATATATCGAACTCCAAAGGTTGATTATTTACTTTTTTTTACAGTGACAACACTGGTGGTGTTCTTTTTGGTCATACCGGCTAGCGTGTTTGCGTACTTGGAGCCTGATTGGGACTTCCTAGACTCGTTCTATTACTGTTTCGTCTCGCTGACAACCATCGGACTCGGGGACTACATCCCCGGAGACGCGCCCGGACAACCCTACCGACCCATCTACAAAGTTGCTACCACTTGTACGTTCGTCTTTCTTTTTTTCTTAAATTTTCCGTCAGTTTTTTTCCATTCATCACAGAACTAATTAGTCATAAAACTATTAGTAAATAATTGAATTTTAAACTGAAAGTTACGTATATTGGATTAAGTTGATACTTTTAAGTTCCAATAGGTCTGTATAATACAACAAATCAGAAAGCTAGGCAGTCGTCCACATATTATACTTACTACAAAGTTTTGCTTAGGATTCCTTAACTAATCTTTTTTAAAACAATACTCTCTCGAACACAATAATTAAATAGCAAACAATTAAGACATAACCTTTTTTAACTGACTACAAAAAGGAAGAGGTTCTGTGTACCAATATATTTATTTCGTGTATTTTTTGTTACAGTTTACTTACTGATTGGCTTAACGTTCCTGATGCTGACCCTGACTGTCTTCTACGACATTCCACAACTGAACTTGAGCACGGTGTTCTCCTCGGTGAAACTTGACGAAGATCCTGAAAAGATGCGTCTCAGTGGCTCCGGAGTTGTGTTGCCTGGTTACGGCATGGGTGGACTTGTCATGAGGGATGATTACAACCGTCACGATCAACGGCGCTCCGTCGTCCATATTCGTCCACATCTTGATGATAGCCCGAGCCCCGAGGACACGACCCCGGTCCACGCGAGGGACATTCGCGTTCACTAAACGGTTTTTTGGTATGGTCGAGCGGGAAATATTGGCAATATGGTGCTATGGATGAAGCCACGTAGAACCACTTATTTTTGTTAGCTTTGAACGTTTTTAAAAATTTATACTATAAACAACTTAAAAGGAGGTTAAAAATCTATAGATAAAATAACTTTTTAAAGAGTGGTTCCACGAGGCCAGTATCCGGAAAGTAGCACCCAATATTTGTTTGTAAATGTTTGCTCATGTCAAATCGAAAAAGAAATTTTAAATTGTTTAAGTGTAGCGTTATTAAGCGATTATTTTAATTATTGAATGATTTCAGTTAAGTTGCTACGAGATTAAAATATATTTTTCAAATGCGTCACAATATTTATCCTTATATTAGTTTTTCAACTACCGTCCTAATCTTATGCAAATATTTAATCTGTAACCCGGTTCTTTTAAAGAGATATTACAGTCTGCTATTAAATTGCGATTAAAATAAGACTGAAAAGGGTTTATCAAGTTTTCAAACTTTCAAAACGTTATTTTTAGACATTTATAGCTGCGATATAAGATATGGCGGTATAAAAAGCAAATTAACTAATGACGAAAACAATGTAATATCTAAACAGACTGAATAAACATGTCCTTCTATACCTATGTATACGTTTTACATTCTCCTAAAAAATAAGAAATTTTCTAACGAATTCTCCACATCAATTTTAATATTTTTGGCATGTCAGTAAAAAATGTTACCACTTCACAAAATCAGTAAACTACAACCTTTTTACACCCGACTTCTCACTTATCCTTAAAAAAGTAGATATCTTTATACATTTATCTAGATGGGTACTAATAATTATAAAGTAAAGGTTAATAAAATGTGTATAGGAATTGACGTATCAATTTTATGTGTGATAGATGACCAATAACTTGTAGATTCAATGGATTTAATCAATTTGAAAAAATATTTATACTATTTCTCTTTAGGCGTTTATGCAACTGCTGTATATTAATAGTAAAATTAAAATATAAAATGTTATCATTAAATAATTACGAAATAAGATATTGGTGTATTTTTTTTAATGAAAACTCTGAGTGGCTATCTACCATGGAGTAAGCACCCGTACGTTTAAAACCACACGGCGTTTTTGACTCAGATCTAAAGCTAATAGATGTGATCTCGCGAAACATTTACATGTTTAAAATAATTATAATAATGTATTGTCTTTCTTATCTCAAATAAAAAAACATTGCCGTTTCTTTTGCTTGCACTGTAATGTGAGGTTTTCAAGCCAAGTACCCCATTTTTCTGTATTCATACACTTTCGTACACAATTTTTTTTCTACTTCGTTAAAGAAAAATAATAAATTGAATGTGTTTAACTATCTATATTTAATCATTATTGTTTTCTTATTAACTGTGTGGCTGTGACTTATTAAATCTCAAATTTGAATTAAACCTTGAGTTCTTTTAGAAATAATTTGTATAATATGTCTTTTAAAAAGCAAACTATGACAATATGCTCAAACTTATAAAAAAAGATATATAAATCATAAACATTTTAATTATATAAAATTCATTTTCTTATAAAACTTGAGCCTTTAACAGTTTCTTACTTGTTTGTATAGACAGATGACAAGATATGATGTTATATTTAGATATTTATAATATTTTTATTTTTGCTAGGTATATAGTAAAAAAATAAATATCTACTTACTATTAATAAATATCAAACTGGTGTATTGAATGTTAGAATGAAAATATTTTTAATTAGCATAAGCAAGATAACATTTTTAGTAATACTAAATGTGGTAAGTAACTATTAGATATGTTTGTACAACTCAGTAAATACATATTTCATTGTTCAGTTGTCTTAGTAAATAGAATGTAGTGCATAGTGATAAAACACAAAATGCCTTCAATGGATAACCGCGTTTATAGAAACAAACTGTATTCAAAGTAATTCATAAATAAATCTGCTTAAAAATGTAATATCATTGTTTTATTGATATCCTTTTTTTGTTTTCAATTTAAGGAATCCACAGTGATATTTTTTTGAGACGATGTCTGAGATTTCTTTTAAAGTAATAATGAAAGTAATCGCACTCAATGCCTTACAGGGTGTAGGTATACACCGTCTCACGAAAGAATTCCCACAGAATCGGCACTGCAGTCAGTCATATGACAGAATGTTACCAGCCTTTGCTATTGGATTCCTAGAAAAACTGTAGCTAGCGGGTGGATTGTAGTAAGTTAAATTAAACAATTAGTTCATTCTTGTGTTTATATAAAATATTTAACAAATAATAAGGGGACAGAGATCACTTAAAAAGAATTTAAAATGTGTTGTTTTACATGTATTTACCATGAATAAATATCAATTACGTAACGTTTTCTTGCCACATATACCGCAGTGTCTCAAGACTAAAGTCTTTGACCAGTGTGTGTTGCCAGTAATGACTTACGGCACAGAGACGTGGTTGCTCACTAAGAACTTGATAAGAAGGCTCAAAGTCACCCAAAGAGCAATGGAGAGGGCAACGCTCGGAGTTTCTTTGCGTGATCTAATCAGGAATGAGGAGATCCACAGACGAACCAAGGTAACCGATATTGCCAGTAAAATTGCTAAACTTAAGTTACTTATACGCAGGAACGGTGGCCGATAGGGCCATAAAGTTCTGGAGTGACGACCGCGTACTGGAAAATGCAGCCATGGCAGGTCACTCACAAGTTGGTCTGACGACCTGGTAAAGGTCGCAGGAAGCTGTTGGATGCAGGCAGCACGGGACTGGCTGTTGTGGAGAACCTTGGGGGAGACCTATGTCCAGCATTGGACGTCTCTTGGTTGAGATGATGATGATAATATACCAGTTGAATTTATATCCGATAAACTACTATCATATCCTGCTTCATAGTCATCCAAATCACTATCATCATCAGACTCTGTTTCACTAACACTTGCTAAAGATATTATAATGCGGTCCATTCCTTCATCCATCAGCTCGTCATTCCTGGGGTCACGCTCGTAAACTATAACTTATTTATTTTATTTGTTCAAACAATAGGACTTTTGTCTAGGTCAGTTTAAAATAAAAACTTTTTTGTAATACTTTATATAGATCTTATATAAAGTATTACAAAAAGGAGATATTATATAAATGGATCCTCATTATCACTTAAGGAGTTAGGAGCTATGGCATTTGTGAATATATGGATATAACATGCTATTAATATTAAGTACAAAAAAATCAAGATCAAGTAGTTGAAAGGTTCTTTTATTTACATTTTAACACGATTGATTACCGTGTTTCAATTTTCATATTTTTAGCATTTACATTACATTTTACGCTAGTGTTGTGTCTATGGGTAGAATAACCTAAGTGACAAAACTGGCAACTGTAGGAACAAAACATAACCTTAAACTTCTTGCTGCGAATCAATGGCCAGATTCGTCTGCCGCTACTGATTTTAGTGTTTGAAGTGGATTATTAATATGTATGTTTACCTTGAAAGAAGTACATAAGTGCCACTGCAGTTAATATAATTGCTCAGTTCGAAGAGATAAGTGTAAATTTTAATATTTACGAGGACCAAATACACACGTGAAAATAAATTAGCTAAAAATGGATTCGCCAGTGTCAGCTTTTGCTGTATATAAAAATAATAAATCGACAAATCAAGCTAAAAAACAAAAGAAACGAAACAAATCAAAAGGTCAATCAAATATACCAAAATTAAATGTAGATGAAATTGCTAAAGAAGTCGCTCAAAAAGTTAAAAAGAAGCAAAACAAGACTAAGGAAACCAAAAACATAATGAAAAAGAAACAACACAAGAAGAAAAAAGCGAAAGGTAAAACAGTAAAAAGTGTAACGAAATCGGCGACTGTGGAACAAAAATCAAATCATGTTGAACCTGAAAAAATTCCTGTCCTGGTACACGTGTCTGCGTCTAACACGTTCCCTCTCGAATCCGATACAGAAGTCGAAGATGCCTATTCTGAACTACCTAATTATAATCACACTTTAGAAGCGAGCGAGGACTCAACACTAGACAGCGATTACAGTATTGAATTTGTTCCTGTGCAAACTGACAGTTTTGAAGAAAGTCGAAAAGTATTAAAATGGATGATTGCTCCTTACGACTTAGACGAGTTTTTAACCAAAGTGTGGGAGAATAAACCAATGCACGTAACTAGAAAAAAGCCAGAATACTATAAGGAATTAATCAGTACTCCTTGTATAGACAATATGTTGCGTACAGGGAACGTTCACTTTTCTAAGAACATAGACATAACTAGTTATGTGGATGGTAAGCGAAACGATCACAACTCGGATGGAAGAGCCTTTCCACATGTTGTATGGGACTCTTACCTGAATGGATGTAGTGTAAGGCTACGGAACCCTCAAATATTCATCCCTAAGATACATTTGGTGAATGCTACTCTACAGGAATTTTTCAACACTTTTGTTGGTGCCAATGCATATTTGACCCCTCCTGACAGCCAAGGGTTTGCTCCTCACTATGATGACATTGAGGCTTTTATATTGCAAGCAGAAGGTAAAAAACATTGGCGTATATATAAGCCATTAAATGAGAACGAAGTTTTACCAAGATATCCATCTGGCAATTATGAGCAAAGTGAAATTGGTGAGCCGCTACTTGAAGTGACATTAGAAGCAGGAGATATGCTCTACTTTCCCAGAGGATATATACATCAAGCAGTCACTATTGACGGAGAACACTCACTCCACCTTACAGTCAGCATGTACCAGAAACATGCATGGATAGATTTATTAGAAAAGATGATTCCGACTGCACTGGAAATGGCTGCGGCTGAAGATGTAGAGTTCAGGCGAGGTCTGCCTTTTAATATATATGATCACTTTGGTACAGTTTATGAAGACTCAAACACTCCTGTTCGTAAACAGATTAAAGAAGTAATATTAAAACTGGTGGATAAACTTAAAGATTATATATGTATAGATGGCGCTGTAGACCATATGCATAAAGAATTCCAACATTCTGCATTACCACCTGTTTTAAATGACTATGAGAAAGCAGTCACAGTGTTTGGTGACTCCGATGTTATGGTAGAAAATGGAAGAGTCATTAATAGGGTTGAAATAGCTCTCGACACTAAAATAAGGTTATTACGTAAGAATATACTGAGGTTGGTTGTAGAAAATGGTGACCAGTTCAGGATATATTACCATGTTCAAAACTCATTGGAATATCAAGGTCTAGAACATCAATATTTTGAAATTGAGCAAGAAGTTGCTGCCGCAGTAGAAAATTTGATATATTCATACCCAGAATATATTTCAGTTGAGAGTCTGGAAGTGGACGAAGACTCAACTAAATTGCAATTTGCCCAGGATCTATATAGTAAGGGGCTGATAATGACAGAGTACCCATTGGAAAATGTTGATGATTGAACTGTAAAATAAAGTTGAAATTATATCATAATGTGTTTCATATACTTCATCCTTTCAGGATTCTGGACATACAAGGTCAAACAAATAAATTACCTAACATTACATAATAGACATTAATATTAGGTAATGTTAGGTAATTTATTTGTGTTGATTATAAGTGCGTATGGTGATGGTAAGTAGGTTTCTTCACGAAACTGAAGTACTTAAATATTAGATAACATCTTCACATTAAACTATGCATGTGGTGAATTTTACACTTGCAAATCTTTTTGCATAGTATTAATGAAGTCCCTTCCTGTTGTCGTTGTACGCTTAGATTTCCAATATACGCTACGGATTTTAATCTGTTTTTAACGGATAGAGAGCACGATTTGATAGAAAAGTTTCTACGTATAAAACATATATATTTTATGTATGCAACGTGTATATTACACGCATGAAACGTGTATATTACACGTATGAAACGTGTATATTACACCTATGCAACGTGTATATTACACGCATGAAACGTGTATACGTGTAATATACACGTATGCAACGTGTATATTACACGTATGCAACGTGTATATTACACGCATGAAACGTGTATATTACACGTATGAAACGTGTATATCACACGTAAGCAACGTGTATATTACACGTAAGCAACGTGTATATCACACGTATGCAACGTGTATATTACACGTATGCAACGTGTATATCACACGTATGCAACGTGTATATCACACGTATGCAACGTGTATATCACACGTATGCAACGTGTATATCACACGTATGCAACGTGTATATCACACGTATGCAACGTGTATATCACACGTATGCAACGTGTATATCACACGTATGCAACGTGTATATCACACGTATGCAACGTGTATATCACACGTATGCAACGTGTATATCACACGTATGCAACGTGTATATCACACGTATGCAACGTGTATATCACACGTATGCAACGTGTATATCACACGTATGCAACGTGTATATCACACGTATGCAACGTGTATATTACAATGTAAAAAACGAATACACGTATTAAACGTAATCATCATCCTCATCAGCCGGAAGACGTCCGCTGCTGAACATAGGCCTCCCCCTAGAACGCCACGCTGTACGACTGGACGCCAACTGCATTCATCGACTCGCCGCGACTCGGACTATGTCGTTGGTCCATCTAGTGGGGGGCCTACCTACGCTTCGTCTTCCGGTACGCGGTCGCCACTCGAGAACCTTTCGTCCCCAACGGTTGTCGGTTCTACGAGCGATGTGGCCTGCCCATTGCCACTTCAACTTGCTTATTCGAAGAGCTATGTCGGTAACGTTAGCTTTCTTGCGGATATCCTCGTTGCGGATCCTATCACGCAAGGTAATGCTGAGCATAGCCCTTTCCATAGCTCGTTGAGCGACTTTGAGCTTCTCCATGAGGCCAGCAGTAAAAGACCACGTCTCAGTTCCATATGTAATCACTAGCAACACACACTGGTTGAAGACTTTCGTCTTTAGGCTCTGGGGGATATCTTTCCACAACAATGGAAAGAAGCCGTGGTTATTGGGATACCCAAACCCGGTAAACCAAAGTCCGAACCGACTAGCTATAGACCGATTAGTCTGCTTAAAGGGTTAGGCAAGATATACGAGCGTCTAGTTTACAATAGGCTGAAAGCGTATGCCGATGCTAATCATCTCGTCCCCCACGAGCAATTCGGTTTCCGAACCGAACACTCGTGCGTCCACCAAGTCCACCGCATCGTTGAATACACCAGCGATCGGCTTCAACGCAACCTGTTCACAGGAATCCTCTTCTTTGACGTGGCGAAAGCTTTCGACAAAGTGTGGCACAACGGCTTATTATTTAAGCTATCCACCATGGGAGTGCTACACAGACTCGTGCTCATCATACGAGACTACTTGTCAAATCGAAGCTTCCGCTACCGAGTAGAAGGGTCACTATCCTCCACTCACCCCATACGAGCCGGTGTCCCACAAGGGTCCATGCTCTCCCCCCTGCTCTTCACGCTTTATACTAGCGACATTCCGAAGCATTGGTATGTGCAGACGGCACTATTCGCAGACGACACGGCCATCTACTGCTCGGGGAGGAACCCTTCGACAGTAGTCAAAAAATTCCAGACCGCAGCCAACGCACTGGGCGCTTGGTTCCGGAAATGGAGGATAGAGATCAACCCCGAGAAAAGCCAGGCGGTGCTGTTTCACAGAAGACAGCTCACCCGGTATCCTTTGGAGAAGACCCTCCAGATTAGGATGTTCAGCAAGTCTATCCCTTGGGCTAGGCAGGCCAAATACTTAGGCGTAACCCTTGACGATCGTCTATCCTTCGGCCCCCACATCAAGGCAGTCCGCAACCGGGCTGCCTTCGTGCTAGGACGTCTCCACAGCTTAATAAACGCGCGTTCGAAGTTAAACTTAAAAAATAAAATTAGATTATACACGGCATGCGTACGTCCTATAATGACGTACGTCATTATAGGACGTAGTACGTACGACGGTAGCGTAGTCTTCGCACACGTTAGGCCACACAGGATTCATAGGCTTCAAACATTACAGAATAAATTCATGCGCAAAGCTACGGGAGCACCGTGGTATGTACGCAACGTCGATCTTCACATCGACCTCAGATTGGCGACCATCAAGCAATTCATAAAACAGTGCTCTCTTAGCTACTTTAACTCTGCTCCGACTCACCCCAACCCTCTAGTGGTTGCGGCCGTAAATTACACACCCAGTACGATCTCCAAAATACGTCGACCCAGACACGCGTTAGGGGAACAAGACGACGACATTACACTCGCTCAACGTAGAGCGAACGCAGCTAATACGAACCGTCCGCGTTTTCGTCCCGTCGTCGGGGGCGGAATACGCGCCGCGTAAACCGTTCACCAAACAACATGGGAGTAGGTCGCCCCAACGTATCAGTAACACCCCAAGCCGAGGTTCGTACCCCACAGGGGGTGCCCTTGGGCAATGTTACTTAACAAACGACCGGTTGAGAGCCCTCAGCGCTCACCGTAAATTCATCCGGGTAAAGTTGTAGAGGCCATCCGAGGCCAACAGCTAAACGTCATATCAAAAAAAAAAAAAAAAAAAAAAGAAAAAGGCTCTGGGGGATCTTGGACGAAAAGACATCTCGAAGCTTCCCGAACACTGCCCATCCGAGTCACATTCTTCGTGAGACCTCTTTGTCGAAGTTGGACCTACCTAACTGGACTACTTGTCCTAGGTAAACATACTCGTCAACTACTTCGACTGCATCGTTCCCAATAATTACCGGTATAGGTGTGACATGGACGTTAGACATGATCGTCGTCTTGTCCATGTTCATTTTAAGACCAACCTGCTGGGAAACTGCTAAAGTCGTTGAGCATGGTACTGAGATCCTCAAGCGACTCCACCATTATGACTATATCATCGGCAAAACGAAGGTGAGTAATGTACTCACCATTTATGTTGATGCCAAATCCTTCCCAGTCCAAGAGCTTGAAAACGTCCTACAATGCGTTTGTGAATATTTTCGGAGAAATAACGTTTTCCTGTCTCACACCGCGTTTTAATTGGATTGGTCCCGTGCTCTGGTCTTGTAGTTGGACTGACATAGTGGCGTTATTGTACAGAGACACTCAACACCTCGATGTAACTATAGTCAATTTGGCATCGCTGCAGGGATTGTACTGCTGCTGTACTGCCCAAGTCTTGATTGAACCGAAGGCATTTTCATAGTCCACGAACGCTAAGCACAACGGCCGATTATATTCCTCACTCTTCTGAATAATGTGGCGTAGCGTAAGAATGTGGTCAATGGCACTAAAGCCTTTTTGAAAACCGACTTGTTCGGGGGGGCTGGAAGTCATCAAATCTGCGCGCAAGACGGTTCGTAATGACTTTCGAAAACAGCTTGTAAACATGGTTCAGGAGTGAAATGTGTCGATAATTCTTCAATAAGGTTTATCACCTTTTTTGAAGAAAAGCACCACTATACTCCTGTACCTATGCCTCCACTATGCTTCTGGCGTTGTACCTTGAAGTACGACAGAATTGAATAATTTCTAGAGGACTACCAGTACCGGTTTACCACCCGCTCTCAGAAGTTCTGTAGTAATTCCGTCGTCACCTGGTACCTTGTTGTTTTTAAGCTGTTTGAGAGCCACTCTAATCTTGCACAGGCTGATGTCCGGGATGTCTTCGGCGTAGTGTCGGACTAACTTGGTTCTTGTGTCCCGAGTATTGTTAGTAACAGGTTTGCATGTTACGGTGTAAAGCTGTTCGTAGAAGTTTTTGATCTCTCTCAGAATCTCGGGCTTAGATAAAATAATACTGCCATTGCCGGTCTTCAGTTGTATCAATTGGTGCTTGCCAATAGACGAATCTTTTAAGAACACTTTGGAGCCTTGGTTGCGCTCTATTGCGACCTTTATACGCGAAGTATTATAGGTACGCAAATCGCGTCGTATGCACTTCCAGATTCATCTATTGAGTTCACCATAGACCGACATATTAACTGAAGACTGCAGTCTCATTTCACGCCAGTCTGCCAATAACGCGATTGTTTTATCTGAGAGTTTGTTGTTCTTCTTTCGGCGGTGAGTCTTGTAAAACAGATCCTACCGCTGGAAGCGCTTCCACCAGCCGGCTAGACATTGGAAGCGATTTTGAAGTTCGAGCTGAAAGTTTTCGGGATTTTGGATTTCGGCAGGGTTTGGTCGGAGCTTAGACCTCACCAGACGCGACCTCTCCAGCTTGACATTGATATTCAATGTGCCTCTAACAATTCGGTGATCGCTACCGGTTTTCACCTTACTGATGACAGTGACATCATTGAATACGTGCTGGTTGTCATGATGAGGTCTATCTCATTTTTCGTGGAACCATCGGGGCTGATCCATGTCCACTTGCGGGATGGCCTTTTTCGAAGAAAGAGTTCATCATAAAGAGTCTCATAGCTGTTGAAATATATACATAACTTCTACTGCATCGTCGGTTGAGGGTCTCGAGGTCGGTGCATATATCTGTATAACCTTCAGCGAATACCGTTTGGTGATTCTGAGTATAAGGTATGCTACCCGGGTCGAGACACTATCAATTTTTACAACGTTGTTAACAAGGGACTTGTGGACGAGAAACCCGACACCACCTTAAGAGAGCTGGTCTCCCTCGCGGTAGAAGAGCAAGTTACCGGAGTTGAGGATTATCGAGTCCTGTCCCTGTCTTCGGCCTTCAGATAAACCTAGAATATCCAAACGTAGCTTGCTTGTTGTCAGTTCTTCTTCCAGCTCGAGTAACTTTTCATCCTCCCTGAGTGACCTTGCATTGAATATTGCCAGGGGCAAGGTCTTCGTTTTTATGTTAAGGTAGCCGGATCTCTTCCGGAGATTCTTAGCACCCTTTGCCTGCCGTTACCATGGCTGAAAACGTGTATATTACACGTACGAAACCCATATATTACAAGTCTGAAACGCGTTTATTACACGTATGGAAAGCGTATATTGCACGTATGGAACGCGTATATTACACGTATGAAACGCGTATATTACACGCGTATATTACTGAAATAGCTTGCCGATACACCATAGAATCAACAAGTTATGCAGGAAAGAAGGAAAAAAAACGTGTGTGTACTTACGTACACACGTAAGAAGTTACACTTCTTTGGCATAGATTAAAAATCTTTCTGAAACCTTTATCCTTCGCGTCATCTTATTTTTGTAGGGAAAACAATACAAATAATAGAAAAAAAAGGTATTTCATACGTGAACAAAAAGTTCTATTATAACGCACTATCTAACTAGATATCTTTTTTTGGCGCCAAATTTATTTAACTAAATAAATTTGGCGCCAAAAAAAGTATCACTTCAAAACTAAGATGTTGACTAGCTAATTTCATGGTGTCGGTTTTTCGTGACGCGTCGTTGTGTGCGAGCATCGTAAAAATTTACTCATATTTTTTTCATATTATCAATAAATAAAGGTAAAGGAAAGAAAAATAAATACACTTATTAAATTCTTAAATCATATTTATTTTAAATTACATATAAATTTGTGGACTTTCTGTTAGAATAGTACTCTCAAACTGATATTTTTAAACTGGTATAAGCTGAAACTGGTATAAAACGCGTATATTACTGGTATAAAACGCGTATATTACACGTATAAAAAGCGTATATTACACGTATGAAACACGTATATTACACGTATAAAACGCGTATATTACATGTATAAAACACGTGTCTTACACGTATAAAACGCGTATATTACACGTATAAAACGCGTACATTACACATATGAAACCCATTTACAACACGTCTGAAACGCGTATATTACAGGTATTAAGCACACATATAACACGTACTAAACGCGTATATTACAGGTATGCAACGCGTATATTACACATATGAAACCCATTTACAATACGTCTGAAACGCGTATATTACAGGTATTAAACACACATATAACACGTACTAAACGCGTATATTACAGGTATACGACGCGTATATTACACATATGAAACTCATATATTACACGCCTGAAACGCGTATATGAAAGGTATAAAACGCGTATTTTACACGTATAAAACGTGTATATCACACGTATAAAACGCGTACATTGCACGTATAAAACGCGTATATTACACGTATGCAACGCGTATATTACACATATAAAACTCATATATTACACGCCTGAAACGCGTATATGAAAGGTATAAAACGCGTATATTACACGTATAAAACGCGTATATCACACGTATGCAACGCGTATATTACACATATGAAACTCATATATTACAGGCCTGAAACGCGTATATGAAAGGTATAAAACGCGTATATTACACGTATAAAACGCGTATATTACACGTATAAAAAGCGTATATTACAGGTATAAAACACACATATTACACTTAGAAAACGCGAAAATCCGATAATTACAAATGTATGAAGATGTAAGAGTTATAATTTTAAAGCACTTACATCACTAACGCCTAGGTCTTTCGACAATTATGGAATTTAGTGTGAAAAAAGTCAGTGATGATGTAATTCTACCTCCTAAGGTTAACCCACATAATAATATTACCTGTTAAATTAAAAAAAAACCTGGGTTATTTGGGGCGCAATTTTTAAAAAGCTTGTATTATTCCTTATCCAAATTAATACGCTAGATAAGTTGTGCATTTAATGTAAATAGAAATTACTCTATACACCGTACCATTACTATGTTATCTTCAGTGATATCAGAGAGTTTAAATAGGCTTAATGGCCGTCAGACAGGCGTCGTAAACGCGATACGTGCCTGTAAATCCAAGCAACATTAGCTAATAATGCATTTAGTATGTTGCTTGAACTCCTGGTTTGAATTGAAAAATTGTTTGAGTGTTAGATAACATATTTATTGAGGGAGGCTATATCACGCTACGAGACGAGAGAACAAACTTTTGCTTTGACAAAGACGTGCCGAGAAAAGATATACCGCGTTGGCAGAGTGGCATATTTGTACCTCCGTTAGAAAAAACATAGCCTGCCTTACTTCTCAAGGTGTTGGTGGATGACGTTGAAGTTTTGCATGGAGTCCACGTATATTTGTAAATACCACCCAAACAAGTATGTTGAACCGAGAGAAGAGTGCCGCAGTTGAAATCGTATGCTTTTATGTACAAATGCTGCCATGATCGAAAAGAAGGGCATGGACATGGGGTCAAAAAATGCATAACAATTTTGCAGGGAAAAACTGAAAAGCACAGTGAAGCAGGATGGTGACCGAACCGTCGGACGAAAGTTCGATAAAACTGTACCAGGGCCCAACCTTCCGGTAGCCAACCGGCACGATGAGCCAATCCATGAATTATGCGCGACGTGATGTGCAGCCTCAGCAGACGGGATTGCCATGGTTGGGCTCCTCTCTCTGCTGCGGGCGGACGGTGGCACCATCGATTCTACGGGCCTTCCTGGCCGACAGTTTGATCCACGCCACCCTTAGAATGACTACTTAGAAGGACACCCTTAGAAGGACTGCCTCGCCAGTCGTTTGGTGCCTGCATACAACGGCTTACCGCGACAGTCACCAGGGCGTCGGATAGTCTTATGGGGGTGCCTACGCATACCCCGTCACACTCCAGACGGCCGCCAATATCGAGCCGGCCATCTTGTCTACGAGCAATATGGTCCGCCTACTGCCACTTAAGTTTAGCAGTCCTCCGGGCAGTATCAGTGATCTGGGTTCTTTTGTAGACTTTCTGATGATAAAAATCTATTAAAAGAAATGTTTAAGTTTCTAATATATTTTACAACAATTTTACACATTGTATTTTGCTGCTTTAGATAAAAGTGTATAGAAAAGCAAGAAAGAAAAAAACATTTATTTTGGCACATAACAATTATATAAAAAAAGTATATCTGATATAAAAACAATCTTGCAGTGCCTAAAACGGACCCAATTCAGCACTGTATCAGACGAAAGCTTGAAGCTTATTTTCAATTGGACCCAAGTGACACTTACTATACATGTAGCTATTTGCGGACCATGATATTGTATCTAACCTGCATTCCAGCGAGGACATTCAAAAAATGTAACTGCGAGGAATTACCTTTCTACGTATATACGTTTCTTTATGTTATAAATGCGAAAGTTTGTGAGAATGTTTGGATGTTTGTCAGTCTTCTACACAAAAATCACTAAACGGATTTATCTGAAACTTTACAGTGATTTAGCTAATACATCAGATAATACATTATCATGACTTTTTACAGCGATAATCGACATACACGCGGGCGGAGACACGAACAAAAACCAGTTACTTATAATTTCTAACCAGTGTAATGCATATTTTCATTCATTTCCGTAAGATTGACACTGATTGGTTGATAGACAATACCTGTCAATATTATATCGGCATTAAGTCCGCCATTGTTCTTTGTGCAGTTTTTAAATTAATACACTCACCGGCACGGAATCTTGGCCAAACTCATAACATGCGATAACATTTTTTGAAGGGTGTCTAACTTTGTTCTTATCGTGTAAGTGGGTAGAAAAAACGTTTATGTTCATCTCAAGAGGGTAATTCACTAATTTGAAATGCATTTTGGTCTGCGTTTTAAAGTTTAGTTAAATCTTGTCATTAATCCGACGAAGTCGAAGTTTTTAATTGTGCTCTAAAAATTTTAAGTTTTAATTTGACAAAAACCACACCGACGGTCAGTTTTGGCGGAGGCTCTATAATGGTATGGGGTGGCGTGAGTTCTGATGCTCGTACGGAATTAGTCATCGTCAATAACGCCTTAAATGCAACTCGATACGTCGAAGAAATTCTTCAAGATCATGTTGTGCCCTTCGGAGGGTTTATTGGTTATGACCAATTCATTTTAATGCATGATAATGCCCGTCCACATGTCGCTCACATCGTGAATGATTACCTTCAAGAGGTTGGTGTTCAAAAATTGCAGTGGCCAGCTCGCAGCCCGGACTTAAATCCGATAGAACACGTATGGGACAAACTGAAACGAGCAATAAAGTTATCATCGAACCCACCACAAACCCTTAACCAGCTTCGAGATGCTGCACTTACTGCCTGGCGCGACTTATCACAAGTCAACATCAAGAACGTCATCCAAAGCATGCCAGACCGAATGCAGGCGGTCATTAGGGCTAAAGGAGGCAACACACGCTATTAAAAAGGACAGAAAGCGACAAAAAATCAAACAATTTTAAATTCGTAGTGCTTTTAACTCTAGTGTAAAATTTTGTGAAAACGTGATTTTTTGCATAAACTTCATTATGAACCCGCAAAACCTTTTAATGTGAAAAGAAGTGATCAGGAACGTTAACTGGATAGACTCCGATCACAATTAGCCAAAATTTGTAGAGCTAAGTGAAAAAAAAAGGAAGTTGTCATACGTTTTGTACTTGGCCAAGTTCCGTGCCGGTGAGTGTAGTTGAAATGGCTAAGTTACGTAAGTAAGAAAGAAAAAAAACGTGTGAACTTACGTACGCACGTAAGAAGTCACACTTCTTTGGCATAAGATAAAAATCTTTCTAAAACTTTTTATCCTTCGGGTCATCCTGTTTGTATCCAAACAACACAAATAATAGAAAAAAAGGTATTTCATACGTGAGAAGAAAGTTGTATTATAACGTATTATCAAGTTAAATAAATTTCGCGCCAAAATAAGTATCACTTCAAAACTAAAATGTCAACTAGCTAATTGCATGGTGTCTTTTCATATTATCAATAAATAATGATCTTAGATCCAGCGACAAAGGTAAAGGAAAGAAAAATAAATACACTTATTAAATTCTTAAATCATATTTATTTTAAATTGCATATAAATTTGTGGACTTTCTGTTAGAATAGTACTCTCAAACTGATATTTTTTGTATAAAACGCTAACATTATGTTTAACCGCTATTGTACCAGAGTGCCATGACATGTCGCAAACATTCGCACCGCTCACATGGGTACAGGTTATAAACAGAAAATACACACACAATAATTTATATTCTAAGTTTAATTTTTCATCTTTAAGAAATTAACCTATTTAAAAATACCACCTAAAATTTAGGTACTTAGATTTCCTAACGTTTCACACACACTCATGCTCGGGCCGAGCCGTTATCGATAACAACGTAAGGCTAAATGGAAAACAATTTAACAAAAAAAAAAATAAAACGGGGACCTCACCGTATACGTAGTAACAAACTATAGCCATTTAACATTAATAAATTGATGTAGGTTGCATTTGCTTGCATTGAACACTAGAGCTCCCCAGACCACTGCTGATAACAGTGCTGATCAAGTAAGTACATCATTAAAAGGTAGCTACCAGGGTTGTTACGGAGTTGCGTAATCCTAACCGGAACTATCAGAAGTCCGAAATAAAAATCTATGTGAAACCCGTAATGAAATTTGAAATAAGTTTCAAATTGTAAAGAAAAATATATTTTAAGACATTAAAAGAAAGAAACAGTAAGGTTTGTGTAAAATATTAAAAACGGAAACTAACTTTTTCTGGCTGCCAAGTTTATAAATCGAGTTTCAATTTACAAGTCAGGGTACTGCTGTACACACGCTTGATATTCATTTTCACATATAAAGTCAAATCCGTAACGAAAATTATCAGCTTATCCGACGTAACATATATCCGTGAAACCATATCCGAAACCGGTATAATATTAAGTTTGGATAAAAAATTAAATATCCATAACATCCCTGTTAAACCCCTGAGAGCTCTTTACGACCATAGGAAATTCTCTATTTGCAGTAAATATATTTCATTTAACTATTAGATATTTCAAATTATTTCAACATTAGGCAGTGATAAATTTATAACATTTGGTATTTGACTATGACGTCACAAACCCATTTTTTTGTCACTCAAGCTTGGTCCAGGCTGGATATAGAGTACTGACACTTGAAGTTCATACAACATTAATTATATAGTGTACCGACAGTACACTTCCCATATCTTAGTTCAAAAGAAACACAGTTCATATCAAAATATATTTTTATATGAAGCAAATACGTCCAATGATAAAAAACATTTTCTGATAAAATTTTTAAATTCTTTGTACTGATATACAAGATTTATATCGCAATATCTAAATGAATACTACGCAAACTTTAGAACTTTTTAGCCTAACCTTATTTTATATAAAAAAAAAATTAAATTTTAAATCTGTTTCTTAACTTTTAAAGAGGTCAAAAACACCTCATGTCTTAAGATGTTTAAGCGAAAGGGACAATCTACATTTAGACGCAATGCTATATATCTGTGTTACAGTACGAAGCTTGTATTTATAACTGTTATTAAGTAAATTGAACTGTACATAGACAACACCATATAAGATTTGTTACTTTTAAAATTTGGGACTGTTCAATAATGTCAATAATAAACGAATACTGCGAATAAATGTAGTTACACCCTTGTTAACATCGTGGTGTTCAAATTTCCTTACTAATATATATATTTACAACGTATGGTGTTACTTATTTTAATAGTTAGTTATTGTTAGTACAACTATGTTAACCTGTTAATTCGCTAGAACGCGCCACGGCCTTAACTAATACAATATCATTGTGATGTTCCAACCTTCACTTAACTAAAGCCATCTTACACTACACGAGTAAACTAACAATTGATTTAATATAAAAAGTCAATCTTTATATTTTCTAGATCGTGCCTGTCGAGGTAGTTACATTATTATATATCTAAACTCTCGAAAAATTTCATCAAATACACCAAATTTAATTGCATTTAACAATTCCACATAATTCCAAATTTTCGGTCATGTAGTGTAAGGTCGCCGAAATATTTCATTATTGCTTTACGGTTGCCTTTTACGCAAACACAATGTTGTATAACTGAATATATCAAAATCCAAAATGGCGACACATGGGTATAGAAAACTCACGTCAGAATACCCGCCAAAAATGGCGCACGTACATCAAAATTCATATCATTTTTCTGTTTATAAACAAGTAACTCATCAAATACAATTAAGTATTTAAGTAATATGAGAAATACATAAATTGTGCTATCTTTTATCGTTTCAATGTACTTCGTTTTATAATATAAAGAAATATATTTAATGTTAATACACCGGTTTCCACCAAAATATAAAATTACAATAAACCATGATTATGCAGATAGCTGGTGACCCACAATAAATATCTACGAAACATAATAACTAATCGTTTCTCACTTGTAATTTAACACTCTTCTGCCATACGCCATGTCCATTATTGTAACAATGTGGACAGACAAAACTCTATCTTGAATGTAATGGTGTGTGTATCACCTCCAATATATATATATATGGCTGTGTACTTTAATGATAAATAAAACATACTCATATAGCCTTGTCTTACTAATAAGATAAACCTACCTAGTTACTAAATATGTATGTGTATTACACATATTATGTAATAGAAACACATATATTTATTTTCTACTACTAAATATGTGTGTTTTACACATGTAATATACACACATATTTGGTAACTTCCTTTGCACAGTTGAATAATTTTATTACAGGGTAGGTATTTTTAAGCATTTGTCATTGAAATTTATGAGTCGCTGCGTTGCAATTACACTTGGTCGACTTATATTGTACTCGGGTTAGTAACAAGTGTTATGTGAAGTAGTAATCATAAACTGAAAGCCATGATGGGCATTCTTAGTTGTTTAAACACAGTGTGTGCTTATTCTTTTGTATAAATCTTATATCTATAACCAGGATTGGTCAAACCAAACTGAATGTCGATTTTATTTAATCTTAGAAAGTTATTTGGAGAAAAATACTCTGTTTTGAGTGGATTAAAATAATCATCTTATATTTCAAAACGACCCAGACTAATATAAAGTCCGTAGTTAGTAAAACAGTGTACCCGTTCATTTTAAGTACCGTAAAGACTAAGTGTAATCGCTAAGTCTCGAACATCTATACTATAGACATTTTGAGACTTAATATGAAGAAGATAAAACCAATATTAATTTTTATTTTAAGTAATTTCTGCATAACACGAGTTAAATTCCAAGTGAGATGAAAACTGTCCACGTCAGTCCACTCCTTCAGGGTCGGAACTTAGTTTAACGGGTAAGACACTTATAAGAGTACACAGTTGGTCACAAAGTCCGTTGACAGGAGAACTGTCGGTCAGGTCGGGCCGGGAGGCACGACGTGTATTATTTCTTTGCGGGCGGTTTCCTCGGCGTGCGGGTGGTCTTGCCGGTAGACGTGGAGGGGGTCGCCACTATCGGAGATGGTTTGCTCTCTTTAAATAAATAAAATATTATTTCGTTAAAGATTAGCTTTTTAAACTCAGTGATATATGTACATAAGCTGTAAATTAACAAAAACTCACGCAAACCGGGTTACTTTTGTAACATCTTTAGCATTTATAAGGAGAACGCGTTTACTCGGTAAATTAGCTCTAAAGAACTGCCATTTAAATAAAGAACTAAAACTGCAATAAACACTTATTCTTAGGTGTCTTAGAAACGATGGTTTATCTTCACTGAACTATTTAGGGTGTGCGCAAAATGTAATTTTTATTTCATATTATACTACTAACGAAAATAGTCACATTGTATTCAACTGCTCATGTAAAAAGTGGGTTCATCTGTGCTGTCAATATACTACCGACGTGAAAAACAAGACGATTGAATCTCACGCACTGGTTGGAATCGTACCCACAACCGAACAACGGAATCCGTTTTAACTGCACATCTAATCTGACATTTAGAATAGTAGAAATGTCAGTCTCGTTTCACATCTAAACCTAATTAACTAAACCTGTATTCATGAAAGTTATCATACAGTAAAGGCACAGAAAAAAGAAAGTGAACAGATGAAACAAACCCTATAAAAATCCATCTGTCCAGTGCGGTATGGTAGATTAAAAATTCCTGTATAAAGGAGTCCTGTATCTTGACCATTTAGACTAAAATATTACCTTTGACAGATCTCCTGCCTTTACGCGTGGGTGTAGCGACCGGTGTTAGTTTCTGTTTCGGAGACGTTCGCTTCGGCGTGCTCTTGGCTTTAGACTTCTCACTTACCGCCGTTGCAGTCTGATGCAGAGGTACAAATTAGTATATACGTATGAAAACACATGTATGCACACACAGGAGAGAGATTTAAAAAAAAAATAACTTCTTATTTTAAATTCGGCGTAATTCAATTGCATGCATGAAATTTAAATTGATTTTTTTTTTAAATTGCCACTTAGCACCTTACACGGTATCATTTTTTTTGCAATTACCCAATGCACTAACTGGTTAAACTAGAGTATACTTTATTTTTTTTTTGTTCTGTAAAAACATCTACTATAATAATTAGAAATATTTATTTCTCTATGTGGATACAGATTATGTTAAATTAACCAGTTTGTCGATTAAATTTCTCCACAACTTTAATTACTGTCCTTTAACTTTTGCGACTTATTTATGTGAATGGGGACTTAATAACAGACTTAAGTCCCTATTTACACCTCATCACCGGGCAAGTCTCCAAGTGGACGTCAATTCTCTCACATATATAGAATATTTAGATATCATGCGCCGTTTCATGCCAGGTAATGTAAATTAAAACGCAAATTATAGAAGAAAAGAGCTAATAATATGGGAAATTATATAGTTTTAACACAATAAGCAAGCAATGTTTATGAATGAAGATGAATGAATAATATGACAGGCTAAAGGCCAAATTTCACCACTTTCTGATAAGTCCCTGATAGACCATTATTAAACTATCTGTCAAATAACCACATATTTTAATTGCATTTATCTGTTAGTGTTACATATATGGTAGGCAGCTATCTAAAACTTTATCAGAGTGTGAGGAAATTTTTCTTTTCAATTTAGAATATGTAAGAAATTGTTGGTTTTTATATCTTACAGTTTGTACATGCATTTCCTATAACTACATTGGGTCAGGGGAATATTGTTACAAGGAAAATTTCTAAATACTCTCCTAAAATATTAAGTATTTATACTACTGACTTGGTACTATAAATAATTTGTTGAGAAACAAATTATAGCTATGAGGTGTACTACTACCTTTACAGAAAAATGAGAACATGTATTGTATACCTATACATCACAGTCTTTCTCAGGACTATTGAAGTGTTGATATGATATCACAGCACGAGTTACAGCTTGTTGTAACAAGATGGACATCATATGCATGACGTACAGCTTGTTGTAACAAGATGGACATCATATGCATGACGTACAGCTTGTTGTAACAAGATGGACATCATATACATGACGTACAGCTTGTTGTAACAAGATGGACGTCATATGCATGACGTACAGATCTGATATCACAGTACGAATTATAACTTGTAACAAGATGGACGTCATATGCATGACGTCATATGGATTTCATAATATTGATTTTTGCCCATGATTTTTCAAATACTTGTCAGAGGTGGTCACATGGGTCCTGGTGTAATATTAACTTATGTTTTTTTTACTAAACAATTTATATAAATATGTTAAATATTTTAAACATTTGTGTATGCTTCAAAAGTTAAAAAAAATCTGTACCAATTGCGCTCAAATTGGAAACTATATACAACCATTTTGATATAATGTTTTTTTTTCTATTTTTCACGTCAACTTTGTTTTTAATTTCTCATCGATGCAAACATAATGTGCCACAGCAACATGTTGGTATAGCCATCTTCTAATAGGTTAAATAATTGGGTAAATGACTGTATCGTAAATAAATACTAATTTCCACTTCATTAAAACTAATATCGCGAAACATCTCGGCAAATACAATTAACATAGCTTTTTATTATTATTACGAATTTCAATCAAATATACAGTGAAATATATTGTTCAATTGAGTAGTCTAAAGCAGTGACGTCACAATTTTATATTTATTACATTTTTCATACAAAATTGTCGTTTTGACAGATGATAAAAAGTAACTAATTTGACTAAGGTGTCATCTAGCATATTCTGTAGTTTGATCTCTCTTTACCTGGCTCTCAAGTGAGCAATACTCGTTTAATATTTCTTTACTCACTTTTAAGAGAAGATTAGTTTAATTTATTAGCAGCAGAATAAATTACTCATATTTACAAGACAATATAGACAATATCAAAATACAAAATAAATAAGAATTTTAAAACTGTTACGGAACCAATACAATGTAATTATAATCTATGCACTGAAAATATTACAAGGTCACTGAAGTTATTTCTGAATATAGCTTATATTGTTATTATATAGCCTATACAACTAAAACATAGCTTATTTAGAAATTTAAGGATAAAGTACCCATTAGATATTTGAGTGCGGCAATTGGCTCATAAACTCAATACTGTCAAGTTCATGCAGTCACCATGCGTCCCAGTCACCCATATGGTTTAGTTACACAGTCACTTTAGCTTTTCTTTAAATAATTTTGAAGTAAATAAAAAATGTAGTATTTGCTTTATTAACATTTTTTGCATTGGTCTGCTTTTCGATATCAAATGTATTCCGATAGTCTGTATACACAGACGTATACTTGTGTTGTGGTACACAAGCATGTATATTATTTGTATACCGATAGTCTGTATACAAGCATGTATATTTTAAGTTGCGATAGTCTATACTATGTTTAGTTTGGGTCTTGCCCTTTGTTATGTAATATTTGACAAATTATTATTTATATCTTGTTACAAATAATGCTTGTATATTACATAACAAAAACAATTATAGTTAATAAATGGACTTTAATGCGTGTAATGGCGAATGAGTAACGAAAAGAAATCAATACCTTGACCCAAAATAATGCTGACCGTGTGTTACACTGGAATTTTAACTTACTTTACCATATACTGTGCAAGTATTGTCAAAAATCATAATAATATGAAAACAGCTCTCAAGCAAAAGCCAGGACAGTTGACTATCATAAATAGATACTAATATCCACTTCATAATATCACAAAACATCTGAGAAATATTTAAATATTACAGGTGTTTTTTACTCAATCATAATCATTGAAATATAGTTCAAATGAGTGGTTTACAAAAGTAACGTCACAAGTTTCTATTTTTCATACAAAATTTTTGTTTTGACAGATGATAAAAATAACTAATTAGACTACGGTGGCCTTTGCCCTATTGATGATATAACAAGTACTTTTTACGGTATCTATAGTTTTTAAATATAGCTTGATGGGTGACAGAAGGCTACGAAACCTACGTAATTTTGAACAAGCGATTTTATTTATATGTGTATTTTTATTCTTTGTTTCGCAAGTTTTATGAGACCTTTATTAATATAAAAATCCATACCTAAACTGTACCTCGTAAGTTTTAAAACGACACTAGTGGCTGTAGTATTACTGCATACGAAGAGTAACTAACATATTTAGCGGATACCAACCGAAACTTACATAATTCGACAAATAATAGACAATATTTAAGACTAGCATTCCATTTCAATTTTTTTGCTGCAGGAGAGGCATGTTTTGGTACATGGGGGTTTAGCAGAAGTTTTAAAAACTGGTATTAAGTGCTAGTACTGTTGCTTTTCACAGAGTGAGGTTAACGAAACCCAAAGTTAATTGATTTTACATAACAGCAGATAAAACATAGCTTTACACTAGAACCACAATCGTTTGAAAGGCCTCTCTAGTTGAGCTGACTTTCAGTTACATTTTTGACAATATTTACTCGTATAATGGTAAAGTTAAAATAATTAATAGCATGCATAACCAATACAATAATAAAATCCATCAATCTCTCTCGACACTCCATTATATACTAACAATACTTCGACCAATCAAACTAATACAACATCACTTGATAACACATGCTGTGGGAACGTACGACAGCTCTTATCAAAAAAATAATTAACTATCGGACAACAAATTTGACTATGTTATATACAAAACAAAAGAGTCAAGATAAAATCGACAATTTCACAGAGCTTGTCAGACATATATCTATCTCATTTGCACACACAAACAAGACAGATAACTCCCTACAGCGTTCATACACACTCTTACGCCATAACTCAATAATCAATCCAAACCAAAGTACATTTCAGATCTTGTATTTCTTTATTTGAAATATGATATTTGTAACACACGCAAAAGGTTGATAGTGACCTGTATCTATTGACGTCCTGTGACCTTTACAAGAACGCCTGTAAATTTTTAGGTGGAAGTTGTAGGTCACAGTTAATATCTTCAGGAATCTTCGCATTGGGATTAATTACAGATTAATGGCGTGACTCACTCACACATGAATGTAAATGGCGGTGATGGCGGATACGTACATTTCTATATATCCGTTGTACTATGCCTACCTTGCTTGTGTTCGCCACAGTGGGCGTGGTACCTGCCGATTTTCGTTTGTTGTTTTGTTGTTTGTGCGGTGTTTGAGTCTTAGCTTTGCGAGCGCTTTTTGGGTTGCGCTTTGGCGTCGTTCGCGCACGTTTCGCGGGCGTCGCCGATTCCTGGAGCAATATAATAAGTGTTTCATGTTAATTCAGTAACTTTGTCTACTTAGGGTTATTTGCGAGCTGTTAGCTCTCGACTTTAACACAGTACAATACTAATAAATAAATAACCTCACATACACGGCTATTTAATCCCAAATTAGGCAGAGCCTGTGCTCTAGTAACCAGACTGCTGATAACCATATTTAAATATTTCTAAACACATACACATATTACACCCAGACACAGAACAAATAATTGTGCTCATCACACAAATATTCGTAATGGGTAGGAGTCGAACCCACGACCTCCGGCGTAGCAGTCAGGGCTATTAACCACTAGATCAACAGGCCCGTCCATGGTGCAGGTATAGAACACTCGGATAAATCAATTTAGTTAATAACGACTTTACTGGAACAGAATAAAGCGTGTTTCAGGTTGGTCCACATTTATCTCTTATAATATGGTTTTATTCGGCCAAAATATGCCTCTCTATCTTTTCTGGATGTCTTCACCAATGAGTTAGTTGACTGTAGATTTTTACACTTGGTAATAAAAAGCGGACGTTATAATCGGACTGAACTCTGAGAAAGTAGCTGTCTCCACCACTTGTGGACAAATGTGGAGTTTTAGTCCCACAAAGGCTGCATTCAGTTTGAATTATGACACAAACAGTACAAAAAACTTACCTCGGACGCGTTTGAGTTATCCAGTTTGGTTTTCGGCGAAGATTTAGAGCTGTTGCGTTTGCGCGACTTCTTATCCAATTGCGACTCGTCCTTGTAGAGCGACAAGTCCACTGTACAGGGGAGAACTATAGCTGAAGTTATTATTTCTGAAGAACTTACTATATTTTAATGTTAAAAGTAACCTATTAATTATAAAAAGAAAATACGTCACATCTTAAGCTATAGTATATGGGTATACACATAGATTGACTTAAACATATTGTTAACTAACACAATTTTGATTCCAAACTACGCCAGAGCTTGGTTGTGTCAAGTAGAGACCAGCAAAATTATGCAGGCAATATTATAGTGTACAAGTATGTGCGCAAACGCAGGGGCACTCTCTGGTCCCTCACTCTCACAATCCGATGGAACGGATATCCGACAGGATCGGGCCTTTTCTGGTCGTGTCGGATATCCGGCACAGGACTAACCACTTGACGTATTCTCCGAGGCATGGGGGGTTAAGACTCTAAATTCCAAACTCCAGGCTGTTATGATATGATGATAATTGATTGTGAAAAAGACAACGGCCGCACTAGGAATGATTTCTATGTCGCAGGGAACTTTAAAAATATACATGAAATGTACACAAAGAACACCTAGACTCGGGGGTATGAACCGTCAACACTCAGCGCAGTAGAGAGCGGCGCGACGACCGCTTAAACCGCTAGGCCAACCGTGCTGTCAGTAATACTGTTAGGTCCGACCTGGGAATCGAACCCGAGATCTCTCGATCTGAAAGGCGGTGATAATAGCGTAGGACGGGTGCGGTACGTACGTCCGTCGGGGTGCTCCTCGGTGAGGGCGCGGTCGCGCTCGCCCGTGGCCTCGGCCTGCAGCGCGCGCTGCAGGATGGAGCGCGCGCGCGCCGCCTCGGCCGCGCGCAGCAGCTGCGCGCCGCCACCGCCGCGCGACAGCGACAGCGTCGTCAGCACGCACTCCATATCTGGCGAACACAGTAATATTCCATCACGTTCGCGCGATGCCATCTAGTCCTGAACCGAGCAGACCTGTGTACTGGGCGTGTACTTCTTTTTTTTTCCTATCCATCCTGCCGAACACGGCAATCGAGCCCGAGACCTCGAGCACGGCAGTCGCATACGATACGTACGTGGTTATTGAATCATGTTGTTTAGATAGAGAAAATAAATGGAAAGAAGAGGTAATCGAGAATGTTGACTACGTTGCAGAGTTAAGCAATCCTAGCCAGTAACACCGCGGGGTGTAGGTAGTTTTAAATAAGATTAAGATTGTAATAACGCACCTGTTGTGTCGTAGAAGTCGGGTTTGTAAGTTTCTCCAGAAGGGTCCGAGGCTTTGTCCTGCGAGAGCCAGCGGATTTTGATCTTGCGCGTGGTACGGTACACGTTTTGCATAGCTTGACATACGTAGAATCCTCCTTCGGCGTTACGTACTGCTAAATATTCGTTCCTAGGAAGCATAAAATGGTTTAATTAATACAAAAAACCAGTTACTGAACTAAATTATAAGACTTAGGCAATGTTTAATATCTAAAGGAAAGTGGTGTTAGTTACACCACTTATAACTCGAAAACGGCTTAACAGATTTAGCTGAAAATTGGTGGGGAGGTAGCTTAGAACCAGGATACGGACATAGGATACTTTTTATCCCGTTCGACCTCGTTTTAGTCCAAAATAAAAAATCTGCTTATTTATTGCCAGTAAGGCGGAACACAGTTCGCGAGGTAAGCTAGTATATATATAAAAATGAATGTTTGTCTGTTTGTCTGTATGTCCTTTACAGAATCATAAACTATGCATGTGATTATCTTTAGCGGAATGTGCAAAAGCACACTAAGCTTTCTGAGTTGGTACGAATGTTATTGAAGAGAAACTTCTTTAGAATCGCTGTGATTTCAAACCGCATGCAACGGGAAAACGACAGGTAAGAGACACAAATACAAAAATGTATGGGAAGAAACCGGTAAAGAATGAGACAAAAATATTAGTGAGCCAGAGCGAGAGAGTAAATGTCGGTGTGTTGCTCATTCTTTGGTCGATTTACTGAAGTTTCACTTCTATCGTGTATGAATTCATACACATCTTTTTTTTTTTTTATGTCTTTCCTTCAAATTTATTTTAACTAGTGGTGTAGTAACGCGTTCAGGGTACAGCTAGTGCGTTATGAAAAATCACGACTGTGTAACGACGTAAAAAAAGGCGATAATAGGGCCCGAAATTGATCCGGCAATGAAATGGTAGTAGTAACGATATATCCGTGTGGTGACGGATTAAGAATACATAGTGTTACCTATTCATCCCGTGGGTGTCGTAAAAGGCGACTAAGGGAACAAAGTATACAAGACAACATCATTACAAAGAGAAGGAAAACTTGAAATAAACCCTATTCCAACCCGTCTGGCCAGCGTGGTATAGTAGGCCAAAACCTCCTTGCTAAGGAGAGGCTTATGTCCAGCAGTGGATTGTAAAAGGCTGTCGATGAACGATATATGGGAAAATATAGACGTACTAAGTGTAACACATTTAAATACAATAAATAACACAAATAAACTTCCCTTCGAGGAGAGGTTTATGTCCAGCAGTGGGCAACTGTTAAAAGCTGTTGCTGTGTCACAAATAATGGGAGTCCAATTAGTTTTTAATTCCTGAGTTTTACTAAATATATTGCCAAAACGACTAAATAATTCTCTAACCATCATATCTAGTTCTTATATTCTTCACTAGCTTTCCGCCCGTGGCTTCGCCTATAGTCTTGCCCAAGATCTAGACTATTTCTCAAAATTGGTTAAGTGCTTTAGGTGTGAAAGTGTAAACAGACCGAGTTACTTTCAAGAGAATAAGGAACTTCCATACAAACTTTCGTCCCCTATTTCAACCCCTTCTACCCTTATTTTCGCGATAAAAAGTATCTTATGGCCTTTCCCAAGTTCCGTTCTATCTTCATACCAAATTTCATCAAAATCGGTTCAGTGGTTTAGGCGTAAAAGCGTAACAGACAGACAGGGTTACTTTCGCATTTATAATATTATATTAGTAGGGATAAATATCTAATTTAATTTGGGCTCTATACAAGATAGTTTGCCAAATTTTTGGTAAATATTTTTTATGCACAACTTTTCATTAATTTTATGTTACGGAAGGAAAAATTTGAAAGACAGTGTAGGATTGCTAAGGCTAAGGTTCGAATTGTGCTCACAGCACTTACGACGTTTAAACTGCTAACGTGTGGTCGGATTTAGTGAGCACGCCAACGTCTGTTAGCAGTATTAATAATTCAGACCACTTGTAAGTGTGCTTACGAACTCAAAAAGTTGAACATAACTTAACAGAGCATTTTTTGACATAAACTTGAGTGGAGTATGTGGTGTAGCCGATGAAGATGGTAAAATGCTTGTATTTCAAGCATTTTCCGCAATCGAGGAAAGTCAATTCAAAAAATTGGCGCAAAATAACGTCAATGCTCATGATGCTAACGATCCGACCCGTCAGTACTGTGAGCACTAGGTAGTGACGTCACATGTGACGTCATAGCATCCACAACGCTAAGGGTGAGCGTGAAAAGCACGAATCAGACTGCACGTTGGTAAGCTATGAGCGCTGTGAGCGTGATTCGTATCACGGCCTAAATAGAATGGTTTTTAATTACTTACTTGTAAAAGACAATAAGTTTGTCATCATTAGGTTTGGTCGGAGTGGAGCGTCCGGCAGAGGCTGACAATTTAGTGGCCATAGCTAACTCCGGAGTTGGCGACTGGTACAGCTGCACCTGAGAATTTACAAATTACATTAGAACAAATAACTTTAAATATATCGATGGCGCAGTGGTAGCGTAAGTGACTGCTGACCTTGAGGTCTCAGGTTCGATTCCCAGGTAGGACCAAATGGTTGTAACATATTTGGTTCGAAGTTTGGGTGTTTTCTATATATGTATGTATTTATATCAGTTGTCAGTGTGAATGTGGTAGAGCTTACCAAGGAGGTAATCAGGGTCATAAAAAGAGGTAATTAGATTAATTAACTTCGTGATTAGATATGATGTCTGCATATTGTAAAGCTAGTTAATTTAAGACTAAGTCAGAAATAAAATATCGTTTTTTTATATTTTTATCAGTATGATTTTCAATAATTTCACTTGTAATCGCTTAACACTGCGTTTCTACAAAGCCGTGAGGGGGCTTATACGCGCTGAAACATGGTTTTCAGTTTCTTGAAAGAAATATTTAATATGTAGGTCGACTAATGTAGACCACCTCTTTACAAAATATTGAAACTGGTTGAATGAAAAGTATTGTTTTTTTAAATACACTTATTTGGAAGAAATGGGTCACGCAGCACGTAGTATTAATACCTTCCTACCTATATACCAATGTAAAAATCTTTAATATATATATAAATATATAGCTATATATTCCTTAGAAAGAGCTAGTTTCGAAAGTTATGCAATATCGTTAAGGACTTATTTTCGACTTTGTCCAACAACAGTGGCCGTTATGCACACTTTTTGTCCCAACGATTACCAGCAGTGGTAGTTTTAGTGGTGGCCTCTGGGAAAAAACCCCCCTTTAGTTATCATTACCGACACGGATTTGTTGTTATATTAGTTTTATAGGGTTAATAATTTGAAAAAATTACAAATTTTTTGCATTTACATTATTGTCAAAATATTAACTTATGTCATTAAAGTATCTCACTAGACTGCCATAGTGTGGGTCGCCATACTGCTTTGTATGCATTCGCAATGAGTATGGCGACCACCACTCTAGGATTATATTCATGCTTCCCATAAGGCAGATTTTGGCACTTTGGTAGATTATAAAAAGAAAAAAGAAAAAAAGAAAAAAAGAAAAAAAAAAGAAAAAAAAAGAAAAAAAAAGAAAGAAAGGAAAATAGAAAAAAAGGAAAAAAGAAAAAAAAGAAAAAGAGAAAACCCAAATGTAGGAAATAACAGTCTTTAATCTGTGACTACGGCAAGTGCAACTTGGCCTAAACTTCAGGCATTTCAAGTGTTGTAACTATATATTCATCATAAGCGCGTTATACTCCAAAAACTAATTTTATTTATATATATTACAAACCATTTGATAAAGACTTCAAGATTAATCGTAGTTATTAAGAAATTAAATTCAAGATAAATACCTATATTTATAAAATAATTATCGGTCATAGACACGACACATCTTTTGACTAAATAATATCGGCAATATCGACATAGCTAAAAGACGGGCAATTTTCCAAGTGCTTAAAGGATTATAAATTGTGTTAACACATGTGTATAATTTAAATCTCGGGGTTATTTTGAAGGAGACAACATTAATGAATAAATAAAAAACGATTTATAAAAATTAAATCAGTAATAATGACCAGACCAGACCAGAATGGTGACGAATATATTTTTACGTATATAAATTACACTCAGACACAACTAATTGTGTTTATCGTATAGTTATTTGTCCTCCGTGGGACTAGCACTTACGATCTCTAGTCCATCTAAATGTTACCTACACACTTCGTATATTATTGAAAGTGAAATATAGACAAAATGGACGATTTTTTCTTTATCGTAAGAGCCTGCTAAAATGAAGTAAAGCATGAATAGAATCCAAAAGTTGTGGCTACCATACTCATTGTGAATGCAGACAATGCAGTATAGACCCACACCATGGCGGCCTAGGGAACATAAATAATGGTGTAACTTGTCACAGTGGTGTTAAACCTGCAAAAAGTTAGCTACGAAGCACGGACGGTTGGAGTTAGGAACTTTTTTTTAATACTCGTTCGGGTTTTTTATAGCAGTTTTGACACAGGTATATTGCTTATTCTGTTTGTAAAGTAAATGCAAATGGTTTTAGACGTTTTTCTCTTTAAAATATCTAGTGATTAAATTTAACTTTTACACTTTGGTGGCATCAAACTATTTTTTTTTTCTGAGAAAGAAATTACGCGTTTTTTTTGACCCACTAGCTTTATCTTTGTAGGTTGTCGCTGTTCTGATGTATAAGCTATAGTACTGTAACGTTTCATCTAAATCCGTTTAGTTTTTGCGTGAAAGAGATACAAGCATCCATACGTCCTCACAAACTTTCGCAGAATTTTTTGGTGTTTATTTCTTTTTCTGAAAGAGTACACGCCAGGAAGGGAGCAAAAGCGAATTGACAAGTGGAGAATGCGAGAAGAAAACTCATTGCGCAGACTGGATACCAAATAAAATTGGGAAAAGATGATGACGCCTACCACTCAAGACTCATAAGAATTCGCGTCTGCCCGTTGGTGTCGAAACATTCCTGTTCCACGGTTAGCGTCGCTACTTGGACATAATTTAAAAAAAAACTTACGAAATAAAGTATAACTGCTTGCTTCAAGTTTTATATTGAGGGCAAAGCAAATTTCTGTTTATTTTAATGATATAATCAGTATACGTCATATCAAATATTGTGACTCTTTAATTATCAATATCCGACTGATAACCAATCAGGGGGAGTGAATAACTTCGACACTACTGGTTGTATCGGCAGGTAGGCTTGTCTATGGCCTTTCAGGGTTTTTCTTTCCAGATACTATTGATGGAATACGTAGTTTCCGAGTCTAGGGATTCTTTATGTCCTTATATGTATCTTAAGTCATATTCCCAACGCAGAAGTTGTATTTTTAAGCATAAACAATGATTCTGGCATGGATAATTCGCCGAATACTTGACTAAACGGCATTCAAAAGAGGGTTTCTAACTTTTCATTTTTTAAAAACAATTGTATTAGAGGCATTCTTTTTAAATAACCGACTCGAAAATTCTTTTAATGACTAAAAAGAGGACGACTATCAGGTATGCCACCTTAAAACCACTCCGCATGGTTCGAAGAAAAGTTACAAGCAGAATTAATTTCTATCAGTACAATTATAACTTATAATTTATAAGAAATTAATTAGTTATAATTTATAACTAACATTTCTTTTATAGAAACCCTTAATATTCAAACAGCTAGACAAAAAAAAATGTAGTCAGTAGTCTTCTTTAAAAAAAACAGGTACAAAAGAGTCCATGGTCAAATAGCAACAAATGTTATTTTGTTTACTTAAGAAAAAAATTAAAAAAATTTGAAGGTTGCATATAAGAGATTGTGTTTTGTTACAAGACTTTCTTTGTATAATTTATATTTATTATATTTCTGATAAATGATACTATCGTAATAGTGTTGCGCAAACAAATAGTTGTTAACCTCCTTGCTAAGGAGTAGTCTATGTCTAGTAGTGGATTGTCAAAGGTTGTTGATGCTGATGAAAAAGTTATTAATTATTCAACAAAATGCCTATTAAATAATCAAAATAAGTGTCTATACACAACCAAATATAACGTTTGTAGGTTTTCCCTCTATGTTTTTGAAACTATCAGATTATGATAAAACTTTGTTAGCGTGTTCTAGAGACGACTGCAAGGGTAGCTGACTTAAAAATTCATAAGTAAATAATAATAAATTTTGTTATTTCTTTACACTTCCCCTCATATTGCCTTGATGATAATAGCTCTATGATTGCTCAACAAATATTTAGAATAAAAAAAAGTAGATTAACAGTAACATCATCTCAACTTAAAACTTATAGAAGCTTTTCAAGCTGTTGTTTAATTGATATATTTCCAAAACATTTTAATAAAAACAAACTATTAGAAAAAAAAACTGAACTGCATGAAAATAAACTTCAATTACCTTTTATAAAATTTCTCACTTTAAATTACATTTAAACAACAAAAAATTGTATATACTTTTGTAAGATGGCGCCAAAAGTCCGCCATTTTAATCTTATGTCATTGTCAGATACCCAGTGTCACCTTACAATTATGCAGACTAGACTACACAATCTCAGCTCAGTTGGGTGAAAACACAAAGCTACTAACAAGTGATAAGCTCTTGTCACTTGTTGAATATATCTGAGATGCAACATGTAGGTGGTATTAACATTATCTTCACAAACTGCTTGAGCTACTGAGAACTTGGATAGATGATACACTATTTTTACTATTTAAAAATGTGATAAGCTTCAAAAACACTTAACTAACTTATACTCAAGACCAATAATAGTGTGATTTAATAATTTAATAGTGTGTTTATGTATGTAGTAATATATAGTATGTTCCAGCAGTCAGGTTATCAGTGTAGGTCTGGTTTGGTATCAGATGGTAGTGTGTTAGGGAACTCAAGTTTTTTTTGTTATGTTAAGAGTTAGTGAACTTTTTTAGTAAATGTGCGACTAAAAGATATAAAAGAGAAACAGAATATAAAATATGGGTCACTTCCGTCTTGTTGGATATGAGCCAAAAGCAGCAAATACCCACAGAAGAGATTAACCTTTTCAGAATTTCTACAGACCCCTTTATTTGTAATTCAAATTCAAATTTTTTTGTTTTTTTTTTTTTAATTTGGAGAAAATAAAATATAAGAGAAACTATATTTCTAAATCCTGAGTGATGTGAATTTATATGTTTGCTTTTATATCTAAAAAACTAAACTGACTTCAAAAAATTTTTCACCAATGGAAAGCTAGATTATCAGCGAGTAACATACTCAGGTATTTTTTACCGTGGTAACTGACATACACATGTGCAGAGCCACAGGCAAAAGCTAGTATCAAGTAAAAGTTAATTGTAAAATGGTTTTTTATCTTGCTCTACTTGTTTAATTTGTTATATTAAAGAGTTGTAGTCTTTATTCTCTTTATTGAAAAACTTAGGAATTTGAAATTTTCAGGTAATCAGAATTATTAGTTTCATAAATATAGTTGTATAGAAAGATTTCAGGAGTTTCAAGTTTACTAGAAAATAATACTTTAAAGATATTTTAATATTATAATGATACCACCACATACACATAGTGTCTGAATTTTTTGTATGAAACTAATACCGAAGATCAGAGTGGCTTGGATAGTGACGTGTTGATACTCTCGTCTCATCATAATGTTATTTGTAGCATGTTATGCATAACATCTATAGCAGTGCAGCACTGTGTCACTATGTATTATCACGTGCATAAGTTATCTCTACTGTATTCTAAATTAATATAAATATGCTGTGTCCTGCTATGGCGCAAATGTTTATACAATAAACTGTCGAGACCCCAATTAGTTTGATACTTCGAGGTTATAGTGGCTTTTTCATATCATTTTTTATATACAGTCAAACCTGGGTAAGTGAGAACTGGATAAGTGAGAAAACTCTATAAGCGAGAGGAATTCCAGGACCCTTCATTTTAAGCTCCCAAAACCTCTATAAACGAAAAACAGAAACCTTTGTAAGAGAGAGTCGTTTTTCCCTCATGGACCTCCGTAAGTGAGACTGCTACTTATCTATACCTCTATAAGCGACAGTCGAGCTTTATTTATTTATATTATTTAGGAGGAACAAATGACAAAACAAATTATGAGTTAGAGAAAAACATTCGAAATACAAAAACAGAAACCCAAACGAAATTGATGGATTTTTTTAAGTTTAAATAAGTTCTAAATAAAATAAAAATTACATTTTATCACATTACGTATGTATTTACTACATTCGTACTTGCTGTGACTTGTTGTTGCTGCGTACCTCTATAAGAGAGAAACGCTACCCATATACCTGCATTAGCGAGAAACTCAGGTTAGTGAGAAACCTCTATAAGCGAGAAGATGCCTTTGAACTCTCGCTTAGCCAGGTTTGACTGTACAGTGTAAATATACTTAATATTAAGCTTAATTAGATATTATTTCATTTGGTGGCAAAATAAGAATACAGAGTGTCAGCACCCATTTTTATTCTATGAGTGTGTGTTTCATAGTAAGAGGCAACTTAGCCAGTAAACTGCATGACACAATACTGCAAAAAGATGCAAAACCAAAAATAGACCCTATACCAATCTGGCCAGCATGGTATAGTAGGCCAAAGCCTCCTTTCTAAGGAGAGTCTTGTCCAGCAGTGGACTATTAAAGGCTGTTGATAACATATTAACATAAAATACAAACCTTTGTCCGGTTTCTCTTTGTTCTTGCATCAGATGTAGAATCACCATCGGCAGGTTTCTTGGCTGGGCTGACACCATCAGTGGACTTGCTAGGAGATGTTTGGCGTCTCTTTCTCATTGGAGTTGTTACGGTAGCTAATTTCAGAGTAGACTTGGGTTTGGACTCAGATTTAGCAGGTTTTGGTTCAGGTTTCTTTTCCTCTTTCTCTTCCACTTTTTCATCTTTGTCAGCCTTTTCAACAGGTGCTTTCTCTTCTTTTTTAGACTCTTCAGCCTTCTCTGGTTTTACCTCCTCCTTTTTCTCTTCATTAACAGTTGAGGATTCAGATTTTGATTCAACTTTCGGCTCTTCTTTTTTTTCCTGTACTTCAACACTTTCAGAAGGTTTCGCACTTTCAGCAGGAGACTCCGGTTTGGGTGTAGGTACCTTCTCTTGTAACTGACTATCATTAGCTGATTCTGGTGTTGGCTTGCTGTCACTTTGTGATGGTGCTACATCTGCTGTCGGTGCTGGTTTTTGTTCTATGGTTGCTATTGCAGGTGATTTCTCTGGAAGTTCATTTGCTATTGCTACTTTTGGCTGAGATGGACTATCAGCTGTACTAAAGACATTTACAGATTCAGGTTTTTGAGGAGTACTTGGAGCACTTGATAGCTTTTCAGGAGGCTTTGGTGTGCTTGGAGAGGACTTAGCAATGTCCTGTTTATCTTTATTAGATTCAGGGTTCTGAGGCTTCAGTGTTGACGGAGCACTTGCTCCAGACTTAGGAGAATCAACAGTGCCATTAGACTGACCAGTGGAATCTGGCTCAGTCTTCTCTGGTGTCCTTGTAAGTGCAAGAGCTTTATCCTGAACAAGACTCAATGGTGTATTAGCGTTACTGCCTTTGGTAGGACTCGCGACCAAATTTGAGGGTCCAACTGAGTTCTGGGTAACATGAGAGAGGTTGCCATGGTGACTCATATTTTGTGCCATTTGCGCCATGTTAGCAGACACTGGAGCCATGGGAGGCGCTGCGTGCCCTAACGGAACAGGTTGCGGCGCGGGCGCGTGGTGCGTCAGGTTCTGTACAGCGATGTTGTTGGAAGCGTGATGTAGCGAGTTTTGAGCACCTTGCGGATGTCCCACTGCGTGGTTAGCGTTGGCAACGTTGCCCTTAGCGGGGCTCGCCTGACCGCCCGGCTGCGCAACTCCCGGCTGAGGCAGCACCGGCTTTAAAGCAGAATTCATTTCAAGTGCGTTCTAATACGGCGAGTATATGTCTCAGCCGTACACAAGCTGAAACATAAAGTTATCCCAGTTTACGATACTGTTTTCATAACAGGTTAACACACCGCGATGTCTTTGACCCACAACAATAATTCATACATAATAAATGTATATGCAATACGCGCGTAAGAACGCGGGGACCGCTATTACCCGCCTTGTGAGGCCACTTATGGTATGGCGCTAATGAAAAGTGAATAAGTAAGTTTGGAAAGTTACCACTAGTTGTAAAAGCAACAAACGCCCATGAAATAAGTCCTGGGAACCGAGCTAAGGCTGTGATAGCCACAAAAAATATGCGATGCTATGCCAAGAAACTTCCGCAAGATATGACCGCCGTTGCCGAAGTTGCTGTGATGTCACTGTCTTGTTTAGTCACTGTAAACGAACACTTGATCTCACTCGCGATTCTGTAATTCCATGTTTTATTCACACATTTTATCACGAATTAGCATTCACTTTACTCTAGGACAAGTACATAATAGGCACAGTAGTTTCAGAGATGGCGTCGGCATAACGCGCATGCGCCACCCTCTTGTGTTCTCCTCCAATGAAATCCCGTGACGAAACAATGCGAAACGAACATTTCCGATATGGCTATCTTTTTTGCTCTTGGTGGTCCTGAACGAAGACGTTGCATTCGGATACGTTCATTTTCTAAATTTTGATGATATATTTTGTAAGTTTTATAAAATATTTTTTGCATTTTAGCTTTCATTTCGATTGTATTGATTTTATAATAAACTTATAAAATCGGACAAATATAAAGAATTATTTCTAAGAATATTAATGTACTATAACTTTTCTTGTAAAATAAATAAATTTATTATATTTGTACATAACAAAAATATGCAAAAAAAATTTGATTGGAGGACTAAAATTGATAGTTTTGTTTCTTTGCTTACATCAGTTGTAATTACAGACACAAAAAAAATCACAGAAACAAAAAGAAATGCTATCTGAAAGAAGGTTATCATAAAGTTCATGACTATTTAAACTTCTTCTCTAACTGCAAATGCTGCGTGTATCTTTAATTTTTTATCATTTTTACCTTAAAATTTGAAGTACACAACCGAAAAAAATCTCATTATAAGTATATTTTTTTATTTATAATATTCATGGAAATAAAATATTTGTTTCAATTTGATATACATATGATTCAAGTTACCATGGTATTTGCAGTTAAATTCAAACCGTTTAAATACATGTACACGTACTTGTGTATAAATAATGAGTCACAATAAAGATTTAATTGTATTAAAACTGCCCGTTTTCAAGACTTAAAAATTTTACTTTTTCATTTGGTATGTTATGATTCTATAGTAATTTTGATTATTTATTTTTAGTAATCCATTTAACGCTATTTTGTCTGAAGTAAAGTTATTAAGTAAACGAGAATAACTGACGTCTTTTTAAAGACCTGTAGCCGGCATATTTAATACTCTATGAGCCGGTAGATGGAATGGAACGTGCCTGAAGACATTTTCAGTTCAATGTCCCATGTGCATTATTTATGAATTATTGCTGTTTTTTCATTTAATATTGGTGACAGAAATTTTAAACCAAATATCCGATTAAATATTTTATTATGGTAAGGGCTGTGTTAAGTATCTAACTATAAAGCTGCTAACTGCCAGGAAATTATAAGTTGTGGCTACGTGTATGTTTTATTATTTAATTTTTTACATCAAAATCGTTGAATTTTTCTTTCATTTGAAAGTATGATATAATTCAAAATTCAGCAAGAACCTTACAGAATGCTTCTTGATTATAGAACATTCTGGATATACTTAATATGAGTTTTTAACATGTAAATCTAATACAATTATAGGACGTGCTATCAAGGCCTGCTGAGGAGTTTGGAAATGACGAGACCCTGGAGCGTTTATGGGCAGCAAAGGCTATGGAGCATAGTGATATATATTTCAATGTAAGAAACTTTTACCAGTTATTTCTACGTTTAGTTTTAGTGTCACTGAATAGCTATTCTTTCTCAGGGTCAATGTTTTTGTGTTATTATTACACATAGCTCTACCGCATATGAATGAAACAATGGCAGTAAACAAAACTGATGCCATACTTCATGTTAGATGGCAGTTGAAAGATGTATGTATACAGAAAGGAGGTTACATTTGTACGTTTACGTTGGTGTTTAATTTTAAATTGAAATAGGATCTTTGTAGGTTAGGTCACTATGTGCTTACGACCAATATTTGATGCCAGAGAATTAGTAAATTCACACAGAAATTATACACGTAATAACTTACTTCATACAACACATGACATGTTGCAGTCTAATTTAAAATTATACCTATTGTTCAACGATCACTCACTACTAGACGAATAGGTCGTTCAAAATATAAAAAAATAATAAATAAATAAATACTATCTTAATGACCATACTTATACAAAGTTCAGTATCCCCAAATTGGTAGTAGAAGATATTATAAAGCACCTTAATTGGGTCCCACTTTCGAAAAAAGAGGTATAACTATTTCTATGGGTGGGTTTAAAGATTTTAGAGAATGTAATTCTAAGTGTATATCCTTATCAGAATACAAAATCAGAGCAGATTGTCATTTATTAAAGAAAATAATTTCATTTCCAGATGTTATGTTCAGTTGACACAAGATGGTTGCAGCTTACTCCTCATGATGATCTGATATACACACATTTTAAACAGGACTTTCCAGACTTGGATGTCTCCTACATTAATGAAAATGAAATAAAGAACAGTGTGAACAAAGCAAAATGGAGAATATTCTGCGAAAAGTTTAAAAACATTATTGAAGACTACAGTTTTGGAACTCTAATGAGGGCTGATACTAAAGGCGATTATTCAGAACAAAACACAATGTTGGTTCCTAGAGTACAGTTTTATGCTGTAGAAATTGCTAGAAATAGGGAGAGTATGAACAATGAAGTTAAAAAACTGTACAAATGTACGGCTAAGCCTACAATAGATACTCAAGAACATGTCGCTAAAATTGCCACCTAAATACAAGTACCATCGCAGGCTAGTTTTGACAAGAAAGTTTGTCTCTGAAACAGTTTGGAATCGGACATTGGAGCAGTTGTGCGTTACGAAACAAAAACGAACTTGGGTATGAAAAAAAAAAAGAAACTTGTGATATTAATTGAAGTAAAATGATTTGTATATTTTTTAAAGACAAACAAGATATTGAAAAGTCTGTGAAGACGCAGTTTTTCTCTAAATACTTTACCAAATGTGAGGTAGAATAATGACAGAACCAAAAGCAGCTTGAGTTGTTATTTTAACAGTATAGTAGTGTAAATCAAAAAGTTTTCTGTATGTGAACTGTTGAAGTGATAACTAGTGATGTGCTGCGTGCTGTGTGTTATTTTGATACTAATATCTGTATCAATAGATATCCAAAAGAGTAAAAAGATCTGTACATCTATGTCCATATTTGTTACGTTTGGGTAAATGGATTGATTTTATTGAAAGGCAAGATTAATTTTGGTAAAATTGAGTATTTTAAAATCTAACATTCTTAGTTACGTATTTGTGTACTGATACAAATACATATTAGTATACAAATTTATGGATACTTGATTCATTTGAAATAATCTAGCACATCACTAGATATGAAGTACTCTGTACATACTTTTACATTTTAAAAGATGGATGGATGGCTTAATACTGTAATCTTTTTAAGGAAAGCTCTTCTTGTGCAAACTAGCCAACATTTAAATAAAATAAACTTTCTCAAAAAAGATCATATACATAGTCTGTAAAATTTATAAAATAATCATTTTAACATTAATACTGGCCACATAGTGTCATGTTAGGCAGTAGCCACCGTCCCTAGTTACGAAACATTTCTAATATCTGCTTAAGACTATCATTGTAGAACCACATATTCAAATTTAATACTTAATACAAACTACAAGATATTTAGAGTTATACTACTTTTACAAAAACAACTTTTAATGTTAAACAAAAAGTAACTTACTCATCCGAATGAATTTATTAGAAATTGTTTTTGTAAAAATTTACACCTATCGAATAGTGATTTGTGATTGTCTTAATTGAAAAATGAATGAGGTGCTGTATTGCTCATACATTTTTTATATTAAAGTTTGTACTATAGATTTCCTAATAGTTTAATTTAAAAGGTATTTTCAAGATATTTAAAGGGAATCTGGCTTTACTTTTTACTACTCTATTACATGTCATAAATTGGGGAAAAGAATCTTTACAAAAATGGACCTAAAATGGGGCCTTGTAGCATGCCCACTGATAATAATGAAATCTTGTTAGTGTATGTATCAACAGTTACACAGTCGAAGGCCTAACATAAGTCCATAGAGATGTCATCTGTATGTTTGCTACAGTCTGAACCTTAGCCATATACACCTTAACATTTATAACATTTATTGTTTGTAATGTCAAAGTAACAGCTATTTACCATATGTATATGGATGATTACACGGTACTTACACCAGAATAACAAATTTTAATATTTTTCTCTATCCATTTGTCTGTTCTGGTTAATTTTCGAAACGACTAAACAGCATTTACGAGGTTGGACCTGGCAAATCTAAACTAATACTATACAGAGGAATGATTTGATTGTTTGTTTTAAGTTGAATATGCTCCGAATCTACTGGATCCACTTACCATTAGAATTCTACATTATCCCTGACATTAGAATATATGTTTAATCAGTTAGGTATGATGAAACTACCAAAAAGATTCCTATATTGCGTATAAATCAGAAACTATTGGCAATAGATGGTGTAATGGGGCGAACTTCATTCTTAGAGTCAAAACACAAATACTTCCACGAAGGAGACCAACAATCCCAAGGTGACGTTGGCTTTCTGGTATATAAATCAATTTCTAACAACGCTGTGACAACGTCCTGTGTATCGAGTAAGGTAGCGTTCCTGATCGCCAAACTCACCGAGAGATCATAGCCTTTAGGTTGTGCAAGTGCAGGCACCTATCTCGGATGACTAGGTTCGATATGTTCGATGATATATCGAGGGCCCTCTATCTCACTATTAAGGCCAGTGAGCCTTTTTTTTCTATATTAAGACCCTGTCAAAATGACTACTCTGCCTGATGGAAAGCATGAATAGACTCCAAGAGTTGTGGTCACCATACTCATTGCAAATGCCAACAATGCAGTATGGTGACCCACACTATGACGGCGTTGTGAGATGCTTTTTCACACCCCGCTTGGGGACGTAAAAGGCATGACAGTCATCGTGACCCACAGTTACCACGATAACTGTCACCCCTGCATCAATGGGCCTCCGGTCTCATACTCCGGGCCTTAATGTTGTAGTGACAATGTTGTTATGGGTAACGTCAAAGCTACAGTGATCCGTGATCATTGTTCCGATAATCGTATCTGCTCACAGACTGATAGCTAAGAACCTCGACCAAGATCTCTCATGTTTGAACGCTGGATCAAAGGTTTGAAGCAGAAGGCAGTCCTCATTGACACGTGCCGTATAGTGAGAAGGCTGTCTTTGGAGTTCTAATCATCGGTGTCTTGGACTCTGTACCCGATGTCGGTGGCCTACTATTTTATAAATACCCAAAATATTTAAACATATATTCAATACGTTTATAAATGACATAAAGACGTAAACATCACGTAATATTCACCACATTCATACAGCACGCATGCAGGCACGCACTCACCCATGTGGGAGACTACCTTCATACTCCCTTTCTCTTAAGGTATTTCGTTACGAGTTACACTTTTTCTCGCCGTTCCAAAAAGACCCCAAAACCAACCAAAAGAAAGAAAAGAAAAAGAAACAATAATGTTAAAAAATGCATTAGTAATGCTGGTACAGATTATGCCACATTATTCGTGCCTTGGTGTTAATCCGTATCCAAATAAATCGCTTCATATTCAAGGCTATATCAGTAAATTACTTTTAGACTTATTTAAATTGGACATATCATTCAAAAGTTAGTATGAGTGTAATAATTATCAAAATTGAAATTTAAGAAACGGTATTCAAGTGACTAACGATTTTATCTTCAACAGAGAACACAAGACGAACCCTCGCGACCTTAAGTTCATTCTGGAAACACTCTGGAAACAGAGTGGGAATGGGTTCATTCCGTAACCATGTTGATTGCAGAGTGTTTCCAGAGCGTGTTTGTTACATTTGTCCATAGCGTTTCCAGACTTTAACCAGAGTGAATACATTTTGGAACCAAAATGTATTCTAAGTGAATTAATGCTGGAACCATAGTAGATATATGATGAGAGCAGAGTTTTTCTAGAGTGAATACATGTTGCATGCAAATTGTATTCAAAGTGGATGCATACTCCAAAAATGATGATAAACTTACCAGCCTCTTTGTTGACGCAGTAAGGCTGTCTAGCATTCTTGGACATGGAGACACGAACGCTGTTCACCAGATCAGACCTGATCGGGGCCTTGAATACAAAGGGGAGAGGGAGTGAGGCTCCGTTGGCGGCCTCATTCTTATCCGTGTACACCGACACGAGCGATCGGGCTATTGACAGACTCTGGAATTAAGAACGATAATTGCTTGATGTAATAAATAAAAATAATTTAGAAGTATAGGTATCAGAATATTATCAACCTACATTAATTACATTCATAAGTTTAATCTCATACTCCACAGATGGCATTGTACCATTTTTTAAATTACACCACGGTTTTTGTACAGTACATAGTATATAAATCAAATAATATAACTACATAATTAGATTGGTATTTTTGTATAATATAAAATAGTTAACTGGGGTGTACAAACACTTTACTTTTAGTGAAAAAAATTTGTGGTTTTTAAAAATCAAACAATTTTATTATCTTTAATTTTTTTTAAATATATGACTCACAGTAGACATACATCCTGTGTGGCAGGGGGGTTTTACAATCATACGTGAAACACCCAATCTCAGAACCAATTCCCCAATTTTTTTTTGTGTCTAGAAACATATCTCTACATGCGTATTTTATAATGAGGATATGGGGTTTGTTATGATCAAAACAGTTAGAACTGATTTATTTGAACTACGCCACTAAAATGGAGCTAGACGAGTTGATGCCACCTTTAATCTAATACTGAATCAAGTAGGTATTTACTCAAATTACATTTTGATTCCTGTATGGGTTCACTCAGGTTTCATTCTAGTTTTATTATGTATTCATTCTGATTCCACTACGTATTCACTTTGGTTCTACTCTGGATACATGATGGACAAATGTAACAAACACACTCTGGAAACACTCTGGAATCAGCATGGTTACAGAAAGTTCCTAGAATGTTTACATAGTGTTTCCAGAATGAACCTAAAGTCGTGAGGGAGCGCGTAAAGTTTTGCTAATGGGTTCTGTATGTGTAAATGAATGTAACATCATACTTTTTTCCTTCACGGGTTTGATAGAACATCAAAGAGTGTATGTGATGATGAGAAATTTAGCTTTGTCTTTTGTTTCAGTCGTTAAAAATATGAAAAATAAATAAATGAAACCACACATAACCACCAATTAAATTATGCAATTTAAGTTACATTTTTTCTTTTTAAATCTTTGTTAATGCAGTAACCGTTCGTCGTGATCTCTCTCCACCAGTCCAGCAGCTGGTCAACTAGCTCATATGCCGAGAATACTGATGATGCCAATTGATTTGCCAATCCCATTTAAACGGCTTTAATTTCCTATTAACAAGTCTAAGGTCAAACCTTCAAATCAGTAGGGATCGACCTAAGAAACCTGTTTGCTTGAGCCACGCCTGTCGCTCAGCAGGTGAGGCTCACTTGGAGCTCTTAAGTTCTTGGTGGGAGCCTCTTAACCCCAATTCTAATTTTTTTCTTATATATATAATAAGCGGGCCGCTATCTTATATGTAATATTACTAGAGTATTCAAGATTATTATGTTAAAAAAAGTTTAGTCTGCAGCAGCAGTTGACTCCTGCTAATAGAGATCCAAAAGTGGTGGGTTACCGCTAAGGAGGTGCTTCTGCTGGTGAACATTGAGTTGACAGAGCCGCAGCAATGAGACCACTTGTTTACGACTGACACAAGGAGGGAATTAAGTCCCGTTTGTCACCACTACAATTGCACTGAGGAGTCGGATCAAAGATTAACCTTTTTGGTGTAACTCAGGCCCTAAGCTGTCACCGTAAAGGTTGTTTCATACCCTTACTGGAAGGTAATACATGAGGTTGACATCTTAAGAAAGGAGGCAGCGGAGTTTGCGAGGATACTTTCACATAGGCCCTTTTCACTATCGGCAAAGGATGACGAAGATGTAATTTTGCTGACAGACTTTAAGAGATCAGAAGGTTATACATAGCGTAGCCATTTATAACCGTGTAGTTCTAATTGGCTTGATTATCTCACGAACAAATTACAAAAATAGACGACAAAAGTTTTTGTATGGTTAAAATATGCATTTTATTTTAATTAATGTAGAAAAAGTAATACAAACAATACATACAAACGCTGTTGCTGTGCAAAATATTATCTTTGTTACCTACTTGTTATCTAGACCACTAACGAATTTTCGGTAATGGCCACTTATCAAATGTTTTGTTTCGTGGTATCTTATAAATAAAATTAAATAAAAGACAAACCTAATATATATATCCACGAGGAACCAATTAAGTGCTAATTCTGAATTTGAGCCATCATAAGATTTTAACAACATTAGACCCCTTTTTAATACGTACGTATTAGTCCAAGAGCCCGTGAGTGCCAGACCTTCGTCATTTTATAAAAGCTGAAAGTTCTTCTATGTGTGTCCCTAGTACAGGTAAGAATGATCCCCAAACATGAAGCTGAGGCAGCGGTGGCTTTGGCAGATAACAGGCAACAAAGGTGTGTAAAATTCCATCTCAAATTCATCATGATATAAAACTTGATTTTTTTATGTTTGATTCATAATAATATCAAAACTCGCGTTGCTCATTGCCAGACAGTTAGTATGGTTCCAACCCTCTGCCGGACACCCCTAAACTATTATAATTTATAATTATACTTACGTTATATTATAAAACCTAAGTTTTGTATATAATTTTTTGGGAGTCTATTAAACTATGTTTACATAGTAGCCGGACAGTTTCGAAGGTTCTATCATCTTGCCAGACGCATTCAAAGTGAGCAATAATCGGGAGAGCAAGGAGCGTATACAGTAACTAAAGGTTATATTATAAAACCTAAGTTTCATATATAATTTTTTGGGAGCCTATTAACCTATGTTTACATAGTAGCCGGACAATTTCGAAGGTTCTATCATCTTGCCAGACGCATTCAAAGTGAGCAATAATCGGTAGAGCAAGGAGCGAATACAGTAACTAAACGTTATATTATAAAACCAAAGTTTCATATATAATTTTTTGGGAGCCTATTAACCTATGCTTACATAGTAGCCGGACAGTTTCGAAGGTTCTATCATCTTGCCAGACGCATTCAAAGTGAGCAGTAATCGGGAGAGCAAGGAGCGAATACAGTAACTAAACGTTATATTATAAAACCTAAATTTTATATATAATTTTTGGGAGCCTATTAAACTATGTTTATATAGTAGCCGGACAGTTTCGAAGGTTCTATCATCTTGCCAGACGCATTCAAAGTGAGCAGTAATCGGGAGAGCAAGGAGCGAATACAGTAACTACACGTTATATTATAAAACCTAAGTTTTATATATAATTTTTTGGAAGCCTATTAAACTATGTTTACATAGTAGCCGGACAGTTTCGAAGGTTCTATCATCTTGTCAGACGCATTCAAAGTCAGCAGTAATCAGGAGAGCAAGGAGCGTATACAGTAACTAGTGCGAATGAAACAGAGCGCTTGGTCTATTGCGGGATTTCACTGCGCATCCATTGTTATTAATTTCAAATTGTGCAGTTTATTTTTTTCTTAATCCAGAAATTTCATTAATTAATTTTTACAATTTCAATAACAAATATTTAAAATAATACTGAGTAAAATTTTTCTCATACAATGTCAATCATGTCGAGAATCTAATAATTTAATTGATATTATTTTTCATTTTTAAGAAGTTTATTATTGTCAATGCTATTAAAATTATAAAGCCAATGAAACAAAGTAAATCAAATTTTAGTGTTTATTATACCAAAGGACACATTTTTTTTAAGATAAGAAATTTACAGAGAAATTAATTTATTTTAATTAAATCTAAATATTTTCATCATTTTCATCGTTATCGCGCGCTCACTAAATCGGTCCACACGTTAGCAGTTTAAACGTCGTAAGTGTGGTGAGCACAACTCGTACCGCAGCCTTTGAATGCGTCTGGCAAGATGATAGAACCTTCGAAACTGTCCGGCTACTGTGTAAACATAGTTTAATAGGCTCCCAAAAAATTATATATGAAACTTAGGTTTTATAATATAACCTTTAGTTACTGTATATCAGATATCGTAACCTTTGTAATAAGCTACTGAAAAATCTAAAGCACGCCTATGAAAAAAATGAATTCACAAAGGCTAAGTCTGACGTTAAAGCCACCTGGAATGTAGTAAAAAGTATAATTAATACTGAAACTAGATCTGGTCCCGCCATTGAATTGCTCAAAAGTGAGTCTGATCCTGATGTTTCAGTTAACAGGATTAACACTTTCTTTGCAAGTGTTGGTCGTGATCTAGCTGAAAAACATACGAATATTTCTCTAAACCTGAACTCATCTATTCCGGAAACGTGTCCACCTAACTCACTTGTACTGTTGCCGACGAATGAATCTGAGGTAGAAATCATTATTCGTAGTCTGCGTCGGGATTCAGCCGTGGGTTGGGATGGTATTGCCTCACATTTAATACAAAGGTGCTCTCATACTTTAGTCCCTCCCATAACTCATATTTGTAACGTTGCTATCGAAACAGGGGTTTTTCCCAAAATTTTTAAGAAGGCGATCGTGCATCCTATCTATAAGAGCGGGGACAGAGCTAATGTAAACAACTACCGACCAATATCTGTCCTGTCTGCTTTATCGAAGATATTAGAAAAAATTTTGAACTTAAGACTGAGAGACTTTTTGACGAGACGTAATATTCTGGCGAGCAACCAGTTTGGATTTAGAGACGTGATATCTACGGAGGATGCCGTGGCATCTCTTATAGATAATGTAATAAACAACATGGATAATAAACAGAAGTGCATTGGCGTCTTCCTTGACCTCGCCAAGGCTTTTGACACGGTATCTGTTGCCAGACTGGTTGCTAAGATGGATGGGGTGGGTGTTCGGGGACATTCCCTAAAAATATTTGAGAGTTATCTCCGTGACAGAACCCAATGTGTTAAAATAGGTTCATCAATTAGTAGCTTTGTTTCCCTCGATTATGCTGTTCCTCAGGGTTCCATTCTTGGCCCAACACTCTTTTTAATTTATATTAACTCACTCTGCAACCTACGCATACCAAACTGTTCTATCTATACATATGCAGATGACACAGCCCTAATTATTCACGGATCTAGCTGGTCTGAGACATTGTCTTCAGCCGAGTCAGCATTGCGGAGTGTGATGGTTTGGCTCTCAAGTAATTTTTTAACTATTAACTTAAATAAAACCATGTTTCTGGCCTTTACACCCACCTCTAGGACGCAACCAAATTCGGAGACATTTATATTAAAAGCTCATAACTGTCAATTTAATGTTAATGAGCTTTGTAACTGTCCAGCTCTAGTTAGAACTGATAACATTAAATACCTTGGCATTTTAATTGATAGCCATTTGAATTGGCATGGACATGTGAATGGTTTAACGTCTCGTGTTCGCAAACTTATATATATCTTCAAAAAACTTCGTTACTCGGCAGGACCAGATGTACTTAAAATGGTCTATTGCTCACTCTGCCAGACTATTGTAGCATATTGCATATCTGTTTGGGGAGGTGCCGCTAGAACAATAATGCTTCCACTTGAGCGGGCTCAAAGAGCAGTATTGAAGGTTATGACATGTAAACCATTTAGATATCCCACCACTCGGTTATACAGCGAATGTAGACTTCTTACCGTTCGTAAAATCTTTGTGCTCCAAACGGTACTACGAAAACACAAAACCCTACAATATAATCCGGAAAACCAGAACACACGCAGACCGTACAGAGTTTGCCCGAGTGTCGCTTTCAGAAGCGCACTCGCGAGGCGACATTTTCGTGTTATTGCAGGACATCTCTATAACACCCTAAATAAATACTGTGATATATATAATCTTTCGAAATTTGCAATTAAAATTAAGGTAACGGACTGGCTCCTTGAACAGGACTATGAACAGGTGGAACAGATGCTTAAGCTCACAGTTCTGTGACATTCATACACATACATACTCACGCACAAACATACACACACTCACACATCACCTAACACTAACTTACAGTAGTTCGCATACACATGCATGTTCTCACTTCAGAATAACGGCAATTGTGTAAAATGTATAAGTTCGTAATAAATGTTAACTTTAGTTGGAGAGGGACTGGTTTTCACAACACAAGTTTAATCTTACCGTGAGTACCAGAGCCTGACTATTTCCGTGTACCTCAACTACGTATACCTACTATTGTATGAGAAAAACTGTTTTTAATTCTGGTGTTAATAAATATTATTATTATTCTCTTTATTACATATAAATACACATATTGATTACATTTTTAAATATATAAAAAATAAAAAATACATATTTAAAAATATAAAAAATAGTAGACCACCGACATCGGGTACAGGGACCAAGATACCGGTGGTTAGGGCTCCAGAGACAGGAACCTCCTCATAATACGGGCCGTGTCAAGGAGGACTGCCTTCTGCATCAGACCCTTGATCCAACCTTCTAACGTGAGCCTCTTAAGGTGTTGGTCGAGGCTCCTCGCTATCAATCCATGAACAGATATGATTATCGGAACAATAATCACCGAATCCACATTCCACATGTCGGCAATCTCGTGAGACAGATCCAAATACTTCAATTGTTTTTCTTTTTCAACTTTCACGAGATTCTCGTCATGAGGAACGGCGATATCGACAATCATTGCGCGGCGCTCTAATCGATCTATCACCACAATATCAGGCTTATTGGCAACAATAGTCCTATCTGTGATAATAGATCGATCCCAATATAACGTAGCACGACCGTTTTCGAGAACTGGGTCGGGCACATACGTGTAGTAAGGCACTTCAAAATCGACAAGTTGGTATTTAAGGGCAAGTTGTTGGTGTACAATCCTGGCTACTTGATTGTGCCTGTGCAAATACTCACCATTAGCAAGACGAGAACAACCAGAAATAATATGCCTAATAGATTCTCCAGGACGGTGGCACGCCCGACAAATGTCAACCGTACTATCTTTCAGGATATATTTCCGGTAGTTATTCGTCATGATAACTTCGTCCATAATTGCACAAACAAAACCTTCGGTTTCTCCGAAGAGATCACCATACCGTAGCCAAGACGTCGACGCTTTAAAGTCTATATCAGACCCGTGTAGGGCTCGATAAAATCGACCATGAAGTTCTTTACCCTTCCATACTTCCTTGCGATCAGTAGTACTAAGTACTACAGGTTTGCGCCAATTCTCTTTAGCCAGAGCGAGCGGGGTAAAACCAGTATCCACTGCAACTACATTACGATGCACTCCCACATTAGTCTGTAGAAAATATTCTCTGAGATTGTATATCTCGCGATTGTGTAGAGTCTTGATATTTAATAGACCACGACCTCCAAACTTTCGCGGAATATACAATCTCATAACCGATGAACGTGGGTGGTGCATACGGAATGCAGTCAGCAATGTACGGACTCTCCTGTCAAGGGCATCTAATTCGGTCTGAGTCCATCTAAGTACACCAAAGGAATACATCAGAACCGGCATGACCCAACTGTTACAGGCTCGCACCTTGTTACCGCCCGATAAAAGACTTTTAAGTACTTTTTTTAGGCGGCCAAAGAAACGTTCCTGCAACATTTGTTTCACGCCAGATTCTGGTATTCCCAAGGACTGTGAAAAACCTAGATACTTGTAAGTTTCGGTGGCAGACAGAGATCTGAGTTTTGTTGAATCTGAAAGTTCTATTCCTTCAGATTCTACAATCACACCCTTCTTTACATACATGACTGCACACTTGTCTACACCAAATTCCATTTTGATAGAATTACTAAAGTTTTCAGTGACCCTTAATAACGCCATCAATTGTAATTTTGTGGAGGCCAGTAATTTCAAATCATCCATATAAAGAAGGTGAGATATAACTTGATCATCTTTCTGCAACCGATAGCCTAACCCTGAACCCTCTAACAGAGTACTGAGAGGGTTCAAAGCTAGACAAAACCACAAGGGACTCAGACTGTCACCTTGAAATATACCTCGCTCGATCTTTATAAGTACGTCATTTATCGCAGCCTGCCGACATCCTGGATAGCGAAGTGTTGTTCTCCATTGACTCATACACGACTTTAAGAAAGTGCACAGAGTTGGATCAATTTTGTACAACTCTAGCACTTTCAAAAGCCATGTATGTGGAACTGAGTCATAAGCCTTCTTATAATCTATCCAACATGTTGCCAGACTCTTACGACTACGACGTACCTGTTGGCTAATGGTCCTGTCTATAATAAGGAGCTCTTTAGTGCCACGGGCCCCACTTCTACATCCATTTTGAGAAATAGAGATAACCGAATTATTATTTATGTGTGTAGTAATTTTGAGTCTCAAAATAGATGTTAGAAGTTTATATGTAGTTGGTAAACATGTTATAGGTCTAAAATTTTTGGGATCCATGGCACCACCAGATTTATAGAGTAAATGGGTTACACCGGTGGTTAAAAATTGTGGTAATGAACCAGAATCCAAAGCTGCTTGGAATTGTGATGCCAAACACGCATGTGAGCTTTGAAACCACTTAAGCCAAAAGTTGTGCAGTCCGTCTGGACCAGGTGATTTCCAATTCGGTAATGAACGGACTGCACAACTTACATCATCTTTATTAATAACAATGGGTTCCATAGCTATTATAGGCTCACACGAACGTTTGACATCCTCCAACCAATCACCCTCTGTATGAGTGACAGGCACTGACCAGATGTTACGCCAAAATGAATTTGTGGTATTTTCATCTGGAAAATGCCCATCACTCACACATGAATTCGGTTCCTCCCATTTCCGGTAAACCCATTTCTCATTCCTTTGGAACATTCGATTCTGATTATACCGATCGACTCGTTTTCTATAACGTCTTATCCTATTTGCCCATGCATAAACTTTCTGCTTTAGATAGTCTATACGCTCTGTGACACAGGACATGTACTGTTGAGGACTAATGGTAGTCCCCAAGAATGCCTGTTTCACAAAGCGCATGACTCTTGGCCGTGTATTACCACTTTTAAAACTAATTAATTTACCGATGAGTGTCCTAGTCTCAGCAATACGACGTTCAATTCTATACTGCCAAGCTGGTACGCCATTTTCGGGTCGAGTAGCACTTACACGTTCAATACATTTAACACCAGCTACTCGACAAACTGCAATGGCCGCACAGTATAGAATTGAATGTGTATCACTAAGATCTTCGCTATTATCAAAATAATCTGATAATAGCGAATCCAGGGCACTCACAAGCGCTAAATTACGTTTATGAATGGGCAAACGGCATAATCGTGGTCTAATATTATCATTTATAAATCGGTACTTTTGAATCGCATCCTCCAAAGCACTCCTTATCTTATCGTTACATTGGGTACTTACGGATATAACTTCACTCTCCACTAGTTCATCAACATCTTTAATACCTAATGGCAACTGAGATGTGCTATTAGCCACCGCAGCGTGTGATGAAGAGGGGATAGTAAAGTTTTTCCTTATGTCAGAGCGTATCCTCTCAAGTACTGTATCATCCAGCAGGTGACAGCGCTGTATAGCTCGTACTTGATCCGATAATCGTTGTGCTGAAACGTTGATGGCTGGTTCAAGCTCCTGAAACAGAGAGACTAACCTAACACGGTACGCAGTAAGGTTCGTTCCCAACTCTGTAGCCCGAAAATATGCCCGCATGACACTCTCATTTATTGATTTTGTCCACTTCATGCGGCGCACATCACCACCGGTAGCGGGGACCCTGTTTGAGGTCAGTGGTCCTCGTGATCCCAAGCTGGTCGGTGGCCGGGTACTCTCCTGCCGACGTACAGGTCTTGGCGACGTGGGTGGAGAGAAAAACTCGTCGCTGGAGCTAGAGCTCGACACCTCTGCAACGGCTGGAACATCCAATGTTGCTTCCGGGGACGGCAAGGCGGAGCGGAGCGACGAGTCCAGGGATGTTGTTTGTGCTTTTAGTGTTCTAGATTTGGCTCTCGTCAGCATTTTGCTAGAATTTCTCGGTTAAATATTTCGACATGACATTTAAATGTCATGTCTCACACAGATATTGCTTTTATGTAATTATATGGTTTTTCTTGGTAAAAAAGTCTTGTTTTTATATTATTGTGCATTGTAGTTCGCTTGAAAATTGTTCCAGTTGTTTTTTTTTGTATAATACAGAAAGAAAATGAAATATTTTTACAAAATACGTTTGAGAAATTCTAGCTGCTTTCAGTGTTGCTAGAACACTTATTATTATTATTATTATTCTCTTTATTACGTATAAATACACATATTGATTACATTTTTAAAAATATAAAAAAATTAAAAATACATATTTAAAAATATAAAAAATAGTAGACCACCGACATCGGGTACAGGGACCAAGATACCGGTGGTTAGGGCTCCAGAGACAGGAACCTCCTCACAATACGGGCCGTGTCAAGGAGGACTGCCTTCTGCATCAGACCCTTTTTTTTTTTTTTTTTTTTTTTTTTTTTTTTTTTTTTTTTTAACGTGTGGAAACCCCCTCGGGCCGTCACCCCACCGGGGTTTACGGCGGGGCGGTGTGTCGGAATCGGACCGACTAAAACCACACGGTGTGCCACTCTGCGCCTGACATAGGAGGGACCGGGAACAGCTGTTATTACGACATCCAGATCCCTCCCAGCGCCTGCCCGCTAATGCAGGCACCATCTATGGGTAAACTCTCTATTTTAGGCGACGTACGGCACACGCGGACGTCGCCTCCTCGCGGCTGGCCATTGTAGCGGATGGAGGGGAAAACCCGTCCCGTCCACCCGCGGCCACACTCAAGGCGGCATGAGGCGCTGGTATGCGCGCCTCCGCCGCCCGGCTCGCCGGCGGCGAATTGGGTCCGAGTGGATATTGTCCTCCCGGGCCTTCTCCGCCGCCTCCTTCCGCGAAATTACGTCTTCGCAGAAGGTTGCGACCGCGGTAAAACAACTGTCGCTACCGACCATGGAGCGTATTACGGCCGGTAGCGAGAGATCTCCTCCAATAACTGCAGTGAGGACCCCACGCTGCGCCGCCCAGGCGGAACAAACCGCCAGCGTGTGCTGAGCCGAGTCCCCACTGCAGTCGCAGTGGTGACAGGCGGGACTCAATTCCCTCCTGGCGACCGAGTGCAGATACTTCCCGAAGCAACCGTGCCCGGAAAGAATCTGCGTCAGTCGGAAGGAAAGGGTCCCGTGCTGCCGCCCTGCCCACTCGGCGATGACCGGCTGGAGAGCCTCCACGGCGGCAAAGCCAGCACGTGGAGCCTCCAGCCGGGACGACCAACGAGCCATCGTGGCTCGACGAGCGGCCTCTCGCCACTCGCGTATCTCTTCGGGCGGAGGCCGAATGCCCCTACCCAACCGAAAGTCTGCCGTTCGCCGATAAACTTCGGCGAGCACCTCCGCCTCCAAATCCCACGGGGGAGTTCCGGCCAACGCGCATGCCGCCTCCGTCGATACGGTGCGGTAACCGCGTATGGCTCTAACCGCCAATATCCTCTGAGGGCGCCAGAGGCGAGCCCTATTCTGGGCGGTCAGAGCCGCCGCCCACACCGGTGCACCATACAGTGCCATTGACCGAACAACCCCCGTGTATAGCCGTCTCGTCGCGACGCTGGCTCCACCCAAATTGGGCAAAAGTCGCCCAAGAGCAGAAGCAGCGCCGACCAGCTTTGGAGTAAGCTGTCGGAAGTGCTCGTCGAAGAGCCATCTGCCGTCGAGGATCAGGCCCAGATACTTCATCTGGGCCTTAATCGGTACGAGGACCGAATTGACTACGATAGAGGCACCGGGGGGTGGACCACGACGGGGCCCATGAAACAAAAGGGCTTCCGTCTTATCTAGGGCCACCCGTAAACCCAGCGCCTCAATGCGCCCGACCACCAAAGAGACTCCCACGGTGGCCAGGCGCGCCACCTCCTGAAAGTTCGCCCCCCGGGCCGTGACCAATGTGTCATCGGCGTAACAAATTACGCCCAGCCCGGGGGGAAGACGACCTCGAAGGGCCCAGTCGTATCCCATATTCCACAGGAGTGGTCCGAGGACGGACCCCTGTGGAACACCGCACGACATGGGCCGCCGCCTCAGAATACCATCTCGGTCCTCGTACACGACGGTTCTGCATCAGACCCTTGATCCAACCTTCTAACGTGAGCCTCTTAAGGTGTTGGTCGAGGCTCTTGGCTATCAATCCGTGAACGGATATGATTATCGGAACAATGATCACCGAATCCACATTCCACATGTCGGCAATCTCGTGAGACAGATCCAAATACTTTAATTGTTTTTCTTTTTCAACTTTCACGAGATTCTCGTCATGAGGAACGGCGATATCGACAATCATTGTGCGGCGCTCTAATCGATCTATCACCACAATATCAGGCTTATTGGCAACAATAGTCCTATCTGTGATAATAGATCGATCCCAATATAACGTAGCACGACCGTTCTCGAGAACTGGGTCGGGCACATACCTGTAGTAAGGCACTTCAAAATTGACAAGTTGGTATTTAAGGGCAAGTTGTTGGTGTACAATCCTGGCTACTTGATTGTGCCTGTGCAAATACTCACCATTAGCAAGACGAGAACAACCAGAAATAATATGCCTAATAGATTCTCCAGGACGGTGGCACGCCCGACAAATGTCAACCGTACTATCTTTCAGGATATATTTCCGGTAGTTATTCGTCATGATAACTTCGTCCATAATTGCACAAACAAAACCTTCGGTTTCTCCGAAGAGATCACCATACCGTAGCCAAGACGTCGACGCTTTAAAGTCTATATCAGACCCGTGTAGGGCCCGATAAAATCGACCATGAAGTTCTTTACCCTTCCATACTTCCTTGCGATCAGTAGTACTAAGTACTACAGGTTTGCGCCAATTCTCTTTAGCCAGAGCGAGCGGGGTAAAACCAGTATCCACTGCAACTACATTACGATGCACTCCCACATTAGTCTGTAGAAAATATTCTCTGAGATTGTATATCTCGCGATTGTGTAGAGTCTTGATATTTAATAGACCACGACCTCCAAACTTTCGCGGAATATACAATCTCATAACCGATGAACGTGGATGGTGCATATGGAATGCAGTCAGCAATGTACGGACTCTCCTGTCAAGGGCATCTAATTCGGTCTGAGTCCATCTAAGTACACCAAAGGAATACATCAGAACCGGCATGACCCAACTGTTATAGGCTCGCACCTTGTTACCGCCCGATAAAAGACTTTTAAGTACTTTTTTTAGGCGACCAAAGAAACGTTCCCGTAACATTTTCACGTTTCACGCCAGATTCTAATATTCCCAAGGACTGTGAAAAACCTAGATACTTGTAAGTTTCGGTGGCAGACAGAGATCTGAGTTTTGTTGAATCTATATTATTATTATTACTGTATACGCTCCTTGCTCTCCCGATTATTGCTTACTTTGAATGCGTCTAGCAAGATGATAGAACCTTCGAAACTGTCCGGCTACTATGTAAACATAGTTTTATAGGCTCCCAAAAAATTATATATAAAACTTAGGTTTTATAATATAACGTAAGTATAATTATAAATTATAATAGTTTAGGGGTGTCCGGCAGAGGGTTGGAACCATACTAACTGTCTGGCAATGAGCAACGCGAGTTTTGATATTATTATGAATCAAATATAAAAAAATCAAGTTTTATATCATGACGAATTTGAGATGGAATTTTACACACCTTTGTTGCCTGTTATCTGCCAAAGCCACCGCTGCCTCAGCTTCATGTTTGGGGATCATTCTTACCTGTACTAGGGACACACATAGAAGAACTTTCAGCTTTTATAAAATGACGAAGGTCTGGCACTCACGGGCTCTTGCTCTATATGTTTAGCTAGAGACGTATATTTGGAAATTGATTTGGCTATTGCAGGAAAAGACGGTTCCACTTACGTAATTAATTAACTTAAAATTCGGCTCTCAAAAGGCGTTCTCAGACAAAAAGATACTGTTTGTCGTATCACCTCGTTTTGAGAGCATTAAATAAATACAGCTAGTATCGGAATCCTTATCGTACACATCGAGATTTTGGTAACGTCTGACATTCTAAGAAAAATCTGTTATTTAAATTATAACTTTATGTACTCTAAGCCGACATCGACTACGGCGGACGATCTCAACAGAGACCAATCAACTACGCAGGAGATATAGTACACAAGTATGTGCGCAGACACAGGTGCACTCTCTGTTACCTCACTCTCACAATCTGATGGGATGAAATAAAAATTAGCGTTACAGGTAAGGAATTGATAAGTTATCGCTAACTAATTGCAAACTTGACGACCTCTTCTATCTAAATAACATCGTAATTACTTTCATTCAAGTGTGTCGTGCATTAAATATTACCAGTCTCAACTTATTGGTTTTGTATATTATCACTGCTAAGTGTACGTTTATACGTACACATAAATTATAATGATAATATAAACGTGTAGTCTGGTAACACGTTTTTATATCTACCAAATTATTTTTAAAATTCAAAATAAATGAACTTAAAACTTACGCATGCTACATTTCAAGGCCGAAGAGACAAAATACTATGCTTGGTTACAGGGGCAGGGAAGGGTTTAAATTTTCGTCACATAGGCAATATCATAGCAAGCGCAGTATTTAACAAAGACAAAAACTGAAATGATTATATAATTAGAAGAGGGGGGTTTGGGATAAACTTATTACAGATAGTCACAGAACTAACCACACATGTAAATTTAATTAATTAAAACATCAATTAGACATGTCTATGCTTATTTGAGTACCTAATTACTTTTTGTTAATATTAATTTACTTAATTCGAAATAATCCTCGAGAATTAACTCGGTTTATAGTAAGATTACAAATATACTAATTCAATATAACGTTCAGAACAAAAAACAACACGTTCCTAATACCTAATGTGATTCGTGAGCTGGGCTAGTGGGTGTTATATGTACAACAGAGGCGAGGTTCCATGGTCTATGTTAGCACCAGGAACCACCCAGCTTATGCCTCTAGGTAGATGATGCTGAAGTCCAGGTGGGATAGTAGATAAAATATATAATCCTTGAATAATCCCTGAGTACGAGGAGTAGCAAGTATGTTACATTGTTCACTGTCCAATCTCGGGGTATGACGGGGAAAAAAGGTACTTTTAACTTCGCATAATCAATCTGTGGAACTGATCTTTGTTTGTGGTATCAATAAAGAGCATCAAAAACCACCCAGAATTCAAGCCAAGCAAGTTCGTTGTGTGTTATAGGTTTCATAAGCGGCAACAGTTATTAACCTTCAGGTGATTCTTTTGCCGTTTGCAGTGTAATTTTCTTTGTGGCATAAAGAAAGGCAAGTTTATTTGTTATCGATATTCTTTACAATTAAGGAAATCTGATAATATCCAAGCAATGTAAAAAGCTCGGGGTGTCCAGGTAATTATATATTACTATGAAATTACTGAACGATGTTTTTTTTAATTTCGCCGGCTGATATAACATTATGATCAGCGTTATTTTCGTCATTTATGAAACGATTTTTAAAATCTTTCTACATTGGGATTAGTGTATCTTCCTGATGGTTTTATTACAATCATGCTAGGATTTGGTGATAAGGTCCTACGCAAATCGAAGGCAACGTTCAAATTTTATAGGCACTTGTTATGTCTTTTATACATTTTCTAAAATTATTTTGCTTCTGGTAGTCATCATCTCATGATGATGAGCTGATTATGACAGATATAACTTCTTAACGGTTAGAAGTTGGAGGATAGTTTCTTCAATATCATATATACATATAAATGGACCTTAGTTGTATAGTTTTTCTTCATGTTTAGCGAGGTTTTCGCTATTTATAACCTGATTTTACAAAATTCTTTTTGGATTGAGTTTGGTGGAGCTTCCTAGTTAAGCGATATTAATTTAATTGGTAAAAAGAAATGGAAAATTACCTTTTTATTGTTATTTCACTGAGAAGTATTTGAGCAAAGTGGTGTCTGGCTCAAGACAAAAGATGTTCATGCTGCTCAGTGGACTCCTTTGATATTCCTTCATGAATAAGAGCTAAACGATGTTCACGTTTTTTTATCGTTGCTTTTGACAATTTATTTTGTACAAAAAAAAACACCTTCAAAAGACATTCACGAATAAAAAGCAAAAAATAATTGATATTAAAGTACGATTTCCTGCCTAAACCTATAATTTAAAGTTTTACAATTCCTGGAAGAAGGAATTCAAAAAGCAGCAACTGATTTATGACTCATAAGTTGTAGCAGGAGTCTACAGTTAACACCAAATTCTAAACGGACAAAGTCGCCGATACAGCTAGTACACAAAGCGGGACATGAGAAACATCTCGCTAGTACAAATCCAACTTCGTCATAGTTTATTCGACGATTACACCTCAAACGTTGATAGTAATCAGCATTTTCAGTATCATTTTAGATTCGTTGTGGTGCGCACGTACACTAAGAGAAGATGGTGCGCGTAAACGTAAGCGAGGGCTTGCTGGAGGGAGAATTAGTGCAAAATGAATATGGAGGCACATTCTACAGTTTTAAAGGCATTCCTTACGCTCAACCACCGGTTGGAAACCTCCGCTTCAAGGTATAGCCATTTTCTGTTTTTTTGTGAGCCTCTTTTAAATGTCATTAAACTGAAATTTATTGTTTGCCATAAGTTTTAAGTATCAAGGAAGGTTACAATGATTTTAAGGCAGTTTAGTTAAATCTTTTCGTTTATTTACTTTAAATTTGAGCGTTTATAGTCATGAGACTTGTGTTAGTGTGCTATTGTAATCAACGATGCTAGATTACTTCTGGGGCTGCTAGGTCAGTCCCAATTATCATCGTTAGCTATGGTGCATTGTTTATGGGTCATCACTATCAATGTTATCATCCAAGCCAAAAGGCGTGCATTGCTGAACATAGGCCTCCTGCAAGGTTCTGCATAACAACCTAGCCTATGTTGCCCGCGTCCAACGACTTCCCGCGACTTTTACTAGACCATCGGGTTGTCTACCAACGCTGCATTTTTGGTACGCGCCTGCGACTCGTTTCTGCGAGCAATGTACCAGCCTACTGCCACTTAAGTTTTCTAATTTGCCGGACAATATCCTTGACCTTAGTTGCTCTGCTGCTCTGGTAATGAAGAGATCCTCTTCATTACCGATACGATCACGCATATCGGTATCTTAATTTTAATTTTCATACCTATGTCCTCGATGTAGGTATACTTGGATTAAAACTGTTGATTTTTCACGAACTAATCTAAGTAAATTACGAGTATCTTGTCTTGAAGTATATGATTTTACAGATTTTGTATTATAAACAGTAAATCTTTGAGACAGAGCGCAGCGTAAATGTAAACCAGTAGCAAATGAGAGCGTGTAAAAAATTATACATATACTAGCTGACCCGGCAAACGTTGCTTTGCCATATAAATTATTTCTAAGTAATTTGAGCGGGACGAAAAATGATTAAATTACTAAAATGGCTATTAAAAAATAAGGGTTGATCGTAGAAGGGTGAAAATTGAGGATTGTATGTATTTTTGTATGTTGTATCATAAAAAAATAGAAATTAAAAATTTTGTCTAACAAATAAAAAAAAAATTAGGGTTGTACTACCCCTAACATTTAGGGGGATGAAAAATAGATGTTGGCCGATTCTCATAGATACCGGATAAGCACAAAAAATTTCATCAAAATCGGTCAAGCCGTTTCGGAGAAGTATGGTATCTGTTTTTTTTTACCTAATTGCGGCAAAGTTCTGTTTACCGATTGTGTGTAGATGTGTATATTTGTTTATCTTTTACATCTTTAGCTTGATGCATTCTGTCATTTGAATTGACTTTCAATTTGTCTTAATTATGAGTGACATCCGGGTTCATATGTGAAAGTCACACAAGAAATTATGAATAAACTACTAAAATAAAAGGTACTAAACTATGTAGTTTAGTAAATTATACAAGTATCGTTCTGAATTAGCAACGAGTAGATTCTAATTATGCTTTCCATTAAGCAGAGGAAACACACTTTCGCAGGTTATGAATTAAAAAATATAAATGTTACGCTAATATACATATACAGGTTATTATTAAAAAGAAAACAAACTGTATAAAGTTTTAGAATTTAAATAAGAACACGTTTTTCACATCGTCGAGTTTTTTGTTTTTTCTTTTTTCTATTAATAACTGGTTATGTTAAGTAAGTAAAAAATGAAACGCCGCGAAATAAGCCAGAAATTTTAAATAGCTTAAATTACACAGATAATATTCCATTCGCGCTATTCAAGGTCAAACAATGCGGATCTGTGTTTGAAGAGATCATTCGGATGTCGGTATAGTAATTAACCGCCTCAAAAAAAGGAGGTTAGATATTTTTTTTCATTTATTTATCTGTAATAATAATCTATAATAATCCGTCATACATGATTTATGCGAAATGTTAACCGTTTACGCAGCGCAAACAGCGGAAGCTCTAAATACAGTCTCCCGATTTTGAAACATTCTTCATTGATGCTCCGTTCCTATTGATCTTAGCGTGATATATAACCTATAGCCTTCCTCGATAAATAGGCTATTCGATACTAAGAAAAATTTTTAAAACCGACCATTCCTGAGATTAGCGCGTTCAAACAAACAAAACAAACAAACTCTTCAGTTTTATAATATTAGTATAGATATTGTGAGGTTTAATGTTATCTTCTGTATTAAATGTGAGGGTAGTGCGTTAATAAGTCGAGGTACGAGGTAAGCAGTGTTGTTGGTAAGCGTTGTTGCTAGCGCTCGACGTACACACCTAGAGCCGAGCCGCCACTTGCGTGCATATAGAGTGTTTTATCTCCTTACGAAGATTTTAGTTACAGAAGTTTTATTTTTAAGTAGCATTCGGTTGTATATTTTTTTATAATTGACAGAACTCTGACATTTATCTGTTTAGAAAAATATTTATTTATTGAAAAGAGTATACTTCCTTTTTGATCCTAATTAAATTTAACCTATGTAAAGGTGTCACCCCTCTACTACTACCTATTTTCTTTATAAATATGGATTTATGTATACAAACTTGTGCCCTGCCCCCTTAGCCAAGATACTAGTGTTTCCCTTCGACTCTCTTTCTATAATCGCTGACGTCGATATTCTCTTAGATTATCAACTGCCTTGGTGGTGTAGTGGTAGCATATGCGACTGCCGTTCTTGAGACCTTGAGTTCGATTCCTGGGCGGATCAAATATTTGTATGATAATATTTATTGTGATTTTGAGTGTTTTTTTATGTATAGTATGTATATATTTACAAAAAAAAATAGTTATACCCAGCCATGTTTAACAATCCTGAGGGATAGGCAAGAGGTTGTGGGTTCGATTCCCTCTCGCGACGATGTTGGTGTGATAAGTACGATCATTTGTTACGTGTACAAATCTTTTTTAAATTATTTCTTCTATTTTATTCCTTAAACTTTCATCATCAGCTTCTCACCCTAATCCACAATCTGCCTTGGCTATCAGCCAACCAGTGCTGAATGAAAGTTTCTTCAAGGAACGCGAACTATCCTGTCTTTAGCTGTCTGCATCCATCCACTGCTAACTATTTTGATAAGTCAAGTCTCTAATAAACGTGACACAGAACTTTCTACTCTGACACAATGTCGTTCCCAGCGACCATTAGTCCACCTGGAAATATAAAATGGATAGTGCCTGTCTTTGCTCTGTTTCTCTGTCGAACAACTGCGTTTCATATTTTAACGACTAAAGAAACACCCAGCATCGCAAGGTCCATTTCGTTGAATAACTTTAAAATTATGTACCAGTCCAATGTACTTCATCATACAATAACTGTAGACGATAAAGTAAATAATATAGAATAAATAAAAAAAAGATAAAAAGTAATAAATACAAATTAAACTTTTCAGGCTCCAAAGCCACCAATTCCATGGGCTGGAGTGCGTGACGCCAAACAATTTGGTTCGAAATGTGTTCAGTTGGATATATTGACTAAAACGGTTCAAGGCAGCGAGGACTGCTTATACCTCAACGTGTATACACCAAATATTACTCCAGACAAGCCTCTTCCAGTCATGTTCTGGATACATGGAGGAGCATTTCTCTTTGGTAGCGGAGAAGACGATATGTACGGCCCCGAATTTTTGGTTAAAAACGAAGTAATTGTGGTCACTATCAATTACAGACTTGAAGTACTTGGTTTTCTTTGCCTAGAAAATAAAGACATACCTGGAAATGCTGGTCTCAAAGATCAAGTGGAAGCTCTTAGGTGGGTCAATAAAAACATCTCTCAATTTGGTGGTGATCCAAACAACATTACAATATTTGGCGAAAGCGCTGGCGGTTGCAGCATTAGCTATCATCTTATATCGCCGATGACCAAAGGTTTATTCAAAAGAGCTATTGCGCAGAGTGGTACCACTTTATGTCCTTGGGTAAGACAAGAAAAACCTCGTGACAGAGCATGCGTGTTAGCAAAACAGCTCGGTTGTTTCTCTGAAGATGATTCTGATTTATATGAATTCTTTAAAAAGCAACCGATTGAGTCTCTTACATCTGTCTCTGCACCAATAATACTATCGGAAAAAAATACAATGATTATGTTTTTTAGTGTAGTAGAAGAAAAAAATGTTGATGAACATGAAAAATATTTTGCTGGAGACTTCGGTTCAGTACACGATGGAGTCGAAGTAATGGTTGGATACACTACAGATGAAGGTCTTGTTTTTCTAGGACCCGCCGAGACTGTTCAGACTAAGTTGGAAATGTCAAGAGACTATACTGAAGTTCTCTCGCCGCAACTCTTATCGTTTGATCTGACTTCCAATCAGAAACTGGAATTGGGAAAAAAAATTAAAAAATATTACTTTAACGACAAAATCGATATTTCTGATGGTTGGGAACAATTATATAAGTTATATTCTATGAATATGTTTGTACACGGCGTAGTTAATTTTGCAAGACTTTGTGCTAAGAAGGACAAAGTGTATTTATACAAATTTAGTTGTAAGACTGAGAGAAATGCGTTCGTCCACCTAATAGGGCTAGCAGATATCGTTAAAAATAAACCAGTAACATGTCACGCTGACGATATATTTTACTTATTCAACGCTAAGTTATTGCCAAATAAAGTTGATAAGAAATCTGATACATTCAAGCTTATGGAGAAAGTCATCAAACTTTGGACCAACTTTGCCAAATATGGGTAAGATTGTTTTGCATTCGAGTTAGCAGTATTTGTAATAATGGAACTTTGATATTTGAGAGGAGGTTGACACTTTGAATGATCTTTTCAAATTCATAATCTTTGAGAATAATTATTTTTAGTAATCACTATTTCAAGCCACTTAGGGTTGAAATAGTGATGAGGTCATCATTGTTATTTGTGCTAGTTTTATATTAATCAAGTTGGGTTAATTTTATTTTATTCCTATTTAATAAAAATTATGACAACTTATTACCAGGTACAGAGGTACGCCACGCCACTCTCTACTACGCTAATTGTTGTGGGTTCAAAGCCCCACATGGGGAACACTTTCTGTGTGAACTGTGATCCACAAATTGTTGATCTGAGTCTGGGTGTACTTTATGTCCGTTTCTTCGACACGGGATTTAATCTATTACTGCGGGCGTTGTGTTCTAAAAAAAGAAAAACAGCTTGAATAATGAATAAGGTTGACTCACCCAAATTTCAGTCTCAATCTATTTATCCAACAATTCATAACATAATATTTCTTTAAAGTAACCTAAACGTGATTATTGGTTTCTTTAATGTATGTACTCTCAGTTAGGCTTCCTTTCTAATTGCTATCATAATAAAAGATATCAACATTTCAGAAATCCAACTCCAGATGAATCTTTAGGCGTCAAATGGAAAAATTACACAATCGAGAAGCAAGATTATTTGGAAATTGGCAATGAGTTCGTCCCCGGAACTGCACCTGACGCTGATGAAATTAAATTTTGGGACGCTATCTTTGAAGAGAGTGGATGTAAACTATATTAATTCCTTCTGTTAATAAAGCGATGTGAGCTGTGTGTATGTTTTTGTTTGTGTATATTCGAAAATAAATGTGGTTAATTTAATTTTATTATTTCATTGATTTTGACCTTTAGATAGGTACATGATATTTTTAAAGTTGTACAGTATTTTTAATAAAGAAAGGGATTGAAAACGTTCGCTGACTGAATGTGCTAGAAACAGTAGGTACGAATAGTGATGATAATAATAATATACTAATAATATCTTCGCATACCTCGCACACGGCCGTCTGATTCAAGCTGGGTAGATCCAGTACCTGTAACCAACCTACTGATAAACATAATTGTATACTTCTAAATACATGCATATTATAGATAAATTACATTAAGGCACATAAAAAATGTCGTGCTCATCATATTTTCGAATTTCTGGGTGCAAATTGAACCTACGATATCCAGTTTTGCAGTCAGGGTCACTAATCACTAGTTCAAGAGGTTCAGTGGTGAATAAATGCACTGAATAATGCACTGAATAACCAAAGCAAACTTATAACAATTTACAACACACATTATTATAATATTATAGAGAAACAAAACACTTGACTGTCTCTTGGAATACATAGAGTGCATTGTAAATGAGCTTACTGAATTTTAAAGCCCAAATCTTAAGGCCAGAGTAAAAGTTGATGAAATGAAATGAAACGAAACGAAATATAATTATTTATTTCATATAAGAAGAGTACATTTATAATTGTTTTCACAACGTTAACTTTATAGATCGTCTATTTAGAAACTGACATTTGGAAATGTATCATTTTTCAAAATAAAAAATAAAAATTCAATCTTGCACAACATAACTCCTTTTTTCGATTCAATGTGAGTAAAATTGGTCACAAACAAATTATTGTCATTTGTCAAAAAACTATTCACCATCATTCAATCATTAATTAGAAATAAATTTCCAAATAATCCACGATTAATATTAAGTCAATTAAATATTATAATTAACTTACATTATCAACAGCCTTTTAAAGTCCACTACTGGACATAGGCCTCTCCTTAGCAAGGAGGTTTTGACCTACTATATCACGTTGACCAGATGGGTTGGAATAGCGTTTGTTTCAAGTTTGCCTTCTCTTTGTAATGATGTTGTCTTGTATACTTTGTTCCCTTAGTCACCTGTTACAACACCTACGAGATGAATAGGGGTGGTAACACTTTGTATTCTTAATCTGTTACCACACGGACATTTACCAACTTTCATTATCATTTCGAAATCAGAAATTCTCTCAGTGAACAACATGATTTTTTCAAAAGCCATGTCTTGAGGCAGTTCTTAAAACGACTCAGTAGCAACTCTTTGAAATAATCAGGAACCCTATTATAGACTGTTATGCACATTGGGTACCAATAAAGCATCTGTCCAACGTCGAACAATTCCCACAAAGTATCAATCCATATCTTAAAACAGACATTACGAAGCCATGATACGCTTGTACAGTAGGTGCTTGTAAAGATGTATTCTTAATATTACTTAAATCAAAAATAAATAAGTGTTATACTTCAACATTTCACGTGTATATTGTTGCAATATTTTCAAAGCATGCTATAAAATCACATGTAACTAGTTTTATTTAAATTAATATAATATTTAAATTAATAAACTCTATCCATTTTACCACCCTATGGATCGTGTCATTCACTTGAACACTAAGATTAGTTAAATTAATACATGTCAAGATTACAGAGATTTCATCGCAAATAAAACTGTTTTATGATTTGTAATAATGAAGATCATTTACGTATAAAAGAAATAGCAGCGGCCTTAGTATACTGCCTTGTGAAACCCCAAAGCTATCTACCTTAAAGGTGAGCTACTAGTTGCCAAAATAAAGTTCTGTGCTATTCTGGTAAAATCTATAACGTAGTATTCGTTTTGTATGACAGCTGTGCCGTATTCTTTTAGTGATCCATTTAAGATTACGTCTTTTATGAGTAGTTTCGTATTTCAGAATGGGAAAACATACATATATTATTGAATAAAAGTATATTAAACAGTACAGCACTAGATTATTATAAAAGATACTAAATACTTTGATGGTACCAATTTTACTTTTAATTAGATATATATAGTATTTGACAGCTTAGTTACTGTTTTGATAGGTATAAATGGCATTTAGGCTGTATCATGATCAGATAAGTCTAGTCTAATTACTTCGCTATAAGCGTTCTTGAATTTGTTTTCTATATAGTTATCAATACACGAGTTCCATATAGTCGGTTCATTAATGTTAAATGTCAAATTATTATTATTAACAAGATCGATTAAATGTTGAACAATTTTCATCATTTACATCATCATCATTTTCATGTAAAGCATTGATATTGATTTAAGCATTTTTTTCTGAATAATAATTTAACAAGAAGTCTAACTGGTTGGAAAATATGTGAATATTTGAGTCTGGGGTATAAACTCATACATTTCATTCATCATCAGCCGGAAGACGTTCACTGCTGATCATAGGCCTCCCCCCTAGAACGCCACGTCGTACGATTGGACGCCAACTGCATCCATCGGCTCCCCGCGACTCGGACTATGTCGTCTGTCCATCTAGTGGGGGGCTTACCCACGCTTCGTCTTTCGGTACGCGGTCGCCACTCGAGAACCTTTCTTACCCAACGGTTGTCGGTTCTACGAGCGATGTAGCCTGTCCATTGCCACTTCAACTTGCTTATTCGAAGAGCTATGTCGGTAACCTTAGTTTTCTTGCGGATATCCTCGTACCGGATCCTATCACGCAAGGAAATGCCGAGCAGAGCCCTTTCCGTAGCTCGTTGAGCGATTTTGAGCTTCTCCATGAGGCCAGCAGTAAAAGACCACGTCTCAGTTTCATATGTCATCACTGGCAACACACACTGGTTGAAGACTTTCGTTTTTAGGCTCTGGAGGATCTTGGACGAAAAGACATCTCGAAGCTTCCCGAACGCTGCCCATCCGAGTTGGATTCTTCGTGCGACCTCTTTGTCGAAGTCGGACCTACCTAGCTGGACTACTTGTACTAGGTAGACGTGCTCATCAACAACTTCGACTGCATCATTCCCAACAATTACCGGTATAGGTGCGACATGGACGTTAGACATGATCTCTTTCTTGTAAACGCATCCAATAATTATATTTTCCTCTTTTATCTCTATATCACTGCAAATAAAAGTGTCTTTACAAGCATAACTTTACAAGTTCAGTGATTTAGCTGTAGTTGTTATGTTAGTATATAAGTATATGTATACCCTGCTTTGAGATTCAATGTAACACACACACGGTGATAAAAAATATTTTAAATTTATTGTGTACGTTGGATACATGTTCACTCAAGACATTATTCACTTTCAATTTGTATTACGAGTAGATGACTATCATTATTATTATTTATTTTATGACTACCCCAGTGGCGCAGTGGTAGCGAACGCGACTGTTGAGCTTGAGGTCTCAGGTTCGATTCCCGGATCGGATCAAATTATGATCTACAAATATTTGTTTCGAATTTTGAGTGTTTTCTATGTATGTATAATGAATAAGAATTTTATCAATCAATCTAGTTGTCATAGCACAAGCTCAGCTTAGTTTGAAACTAGATGACGTTGTGTGTCAAATGTCCGAAAGATATTTATTTATTATATTACCAACCCTATTCATCCTGTGGGTGCCGTAAAACGCGACTAAAGGAACAAAGTATGCAAGACAACATCATTACAAGGGGAGTAAGTAAGACTCGAAACAAACCCTTTTTTTTTTTTTTTTTTAACGTGTGGAAACCCCCTCGGGCCGTCACCCCACCGGGGTTTACGGTGGGGTGGTGTGTCGGAATCGGACCGACTAAAACCACACGGTGTGCCACTCTGCGCCTGACATAGGAGGGACCGGGAACAGCTGTTATTACGACATCCAGATCCTCCCAGCGCCTGCCCGCTAATGCAGGCACCATCTATGGGTAAACTCTCTATTTTAGGCGACGTACGGCACACGCGGACGTCGCCTCCTCGCGGCTGGCCATTGTAGCGGATGGAGGGGAAAACCCGTCCCGTCCACCCGCGGCCACACTCAAGGCGGCATGAGGCGCTGGTATGCGCGCCTCCGCCGCCCGGCTCGCCGGCGGCGAATTGGGTCCGAGTGGATATTGTCCTCCCGGGCCTTCTCCGCCGCCTCCTTCCGCGAAATTACGTCTTCGCAGAAGGTTGCGACCGCGGTAAAACAACTGTCGCTACCGACCATGGAGCGTATTACGGCCGGTAGCGAGAGATCTCCTCCAATAACTGCAGTGAGGACCCCACGCTGCGCCGCCCAGGCGGAACAAACCGCCAGCGTGTGCTGAGCCGAGTCCTCACTGCAGTCGCAGTGGTGACAGGCGGGACTCAATTCCCTCCTGGCGACCGAGTGCAGATACTTCCCGAAGCAACCGTGCCCGGAAAGAATCTGCGTCAGTCGGAAGGAAAGGGTCCCGTGCTGCCGCCCTGCCCACTCGGCGATGACCAGCTGGAGAGCCTCCACGGCGGCAAAGCCAGCACGTGGAGCCTCCAGCCGGGACGACCAACGAGCCATCGTGGCTCGACGAGCGGCCTCTCGCCACTCGCGTATCTCTTCGGGCGGGGGCCGAATGCCGCTACCCACCCGAAAGTCTGCCGTTCGCCGATAAACTTCAGCGAGCACCTCCGCCTCCAAATCCCACGGGGGAGTTCCGGCCAACGCGCACGCCGCCTCCGTCGATACGGTGCGGTAACCGCGTATGGCTCTAACCGCCAATATCCTCTGAGGGCGCCAGAGGCGAGCCCTATTCTGGGCGGTCAGAGCCGCCGCCCACACCGGTGCACCATACAGTGCCATTGACCGAACAACCCCCGTGTATAGCCGTCTCGTCGCGACGCTGGCTCCACCCAAATTGGGCAAAAGTCGCCCAAGGGCAGAAGCAGCGCCGACCAGCTTTGGAGTAAGCTGTCGGAAGTGCTCGTCGAAGAGCCACCTGCCGTCGAGGATCAGGCCCAGATACTTCATCTGGGCCTTAATTGGTACGAGGACCGAATTGACTACGATAGAGGCACCAGGGGGTGGACCACGACGGGGCCCATGAAACAAAAGGGCTTCCGTCTTATCTAGGGCCACCCGTAAACCCAGCGCCTCAATGCGCCCGACCACCAAAGAGACTCCCACGGTGGCCAGGCGTGCCGCCTCCTGAAAGTTCGCCCCCCGGGCCGTGACCAATGTGTCATCGGCGTAACAAATTACGCCCAGCCCGGGGGGAAGACGACCTCGAAGGGCCCAGTCGTATCCTATATTCCACAGGAGTGGTCCGAGGACGGACCCCTGTGGAACACCGCACGACATGGGCCGCCGCCTCAGAATACCATCTCGGTCCTCGTACACGACGGTACGCTCCTCAAGATAGTCTGCCACAAGTCGCCTCAGGTACTCTGGCACCCCGTGGTAGTGGAGTGCTTCCCTGATGCAACTAAATGGCAGACTATTAAATGCGTTGGCGATGTCCAATGACACCGCCAACAGCACGCCGCCACAGCTCACTGCCTCTTCGGTAACGGCCCTCAGGCGCAGCACAGCATCGACCGTCGAACGCCCCGCCCGAAAACCAAATTGGGCGTCCGACAGATCGGGGCCCACCTCGCAGAGGTGCCGGACGATGCGGGCAGAGAGTATCCTCTCAAACAGTTTACCCGCCTCGTCCAGCAGCACAATGGGCCTATAGGCCGCCACCGAATCGGCAGGCCGTCCCGGCTTCCTTAATAGGACCAGCTTCCCGCTTTTCCAGCACTCAGGGAAGCGTCCGGACGACAAGCTAGCGTCCAAGATCTCCCTGAGGCGGTCCGACATGTGTTCGAGGGCACGGGCCAGCACACGGGCAGATATCCCGTCTGGCCCAGGGGCGGTGTTCTTAAAGCGAATCCGTAGAACGACCGCCCCTATCTCCGATTCCCTGACGGGCGGAACATTATCCTCGTTCCGTCCCCCGTCGTCTTCGACCATGAAGGCCATCGACGGGGGTGTGTGCTCCGCCCGCTGCGGGAAAAGACCCTCGACCACTTCCCGCAGGAAGCTGGGCTGGAGTGTCTCTGTAAGGGGGGGGCCCGACGTGCGGAGCTTTTGTCGCACCGCACGATAAGGGCGACCCCAGGGGTCACGATCGAGACCCTCCAGCATCTCCTTCCTCTTCACTTCTTTGGCGCGGCTAATGGCCAGCTTCAGAGTTTTCCGCGCCTCTCGGTACTCCTCATGAAGCTGGTCCTCCTCGCCTTCTTCGCGGTGTCGCCGCCGACTACGGGTGTAGGACCTCCGGGCACGAGTACAGGCCGCGCGGAGGTCCGCCAACTCCTGGGACCACCAGTAAACCTCCTTCCGTGGAGGCCGACAACCTCGGATGCGGGGCATGGCCGCATCACAGATCTGCGTAATCGCATCGCGGAAACGACCAGCCCCCATGTCGACCTCCTCGGCCGGAGCCTGCGGAGACAGCCAAGAGTGAATAATGGGTGCCTCCTCTAGTAGGTCCCTATTCAGTTTGGCTACAGCCCACCGCGGCAAGCGAGAAGAACGCCGCGCCGTGTGACCCCTACTGGGGTCCTGGGTCCGGGAGAGCTCGAATCGAATGTAGAGGTGATCCGAGAGCGTCTCAACCTCTTCCAGGACACACCAGTTCCTTACTCGTGCGGCGAGGGCAGGGGTAGCGAACGAAAGGTCCACTATCGACCCTCCCTGCTGTCGCACGCACGTGTTGGTGGAGCCCCTGTTCAGTAAACAGAGGCCCACCGAGGCCGCCCACTCCTCTACGGCCTCGCCCCTGGCGTCCGTCCTGGGGGAACCCCACGCAATGGACTTTGCGTTGAAGTCCCCCAGCACTAAGACGTGCCCAGACGTTAGACGCCGCATCGAGGTTTCCAAGTTGTTAAGGAAAACCTCGAAGTCGTTCAAACTCCGGTTGGGGGAGAAGTATACACCATATACAGTGATCCCCCCCCACTCGGCAGCAACATATCCAGTGCCCTTGTCTCTTAGCGACAAGGGCGGGGAATGAGCCGCCGTAGAGCCGACGACTGCCACGGAACCGTCCCGGTCACCCAACCAGTTTGGACGGGGAAGAACATAATAGGGCTCCGCGGCTACGGCAATACCGATCGACCACTGTGCCATAGTTTGCAGGAAAAGGTCCTGCGCCGCAGCACAGTGGTTCAGGTTCGTCTGGACCAGGAGGCTGGAGACTTGGTCCATTACTGGACTGTCTCTACAGCCTCCTCCATGGGCGACGATGTCGACGTGCGAACGGCATCGGAGGCAGCCTGGGCCGACTGGCTAGCCCTCAACGTTCACCGAGAATCGCGAGGAGGTTTGCAGCCCCCCTGCCCAATCTGATGATTAGCGGGCTTGTTACCCGCCGCACAAGCTGGGCAGTGAGGGGCGGCAGAGCACTCTGCCGCCTTGTGCCCCGGTCGACCGCAGCGGAAGCATAGTCCACTGCAGTCAAAACAACTCACGCACTTGGCGCGTGTGTGTCCGGATGCTAGGCACTTGAAGCACCTCATCGGTCTTGCCGCCAGAACAGTGACTCTGGCATTCACAAAACCGACGAGGATCCTGCCTGCGTCGCCCAAAACTTTAGCCGACGCTACCGGACAGCTGATCCACACTGCGCCAAGCCCTCCAGGACCGGGGCGGATGGTGCCGACCCTAATGTTGTCCACGTTGCAGCCCGTCTTCTCGCTAATTGCAACGCAGACATCCTCGGTCGTTACGGAGTCATCCAGGCCCGAAATGCGCAACTCTGCGCACTTGACAGGCCTGGCGATCTTCACACCATCCGTGGCAGCAAAAATTCCTCTCAGTTTCTCGGCGAACCTGTCCGCCGTCTTTGCACCTTCAGCCCCGGGGAACTCAAGGACTCGAGCTCCCGTCTGGGCAAGGCGCAATCTGACCCCTTCAGTCCCGAAATCAGTGGCGAGACTATCCCGGGCCTTCTTAAATAAGGCCGCATAGGACAGCCCGCCACTAGCCGCCTCCGGTGTTACGGTGACCACCACAGCCGCGCTTTTAGGCACCTGCAGCTTGCGCGGCTTTTTCGCGGTAGCCACCGCAACCGACGGCGACTGCGGGGTAGAGGCTGCTTTTTGAGCTGCTTTTTTACCCTGCTTTCGGGACTTAACCCCGCCGACTACTTGCCAACCATCTTTGGATGGGGCAGATGTGGAGGGGGCAGATGTAGTAGTGCCAGGTACACCCGTTGGAGTGGGGAGCAGAGGATATTCCGCTCCAGCCTTTACCACTTTTTTGGGCCCAGACTTCGGTGCAGCCGTCTTGGTTATTACCTTGGCCGCCTGTCGTGCCCTCGGAGTGGCCACAGGAGTAGTCGACACCGACGCCGCCGCCGCATAGGACACACGACCGCCCACAACGGGCAGAGATGTTGGTGCTGATGTGACCTTTGGCCTATGGGCCCCAAGCGGCGGCCGGACAATAGGGGCAGGAGGCAGTCTTGCCTCTAGGCCAGCGAGACGGCCGTCCATCATGCGCCACACAGCGTCTGTGATTTGGCGCATTTGGGCGTCAGCGATGGTACCAACATTGGGAGACGGAGTAGGCTGAGACGGGGACGAGGCCGGATCCTCTGCCGGACGATGCGCCCGGAATTGGGCGAACTGAGCGCTAAACTCAGCCACTTGCCCCGTCAGGTGGTCGTTAGCTGCCTGGAGACGAGCCACGTCTCCGATGAGGGTCTCCACAACCCCTGCAATTGCGGAAGAGGAGTCCTTAAGGGCTCTCACAAAGGAGCCCTTAAGGTTACTCGACTTGGTGGCCACTTTGTGAATAATGGCCACCGCCGTGTTTGCTATCTCCTGCATGGAGGATGGTGTCTGGGGAACTGAGTCCCCCACCATCGGCTCCCTGACTTTCAGCAGGAGACCAGCAATCTCCTCCTCCGCTAGTGCTTCACCGTCCGCCCTAACTCGCCTATAGGCTTCCGCCTTACAAAAGACGGAGCCTGACGGGATCGAGACCGGGGTTCGTGATCTCCCTCTACGGCTGCTGGTGATTTTGGGAGGCAACATCTCCTGGGACGTGTCACTCTCCTCGTCCCTGGAGCGTCCGCGTTTCCTGCTGTCACACAGCTCCGTCTCCATTATGTCCAGTGCATCTGTCCTTGTACTGGAGTTACTGCCCGCGGTGGATTTGGAACGCAACCGTTCCGATGTTCTTCGGCTCCCAGCAGCCATTATGACTTCTGGGAGCCCCACCAAGATAGGCGCTCCAACCAATACTTCCTCCTCGTTGGAAGAGAAGCCGTCCGCTCTCGTACTTTTTCCCTTTCTGTTTTTCTTCTCCTTCTTTTCTATATTATTATTATTATTTGTGTTTAAGTTTTCCATTTTTAAACCCACGAGATGGGGAGAACTAAATGTCGACCCGGGCAGAGATCCCCAATACCCGGGCAAGCGTAAATTTGTGCCCAACCGAGGGGTCCGCAGGTGCCCCGGCTGGGAGTGCGCTTGCGACTGAACTACCCATCAGCCATGCATCCCCTGGTCACGCACCAGAACACGGGATTCGGGGTAATTTTTTAGAGAGGTTTTCTTCCTCGCAGTCCGGGCGGCTAAGCTAAGACCCTCGCCCCCGATTGGAGTCGCGAGACTCCAACTCGGGACTACGATATGTCGACGGCGGCAGGGAGACTATGTCTCCTGATGCCTGCACGGTGGCAGTGTAAGTGCACACCGAGCCCATCCTACCTTCTCCACCGCTGAGCGGAGGAACTCCGACCCTAGAAAGGGTCCCACCATCGTGATTTTTTACCGAGGTTTTCCTCCTCATTGCTCCGAAGAGCGAAGAACCAACAGAGGATTCGACAGACACGCCCGCTCTGTTGGACCAAGTCTCAGCTGAATTGCCGGAGAAAATGGCTTCCTCTTCGTGCTAGAATATTAGCCGTTGGCAGTGATGAACACCATCGCCAACGTTACCAGGGTGCACCACGTGGAGGTTTTCTAGCCAAGCACCCCCTCGAAACAAACCCTATTCCAACCCATCCGGCCAGCGTGGTATAGTAGGCCGAAACCTCCTTGCTAAGGAGAGGTCTCTCCAGCAGTGGACTGTAAAAGGCTGTCGATGATGATGATTTTATTTGATGTATACCTAACGAGTAACTGTTACATTTCTCATTAAATAAAATAAATTCAGATATTTAAATGGTGCAAGATAATACTCACGTCAATGTTGATGAAGGTGCCTTTAAGCGAAGTTAGGAAAGTAGCAAATTATAGTCACAGTGATGTTGGAATATAATCTGTGTTTTACCAGATTACACACGCAACATCGTGACTATATTTTATTTTTGACCAATTGAATTCAATGTTGATGAAGTTGTCGGTAAAAAAAACGTAAGTTAAAAAGTAAAGTCACGGTGATGCGTCAGTAACCTGAATAAACACAATCCTAGTACACGATTGCGTATTATATATGTAATATTAAATTTGTTTATGTTATGTTCAATGTATTGTGCAATTTATGTATATTAGTTATGTCTAATGTAGGTTAATCTCTTATTCATCAAATCATTACACTAGACTTAAAAACTGACCCAAATTTAGTACAGGAAAGGCTTGAAGATGATAAAAATCAACCAATGGTCTGCAAGTGTGGATTTTTCACATTCAAGGCTATGTACAGCCTTGAATGTGAAAAATCCACACTTTCATATTTCATTCGAAGGCAAAGGAAAGTTTTGTAATTTGTAGGAATGCCTTATAAACTGATCTATGAGTAAGTATTTGGTGTCTTTAAAAATACGATGATATTTTGTAGCGTAGTAGAAGAAAAAAATATTGATGATAATGATATTTTGTCGGAAATTTCAGTTCAGTACAAGACAGTGTTGAAATAATAACTGGATGTAATACAGGTGAAGGTCTTAGTGTTCTAAGAATGAGCGAATCTCTCACAAATAACTTGAAAGTGTCATGAATTTATGCGACACTGTTTTCGTCACAACTTTATTATTATATGCGATTGCTAACGCATTCAACAACTACTTTACTGACAAGATTAATCTAATACCAAACTCTGGTAAAAAAACCCTCCACCGTAACAGAAAAAAGTAAAATTTTCTTTTTTCTAATCTCATGTATACCAGTAGAAGTATCTAGAGTCATAAAAATATTAAAAAACACAAATAGTGTAGGATATGACGGTCTGTCAATAGAGGCTGTAAAATTAGCCGCCAAAGGGATATTTCTACATCTAAGTCATATAATTTATCTATGTACAGAAAAGGACACTTTCCTGGAAGCTCTTAAAATATCTATAGTTACGCCATTATGTAAAAAAGAGAATAAAGATTTAAAACAATTCTGTAGACCAGTATCAGTTTTAAAAAAAGTAGTCAGGGTGATTTATTAGTAGTCTGATAAAAAAATAACTTGTCAGTTTGTCAACAACACGACGATAGTATAAAAAATACTTTCGGCGAGTGCTCTAATTAATTTTAGTATACTTTTGTATTTATTGTAGTGTACACGTATAACAAGAGAAGATGGTGCACGTAAATGTGAGCGAGGGTTTGTTGGAGGGAGAAATGGTGCAGAACGAGTATGGGGGAATATTTTATAGTTTTAAAGGCATACCTTACGCTCAACCACCGGTTGGAAACCTCCGCTTCAAGGTACAAACATTCATTTTTCGTTGGTTGGTTACTTTTTGTCGTTTTTTCGTTGTTTGGTTTAGTTGGTTGTCGGTTGTCAGATATTTTTTGTATAGGTAGGTTTTGATACAGTAAAACTAAAACATTTTGTGCCTCTGTAGTTTATATTTTATTAAAAGTCAATATTTAATCACTTTCTATTAAGAAATTCTTCTATTAAGAACTTCTATTAAGAAATGCAGAGATAGTTGGTGCTCCTTGGGGGAAACCTTCGGGATGGCGATAGGTAGATTTGATTGATTTGATATATAGGTTAATAACGTAGCTTACATCTGAAAGAATTAAAAAAAATATAAATCGAACTCAATTTAATTTAAAGAATAAGAAAAACATTAAAAATATATAATTTAATTAGCACACTACTACTAAACTCGATGACAGCGTAACGAAAAGAGAACGATTTTATAGTTTATTGTGGGAAAATTATACAGTTTTTTGACGGTACACCCGAGGGTTGTAGTCGTACGGACGGTAGCTTATTTTTAATTTACTTTTTATTGCTTTTTTAATCAAACTTCCATCTGCTACCCTGTATACTTACAAGGTGCGCTTTTTGCACTTGATTGTCAATTGTTACTATCGCAAACGTCATTGTTAACTTATGTAGACAAAAACCCTTCAGTCTATCATGTCTTATAGTCTCATAATACAGTTAACTTTTATTCTTTTGTTTCTTATACTGGCTGTCTTACACTTTATTATATGACAATATCTACTGCGAAAGAAATAATATTATAATTATAAAAATAACTTTTCAGGCCCCACAACCACCAAAACCTTGGGTCGGAGTGCGCGATGCAAAACAATTTGGTTCGAAATGTATTCAGTTTGATATACTGACAAAAACAGTACAGGGTACCGAGGATTGTCTGTATCTTAACGTGTATACACCAAATCTTAAACCAGACAAGCCTTTTCCAGTCATGTTCTGGATACATGCAGGGGCAGTGATGTTTGGAAGCGGAGAAGATGACATGTATGGACCTGAATTCTTAGCTAAGGATGGTGTCATTTTAGTCACTATTAATTTTAGAGTTGAAGTGCTCGGTTTTCTTTGCCTAGAAAATAAAGATGTACCTGGGAATGCTGGTCTTAAAGATCAAGTGCAGGCTCTTAAATGGGTCAATAAAAATATCTCCCAATTTGGAGGTGATCCAAACAACATCACAATATTTGGTGAAAGCGCTGGCGGGTGCTGTGTTGGCTATCACCTGATATTGCCAATGACTAAAGGTCTATTCAAAAGAGCTATTGCCCAGAGTGCTAGTGTTTTTTGTCCTTGGACAAGACAACATAGACCTCGTGATAGAGCATTGGCATTAGCGAAACAGCTCGGCTGTTTCTCTGAAGATGATTCTGATTTATATGATTTCTTTAAAAACCAACCAATTGAGTCTCTTGTAGCCGTTTCTACACCAATACTATTATCGGAAAAAGATATCCCTATTATATTTTTAAGTGTAGTAGAAGAAAAAAATATTGATGATCATGAAAAATATTTTGCTGGCGATTTTGGTACAGTACATGATGGAATTGAATTAATGACTGGATATACAGCAGATGAAGGTTTTGTTTTTCGACAATCGGCCGATAGTCTCCAGACTAAGCTAAAAATACCAAGAGACTACCTGGAATTTTTTTCACCACAACTATTGGCGTTTAATTTAACTCCAAATCAGAAGCTGGATCTTGGAAGAAAAATTAAAAAATATTACTTCAATGACAATACCGGTATTTCTGGTTGTTCAGAACAACTAAGTAACTTCTATTCTATGGAAATGTTTGTGTACGGTATAGTAAATTTTGCTAAGCTTTGTGCAAGGAAGGATAAAGTATATTTATACAAATTTAGCTGTAAGTCTGAAAGAAATATGTGGGCCCATTTAGTGAGCTTATCAGAAATAGTTAAAAACAAGTCAGTGACGTGTCATGCAGATCAACTATTTTACTTATTTAATGGCCGTTTAGTACCCAATAAAGTTGATATTAAATCTGATACATTTCGGCTTATGGAAAGGGTTATAAAACTTTGGACTAATTTTGCGAAATATGGGTAAGTTTATTTCACAACAAAGTTTAACATAATATTTTTTATTTTATTAACCAATTTCAACATTACGAAAAAGTGATCACAGTAACCTTGAAAGTAAATCTAATCGTTTCTAGTAATTTTATTATATAGACATTCTAATCAACTTTTGCATTATTTATTCGCAAATTCAGGTTTTGCTTTTGTGCTCGTCATAGGTTCTGGTCTCTTTGGCTAGGTACAAGAATTAGAAAATGTAAATTTATATTTTTAATATTATGCATATATAAATATATAGTTGCCGTATGGATAGAACATTACCAATGGAATGCAGACTACTTATCGGGAATCATGGTTAAACCTTATAGGGATGCAATAAGCAAGAATAAACTGCATTGATGCTGTAAAAAATTCTTGTAAGATATGTGTTTGTGTATTCATTTAGTAAGAAGGTACTACATGGTTTTAAAATCTTGAAAATCTATATTAATTCTCTTATTCTGGCAGTGAGTTAGTTAACATGGGAGTGTCAGGATAATCGTTGATCAACAATAACTTCTAGATATTTAGTTTTCACTATCTTTTCTATTGTAGAAGAGTCACATACGTCTGATTTCCTAAATTGGTTGTGAAACATGAGTGTATTTGAAAATTGAATTTGCATTCATTGAAAATTGATAAGATGGTTTGATTAATTTAAGTGCAATGTTAATATTGATGTCAACTACTTTTATAATATTTTTTTTGCCTATATGTTATGGTCTACAAATTCAATAGCGTTTGTATTAGACAGAGAGTGATAGACACATAATATGGCGTTAAAAAGAACATTGAACTGAGGCTATACCGTATTTACTAATTTGCCTTCTTTTAATTTTCTCTGTAGATTTTTTTAACATATACACGCCATCATTTTAGTGGAGCTGAAATGTAAAACAAAAATAATATAATTATCAAGTTGTGGTATACTTAATGTTTACTTGTGTTTACTCTACTTTCTCTTAAATATATCTGGATTGAAAGAACCTTGTTCAAGGGACTATTTATAAAAAGAAGTAGCTATTCCTACATTATACTTCGGCATTAATGGGCCGGCTGTACTGCAGTGATACTGTATTGCAGAAATCAGTTTGAAGCAATTTTTTTCCAAGCTTGTTAGCAATCCAAACGGTGACACAAATAGTCGAAACGAGTTTCATTCCAATGTAAAGTAAAAGCATCTCATCCACAGCTATCGTATTCCATTACTGGATACTTGCCTCTCCTTCTGCATTGTAGAATACCCACAGACCAAGTGGAATAACTATTTGCCTTAGAAGGCTGGATGGGAGAAGTCGAAAAACAGTCTTAGTGGTGTGCAATGGAAGATATCTATATCAATCACCCATATCTGAACAATCCTTTTATTTAAGTAACCTAAAACTTATAACTGTATAGTTGGATGGACGTGTTCTACTTTAAATTTTTTGATATACTATTATACCCGCATTAATTAATAAATAATAAATTATCGTGCTTTCAGAAACCCAACTCCAGATGAATCTTTAGGAGTCAAATGGCTAAATTACACAATCGAAAAGCAAGATTATTTGGACATTGGCAATGAGTTCGTCCCCGGAACTGCTCCTGAAGCTGATGAGGTTAAGTTTTGAGATACCATCTTCGAAGAAAGCGGATGTAAACTATATTAATTTTATTGCCAATAATAAAATAATGTACAGTTTTAATAAATTTATGTTTTAATATTTTATATGTTTTTGTTTGTTCAGCTTTATTTTTTTTATTTAATTTGCTTACTCTTACACACACATTTCGTGTGGTGACAGATTAGAAATACGGAGTGTCTTCCCCCCTCTTCATCCTATGGATATCGTAAGAACCGACTAAAGGAGCGAAGAAGTCACTGTAAAAAGAAGAAAAACTTAAAATAAACGCTATGCCAACCTATCGGGCCCACGTGGTATAATAGGTCAAAACCATGGACTATTAAAGACTGTATATAAAAATATGTCTTAGTTTGAACTAAGTAATAAAATTTTGGCTGTGACACTGCAAGAACTTGATTGCCTTAATCTAGAAAATGAAGATGTACCTGGAAATGGTGGTCTTAAAGATCAAGTGGAAGCTATTAGGTAGGTTAATAAAAAATCTCCCAATTTGAAGGTAATCCTAACAACATTACAATATTTGGTGGAAGCGCTGGTGGGTATAGCGTTAACTATCATCGAATGTTCCTAATGACGAAAGGCCTGTTGAAAAGAGCCATTAGAGAAAAAAATATTAATAATAAGGAAAAATATTTACTGAAGATTTAGTTCAGTACACGATGGATTTAAAGTAATGGTTGGATATACTGCAGATCTTGTGTTTTTTTAGGACCCGTTAAGACTGTTCTGACTACGTCAGAAATGTTAAGAGTGTATGTTAATTTTTTGCACCACTTTTGCCCCTGATTAAAAATCAGAAACAGGTTTTCAGAAAAAAGATAAAAAATATTATTTTAACGACAAAATCGATGTTTCTGATATCTCTGAACAATTAAATAAGTTTTATCCTATGAATATATTTGTACATAGTGTAGTGAATTTTAGCAGCCTTTGTGCTAAGAAGGACAAAGTGATTTATAAAAATTCAGTTACAAGTTGAAGAGAAATGTTTTCGTCCACTTGCTAGCGCTAGCAGATATCGTTAAATATAAACCAGTGATATGTCATGCTGACAGTATATTTTTTTTATTTAATGCTCATTTATTGCCAAACAAAGTTGATAAGAGATCTGATACATTAAAGCTCATGGAGATAGTCGTCAAAGTTTAGACCAACGTTGCCAAATATGGATAAGAATGTTTTGAATTGAATGTAGCACTATTTGTAATAATAGAATTTCTACGTTACAGACGAGGTTAAGACCTTGAACAATCTTTTTAAATCTTTTATAAAATCTCAAGGTTTTGTTCTTTTTTATCAGCAGAATTGTAACTGACGCTAATGAGATTAAGTTTTGAGATACCATCTTCGAAAACAGTGGATGTAAACTATATTAATCCCTTCTGTAAATAAAGGGATGTGAGATTTTCTCGATCACTAAGATTAGTCCAATTATTAAATGTAAAGATTACAGAGACGTCATCAACAAATATGTAGAAATGTATAAAAGAAATAGCAACACTCCTAGTACACTGCCTTGTGGAACTTCAAACCTTACATGGGGAGCTACTAGCTGTCATGATCGAATTCTGTGCTTTGTACTGTATGTCTTCTCTTTATAAATGATTGAATAAATATAATTCGCGCCATGATAGAGCTGGTCTCTTGATTCGATTTTGTCACAATTTCTGCAATGCTAATTCTTGTGACACAAAGTCGAAGGCTTTGGACATATCGAAAAATAGAACCGGCGTCGCTTTTTCAAATTTTTTTGATACGATTTGTACTAATGTGATCGCTCTATAATTCGATATATTCAATTTGTCATGATGACAGGTTAATTAGGTGCGTTAGGGCAGTAGTAATCAAGGTGGCGATTTTTTAAGATCTAATTAGATATTTCATGATGAAACAGCAACAATTGCTGTGATTTTATGTACTCTGTATTATTTAATGGTTCCATAATATATAGTATATTTAAGTTTTTAATAACAGTTTTATTAGGGTTTTTGACATAGTTTAGTGTATTACTTAATTTTATATACGAGTAATATTCGTTCAATTCGTATTTAATTTAACTTCTTAGTAGTAACTTTGTAGATTCATTTTTTTATAACTAACCATGTAGCCCTGCAATTATTTTTTGAGGCACTTATAAATTTGTAATTACAATTTTGTTGGAATTTGGATCGGCAAAGTTTTAAAATTTTTGAATCCTTTTGAAATATTATTTTATCTCGTAAAGTCCTATTTTGATAAAATCTGTAACGGAATATTCGTTTCGTATGACAACTAGGCCGTATTCCTTTAGTAGTTTATTTAAGATTGCGTTTTTTATGAGTAGTATCTTATTTCAGAATGGGAAAACTTAAATTGTAGTACAGCACTAGATCATTGTGAAATACTTTGTTGATATCAATTTCGTCACTTTTAATTAGACATATAGTATTTGTCTTGATTGATGTTTTGATAGGTTATACCTATTGCTATATGCTATTACAAGTAGTATTAAAGCATTTAACTGCTTCGGTGGTGCAGTGGTAACGAATGCGACTGCTGTGCTTGAGGTCTCGGGTTCGATTGCCGGGTTGGACCCAATATTTGTATGATCTGCAAATATTTGTTTCGAAGTTTGGGTGTTTTTCTATGTATAATATGTATGTATTTACAAAAAAAAGTATACAAGTATTCTATCAGTCAGTCTAGTTATCATAGCACAAGCTCCGCTTAGTTTGAAACTAGATGACGTGTGTCAAATGTCCGAAATATTTATTATTATTTTATGATAACAGGTCAGCAATATCTTGAAGAAGAATGATAAGCTTTGAGTTAACTTTGAACGGAGCGAAAGGAATGTGACGAGTCACAGCACTAATCTGACTTTGTCAATAAAGAAATTTTGTTTGCATTTTCGTTGTTTGTTACATGGTTTGAATCTATGGGGTTGTTCGTGCAGATTAGGTATTTAAATTAAAATTTGATTTAGTTAGTCTAATTTTACTTTCATAAGGTATCTTTCTGCACTCATTATTTTGCGAACCTTAGCAGACCCAAATATGCTTTGCTTTTATGCTCGGTAATAATGAAACAGCTACAAATACTGATTATATAAATTATTTAATCACATGTTTCAGCATATAATAAAGTTATGCAACAACGGAGTCAATGCTACTTATAATTTGGAATTACTGAGACAGTAATTCCAGAAATGGTAAGAAAGAAATTAATTTTATTTTACTGGTATAGATTCAGAAGCAGAAGAATTTATGTGATCATCAACAGCCTCTGATAGTCCTTTGCTGGATATAGGGATAACCTTATATCCCGCAGCGGTGATATGGTTATCCAAAACTTTATTTTCTACTATGTTTTGGTGTAGTTAGTCGACGCCAACAGTAGACCACACTGACTACTTTGTTCCAAGTTTTCTTTACCTTTGCAGTGATGATGTCCTGTAGATTTTGCTCTTACTACACCTGCTGGATAAATAGAGGTGGTGACATTCCACATTGCTTTTGCATCATCATCAGATGATAAAGAATTAATTTAAATTTAGTATAAAGTACGTACTATTTCACGCAAATTAACGTTGGTTACATGTTCATTCAATAGATTATTCACTTCAAATTTATATTAGACTAGTTTTTGCCAGCGGCTTCGCTCGCGTGGAATTTGGTCTGCTACATTTAGTTTCGAAACAGATCATTTTAAATATTTTTTTTTAATGAAAAGTATTCTATGTTACTTCTAATACCTCCAAGAACATATGTACAAAATTTCATGATGATCAGTTGAGTAGTTTTTGCGTGAAACCGTAACAAACAAACTTACATTCGCATTTATAATATTAGTAGGATGTATAACTAACGTGTACTGTCAAATTTCTCATCAAATAAAATAAACTTAGGTATTCAAATGGTGTAAGACGATACTGAACTCAATGTTGATTAAGTCGCCGGTAAACTTCGTTAGTAAATCAAATAAAAAAATAGTAATCCCGTTGTGTTCTATGAGATTATTTACGCATCATCGTGACTATATTTTATTTTTGATTGATTGAGTTCAATGTTGATGAAGGCATCGGTAAAAAAACATAAGTAAGAAAAAGTATAGTCACGGCGATGCTTCAGTAATCTGACAAAAACAATCCAAATACCCAATTGCGTGTTATATTATTATATTATTGCGTAGTATTGTGTAATATTAAATATAGGAATATATTTACATATATTATGTATTTATTAGTATATGGAAGGAATGAGTGTCATGTCCCTTCGACGCAAAGGGAGGATCCTCCGACCAGGCGAGGTGATCCTGCCTGGCGGGCCACGGCTCAACGGTTGAAGTTGGGGTGTTACAAATATGCTAATTGCCACGCGAATCTCAATTTCGGGATACAGGATTAGTACTTGGTTCGTAGTCCATTACATTCATACTTTTCGTTCATACCTTATCTTCGCTAGATGGCGCTGATGTATATTTCCTGTTTGTGCTGTTATGTGGAAGTTGCTACAAGTATATATGGTAGTAAATTTATGTATTAATTATTACTAATGTAGATTAATCTCTTATTCATCCAATCATTTGTATAGACTTAAAATCCAACCCTAACTTAGTTCGGGAAAGGGCTAGAAGATTATAAAAACCAATCAATAGTCTTCAGTGTGATATATGTATCAATTAGCACCGGTACATAGACATAAATTTAAAAAAACGGAACTTTCCTATTTTATTCGGTGACACTGGAAAGTTTTATAGTTTTGTTTATGCGGTGAAGTCATTCATTGCTTGTCAATATTACGGAAGGTATAGAACTGTTAGTTTATATAAAAATAAAGACACCTAGCGCCACCTAATAATAAGTATGTAAGTTAAGATTCCAGTTAAACGACGAGTGAATTGGTTCATTATTATTGGCGGGGCTACCTGAAAAATATGTCCTCATGATAATGGCCATCGAACATTAAAAGTAAGTAATTTGACATGGAATCAGAAAATTGACTTGAATATTTCTTACGAAAAGGAACGTCAAAGCATTATAGTTGCCGACAAAACAGAAGTGCCGATTGCGTGTTCTGGTGATATAAAATTTGTACCAAAGTTAATGGTTGCAGTTTTGATGTGAACATAAAAGATGTGTTTTATATACCGAAATTAACAACTAACTTACTATTAGTTAGCCAATTAATTCACAAAGGGAATAATGTTGTATTTACTACAAACGTCGGTGAAATATATAGTCAGGAAGTTACATTGATTGCTTACGCGTTATTGAAAAATAGAGTTTACAAGATACAACTTCAAGAATTTATGTCTGCACAAGCAATTGTATCTGGTGAGGTCTGGCATCGTAGGTTGGTATACGTACATGTAAACAGTAAATGTCTGAATAAAATGGAAAATGCAGTTGATGGATTAACTTTCAAGGAGAAAGTTATCATTACAAAATCTACCTGTGCCGTGTGCTGTGAAGGAAAACAAGCTAGATTACCGTTCATAGATTAGTTTTAGCTAGATTCATATTGGTAAGAGAAGTACAGAGGTGTTGAATATTATTCACACAGACAATTGTGGTCCGATGGAGTGCGATTCTATTCGAGGTTCGAAATACTTCATTTTGTTTGTCGTTAATTTCAGAAGAATTACAGCTATTGATTTTCTAAAAATAAGAATGATGCCTAAAAAGTTTGAAAGAATACAAAACGTGAGTTGAAAATAAAAGGACGTATTATTAGAAGTGACAATGGAAGAGAATTCTACAATGCTAAGTTTGCTGATTACTTACAAAGAAACCGTTTGAGTTTTTCATGGATGTTTCGGCCCTAATGTCAACATCATGAAAAAATACGAAAATTCTACTTTATAGTAGAATATAGAAGATATAAAAAATATGTAGTAACCAAATATTATTTGTTAAAAAAATAATAATGAAAAATATTTTGTTGGAGATTTCAGTTCGGTACATAATTGTGTCTAAATAATAGCTTGAAATACTGCAGATGAAAATCTCATTACTATCTGCTAATATAGTGTGTCGAACTCCTTTCACAGCAACTTTTAGCATTTGACTAAACTCAAAAATAGACTCAGCAACTCGAAAGAAAAACAAAGAACTATTATCGTGAATACAGACGAAGACGAATAGGGTGTAGTTAATTTTGAAGACTTTGTACAAAGAAGGGGAAAGTGTATCATCGCACCATCTTCTCTTGTTATACGTGTACACCACAATAAATACAAAAGTATACTAAAATTAATCAGAACACTCGCTTTTATACTATCGTCATATAAAGAATTGACAAGTAAAATTTTTATCAGACCACTGATAAGTATTGACTACTTATTTTTATACCGATACTGCCAAAATCATTCTACTCTGCCTTATCGCAAGAGTAATAGAGTATGAGTGTCAGCTAACTAAGCTAATGTTGAACTCCTGCCCTAATGAGATTTACTAGAAAGTTGTTAAATAACAAAAACACCGTCTGTAATCTGATCTAACTCTGGTTTATTGATCTTATTGTTTTACAAATTTCAATACATTAAATTATACTAGGTTGAACCAACCTATATCACGATGTAACTCGACGTGCACGCCATCTATCGAGTAAGGTTCCGCATAAATTTATGAACTATCTAATTATAATTGTTTATTGGTCGTAAACAATGAGTATTTACTGCAAATAAAGGTTTTATTTTATACAATCCGCCGAGAGTCTCAATACTAAGTTAAAAATATCAAGAGACTACCTGGTATTTTTTTCACCACAACTGTTGGCGTTTAATTTAACTCTAAATCAAAAACCAGATGTTGAATGGGCAATTAAAAAATATTATTACTTCTATAAAAACTTCTAGTCTATGAAAATGTTTGTGTACGGCATAGTTAATTTTGCTAAACTTTGTGCAAGGAAGGAGAAAGTATATTTATACAAATTTAGTTGCAAATCCGAAAGAAATATGTGGGCTCACTTAACACGTTCACTGCGTGCCACATTTTGAAGAACTTTCAGCTGGTGCGACTGAGGTCGAATCAGCCCCAAGCTAAACTTCCTTGTAATGCGGTTGAGGCCTTCTCTGCCTCATGTTTCAATTATTTGGTAAATGTGTTGTAACTTGATCAGGAGCGTGATTCGATGTTTAATTTTATGCTAAAATGACTTGCATGGTATTGTTTTATGTACACCTAGCTTCGCCCCGGGTTCTGATTTTTAGTTTTAGAGAAAACACCTAAAATATATTTGAGGTCGTTTTAGACCACACATCGCACTAAATCGGGGCGGCATTAGTAATGGGAATGAATTTATATCGATGAATGTTCATGTCTATGTTATATGTCTATTGCTTTTTTATATTGTTATAGTATTGTGCATAAAAGTATGGGGTGTTGTTAAATAAAATACAAACTATTGGTTCATCTAATTTATTCTATATTACTTTGCATGCTGTTCGTTAAAACAATGCAAGCACATAGCTTTCTTACATTGTGAACAATTAGTCATATTTTTTTTTAGTTTCTATATTCTGGGTTTGCTTATACCGGTATAGGGGACATATATATACACACTGTCAGAAAATGCCACTAGGCATTAAGTTCGCCTTGTGCATTATGTTTTGCAGAAAGTGTAAATAAATAAATATATAGAAGAATTTTCAGCTTTTATAATATAACTAAGGTATGGGTGTCACGGGCTCTCACTCTATAAATATATAACTGAACACACACACAAGAGAATTTAACAAAAATAAAAACAAACAATTAACACGATTGCGCAAAGACACGTGCTCCAGTATCGACTATGGTAGCGTCACTAAAGTCGACTTACCTGTTCTCACGCCGCCCGCGCGCCCCGCCGCTGGAGGTCGAAATCGGCCTCAACCCGCACCTTATTCAATAATTTCAGTGTCCGTGCGTTTGAGGCGTATTTCGACCTCAAATATTTTTTTTACAATATTGAGTCAATGCTTCGCAGACATAAAAAAAGCTATATTTGTCTTTGTCATACCTCATATGGTTGAGTGTAAACAGCCGCCGCACTAGAGAGAAAACACAGTTTTATGTGCCGCACCAGCGTAAAGTCTACCATGAGGTTGAATCAACCTCAAGCCGCAGTGAACGTGTTAACAGGCTTAACAGAAATAATTAAAGACAAATCAGTGACATGTCATGCAGATGACCTGTTTTACTTATTCAATGGCAGTTTAGTACCCAAAAAAGTTGATAAAAAATCTGATACGTTTCGTCTTATGGAGAGAGTTATAAAACTTTGGACCAATTTTGCAAAATATGGGTAAGTTTATTTTAAATCAAAGTTTCGTAACAATAATATCTTATTTTATTAAACTATTTTAACATTATAAGAAAGTAATCACAGTAACCTTGTAAGCAAACTTAATCCCACATTACTAGTGATTACATTATTAAGATACTTCAACAGACTTTTGTATTGTCTATTCATAAATTTAGGTCTTGTTTTTGTGCTTGCAACAGTTTCTGGTCTTCTATTTGGCATGGTGCTTGAATTAGAACATGTAAATTTATGTTATTGTAATGTTGTGTAGAATATACGAGTACATATATAATTATAATTACCGTACTAATACAATATTGTCAATGGAATACAGACTGCTTGTCAGGAATCACTTTTCTTTAAAAATGTCTTTAATTACGCTCGTTGTGCACGTTCTATTTTCATCATTGTTCCGATCTTATTCCCTACAAGAGGGCTATATAGATCGTGGAACGTGCTCAATGTAAGACAGCTTTATATACTGAAAATAGTTATGATACAACACCTGCAAACACCATACAGGGACATCACAACACGCAGAAAAAATAAAATTTGTGCCATCCCACATACATACACACCGTTCTTCAAGAGATTTGCGATGTATCTTGGTCCGTCCTTGTACAATAAAATCAATGCAAAGTGTGACATCTACGGCTTGACTTACTTTGCCTGTAAAAAGGCTGCAACTAAATATTTATTAACGTTAAGCTATGATGAAACTGAACTCTTTATAATTAATTAAATAAAAGCAAGCACATGTACATACACATACATACACACGTACACAAACACATATACACACTCGCACACACTCATGCACGCATGCACACACAAACATATATGTATCTTATATACTAGTAAAAGCAACCGACATACCAATAGGGGTCCGGCACTGTAATTCCTTACCACAGGTAACTTAGTTACCTATCTAGGAGTACAGTTCTTAACCCAAGATATAGTAAATGTCTTAAAGAATGTCATGCATTGTAACATATACATGTATTATCATTATTTTTGTTGTTCAATAAAGTATAAATTGTAAATTGTAAATTGTAAAATTGTAATTGTTATTGTTAGCGTTACATGGCATAATTAAAAAAAAAAAAAAAAAAATCTGTTGTTGTTGTTGTTATTGTTGGTTTTTCCGGCTCTTCCCCAAATAGAAATTCAATAAGTAAGAATAAACTGCCTTAATGCTGTAAAGATTTCTTTTAAGATATTTCTATTTGGTCGGAAGTCACCACATGGCATTAATATCTAAAAAATCTATGTTAATCCTGTAATTCTGCCAGTGAGTTGGTAAATATGAACGTGCCAAGACAGTCTTTGCTCAACTATCAGTCCTAGGTATTAAAGTTTCTTAACCTTTTCTATTGTGTTGCAGTCACATATGTCTGATTTCCTAAATGGGTCGCTTAATATGAGTGTATTTGAACATTAAATTCGGGCATCGGTTGCAAATAGTTTCGAATATTGTAACAGATATAGTTATAATAGTTTTTCTGGTGTTAAGCATGACATATTATTCTTTAAAATGTTTGCTCCATTTCTCATATTAAGTAGTATATACCACAGCTCAGGATTTACCAGTGAAGACCAGCGCAGTATCATCGGCATACGAGAAAATACATAAGTTGGTTTCTAAGTTATGTAGATCGTGATATGTATAATAAATATTGTATAATAGCAATGCTGGCTCATATATTACATTCTAGATGTTTTCCTATGTTCGAAAAGTAGTTATTAATGTAATTAAAAGATTCGTTGAGACCGTTTCTGATTTTCATTAGTTTGGAGTTGACGTTAAGTGGTGTACAACAATAACTTATGCGTTTTATGCTTTGTCATATCATTTTTTTGTTTTAAGTCTAATTTGTTAACAGATCTTGTTCGTATTTTCTTTTGAGTTTCTTGATAAGGTTATTGTATTAGTTTCTGTAACCATTCTACGTTATTTTCAGTAGATCACTGTAGCTTTCCTGCTGTGGTTTTATCTGTAATAGGTTTCTATGCCTAATGAAACGTTTGTGTATAATTTAGAGAGTCACCATCATCAAGATGTGGTGTAGGTTTACTTGTGGTTAGTCTACATGCACTTAATATCAAGATATTTGTAATAAAAGGAGCTTGTTTAAGGCACTATTTATATAGTAGTTAACTATTCCTACATCATACTTTGGCATTAATGAGCCGGTTCTACTGCAGTGGTACCATACTGCAGAAATCGGTTTGAAGTTTTTTTTCGCCAGCTTGTTGGCAGTCTTTAGATTACGGAGTACACAAATAGTCGAAACGAGTTCCATTCATACGTAAAGTAAAAATATCTCATGATCAGCTATCGCTTTCCATTGTTGGATACATGCCTCTCCTACTGCATTTTAGGATACCCACAGAGCAGGTGGAGTAACTATTTGCTCTAGAAGGTTAAATGGGAGAAACCGAAAGACAGTCTTAGTGCCTTGCAATAAAAGATACCTATATCAATCGCCCGTATTCGAACAATACTTTTATTTAAGTAACCTAAAACTTAGTGTTAATATTTTTGTATACTATTATATCTACATTAATACATAACAAATTATTATTTTTGCAGAAACCCAACTCCGGATGAATCTCTAGGAGTTAAATGGCCAAATTACACAATCGAAAAGCAAGATTATTTGGACATTGGCAATGAATTCGTCCTCGGAACTGCTCCTGAAGCTGATGAGATTAAGTTTTGGGATAGCATCTACGAAGATAGTGGATGTAAACTGTATTAGTTTTTTTACAAATAATAAAATGATGTAAATTTTTATAATCATTTATTTTCACAAATAGATTTATACCTGGTATTACATATGCGTTGAATTATATATTAAATATAGACTAGGATTTATTCTATACTTCATTCCGCCGAGCAGGTCCATAAAAAGGGCTTTTGGCCATGATATTGATTAATTCCTTTTCGACCATACTATTTTCACTTAAAGAGACCTGTTGTTTATTAAAAACCTTATACCTATACATATATATATATTCGGTAATCTTCAACTGAATGTCAGCAGAATGAGTAGCTTGGATAGTTTGCCCGTATATTTTAGCTTCGCGCCGTCAATATAGCAGCCATCTTTTTTCTGATATCGTGACAATAGTTCACGTCAAAAGAAATAGCTAATGTTCAGTCTTGAACCGTCCGTACAATAGAAAATTCTTCGTTTCTCGTGATAGTCACCATGTTGGAATCTATGGCTTGCAAACACATTTTCTCATCACCATCCTTACAAACACTTACATACATTCAAATAGCATCAATACTTTACAATCATAGGTCTACGATAAGAATAGTCAGTCGAGTTACGAAAACTGAATACTACACTTTCTGGTAGCAGAGCGTAGTTTATGACAAAGTACTTAAACATGTTTGAAGATCTGCCATAGTTTCAAGTTTGCTGTACACAAGAGATAATCAATGTATTTTAAATTTGAAGAGTGTAAAATTATTTTTATTAATTTTTACACTCATTCGCACAGACTTTGTGTGGTGGCGGATTAGGAATACGAAGTATCACCCTAATCCATCCCATTGGTGTCGTAAAAACCGACTAAGAGAACGAAAACATCACTGTAAAGAGAACGTTTTTTTTAACATATGGCAACTCCGACAGGTCATCATTCCACCAGGGCTTGCGGCGGAGTGGTGTGTATCTAAAACAAGACAGTGTGCCACTGTGTGTCTGGAAAGGGATGGATCTGGAAACCGCTATTATTAAGCCATCCTGGTCTGTCCAACTTCAGTGAGCACTTCCGTCTCCAAATCTCATGAGTGAGTTCTTGGCAGACGGGTTGTATATGGGACTTGTGTCAAGTTTTCCTTCTTTTGTCTTGCGTAGTTTTATTTCTTAGTCGCCTCTTACGAGACCCATCGGATAAATAGGGTGATAAAACATTCCATATTCTTAATCTGTCACCACATGGACAATGAAGTTATTCATTGCTGGTTAATTATTAGAATAAGGAGAGGAATAATACACTCGGTTAAAAGCAACGAAATAATGGCTTAATAGTGATTTTCTTTGAAACCGTGATATCATTGCGGTCGAGTCTTGCTACATGTATCGAAACCTGCCTCTTTCACGGCAAACTTTGCAATTTGCCTCGAACTTTGATCAGAATGGTGCATCAAACTTATAATATTCACATTTACTCAATTTCATGCAAACAAAACTGATGTGCCCGGCACAGGTAGAGTAATATAAATCTATTGCCGTGGTACTACTTACCAGATCATTAGTATAACAAGGAGCATGACTCAGAACAAAACACGTAAGGTGTTGATTGAGCGATAGCGAACAACAATTTTAAATATATTTGGCAGGTGTTCTGATAAGTCTTAATATAATCGTAAATTTGTTATGGTGTGCACGTGTAACAAGAGAAGATGGTGCGCGTAAATGTAAGCGAGGGTTTGTTGGAGGGAGAAGTAGTGCAGAACGAGTATGGAGGCACATTCTATAGTTTTAAAGGTATTCCCTTCGCTCAACCGCCGGTTGGAAACCTCCGCTTTAAGGTATAGACATTAATTTCTTGTTTTTTTTTAAGTATGCTTTTTGTCCATTTATAGGAACTGAAGTTTTATCATTCCTGACCTTTTCCCGACTATATTTGGAGACGGTACAATAAGCTTTTGCCTTTTTTAGTACTCCTTGCTTTTGTTTTTTCCTATATGGTTGGCCACCTATCTCTTACCCTACTTTAGAACCAAAGTTAAATAATAGTATGAAGGCAATGAAAAATGACGTAGCAGCTTTGGAAATCAAGGTTTTTATGCTTCATTCTTAGGTATAAGAACTTATAGCAGATTTATGTTGGTTTTATGGCTGTTCATTCCTTTTTTGGAAACGTAGAATCAAAAATTTTACGCTATGTTCAGCAGTTCCTTAAAAACAGACTGTGACGAATAATCTAAAATGATAACAAAATTTGACAGTACGGCAATTAATTTTGTTATGATAACAGCAGTCAATTATAAGTATAGATACTAGGATAACAGAGCAAATTGCTTTTATCGTCAAATTTTTTCAATATTTCAGTGTTTCTTTGTTAAAAGTATGAAAATTATTATTTACAAATTGTACATAACACAGAAAATTTAACAATAGAACATCCAACAATAATGCTAGTTAATGTTTGGTGATAATATGAGATGGTACATGCTCGTTTGTTCGCTGTGGGATAATGGTAATCCGAGCTACGTATTCATCGTCATCATTATCATCTCAGCCAAAAGACGTTCACTGCTGGACATAGGTGTACCCAAAGATTCTCCACAACAGCTGGTCTCGTGCCGCCCGCATCCAGCAGCTTCCGGTGACTTTCACCAGGTAGTCGGACCACCTTGTGAGTGGCCTATCAATGCTACGTTTCCCAGTACGCAGTCTCCACTTCAGAACTTTATATTATAGTATTACGTACTACGTAGTTACGTAATCAATCATCATTAAATACAATCAGCATTAAATATAACCTCGAAGATTACAGTCTCGGTTAAGTCTTGGCCATAGTTCTCGAAATGCCAATTTTAAGAACATTATGTGTTTGAAATTTGTCTAAGATCGTTAAAGCTAAAATAATGTGCACGCAAATTTGTTAAAATTGTGTTTAAGTATTTTTTTTCTCGAACAGTAATTCTACTTCTTTATATGCTACGACCAAAGCATCTGTTTGTGTACTCGTATAGTCGTTAATTGTAAGATATCTTTCATCTAATATTAGTCATCGTTCCTGCAGGACATCGATTCCTTATATCGAGTTCTTTCTTTACAGCTTTTCATAGATGACAGTAATCTTCTAGCATTGCAAGCTACCACATGATTGATCAACAACCTTTCATCGAGATCGAAATTTTGGCTCACTATACCACGCTTGCCAGACGGCTTGTACGTTTATTTCAAGTTTTTATTCTCCTTACAGTGCTAGTGTCTTTCGTAGTTTGTTCCCTCGGTTTGTCTCTTACGATATCACGGGACGGAAAGGGGTACAATTCGTATTCTTCAGGGGTCACTACACGGACTCATAATTCATATAATACAGTTTTCGCACAACTCTCAGGCTCATTACATGCACAATTCATTATTGTGACAAATTTCAGAAATGTGTTTGACACTTGAGTAACACAATTTTGTTTTAAAATTTACTTCGTAAATGGTTAAAAATGAGTAAAATAGAAAATAATAAAAAAAAATTTTTTCAGGCTCCTCAACCAGTAAAACCATGGGTGGGAGTGCGTGATGCAAAACAATTTGGCTCGAAATGTATTCAAGTTAATATGATGACTAAAGAGACTCAGGGCAGTGAAGATTGTTTGTATCTCAACGTGTATACACCCAATGTTAAGCCAGATAAGCTCCTTCCAGTTATGTTTTGGATTCATGGAGGTGCATTTGTTGCTGGTAGCGGAGAAGACGATGTGTACGGCCCTGAATTCTTAATTAAAAATGGAGTAATTGTAGTCACCATTAACTATAGACTCGAAGTGCTCGGTTTTCTTTGCTTAGAAAATAAAGACATACCGGGTAATGCTGGTCTTAAAGATCAAGTGGAAGCTCTAAAATGGGTCAATAAAAACATCTCTCAATTCGGAGGTGATCCAAACAACATCACGATATTTGGTGAGAGTGCTGGCGGCGGCAGTGTCAGCTACCACCTTATATCGCCAATGACGAAAGGTTTATTCAAAAGGGCCATTACTCAGAGTGGTACCGCTTTATGTCCTTGGGCAAGACAACACAAGCCTCGTGATAGAGCATTGACACTAGCAAAGCAACTTGGCTGCTTCTCTGAAGACGATTCTGAATTATACGAATTCTTTAAAAATCAACCGATTGAGTCACTTGTAAACGTATCTGCACCAATATTACTCTCGGAAGTAAACACAATGATCGTATGTTTTAGTATAGTAGAAGAAAAAAATGTTGATGAAAATGAAAAATATTTTACTGGAGATTTCTATACAGTACACGACGGAGTTGAAGTAATGACTGGATATACTGCAGACGAAGGTCTTGTCGCTATAGGACTCGGGGACTCTTTCGAAAATAAGTTAAAAATGTCAAGAAACTTCATAGAATTTTTTTCACCAAAGCTTTTATCATTTGATTTGACTCCAAGTCAAAAACTTGAATTCGGTAAAAGAATCAAAAACTACTATGTTAATGACAAAACTAATATTTCTGATGACTGGGAACAGCTAAATAAGTTCTATTCAATGGATATATTTGTGCACGGTGTAGTTAATTTTGCTAGACTTTGTACAAAGAAGGGAAAAGTGTATTTGTACAAATTTAGTTGCAAAACTGAGAGAAATATTATAACCCACGTATTAGGTATTGCAGATATCGTTAAAGGCAAACCAGTGACATGTCACGGGGATGACATTCCATACTTGTTTAATATAAAATTGTTGAATAAGATTGACATGAAATCTGAAACGTATCACCTTATGGAGAAAGTGGTCAAACTTTGGACGAATTTTGCAAAATATGGGTAAGTAGGTTTTGCATTATAGCCTTGAGTGTTTGTAGTAAACAGAATTTCTACATTTAAGTGGATATGATGTTCCTCTCCTTTTAACTTCACTTTTTGATTTATTAATAGTTGTCAAAGTCAAAGTCAAAGTCAAATTCATTTATTCATTTAGGTCACAAAAGACACTTATGAACGTCATAAAAAAAAAACAATAAAAGATGAAAGATGAACAATCTGTCGATTAAAATTACAGCTAGCTGGGTTCGCAGATTGTTCATGGTAGAGTGGTGAGAAAAGAACCCAGGAAAGAAACTCACCACCACTCTTTTAACTCAAAATCTTTTAAATATTAAAATAGCAGTTACATTCACAATCATAGGTCTTAAAAAAAGAGCAATTCATTTCCAAACATCTAAATCTGTGACATAGTCTGAAACTGAGTAATAAGCCTTTTTGGACAACCTCAGCTTAACAAATTTCTTAAATTTACTAATAGATAAGGATATGAATTGTTCAACGCACATATGATTTCCCTGTACCAGCATAAAATCGGTTATTTATCCATTCATACTTTATGCACATAAAAAGTAATTCCATTATTTGACCTTAGGGCAATGCAGAGTCAAAATAAGGTAGATGCACAGAAACTAGAATTTTGAAATGATTTTATGAAAAACAATAACAATAGTTAGATACACCTGTAAATACATACATTAAATAATATATTAACTGTAGAAAGAGTAGAACAGAATAGATAAAAAATATAATAGTAGAAAATTAAGGTGGGTCTGACAAAATATTTAGGAAATGTTTCTACAACAGATATTTAAAACTTTGCCGACTTTTTGTGATCCTGATCTTGAGAGGAGCACGTTTCATAAAAGGACAGATTGTACCAAGTAAGTTAAGTGTAGAAAATAGGGTGGCTGTGTGGTATATTGAAGATACCAGTTATTAGAAGACCGTTTTAGTGTGGTTTTTTCTTAATATTCAAATTGAGGTTAAGTAGAAAGGAGAACTTGGAGAGAAGAGTAAATAATAAAGGGTAGTCAATGCGTGTCTGTCTACACTGGCGAATTGGAACCTATTTCATATGTGAGCGATACTCAGACATGTGACACTACGGAATACTGAAGTAGGGTTTACTAAAGATGGGAAACAGAAGAGGTGGAAGAATATCAGCATCAATAGCAGCCAGACCATACCAGCTGGAGGAACAATCTTCTATCTTAATTGAATCCTGACGATCCCGAAGGTGAGAGGAGAACCAGCCCAGCGTTACTGAAGAGACAGAGATATAGTATAGGACAGCAAGGAAGAGTTCACGATAGACAGCGTTAAATGCGTAGAAAAAATCTACGGTAGTAAACTTAGTATTTTCCATCGCCACTTTACTATCGCTAGTCGCCTTAAGAAGAGCAGAAACTGTACTATGGCCTGGTCGAAACCTAGACTGAAGTGGACTGAGCAAGTTATTAGAGTAGCTAAAGCGGGAGAACTGTTTGTGGGCACAGGCTTCTAGCACTTTGGAGAGAAAATGAAGAATATATGTAAATAAGATGAAATTGAATTTGAAGAGACAGATTAGGAATTTTAGGCAATGGGCGTCCTTGCAGTTTACGTCACAAAAAAAGAAATGTGTCAGATACGAGGGTGAAGTTAACAATATAGAGAGTAGTAGGAAGGAGAGGAACCATTAGTGTGATGATCATTCGCCGACACAGGATAATTTATACTTATACCATAAAAACCGTAAATAATTTACTACATTTCATGTTTTCAGAAACCCAACTCCAGATGAATCTTTAGGAGTAAAATGGTCAAATTATACAATAGAAAAGCAAGATTATTTGGACATTGGCAATAAGTTTGTGCCTGGAACTGCACCTGACGCTGATGAGATTAAGTTTTGGGATGCTATCTTTGAAGAGAGCCGATACAAGTTATATTAAATTTATTGTAAATAAAAATATGATTTCAAGTTTCTTAATTGCCGTTGTTCAAAAATAAATTTATGACAAAATATGATTTTAGTTTAATTTATTGATTGTAGTTATTTTGATATGTAAATAAACAGAATAATACGTGAAGAAATTATGTATTAAAATACATTTCAGACAAAAAAGTGCAATGCTAGAGAGACGCAGAGAGTACAGTGAAAGTACTAACTGATATTTACATATCTGATACATATAGGTTAGGTCTTTCTCTAACGGTATAGGTTGGTTATCAGGAATTAGAAAGCCTGTTAAAGAAAGACGTGATAGAACCTCGCTAAAAATGTATTAGAAATACTAAGTACGAATAGTGCTAAGATAGATGGAATAAATGATTGGTAATACTTGGTCGAAGCACTGAAAAATTGACCGTCAAACTTCACTCTATACTTGATGAAAAGCAACAAAAGCAACACCTAATCCTGACGTCCTGTAAAGCCATGATCATTTTGATCCATAAAAAAAGTGTTTAGCACTATATATTTAAAACTTTGTTTGTCCAAGCGGTGTACAACATGAACAGGCTTCAATAATCCATTGCTGGACATAGGTATCTCCATAAAAATACGAGTAAAAGTGACGCATGCTTGTACGGAATTCTAAGTACAAGGAGTCACCGAATCTATTAGCACAAAATAAAACAATGGTTACGGTGATTTATCAGTAATCTGATTAAAACTGTATAATCTAAGCACTTTCGGCAAGTGTTCTGATTAGCTTAATGTAGTTGTGGATTTATTGTGCTGTGCACGTATAACAGGACAAGATGGTACATGTAAATGTAAGCGAGGGCTTGTTAGAGGGAGAAGTAGTGCAGAACGAGTATGGGGGCTCCTTCTACAGTTTCAAAGGCATCCCTTACGCTCAACCGCCGGTTGGCAACCTCCGCTTCAAGGTATCTAAACAGTTTTTAGTTAATTTCGCTTTAGTTATTAAGGTTTATTACTTTATTTGTTTACAGGATTTTTATGGATGTTTTCTGAACTTATTTTCAATTTTGTATTGAGATCTGTCTTAGTTTGTTGCAATTCAAGATAATTATAAGAGGAATATAAGTAAAAAATTCATTACTTTTACCGCAAAAAAGCACAAAATAATATCCAGTAGTAGTAGAGTATATAATGACATAATAGTTTTGTATTATTATGAATGCGTCCTTGAAGTAGGTTGCGGTAAATAATCTAACATGATATGATTATATACTATGTCAGCACACTCATTATGACTCTGCAGTAGTAACGCTAATCGTATTACAGAGTTAATAATAATATCGTCTAAAGTACAATATTGGTAGGCATCGAGTCGGTGGGAAATGTTTGTCGGTATTTTAATGTTCGGTTAAAATATATTTGCTTTAAGTTATCTTCATTTATTTATTGAGCAAATATGAAAGTTATTATTGGCAAAGAGTTGCCCGCACCACGTAAAAGTTAAAAATGACACTTTAAGAACCCAATAGTTAATGTTTAAGCGCATTACAATACTTTACATTACATTTATATTTTATAGATGGCTTGTGCCAATGCTCTGTTGGCTGATGATTCATACTCGTAATTAGGTAATCAAACATTCTGTGCATTTCAAAAGCAGGCAGTTGAAAAGATAGATAGCTCAAAAAATAAAATTAGCTGCAAGTTAATTTAGCTCACAGCATAAGTAGTTGTGAAAGTTTGTGTGTGATTACAGATTCCGGGAACCCCGCAAGCGACGTCATTCGATCTTGTATTCCACTAGCTCAAAAAATATATTAAGTTCTTTCTTTACGAACTATTAAAGTCAACAACTTATTTTTGTTGGAATTTAATTTTGTTGTTATTTTTGTTGATAGGTTGGAAGACTTATCCTCTAATCTTTTGGTTTTTTTAACGTGTAGAAACCCCCTCGGGCTATCACCCCACCGGGGTTTATGGCGGGGTGGTGTGTCAGAATCGGACCGACTAAAACCACATGGTGTGCCACTTTGCGCCTGACATAGGAGGGATCCTGGAACAGCTGCTATTACGACATCCAGATCCCTCCTAGCGCCTGCCCGCTACCGCGGGCACCATCTGCGTATGAACTGTCTATTTAGGTGACGTACGGCACACGTGGACTACACCTCCTCGCAGTTGGTCACTATAGCGAATGGAGGGGAAAACTCAACACAACCCAAATCCACACTCAAAGTGGCATGAGGCGCTGGTATATGTGCTTCCACCACCCATTTCGCCGGCGGCGAATTGGATCCGAGTGGAGGTCGTCCTCCCGGGCCTTCTCCACCGTCTCTTTCCGCGAAATTACGCCTTCGCAGAAGGTTGCGACCGCGGTAAAACAACTGTCGCTACCGATCATGGTTATCCTCTAACTTAACATAGCTCTATATGATAATTCAAGTAGAGGTGTAACAAGTTACTCGTTGTTATAATCGTTTACTAAGTACCTGGTTCCTTTTATTTATTGTCTTGCACTCTGATGTTCAACAATAGTTATCAGTAATACAGGTTAAATATATAAATAAGAAAGAAGAACAATTTAAAGTAAAATTTATTTATTACACAGGCTCCACAACCAGCAAAACCATGGGTTGGAGTACGCGATGCAAAACAATTTGGCTCGAAATGCTTTCAAATTGATATGCTGACTAAAATGGTTACCGGCAGTGAAGATTGTCTATATCTTAACGTATATACACCAAACGTTAAACCAGACAAGCCTCTTCCAGTCATGTTCTGGATACATGGAGGAGCATATATCTTTGGTAGCGGAGAAAATGATTTTTATGGGCCTGAATTTTTAGTTAAGGATGAAGTAATTGTAGTCACCATTAACTATAGACTCGAAGTGCTTGGTTTTCTTTGCTTAGAAAATAAAGATATACCGGGCAATGCTGGTCTTAAAGATCAAGTGGAAGCTCTAAGATGGGTCAATAAAAATATCTCTCAATTCGGAGGTGATCCAAACAACATTACAATATTTGGTGAGAGCGCTGGTGGGTGCAGTGTTAGCTATCATCTTATATCACCAATGACAAAAGGTCTATTCAAAAGAGCTATTACCCAGAGTGGTACCGCTTTATGTCCTTGGGCTAGGCAACACAAACCTCGTGACAGAGCATTGACATTAGCGAAAAAGCTTGGTTGTTTCTCCGAAGATGATTCAGAATTATATGAGTTCTTTATAAATCAACCAATGGAGTCTCTTATTGCCATCTCTGCACCAATACTATTATCCGAAAAAGATTTGTGTGTTATGTTTTTCAGTGTAGTAGAAGAAAAAAATATTGATGAAAATGAAAAATATTTTGCTGGAAATTTCGGTTCTGTTCATGACGGAGTCGAAGTAATGGCTGGATATACTACAGATGAAGGTATTATTGGCCTTGGTCCTATTGACACTGTCAATACCAAGTTGAACATGGCACGAGACTACCTAGAAATTTTTTCACCGTTGATTTTGTCATTTGATCTAACTCCTAATCAGAAATTGGATTTTGGGAAGAAAATCAGAAAACATTATTATAATGACAAAACTGATACTTCTGACAGTTGGAAACAACTGAGTAACTTTTATTCGATGGACATGTTTGTGTACGGTGTGGTCAATTTTGCGAAACTTTGTGCAAAGAAGGAGAAAGTGTATTTATATAAATTCAGTTGTAAGTCTGAGAGGAATATGTTTGCCCATCTGTTCGGTCTAGCGGAAATCGTTAAAGATGAACCAATAACATGTCACGCTGACGAACTGTTTTACTTATTCAATTTCCATTTATTGCCAACTAAAGTTGACAAGAAATCTGACACCTTTCAGCTTATGGAGAGAGTGATAAAACTCTGGACCAATTTTGCAAAATATGGGTAAGATTATTTTAAATTAAACTTATTATAAAAGATACTCAACAATTAGTTCTTATACTTTTGTTGTTATATTAACCACACTTAAGATTTTAATCTTGTCTTGCCACCGACAATTTTTTCGTTCGTTATTTTCAATCCTGTTTCTTTCGTGTGTTAAATGTAGTTGAATATTAGTAATAGCAATTTACTGTATGAATGTCATATATCATTCTCTCCAACCCTTTGCTTTTATATTTTGTATTTTCAGTATTTTGACCCAAATGCATCAGAATTAAGATTTTTGAATCAGCATATATTATAGATTTATATATAATTTACAATTTTCAAGGAATTATTACAGACTAACTTTGATTGCATTTAAAAAATAACAGAAATTACACTTTTCATAAAAATGGCCACATGAACAAAAAGGTGTAAATAATATTTAATGTTTTTCTAAGTTATGGTTAAAACACCGCGGGTTTAGGTGTGTTTACCTTATTTTAAATAGTTACTTTTAATTGTTTTTAAAATGTTCACTTCATTGCAAGGTGAGTTACAGTGACAATGATCCATGACATACAACATGTTTTTCATCCACAACAATACAACAGCAGGTTCTACAAATGCTAAATCAGTCTTTAACCAGTTTCATAAATATATCTCAATAATCACAAATCATAAATAACAAATTAAGAATTTTCTGTTCAAATCACAAAATATATTTGTTAATACAGTAAGAAAAAATAATGTAAAGTAAAAAACACAAAAATATTTATTCTAGGGTCTGAATCAGCCTATCCTATATATATGACTTTGGGATCATAAGTTAAGAAAAAATATATTATTACGACTTTATTGCCTATTTCACGTTAACTGAAGATTTCCCAACAATTTTGGGTAATTTGAAATATATAATTACTTTTATTTATAAAGCTATAATTAGCTATATAAAACAAACAACAATGCACTCTCAACGGTTACAAAATATATAAACTTTGAAATTATATATCTAAATAATGTCAGAGTATTTTTTTACAAAGTATGTCTTTTTACGGAAAAATAGTTAAAAATTTTTGCTTTTTACAAAAAAGGCTTAAAAAATTAGAGCCAGTTTTAGAAAAAAATAGTAATCTGGTGTCCTAAAAATATGACAGTGGGAAGTAATGGGTTAACAATAAACGCTTACCAAAAATCGTAAGTGTAAGATTTCTGCAATGAATCTATAACAAAATTAGTTACATATTCTTAAGTGTATTCAGGTAAAATCCGATATACTGATAAAATTAACGTAGTATCTAAATAAGAAATTTCTTTGTAAGTAAATTAACAATGATGTTTCCTCTAATGTTTAATTTATCCAAATCCGTTCCATTGCCAATATTGTTGGTTGAAGCTATCGTCAATTTACAAATTACGTCGTCCACTGACATCATTACTTACAGTATTACTCTCAAATAGGTGGTAGTAGCTGATACCACAAACGACACAATATTCAGATTTTCGGTATATTTCAAAGTGACAGGCGGTCACAAAAAACTTGCTTGAAAGTCTTTCATTTGTTAAGGTGGCGTTGACTTTGGATAGAAAGGATGCATGGACACGGCTTACTATAAGGATTTCTTGTTGAATACTTACAGTTTAAAGCCTGAAAAAGTGCAGGTAGATTGCTAATAAATTCTATTATAGAAAATAGCGATATACGTAAAGTAAAATCATCTCACTACTCACATTTATCAATTACCTATCTTTTGCTCCATAAAATCATCACCTTGACAAACTTTAACAGTCCGCTATTGGCCATGGCCTTTACTTATCATGAAGATTTTGACCTACTGTACTGCGCTGGCTAGACGCGTTCTTATTGTTTGTGTCAAGTTCTTCTTTTACCAGTTCTGTTATTTTTCTGTTTAGTGTTTTTTTAGTCAGCTCTTACGACACCAACGAAATGAACACTGGGGGTGATATTCCGTATTCTCAATCCGTCACCACACAGATTTGGTTAAGGTTCCCCAAAACTAATTATTATATATTTGATCGTTTAAATATTTCATTTACGTTTTCCGTGTACTAACTACATAATTAAAAACCAAAATATTATGTTTGCAGAAACCCAACTCCAGATAACTCTTTAGGAGTCAAGTGGGCAAATTACACAATCGAAAAGCAGGATTATTTGGATATTGGCAATAAATTTGTCCCCGGAACCGCACCTGACGCTGATGAGATTAAATTTTGGGATGCCATCTTCGAAGAAAGCGGATGTAAACTATATTAATTTTGTTGCAAACAACGAAATAATGTACAGTTTTAATACATTTAAATAAATGCATAGCGAGATCTTTATGAGCTTGCCTATACATTGTGCGGGTTCTTGAATGTTAATTATTTTAATTGGTTATGGGCCACCACCTTCACTTAACAAAACCTGCTATTGCTTAAAACTTCTATATTCTGCAAATTTTAAAGACTATATATATATATACTGCATAAATTATCAGTTAGGTACCTCATGAAATTTTAAGTACTCATGACTTCGTAAGGTATGTACGTGAGACCTTGAGAACAAATTAGGTACTGGGCATGCCATTAGTATGATGAACCAAACGTATGATTTGATAGTAATTTATGTTTACTTTAATTAACGATTAGATTAGATTAAACTATATACTACTGAATATGTTGAGTACCAAAAAGGCATTGGATGTAGGACAACAGGACGTTGCTATATTTCGCGCAAATCAAATAAATATATGGCTTACACCATAATTATTTTTTATTAAATGAAGTAGAGGCTAATGTTTATATAAAACATACAAAAATGTATTTAAAATTAGTGATTAAGAAATTGTAACAATTTTGTCGCCATGTTCAACTAGCATCAAACGGTTAAGAATATGTAACTGAATCTAAATCAAGTTAAAGGTATAATATCTGGTTCAATTGTACTTTTGGTTACGTATATAGTTAGTAAATAAATTTAAATATTTTAATTATCTTAATATCATCGAAAATGTTAAGTTCCGTCCTGCCAGTTTTCTTTCGCACGACTGTCTAAACATAACCTGAACAAGGCACAACAAGTGATATGGTAACCAGACTATTGATAAACATACATATACAGACTGACTGGTGAGATACCTTCAATATTTGAGGACGTGATAGTATGCGAACATATATCATGAAATAAAATAACATAAAAACGAAATATTAAATAACTTCTTAGTAAACTTCCTACACAGTACACCGAGAGCCCAGTATTTAACTGCGGAATACTTGGACACCGCGCGGACTTATTTTTTAGAGACATTTCGATACAAAATAAGCACCTATTTTTTTTATATCAAGTTAACGAGAATCGGGTACCGAGTACTCTCCATAAGTATTGAAGGTATCTCACCAGTCACAGTGTATATTTCAAAATCAATCATTCAATCGACGTTCACTTCTTGAAGGTATACATTTACTGCATGCGCCTATATCATGATGGTTAGCAATACACAGAATAGTTCATTTTCTGAAAAGTATCCACCAGTTTTCTGTTATTCTGTAGCATTACTTCAGTCAAGCCAATTCTTAGGTACCAAAACATATCTCTACACGATTTCAAGGTTATGTGATCTTACTTAATGGGCCACGGCTAACGGTTGATGTCGGGATGTTGTATTTATACTAATCGCTACATGAATTTCTATACCGCGATTCAGGATTAGTAGTTACTCCATGGTTCATTATACTCTGTTGTTTGATGTGTCTTCGCTAGATGACGCATCAAACTACAGAGTGAGGTGGATGACGCTGTGGTTTAATCGATCACCACACCATTTTCTACTGCTGTTGTTGTGCGTTCCCGTAAGCCAGCTGGGGGACCTCCGATGCATATCCATTCTTCTTCCATACATATTTAATGTATGTTTTTATTTACTTATTGAGGTCAGTTGTATTTTTCATTTCCTTATCTCTTTCTTATTTTTAAATTTGTCTTTTTTTTAACCACTAAAAGATTAAATAAGACGCCAAATACTACATTCCTAGCCTTCTTCAAGCTTTGTCAAGTATTTGGGATCTAACTGTCATTTTACACACGGCAGTTACTGTTATTAATTCATTATACACATTAAGTTTTTAAAAACGATTTAAACTATTTCTTTCACGTGAATAGTATAAACTTGTTTTATTCCAGAGTCCTCCATTTGGTCTGAAAATATAATATTGGTAATACGTATAAATAATCCCGTTTATTCTTAATATATTATTCATTAGACACATTATGACTTCAAATGAATTAGGGTGTATTTAGATTGTCTAATCAAATCTATGAGAAACAGTACAGATATAAATATCATGAATAATTTCAATTTACAGCTCAGCATCATCGGCCACCTAGCATAGTTTCCACTATACAACTTACCACCTCGATGGTTTATCAGAAGAACTCCAATTCACAGCACAGTAAATACCTTTGTTCCACTTTTAACACTTTCATCGGCCAACTAGCATAGTTTCCATTTGATATCTTACCACCTCGATGGTTATCTAACGACTGCCCCAGTTCCCGACTCAATAATCAAAACGCTGTTTAAACCCCACCACTCTCAATCTTTTCACCGGTTGTTGTCACAAAAGAGTGACGGGGTCGAATAGTGTTGCCATTTAAGAAAAATAGAACTACCCTACATAAAATCATTACATAAATCTTTTTAAAAGAACGAATACAAATCCTAATAATATTATCAATGTGAAAGTTTGTGACTATGGATCTTTGTTACTCTTTCACGATAAAACTATTGGACGGATTTGGATGAAACTTTACAGTAATATAGGTTATATCTACATGGGAGTAATATATATTCTACAATTTGTAATGATTTTATGTAATTTTGGTCGTAATATAATGATACATGTCAATTAAGTCGGAAAAAATACTGGCCACAGAGTTATCTTGGCGTACGCTGCCTAAACCGTTGAAGTTACACAAAGATGATGTACCGCAGGATTATTTGTATTTAAAAAAAAATATTTAAAATGATCTGTTATGAAATGAAGCGAAGCCGCGAGCAAAAGCTTGCAATGATTGCAGTTAACTTTATAATAGTGATTATTATAAAAAAATTCGCTAACAATTGATGCAAAACTGTAACACAATGAGGTAAGTGCTCGCGCACATGAAACAGTGAAAAACACAGCCATTCGTAGAACCGTATACCGTATTTTTACAATTGATTGAAATATGAAAGAGGTCAAGTTATGTCTCCAGGGTTATTTCACAGAAATGTGTTGAAAATGATATTTATGTAAAACAGTTCGCTAGTTTGTTATGATTAAGCACTAGATGTTACTATGAATTTTAAACGAAAATAAAAAGTTTAAAGTCGCTTGGCGTGCTATGGAAAGGGCTATATTCGGCGTTTGTCTACGGCATCATATCAGGAATGAAGTGATCCGGCAGAGAACCAATGTTACTAAGCTGAAGCGGCAGTGGGCTGGCTAATTAGCCACAGAACCAATAACCGTTTGGGTAAAAGTGTTATTGAGTGGAGATCACGACTCGGAAAACGTAATGCAGGATGTCCACAGTCCAAGTGGAGTAATGACTTGTGTGAGATAGCTGGCAGGAGGTAAATGCGAGAAACCGATTATCGAACTAATTGGTGGGCTATTGGAGAGGCCTGTGTCTAACAGTGAACTGCAATAGGCTGATGTCGATGATGATGATCACGGTAATACAGTTTATACATCAGTATAATGTGAAGGCTACTATTTGAAACTTTACTACCGTGAAAACAGACAAACACGTGTGAAGAGCCTCGGGCAAAAGGTAGTCTAATATATGTAAATCAGCTGTAATCTGGCAACCTTCGCTAAAGTAATATTGGGGTTGAAACAAATAGATTGAGACAATTTTTGAAGCGATTTGTATATCTAGTCAAAATTTAAGCTTTGTCTGTGAAGAACTTTAAGAACTTTCATTGGTGAGTGTGAGACCGGAGGCCCATTGATGCAGGGGGTGATAGTTATCGTGGTAACTGTGTAAGCCTTACACTGTCACGATGACTGTCATGCCTTTTACGTCCCCGAACGGGGTGTGAAAAAGCATCTCACAAGGTTGCCATAGTGTGGGTCACAATACTGCATTGTCTGCATTTGCAATGAGTATGGTGACCACAACTCTTAGATTCTATTCATGCTTTCCATCAGGCAGAGTAGAGTCACTTTTACAGGTTCTTGATATAGCACTTTTTGAGTTTATTAAGTGTATACAAAACCATTTTCATTTTTATAATAATACATATAGACATTTAATGCTATAAGCCTGTTTGGAGTTATTAGTGTGAAAATATAGGCGTTGTCAAAACACCTACGAAGATTATAAGAGTTATTTTTATAACGTTAAATAAATATTTTACGCATTCGATTATTACGCAAGTTCTATATCAAACAAGACTTCGTCAACTTGATTGGTTTAATCTACAATTTACTGTCGTGCGCGCGTATATCGAAATAGTGCGTGTAAATGTAAGCGAGGGCTTGTTGGAGGGAGAAGTGGTGCAGAACGAGTGTGGAGGTACATTTTACAGCTTTAAAGGCATCCCTTACGCTCAACCGCCGGTTGGAAACCTCCGCTTTAAGGTAAAAAATATTTAACTATTATTATTGTTGCACTAATTGACCAGCAAAAGTTTTAGATATATGATAAAATTTTAAGTGTAGAAATGCTTAAAATAGTTTATAATGGGTCAATACAATGGACTTAAATTTGAGGAGTAGTTTACTGTTTTTTTAAAATAGAATATTCCAGGTACAGTTTAGTATCTGCTGACATTTATAGTATATAATCTACTTGTTCTATTTGGATTATGGATATTTTATAATGAACAGTATAACTAGTTGACTTTTTACACTTTCATTCGATCGCCAAATTGACCAGTACCTGTGCAAACATGTGTCCTAACACTTACATACAAATCTTAATAAATTACATCCAGACCAAATGATGACGATTAACCTGGGTGGTGATTTAACCCACAATCTTTGCCTTGGCAGTCAGGACTGTCAATCAGTAAATAAGTAGGCACGTATAAAACTATCATAATAAATATTGTCAGGCGTGCATTTCAAGGATCGTAAAGTTGCCATTATTGGGCAAAATTATGTTTATAGCAAATAGAATTAAATTAAAATGTTCAATCATTTTTATTTATTTGAAACGATCTTCAACCATCTGCGTAAGGGATGAAAAATGTTTATCTTAACTAAGTATAAAATTAAGTCGCTTCTAATTCTTGTACGCTTAAAACTTTCAAACTACGCAATGGATTTTAATGTCAATTTCATCAATACAAAGAGGGATTCAAGAACAAGGTTTACAATGTAGATAGCCAAAATCTCAAAAAGCTTTGAAATGCGTTGAAAGCTGTAACAAACACATTCAAACAAAAACACACCTCCTCTCAACTACTGTCTCTTTGTTCGTCACCACATCAGTCTTGCAATAAGGCGAATCAGTTTTTTATTGATGTTGGAGGCACCCTCGCTAACATCATATCTACAAACTACGCTGCTATTAACACCCACAATTCCAATCAATCAAATTCCTTTGTCCTAGAGTTGACAGACCCAGACGAAATTATAGTCACTATTAATTCCCTAAAATCCAATGCGGCTACAGGCTGGGATGGTATCTCTGAGAGATTCCTCAAACGTTATGCCCACCTTGTCTCACATTTTTAATGCTTGCTTTCGGACAGGTGTCTTTTCCACGTCGTACAAGCGAGCGATAATTCATCAAATTTTCAAGAGTGAACCTGGTAACTTACCAACTAGCTACCGTCCTATAGCAGTTTTGAGCGCCATGACTAGTACTGGAGCGGCTTAATAACAAGAGGTTGATAGGGTACCTAGAACGCTTCCGAATACTTTCCCCGCAACAGTTTGGTTTTCGGAAACAGAAATCAACAGGTGACGCTGTGGGTGAATTGGTAACTTCCATTTTACAAAAATTAAACTACCGTAGGAAAGTTCTTACTATTTTTCTAGATCTTACAAAGGCATTTGACACTATTCCTATTCCTACTCTCTTACTTAAACTAGAATAAATCGGGGTCAGAGGCCTTCCGCTTGAGCTCTTTAAATAATATCTCTCTGGACGCACACAAATTTCTATAGACCACCTCAGCAGTGATGAACTTCCAATACACTACGGCGTCCCTCAGGGAAGTATTTTGAGCCCTACTTTGTTTCTTATATTTATTAATGACCTCTGCAATCTGACAGGTCTCAATGTTATCTCTTTCGCGGACGATACTGCGCTGACATTCTTCTCAGATTCGTGGTCGGCACTTCAGAGTGATGCGCAGTATGGGTTTGATTTTACTTTGAAGTGGCTCTTCTCATATACCCTAACTCTAAATGCATTGAAAACTAAATTTATTACTTTCTCGCTTAACATAGTTACGCAGCCAAAAACACCTATCTCTATACTAGCTCATTACTGTTCCCCTCATCTTCAGTCTCCATGCCAATGCCCGACTATTGACTCAGTTACTGAAACTAAATATCTTGTGGAAATATCTTGTGGAGTACTGAAATTAAATTATAAAATTACAGTCAAATCAAATGTATAATCAAACATTGGATAAAGCTAAGTCTTTAACAAGCGACGACTGTGGCGAATCTGAAAATAGGGCACATACTTCGAAGAGGTAAGTAAAAATACTGAATCCGACGAAAGACTATTTGACGTACGGCCTTTCTTATTCCTCTGCTAAACTAAATATAGAAGAGAACGACGAGCCATTTAAGTCTGAGTATTTCGAAACTTTGGACATACTAATTGCTGAATTAAAAAGAAGCTTTTCGGACAACGATGCAACGATCTTATGAATTCAATTGCAAGTCTCGATGAGTTGGATGTAGCTAATATGGTTCCACTAAAAAATGGGTAAGTTTGGAAATAAATTGCATGCAACAATTGCGCGTATTTCTCCGGAGGGGTAGGTAGAATACAGTAAACGCCCACATTTCATCAGCGATTTGGTCCCACGTAATAAGTGGTGAGTCTATTGCTGCTCATCAGGATGTTTTGTTTGCCGGAGATGTATAGATTGTATAGATGCACCACTTATAGGTGAGGTTGGAAAGGAAGAAACCCTATATAACTCGGTAGGGAATCTTAGGACCTAAGTTCTTGGAAGAAATCCTATAAAACCAATGTCAAAATATTTTTTTATTTTTTTTTAGCAACCTACCAAAGTGACTCTATTCTGCCTGATGGAAAGCTTAAATAGAATCCAAGAGCGGTGGTCGCCATACTCACTGCGAATGAAGATAGTGCAGTATGGCGACCTATGCTATGGCGGCCAATTTTATTAGGTTAAACAATGCTAGTCTAGAATTGACACTTTTACTGCTAAAAGCATTTAGCTAAGTAAATAAACTCACATCCTAAATAAAAATTGTGGCTTTGTAAATAAACTTGGGGTTTTTATATTATTACGGTTTTGACGATTTTATATTACGCTTAAGAGTAAACCAAGATGTATGGGGAAGTAAATTAATGGATTTTTATATGTAGTAACTTTTATACATAGGAGGCATAATATAAATGGCAATAACAAAGCCAATATTGACATGAAAATATATTTTTCCAAGATTATTTTGTTAATCATATCAAGCATTTATGTTCTTGAGATTTGATTACGCAAAGACTTATGTAGTGACTTGTTTTTAGATTATTTGTCTACTAATATATATTAGTTTTTTGTGTATTACTTACATATTGAATAACAAAATATCGGGTTTCCAGAAAGCCAACTCCAGATAGGGACGGGACTTTAGGAGTCAAGTGGGCAAATTACACAATCGAAAAGTAAGATTACTTAGATATTGGTAACAAATTTGTCTCCGGAACTGCACCTGACGCTGATGAGATTAAATTATGGCATGCCATCTTCGAAGAGAGCAGATGTAAATTATATTAATTTTATTGTAAATGCTAAATAATGAACAGTTTTAATATATTTAAATTTTATTTGAAGATTTTGCGAGCTGTCGTATAAGCATTAACAGATGGCTCCCACTTGACAGTTATTTTGATTCGTTGTCGACCACATTACTCGTATTACTTTCACTTAAAGAGAACTGCTATTTCTGAAAACCCTAAAATCTACAAATTTAAAATGTATTTTGAGGAGAGTGATATTAAATTCGAATGACGTTATAGCGACGCACGCCATTTCGCGAATTTTTAGGAGTGGTAATATTATTCCTCATGAGATAAAAATTTTTTGATACGTTTCTAAGTCAAGATGACATAATACCTCCTCTTGCACAACAATAAAACTGTGAAAGATCTCAAAATTTGAATGACGTTGGCACGCACATGCTGATTCGAATATTTTTTTGAATGGTACGCTAGTACGAAAGTTTTGGTATCGAAATTAACTGCTGTAAATAGTATGTATATACTAATCTGAATTCTTATCTTTTAATTGAATACACACAGTAGGCGTAAAATAATAAAAATATTTATTAATTGGATGAAATAACGTTTGATGATTAAAAATGCAACGATAAAATAACACTCTAACATTCTAATGGCTTCTTCAATCTGTACGTATCCGAGAATATCGTAAGAGCAAATTATGCAAGATATCAACATTGCAAAAAGAATAAAAATTTGAACCAAACTTTGTACCGTACCATAAATACATTTTTTTTTCTTACGCTGGAAATGCTTTTCACACCGTACCCTACGTGGAGGAGACGAAAGGTGTATGGGACAGATTTAACAAACCGGTGTTCACCGGACAACGTTGTTTATCTGACAATTTATTTTACTCTAGAATTCTAAGAAAACTTACAAATAAATATTATAGACAAAGTTAATACTAAAAAGGAAGGTCAATTAAAAGTTTCCACAGACAAGTGAGTAAACATGTTATTTTTTAAATATTAACTTAAGCGAATAAACTACGTGAATGTTTTCTTATAAAACATATGTAGTTCAAACTTGTTCATTACGATAACGTTATTTAGTTTGTATTTTGTAACATAACAAGATATTATCTTGTGATATTGAATATAAATATAATAAATATGAAAATAAACATACACGTAACACTTAAGAACGTCCTCAATAAATTTATTTTTATATTTTACAATTATTAATTAATTATGATATTAAGAATCAATAATTTATAATAATTTTTAACATAATTACGAACGTGGTTGGATCGATCGCGGTTATACATAGGTTGCACCGATCGTAGTCACGGGTAGACTTTAACCACGATCAATGTAATTCAACCGAAATGTGATATATCAAATAAAAATAATAATATAAAATTGAAAAAAAAACTAACTACAAATGATGTTAATTTATCAAAAAAATTGCATCTAAATAGTATTTTTAGAATTCAAGTAATTAAAGATTTAGTGTATATATTTAGTGTATATATATAGTGTGTGTGTGTGAAGTGTAGTGCAATGATAAAGTTAAAGTGTAATTTATATTTTTCTATCAATGTTAAATTTATAGTAAGTGACACGGTTTCTTACATTTTATCAATTTACTTGCGGAAATTTGCCGTTGCGTAAAATATATTTTTAAGTTACTTCTCACATTAATTTAAAAATCATTGTGACTATACAATTGTATTTCTCAATAGATAAAGTTAAATTTTCCATTGCTTAATAAGTTATTTCGATGGCTAAACAACAGTGTACAGTAAATTATCATCTCGTATTCAGAAATAATGTTTAAGTATGATTTTCAGCAGTCTGTTTACAACGGCACGGGCTCTGTCTAGTTTGGAATTGAATGAAAGTGTGTTGATTGTAGTAATTACTATGATTACAAATGTTTGCAGTGCTTATTTTAGAATGGCTAATGACAGTATTTAGGGGCTTGTTTTCTTGAAATAAGCGAGATTTAACAAATCACGTAGTAGGTTTTCTACAAAGTGTCCCCAGCCTTTTAACGAAGACTTAAATGCCAGAATACCACTTCAATATAGGTCGGTTAATTAATAAAAAAATTAAGACAAAAATACGGAAAAGTAAACTCAGAACCAAACACATACAAATAAAATAATGCCGAATTAAAACATCATTGTTTAGCCAGCATACTTTACATTCTTATAATTAATAAAGGTCCTTTATATATCACTTCATTTTAAAATTATTTTAATATAGGTTTGTTACAAACAACGCTTCAGTCATGGCATTATAAATATTGATTTCGATAAATCAAAGGCCATTGACGCTTGAGTACTTTAGCTTTACTTTTAACCAGCCTATTTTTTTTTAATGTGTGGAAACCTCCTCGGGCCTTCACCCTACCAGGACTTGCGGCGGAGTGGTGTGTCGGAATCGGACCGACTAACACCATACGGTGTGCCACTCTGCGCCTGAGATAGGAGGGATCTCTCTATTTAGGCGACGTTCGGCACACGTGTACGGCACCTCCTTGCGGCTGGTCACTGTAGCGGATGAAGGGGAAAACCCGTCCCGTCCATTCGCGGCCACACTCAGGGTGGCATGAGGCGCTGGTAAGCGTACCTCCTCCTCCGCCCCGAGTGAAAATCGTCCTCCAGAACCGTCTCTGCCGCCTCCTTTCATGAAATTACGTCTTCACAGAAGGTTGTGACTGTTGTAAAACAGTTGTCGCTGTCGGCTATGACGCGTATGACGGTCGGTAGCGAGAGATAACCTCCATTTACTGCAATGAGGGCCCCACGCTGCGCCGCCCAGGCGTTACAAATCGCCAGCATGTGTTGGGCTGCGTCCTCTCTGCAGTTGCAGTGGTGACAGGTGGGACCCAATTCCTTCCTAGCAACCGAGTACAGATACTTCCTGAAGCAGTCATGCCCGAAAAGGACCTGGAAGGAAAGGGTGTTGTGCTGTCGCCCTGCCCACTCAGCGATGATCGACTGGAGAGCCTCCACGACGTTAAAGCCAGCTCGTGGAGTCTCGAGGCGGAACGACCAGCGACCCATCGTGGTTCGAAATTTCACGGGGGAGTTCCAGCCAAGGCGCACGCCACCTCCGTCGATACGGGGCGGTAACTGTGTATGGCTCTAACCGCCAATATTCTCTGAGGGTGCCAGAGGCGAACCCTATTCTGGGCGGTCAGAGTCGCCGCCGGTGCACCATATAGTGCCATTACATGTGTCTAAAGGTAATCTGTAAAATGAATTATAAATGACCTATTCTGGTTCTGCGTCTGGATGTAATTTATTTACAACGCATGTTTAATCAGCAGTTAAAAATTTTTGATGTTCATACTATTACAAGTTTACAATAATAGCTATTCAACAAACTGTAAGGTACTTTTGTTATAGGCTCCGCAACCAGCGATACCATGGAAAGGTGTGCGCAGTGCGAAGCGTTTCCAATCAAAGTGCTTTCAATTGCATGTAATATCTAAAGCTATAGATGGGGGGAGCGAGGACTGTTTATATCTTAACGTAAACACACCGAATATTAAACCAGATGAACTCTTGCCAGTCATGTTCTTTATACACGGAGGAGCACTTATTTGTGGCAGCGGAGAAGACGAGTTTTATGGCCCTGATTATTTACTTAAACATGGAGTTATTGTCGTCACATTTAACTACAGACTTGGAGTACTTGGTTTTCTTTGTTTAGAAACTGAAGATGTACCTGGAAACGCTGCTATGAAAGACCAGGTTGCAGCACTTAGGTGGGTCAACAAAAACATCTCTAATTTTGGAGGTGATCCAGAAAATATTACAATATTTGGTGAAAGTGCTGGCGGTGTCTGTGTTAGCTACCTGTTAATATCCCCCATGTCAAAAAGTTTATTTAGAAGAGCCATCGTTCAGAGTGGTTCTGCTTTATGCCCTTGGGCTAGGGCTTATAGACCTCGTGAAAGAGCGTTGGCCTTAGCGAGACAACTAGGTTGCTACTCAGAAAATGACCAGGAGTTGTACGATTTTTTTAAAAATCATCCGCAAGAGTTATTGCTGGTTCCATCAGTACCAATACTGTTTTCCGAAAAGTTAAATACAGATTTGATTCATTTTAGTGTTGTTGAAGAAAAAAATTATGAAAACAATGAAATATTTTTTGCCGGAGACTTTACTTCTGTTCATGAAGGAGTAGAAATAATAATTGGATATACTTCAGACGAAGGATGGTTTGGTGTGAGCCATTCTGGCGATGTGGTATCAAAATTGAAAATGGCAAAAGAGTTTCCTGAAACTTTTGTGCCTAAGCCTTTGGCATTTAATCTAACTGTTAATCAAATATTAGACCTTGGTATAAAAATTAGAAAATTTTATTTTAAAGATATTGTAGATGATTTTCAAAACATGAAGCAGCTAGTTAAGTACTATTCTATGGAAATGTTTGTACACGGTACTTTTTCATTTGCCAAACTTTGTGCAAAGAAAAATAAGGTGTTTTTGTATAAATTCAGTTGTAAAACAGAGAGAAATATTTTCAAGAATCTGTTGGGCATTACAGAATGGGTCGGTAACAAACCTATTACTTGTCACGGTGACGATTTGTTATACTTTTTCAACGTCAAAGCATTGCCAGCTAATTCTAATACATACCCACTTATGGAAAAAGTGGTAACACTTTGGACCAATTTTGCTAAATATGGGTGAGTACCATAGAATTATCATCTTCTAAAAAGGAAGATATTATCAATCGTGAAGTACGTTTTTATGATTATACTCTCAAATTTTAGTCATCTCTTAATAAATTTAGAAAGAAGAAGAACTTAATGAAGGCCTTAAGTTTCAAAGATAAACACTCTCAAAAAATACTACGCCAAAAATGAATGATTAAGAAGTAAGAAAAATGAATAAAAATAAACACAATTAAAATTATTGTTAGTTAACATAAATAAAATAAAATAAATGTTATTAAACAAAATAAGTAACAATTAGATCCCACAAGTCTTTATTGTGGAAGATTTGCCATTATTTGATTTTTATTAATTTCCGTTGTTTGCTACTAGCTGTTTGTCCGTGTCGTGACGGATTAAGAATACATAGTGTCTCCACCCCTATTCATCCCGGGCGGGTCGCAAAGGGTGGCTAAGGGAACAAAGTATGCAAGACAATATCAGTACAAAGATGAGAAAAACTTGAAACAAACCCTTCTTTCCTTTTTTTTTTTAACGTGTGGAAACCACCTCGAGCCGTCACCCCACCGGGGTTTACGGCGAGGTGGTGTGTCGGAATCGGACCGACTAAAACCACACGGTGTGCCACTATGCGCCTGACATAGCAAGGATCCGGGAACCGCTGCTATTACGACATCCTGATCCCTCCTAGCACCTGCCCGCTGAAGCGGGCACCATCAGCGGATAAACACTCTATTCAGGCGACGTATGGCACACGCGCACGTCGCCTCCTAGCGGCTGGCCACTATAGCGGATGGAGGGGAAAACCCGTTCCGTCCACCCGCGGCCTCACTCAAGGCGGCATGAGGCGCTGATATGCGCGCCTCCGCCGCCCGGATCGCCGGCAGCGAATTGGGTCCGAATGGAAATCGTCCTCCCGGGCCCTCTCCGCCGCCTCCTTCCGCGAAACTACGTCTTCACAGAAGGTTGCGACCGCGGTAAAACAACTGTCGCTACCGACTATTGAGCGTATGACGGCCGGTAGCGAGAGATCTTCTCCAATAATTGCAGTGAGGACCCCACGCTGCGCCGCCCAGGTGGAACAAACTGCCAGCGTGTGCTGAGCCAAGTCCTCACTGCAGTCGCAGTGGTGACAGGCGGGATTCAATTCCCTCCTAGCGATCGAATGCAGATACTTCCCGAAGCAACCGTGACTGGAAAGGATCTGCGTCAGCCGGAAAGAAAGGGTCCCGTGGTGTCGCCCTGCCCACTCGGCGATGACCGGTTGGAGAGCCTCCACGGCGGCAAAACCAGCACGTGGAGCCTCCAGCCGGGACGACCAACGAGCCATCGTGGCTCGACGCGCGGCCTCTCGCCACTCGCGCATCTCTTCGGGTTGGGGCCGTATGCCGCTACCCGCCCAGATGTCAACCGTCCGCCGATAAACTTCGGCGAGCACTTCCGCCTCCAAATCCCAAAAAGTATGCAGCTTCCTTAATACGTGGGTTTATGTGCGCTGAATGATGCTACAAGTATCTTGGCAGTGTCGCCCAAAACTTTGGCTGACGCTACGAGACAACTTAACCACACTGCGCCAAGGCCCCCTGGGCCGGGGCAGATGGTGCCAACCCTGTTGAAACAAACCCTATTCCAATCCATCTGTCCAGCATGCTATAGTAGGCTAAAACCTACTTGCTAAGGAGAGATCTATTACCAGTAGTGGACTGTAAAAGACTATTGATAATGATGATGATGTTGATGACTACTAGGTGTCTCGCGTAATCTCGTCGCGCAAATATACAATGTGAACGAATTTGTTTACCATAAAAAGGTTATAGTTAGCCAACCTTTAAAGATGACATATAATGTTACGTTAATTTTTTAGAACTTTTAAAAAGAACGACACTTTCATATATTTACCATTTACGTAGCGCACGCAATGGAAGCTTTCAAAAGGAATAATTTTCGTTTTTCATGGATACTCAGCTCCTTTCGGTCGTAGCATGATGATATATAGTTTATAACCTTCCTTGATAACTGGACAACCTGGTTTCTGTTCAACTAAACGAAAAATAAAAAAAATCTGTAGATTAGAATTTATCCTTAAAACAGAAATATAAGATGAACCAGACAAAAATTTAAAAATGATAATTAGCTATTTTTTTTTCTATTATATAATGTAAAATTTTAAAAATTCCAGGAATCCAACACCTGATGAATCAGAAATCCAATGGCCATGTTACATAGAAGATAAACAAGAATACTTGGAGATCGGCAACAAGTTCGTTGTCGGGACTGCCCCTGATGAAGACGAGCTCAAGTTCTGGGACAGTATATATGAAGAATTTGGACAGAAACTGTACTGCTAACCTTAATGCTATATCGATTGAGGTATTTCTTTATTTTTGTCAGTCGGCACGTTAACTTATTTAACATCAAATAGTCTAAAAAAAAAATTAAAAGGGAGAATAACTAATACTGTAGATAGTTACTTATGCGTTATTATTTTAAAAAAAAAAACTTTTATCTCTCAAAGATCCCTGGAAGTTTTCGAACGTTTTCATTGTTTTGTGCTTATCTCATGGACTAGTATAACTTGAACTGTCACTGTATATAATTTTATGTTATACAATAACAACTTAAAATTTACACTTAACTTATATTTTATCGTATGTTGTGTGTAATCTTTAATTTTACACTTCTTTTACATATAAATATGTATTAAGCATTATTTAGTTTCTAGTTAACATTTCTATATTCCCTAAGAGGCTCATCTTATTGCATGAAACCAATATCAGTATATAAGTTTTTAATTTTAAAGTGGTAGGACCGAGGAGTCTAAGAAACATAAGTCTTTCGAATACAGTATTCTTCTTTTGTCTTTTTTTACTGAATAAAAATCTGACGGAAAAAATCTACTAAAACAACTTTGAAGCCGTATTTTATCTTCTTTTTCGTCTTCTTATTCTATTAGATTTGTAATGACTAAAATATGTAGTTAAACAGGAGAGAATGCAGATTTTAGTTAATTAAAATGAGTTTACTCTAATACTCTGAATAAAAAATAATATAAGAAGCTTTAAAAATAACTTAAAAAGTTAAAGTTCTTTATTTAATTTTACTTTACCCCAACTTCTACCTTAAAAAGTTTTTTTAATTTTATTTTTAAATAGTTACCCTTGCCTACCATTAACTGTCCTGTCAGCTTAAAAAAATACATGATTATAAAATTAGTTTACCATCCTTAGGAAAAACAAATGTACTTCACGTGACGGTTTGCTTGATCATTTTGGCAGGCGCTATTTTTATCAATGACAATCTGACACACGCATTTCAATTGCATCTCTCAAAAGGAATGAATCTTCCGTATTCAACACTAAAAGAAAAAAAAAATCTATTCGTTCCAGTAGTGTTAAGAAACATTAATATTTTGCCATATTGGTATAATACTCGTACATTCTTGAAATTAAACACTTTCTTTGCATAATCGTATCAGGAATGAGGAGATCCGCAGACAAACCAAGGTCACCGATATTGCCCATAAAATTGTTGAACTTAAATGACAGAAGGTGGGACATATGGCACGCAAAAACGATGGCCAATGAGGCCATAAAGTTCTGGAGAGGTGACCGCGTACTGGAAAACGTAGCATTGGTAGGCACCCCACAAAGTAGTACGTCGAAGTGGTGAGTTTCACGGGAAGTCGGTGCATGTGGGTGACACAGGACCGGCTGTTGTGGAGAATTTTGGGGGATCTATGTCCACAGTAAACGTCTTTTGTCCGAGACGATGATGATTAACTTCACCATTTAATTAATTTAAATTTAACCTGACCGAATTGCCCTGTAGCATTATCAAAGGTGTCAAATTAAGACAAGGTAAGGTAAAAGGTGAGCTTAATAGCAATGTATATTAACAAGTGTCACGAAGTGCTGATAATCGAGAGTATACCTTTTTTATAAAATATTGGTACAGATTTCAGATTTGCTCAAACACATGGATATTAAATTAGTGCATTATACCTGGCAATAATAACTTCACAGATCTCACACGCGGCATTCTGACCGCAAATTAACCTGCGTTATGGTGGTAAATATGGTTTTATTAGCAGACGAGTGATAAACACATTTATAGAAGTGTATTTTTAAATACATACATATTTGTTCAGGGTGGTCATCGATCCCATAGCTGACTTACAGACCACGACAGGACTCCAAAGTAAAATGAGTAATAGGATCACCTGATAAAACTGAATACACCAGTACAGCATGGAGAATAGGCACGCTTCAGTAACATGCTTCAGTAAAATGGACTGGTAACTTATGCTTAAGGATTGATAGTCACTCATAGAATCTGGCGACACGAGGAAAGTAAAACGTATTATTGGGTTGAGTCTAGGCCTGCTAGTGGACTACAGTAGATTTCAGTATTTAGTTATATACTTACATACTATTACTATTTGAGACACATTCTGTGGAACCTGATCCTGCAAGTTAAACGGTTAAAGTAGAGTTATGTTAGGGTACAAGGCTGAACGGGAGTCTAGAGATTCAGGCTCTGGAGAGGAAAATAAAATCCTTTTCTTTCTGCTGTTTCGTAAAATTACATTGTTTGTTCATATTTTGGAGTTACTCCACAATATATTTTTATCTGATGCATCTACCACTTGAATGGTCAAATTGAACACAGAATATATTCAATATGGATTTACTGTTGAGGTGTGCCAATATTCACAGTATTTGTCTTCAAGAGCTTGAATTACACGCTTTGTTAAGCAGAGTGGTCACTTAACATTGTTGTACCCAACTCTGTGTATAAAAAGTGGCGTCGTTAAAACAGTGTTGCCATATGAATGCTACAATATCTTACACAAGTTCTTTAATCCTAATTGCCTCTTTTCTTTTCTTCCTCAAAATGAGGGCTAGAGCCAGTATTGCTGACGACTATTAAAGACCCCCATAAAAACCCTTTCTATTCCTGCGAAAACACGTGATAAAATACAGTGTGAGACCGGAGGCCCATTGATGCAGGGGTGACAGTTATCGTGGTAACTGTGTAAGCCTTACACTGTCGCGATGACTGTCATGCCTTTTACGTCCCCAAGCGGGGTGTGAAAAAGCATCTCACTAGGCCGCCATAGTGTTGGTCACCATACTGCATTATCTCTATTTGCAATAAGTATGGTGACCACAACTTATTGCAAATATTCTATTCATGCTTTTCATCAGGCAGAGTAGAGTCACTTTGGTAGGCTATTAATATAAAAAAAAACAACAGTAGCAGTCGTGGGACTGCCGATAGAAGTGAAAACGGAACTATTAAGTTGAGAGTAATTAAAACTATATGCAAAAATTATATGAAATTTTTTATGTTTCATATATAGCTATATATAATATATAATATCATATATAATATATAATAATAATAAATTTCATATATAATATATAATGTCATATTCTCCATAGCTATAGATATACAGTTGAATCCGTTTATAATGACATCGAAGGGAATTGACAAACACGTCATAATAAGCGGAGGTCATATAAAGCGTTTTGTGAAAAAAAAAAACCTTTTTATGTAAATAGTATGTTTGTATTTAAGTGCTGTAATAGAGAAACAGTAACTTATAAAATAAAAATTTCACACATAAATACATACATCATACACATACAAGTGTATTTTTTAATGTAAGTAATGTATATAATAATTTTTGTCTGCTTTTGTTTTTTCATTTTAATGTAAAAACAGTCTCTAATACTATTATGTAGACATCGAGAAGACATCGCTATGGTCAAATAATCATTTTCAATATTGCTATGAACAAATCGCGATAATAATTCTGCAGCTTTTAATGCCTCTTCTGTGGTAGGTAACGGTTCTTCCTCGACTTCGTCTTCCCTATCACTTTCGAGTTGTTCCTTAGCATTAATGTTCTATGCGATATTTTCATCGGTGGGTTCTTTGGATGTGAGAAGAGCGCTATCGATATCAACATAATCTGCCCACATTTCCTTCCTTCCACGTGACCTTCAAGCGTCTATTACTCACTGAGGTGCAAAACACAACGAACCACGTGCCGAACGTCGTCGGGAACCAACGAACATTACCAAAGGTGTAAAGAATCATTTCGGTCATTATAACCGGACATAATTTATTAAAAATGGGTCATAATAAGCGACATGTCACTGTAAGGGAAGTCATTATATCCGACTTTTTTATAAAGAATTTTGTATGAAAACCAAACTTCGTAGTGTAATTACGTCATAATAAGCGGTTGGTCAATATAGGCGGAGTCATAATAAACGGATTATACTGTACTATTATCATTAGCATGTCGGTGACGCGAACCGAGGATTTTACCCTCTACCAAAACGCTCAACGCGCCTAAAGAAGTTTTCACTTCAAAAACAAAACTGGAAAATTGGTAGAGTAAGAACGAGGTTTATTTTGGAGTAATAAAAACCAAATTGTATAGGTTATTTTAATTAGTTTAATATAAACTAAAACTTAAATATAATAATCATGTCACAAATATTAGAAAAGGTCTATGTTTATGCATAAACAAATTCAAAATCGTTTTCTAGCCATGGAGTTTAGGGGGCTTTAAAGAGGTTTTTGACTTTAAATCTTTATGTCGATCATAAAACATATAATAGAGATACTTTTAGTTGAAACAGTATTACATATAAATGTGGAAATAATTACCAAATATAATAGACACCGTACTATTTTACACACATCACATGTGAGGATTACTATTACGACATTTTAAATGGATTTAAAAAGTAAATTATTAAAAGTACTAAATACTGTTCAAAGTAAATAAGTGTATGTTTATATTATCTTATTTATTTCTCATCTTTTATGGTCCAAATAAGTGTCGATAATTTAGTTAATTCTTAATTCTGTTATTCACAAGCGATTTACAACGTTGGTGTCAGTATATTTTCCGTTAAGAAACAAGATGGTGTCCTTAATTTCATAAGTTATTAAACAATTTAATTATTACATACATAAATTACATTACACACATTTATATCACTTTTGATTCACTCACTCATATAGTCTGTGAGCTGTTCATTTTTTAATATTCTTTTCTTTTCCAAGTCGAGAAGCCTCCTCTAACGTGTCTGGCAGTTTCGCATCCCGTGTCTCTGGTGTGAGGAAGATAAGCGCACCAGAGATTAGTGCGAAGGAAGCGAATAAGACGAACGGTAACTCCTCGAACCATTGTGCACCCTGTAATAATATCAATAACTTTATTCTACTGATTAAATAAATGGTCGGAGAGCATACTCAGGTGTGACCGGGGTTATACCACGCCCACTGGAAACTGTTGTTAAGATATCGTTTTGTTGAATTTAACAGAGTGAGTTCACTGAAAAATTCTATCTCCCTTCGTCCAATTCTGAAAAGGAGACATCCAAAGGCAACTTAGTTGTAACTCCTGAGATGCAGGTCTGTAGCAACCAGGTGACTCGTTTGTCTTCTGTACTGCTAAAATAAATAGAGTTGGACGACATCCACTAGCTTATATGCCGGCAAATAGTATTTTATCAGATCAATTAATAAGGACTAGTGGACCATCATAAAACAACTGGTAAGGAAGGTTTTTCTAGTTAACAATAATCACGGTGAATTTTACAAAAGGTATTTTGTAAAATCTAAAAAAAAAATAATAATCTAACGCCATCTAGTCCAAAACTAAGCAGAACTTGTACTATGGGTACCAAGCAACTAATACGCATAAAATACTTAATATCATGTAAAGAAACTATGTGTGTGCATTGTGGCATTCGTTACCACTGTACCACCGAAGCAATAAAAAATAAACTAACTTATTACTGAAAAAAAAAACGATAAAACTAACTCCGTGAAAATGTAAAAGTACTTAGGTCGTTTTAGTTCTAAGATACCAAAATTTATCAGTGTCATTTAAAGTATATGCTTCATGCTTCATACAAATATGAAAATTATTTTTAGAAGTAATGACTGATTCATCTCATCATCATCATCATCTCAGTCAAAAGACATACACTGCTGGACATAGGCCTCCCCCAAGGTTCTCCCCAACAGCCGGTCTCTTCCAAAAATCCTTAAAATATACTGACGCACAATATAAAGAGCTTGGACCTGATAAACTTTCGTGAAACGGTACGTGAAAAGAATTTATTAACGTCAGAATCCTATTTATTGAATTATGATTTTTCGATGTCATCAAACAGCCGATAACAAACAAAATTACTGCTTTTACCTATTATAAATCAGTAAATAAAACAATAAAAGTTCAATTTATTGCGTTATACTTTATCAGTTATTTAAAAATATATTGTGCCAGTCATCATTCTAAAGAATTATTTATGCACGCCGCCTGTGTTTCAGGCCGAATTTATCTGTGCGGCATTACCATCCTATCACACTTCGCTGTGGCACACGGTGGTTGCATTGATGATACGTGAGGAATAAAACTATTGGGAACATAGGTAAGTATAAAGTATTGTAGGTACAAACAATCAAAATAATCTCTTTAGGTAGTAGAGCCATGCTGATATCAGCACGAACGGGCCGGTTCGACCAGAGCAGTACTACCTTCCCACAGAAGATCAACCTAAACCGACATCATCGGTGCTGTCGTGTTCGTTGCTGAGTGTGAGACTGGAGGCCCATTGATATAGAGGTGAGAGTTGTCGTGGTAAATTTGTGCGATACAACACCGTGATAACTGTCATGCATTTTACGTTCCCAAACGAGGCATGGACAAGTACCTTACGAGGCCGCCATAGTGTGAGTCACCATACTGCATTGTCTGCATTCGCAATAAGTATGGTAACCACAACTCTTGGATTCTATTCATGCTTTCCATCAGGCAGAGTAGAATCACTTTTGCAGGCTCTTAAAATGAAAAGTGCGGTTTGTATGTTACGACATAATTTGAGTTCGATTAGTGCAGAATTTCTTGTGTTTTTGAAACACATATAAAACAACTTAACATTTTTGTAAATAGAAAATGAGTTTACTTATAATAATTCACAGTGATGTACCACTACCATTTGGTACACCTAAATTTCTTTGAAAAATAATATTTCGAGCTTATTACATCGTGAATCAATGGTAAGACGTTAGAATCAGAAGTACATGGCATTGTATTCACCTGCTTGATAACAACTAGGAATCTGATTTGTCGCCTTCACACTTCGTTAATATAACGGTAGGACATATTTTTTTATTTTAGTCTACGAAAAGAAATAGATAAAAACTTACAATGGCCGGTGTGAGGGGTGCTACCATAGAACCAATGCGTCCTATCATCGACGAATACGCAAAGAGACTATGTCGGTGTTTTGTGGGATACAGCTCTGTGGTGTACACGTAAATTGAAGTCATTACCATAGCGATCGAAAACTTAGCTATGAGGTAAACTGTTAGAGACACTGCGTATAGATCTGAAAAGGACGAAGTTAATCTCAATATTGAATTTACAAATAAATATCCCTTTACAGTTTTAAAAGGTGTAAAATAACAAAGCGTTTGGGCTGGTTTGTTTGATCAGTCGGCAGTCTGTCTGACGTCAACCTTATTTAGGAATGTAACTACTCAGATTGGACAATGATATAAAGTAAATTGGAGTAAAAAGAATTGGAGTAAAATATTCAGATACAGTAAATCTAGAATATAAGATATGACTTAGATACTTACCATCTGGCATGAATATGTACGCAATTTGGCAAGCAGCGCATATCCAAAAACCGGCAATAAGTACTGCCTTTCTTCCAATTCTTCCCAAAAGGAAAACTGCAGTCCAGTAACCTGGAATCTCGACCGCTGATACGTATATGTAGTTCAAATATCTATTGCCTGACATATTCACAGCGTTGATTGACAGTCCGTAGTATATAAATGTAGTGGTAACCCACCATACAGGCGAAACGAGTACGCGGAGTAATATTGGCTTATGTTGAAATACTTGTACGATTAACCAAGGCTCTTGCCCTTTTAGTTCTTCTTCCAATGCTCTTTCCCTCGCCTCTTGGATTGCCGTGTCACGTAATGCTTGCAAAGACTTTTCAGACACTGTCGTACCGTTAGTTGCCGCCACTTTTCGTAACACCGCATCTGCCTCATCGAAGCGGCCTTTGCTCATATACCAACGGATAGATTCAGTTATGAGCCAAAAGTAGAGTATTGTAAGTAGTTGAGGGGTGTATAGGGTTAGGGTGAGGTACCTCCAGTTCGGTACACCCCACGCAATGAAACCCATTAATACACATCCCACCGAAAAGCAAGTATTCATCATTGCGCCACCAGCAACGCGATATTTAGGGCCCATCAATTCCATAACTGTAAAATAAATTTAAAAACTCAATGTTAAAAACCAAGGATTAGAAATTTAGACGGATAATGGTGACAATAGAATATAGTATAGTTATAAGTAGTCGGAGTACGAGTATGTATGCTGTTTGTTGAAGATGCAACTTGGTCCCCTGAAAATAAGTGACTGTCTTTCTATATGAACATCTACAACTTCAGAAATGGAAATGTGTTGACGCTATTTTAATATGGGACTCCACCAACCTAAAGTACTTGGTGAAAACCTGCAAAACAATTACGTAACACCAATTTTATATGAGGATCTCGTCCAACTCGTCGAGTCAACCGTCGGTAAAAGTTTCCAATGCTTTGTTATGACAATGTCATAAATACTCACCAACTGCCCTTATTTGACATTTTCCTTCTGTGTTCTATTCACAACATAACCCTCCGTTCTACATACAATTTAATTTTCCATGCCATCATGTTTTTGTTTCTAAATCAATCTGTCCTCTTCTGGAGCTCTTTCTCCCTGGAAATGATGACAGCACCTAGACGTCTTTCATTCAAGATGAAAGTTCGAGCTTATATTTTGAACACACTAGTAAAATCATCACATTCTCATCTCTAAGGTAGACTAGTAGATAGTGCCTGTGGTATTAAGTTCGGCATTGTACAACTTAATTTATTGATACAGTTTCAAATAAATAATAATGATGTAGATGAAATCGATGTCTTATGTTAACAAAGAATGTCTTGAGTTACTTTGCATATTTTGATGGGTCAAGAACAAATTTACTCAAGTAGAATATTAATAGAATAATAATAGAATACTAATAGTTGACATTTTTTTGCAGAAGACTGAATAAGGTTTCCCAAAAGAAGTTTATTCATACAGCTGATAAAGTGCGATTATCATTCAGGCTTTAGCTAAACGTTGTTTGTCGTTTTACTAATGAGAATACTTACGAAGAATGTAATTGCTCGAAAAGCCTCCGGATCCGAAAGTAGCTTCAAAAAACTCAGACATCATAAAGCCGATGTATGTATTTGACCAAAATCTGACCAAACCCATCCATCCAGTGTTGAAAGCATTGAGGGTAAGTGCTACACGACGGCCCCAACGATCGGACACATAGCCGGTAATTGGTAGAGCAGTTAAAGTACCAAAAGTTCTAATGGTACCTATTAATGATCTTCTCCACTCGTCACATGCTAGTCCTAACTGCAAAGAAAGAGTACAAATGCTTAAATTCTGTCTTATGGCTACCTTGATCCTGTTCATGGTCACAGCAGATTAATAATCTGTTTATAAATGATATCAAAATGTAATTTCAACTTACGTCGTACGCAACTGAATGTGTGTTCTCATAAAGGTAACTCTCGCAAGGCTGTACAGTACTTCTGTCAAAGAGTGAGCTTGGGCAGGTGTCGCTTTCAACTTGTCGCGATAGCGATAGAGAGGAATTGCCAAATCGTTGGCAATTATCAAATGTGGTCGAACCAGTAGCTGGTATAGCATTTACAAGCCAATATGGTCTCCACTGAGGCCAAGGATCGTCACACTCCGGAATTAAGCATCTGAAATTTAAACAAAAATCCATTCACCATGGAACTGTTGCTAAGTAACTTTGAAAGGTAACACTGACTTTAATGCGTCTACATCATGAATGATTTTGCTAAATGATGGTCCTCATTCCTTTTTTTTTCACCTTTGGTATTACTTCAACAAGTGATAGATGAAACGCAAAGTAATCTCTCTTTAATACAAAAACTTAATCGGTTCATGGATAACGCTGATTTAAATAACAATCGTAAAGAAATAGAGCTACATTGAGAGTCTTTTTTCTTGCCAAAGGAGTTTCATAAAAATGTTTATTAAATAGATCCAGAGATGATAAATATTTGTACAGGTAAAGCAAACAGAGTATCAGTATTTTCAATCAAAAGAATGCATACGTTGAGTGCAGCTTTACTATGTTGACAGAGAGTATCCTTCACCTACTACTAGCTATTCCACTTTATGTTGTCAGAAAGTATAGTGAAAGTATAGTCTGTGTGGTGACGGAAAAAATACATAGTGTTACCACCCCTGTTCGTCCTGTGGGTGTCGTAAAAGACGACTAAGAAAACAAAGAATGCCAGACAACATCATTACAAAGAGAAGGAAAACTTGGAGCAAACCCTATTCCAACCCGTCTGGCCAGCGTGGTATAGTAGGCCAAAACCTTTTTGCTAAGGAGAAGCTTGTGTCCAGCAGTGGACTGTAAAGGCTGTTGATAGTGAACGATAGTTTCTATTTAAATCATAAAATAAATTAGACAAACCTGGTTGTGATTCTAGCTGTTGTGAACACATACTCAGAAGCACCCCATGCTGAAAAAATCCCTATAATTGCTGCTAGTATAACTGCCCTGAGCTGAAATTTCCCAAACTGTCCAATTTCATTTACGAGAATAGTGTCCAAAGTTACTTTTTGCTTCCCATACGCTTCTGCATCTTCTGCAGTATTTCCTTCTGTAGTATTTTTGTCCATGGTACAAACTTTCTCCCTAACGTACTGTCCTATACTAAATTATAAACGAACATTGTGTGAAGTATTTATCGATTATATTATTAATCTGGTCATAAAACTAATAAACATAAAAATTACAATTCTTTTGAATTATTTTATGGTTGATAATAATTCAAGTAGTCGTGTGCAGTAGAGTAACAAATAAGCCCACGATTCAATGTTCTACGGATAATTTTTTATCGATATACCCAGTTCGTATGGTAAATAGAACCAGTTTTTGTAATAACTTGCTTTTCGTCCGATCTTATCTTTTATTAACTCCGGATATTTTGAGTTTCAATATCTCAAGTTTGATAACTAATCAGAAATCTGAATAATATCCTCTAATATATGATATTAAAACTAATTGATATTGTAAAAATCTACATAATAATAGAGTCCAATCGAAATTGGTGTTTCAGCTGAAATTGAAACCGTATTTTCGGCGTTGGTCTTAGTTTCGGCCGAAACCGAAAACAAAAGTTACTTCAACGTATTTAAAATTATGGTAATATACTCGAATCTTTTGTATTTTATACATTTGTATATACACACAGATATTTAAATGGTGTTAAATAAAATAAAAAGACAATCCTTAAATTCTGTAACAAATATTTTTTGTGTGCTGATTGAATATGTTACATATATCACATAAATGTTCCATACTTGTAAGAAAAATTTAAATAATGAATTTAAATAATAAACAGAAATGAGAGTTTAAGCCCAATTAAATACAATAATATAATGCCGAATTAGTACAACATTGTTTACATGAGTTATTCATCTGTAAATGGCAGTGTTTTAATATTGACGACAATAAAACGACACCGCCATACTCAGCCGATAAAATTTACATTCTTGGTACTCATTAGAATTCGTTGCTTTTTAAAATCAATCGTTTAGATATTGTTTTATTCACTGTATTTGTGAAATGTTCAACTAGATTTTTACCAGAGGGATGTATAAATTGTCTCATAATCTTTGTACCACCCTTAGGATATACACAATTTAGTCAACCATTCGGTATGCCTATAAAGTCAATGATGATATACTTTATATATTCCGGGGCTATAAACGTCATTCCCGGCTTAATGATGACCCAATCAAATTAATAGACTAATAATGCACTCAATTTCAAACACATTACATACCACAAACTAGTCGTAAAAAAAAATAGTAGGACTCATTACAACATGAAACCTTACGCCCACATTCTTATTTATTTAAACCATTCCTGTTTATTATGATGACAAACTCAGTAAGAGTAAACAATTAATACATCAATCAAAACCTTAGATAAATATCTTACGATCAATAATAATAATAGCTTTAAAAAAAATCACCATGAAGGCATCTACAAAGATGTATACAAAGACAGAGAAGAACATAAACCGTACATCTATTTAAGGTGGCTAGGGCCAAGGGCTGACTGACTGGGTGAACTAATTAAAAATGTGCATTCAGATAACGCAATCATCAACTTATTTCATTTGATTCGGGTCAAGTAGATGCAGCAACAACCAAACGTAAAGCTACCGCGACGCGTAGGTATACAAATGATCGCTGCCTGGTATCATTTAGATTGATTGCATTGGCATTTACACATGTTGCTGCAAATTATGAAAACATAAAGGATGTCTTGTTTCTAAATTACTGGATACGTTTCGTTCCTACTTTAGAATATAGTCTGTATATTAATGGTTAATCTTTAAAATATAACCCAAAGTCAATGTGTTTAACAATGATTTTCGATGCGAGTAGATGAGCCTGGATTAGCCACGAAATTCACCTAACAACACATGATAATTTACGAATATCTGAGTTTCGGTGTGGCCGAAAATTTCGAACATTTTTGGCCGAAACTGAATCTTAGACTACATTTCTTGGCCGAAATCGAAACTTTCGGTCGGTTACTAACACCGGATATTTCTTTTAAATTGTACTCTTATCTCAAGCCACTTCGTCCTCAACGTAACATGTATATATTCCCGAAATCGTAGACAACAGTGTATTAAAATTTAGTTTTAGTCTCATAAGATAGAAGATAAGCCTATTACCGTCAACATTGAAGAAGGCAAGTCGAACTGATCTGAAAAGAATATCTACTGGGAACTTGAGATGATGCAGGTGTGACAGTTATCGTGGTAACTGTGTAAGCCTTACACTGTCACGATGACTGTCATGACTTTTACGTCGCCAAGCGGGGTGTAAAAAAGCATTTCACAAGGTCACCATAGTGTGGTTCACCATAGTGCATTGTCTGCATTTGCAATGAGTACGGTGACCACAACTCTTGGATTCTATTCTTGCTTTCCATCAGGTAGAGTAGAGTTACTTTGGCAGGATTTTAATATAGAAAAAGAGAGATAAAATAAGCGAAGTATAACAAGATATTCTTCAGAAGAAAATATTCGCTTCGAGATTAATTAATACCATTGTCTAGAAAAACAGGCCTTTTGGTATACCTACTGATGGATTCTTATTATAAAGACTGTATTATTACAAACAGAGCAGGCTGCAAACGAATCTCATCATTAAACTGAATTATATCGATGTGTTGTAGTCTATTTAGAAATAACTAAACTCAATATCTATTTTTTGCCGAGAGACTCCAAACCACCAAATCTATTATTTTGAATAAAATATATTAAACTCCACAGGTCGTCTTTGCTTAAAACTTGTAACAAAGTACAAAACGATGCATATATATATATAAGGTAGGTTATCGAGGATTATCAAAATAAACCACAAATTGTTTCTCTGAAAATACAAAGAAATGACATTCAAAGTTTACTAATATCGATTCCTCCTTTCGTTTATCACTCTATAAGTTTCTATAACAATCAATTTTCACAAAATAATCTAAATATCCTCCACCATAAAAATCACCCTTTAATCTTTCTTTGCATCACAGACAATCTAAAAACGCGCGCAGCGCGGCAAATTTGAATTAATGAAACAACATATAGTATATATAGCAGAGTATATACATGTTTACGCTTGTATCACATTTATTTATGGATGATATTATCATTGTAATATATTTGTTTGTGTTTCAAGTGCTTCCATATTTTTTATTTCAAATACGGATACCACAAAAAACATGAGTGTTTCTTTCGTCAGAAAAAATGTTTTAATATTGGGATGCAAAAGTTAACATTGAAAGCTAGTGCTCGTAATATGTATAGTAAAGAGACCAGTAACATTTCTCAGTGTTGAGACAATGGTACTCAGTTTCATTTATTTTAGTAACTATATAAATATCTTGTAATAAATATATTGTACAAATCAGTCTAAATTTGAAACTTGCTACTTGCACACGTGTTTCCCCTCCACTTTGATCTCTAGGCCGCTATATTGTGGGTTATCATACTATAGTCACCTATTAGTATGGTGACCACAACTCGTAGATACTACTCATATTTACCAACAGGCAGGGTAGAGTCACTTTGACAGGCTCTTTATATAAAAAGAAAAAAATGGAAATGACTATAATGATCGACATACCTTGGACAATATTGATTAGCGTTATAATCTATGTTTCTACAAAAAAAAAAGATTATTGGTCCTTTAAAATTTAGTAGTTTATAGGTTTTCCGTGTAGTGACAGATTAGCACCCCTATTCATCCCGTGAGTATCGTAAAAGGCGACTAAGGGAACAAAGTATAATTATAAAACTTGAAACAAACTCTATTCCAACTCGTCTGGCTAGCGTGAAATAGTAGGCCAAAACTTTCTTGCTAAGGAGAGACCTATGTCCAGCAGTGGACTGTAAAAGGCTGTTGATAATGATAATGATGAGTTCACAGGCACGACAGAAACTCATATATATTATGACGTAAAAATAGAGCTGGGCTAGATAATAGAACTTTTCGATTAAAATTAACTGCCACGGTGGCGCAGCGGTAGTGGATGCGACTGCTGTACTTGAGGTCGCGGGTTCGATCCCTGGGTCGTACCAAATGTTTGTATGATCTACAAATATTTGTTTCGAAGCTTAGGTATTTTCTATGTATAATATGCGTATATTTACAAAAAAAAAGTATATACCTAGTCTTGCCATAAATATTGTAATAAAGAAAAAAGAAAATTGTTAACTGCAAATAACATTTATTACTTTTACAGTGTGTCAGTTTAATACATAAATATAAAACAATTAAAAATATAAAAAGCTTATTCGAAGTGGTCTCCATTGGCTGCAATACAGTCCTTTAAACGATGAGGCCAGTTATCAATAGAAGCACGCACTCTTTCCATGGGAAAATTCTTCACTGCCAATCGTATAGATTGTTTTAGGGACTCCAAATTATCATGGCGTTTAGAGCAAGCTGTACTCTCTAAAACTGACCACAAATCATAATCCAGCGGATTAAGATCGGGACTAGACGACGGCCAGTCTTCAGCTCTGATGAAGTCCGAAACGTTCGATTCCAACCAAGACTGCGTGGACCGAGCTTTATGACCCGGCGCCGAGTCTTGCTGGAAGGACCATACTTGGTTATTGAACATGGTGATGTTAAGGGGCTTAACTACCTTCTCAAGAATGGTATCTTGATACACTTGTGCCGATGTTTTGATACCTTTTTCACAAAAATATGGCTCAGTCACTCCTTCATAGCTAACACCCCACCAAACCATCACTGAAGTCGGATAATGTCCACGTTGCACTCTGTCGACTAATTGGGAAGCTTCCTTAGAGCTTTGAGCATAAATACGGTCATTTTGTTTGTTAAAATGTTGCTCAATTGTAAAAATTTTCTCATCCGTAAACAAAATTTTTCTGTGACCTCCCTTTGCGTACCGCTTCAGTAGTTGTTTCGATTTTACCACCCTATTCTTCTTTAAATTATCAGTTAAGAAATGGCCAGTGCGTCTCTTATAGGCTGCAAGTCCTAAGTCATCTTTTAAAATACGCGACATGGTTCTAGGTGCTATCTTCATTTCCCGAGATAAAATCTTTTGCTTTCGGACAGGATTTCTTCGAATTCTTTCCCTTACTGCTTTGACCACCTTTTTCGTACGAACACTACGTGGACGGCCAGATCTTTTTCTGTCACAAACAGAGGAGGTCTCATTGTACCTATTAATAGCCCGGTACACAAACATTTTACTAATACCAAGTGTATGGAGAGTTTTAAAAATTGCATTTGGCTCCATACCTACTTTGTGTAATGCTATCACAGCGATTCGGTTCTCTTTATCACCCCACACCATTTTAATATCGCAAAATATTTTACAATGTATTGGCGCCAAAATGAGAAAACACAATGAACAATCGTATAAAAATGACAGATTCGAAATTCAAATGTAATATTTTTTTATAATTAAGTGTAACAGTATTTATGGCCAGACTAAGTAAGCGTTCAATTAATCAGTCTAGTTATCATAGCACAAGCTCTGCTTAATTTGAGATTAGATGACGTTGTTTGTCAAAAGTCGGAAATATTTATTATTTATTTATTACTTATTGTTATTAATTTGGACCTTAAGTGTAATAGTTCCAAGAGGCCATAACTCAAAATCTAACCAGCAATTAGTTTTATGATTGGAAACGACTCTATTGAGAATATACATACAAACATAAATTCAGACCTGTTGCCCCGGAGGGGTAGACAGCAGCATATTAAACATAATAAACATAATAGGTGGTGGCTTTTCGGGATGTTTTGTTTACCAGAGCCTCGTCTGTCGAACGGCAGGAGTAACACTGGCAGGTGAGTTTAACTTGAGGCCCTAAGTAATTGGTGGGAACCCTATGAGCTTATGGGAATATGTTTTACTAAAGACTAATATATATGATTGCTGTCTGTAGGTAACTATGAGTAGTACATCAGTGTTTTACAACCTTGTTTTGATTACTACACAATAAAGATTATTAATCTAATCTAAATTGAATCTTTGGACACGTGAATGACGATTTTATGACTGTAAGTATTATAATTTATGTGTCACACACAATACATGTGCAAGCGGACATGTTCTTTTAGATAAACCTAATTTAAATTTAAGTAGCAACCAGTACCAGCAAGAAATGATCAGAGTCACTTGGGACTATCGGTTCGAAAGTCTCGACTCACTGAGTGCAATAGAATTCAGTCCCGGTTCACTGAAATGTGTCAAAAGCAGTGTCAACTTACTGTGACCGGCACTTTTTGCAAGTGAGTTTAGCCACTTGACTAATTAAGATAACCAATGGTCATCAAGGGGACATATCCATTTAGAAAATACACTTTACAACATCGAAGAAACATTTTTTTTAACATGTGGAATCCCCTTCGGGCCGTCACCCTACCGGGGCTCACGGCGGACTGGTGTGTCGAAATTGGACCGACTAAAACCACACGGTGTGCCACTCCGCACCTGACATAGGAGGGATTCGGGAACAGCTGTTATTACGACATCCAGAAGATGTAAGAAACATGAGTTAACCTCTGCAGTGCCCCTTTACTATGGCACAATGGGAACATGAATTTGAACATCAATCTTTTTGATGTACCTTGACTAGTCGAAGAATCCTTCCTTTAGCGACTCCAGATTAATAAAAAATAATTATTAAAAAGATTAAAAATTATTAAAAAATATGGTGACAGTGGAAGGGTGATCATACAGGTGCTTCTTTTATTTAAAGATTCTGAAACTTTTAATGATTCTGATAGCTCTTCTGTGTAGTATAAATAATAACTCCATTACGTGTGTGTTATAAAAATGAAGGCTGTTGATAAAATATTCGAACTTATCCGGAAATGTTAGTATGATAATATCATTAATATTGACATTACAGGGGACAATAAAGATTATATTTTTTGTTTATAATTTTCATGATAAGATTTTTTTAAGTAATAGAAACTGCCAGCTGGTTCTAATTATGACTGTCTATAATTATTTCATGGAAACTTAACTCACTCGACAAAAAAACGAAGAATTGCTTATAAGTGGTTTTTTGTGAAGCATCACTTCGCTTAAGTCGGCCTATATTTGCTGAAGGTTGACTTTTAAATACTAAGACTAACTTTGTATCAGGTGGGCCAAGAATTCGTTAACATTTGAATTTAAGATCCCGCGTAAACATGTCACGGGAGTTCTTAAGACCGATGCTACTGAAATTTGCTGGCTACAATCGTAACACATGGCTTTAACAAGATGGAGCCACTTGTCACACATCCAATGAGTCTTTGCCGGCGTCCAAGACATGTTTTCGCAAAAGCTAGATATCTAGACGAGGCAATATTCCATAACCACCCAGAAGTTCAGATCTATCACCAGCAGACTTCTTTTTATGAGGTTATTTGAAGAATCGTGTCTACATCAATAAACCAAGTACAATACGTCAACTAAAATTAAAAATCAGCGTAGAGATGTCGGCAATCTCATAATCTCTTTGCCGATGAGTATTCGAAAATTTCGATATTTGCTTAGAAGAGTGCAAACGTTCAAACGGTGGTCATTTAAACGATATAATTTGTAAAAAATAAATGCCAACTAGTGAGCTTTCTTGTAAATAAACATTATTTACACGATTTTTCACATATTAACTAATTCGTAGCCCATCCTATATAATACACATAATGAAGTTGTATTTCATTATATTTAAAATATTGAAAAACGCAGCATCGGTAGGCTCTCCACTAGGTGGTCTGATGACCTAGTGGTGTGAGTGTGACAGTGAGTGTCTCTTGTAGAGAAGCTTGGGAGACGCCTACGTCTTTTGGTTGAGCCGATGATGATACCTAAAATACACATTGATAATTAATACTATAAAGGGTAAATGAGCAGATGAGTTACCACCCTTTTAACCAAAATGTAAGTGTTTCGTGTCAATTCTCATTCTACAATCGCTGACGTTTCTATTCTCTTGTATTCCCAGTGACGTCAGAGACGTCATTCCCATATAATTGTCAGTTTTCTGATGACTTTTACGTTTGCAACATCTCAATTTGACTAAGGAGGCTGATGTTAAATGGCGACAAGTGCGCTTGGACAGTTCCAACGCAGACGTCACTCGTGCGTTGCTGGCATTTAAATAGCCAATTCCTTCTTTTTTTACAAAGCTTGAAGGTCGTGCTGGACCAGAAATATCTCAGACGACAGTTTCTTCAGTAGGTTGGATAAACGAGGTAAACAAATGCTTGAGAAGCACACAGTGATTTATGTTTCACCGCATTGAACGTTGTAGGTAATCAGTGACCGGTATGAGTTTAACTCCCCATTATGTCAATAATGTAAAATGATGTGTGAAACTATATCTCTACGTAACGCCAGTCATGTCAATTGGACAGTTTTGGCCAACGACGACAACGACGATTCAAATGCTCCTCGTTGAATATCCTCTAGATGAAGAAGATGGTACTGGTTCTGCAATGAGATGATAACAAAATTCCCTATTTGATTATCTGAAAATTTATGCAATATGATACTGTTTATATAATTTTCAAAAAACTTTAGATGAGAATTTAAAATTAATGGTTATAAAAATTCAAAATAAAGAACAAAATATTTACAAAAAATATATATATCATCATTTTCACCATTAACAGTCTTTAATAGTCCACTGCTGGTCGTGGACTGGCTGTGGCCGCTGGTCAGACAGGTATTTAAGGGCCTTCTTTCAAGTTTTTATTCTCTTTGCAGTGATTTTGTTCTGCATAATTTGATGCCTTCGTCACCTCTTACAACACTCACGGCATACATAAGGTTGGTGACATTTCGCATCTTAAATCCGTCCCCCCACACATATGTACATACCTATCATTGTCGATGTACCGCGTCGTACCACTTATTTATGGCCCTAGTTTATTTAAATGTAACATTATTCTATTTTATTATTCCTAATCTTATCATATTCTATATATGAATTAATTACAATAACCGATTGTAAATAGATTAGATTTTATCTAAGTCAACTTAATTATTCTAAATTACCAGTAGTATGATATAGTTATGTGTGGAATATGAAGTTATAGTAAGAGATAAATATAGAGACATAATTAAATTATTATCAAGTAGTATCCCAGACGAAAGCGTAGATAAAATAGATCTGACGAAATCGTATGTCCGTATATTAAGACAAGGAGGTATTAGCCATTTTGTTACTTTCTTTTTTTTCTCTCTATATTAAGAGCCTGCCAAAGTGACTCTACTCTGCCTGATGGAAAGCATGAATAAAATCCAAGAGTTGTGGTCACCGTACTCATTACAAATGCAGACACACACTATGGCGGCCTAGTGAGATACTTTTTCACGTCCCGCTTGGGAACGTAAAAGGCATGACAGTCATCGTGGCAGTGTAAGGCTCACACAGTTATCACGATAACTGTCACCGCTGCATCAATGGGCCTCCGGTCTCACACTCGCCAACGCAACACGACAGTACAGATGCTGGCGCTTTAGTTTGGTCTTCTGTGTGAGGGTAGTACTACCACTGTTGAGCCGGCCCGTTTGTGCTGAAATCAGCGTGGTTCGACTACCTAAGAGATATTATATATTATTACTAGCTGACCCGGCCACGCGTTGCTGTGGCTAAAGTTTTTGTTATATTACATTGTAGTAAACAATCTAAAAAAAATATTAAAATGTAGCTTATATGACACGTTCGTAGATTTACCATAGCAGCGCCATCTATTGATTACTTACTCAACCCAGTCGAAAGGTATCGACATCTGTTAGAATTATTTGGAGTTAACAGATAATTGTGACTGTCAAATAATAACAGACAAATAATTAGCAATAAATTAAAATTGGGACTATAATTTGAGATTTAAACTATCCTATCTCTCAAGTTGGATCGAACTGCACATGGTGTGCGAATTTTATTATAATCGGTTAAGTGGTTTAGGAGTCCATTGAGGACAAACATTGTGACACGAGATTTATATATATTAAGATATTCTTAGATATTACTATGAAATACACTATATACACAATGTTTTGCGACTTTCAGGAAATTGTTTTAGTAACAAGGAACCCATAGTGTCGCTATATTTGTCTGTTTGTTTGTTTGCTTGGGCTGTAATTTAAAGGCACGAGATAGAAAACTGTATGTATTTTTCCGTATTTTATAAATTTGTTCAATTATATTCGTATTATAAACAGTAATTAGATAATACTAAGCACAAGCCCAGATAGATGATATTATTTTGGTTAAAATTTAATTTTTACACAGATTTTCACGGAGAAGATTTCTTTGTAAATTAGTTGGAAGGAGATTCATTGAGGCAAAGAAATATACGTATGCAGTTAAGTTAAAGTCAACTGACCACCACTGGCTTTTATATGTTTGCGTACGTACGTATAGTACAGCTTTTGTTCAAAGCTCTGTTCTCTAACTGAAAACTAGGTTCATTCATGAAAAGAAGCTCTCCTTTCTTTTAGTAAACTTGTTGCAAGTGAATCACAGGTTCAGCGACAAAATTATCAGCAGAGGTTTTAAAAATATAACAAATTAAATAAAAATCGTTTTTTTAATGGACAAGATTTATTTCACACTACATTTCTGTAAATATATATGACAGTGTTTACATATACCTTACGTTAACTTAAAGCTACACAACATACTAATTCCAGGATTGCAGAGCCAGGTCAGAGTAGTGAGAAACGTGGTTTCTAGCTACTGTGTCCTGGTTTTATATGTCTTTATAATGTTTTAATCCTGAACTTAATCACGCTCATTTTAAAATAACATACAATAATAAATTGATGCAATGGTGACAGTTATCGTGATAACTATGTGAAGCTTACCAAGCCACGATGACTGTCATGCCTTTTACATCCCCAAGCGTGGCGTGAAAAAAGAATCTCACTGGGCCGCCTTAGTGTGGGTCACCACACTGCATTGTCTGTATTTGCAATAAGTATGGTGACCACAACTGTTTGGATTCTATTCACGCTTTCCGTCAGGCAAAGTAGAGTCATTTTCGCAGACTCTTCACATAGAAAAAAAAAGTCATTCACACACGACCGTCTGTTTCCAAACTAGGTAACCAGACCGCTGATAAACATACTCGTATATATTAAAGATAAATTACAGCCAGACACGGCAGACACACAATATGCGATCATGCTCAGCACACAGAATTATTTGCCACGTTTCCTTAACCAGTATAATATGAAATGATATTGTATTACCTTTTGTACCACGCCAGGTTAAAATATATATTAGATTTTGTTTTTCTTATGCAATAAAAAAATACTGTTTTAAAACTTTTTCTTTCATCTACACACAAACATCAAGAGTTCATAATGTGTGCTTCTGTGATGCATATTTGTTTAAAAATTTTGGTACGATTTCTATGACATTTTATTCCTGTTAATACAATACTGGTTATCAACAATATATTCTAAAGTTTAAAAAGACCAACCTGAAGCGGCAGCATCCGTACTGTCACGCTTTCGCTTGTTAGTGCGAGAACGGAGGCCTATTGATTCTGGGGTTATCGTGGAAAGTGTGTGAGCTAAGGTTCGTATTCTTAGCAAGCATGTCCACGATGACGCTCATGCCATTTTACGTCCCCCAGCAGAGTTTGAAAAAGTATCTCACTAGGCCACCATAGTGTGGGTCACCATACTGCGTTCCTAATGAGTTCGGTGACCACAACTGTCGGATTTTATTCATGCTTTTCATCAGGCAGAGTAGACTCATTTTGATAGGCTCTTAAAAACACTTTACAAAAGTCGGTCTATGACAAAGATGTTCAGGTGAGTGGATGAACTGCTATACTATACTCACAGAATTGAAATATACATAGCATCTGGTAGCCACGTTTAGCCGCGAATTTATGGTATCCACCATTCTACTCGTACATACAAAAATTATTTACATCAGTTTTTCCCTGTAGTACAATAGTGTTTATAAGTGATATTCGAGAAGTTTTACTGTTTATAGGGAAAATATGTTGTGCATTGTTCAGATTTTCAAAAGCCAGGTACCAGATTTCATAAGCAGTGATTGTATTTTCTGTTACTGCATGACAAACAACCCTAGGTTGATACTTGTTGCTAATTGTCCTAGAGCATAGATCATGCATCACAGTATTAGCTGTCGTTCGACAGAATCTGTATTTGTTCAGAGATTCTGCTAATGATGATTTTGCTCTTTAGGTTGAACTTATTTGTCCAGTTCACAGTGGCCCAGAAGGTACGTGCTTATTTTATCCACTGCATTGATTTTATATCTTTTTTAAACCACAACTTTGATTCCTTAACTTGACCTTCGAGTAGTGGACCAGCAGTGGTTTCTTTTAGTAATCTAAAGCATCATATTCAACTTAATCTAATTCTCTTCTTAACAAATGGCAATACAAAAAATATTTGACTGTTGATGGCCAGTTTGTGATAAAACAAATCTAAATACTATTGAGAAAAGACCATTAATATTTTTTTCCACGACAACAGTTGAGATAACGATTCCACAATATATGACAGTCTCATTATTGATCCTTTACAAAACGTTTTTCAGAACTAAGAACAGTTATATGACCTCAATATTTAACATTAATAGAATAAACTGTTCTATTATTACCAACAAGTTAAAACTTAAATAGTTCTATACTAATTACGCTAACTATATTACTTTATTTAGTTCTTATACTCTTTTTGAGTCCAATATCTGAAGCTTCCTCGAAAGTGTCCGGCAACTTAGTGCCCAGAGTCTCTGGAGTGAGGAAGATCAACGCACCAGACACGAGAGCAAAACTTGCAAACAAGACGAAAGGCAGGTTTGCGAACCACTGGGCACCCTGAAAGACAGTAACCACATTTAAAAAATATATATACATGTATTTTTTTGGCATAAGAGGCAAATGAATTTTTAATGTGTTTGCCAAAGTGACTCTACTCTGGCTGTTGGAAAGTATGAATAGAATTCAAGAGTGGTGGTCCACTATACTCATTGCAAGTGCTGGCAATGATGTACACTATAGCGGCCTAATGAGAACTTTTTAAACCACGCTTAATGGGCCCAAGATCACAGGGGAAAGGAAACACGGGTTATTGCCGCTTTCAGACACCTACAATTCAAGATTTAAAAGTTTGCTGAAGTCCTTGTGTGCTACTTTCAGAATTAGAGAAAGAATTGGATCTCCAGTAACCTTACTCACTGGAAATTATGCAACAAAAGATTTTTATTGCTGGATTTTCTCTAAGGCCGTGGTACCATTCCGGTCCAGGCAACCTATACGTTCCCAACCACGGCCTGTGATGGTATATCATGTTTTATTTTAAGAGAATATATCAAATAATAATTCTGAGCACGGATTGTATATAGAACACAGTCCTACGAGTGGTATCTAATCTAATAAATTAGTCTGTTTGTTGTCTGTCGGACAGTGGATTGATCGATCGATATCGGCCTTGTTTACAGGTACTTGACTAGTTATCAAGAGCCGTGAGTTAGGCAATCACCCTAACTTATAACTACTTGAAAATCAATAAGATATTCATCAAGGCGTACATTTATTACGTAACTCATAAATATTTTAGATATCTGACAAACAACGCCATCTAGCTTTAAACTAGGCAGAGGTCACATTATGAAATCTAGCTTGATTGATATAATACTTTTTGGTATACATACAAATTATATACGTAACACACATAGAGGACACACAAACTCCGAAATAAATATTTACAGGCCATACAAAAATTAGGTCCATGTGGTAATGGATTAAGAATACATAGTGTTACCACCCCTATTCATCCCGTGAGTGTCGTAAAAGGCGACTAAGGGAGCAAAGTATGCAAGACAACATCATTACAAAGAGAAGGAAAACTTGAAACAAACCCTGTTCCAACCCGTCAGGCCAGCGTAGTAGGCCGAAACCTTCTTGCTCAGGAGAAGCCTATGTCCAGCAGTGGATTGTAAAAGGCTGTTAATGACGATGAATGATGATACAAAAATTTGATCGGCCCTGGGAATAGGATGTACGTGGCATATGTTACCATTACGCCAGCGAGGCCATTGTGTTAATTGATTTAAACTTAAAACGTTATATTAGTTTTAAATATCCCCAAAGCGAAAAGAGGTTAACAAACGCACTTGAGTCACTGTCACATGTAAAAAAACCTATTGTCGTCAATTGGGCATTTAATAACATCGGAAGTACGTTTATAGGTAAGAAGAGAAAGTATACCCTCCTCATCTGTCGGAACGATGACTCAAGAAAAGTGACTGGTAACGAATGGAGGTGGACTGTCCGAGACCAAGATCATTGGTGTTTGGTGATAGGTTGATAATGATGATATTTTCTCAAACTTACAAATGCTGGAGTGAGTGGTGCTACCATTGACCCAATCCTGCCTATCATAGATGAATAGGCGAACAGGCTATGCCGGTGCTTCGTAGGGTACAGCTCCATTGTATAAATGTACACTGAAGACATCACCATTGCAATGGCGAATTTTGCTATAAGGTATACTGTTAGTGATAGTGCATACAGATCTGAAAATAAAAAAAGTAGATTTTATTTCCGACATTGAAAAGACGAGATAATTAAATTGTATAAGGGATAAGTTCTGTTTATAACACAACGAAGTGAATATCTAATATAGACCTGACTATAATGTAATGTAGAAAATAAAATTGTAATGTCTGTTTGTAATTTCAAGTTGGGAGCCTTTCAGTAAACGCATATAAAAGTATATACGATGCTTACATCAAACAATCAATTTATATTTTTTTTCTGTCTATCTGTTTTTTCCGACGAGTCTCTGTAACAGCTGGATTGATTTTGATAGGACTTTCACTAGCAGACATCTGATATTATAAAGAGTAAGTTAAACTAATTTAATTTAAGAAAAAAAGCAAGAAAAATCGCGAGTAATAGAGTGGGACGCAGCTAGTATTGTTACATAGAAAAATATTGCGTGGCAGGGCATCGATTGATTAGAATACTCAAGAAATTTGGAACAAAACTAATTGAACCAATCAGACAAAATGTAAACTTACTTGTAGGCATAAATATATATGCAATTTGACATGCAGCACAGGTCCAGAAAGCACCAATCAGAACTGGTTTTCTTCCTATTTTACCCATCAAGAGCACAGCCGTCCAAAAGCCAGGGATCTCAACAGCAGATACAGCCACAAAGTTCAGATACTTGTTGCCCGACATGTTTACGGCATTAATAGAAAGCCCGTAATAAACAAAAGTAGTCGTGATCCACCACACCGGTGAAACTATGCAGCGGAGTAACACTCGTTTGTGCTGAAATACTTTCACTATTAGGCATGGCTCTTGTCCTATCCTTTCTTCTTCTAACCTCTTATTCCTCTCTTCTTCTAAAGAAGACTGTCTTAGTGACTTTAAAGACTTCTCAGACAATACCGTGCCATTCGTTTTTGCCACTTTCTTCAGCAAAGCTTCAGAGTCATCAAAACGACCTTTGCTCATATACCAACGAACTGATTCGGTTATGAGCCAAAAGTATAAGATTGTGAAAAGTTGAGGAACGTATAGTATTAAGGTAAGATATCTCCAGTTTGGCACACCCCATGCAATTAAACCCATCAGTACTTGGCCGATTGCGAAAAAAGTATCTATAGAGGCGCTGCCTATTACGCGATACTTGGGACCCATAAGTTCCATAACTGTAAATAGAAAACTTTATGAGTTTTGAAGAGAAATCACCTAGTCTGTGCTATAAGTAATCTGATTGTATAGTGTCTTTTATATTTGTATTAATGTTAAAACCTTCCAATTGTTTATATAATTTGTACGAGAAATCAAGAAGTTGCAAATAATTGTTACAGTAGTTTAATCGATGTACTTAGTATAGTGTTATATATTCAAAAACCATGTGTTTATTTTTATTTTTCAATAAATAAAAAAGTTAAGTTCTGCATGTGGCGTTGTATTTGTATGTAAACGAAAACAAATTACTAAATGTGTGTGTAAATACGTGTGTTTTCAAAAAATTCTTTCCTACCGTTAAACTTAGTGTTCATGTTCATTATTAGGCTTTAATACTCACCAAGAATATATATACTCGAAAAACCACCAGATCCAAAAACAGCTTCAAGAAATTCAGATGTCACGAATCCTAAATAAGTATTTGTCCAAAATCTGATAAGTCCGAGCCATCCTGTGTTGAAGGCATTGATGGTGAGGGCAACACGGCGACCCCATCGATCAGACACGTATCCAGTGATGGGCAGCGCAATAAAAGTACCAAGAGTTCTAATGGTACCTATAAATGATCTACGCCATTCGTCGCAGGCCAGATCAAACTGTGCACAAAAAAAAAACAGAACATACAAGAGGGGTCTCAAAACAAGTGTATTTAAAAACATTTTAAGGTGGTATACTTGATGAATATTTAATAAAAAATAATGACAATTAAGCCAACCCGACTAACTGATCTGGCAGTCTAGTGGTTAAGAATTCTGACTATTAAGTCGGTGGTCTTAGTTTTAATTTCATACATGACAAATATCGCGTGACGCACGCACTAAAATTTGTTTTATATCTGAGAGTAATATTTTATAATATCTATTTAGTATATAAGTACAAATGTGTGTACTTGGAAATGGCTTACGTGACAACAATAGACTTGACCCCATTACGTACAGTGAAATGAAAAATTTAGCCAGCAAAATATGCCTCTGTCTATCGTTTTTCGGAGACTGAATTGACATTCAGCTTTCTACTTGTATTTCTATATTCATATTTCATAAACTTACATCATAAGCAACTGAGTCCGTATTTTCATAGACGAATTCCTCACAATACTGTACAGAGTTCGTATCGAAGAGCGTGCTAGGACACGTCTTGCTGTCCATCTTCTGCATTACGGCAGTTTTATTAGCAAAACGTTTGCAGTTATCAAATGAACCTGGGCCAACTGCTGGTACTGCGTTGGGTAACCAATGAGGTAACCATTCTCTCTGAGTTCCTTCACATTCCGGAATTACACATCTAAAATTAAATGTTGGTGTTTAATTAATATTTATACACACGAAGAGATAAATCTCTTCATTTTTAACAAAATTTGGAACACTCAATATCCAATTTAAATAGAATATATTATAATAATGTTGATATTTAATATTATATTGTAATGAATATGTATTGTAATTATCCTCTAGGATTTACGTATCTAAAGATAATTTAAACAAAAATAAACCTCAATTAATTGGTTGAACACGTTAATTGTCTATTTAACATTACGAGGGTATATTGATAGTAAATCTACTAGAAACAGATAGTAAGAAGCACTTACCTAGTACTAATTCGGGCAGTAGTAAACACATATTCAGTCGCTCCCCACGATGCAAATATTGCTATAATAGCCGCTAGAAATACTGTCTTTAACTGGAACCTGCCAAATTGACCAATTTCCTTCACGAAAATACTATCCAGCGTTACTTGTCCTATAATTTCGGTTTCGGGGTCTTCATTTTCTGGATTATTCATTTTGAACACAGACGCACGGACGACTTCCGTACGAAGCTACACCAAAACAAGAAATAAATCACTCTTATAAGTTTATCTATTTAGATAATAGACTAGAGTTTTAAGAAGTTTATATATTTGTTATTAGATTGTCTATTGTATACTTTGATTACTTTAATCTAATCGTGTGCAACAGTTTTTAATCAGTGGTGGCCGATTTTCAAAAGAGGATTGTAGACAACGCGTGATTTTGTTTTGGGGTGATTACATCCAGATAGTTTAGTTTCTTGCTATTCAAATAATTTTAAATATCTTCATATAAGCAGGTTCTATATATTGACCATAGAGTAAATGAAATAATTAGTAGAAACAGTGCGTTGGTCTACTAGTTAGTGATTTTGAGAGGTAAGCCAGAGGCTGTGTGTGCTAATCTCATCCAATATAAGTAATTTTGTTACGAGCACAATAACATGAATACATTTAGAATCATATAAGGTTGTTTATGAGCATCCTGGTCATTATAGCACAGGCTCTGTATAGCTTGGAAATAGACGGCTGGCCATGTGAAGTTACATGGAGATTTTATTTAATCTGATGCTTAGAACTACTACACGGGTTCATATTCAGTTTTTAAATTCATTCTCTAACACATTGAAAATATATTAATCATTAATCGTGACGTTACAGTCGATTTCTCTAATGTCTTAAAGCCGTCAGGCACGAAATCCTCCTATCAATTCTTATGTATCTTTAGATGTGACTGGAATGGTTCCCAACATACATTCAGTGGCGTCTCGAGTGTGTTCGTGTTCGCGACTCGTCATTGAGTTAGCGCGACCTCTACATAGACGTCTCGGCTGTATTTTATCTCAACTTTTATTCTCAGTATTCATCAACCTCTTAACTTCACCTCCATCTTCCTTCACCCTCTTAGAACATCTTTAATATTGGTAACACCTCTATGTTGATGATCTGCAGCTGAATTTACAAGCAAGTCTGGAGGACATATAGCAAGGTATGGACAACACAAAACGAACCTAGAATTAATAAAATTCCAGTCGATGAAATTTGAGTAAACTCTACCAAATGCCAAGCGCTCTTAGTAAGCAGCAAAAATATAAAACATCGATTGGACATTGCATCAATCTCCCGATCATCTTCAATGGCTCGGTTATTCCTTGGAGCTCAGTAGTGAATGACCTTGGTTGGTTCATTGACTCAACTCTTGACTCGAGTTCAGATTATTCATGTGAGCTAGAAAATAACAGATGACCTGCGAAAACATTTTAAGAGCTTTCTGCCTTCTAAACTAAAAATCTCTCTCATACAGTCTCTAATTATTCCTTTAACTTCCGTAAAAACTCGATCTTTTTCTGAATAATTGCATTCGATTCCTGATCTCTCTTTTTTCATTTCTCAACTCTCCATTCTCACCTCGACTCCTACATTCATTTCTTATCCTCAAATTACGACAGAAATCTTCACTCATTATACCAGCGATGCTACCATTATGATATACCATTTGAAATCAGGATGTCATTAAGCCATTTCTCATTTAAAAAGAACGTCAATAATTACATCTTGACTAGAGGACAGGATCACCACAATTAATGTTACACCTCCTTGTAATCTAGTATTCACAGTGTACAAATGTAAAGTTTATGTACTAGTGTGTGTATATATCCACATTTATTTATATATGTGTGTAATGGTATATGTGAGTTTATGTTAGATCCATATACTAATAATGAAAAATTATAACCTCTGAATTCAACCTCGGCATTTACCATATAAAATTTTAACACCACTCAAAAATTAGCTGGTAGAGAATGCCAAGTTCATTAAGTCGGACGGTGTATATGAAGTTTTTAAATAAACACTAATAAAAACAATGTAATATTGACAATAAAAGAATCATACCTTCTAATTTAACCCGTAGAGTCGATTGTACTGCATCGATCCTTTTCACAGGTGGACTCTTCACATTATGCCTACTTCAAATTTAAAAAAAAAACAAGTTAAAGGAACTAACTGCACTTCTCCTTTATTATTACTAAATATAAATAAATCCTTTATTATTACTAAATATAAAATAGCTAAATACTTTAACTATTAAGTGTCAATTTACATATATTGTAAATAATTTCAGATGATAACGTTTCGATATTACATATTTCTAACGATTAGAAGATAACACCCACTTTATTATTGTCAATAGACAAGTGTGTACCATTTATATTTACACGTTTGAATCAGCGCACTGGTATCCACAAATAATAAAATATTTCTGATAATACCACCAGACGCCCCACTCTTACAATGTTTATGAGTTGTGTGTAATTGATAAAAAGTTATGGAGGTCTATGTCCAGCAGTGGACTGTGATAGGCTAATTATGATTTAATTTTCGTTTTTTTAACACAGTTTTAATGGTGTAGATGAATCTGAGCGTAACTTGCGTCGCTTGTGTGGACACTCGTAGGTCAGGAGTCAAAATACTTGAGTATTTGAATGTATTTTATAATCAAAAGAAAGAACGAAGTTCTGTTTGTTCTGAAGAAACACAAACAATTAATGAATATAATAGAAAAAAAAACAAATTAATTTCATTATTTTAAATGAAATAATGTATAAACTTTTATAAAATACAATTTATTTAATGAAACTAGAAATAGTTTTTAGTGTTCGTGATTTTCACATATCTTTAAGTGTCTCGAGTTCATTGCTCATGAAAGTACTGCAAATCAAGTGTTTAAACTATTATTGAGTACCTAATAGAAGTTTAAAAATCGATATATCTTGATTAAATATTAACTAAACAAACAATTTATTATTTGTTAAACAGTTCGTTTACCTCTTCGATAAGAGCGTTGCATTCACACTGATAAAACTGAGATATAATACACTGTGTACACATTAAGGAATGTAAACAAAAAGTTCATTCCTAAATAGTCTTTTTATTGAACGGTCTGTGAGTTACACTGTCACCCCGATCTGCTTCTGCTAAGGTGACAGATGGCCTCACCTGTCACTCTCATGTCTTCCATTTATAGACTGAGTTTTTACCGGGCCTATCTGACGAGGAGAGTTCTAAACCTCTCTGTCACACTTCGCTCTCCCTTTCGCGTGCATAACTTGCTATCAGATGTATGTGGTGGAGTTCCAAGCGCTCTCGTGTTGTAGCATTACCGCTATCTATCTTAGTACCGACGAAAGAGAATCCTCATTTCGATGGCAGATTATGAGGTCACTACGCTCTATTGAGCGGGTATTCTGCCAGTGGCGTGTGGAGCGTCGTGTCTATGTTCAGGTCATCGCAATGATACCATCAAGGTATTGGTACCTTACGCATCACATACAAGCTACCTTCGGAGCATTTTGTTTGCTCTCGAATACCATAAAATCTACTAAATCCATTTCTATAAACAATACCCCATTACCTATGAGTTCTTATCTACTTTTCCTTTTAATATATATACAATAATTAATTCCCAACGTGTCTTCTTGACCATTTGCCCCTTATTACGTGGCAAGGACTACATTTTAGTGAACCTAAGTGTACAATATTGTAAAGGTGAATAATCCATTGTTTGTTTTCTGCGTGAGAACGACAATAACATAAACATAGGTAAAAGGCATTAATGATATAATCTATCATGATTAAGGTGATAAATCACATTTGTCCTGAAGTGCACACGTATTAGAAGTAAAATAGGCTTGTAGATTACGACTGTAGATTGGTAGAGAAGATTGATAAGTATTTAGTAATAATAATATTAATATTACTCATCTCACACGCGGCTGTCTGATTCCAAACTAGGCAGAGCCTGTACTGGACTGCTGATATACACATTATTTCATCATTCTATTGTTACTAAATCATCAACAGCCTTTAACAGCCCACTGCTGAATATAGATCTCTCCTTAGCAAGGAGGTTTAGACCTACTCCGTGTAGTGACGGTTTAAGAATACATAGTGTTACCAGCCCTATTCATCCCGTGAGTGTCGTAAAAGGCACCTAAGGGAACAAAGTACACAAGACAACATTATTACAAAGAGAAGGAAAACTTGGAACAAACCCTATTCCAACCCGTCTGGCCAGCGTGGTATAGTAGGCCAAAACCTCCTTACTAATGAGAGGCCTATGTCCAGCAGTGGACTGTAAAAGGCTGTTGATGATACAAAGCTTCTCTTTGTAGTGGTATGTTCTTGAATAGTTTATTCCTTTAGTCGCCTCTTATGATACCCATATGATGGACAGGGGTGGAGACACTACATATTTTTAATCCGTCACCACACAGTTATATTACTAAACACAAACATATTATTGGTTTCTCTCACTCATAAAAAAATCTTGTTTCTCACATAATATTTGTTCTGGATAGAAATCGAACCTTTGACCTCTGGTTAAGCTATCAGGGTCACTAACTACTAGACTCCAATTATCTTATCATCACATTCCTGTGTCATAAAAGTGAGAGACTCTTTTATATCATTGCTGTAAGTGATAATTTCTGACGTGAGGGCAACCAATGAGTTAAACTTTAGAGCTGATAGGGTGGTAAATGAAGTTAATATATATCCCAACTCATCTGTGCTGGATGAATAATCATCCATTATGCTTACGCCTACTCTTCAACGTTGCTTTAGAAACCCTCTCGATGGTTGATAAATTAAGTGGTGATCCAGATTGTGAACGACTGGTGTGTTAGAAAATATAATCTTACTGATTTAGATATAGGGATGTAACTGCAGATGAAAAACGATAAATGGCCACCAATGAGTACAAGTTGTTACTGAATATAGACACACCGAAGAAGAAATACATTCGAAATAAAAGAATTACGTGAAAAATATGAAAAATAAGAAAAACAGTATAAATGCCGCGTGTTTGGCATACTCACGTGTTTTGCTATGCAATCACGCGATATCATTGACAGTAAACTTATAAGATTCACTCAGTTTACCTTTCTCAATTATGAATAGTTACTGTAGATTATGGTGTTAAGTTTTAATATTGGGCTTTCATTTGATATAGGTCGACAAAAGAACGGATAATCTATTTGTGTTACAGATCAACTTTAAATGAACGAATTTAAGTCAACAGAGTAAAATATACTGACCCTCATCAACTACACAAACAAGGTCGAGGGTAGTCGATAAATAAATACATTATCATCATCAAATTCTTAAAAATAAGGTTGTAGCCCACTATACCACCCTGGCCAGACGGGTTGCTATAGTATTTGTATCAAATCTTTCTCCTCTTTACAGTTGTTCGTCCTGTGTTGTTTGCTCGTCGACTCCTATGACACCCATGGTAGGAATGAAAAGACTGCACAGTTGGCTTAGTGGTTTAAGCGGTCGCCACACCGCTTTCTACTGCGCTGAGTGTTCTAAAATGTTAGAATACGTAGATTGTCTGTATCAAAGCTAAAAATAATATATTATACGTCCCCAAGTGAGGTGTAAAAAATCGTAAGAGGCTGCTATAGTGAAGTCACCATACTGCATTGTCAGCATTCACAATGAGTATGCTTTCCATCAAGCAGAGTAGAGTCACTTTGGCAGACTATTAAAAAAATATATATATAATAATAAAATTCTCACACATCTCACACACGGTCATTGAATTCCAGACTTGGTACAAAACTATGGTAAGCAGACTGTTGATGAATATACTTATATATTTCTAAACACATAAATATTATAGTGTTAAGGGTTCAAACCCCACACGGGACAACACTTTGTGTGATCCACAAATTGTTGTTCTGAGTTCTTTGTGTCCGTTTCTAGTATGTTTGTAACAATGTTCCGCGACACAGGATTTATTCCTAGTGCGGGCTTTTTTCCATAAAAAAAAAGAAGTTTGGACACCCCATATTCTTAATTCCTCACCACACTATAAATACGTCTATCAGATATCATTGACGTTAACATATACGTCTGTCTTTTAGAGATACCATCAGATAGGATACTGTAGGCTTTTGTTTCCTATGTAGTTATTTAGCGTTGTTTCGAAAAAGCCTTATCAGTCAATAGCTGATTATTTATAAATCAGATAATGAGATTTTATAATTGTTGTTTATATTTAAAATATCTGCAGTTCACGACACGATGATGCATTACTATCTATATTATTTTTACTGTAACTTATTGCACAAAGAAAAACGATGGACACGATAACATTATTTAGAAACCTAATCAGCCAAGTTTGTGTCTTGAGTACATTTTATTTTTGAATATATTTGATGGGACTGTTGGCCTAGAGGTTAGTGATCTTGACTGCTTAGCCAGAGTTCGTGGGTTTGATTAACACTTAGGACAAATGCTATTGCGGTAAGCACGATAATTGATTCTGTGTTTGGGCTTTTCTTATTTTCGTTGACGGGGTGGCAAATCATAGAATACACGTGAGTGATGTTTCCTTTAATAACCACCCCGAAGGCTGGTCTCAGGCATCCTACTGAAGAGGACATGGGCCATATCATTTTAGTTCCCCTCCAAGACCAACCAATGCTGTGAGATACGACAGAGGCTTCCATCTATCGATCTAATCATTATAATTAGTCCGATCGCATTTTTGTAAATAGGTCCTCATCTTATCGCCGACTGCAGCGAATAATCTGCCATCACAGGACTCCACTCTCTGGCAGTTTGCGGCCTTCGAGTATCTATAATATGTTTTACGCGCTTCCCCTCGAAGTCAGGATGGCTAGAAGTCGCTACTCGTTTAAAATTAAAGTTAAGCCGACGTCTTAGTTCATCACCTGGTATTATTACTCGTATATCTTATTGTGGTTTTATGTATGAACGGATATGTATGTGTATTATGTTTGTATGTGTATTATATACGTATATGTATTATATATGTATGTGTTTATATATAATATGTATATTTGTTTATTTATGGTCAAACTAGTCTATATATACTAAATCCTCTGACAATTACTTCTTATCCTTAAATGCACCTATCTCATCTTTACTCTGCATCGCCCAATCGGTTGACTGGCAGAAAATACCTTAGGCACTAAGTCCACTGATGCATGTATTTGTGCATAAAATTGTAAATAAATAAATATGTATACATTTAGAAATGTGTAGGGTGAGCCGAGAATTTGTTGACATTTGAATCTAACATCGTGGAGCCACTTGTCACACATCCAATGAGTCCCTGCTGGTGGTCAAAGACATGTTTCCGGAAAAGCTGATTTCCAAGCGAGGCGAAATTCAAGGCCACCCAAAAGTTCAGATCTATCCCTAGTATACTTCTTTTTATGGGGTTATTTGAAGAATCGTGTCTACATCTCATCTCTCTATTGATAACAAACTAAATACATTACGTCAACTAAAAGAAAAGAAACAGCAAAGAGATGTCGGTAATCTCGCGATCTCTGTGCTGACGAGTATTCAAACATTTCGGTGCTCGCTTAGAAGAGTGCAAACGTCGAAACGGTGGTCATTTAGGCGATATAACTTTTAAAAAACAAATTCCAACAACCTTTCTTGTAAATAATCAATTTTTATAATGTAATAAATGATTTTTTATATGATTTTTTAAAATTTTAACTGATTCTAGGCCCAACCTATATAATATGTTTATCAGTGACTGCTGGTTAACATAATACAGGTTATGCGGAGATTGTCATTCGACGGACGTGTGTGAAATGTACAAAGTTATTTCTTCTCCAGCTTTAAGATGTGAGAGTTAGTGACAATGGGCTCTACTTATTTCATTCTCAATTATTTTTAAGAGAAGAGTATAGGTATATCTATTAAAAATATTAAGAAAATTGTTTTGGTCTAGCGGTTAGCGTATGCGACTGCTGATCAAGACCTATCATCACCGACTAAAACCACACGGTGTGCCACTCTGCGCCTGACATAGGAGGGACCGGGAACAGCTGTTATTACGACATCCAGATAACAGCTGTGACCCCGAGCCAACCTTACCTGCAAATGGTACACCTTCCGGTCCACGGACGAGGCTCTGACAAACAAAGCATCCTGAGTACGGGAATAGTCTCACCTCACCACCTATTACGTGGGACCAAAACACTGGTGAATAGTGGGTGTTTAACGTGTCTGCCTACACGTCCGTGGAAAGAGGCGTGATTTTATGTACGTATGAATGTGATATCTACGTAGATATTTATGATTTGTTAATGACCTCTAAGAATAGGAATTTGATAATGCAACATTATTATTTATGATGTTTCAGATATTATCAGTATTTTGAACGTCTTTCTTCGTTTATCTATGTTTTCTGAATCCATTCATTACGGTATATTGTATTAATAAATTACAATTTATTTTATCTTCTTTAGATATGAACAAGAAAACAAACGCATATTTTGTATGCATTTAACCTTGTTTGATGTACTCGTATTACCTTTGTTCAATAAAAAAAAACGGTTTTTTTGTAATTTTTTGTTGACAGGGTGGAAAACCGTAAAGGAAAAAACATAAAAATCACACTGACGGCCGACTTCTGACGTCCGACTTCTGACGCCCTGCTCTATGAGAACCTGGATCATGTGATTTCGGGCCCTGAACAAAACCATATTTCCCCCACTCAATCCAGGCCTGGTAGTCCGAATGCACATTTATACAATCAGGCCGCTAACCCCTCACCTACCGCAATAATCAATCTGCCACTCTTTAGCGGTCCACGATCCCGTCGAGTCGGTTCATACCGCCACCGACGTCGTCTTCGTTTGGGATTGATTAATTTATCGTAATTAATTTGTGTATTTTTCCTTCTCAATTTGAATTGTATATTAAGTTTCTTGTGTATGTAAATGTATGTATATAAATACAAACTTACACAAGCTTAAAGTACGGTGTATTTAATAACTTCCTGGTGGTTTTGAGTGTTTCCACGGCCTACACAAATGTCCTGCTGGTGGTAGTGTCGCGCTTCGGCTCGTTGAACTAGAGTAGTATCGGTTTGAGTTCACGATGACTGGGACTCGTATGCTGTGTACGCCGACTCAAAACTGTAATCATTGCTCCAAAGACCAGTCCAGACCCTATATTGTACTGGAATAGTTTTATTTAACATATTGTTACACATAACATTTTGTTCATGGATTTAAAAAAGGACACCTCTGTGGTTTGTTTCATCGTTTCTTCCCAGTGTGAGTCTCTAGAAGTACCAGCGCCTTCAATCTGTAGTCTGACCTGTAAAAATGTACGTAAAGACTCATATGTAACTACTGGTTTGCTGGTTTGTTTTTATCTGGTTTCGAAATTGAAGCCTTAGATAAAGGTAAGGTTAAGCTCTTTTGTTTATTTTATACGAATATGAGGTTGTTCATTACGTTTTTACACTTTGACTATTCCATCAGTTATCGTGTGTGGAAGTACGGGTATCATCTACCTCCGACACAAAAGGAAAATCCTCCGACTAGGTGAGATGCCGCAACCGATGGTTGATATTGGGATGTTGTGTAAATTCTAATCACTGTGAGAATTTCTATTTAGCAATTCAGTATTAGCAGTTTCTCTGTAGTTAATTACTGCGTAGTTCGATGTGTCTTCGCTGGATGGCGCTATAGTACGCATTTTTTGCTTGTGCTATATGTGCAAATCGCCACATCGTGACATTTTTACCGTTACCGAAAACCAAATCTCTGCTCGCTTCAGTTTAATTTGGGTAGGGGAACAGGATCAAAGGACGTTAACATGCTTGTGACTGTAGGTGTTCTTCAGCGGCGGTAAGCGCTTTACATCAGGTGTAGAAGTAGAAAATATACATTATAAGAGGTACAGATAGTACACAACACCTAGGTAGTAGAGACGACGCTGATTTCAGCACGAGCGGGCCAACTTACCCGGGACAGTACTACCCTCCCACAGAAAACCAACCTAAAGCGCCAGCATCTGTGTTGTCGTGTTTCGTTGGTGAGTGTGAGACCGGAGGACCATTGATGCAGCGGTGACAGTTATCGTGGTAGCTGTGTAAACCTTACACTGTCACGATGACTGTCATGCCTTTTACGTCTCCAAGCGGGGTGTTAAAAAGCATGTCACAAGGCCGCCATAGTGTGGGTTACTATACTGCAGTGTCTGCATTTACAATGAGTATGGTAACTACAACTCTTGGATTCTAATTATGCTTTCCATCAGGCAGAGTAGAGTCACTTAGGCAGGCTCCTAATATAGAAAAAAAAACGTCTTAAAAAATGTCTTTCCAAACTAACTGAATTCCAAAAATTGCATTAAAGTGAGAAAAGTCACAAGCAAGGGCTAGTACATTATAAGTCTTCAAGCGTGTTATTTTATTTATAGTGCATTATTACTGTTTCTGCACACGTGGACAGATAAAATATATTTCTCAGAAGTCGCCGAAGGCGATGGCAGCTTAAAGGTTCGCGACACTATCAGTGAAATAAATAAAGCGACGGTACACCACAGATAACAAACACAAATAAATTAAATATTTCGACTTCACGGATGGCATCGTGGATAAGCTTCCAGCAGCGCTGAGTGTTTTAGGTTCGGACTATACGTGGGATAACACTTTGTGTAATCCACAAATTTTTGTCCAGAGTTTGGGTGCTCTTTATTCACGTAATATGTATTTCTGTAAAATCATAAATGTATGAATGTAAATATGTATGTTAGGGTGTCCCTTAAATTTCAAGTTCGATATTTTTTTACGCATACCTTCTTAAAAGTTTCGTAATAACCCTATATTGTCTAGAAAAAAATATTAGTTCGATATATAAACGATAACCCGTGCCGACTTGCTATTTAAACTTGTCGATACAAGTTGCTTAAGTACTGCCCAGTGACCTGTTACGACATGTTTTATTTGCCATTTCGTACGTGATTTTTGAGACTACTAGTGCTTCATTGTTTAGTGCGTAAACATGTCGGTGGAATTACGGAGTAATAAACAAAATATTTTTCTTATCGGATTGACTAGCTACCAAATAAATGGTGCAAAATTACCATCTAATCGACAAGTTCTCTCAGTCCTATTTTACAATATTCGTGAGGTTAAATTGACTGTTAGTGAAAGTGCAAATCTTGTGATTAGGGAGTGCATCATATATTGGGAAAAAGCAAGAATTCCAACAAGGGCATTTCCTAACTGCGTGAAGAAACTTATTGATTTATATCATGTTTGGAGAGAGTTGTAAAAAAATTGTAAGAAAACTCAGATTACGTTTAAGAGTCGTGAGAACAATTTTATAATTAATCTTGATAATTTGTTTGATATTGCACATGCTGATGCTTTTGAGAGAATGAAAATAGAGGAAGATAAATTATTTTTAATGAAACAGAGAGAGCCAGGTCGACCGGGATGCTTAGGTGGTGTAGATAAAAAATTGGCGGAAAAAGAACAAAGATCTAGACAACGACGATTGGAAGAAGAGGAAAGGATTGTAAGACAAAGAGAATCACTAGCTGTTGCATCTACTTCCACCACAAATAACTTAGACAGTGTAGAAGATTCAGACGAAGAACAGATCTTGAATTCTGAACTCAGCTTGCCGGACGTTCCCTGCCATGAACAAAGTTCAAAAAGAGGTAGAAAGAATCTTATAACAGCTAAACTAGTTGCAGCTTTAGATCGATGCCAGTTAAGCATTAGAGATACCGTTTACATTCTTAATGCGGTGGTAGAAGCGCTTGGTCTGAGCAGCGATGATTTCTGTATTAACAAATCCTCGATTCAGCGAATTCGTACTGAAACTAGAAAATCAAGGGCAGAAGCAATAAAATCTAACTTCCAAAACAATGTACCCGACATAGTCACAGTCCATTGGGATGGAAAACTATTACCGGGGTTGGATGTACGGAGTTCAAAAGAAGAACGCTTGCCAGTTATAGCTTCATTTGACGATAGAGAGCAGCTTCTTGCAGTGCCGAAACTAGAAAGTTCTTCTGGAAAACATCAAGCGAAGGCTGTATCAGCAGCTCTCTTTGACTGGAACCTTTATGATAAAGTGCAAATAATGTGCTGCGACATAACAGCTTTCAATATGGGCCGTTTCAATGGAGCTTGTGCTATTTTGGAGCAAACTTTAGGAAGAGAATTGTTGCTTTTCGCCTGTTGTCATCATGTTTATGAATTGGTCCTAAAAGCTGTCTTTGAAACCAAGATTAAGCAAATTACTAGTAGCCCAGATATTCCGATGTTCAAAAAGTTCCAAGAAAATTGGAAAAACATTGATTGTACTAAAATTTAACCATCTCTTAATTTCGTAAAAGCACGGGTTGCCGAGACAGACATTCAAGCGTTATTACTATTTTATAAGGCAGAATTAGATAAAGGTTTTGTAAGAGATGATTACCGCGAATTGGTCGAACTGTGCGTAATATTTTTAGGAGGAGACACAGAGGAAAAATTAAAACTAAGGCCCCCCGGAGCTATACATCAGACACGCTGGATGGCGAGAGCGATCTATTCTTTAAAAATATGTTTACTTCAGTCACAATGCAGAGTAACTGCGAAGGACAAAAAGGCTCTACAAGATGTTTGCTTATTTCTCGTAATATTGTATGTTAAACCTTGGCTCGAATGTACAGTGGCGACCAAAGCACCTAATCAAGATTTGCGCTTCTTGAAGATGTTAAAAGAGTATGAAAAAGTTGACGCAACAATTTCTAAAGCTTCTATAAGCAAGTTCAGCCATCACTTGTGGTATTTATGTGAAGAGACAGTCATTCTATCACTATTTGATGATGAAGTTGACAACCAAACTAAGAAGAAGATGATTGCCAACTTCAACAGGGACAAAATCTCGGATTTTAGCAAACGCTATGACCCGTCGAAGGAAGAACTGACTCAAAAGTTGTTTGGTAAGTTAAATTGACTTTTTGTTGGATTTCAATTTCAATGTCCAATACTTATTTATTTATTTTCAAAATTGTTGTTGATTTTTATTTGTTATTTAACTTATTTTTCTTTTTTTTTAGACAAAGCACTGGATGATTTCGTATCGGAAAAGAGCAAACAATTTTTATCACGACTGCAGATCGACGACAGTTTTCTAAAGGAAGATGTATCTTCTTGGAATAACAATGCTGCTTTTCTGGAGGCTAAAAGAAGAATAAGTTATTTGAGAGTTGTAAATGATACTGCTGAAAGGGCTGTTAAATTAATGCAAGATTTTAACGGACTTATCACGGCTGAAGAAGAACAAAAACAGTTCTTGCTGCGCTGTGTCCAGGAACATCTAAAATTGTATCCAGACTGTAAAAAAACTACTCTAAAAAGAAGTTACCCTGAATGATTCTTATTTCTTTATGTTTTTAATTAAAGATTAATGTTCATCTAATTTATTATTTAATTTTATTCACTTAATTCATTGCATTTATAGTGAAATTATAGCAGACTGAAATTTTAGGACAAAACACGTTTTTTACTAAACTTTGAAGCTCGGTCGGCACTGGTTGCAATTATGCTAGATTGATAAAATTTTATATTTAAGTATCTTATAGCATTAGTAAAAATTATAGAGGGTATGCATTTCGAAATTCGAAAAAAAAATTTTTTTTGTCATATAAGGGACACCCTAATGTATGTGTAATTCTTTGACACGCGCTACCGCCCCAATAGCTTGACGATTTTTGACATATGAGGGGTAGAGTTTATCAGAATTGTGGTAATGAAATAAGCTATATACATTTTCGAAATGACACCCACAAAGGAAAAAAGCAGCGTTCAGTTGTGCATCTATCTATGGGCGGATTGGGCTACAGTCCTGGACTCCGCAGGAATAGGGACCCTCAGTCTTTAACAAAACTAAATATTTTATGGTGCTGTAGGCGGGGATAAACAATATTTTGTTATCTATGGGCAAAGAAATCTACTAAAACTACGTTTGCCACCGCATGCGGCATCACAAAGTATAATTTAAATGTACATATGTAGTTATTTCATTATTAGATTAAGTAAGCTTACAAGGCAATGCATTAGTCAGTTTAATTTTATGTAGACATTGTGGTTCTTGTTTTTCTCTTCACAGTTTATTACTTTTCAGTAGTCGGCCTTTTTGTTTATACATTACTTTACTTAAAAATAGATGTTGAGAATTTACATACACGTAAAAGTGTGGTCGTTGCCTCGGCCGCTTCGAGAATTAAATTAAAAAAAATTGGAAGCTCAACATGAACTGAGAAGTTGTTATATTAATGAATATGGGAATGTATGTTTGTGTAAGTCAGGGTCATGATCTCTAAGTAATTGGGTGACAGTTATCGTGGTAAGTGTGTGAGTTACAATGCTAAGATGATTGTCATGCCTTTTACGTCCCCGTCTTCTTCGCTTTTTAAGCGGGGCGTGAAGAAGCATCTCACTAGGGCGCCATGGTGTGTTTCGCCATATTGCATTGTCTGCATTTGCAATGAGTATGATGAACATGACTCTTGGATTCTATTCATGCTTTTCATCGGGCAGAGTAGAGTCACTTTGACAGGCTCTTAAAATAAAAAAAAAACAAGGAAAATTGCTGCTCTTCAATTTCAAGTTCACTCTAGTGCTTTACTGTTATTTGGTATTCAGTCAGATTACAAAGACACCCTAGTTTCTGTATTTTTATTAAGTATACTGGTAACGTCGCTTGGTGGACAAATATCGACCAATGAAAGTTTTACCAATATTTTTTTAAATTTCCCTTCATAACACAACTCTATTATTGGTTTTGGACACTGGATCCTACTCCTTATCGGTCTGTGAGATAGTCACCTACATAAATAAGTCTACAACTATCTTAAAACGCCTGCAAAAATTTATACAGCAATAAGTCTAGTGCCACTTATCGCTATTACACCACTCAAGTTTTTTCTGTTTAAAAAAAAACAAAGGAATAAATCCTGCATCGCAGGGCCTTTACAAACATACAAGAAACGGATACAAAAAGCATCCAGACTCACAACAACAATTTATGGATCACACAAAGCACTGTCCCATGTCGGGTTTGAGCCCTTAAAACTTACCGCAGTAGGGAGCGCCGTGGCGACCGCTTCAACCGTTAGGCCAACCGTGCAGTCAAAAGTTCCTTTAAAGGATGACTTAAATATGTTCAAGTAACAGATTTTGCCCACTTAACTGCCTCGGTGGTGCAACGGTAATGAATGCGACTGCTGTGCTTGAGGTCTCGGGTTCGATACCCGGGTCGGACCATAAGTTTGTATGATCTATAAATATTTGTTTCGAAGTTTGGGTGTTGTCTATATGAAATATACCAATCAACCTATCACCGTCCACTGCTGAACGAAGGCGTCCCCCAAGGAACGCCAACCATCTCGTATCCCGTATAACATATATGTATTTACAAAAAATATATATGTGTATAAGTATTCCATCAGTCAGTCTAGTTATCATAGCACAAGCTCTGCTTAGTTTGAAACTAGATGACGTAGTGTGTCAGATGTCTGAAATATTTATTTATTTTACTGTTTACTTATGTTGAGCAAAAAATATTCCTGTCATTATTTTATTCATTGTAAACACGCGCTCAAAGGAGGTTACGGTTCGAATCTAGTAATACTCATTTCATACGAATCTAATATCAACTTGAAGAAAAATAAAAACTGCTTCGGTGGCTCAGTGGTAGTGTATGTGACTGCTGTGTGTTTCCCGGGTCGGACCGCATGTTAGTACGATCTGCAAATATTTGTTTCGGAGTTTGTGTGTTTTTTAGGTTTAATACGTAGGTATTTAACAAAAAAGTATATGTATATAAGTTGTCTAGTCCCTGTAGTACAAGCTCTGCCTAGTTTGAGACTAAATAGCGTTGTGTCAGATGTCCGAAATATTATATTATATTATTATTATATTGACAGATACTAAGCACGTAACATTGACGTTTGCTTGTCAAATAATATTAGACACATCAGCTCTTTATTTATTCTTATTTATAACGTCACAGACAAATCTTAAAACAGTAAAGGTGTTTAATATCAACTAAGCCATCTTCAATCAGAGTCTCTTCCTACCCTACTTTTAGTGAGTTTACTTTATTTTCTTTTAAACATTTATTGCCTTAATATTTTTTTCATAAAATTACTAACGTTTTTCACTCTTCACTATCACTTTCAACGGTTGAGGTCCGTTCCGTTTTCATTTTCATCTTAGCATCTCTTATTTTAAGACTTTTGATTAATTTCATCACTTGTATCCTGAACTCGAAGTTTGAACTTACAGACAGAGTTTTCACTAACGGTGTGATTGATTTGAAGAATGCTCTATCTTCATCTTCTTCTTTATTTATCAGGTTGACAAGGACGGACACTATATTATCGTCACACTCCTCTTTAGGGGTTTCTTTGGGGCTTTGTGAGGTATTAACATCAAATTCTATCTTTGATCTCTTAGCCGGGATTTCATTTTCTGTGCCACTTTCATCACTCTCTACAAAAACTTCGTTAATCCAACTTTGTGTTTCTTCGTTTTCTGGTCCATCGACTTCTTCAACTAAATTATAGGATGTTTGATTTTTTTTTACGTTGAGAGTTTCTTCAAGAAAACTAAGTTCTTTGCAATAGAGATACGGTTTACTTCTGGAACCACCTTTGCGTGATTTGACATAAGAGTCTCGCACGTTGTGCCATTTACTTGTGATAGTGCTGCCTGTTAAAAAAAGTTATAAGATTAGTTATAAGATGCGTGGTGAGAGATTAAGAATAAAGGGTGTTATTATCCCCTATTTATCCCGTATGTTTCGTAACAGCAAACTAAGGGAGCAAATTCTGCAGGCTAACCATTTGGTTGGCATGGTTTAGTAGGCTTAACTTATTTTCTAGAGAGAGGCTTATGTCCAGCAGTGAACTATTATAGGCGGTGTCAAGTGACTACTGAGGTTTCTGCTCGTCTGCCCTCCTTTACCATAAAATAATGTTCTATAGATAAAGTATCTCACGGGTAGTTACGTCACTAGATAAATTTTACCGATAAAACTCTTCTTCGCTTGATTAAACGAGTTGAAGTTAGGTTCAAACTTTTTGTAGATCTCATCCCAGGCGCCCTCCTTGGCAGCCTTATCTCTGTAGTCCAAGGATTTGCGGTGCCACAAACAACGACGTACCCGCACCATTTCTATTAGGTCCCGTGTGGGGATCATCTTTTTTGAGAATTTAGATGCCGATGGTATACTGTGAAGTGAAATGATTAGTAAAGTGAAATGTAAGTTAACATTGGTTTATTTTATTTTAGTTAAAAACTACAAAACAAATCAATAGGATGTATTTCTAACAATTGCATGTGCCCATAGGCAGCGTAGCATGTGATTATCTCTGTTCAGCGGTTTCTTCTAGGAATTGCACAAAGGACACCGATCAATATTAGCCTAAAGATGGACAGTCGATTTGTTAAAAATATATGTTACAAACAGTTGACTTTCATATTTTTAAACAGTATGATCACAAACCATAATTTTTAAAAGTACTAAAATAACATGTATTAAAAATGAGTTGCCTATGATTTTTAGTTCAAATACGGCAGCACTAACCATTCGTGTCGTCACATAAATAAATAATCTAATGCAGTAAGGAAATCTATTCAAGGATATAAAACGAAACTGTTTCCAGAACTACAAATACATATACATGTTTTTATTTAAAATTATTAATTTTATGTTTACCTAAGAAACGTGAATAAATGTATAGGTTGTAAAAAAATATGACTACATGGTAAGGTAAGTTTTTTTTTCCATTCTAGCAACACTTAAGTAACGTCAACCTATGTTTCCCGCCTGTGTCACCTTGTTCGTACTGTGGATACAACTGTGTGCTTAATTTTCTGTTTAAACTATTTTATTGTATAACAGATTCGATACTAAGCTTCATTAAATTATGTTGTCTACTAAAAATGGGCCACTGTGAAATTACATTACTATTTCAATAATAAATTGTCCATGTGTAGGCCATAAGCCAAAGAGGTTGATCTCTTTTAACTAATTAATTATTTGTATTTTTTCAATAGTTTCATTTTTCAATACAATAGTTGAACATTAGAGCAAAATTAAGGTATCATTTGTTTATTTCTGAATTCAGTTTCAACTTTTAATAGTCATTACGAGTAGTAAGAACAAAGGTCTAAAATGAAATGCCTATCAATAAAATTTTATCAAATATGTCACATTTGAAAAGGGAAGTAAGTAATCCTTAGAAGCAGTATATTTTTGTATTCAATTTACTGTAAACTTTCAAAGAAAAGGCGAACACCAATTAGATACTTAGTTTGTGATCGAACTGCATTCGGAAATCTATGGTAATTCTGACATTTTTAACATTGTACGCTTTACAGTTTACACGGTATTAGTGGCATTTATTCAATTGATTAGATAGTTGAACAAATTACACTTAATGATATGAATTTGTTCAACTCATTGATAAAGCGAATTACGTAGAAAGTCACTTGGCATCAGAGGACTCGTCTACTCGTTTGCTCCTCGTTTGTAAGACAAAATATTACTCGTCAACTTAAAATGATGAATAAATCTGACAATGTGCAGATATGATGGAAAGAAACAAATCCTACTGATATTACAAATGTATAAGTTTGTGAGTATGGATATTTGTTACTTTTTTACGAAAAAATTACTGGACGGATTTAGATGAAACTTTACAGTAATATAGGTATAACATCGGAATAACATAACGATACATGTTAATTAAGTTGGAAAAAAATCTGGCCTCTAAGAGCTATCTTGGTGTACGCTGCCTAAACCATTGAAGTTACACAAAGATGATGTACCGAAGGATTGTTTGTATGTTAAAAAAAATATTTATTTAAAATGATCTGTTACGAAACTTAATGTGGCAGACCACCACCACATTGCACGCCAGCGAAGCCACGGGCAAAAGCTAGTACTACTATTTTTGCCAAAGTAATATATGCGGTATGATATTTAAAAAAAAGAAAAAAAAACAAAGTAATAACAATTGGCTTTTGTTTTATTAATGGTAATTTTAACCATTTTAATTGTTAGAAATGTGATCAATACTTATAAGTTAAAAGTAATAAAGATTTGGATAAAAATATTGAAACAGATTTTTATAACATAAATTATGTCAACCAACTCAAGCTATAACCAAAACGACTACCAAAAGATTAATATTCAAACTAACAAATTGTTTTCTAAAAAGGTTTTATTTCATTGATAACCAAAAACAAAAAAAAATCAAACAATAAATTAAAGAGTAAACATGATTGACCCTGAACCAGTTAACAACACGCGCAAAAGAAGAACGTCTTATGGAGAATGTGGACTGATTCAAAAAATAACCATAGGTTTAGAGCATAAAGCTTCAAATAGATTGTAACATATTAAGTTGTAAATTATTTGACAGGTTAAACAATAAATTTATTCGTGAGAATAATACAAGAATCAGAAACGAAAAGTGAATAATTATGTATAATTTATTTATAACAATAGGTAACTGTATTATGCCCACGTACCTTGTGTTAGTATCCGATTCCGACATAATGATGTCCAAATGTTTGTAACCATCCGGTTTTAAATGGCGGTTTCACTTGAAAACACCCGCAATTCTTTAAACACTACTTTTAATTTACATTATGTAATTATAAATCACAGATTTTTATGTTAGTTTAAATGAATTTTATAACATTTGTGGTGCAAAAAAGCGTATATTCTGCCGGCGAGTTTACACAATACTGTCGGGGAATCGGGGCGGCAGAGCGGAGCGGCACCGAGCGCCGGACGGCCGCTATCCGGTCGGCGGAATGGCAACGTGAATCATTTTGTAAATCTGACAACGTTGCCTTTTCGTAGAAACCTATTGTGTTTATATTCTATGGTATGTATTTACTCTTTTCTTGACTTTTAGACCATTTTTAGACAATTTGTATTTAATAAATTTAAAAAGAAGGGTTACTTGTGCAAAATGTTAAATAGGTATACTAATTGTGCAAAAAAAATAATATTCTAGTATTTTTTAACCTAAATAAAACTTTTTTTTTTTTAAATCATGAAGATTTTAAAAAAAAAATCTTATCTCTTTCATAGTGAACATGTGGAGACCTTATGTAAATTCATGATTTGATTAACTCATTTTGAATTAATACACTATAATCATGTCTATCATTGGTTAGATTTAAGAAGTGATTAAATAAGTACCTACTTATTTACGACAATAGGTAAACGTAATTAACGTGTAATGCTCAGCTGCGACATTACTTTTCTCGCTTAGAAATTTATAGATATAATTTCTTTAATTACTCGATAACACCAAATTCTTTTGTATACACACATTAAAAGGGACTCGCACATAACAAGGTAATAACATTGTAGTTTTTTTGAAGACCTCTTTCGTGACACAAATAACTGTATTATCTTGTCTCCGCAGGGTCTTTAAAGAGCGTCAAGACTCAGAACAACAATTCATAGATCACACGAAGTATCGTCTCTAAAAATGCTAGAAAACGGGTTCAAATTTACGGTATGTTTGACATTTTTCCTTGTTATTTAAAGAAACTGAATGAATTCAACATTTAAAGCTTATGTATCTGGCTACGAGAAGTACCTTAGAATTTCGTTTATCTGTATACGTCACAACTATAATAAGCTATGCGTGGGTCTTCTTTAATGGTCCCAAGAACAGACTGCTGACTTTACTGCCGATCATTAGATAACCTAGATATTCTTGGGAGTATTTTATTGATATTTAGAAAAACAAACACATTGTGTACTGCAATATTTATTTAAATACTCTTTGGTACTGCGTCGGCACTGCTACTTACTTATAATTAGTTATTTTACAAATAAAATAAAATAAATACCTATTTATTATGTTATTCGTCTATATTTCATTGGTTCCATAATGAATAATAATAATAATTAGCTTATTTATTACTGTTAATTACTATTTTTTTAAATTATATGCATTTAACGGAACGGGTGACCACAATTTTTCAATATAATTGTGGTTAGCGAACCTGACCGCTGAGCCGAGGTCGTGGCTTGAGTTTCCACCTAGAGCTAATCCTTCATGTGTCTAAGAGGAAATAGATATGTACATTTGTAGTCTGATTACCATGACATAGGCTCAGCCTAGTTTTAGATTAGGCAGCCGTGTAGACGATGTGTCAGGTTCTCATTATTATTGTGGCCAAACGGTCATATGAAGACTCACGTTTTATTGAGAATTCGCCCGAAACTAACCTAAGTCCATAGTCTCCTATCAATAGTCACTATCTGAATCCGGGTGGGTGTCCCGCGGCTTGATAATGCCCAGTTTGGTAGCGAGTGCTGCTACATTGGCACGAACTTCCTCCTGTACTAAATTAAAAGACATTGCCAGAAGTGCAATGCCGAAGAGCAAGTACAAGGAGCATAGAGCAATGGAGTGGACTGCTGCAGCGGCGTCTTCGCTCGCCCCACGGTGGCTCTCGTCTGCTTCTTTCCGACGACCCTGGAGGAAAAGACAATTGAATCAACATGGCAATCTTTGCTTAACTAGGACTTGAAGTTGGTTTTATTTTCGACGTTTTAATCCATAATTAAAACCTTTTCAGTTTCCTTGTACTGTAATTAGGTGTGCAGTGTGGGAGAGATGTTTCGGAACGTATGGGTTACTGCAGTGATACCTCACATTAAATCGATGCAGTTCTTACGTCACTTTTCATGTTTTTCTTAAGTTGCCGGACTCTCTCTCTCTTTAATTCTAAGGCGGGAGACTGAAAGGGCAGCAGAACATTTATATATCTTGAGCTGTAGGTGTTCATGGACAGCGGTAGTCATTACCATAAAAAGTTTCGTCTGCACCTCGAAAGGAATTATTGTTTACTATTTTCTTCGTATGTTTCTTCCATAAATGTTGCAAGACTTCCATAAATATTTCAAGACCAAAATGACCAAATTGGGCCAGACATTCCTAAGTTTTAGTAGGACAAACAAACATCAATTGATTTTTATATATAAAAGAAGATGGGAACTGTACTTTACCTGTGCAGGAACGAAATCCCCAAACCCGATAGTGGTGAGGGTGATGAAACAGAAGTAGGCTGCGTCCAGATACGCCCAGGACTCCCATCGCTTAAACAGGAAGGTGCCTGCCACGATGTATGACGCGACCAGGAACACGCACAGCCAGATCGGTACTGGTTTTATCTAAATCGTGGCAGATTGAATTATTTGAATTGATGGATTGGTCTGTTGGTCTATTTAGTCAATTTTTTGGTTGCTAAGAGGTAGTTGTTTAATTTCACCGGTTTCTAAAAATCTGATCAACTTGAAACTTTGCACACTTCTCAAGGACCGATGACAAAGCGATAATTTGATAATAGTTTTATGAGTTTGTCACAGACTAAAAAATGAAAAATAAATAATAGCTTATTATTCTGTTAATAACTTAAATTTTATTATAATTGTATTTTGAGGCAATTCACTATGATTGATTGTTCGATCTTCTACTATTGTAATATCTCTTTGTCATTAAAGATTATTTTCTAGTTTTTAGTTCGATTAGCAATAAAAGCGTGTTTTTTTAGTTTTTTTAAACTATTACTTTTTTTCATTAATATTTTAGTACCTGTTCTTTCGCAACTATGTCCGACGATGGATGATAAATGTCAGATTGCCGGGAGCTCCATGCTAAAACAGAAAATAAATTGATCCACGTGATCAAGTAATCGTATTTAGCGGTTTTAGTTCTCTCTTTTACAAAGACGCGTTTTGTTCCACTGACATTCCGAAATATGTTTGCCAATAAAATTTACAAATATACATTCATATGCTGCCGAAAAAATTTTTCAACTTCAGGCTTGTCACTCTCGCGTTGCAAATCTTATATAAATCCATAGCTCAATAGTGATTACTGTACTACCTTGTGGTGGTCTACTTCGGCGAGGTACTGCGACAACTTCATCGCTCCAATCGTCTCTCTCCAACGATGGTGACTGCAAGAAAATATATAACAGATGTAAGAAAAAAAACAAACCTTAAACTTTTAAACTCAAACAGACAAGAAGATGCCATCCTTAACTTTTAGAATATTAGTGATTGCATCACTAAAAAAAAACTAGGTACTCAATAATAAAATGGTATTGTCATTCATTTTACAATCCAAGGTTTCAATTATTTAATTTCAATACTTACGTGTCTGTAATTCGGTCTGCTATCATCAACTGTATGCAATCTCCTCAGGGGTCTGGAGTGATGAGGTTGAGGAGGACGTTCATCAGGCCATCGCTGCTCGTAGTCATAGATGGCTGAACGTGCTCTCCGCTGGCGACGCTCCCATGGCTCCACTTGATCACGTTCATAGTATTCTGACCTACCACGCTCATTCCTGGTGGTGAATAAATGTATACAAAAGTATGAAAATAACAAGGTTAAGGAATGGTGACAATAATTTACGGTTACCATATAACATAAAACCTTCTTAGCCCTGTGTGAGATGGATAAGGATATTATCATAAATGATAATGGCATGTAATGCAATTTTAAAGAATCTGCACAATACATTTATAGCTTTGCGTCAAGAATTAAATATATTCTCCAGCTATAAAAAGTATGTATTATATAATAATAGAAAATAATTAATATAATATATCCTTTAAAAATCAGAGTAAGCAATGCTTATTTTCTTTATAACATCTAAGATATTTTCTTGACCATTTAAGCTTAGAGAGCTTAAATGGTCAATTTAAATGGTCAATTTAAGCTCTCTACGTTTAGTTAGACATCAAGTGTAAATTAGATTATCAAGTGTGCATATTTTGCCGCAGGAGACTTACGCCTTTGTTGGAGGCAACTGAAGTGATAGTGTGATCTTGTAAAAACCGATATAAAACAACTATTTAGTTGCTTTTCAACGAATTCGTAAAGTTATTAGAGACCCTGCAACCCTTTGTCTATATCACGGATTGGAAACTTCTGCTCATTTACCTCGTTTACTACAAGCAAAAACCTGCTGTAGGCTAAGCGGTTGCAGAATTGGCCCATCACATAAGCATTTAGCTTCGCTTGATGCGGTAACAAATATGCGTATGCTGCTCGTAAATTTAAATAAAAATTCTCGCTTTAGTACCTGTATTCACGTCTAGCCTTTCTTCCTCTGGGGTAATCAAAATCAAAGTCTTCGTCCTCTGGATCATACCCACGATCCCGCATACCGTATAGATCATCTCTCTCCCTATTTCTTTCTCTTTCCAAAGCCTTCTTCTCTTTATAATTTTCATAGTCAACGTCATGTAAATCATGCATTTCATACATATCCTTAGGTTCATCCTCAAAATATCGCTGATCATCAAAGTCTCGTCTTGCACCGTATTCGGGTTTTGCTTTAGCTGGTCTTGGCAAGGACTTGCTTCGTAACTCAGGCTTTGAAACCTTCATTTGATGGGTGTCTAAATCTTTCAATGCTGCTTCTAAATCTTGTAGCGGTAAAGATATTTTCGGGAACTCTTCTGAAAAGTTAAAACTATCTATATTACTGTTACACTGAATGAAATTAAATAAAGTAAATGACAGTATATTAAAACTGTGCACAGAAAGTGATGTCTGAGGCAATATGACCAGGCAATAAAATATTTTAATATGTAATTTAATACAACATGCACTTCTCCAAATTGAATGTGAGATAGATACCTTCTTCATCGTCATAAGGATCCCGACCTCTTTCATATTTCTCATACCGAACTGGAGAGTTCTCTTCTACGTCGTAATCTCTTGGACCTTTAAGTAAAAGTATGTTAATAATTGAGGGAACATCATAATTGTCTGCTTCGTGGTATTTTTTTTTGATTACTAGGATATCTGTGTAACATTTATAGGTGTTCGTAAAAAATATTTTATTTCATTATATTTTATTGATATTCATTCATATAATTGTTTCAAAATCTCCAAAAAACTTTATTATTTTCAAATACGCGAAATATAAATAACAATAAAATAATGATAATTGATAATGTAACCTCTGTGCACCTCCCTTATAGTATTTGTATCCCAAGGTTGACTAAAAGAGAATACCTTGGGCATGAAGTCCGCCGATGTACAAAGTGCATAAAGTCTAATAAATAAATAAATAAATAAATAAATAAATAAATAAAATAAAATAGCTAAATGTAATTGAGTTAAAAGTTGGAATGAACTAAACCCTGAATTTATACCTTTCTAATACTAAGGATCCCGAGTAAAACAAATTTAAGCAATACAGTTAAAAAGATATTTTATCTTCTTTACTTTTACCATATGGTCTTTCATATTTAGCGTGTTGCGGTGGCTGTGATCTGGTGGGGGGCAGAGTAGCAGGGTATGCTGATACTGGAATTGGCTGACGAGGTCTTCGGACGCGTCCACTGCTGTAACCACTATCACGGTATCTGTGTAAACAAAAAGCAATCTTCTGACCACTCCGTTATGTTTCAATTTAGATTGGCAATTGGATATTGTTTAAAAATTTAGAATATTTTGTGTTTTAGACAAAAGATATTGAATATTTTGAGTATGTTATCCATTATGCTTTACTTACACTTGGTTTAAGCTTAAAGATGTTTATAAATGTTATGGAATGGAGACCAAGTGGAATAAAACAGTCATCGACATCACTACGCTTACTTAGTATGGAGTAAATTAATCTTAGTTCTAAATTTTGCCCAAAAGGTTTAAAAAAAAAACATTCAGATTGCTATTAAGGGTACTGAGTTTTGTTTCTGAATTGCCTCAGAGAATTGTTTTAGAATTAATAGAATTCAGAATTTAATTGTCATTCTTGAGTAATTCGTCTTTTCTTTTGTTTCCATTTCAAATACAGAGAGTATTATTTTAACTTTAAAATGTGAGGAGGAATCCTTTGCTTGTCTGTGTTGTGATGTCATAAAAAAGGTGTTACATGTTTTAACCACGGCTTTTATTATGTGATTGATGTTATGAGTACCTGCAATCTGTATCAGAATGTGCTCTTTCTAGAGGGCGCGGCCGTCGCCGCGTCGAGGCACGGACACTGCCAGCACGTACTGAACGTCTGCAAAAAACATTGTTAAATAAATATACCAAACAAAGTTGATTACCTTACTAAAAAAACTAAAATAATTACAGGTCTGAGTGTAATTTATCTTAACCGACGCTGTTTGTGCTAACATATAAATAAAGATAATTTACGCATATGTGGTAAAGGTACTTTGTGGTATACAGCATAATTCTGGGATACTGGACCACCTAAACCCGTATGCACCTGACCGGTACGTATGGAAGCGACGACGCCCACCTATGTTGACTGTGCCTCTAGCCAGGACTAACTTACTTGAAGAATCATCCCTTACAAGAATTATTTATATTATTATAACGCTAACATAATATTTCGGACGTCTGACACACAACGCCATCTAGTCCCAAACTAAACAGAGTTTGTACTGTGGGTAGTAGACAACTGATATAATTACATATATATATACTTTTTTTGTTAATATATATATTTTTTTCCATATTAAGAGCCCGCCAAAGTGATGGAAAGCATGAATAGAATCCAAGAGTTGTGGTCACCATACTCATTGCAAATGCAAACAGTGCAGTATGGTGATCCACACTATGGCGGCCTTGTAAGATGCTTTTTCACACCCCGCTTGGGGACGTAAAAGGCATGACAGTCATCGTGACAGTTTAAGGCTTACACAGTTACCACGATAACTGTCACCCCTGCATCAATGGGCCTCCGGTCTCAAAATACTCATACTCAAGTCTCAAAATACATATTATACATAGAAAACACCCAAACTCCGAAACAAATAATTGCAGATCATCTAAAGATTTGGTCAGACCCACCGGGTGTCGAATCTGAGGCCTCATGCGCAGGTCAAAGTTCTCAAGTTATTGTTATCAGAAACAAAAACAAAATTGTGTTGTAGCTATTATAATGTTACTCTACTTTAGTTGACACCGTCTCTAGAATTGAAAATAACTGTAGAAACAAGGTTGGCTAAATAGTTATTAACTTTTTCTAGCACTGTTAATTTAAGAACATTTTATTTATTTATTTACAACTTTATGCAGAAATACATGCATCAGCAGACTTAATGCCTAAGGCATTTTCTGCCAGTCAACCGATTGCGCGATGCAGAGAAAAGATGTGGTAGGTGCATTTAAGACTAAGAAGTAATTGACAGAGGATTCAGTATATATAGACTAGTTTGACAATAAGAAAGCAAGTATACTTACATAAACACATAAATATATAACACATACATGTATAATACATATACATATAACTCATACATATCCGTGCATACATATTACCGCTATAAGATATAATAACTTAAACATTTTCTGTTTGAAGTTTGAGTTTTTTTTGTTAAAACGTCTCTTCGTAACCCTTTAGAGGGTACAGGCGTCATGTTATACTCAATGATTGTGTAAACAATCATACACATGTGATTGCAGCAACCACAACAGACTTGCTATCATTTATTAAAAAAAATCCATTGTATGTCTCTGAAAAACTTCACCAGAACATCACCACAATAGAAAGGGAGCATCTTGAAATACTACGATGCTCTTCTTAACCATCAGAGTTTTTTTATTTATTTTACAGTGACAAGTGAAAAATGTTACGTTACGTTACGTCACGCTATTCCAAATAATTTTAAAAATTCTAGTCAGATTTCATTCAAATTTAAATGGGACCACATGACAAGCATCAGCTTTTGAAATACAGTGGATCCTCGGTAATCCGGCCCCTGTCTAATCCGGACCCCCTGTAATACGACATTTATCAAACAATTTTCGCTAATGAAGATCGTGCATGATTGAACAAGTTACAACTTGTGCTCGACGCGTAGGTATTGTTTCAATTCCGATTGCTTCGTTTGAATTACACGTAGAACACGTAGTCAACGTGTGATAGCGGTGCAGCTTAGCGTGCGTTCATTGTTTGCTGTTTATTCATTGTGTATTACGTATACGTACCTAGTAATGTCGTCATAAACCCAGAAGACAACAACATATACAATCTTATCATTTGTCTGTAATTTATCGGATTACAAGGTACTCTTTTGTAAAAAAATCCGGGCTATAGGGGGTCTTAGGTAGTACTGTATAATCCGACAAATTCGATAGTCCGACACTGCCCTGCAAACCGTTTGTCGAATTACCGGGGGTCCACTGTGAAGAGTATCATTAAAATTGGTACAACTAGTAAAAAGTGAAATAACACACACAAAGAAAATACAGTCGAATTGAAAATATCCTCCTTTTTTGAAATCAGTTAAAAGGTCACCCATACCTTGACGAATGGTGATGCCGGTGGCGCCGCTTTGGTGGCCTTGTGCACACATAGCAACATACACGCCAGTACAGAAATCTGAAATTGTAGAAAAGTAATGTCTATAATGCAAAGTATTTAAAAACACATCATCACATCAACATTCCTTCAGCTTTTAACATTCCACTGTTTGACAAAGGCCTCTTCTTGGTAAGGATATTTTGGCCTACTGCACAACGCTGGCCAGACGGGTTGATATCATTTATTTTGCTCTGACTACTGCGTAATTCGTTCGCTAGGTCGCCTCTTACGATATCCACAGCATGAATAGGTATGGTGATACCCTGTATTTCTAATCCATCACCACGTGGAAGATTAAAAACCAATAAGTAATACGAATTTCACAATAACTCTTTAAAAAAGGAAAGAAATAGCGCCTACAGTTTTCTAATAGTGATAATTGCTTAAACACATATATTTTGCTATTATATTATATCAGGCGCTTTATATTTTTTGTAAATTAGCAAATTCTATACCTGAATGAAGAAGCCATCACGTCGCCGATATTTGATAAACATAGCAGCATTAATGGTATCCCCAAAATCGCGTAGAAGATGGTCACCACTTTGCCAGTTTGGGTTTTCGGTGCAATATGTCCATAACCTTGACAAAAAGAACACTAGATTTGGATTTTATACAATAAATGTGTTACCTGACGAAAAACTTTATGTGTATGCTTTGAAATATCTTTTAAAATGTATTTTACGTCAATACACAAATAAATCAATAGAAATTTCAAAGTTATGGACGTTGCCAGAATTATTTTCGGGGTTTGGTGCATCTTCATGCACACGTAACTGACTTTTTTTAATAAACAATTTAAAAATATCTATTTCGCTAAGTATTTTCTTTTCTACCAGGTGCAAGCGTTCTCAAGTTCTCCCGGCGCCGATTTTTACAGTTAAATCTTATGATGAAATATGACAAGTTTTAGGAACTTTTCCTAACACATAACAACAAACTGACAATTAACACTGAGAAAGCAATAAAACGATTGATAGATGTATTCTTTGGATAATATATGACAAGATACTATTTTAAGAAAATTGAGCAACGATAAAGATTGCAATGACTAATGTTCTAAATAAAGAAACTGGTTTAGATTCTGTGTTTTGATGATTCAAGTGGGTCACTTTTTATCTTGCTACCACTTTCATAATAATATTCATCAACAAATGTATGGTTTAAAAGATGTATTTGGATAATGTTTCTATCAGCATCGGTGGTTCAGTGGTAGAATGCTCGCCTGCCACGCGGGCGGCCCGGGTTCGATTCCCGGCCGATGCAATCTCTTTTTGATTTTTTTCTTTTTGTGATCAACATTTGTTACACCTATTGTGAATATTTAACCATTCGTTAATTTAACTATTACATTAGTTTGAAGTCGTTTTATTTTTGTTACAAGTACAACGTTGAGCAATAGTGACTGTAAGTGTTGAGAACTAACGCAACTTGGGGAATTACAAGTGTTTTGACAGAACTGGTTACTTTAATAGGTATTTGCTTGGTATTTGTTAGCACACCGGAACTACGTCACTGAATCTTGTAATAATATACATGTAATAACGTAGGCCCATAATATATTTCGAGTCATCTACTTTGGATAATTTTCCATTTAAAAATTATTTGCTAAAGAGAAACCCAAGCCTAACTGTGAACAAATAACCGCTTTTGGCATTTAATTGATTGAGAAATTATTATTTTTTGACAATTCTGTCAATTGTCTTTATTAATAATAATAAGAAAATATTGCCAAATTGATTAAAAATAAAGAAATTTCCTGCTAGGGACGCAGTCAATAAAAGAAAAATTAGGAGGTTTGGTTTTAATATAGAGCTTTATATACATATAGACTCGTATATATATTACTGTCATTACATTCAGACGTAACTGACAGATTCTTTTTTTTTAACAAACATGGTGGGCGAGAGCATTTCGGATATTTACACTGATTGTATCTATGTTAAAGCTTTGGAAGAAGGCTAAAAACTTTAACGATATGTTTCCTAAAGTAAAGAGTTTTGTAAAAACAGCTAAAAGAATCCAGTATATTTCAATCTATCACGGTACAAATCGACAGAATAACAGTTCCAGTTATACTGGACATAGGAATAAAGTATATTATATAATTCCAAACTAACATAAAAGATTTATTGTTGACATTTATAACCACAAAACGTGCCTTGACAACGACATCTCACGATTACACAATTTCCTCATTACCTTTGCTCGTGGGTGTTCAGCGTGCACTTGACTTCTATATAATTTTGACATCGAATACTGCACTTGGTCAAAACCATTAGGTCAAGTGAGGTGGGCAATATCGTTCTTGTATGTATGTGTTTCGTCCATGTGGTGACTGACGGATTAAATATATGGAGTATCACCACCGCTAGTCATCCTGTGGATGTCGTTAGAAGCGACTATTAGAGCAGAGCAATCTACGCAGGACAACGACACTGCAAAGAGAACTTGAAACAAATCCTATGCCAACCTGTCTGGATAGTGTGGTATAATCATCATCAACATCATCATGATCAACCGGAAGACGTGCACTGCTGAACATAGGCCTCCCCCTAGAATGCCACGCCGTACGGTTGGACGCCCACTGCATCCATCGGCTCCGAGTACGTCGGCGGTCCATCTAGAGGGCGGCCTACCTACGCTTCGTCTGCCGGTACGTGATCGCCACTCGAGAGCCTTTCTTCCCCAACGGTTGTCGGTTCTACGAGCGATGTGGCCTGCCCATTGCCACTTCAACATGCTTATTCGAAGAGCAATATCGGTAACCTTAGTTTTCTTGCGGATATCCTCGTTCCGGATCCTATCACGCAAGGAAATGCCGAGCATAGCCCTTTCCATAGCTCGTTGAGCGACTTTGAGCTTCTCCATGCAACTTACTTTGCCTTACTGCAACTTTAATTACGTGATGCAAGATTAGTAATAACTACATAGTTCGGCGTACCTCCGTTAGATGGTGTTGATGAATGTTTTAGTTATTTATATGATTGTTTTTTATTACTTAATAGACTACCATACCCACTGTTAGTCACGATAATGATGTAGTAAACAAACCCGGAATATAAAATGCTGTATTTAATTGGTATGTTAAAACTTTTTGCTCTATTAGATTTATCCCTTCCGTGTTTGTTTCGATTAAAAATTGAGTCATGACTGAGAAAATAAGGAATTATTGACATCCGAAATCCGGTAATGGAATATTTTAATCAATTATTGACGTTGGAGTGAAATACGAATACACCGAAACTTCGTGAAACTCCTCAACGTTAACTAATTAAAACAAAAGCAGAAAATCTTACTGGGGGAATGTCTGTACTGTACTGTACTGGGTGTTCTTTGTGTTCGTTTCTTGTAATTGTGTTTGTAAAGTCCACAACAAAGGGTTTATACTCAGTGCGGGCATTGTCTTTTACAATTTAAAACAAAAATGTAGTCGTACTTTAAACTTACAATCCAGTGATTTTATAACATTTACACATCCAGTGTCACTTTCACAATTAACATGAATCTACCGACAGATCGTAGGATAATCATCAAGTCATATTAAATAGACAATAGATCGTGACAAAGTAAATACATCCTACCCGAAAAGTTCGTTTTGTATTCAGTCAAAAATAAACAGTAATAATAATAATTATGGTACAAAAAATGTATTACAGTGAAAAATGTGTAAAAGCTGAATAACATTAAAGATCGATATACAAAGTCAATTTAAAAATTCAAATCCAAGATCTAAGAAAAGTACATTTAGAAAAAATATGAATTTACATAACAACTAACTAGTATAGTATAATTAATTATTAAGCAGGTAACTTAGACAAACATTTTTATTCATACGACATTCGTGATATGTCTATTTAATGAAACGAAATTAATAAAATCTTCACACATCTCAAGCAGGGCAGTCTGATTCCAAACTAGGCAAAGCCTGTGCTATGGTAACCAGACTATTGACAAACATACGAGTACTTATATATTTCTAAATACATACATATTATAGATAAATTACACTTTTGGGGCGTGAAAAAGTATCTGACTAGGCCGCCATAGTGTGGGTCGCCATACTCCTAAACACCTAAACTCAATAAATGATCGTGCTCGACGCTCAGATTTGTCTAGAAGGATAAGAAGAGTGAGAATCAAACCCACTACCTCTGGTCTAGCAGTCAGGATCGCTAATCACTAGACTAACAGACCAGTCAAACCGAGTACTCGAACTACTATCATTATCATAGCAATCAATTCAATCATTTAAAGATTTTTCGCTTGGCTCCTTTCTCTAAGACATAATTTCATACAGGTATTTAAAGAAAATAAATTTAGGACGACAATGTCGGAAAATATATTAAATATTTATCATTTTCTACAATAAGCTATAAATAAAACAAGGATTCATAAATTCATGAGGATTCATAAATCAATAAATGAAAATATTCTATTTCACTTTGATATATGTATCATTTCAACAGCCTGTTATAGTCCACTGCTGGACATAGGCCACTCCTTAGCAAGGAGGTTTTGGCCTACTATAGCCCGCTGGCCAGACGTATTTAAAGGGTTTGTTTCAAGTTTTTCTTCTCTTTGTAGTCATATTTTCCTAAATAGTTTATTCTGCTAGTCGCTTCTTACGACACCCACGGGATGAATAGGGGTGGTAACACTATGTATTCTTAATCGATCACCACACGGACGATATACCTTATATAAATAAAGTAATCAAATGAAGTCATCGTCTTTTGACAAAACAACATCGCGTCAACAAACACGTCGCAAAAACAAATATTTTGGTTTACTAGTTGAGGCAAATTGAAGCCGACACCAACCTAGACTGGAAAAAAGACTGTGAGGAAAAAACAAAAAGGTAAGCCGCCTAATGGACCCAAATTAGTATTAGTTCAAGAGCACCAAAGGCGTTGGTCCATCTCTGGATTTGAATGAATACAATTTTATTTCTCATATTAAAATGAAACCTTTTTTGACTAACCTATTTATAAATATTTTAAAGGTGTGGTTTATGAAAAACTAAAGTAATTGTAGGTTAAAATAAGTATATTTAGTCAAAACTAGCGTATTTTACGTGTTATTAGCATCGTGACCGACAAAATTGAATCTGACATAATTATCTATGATCGGACTTATTACGTAGGTACATATAATATCATTTTTTTGTGAAATCGAAATGATTTCCGTCCTAATCCAACGGATACCACCGAGGTCACCTTCTTACAACCTCCTGGTGTGAATAATAGATACAATAATATATGTAACGAAGATATATAAAGTCTATGGAATACATAAGACCAATCAAAAGCGCCAGCATCCGTGTTGTCGTGTTTCGTTGGTAAGTGTGAGACTGTCGTGGTAACTGTGTAAGCTTTACACTGTCACGATGACTGTCATGCCTTTTACGTCCCCAAGCGGGGTGTGAAAAAGCATCTCATAAGGCCGCTATAGTGTGGGTCACTATACTGCATTGTCTGCATTTGCAATGAGGATGGTGACCACAACTCTTGGATTCTATTCTTCCTTTCCATCAGGCAGTGTAGAGTCACTTTGGCAGGCTCTTAATATAGAAAAAAAAATTTAACACTTGCCAGCGTTTTTAGATTTCAAGAAATACTTTTTTCTTACCAGAGTACATTTTTATAGACACTTTTTTTAGAGATGGTATATATATATGTATACATTGTCCGTGTTGTAACGGATTAAGAATACATAGTGTTACCACCCCTATTCATCCCGTGGGCGTCGTAAAAGGTGACTAAGGGAACAAAGTACACAAGACAACATCATTACAAAGAGAAGGAAAACTTGAAACAATCCCTATTCCAACCCGTCTGGCCAGCGTGGTATATAGTATAGTAGTGGTATGTATGCTATGGTATATAGTAGGCCAAAACCTCCTTGCTAAGGAGAGGTCTATGTCCAGCAGTGGATTGTAAAAGGCTGTTGATGTTGATGATATGTATATAGATGGATGGTAGTCTGTAAGAGAATGCCATGGCATTAAGTCTGCCATTGTACATGTAATGCATAAAGATATTAAATAAATAATTAAGGAGTAAGGTGTCTATTTTATGTGTTTTTACCGCCAAACTTCGTAATGCGCGAACCGATTCGGAATTTTTTTAAGTCCAACGTCTCATTTAAATTTGGTAGATTTTTCTTTTTTTTAAGACAACACCTGCACTAGGAATAAATCCTGTGTCGCGGGAGGATTTTACCCTGAACTCAGAACAACAATTTGTGGATCACAAAAAGTGTTTTCTCATGTAGGGTTTGAACCCAGAACACTCAGTGCAGTAGAGAGTGGCGTCGCAACCACTTAAAACACTAGGCCGACTGTGCAGTTACTCATTTCATACACAAAAGCTTACATCACACGTGTTATCCTTAGTTGCAGACATCCATAGAGTCACTTCATATATCCAACTACTCGTTTACAATCTACACCATAAAAAGAGGCTTGCCAGTCGCCATCGCATCAGTGAACCCTGTGTCCACCACATAAGTTTAATTATCTTGAAAACAATGCAAAATGTACTACAATTGGTTTGTTGATATCTAATAGCCTGATAAAGAAACAATAGCGGTTGTTATTTTCGACCTTCGTGATTCCCAGCTGCGTATGCGCAGGTGAGAATTTAATTGCGATATCCATGAACTACAGTCCAGTAAATTGGAGGATATTTTTTGTAATTTTAATCTTATTAAGTCCTAATTGACTGGAAATTTTTTGTCACCTTGGTTGTGGTTTATAATTCTGACGGCTACGTTAGATGTCATGGGTTTGTTTACTTAACATGGCGTTCTCTGAGGTCGTGATAATGCCGAAGCTTTCCTACTAAACATTTTGATTTATTTGATTTCCCTATTTATAATATAAACTAAGTTCTTAATTTCCAGTATTCGTATCACTGCAGGTAAAATACACAATAGGCTTTTGAGGCTTACTCCAGAAGCTTTTAGTCTTCAGTATATATATAGTTATAAACTTCAAGTTCAGTTTAAGGCTTAATTATATACTCCTCTGTGTGAGTAATTCATTCGTACATATGTATGTAAATCTAACCCCCTAGTAAACTTGATATTCTACTGACGTAAATGTTTCTAGAAAACTAATCTCTGATGTATAGGAATGACGCCATCTCAACATTAAATCACGAGGTTAAAACAAAATAATAGAAGACAATAGAGCCCTTAGCGATTGTAGAAAGAGATTCGACGTGAAACATTTAAGCCAGGCATTCTGATCTACTATGACGTAAGGTAGTCAAAAATGATGAAAGAAAGAAATTTCTCAACAATGCGAAACAATATTGGCAAACATACACCTGAAATATGTTCAGGATCTGGAAATACAGTTAGAGGGTCTTCCAGCGCTATTATCAGTCTTAAAATTAAAAATAAAACAAGTATAGTGGCTCTCCATATATATTTGTTTATTTTATTTTTTTTATTTTTTGACAACATTAATTTTATGAGTTTTAATCCCATGTACCATGTCAACTTTTGTTCTATTCAAGACTAAGTGTTTATATACACTATTGTTATATTGTCATACTGCTCGCAAAACTCAAATTACTTGGAAAAATATGTAAAAAAAAAGATAAAAATGTTGTTTATTTCTTAAAAAACCTTGAACATAAGAGATTTGCATTCCGAATAATATCAAACAGTGCCTAAAGGTCTTTTGTCTCGGTGACCTATGGCCATATGAGGAGTCTTTTATTAGAAAAGTTCCTTCGATAGAACTCCTTGTCTTTGGTCTGATTTAGAAGGCAATAGTGATTGTGGGCGGTGACCTTCAACTCTAAGCGCGAAACTTTACAAAATGGTGGCCCTATAATGACGCTCTGCTCTGATTCCAACAATTAATTCTATTGACGCTGACCAAGTTTGAGAAACTAAAATAATAATTGTGTGTTACTAGTAATAAAAATAACTTCATGTATGTCATATATGGCCATTTGGTCCCTAATAAAGTACTCGTACTATGTCAGGCTCCTTACACATACCCACTTATATATTTCTAAATCGATATATGTTATAGATATGTAAATGACACTAAGGCAAAGGCTATATTACTTGTTACACAATTATTTCTTAAGACACATAATTGTGAAATGAGACACACTCGGGAGTGGGAACTCACACCTCAAACTCGTAAATCAATGACCTAGAACTTAGCAGTCAGGATGACTAACGACCAGACGATCAAGATAGCTGGGATTGACTGGTCTACGTTCAGCAGTAGACTGCTATAGGATATTCGATTGATTTGTTGATAAACTGTTATTGGCTGACGGAAATTTAAATATTTATTTTAGCGAATATAACTAAAAAATTCTATATTAGGTTTATAAAACGTATTGATACTGAAACTTTTCGCATTTATTCAATTTTTTTACATTCTAACTTCAACAATCATAGTAAGGGCAAGGATTTGACATCCTGGGCCCCTCTCATTGTGTTAAAAGGCAACAGGCTCATTACTATGGTACCTTGGTAGTACCTACATATGTAAAAACAGAAAAAAATACATTTTTTATGGAAAATAGGTTAATAAGAAGATGAATCGCTTAATGTTAAAGAACTATCACAGCTCATGAGCACTTGCAACACTGCCGCTCTATGAACATCCCTAGAAGGGGTTTCGGTCTTCGGCAACTTTCCTCACTCAGTGAAGCGACAAAAGAATTGTTAACACCGGTTATCTGTAAGGACATAGTGTCACTCCAATAGAGTCAACCTATTTGTAACGAAACATGGTTTTATCACAAAGAAAACAGTCATCTGCTTAATACTATACTGTACTCGCGTTGTTTTTATACCATCAAATAAGCCAGTGTTGTCGCTTTTTAAAAAAAAAGAACTTTTCTCTGATTTGTTTCAGCATTTCTTCTCAGAGTGAGCCTTAGACCACCAGCGCCTTCTAGCTATAAAATCCACAGACAATGTCTTACAGACAAATATCATTTATCATTTACCAAACAAAAAAAAACATTTAAGTTTTGTTTTTTATAAGCGATTGTGATTTTAGAAACATTTTAGCGGCCCGGAGCATGCGCATGCTGGCCAGTGCAACTGAAATCGGTCTGCTCAGCCGCACAACGTGCAGTTACATAACAGAGAGCCGACTGAACGCGCGCTCCAAACGAACCGACAAACATTTTTGTTAGTGGTGATTAATTATTAATTAATAGGTTACAAGTACAACAAATATTATAGTGAGAAGTCTGAAACTTAAAATGAACTTAGGTGTGTATTTTTTTTATTTTTTTATTTTTTATATTTACTACTTTTTAGTTAATTTGTTTATTTTTTCTTTTACAATCTCTAAATTATATAAAATTCACAAATAATATACAAAATAAACGGTTTTTGTTAGTTTTAAATATTTTTCTAAGTGATACATACAATAAATGTGTACTTAATTAACTTAAAGTGAATTTCATAGACAAAGAAAATTTTCAAAGCGAGTCCATGAATTTCACATTACAAAAAAACATTAAATAAAAGTCAATGTAACTATATACACAGGTTGTTACAAAACAATATTATTTTATTATAGGGTTTTACAGTAGATCCTGTAGAAATATTAAGTGCAAACCAACTCATTTAAAATTTATGATTTGAATACAGGAATCTCGTTTTAAAAACTGATAATATGAGCTTAAGTAACCATGCATATGAAATTATAATAATTCACATCAACAAGTTTTAACAGTCCACTGCTGGACATAAGCCTCTCTTTCGGCAGTTGTAATGTTTAATAAATCAAAACCATTTATACATGAAAATTCAATGTCACAATTTAAAATAAATTAAAAAACAGCTGTCGTACATATAACTGATATAATAATATTTGACCAGAAAGAAATTTCTGGTCAAATTTTAAAAGTGTGTACACAGAATGTGATACACAACTTACATCTGTAGTTACTCACACAAACTCACAAGACAAAACTTGATGGTGTTAATAAAAAATAAAACCGCACCATTTTTCCCTGTTTTTGTAACGAATTTTTCATTGATGCACCTTCCCTAGCTTAATAATATATAGCTTAGAACCTTCCTCGATAAGTGGACTATCTAACACTTAAATCTTTTTTAAATCGATACAGTAGTTTCTTAGATTTAACCAAACAAACTCTTCGGCTTTATAATATTCGTATAGATTTACGAAACCCGTACAGCCACCTACAGTCTTATCATCTAATCAAATAAAGACCTATGTGTACAAACGAACCAAATACAAAACCTGTATGCTTAAAAATGGTTATAAGACCTTTGTCAATTAGATGAATTTACATTTGTTACACACGCCTAGACCATAAGACAAGTTATTACACTACTTTACGCTATTACTAAATGTAAATTTGCGCTATTTATTTTGTAAAATAATTTCACCCGTGGAGAAATGAATTAATTAGTTTGAAATGAAAAGTATGAATTAAAAGTAGTATGTGTTGTCGACACAAAAATTGTGTGTTAATGGTTATAAAAATAAAACAGGCTCCATACCTAGTCTTGCCATAAATATTGTAATAAAGAAAAAAGAAAATTGTTAACTGCAAATAACATTTATTACTTTTACAGTGTGTCAGTTTAATACATAAATATAAAACAATTAAAAATATAAAAAGCTTATTCGAAGTGGTCTCCATTGGCTGCAATACAGTCCTTTAAACGATGAGGCCAGTTATCAATAGAAGCACGCACTCTTTCCATGGGAAAATTCTTCACTGCCAATCGTATAGATTGTTTTAGGGACTCCAAATTATCATGGCGTTTAGAGCAAGCTGTACTCTCTAAAACTGACCACAAATCATAATCCAGCGGATTAAGATCGGGACTAGACGACGGCCAGTCTTCAGCTCTGATGAAGTCCGAAACGTTCGATTCCAACCAAGACTGCGTGGACCGAGCTTTATGACCCGGCGCCGAGTCTTGCTGGAAGGACCATACTTGGTTATTGAACATGGTGATGTTAAGGGGCTTAACTACCTTCTCAAGAATGGTATCTTGATACACTTGTGCCGATGTTTTGATACCTTTTTCACAAAAATATGGCTCAGTCACTCCTTCATAGCTAACACCCCACCAAACCATCACTGAAGTCGGATAATGTCCACGTTGCACTCTGTCGACTAATTGGGAAGCTTCCTTAGAGCTTTGAGCATAAATACGGTCATTTTGTTTGTTAAAATGTTGCTCAATTGTAAAAATTTTCTCATCCGTAAACAAAATTTTTCTGTGACCTCCCTTTGCGTACCGCTTCAGTAGTTGTTTCGATTTTACCACCCTATTCTTCTTTAAATTATCAGTTAAGAAATGGCCAGTGCGTCTCTTATAGGCTGCAAGTCCTAAGTCATCTTTTAAAATACGCGACATGGTTCTAGGTGCTATCTTCATTTCCCGAGATAAAATCTTTTGCTTTCGGACAGGATTTCTTCGAATTCTTTCCCTTACTGCTTTGACCACCTTTTTCGTACGAACACTACGTGGACGGCCAGATCTTTTTCTGTCACAAACAGAGGAGGTCTCATTGTACCTATTAATAGCCCGGTACACAAACATTTTACTAATACCAAGTGTATGGAGAGTTTTAAAAATTGCATTTGGCTCCATACCTACTTTGTGTAATGCTATCACAGCGATTCGGTTCTCTTTATCACCCCACACCATTTTAATATCGCAAAATATTTTACAATGTATTGGCGCCAAAATGAGAAAACACAATGAACAATCGTATAAAAATGACAGATTCGAAATTCAAATGTAATATTTTTTTATAATTAAGTGTAACAGTATTTATGGCCAGACTAAGTATATGTTGATTTGTCTATGCGCGGGTAGTTTTTACAATGATAGTTCAAATCATACTGGTTTACAAACAAAATATTTATCGATCTCGAGTTTCTATTACTTAAAATAATATTAATACAATAATAATACAAAAAATACATATTTTATCAATTTATTTTTTGGTGACCCAGATTATTGACTACTAAACCAAAAGTCGTGGGTTCGATACCCACCCAGGGCAAAAAGTTGTGGAATGAATACGATTTGTTCTGTCTGGGTGAAATTTATCTATAACATGCATGTATTTAGAAATATATAAGTATGTTTATCAGAACTCTGGTTACCATAACACAGGCTCTGCTTAATATGGAGGCAGACAGCCGTGTATGAAAATTGTTAGGTCACTAATATTATTATTTTTTAGTATGACTAATGTAATAGTCATTATAAATGTCCCATTTCCACCTGTGGACCAATACCAGTTGTAGCACCAATACCAGTTGTAGCACAAACTACTCTTATTTGATTACGTAGGTAGTTACAATTCAGTTTAGTAAGATCTAGTTTAACGTAATTTCTTAATTTACTTTTATTTTACCTCGTTTGGTAACAAAATAGTAATAGTTGAGTTTATGATCCGTTCTGTATTTCTGTACTAGGTATTTAGACTGATAGATTTTAATTCAAGTAGGTTGTGGACGGTAGAAGTCGATAGAAGACGGTAGAAGACGATAGATTTTAATTCAAGTAGGTTGTAGACGGTAGAAGTCGATAGAAGACGGTAGAAGACGATAGATTTTAATTCAAGTAGGTTGTAGATGGTAGAAGTCGATAGAAGACGGTAGAAGACGATAGATTTTAATTCAAGTAGGTTGTAGACGATAGAAGTCGATAGAAGACGGTAGGAGACGATAGATTTTAATTCAAGTAGGTTGTAGACGGTAGAAGTCTTGTCAATTTTTAGTAGGTTTTATAACTATTATAATATATTTTCAAGTTTTCCTTTAAAATTAATGTTACGTACTACGAACTTTGCTTCCTTAGCCGAAACTTACACACAGTATCCTACTAATATTATAAAAGCGAAAGTTTGTATGGATGTTTGTTAGTCATTCACGAAAAAACGACTTGACAGATTTGGATGAAACTTTACAGTAATATAGGTTATACATCAGAATAACATATAGGCTACAATGTATAATGATTTTATGTAATTTTGGTCGTAATATAACGATATATGTCAATTAAGTGGGAAAAAACTGACCCCTGAGAGTTGTTTTGGCGTACGCTGTCTAAACCATTGAAGTTACACATAGATGATGCACCTAAAGATTGTTTATATGTTGTTGTAACCAAACTTAATATGGCACACCAAATTCCACGTAAGCGAAGCCGCAGACAAAAACTAGTTCCATATATTTAATCCGTCACTATACGGAAAAGGCAATTAGTCAAACTCATAAAAACCTGGCTAGATGAAAAACTATTCGTGTACCTACTCATAGCACTACCTGAACTACTTACTACCCAGATTTCTAATTTTCATATGCTTAATGTCACGTACGAATCTAACGATACCTAAAACACCAAAATCTATCAAGGCGTTTAGGCTACAGCGCGCCTCAAATACAGATCCATGCATACGAACACACATGCATTCGAGAAATATACCTCTCCTTCTGACACAATTCGGTAAAAAATAGGATTACATACACCAACAGCCTTTAGCAGACTTTTGTGTATATCCCTCTTCTTAAAAAGAAAGTTTTGGTCTATTATACCACTGTGTCAAGTTTTCTTCTCTTTACCGCGCTGTTGCCCTCCGTACTTTACTTGCATAGTCGGCCCTTCCATAACTCATGAGACGAATTGGGGTGATGAATACTCCGTATTCTTAATCCATCAACACACGGAGACCTTCCTAGACTGTAAAAACCTACTCAGTTGCATTTAAAACAACATTCTCCTTAACCTGCTTTTAAATAGGCGTACAAAATACACACCTAATGTTTAATAGATAATGAAGAAATCTATTCACGATGAACACAGTTTTGGTTTTAACATGAAGCAAAGTTGTTCCATGTTTTTGATAACCAGTAGTCGATATTTGTAAATTCCACGGCCCTAGAACCGTCAGCGATGTGTAGTTTGTTTTCAATATATAAGCATGAATCACCGCGATTTAATAAGCGTTAGAATTCTGCCTATTGTGTGGATATTATGTCATATAATTATTGAATCGATATACATTAGCTAGGGACAACTATTATGTGGTTTTTAAAACACGTTACGCAAGCTTGTGAGATGATAGTAACTCATATTTGTGTGTCACAACGCTCATGATCTCGTCAATAGGAGATTTTTACGTTTCTGAAACTAAAGTTCAATAAATTCAAAATATAATCAAATATTCTGAATCCAATTGACACACCAATGAATATAATAATAACACAGTAAGTAAGCAGAACTTGTACTATCACAACTAGATTGACTGACAGAACACTATATATTATACATAAAAAACACCCAAACTCCGAAACAAATATTTACAAACCATACAAACATTTGATGCGACCCGGGATTCGCATTCGAGACCTCATGCACAGCAGTCGCGTACGCTACAGCTGCTCTACCGAGGCAGTCTATATCACACACTAATTATTACTGTTCAAAAGTAGACAGGATCAAATAACCAAACTGCTGATAATCATAATAATATCTTTAGAAATAAATTATAGATGAATTAAACAGTACAAACGATCGAGCTCAACACACGATTTTTTCTGGGTGGGAAACAAAACCCCCCACGTCTGGTGTACTAGTCAGTATGACTAACCACTAAACTAACAGGGCCGTTAAATCTCTAATCATCTTTTAAACGAGATTTAATCTCGAGTAGTTTTAATTCACTTCTTATTTAAAGTAATCGAACCTCTTTGCAAAAACATGTAACAAGGCGATTTATACACGAACTCCACACGCTGAAGGTATTATACAGTAAAATTATATGTCCATAACCTGTTAATTGGTGTGTAAATTGGCGTAATACAAACACGTAACACGCGCTTGAATTAAGTGGATACCAAACTGATTACATGATGAATTGCGTAAACGAGAGATTTTTACTTTAAAATCTGCATACTTAGGTGTTAGATTATAATTACTATTTTGATTGGTCTGACAGAAAAAGTATATTCGGCAAAAACTTTTACCAATTTAACTACAGGAATACGACCTTCACCTATTTGAGCATTTTTTTTGTCAAACGAGTTGACTAGTCACCTAACAGTAAATAACTACTCCCACCCCAATGGTTCGGGCAGGAAATTCAAGGGGCAGGAATATGTGTGTTACTGTCTTTTTAATTTACCTTTAAAAATATTTGAGAAGAGAGATTTTGGGATCTAGTCACTTACACAAAAGCAACCAGTGACATTTTTTAGAGTCGCCGACATATATCGAAAAGCACAAAGCTATTTAATATTGTAAGATGTGTTTTTTATATGTAAATTACTTAGATCATTGTGTCACTGTTTGTTTCAAGTTTTCCTTCTACTATTTGCAGCACTTTTATTCTGTGTTTGCTCCCTTAGTTGCCTCTTTCCTCCCTGTCACCTGGTGATACGCTGTATACTTAATCCATTACTACGCATGATGACTACACTACAAAGAGAAAGACAATCCGTCTGGTCAAAGTGGTATAGCAGGCTAAAACCTCCTTCTTAAGAGCTCTATGTCCAGTGGATTTTTATAGATTGTTAGTGATATTTCTTATTTTTTTGTATTACAGGAACGTTTTGGTGTGTGCTTGTGGTGGTGGCTAGAAGCAGTGCGGACCAGTGGCGATGGCCAGAGGCAGCCTCAGTGCGCATCGATACCAAAATAGGATTCATTGAAAATGATCACACGAATAGCAAGTAAGTTTTTACGCAGTTTTTCTCTCATTCCTTTAGAACAGAAGGTTTTCTCTAGACGAAAGTATAATTATATCAAAGGAAACTAGCATGCCATAAAAAACATTATAAATTAAGCTAATTTCGGACATTTTCTGGGCCATTTATGTAGAATGTGTACACATATCTTTCGAGTTCGTAAACTATTCCATTGTCTATCGTGGCGCTGAATAGATTTACAATACAGGTAAATTAGACGAAGTAGAATCCTTTTGGCAGGCTTTTTATAATATAATATACCTATACCTAATAATACACCTTTACCATTCAATAATAAAGTCCATTATAAGAACTAAAACTATCGATAAATCAGTACCATTTTACATCACGTCCGGTACTTAGTAAGCACTTTCCATTGTAAGAAGGAGTTTTGTACGACTTCAATAATATTAATAGGATGCTATGAGTCGTTTGATTTATTACATCTCTTAAAATGTGCAGTAAATGTATAGGAAGCCGAATTTTAAGATAATCCAAAGATTTTTTTTTTTTAAAATTCCAAGTTTTGTGACTTAGGTACCCTGCATTTTCTATATAAGGATGATAAATATAATGATTCGCTGTTATTGTAATAGATAATTGAATAATTGGTATTTGAGTACCAGAACTTACGATAGTTAGTATACTAAATACATCACAATTCAACTACCTTTGTTCCTTTTAAAAGCATTACATTCCCAGGGTGGTTTTATGTAGACTAGGGTTCGAGAGAAAAAAAAAGCCATATATAATCAAATAACATTGCGCTAATCACAAATGAATCAAGAAAAAAGCAAAAATAATGAACAAGATATAATAAAATTAAGGTTCCAGGTTATTCGTAGATGCCATTGTTTTTATAATTAGTTTTGTTGAAACAGAATTGAAAACCAATAATTTGTAAAGTTGTATCAGAACTTAGACGCAGTAGTTGCGAAAAAAGTTGAGTTTTGGACTGTAAAAAGTGTAAAGCCTCGCCCTCATAGACGGTTGTTCTATATGAAATGGCCGAAGGTTTTATGTAAAATACGAATATTAATAACATATAACAGTTATTTTATTAGTAATAAGCAAAGAAATTATCATTTATTACAGTTATTGCAGGTGCTATATTTCAAAACGAGCTTTGCTAACCTACCGACAATAACTATTAAATATTCTGAGCGAATTAGTCTAAATGCTTTCTGTAATTTTGATATTTAATTATGTAGAAAACTACGCTTAATACAGTCTGAAAATTAGAATCATGGATATATGAAGGCGAATGAAGATTACTGATATATCTAATGAATTAGGAAGTAAAAAAAAACACAGCAGACGTCGACAAGTTCAGTACAGGGCGACCACCACTGGACTCATAAAGATAACAGGCAGAAAGTGGGTTTCTGCAACTTCTAAACATACTCATAGAAGAAGAAATAATGAATAGAAGAATATGACATCATGATATAGTCTTAACTGACATTTAAAGATTTGAGATTATATTAAAAACAACTACACCTACAACCTTTGTACTGTGTTAGGTTTCGACGAGGTGATACTAACCGTAGTTATTTTGACTGCATCATTAAGTTGGATCAGATCACCATTTTCATTGATGCTATTCATACTTATACATTTTTAAACACGCAGGTAATGGAACTCGCGACTACGGCTTTGCAGTTAGAATCTCTAGAGCAAGAGGCCCATTGCGCTTCTTTCATAGGCAAACATTTTTTTTTATAACATTAAAAGAACTGAGAGAAGAAGACAGAAGAAACAGATACTGTTAATATTAAATAATAAATTATTACACGGTATTACGGTAATAGAAAGAGAACCGAAACTTTCTTACTAAGAAGAGACCTGGTATACTACTACTATACTATAGATATCTATATAACCTTGGTTCCCCCAAGGTTATATAGATATATATATAACCTTGAAGAAGGCCCATGTAACCTTAGGGGAGGCCTATGTCCAGCAGTGGACATCTTTTGCCTTAGGAGAAGAAGAAGATATATTTCTAACAGTGGATTAGAAAAGGTTATTGATGTAAAGTGTGTTGATGGTGTTAATATATGTATGTATAATTAAAATCGATACAAATTATTTTTTAAGATAATATAAATATAGTGAAGAGAACTGTAAAAACATGGTTTTATGATAAATCCAATAAAAAATTTGTAGCTTATAAAGTTTAAAGGAAATTTGATCCTTCAAAGTAGGTCAAGGTCGAATTCAAAAGGACAAGCTTATTAAAAAAGTAGAACCGACTTCAAAGAAAAGATAAAAAAATATTAAAAATAGAAAAATTATGACATATCTAATTGCAATCTAAAATAAGTGCAACCCTCAATTTAACAGGTAAAATTGTAATTTCAATAGATACCTCCTAGTCTGTTTGAAGCCGGTGCAAATCCCAATGCATATTAAGTAAGAATACTTGTCTAAGTCAACTTTAGACATATCAGTTCAATAAAGAATTAGAAACTCAATATAACGCCACTGAATCATGGTGGACCACTGTCATTGTTTTAAGGGTCGTCTGTCTCCGAAATTCATCATCAGACTTATGTGACATTCAAATGGGACCATTTCGGCGTATACCCCTTTCGAACAAATTTGTAAATCCGTTTATTTATGACGTAATTATGCCCTAACATACACAATTGAGAACCTCTTCCTTTTTGAAGTCGGTTAATAAAATAAATCCTTTCGCTATAGTTTTCTCATTTTACAATTGATTTAGTAATAACACTGTTTACGAGCTTTTGTTAATGACCTACATAATTAAGTTTTATTATTTTGACCTAGATGAATCACGGGGATTATTTTCGTCCATTTATGTTGACTGTGACCCTCGGTAAATGCGATTTCATCGAAACCTTGGCGCCATCTTGAGTATACCATATAAGTCAAGTTTTAGTTTCGAATACATAGATTATGTAAATAATTTCTAGAATGCACTTGGAATATACAAATAAATATGTTAACAATAAACATGTAAGATTGATATTAGATTAGCCTGTTAATATGAGGGTTAGTGACACTCACTGCTAAGCCAAAGGTCGAGGCTTCGATTCCCATCCAAGTTGATCAGCAGTTTATTAGCACAGTCCACACTGTCAGCTCTGCATAGGAACAAAACGGCTGTCAAGTTATTAGCTATACATTATGCTATAATCTGTGGCCACTGCACGATTAGCCTAATGGCTTAAGCGGTCGCCACGCCGCTCTCAACAGAGAGCCAATACTTTGTGTGATCCATAAATTGTTGTTCTGAGTCTGGGTGTTCTTTGTGTCCGTTCCTTGTATGTTTGTAAAGTCCCCCGCGACACAGGATTTATTCCTATTGCGGGTGTTATCTTTTATAGAAAAAAAAAACTTATATATATTTATCATATGTAATTGCCTACTTAACGAATTTTTTTACTAGATTCACGCCACAGTACAGTTATTTACACAATCTAGTATATTAACGGCTCACACTATATCATATTCTTATATTGTTCTCAAGAACATAAGTGGCTGACCGTTGGCTTAAGGGAATTAGCATAGACGGTATAATATATACAATATGTTACAAAGAGTGTTGTAATGTCGTTTTGTAGACTATGATCGTGATGTTCGATAGAAGATTGTGGCATAAAACACAAGGCCAAGATATTTGTCTGTAACGCTACCGTTGTAAACATACGCAATCTTGTACGTACCTGAGGGTCTAGTGTAAGTTTATTTCTGTCGGAAAGGTGAGCGTTCAACGTTTCAATTGGTGAAAATTTCAGTGCGGGCCAATTAAATGTCAAATGAGCTAACACTAGGCCCCCTGAAAGACATTTTAGAAAAGAGGGTGTTGCCCAATCTCATCTCCCATCTCTCTATATTGTAGCTAGAATAATAATATTTTTTGTCGTAATGTGCCCCTCAAGGAGGAAAACTTTGAACGAACCCTAAACCAACCGGCCTGGTCAGCGTGGTATTATTGACCAGAAATTCTTTCTAGTCCACTAAGTCACGGCGGAAATGTGACTTTTTATTTTTTTGTTTATTTCGCTTTTAATCCTTAATTTCTTAAACAATTATAGCATATAGCTTGGAGTATCCTGTAAAACAGATTATATCTAATATACTTTACATTTTTAAAACAATGATCTTTATGGGATAAGCCTTTATATAAGTAAAGCAGAAAAAAGTAACTCTCGCACTAGAAACGTATCATGCATCGAGGTCTTTACAAACATTTGTAATGTAGCAAGATTAAGTAATTCTCAATACAATGTATGTACGCGATTTAACAATGAGCCGATTTCATTGAGTACATACTTTATATTGCGACTTACTTAGTCTGACTACATCATACACTCATGAAACGAACACAAAGAACACCCTAGCCAGAACAACAATTTGTTAGATAAAGTATTGCTCCATGTGCGAATCGGATCCACAACACTCAGCGCAATAGAAGGCACTGTTTAAGTGGTCACTTGAACTGTTTAAGCAGAAGCTGTTAAAGTGGTCACCTGAACTGTTTAAGCAGAAGCTGTTTAAGTGGTCACCTGAACTGTTATAGCAGAAGCTGTTCAAGTGGTCACCTGAACTGTTTAAGCAGAAGCTGTTTAAGTGGTCACCTGAACTGTTATAGCAGAAGCTGTTCAAGTAGTCACCTGAACTGTTTAAGCAGAAGCTGTTTAAGTGGTCACCTGAACTGTTTAAGCAGAGACAGTTTAAGTGGTCACCTGAACTGTTTAAGCAGAAGCTGTTTAAGTGGTCACCTGAACTGTTATAGCAGAAGCTGTTTAAGTGGTCACCTGAACTGTTTAAGCAGAAGCTGTTCAAGTGGTCACCTGAACTGTTATAGCAGAAGCTGTTTAAGTAGTCACCTGAACTGTTTAAGCAGAAGCTGTTAAAGTGGTCACCTGAACTGTTATAGCAGAAGCTGTTTAAGTGGTCACTTGAACTGTTTAAGCAAAAGCTGTTTAAGTGGCCACTTGAACTGTTTAAGCGGAAGCTGTTTAAGTAGTCACCTGAACTGTTTAAGCAGAAGCTGTTAAAGTGGTCACCTGAACTGTTATAGCAGAAGCTGTTTAAGTGGTCACTTGAACTGTTTAAGCAAAAGCTGTTTAAGTGGCCACTTGAACTGTTTAAGCGGAAGCTGTTTAAGTAGTCACCTGAACTGTTTAAGCAGAAGCTGTTAAAGTGGTCACCTGAACTGTTATAGCAGAAGCTGTTTAAGTGGTCACCTGAACTGTTATAGCAGAAGCTGTTTAAGTGATCACCTGAACTGTTTAAGCAGAGACGGTTTAAGTAGTTACCTGAACTGTTTAAGCAGAAGCTGTTTAAGTGGTCACCTGAACTGTTTAAGCAGAAGCTGTTTAAGTGGTCACCTGAACTGTTATAGCAGAAGCTGTTCAAGTGGTCACCTGAACTGTTATAGCAGAAGCTGTTTAAGTGGTCACCTGAACTGTTTAAGCAGAAGCTGTTCAAGTGGTCACCTGAATTGTTATAGCAGAAGCTGTTTAAGTAGTCACCTGAACTGTTTAAGCAGAAGCTGTTAAAGTGGTCACCTGAACTGTTATAGCAGAAGCTGTTTAAGTGGTCACTTGAACTGTTTAAGCAAAAGCTGTTTAAGTGGCCACTTGAACTGTTTAAGCGGAAGCTGTTTAAGTAGTCACCTGAACTGTTTAAGCAGAAGCTGTTTAAGTGGTCACCTGAACTGTTATAGCAGAAGCTGTTCAAGTGGTCACCTGAACTGTTATAGCAGAAGCTGTTTAAGTGGTCACTTGAACTGTTTAAGCAAAAGCTGTTTAAGTGGCCACTTGAACTGTTTAAGCGGAAGCTGTTTAAGTAGTCACCTGAACTGTTTAAGCAGAAGCTGTTAAAGTGGTCACCTGAACTGTTATAGCAGAAGCTGTTTAAGTGGTCACTTGAACTGTTTAAGCAAAAGCTGTTTAAGTGGCCACTTGAACTGTTTAAGCGGAAGCTGTTTAAGTAGTCACCTGAACTGTTATAGCAGAAGCTGTTTAAGTGGTCACCTGAACTGTTATAGCAGAAGCTGTTTAAGTGGTCACCTGAACTGTTATAGCAGAAGCTGTTTAAGTGATCACCTGAACTGTTTAAGCAGAGACGGTTTAAGTAGTTACCTGAACTGTTTAAGCAGAAGCTGTTTAAGTGGTCACCTGAACTGTTTAAGCAGAAGCTGTTTAAGTGGTCACCTGAACTGTTATAGCAGAAGCTGTTTAAGTGGTCACCTGAACTGTTATAGCAGAAGCTGTTCAAGTGGTCACCTGAACTGTTATAGCAGAAGCTGTTTAAGTAGTCACCTGAACTGTTTAAGCAGAAGCTGTTAAAGTGGTCACCTGAACTGTTATAGCAGAAGCTGTTTAAGTGGTCACTTGAACTGTTATAGCAGAAGCTGTTTAAGTGGTCACTTGAACTGTTTAAGCAAAAGCTGTTTAAGTGGCCACTTGAACTGTTTAAGCGGAAGCTGTTTAAGTAGTCACCTGAACTGTTATAGCAGAAGCTGTTTAAGTGATCACCTGAACTGTTTAAGCAGAGACGGTTTAAGTAGTTACCTGAACTGTTTAAGCAGAAGCTGTTTAAGTGGTCACCTGAACTGTTTAAGCAGAAGCTGTTAAAGTGGTCACCTGAACTGTTATAGCAGAAGCTGTTTAAGTGGTCACCTGAACTGTTATAGCAGAAGCTGTTTAAGTGATCACCTGAACTGTTTAAGCAGAGACGGTTTAAGTAGTTACCTGAACTGTTTAAGCAGAAGCTGTTTAAGTGGTCACCTGAACTGTTTAAGCAGAAGCTGTTTAAGTGGTCACCTGAACTGTTATAGCAGAAGCTGTTCGAGTGGTCACCTGAACTGTTATAGCAGAAGCTGTTTAAGTGGTCACCTGAACTGTTTAAGCAGAAGCTGTTCAAGTGGTCACCTGAATTGTTATAGCAGAAGCTGTTTAAGTAGTCACCTGAACTGTTTAAGCAGAAGCTGTTAAAGTGGTCACCTGAACTGTTATAGCAGAAGCTGTTTAAGTGGTCACTTGAACTGTTTAAGCAAAAGCTGTTTAAGTGGCCACTTGAACTGTTTAAGCGGAAGCTGTTTAAGTAGTCACCTGAACTGTTTAAGCAGAAGCTGTTTAAGTGGTCACCTGAACTGTTATAGCAGAAGCTGTTCAAGTGGTCACCTGAACTGTTATAGCAGAAGCTGTTTAAGTAGTCACCTGAACTGTTTAAGCAGAAGCTGTTAAAGTGGTCACCTGAACTGTTATAGCAGAAGCTGTTTAAGTGGTCACTTGAACTGTTTAAGCAAAAGCTGTTTAAGTGGCCACTTGAACTGTTTAAGCGGAAGCTGTTTAAGTAGTCACCTGAACTGTTTAAGCAGAAGCTGTTAAAGTGGTCACCTGAACTGTTATAGCAGAAGCTGTTTAAGTGGTCACTTGAACTGTTTAAGCAAAAGCTGTTTAAGTGGCCACTTGAACTGTTTAAGCGGAAGCTGTTTAAGTAGTCACCTGAACTGTTTAAGCAGAAGCTGTTTAAGTGGTCACCTGAACTGTTATAGCAGAAGCTGTTCAAGTGGTCACCTGAACTGTTATAGCAGAAGCTGTTTAAGTAGTCACCTGAACTGTTTAAGCAGAAGCTGTTAAAGTGGTCACCTGAACTGTTATAGCAGAAGCTGTTTAAGTGGTCACTTGAACTGTTTAAGCAAAAGCTGTTTAAGTGGCCACTTGAACTGTTTAAGCGGAAGCTGTTTAAGTAGTCACCTGAACTGTTTAAGCAGAAGCTGTTAAAGTGGTCACCTGAACTGTTATAGCAGAAGCTGTTTAAGTGGTCACTTGAACTGTTTAAGCAAAAGCTGTTTAAGTGGCCACTTGAACTGTTTAAGCGGAAGCTGTTTAAGTAGTCACCTGAACTGTTATAGCAGAAGCTGTTTAAGTGGTCACCTGAACTGTTATAGCAGAAGCTGTTTAAGTGGTCACCTGAACTGTTATAGCAGAAGCTGTTTAAGTGATCACCTGAACTGTTTAAGCAGAGACGGTTTAAGTAGTTACCTGAACTGTTTAAGCAGAAGCTGTTTAAGTGGTCACCTGAACTGTTTAAGCAGAAGCTGTTTAAGTGGTCACCTGAACTGTTATAGCAGAAGCTGTTTAAGAGGTCACCTGAACTGTTATAGCAGAAGCTGTTCAAGTGGTCACCTGAACTGTTATAGCAGAAGCTGTTTAAGTAGTCACCTGAACTGTTTAAGCAGAATCTGTTAAAGTGGTCACCTGAACTGTTATAGCAGAAGCTGTTTAAGTGGTCACTTGAACTGTTTAAGCAAAAGCTGTTTAAGTGGCCACTTGAACTGTTTAAGCGGAAGCTGTTTAAGTAGTCACCTGAACTGTTTAAGCAGAAGCTGTTAAAGTGGTCACCTGAACTGTTATAGCAGAAGCTGTTTAAGTGGTCACTTGAACTGTTTAAGCAAAAGCTGTTTAAGTGGCCACTTGAACTGTTTAAGCGGAAGCTGTTTAAGTAGTCACCTGAACTGTTATAGCAGAAGCTGTTTAAGTGGTCACCTGAACTGTTATAGCAGAAGCTGTTTAAGTGGTCACCTGAACTGTTATAGCAGAAGCTGTTTAAGTGATCACCTGAACTGTTTAAGCAGAGACGGTTTAAGTAGTTACCTGAACTGTTTAAGCAGAAGCTGTTTAAGTGGTCACCTGAACTGTTTAAGCAGAAGCTGTTTAAGTGGTCACCTGAACTGTTATAGCAGAAGCTGTTTAAGTGGTCACCTGAACTGTTATAGCAGAAGCTGTTTAAGTGATCACCTGAACTGTTTAAGCAGAGACGGTTTAAGTAGTTACCTGAACTGTTTAAGCAGAAGCTGTTTAAGTGGTCACCTGAACTGTTTAAGCAGAAGCTGTTTAAGTGGTCACCTGAACTGTTTAAGCAGAAGCTGTTCAAGTGGTCACTTGAACTGTTATAGCAGAAGCTGTTTAAGTAGTCACCTGAACTGTTTAAGCAGAAGCTGTTAAAGTGGTCACCTGAACTGTTATAGCAGAAGCTGTTTAAGTGGTCACTTGAACTGTTTAAGCAAAAGCTGTTTAAGTGGCCACTTGAACTGTTTAAGCGGAAGCTGTTTAAGTAGTCACCTGAACTGTTTAAGCAGAAGCTGTTAAAGTGGTCACCTGAACTGTTATAGCAGAAGCTGTTTAAGTGGTCACTTGAACTGTTTAAGCAAAAGCTGTTTAAGTGGCCACTTGAACTGTTTAAGCGGAAGCTGTTTAAGTAGTCACCTGAACTGTTTAAGCAGAAGCTGTTTAAGTGGTCACCTGAACTGTTATAGCAGAAGCTGTTCAAGTGGTCACCTGAACTGTTATAGCAGAAGCTGTTTAAGTAGTCACCTGAACTGTTTAAGCAGAAGCTGTTAAAGTGGTCACCTGAACTGTTATAGCAGAAGCTGTTTAAGTGGTCACTTGAACTGTTTAAGCAAAAGCTGTTTAAGTGGCCACTTGAACTGTTTAAGCGGAAGCTGTTTAAGTAGTCACCTGAACTGTTTAAGCAGAAGCTGTTAAAGTGGTCACCTGAACTGTTATAGCAGAAGCTGTTTAAGTGGTCACTTGAACTGTTTAAGCAAAAGCTGTTTAAGTGGCCACTTGAACTGTTTAAGCGGAAGCTGTTTAAGTAGTCACCTGAACTGTTATAGCAGAAGCTGTTTAAGTGGTCACCTGAACTGTTATAGCAGAAGCTGTTTAAGTGGTCACCTGAACTGTTATAGCAGAAGCTGTTTAAGTGATCACCTGAACTGTTTAAGCAGAGACGGTTTAAGTAGTTACCTGAACTGTTTAAGCAGAAGCTGTTTAAGTGGTCACCTGAACTGTTTAAGCAGAAGCTGTTTAAGTGGTCACCTGAACTGTTATAGCAGAAGCTGTTTAAGTGGTCACCTGAACTGTTATAGCAGAAGCTGTTCAAGTGGTCACCTGAACTGTTATAGCAGAAGCTGTTTAAGTAGTCACCTGAACTGTTTAAGCAGAAGCTGTTAAAGTGGTCACCTGAACTGTTATAGCAGAAGCTGTTTAAGTGGTCACTTGAACTGTTTAAGCAAAAGCTGTTTAAGTGGCCACTTGAACTGTTTAAGCGGAAGCTGTTTAAGTAGTCACCTGAACTGTTTAAGCAGAAGCTGTTAAAGTGGTCACCTGAACTGTTATAGCAGAAGCTGTTTAAGTGGTCACTTGAACTGTTTAAGCAAAAGCTGTTTAAGTGGCCACTTGAACTGTTTAAGCGGAAGCTGTTTAAGTAGTCACCTGAACTGTTATAGCAGAAGCTGTTTAAGTGGTCACCTGAACTGTTATAGCAGAAGCTGTTTAAGTGGTCACCTGAACTGTTATAGCAGAAGCTGTTTAAGTGATCACCTGAACTGTTTAAGCAGAGACGGTTTAAGTAGTTACCTGAACTGTTTAAGCAGAAGCTGTTTAAGTGGTCACCTGAACTGTTTAAGCAGAAGCTGTTTAAGTGGTCACCTGAACTGTTATAGCAGAAGCTGTTTAAGTGGTCACCTGAACTGTTATAGCAGAAGCTGTTTAAGTGATCACCTGAACTGTTTAAGCAGAGACGGTTTAAGTAGTTACCTGAACTGTTTAAGCAGAAGCTGTTTAAGTGGTCACCTGAACTGTTTAAGCAGAAGCTGTTTAAGTGGTCACCTGAACTGTTTAAGCAGAAGCTGTTTAAGTGGTCACCTGAACTGTTATAGCAGAAGCTGTTTAAGTGGTCACCTGAACTGTTATAGCAGAAGCTGTTCAAGTGGTCACTTGAACTGTTATAGCAGAAGCTGTTTAAGTAGTCACCTGAACTGTTTAAGCAGAAGCTGTTAAAGTGGTCACCTGAACTGTTATAGCAGAAGCTGTTTAAGTGGTCACTTGAACTGTTTAAGCAAAAGCTGTTTAAGTGGCCACTTGAACTGTTTAAGCGGAAGCTGTTTAAGTAGTCACCTGAACTGTTATAGCAGAAGCTGTTTAAGTGATCACCTGAACTGTTTAAGCAGAGACGGTTTAAGTAGTTACCTGAACTGTTTAAGCAGAAGCTGTTTAAGTGGTCACCTGAACTGTTTAAGCAGAAGCTGTTTAAGTGGTCACCTGAACTGTTATAGCAGAAGCTGTTTAAGTGGTCACCTGAACTGTTATAGCAGAAGCTGTTTAAGTGGTCACCTGAACTGTTTAAGCAGAAGCTGTTCAAGTGGTCACCTGAACTGTTATAGCAGAAGCTGTTTAAGTAGTCACCTGAACTGTTTAAGCAGAAGCTGTTAAAGTGGTCACCTGAACTGTTATAGCAGAAGCTGTTTAAGTGGTCACTTGAACTGTTTAAGCAAAAGCTGTTTAAGTGGCCACTTGAACTGTTTAAGCGGAAGCTGTTTAAGTAGTCACCTGAACTGTTTAAGCAGAAGTTGTTAAAGTGGTCACCTGAACTGTTATAGCAGAAGCTGTTTAAGTGGTCACTTGAACTGTTTAAGCAAAAGCTGTTTAAGTGGCCACTTGAACTGTTTAAGCGGAAGCTGTTTAAGTAGTCACCTGAACTGTTTAAGCAGAAGCTGTTAAAGTGGTCACCTGAACTGTTATAGCAGAAGCTGTTTAAGTGGTCACTTGAACTGTTTAAGCAAAAGCTGTTTAAGTGGCCACTTGAACTGTTTAAGCGGAAGCTGTTTAAGTAGTCACCTGAACTGTTTAAGCAGAAGCTGTTAAAGTGGTCACCTGAACTGTTATAGCAGAAGCTGTTTAAGTGGTCACCTGAACTGTTATAGCAGAAGCTGTTTAAGTGATCACCTGAACTGTTTAAGCAGAGACGGTTTAAGTAGTTACCTGAACTGTTTAAGCAGAAGCTGTTTAAATGGTCACCTGAACTGTTTAAGCAGAAGCTGTTTAAGTGGTCACCTGAACTGTTTAAGCAGAAGCTGTTTAAGTGATCACCTGAACTGTTTAAGCAGAGACGGTTTAAGTAGTTACCTGAACTGTTTAAGCAGAAGCTGTTTAAGTGGTCACCTGAACTATTTAAGCAGAAGCTGTTTAAGTGATCACCTGAACTGTTTAAGCAGAGACGGTTTAAGTAGTTACCTGAACTGTTTAAGCAGAAGCTGTTTAAGTGGTCACCTGAACTGTTTAAGCAGAAGCTGTTTAAGTGGTCACCTGAACTGTTATAGCAGAAGCTGTTTAAGTGGTCACCTGAACTGTTTAAGCAGAAGCTGTTTAAGTGGTCACCTGAACTGTTTAAGCAGAAGCTGTTTAAGTGGTCACTTGAACTGTTTAAGCGGAAGCTGTTTAAGTGGTCACCTGAACTGTTTAAGCGGAAGCTGTTTAAGTGGTCACCTGAACTGTTTAAGCAGAAGCTGTTTAAGTGGTCACCTGAACTGTTATAGCAGATGCTTTTTAAGTGATCACCTGAACTGTTTAAGCAGAGACGGTTTAAGTAGTTACCTGAACTGTTTAAGCAGATGCTTTTTAAGTGATCACCTGAACTGTTTAAGCAGAGACGGTTTAAGTAGTTACCTGAACTGTTTAAGCAGAAGCTGTTTAAGTGTTCACCTGAACTGTTATAGCAGAAGCTGTTCAAGTGGTCACCTGAACTGTCAGGTAACCACTTAAATAGCTAGACCATCTGGTTAGTCGAAGTTTTCTTTATCTAATGTGCAAATGACTTGCTATTTTGCAGTATCTCAAACAAAAGTTCGCTAACTCTACTTCTATCAAATAATGAAATTCAATCAATCAATTAACCTCTTGCTGTCTCCTATTAGAAATAGGCTTTTTATTTACCGGTATTACGAAAACTTAGACGCTTTTAGAATTCAGACAACTGTCACAGACCTTGATCTAAACCTTCACTTCCTTTTTGTAATAAGGAAAAACCCGCAAAAGCACGTATTGGATAAAAAATATGTACAATATTGATGTAAGTAGTTGTAAGTTTACTAATTCGTGATGTTCCGCTTCGCCGGCTTTTGGCACCTTGGCCGACTTTCAGGTTATATCGACATCGTACAATGGTTCACACGCGGTGTCTTGTTACTTGATTAATTGCATCACGCATACCGTATAGGTATCATGTACATAGCAAATGTTCTTAATTAAAAAACAAAGCAATATTATTTAGTGTGTGAGAATGATCATTTGGTATTGGCAATGGTATATCCTACTATTGAAAGAGCAATCTGTAGTTTTGATAGAGAGTAAACTGCGAAGAACGACATCCACTACAAAGAGAATGAAAACTTGATACAAATTGAAAACTGTAGATGTAATTTGATATTTCTCAAGCGGACTGGCTTCATTCCCTGATCCATTAACGCAAAGCTTAAATCATTGGCTACAAACTTGAATTTTTTGTAGATGATGCTTTGATTGCTGAAATTTTATATCAAAGGGTAATGAAGCCTATGTTTAACTGTGGACTGATGGCTGATGTGTAGTTTGTAATGATAATGCTATAATTTTCTATCTAGGAGTCTATTTTACCATAAGCATCTCGTGATGGAGGAGTTATCCTTTCGTAAAACAGGTGCGGTTCCACCATAGCGATATAACTAAATATTATCATCATCATCATCATCAACAGCCTTTTACAGTCCACTGCTGGACATAGGCCTCTCCTTAGCAAGGAGATTTTGGCCTACTATACCACCCTGGCCAGACGGGTTGGAATAGCGTTTGTTTCAAGTTTGCCTTCTCTTTGTAATGATGTTGTCTTGTATACTTTGTTCCCTTAGTTCCTTAACTAAATATATCAAGTAATTACTTTGATGATCTTTACCGAGTGAGGTTACCGACACCCAAACCAAATGGCTATATAGATAGCGTAGTGCTCTAAGCGGTCGCTACACAGTTGTCTGTAGCGCTGAGTGTTGTGGATTCAAACCCCACATGAGACAACAATTTGTATTATCCACGAATTATTGTTCTAAGTCTGGGTGTTCTTTATGTCCGTTTCTTGAATGTTTAGTAAGTCCTCTGTGAAACAGGATTTATTCCTAATGCAAGAGAAGTCTTAAAAAAGGGCTAAACGACGAGAAATTATTAGAATCAACGGTTTATGAGTTGTAATTGCGTTGCTGCTCCCTTGGAATGCTGCCTATCCCCAAGAATTTTTACATAGAACCAGTCTAGGTTTTCATCGCATAAGGGTCACACGAGCAGATGACTATTACCATTAAGCCCTTCAATTTTTTTTTATTTATTTGCAACCTACCAAAGTGATTCTATTCTGCCTGATCGAAGGCATGAATAGAATCCAAGAGTGGTGGTCGCCTAACTCACTGTGAATGACTACAGTGTATTATGGCGACCCACGCTATGGTGGCCTAATGAGATGCTTTTTCACGCCCCGCTTAAAGGACCCGGGATAGTACTTATCGTAGTCGTAAAATTATAACAATACACTGAGTATAATGACAATGCACTAGCATTGAGCAACATGCAACTATGTCATTCAAACTATACTTATTAATCTTGCATGACGACAACTGCAATCTGAACTGAAATAATAATGATTGAGATCATTATTACCCCTTATTATAATGTCTCAATTGTTATATTAAAGTCTTACGATAGTCATATTCTTATCAAATAATAAGAATAGACACGTATATAAATGATTATTACATTATAAAGACAGGCAGGCAGTTGAAACAACTAATAAAGAATTATCCAGAAATAACTGTTGATGTAATGAAAATTACGAACTGCTTTTTTTTCTTTCTTTTTTCTTAAAATGACAGCGCCCGCAATAGGAATAAATCCTGTGTCACGGGGAACTTTACAAACACAAGAAACGGGCACAAAGAACACCCAGACTCATCACACAAAGTGTTGTCCTATGTAGAGTTTGAACTCACAACACTCAGCGCAGTAGCCAGCGGCATGGCGAAAGCTTAAACTACTAGGCCAACTGTGCAGTCAAACTGAGAATTAAATCACTTGATTGAAGCCATATTCAGACAAAACAGCGGTACATAGTACTGTTGGTTATACTGAACAAACTACTTTTTGAAAGAGAGAGTTAGAGATTTGGTAAAAATAGGCTGGCTCGACTGGTGTGCTTGCATCTTGTAGCCCATCTGATCATCGAGTCAGGAGGATAGAGAAACTCTTCACTGGTTACTCATAATCCTTTCAATTTCTGCTCATAAAAAAAATTCTTTTGCCAATAATAATAGTGTACCCAAGTTGACATTCTGCAAACGTGAGCGTTATTAGACTAGCAAACGTATGAGAATGATATCTCTCAACGCTAAGTCAAAACAAAATATTAGCCAGTAGTACAAAAGAACAGTTAAATAGTTAAATCAGTTAAAGCCTGGAAATAGTTACCAGCGCACGTGTTTCCCTCTCACTACGATCCCGGGTCCTTTAAGCGGGGCGTGAAAAAGCATCTCACTATCCCGCCATAGCGTTGGTCGCCATACTGCATTGTCTTCATTCGCAGTGAGTACGGCGACGACCGCTCTTGGATTCTATTCATGCTTTCCATCAGGCAGAATAGAGTCACTTTGGTAGGGTTCCATAAAAAAAAATAGTGGCGTAAGTGATTGTAGAAAGAGACTCGATGCAAAACACTTGCATTTTGGCTAAGGAGGTTGATCTCAACTAGGCCGAACTTGTACAATGGCAACACGTTTACATACTTCTAAATACTTTAATATAATAGACTAATAACACAGAATAAATGATCACATTCATCACACAATTTTGACTGCCTCAGTGGCGAAGCGGTAGCGACTGCGACTACTTCGCTTGAGATCTCAGGTTGGACTCCAAGGGAGGACCAAGTGTTTGTCTGATCTGAAAATATTTATTTCGAAATTTGGTATTTTCTATGTATAATATGTATGTATTTACCAAAAAAAATTAAGTATTCTATCACTCAGTCCAGTTATCATAGTCCAAGCTCCGTTTCGTTTAAATCTAGATGGCGTTTTGTATCAAATATCCTAAATATCAAAAAAAAAAATTGCCTGAGTAGTAACCAACCCAAGACTTTCGACTTAGCAGTCAGGATCACTAACCACCAGACCAACAAGCTCATCAGTACTGGATATTTTTTTTAGTATTGAAACTAGTTTCTTACTTGAAAACTACAATTATTTTATTTACATTATTTATATGCAAACACAAAGTTTACCTAATCATGTATAAAATTACGACAATAATTACACACACGAAACAGAGACTCTATAATAATAACATAAGTTAGTTACGTCCTTCTGTAAATACCACCGTCAAACAAGTTCGACTATAATTCATGTTAAGTAGTTTAACATATGCAAAAAACATACAAGAAGAAATAAAAGGAAATAGTAAAAATGGCCGCAGCTAGGAAGTAGAGCCGCGCTGATTTCAGCACGAACGGGCCGGTTCGACCACACAGAAGATCAACCTAAAGCGACAGCATCCATGCCGTTGTGTTTCGTTGTTGAGAGCGAAGCCGGAGACCCATGGATGCAGGGGTGACAGTTATGCTTTTTACATCTCCAAACGGGACGTGAAAAAGCATATCACTAGGCCGTTATAGTGTGAGTCACTATACTGCATTGTTTGCATTTGCAATAAGTATGGTGGCCACATCTCTTGGATTCTATTCGTACATTCCATCAGGCGGAGTAGAGTCACTGTGGCAGGTTATAAAAAAAGGCAACGCCAATACAAATCTTGGTAAATATCGGTATATTTATTTATTTATTTATTTTTAACTTTATGCACAAATACATGCATCGGCGGACTTAATGCCTAAGGCATTTTCTGCCAGTCAACCGATTGGGCGATGCAGAGAAGATATGAGATAGGTGCACTTAAGGATAAGAAGTAATTGCCAGAGAAGTATATATAGACCAGATAGACCATAAATAAGTAAATATACTTACATAAACACATAAATATATAACACATACATACATACATATATAATACACATACACACAACTCATATACATACGTGCATACATATTACCACTATAATATATACTAATACCAGGTGGTGAACTAAGACTTCGCCGTTTCAGCCAGCAAAAGCTTCTTCACCCGAACCCTAAACGAGTCGCGACTTTTAGCCATCCTGACTTCGAGGGGAAGCGCGTTCTAAGAAAGGATAGCCTGCACGAAGAACGAAGAACCGACAAACTCAGTGGAGTGAGAAGGACAGAGTAGAAGGAGATTATTAGCCGAACGTAGATTTCTGTTATGGTTGTTGCTCAATAATTGGATTTGTGATGTTAAAGAAGTGGGAGGGGATGGGGAATTGAGAAAAGAATATAGTAATGAGAGTGCACGCAATTTTCTGCGTTGACGAATAGGTAGCCATGTGAGCTGGGTCCGGAAACTGGAGATATGATCATACTTACGAAGGTTAAAGGTGAATCGAATGCAGTTATTGAGAAGACGTTCTAGCTTGTTGAGGAGATCTGCATTCAGGTCGTAATAGCACACGTCACCATAGTCGATCAGAGGGAAGATTAGAGATTGCACGAGCGTTGCCCTAGTTTTCACGGGAAGGAAGTTTTCCAGGCGGTATAGTGTTCTCAGGATTCCAGTAACCCTCTGGCACACGTATGTAACTTGATCACGCTAGTTCAGTGTACAATCAAGTTGTAAGCCTAAGTCTTTCACTGTTGCACAAATGGGTATAGTGGCACCATTTAAAGTAATCTTGGGCAGCACCTCAAGGTTGACTCGGGTCATCAAACGGCTGCTGCCGATAATTATTGCCTGACACTTTGTCGGGTTCACAGATAACCCAAACCTCTCTGACCAGTTTTGCATAGCTTTAAGATCTGTGTTAATGAAATCGATTGCTGTGGCTATGTCTTCAACGCTGGCTTGAGCCTACAGTTGCAAGTCGTCAACATACAGATGATACGCACTACGAAGTTCAGGAGTTAAGAGGTTAATAAACAAAGAGAAAAGCAGAGGAGAGAGTATGCCGCCTTGAGGGACACCAGAGTCGACATCGCACCAATCAGAGGAGAGATCATCCACATGAACGGACTGCTGGCGTCCCTGAAGATAAGATGAGAACCATTCCAGTGCTTCGGGCGAGATCGCTAGATAGGAGAGGATGGATAAGAGATATACTGAGACTGTTTTAAAAACATCCGTATGGTGACGAATTAACAATACAGTGTCACCACATCTGTTCATTCCATTGGTGTCATAAGAAGAAAGACTTGAAACAACATCTATATCTACCCTTTTGGTGAACGTGGAATAGAAAGCCAAAACCTTCTTTCTAAGAAGAGAGCCATGTCCAGTAGTAGACTATTAAAGACAGTTCATGATGATAATTTAAGACATATCAAGGACTAGTCAAGTCCTGTCCTAAATTTGACACGTTTATGTGAGTTTCTGCACGTTTCCAATCAAAAGAGAGTTTTCTCTTTAATAAAATAACCAAAATTCGATTACATTTCTCAACCTATCCGTATAAACAACATTCACTTTACTATGACCATTTTTTTTTGGAACGAAGTTCCTTACGGCAGGCTTGGAGGGGATAGGGATTTCGCTGCGGGACCGAACTGAAAAAAATGTGATAGTAAAACCGTAAGAAAAAATCCGTGGAAAAAGTGCGTGGAATAAATCTGTGGAATAAATCTGTGGAAAAAAGTGCGTGGAATAAAACCGTTAAAGGAGACGTGCGCAGGCGCGAAAGCGCGTCATGTGTGCTACGTTTCATACTATCTATCACGTACTTAACATTCGTACTATTTCTACCTCTTTTTTCTATTTTTCTATTTCTATGTAATTTTTAATTAATAATAATGTTGACAAAAAAAAATAAAGATACATATTTTTTTGTTATTTCAGTTGAAATTTGAATTACGATGTTTTTTTTATTTTAAGGAATTTATTATTTTATTATTTTAAGGAATTTATTATTTTATTTCCTAAAATACTGAATTTCCTAAATACTTTCTTGTACTTAAATAAAAAGTAATCAGCAAAATTTAAGAGAAAAATCAAGAAAACCTACATAAAATTGAGCACGATTTTTTTTGCAAATTGTGTCGATTCCACATTATCCGAAGGAACTTCGTTCCTACCTGGTGTCCCACGACACCATTCATTTTTCTTTTGTAATTTTCCCATCAACTTAGTCTCAATGTTGTCACTTAGTACCAGTTGACGATAAAAGACCTCTCTCTGTTATATAAGTGCCACTAAAGTTAGGTTAGCATTAACATGCCTCTGTCTAACCCTGCTGTACATAATTCAAGCGGTTATCGTCCAACTAACCTGTATTAGATTATCATTGAATCAAATATGGGCTACAGTTATACCATGAAAACCTATTTAAGTAATGAATGTTTCAAAGTGTTGCCTGGCTTACTGTTTACTAATGTCCAAACCTCTTTACAATGCTGATGGTTACATAAAAGACGAGAGTCTAGATGTTGAAAAATATTGTTTTAACTGAGTGACGGATAATTTATTCAAATTTGATCACTGTTATAGTCATTTCTTTTGTATTGCTCATTACAATGTTAGGGAAGTGTCATAAAATAATATACTCGGTATTACACAAAGGTATAGGCGCACCTCTAGTAATAAATGAGCAAGAAACGTATTTTATTGTAGTACCTAAAGGTACGTGCACATTTCTAACAATGAGATCCCTATCCATTGTGAAAGAAAATCTAATAAAATCTGAATTCGGAAAACTCTAAAACTTCCGTGAAAATTCTAATACGAAACACACTGTTAATTAGAGACATTTCGGCAGAAATCAAGCCAGGTTCTAGAGTCCCTTCCAGGGATTTCCTTACTAGGGTACACCTGGTTCCTCGGTTACTGATACCTGAGACGACGTGTGGTTTTTGGTCGGTTCGAGTCCGACATAACCACCTTGCGGTGGTATCCGTGGGGATTTCCGGACGATAAAAAAGGCTCTAGACTCCCTAAACAAACAAACTAAACAAAATTAATGTAACCACAGACTATTTATATATACTTATCTTAATGCATTAAATAAAGACAGTTTAGTTACACCACACACAAGATTTTTTAATTTTTGAATTTATCTTCACTCGGAATACTAGAATAATTTTTAAGATATTTCAAAATTTAACAAAAAGAAATATGAAGGATCCTTTTTATTTATATAGTATATGAAACCGGATGAAGAACACAACTGTGACTAAAACACAGGTAAACCTGCAAGGGAATACTAGTTGTTTAAAAAGAAAAGGAAATTAAGGAACGAAAAACGCAAGACAACATCACTGCAAAATATGGATCACTTGAACAAATCTTATACCAACCCATTTGGTCTGCGTGGTATAGTAATCCAAAACCTTTCGAAAGAGAGGCCTTTGTCCAACAGTGGACTATTAAAAGCTGTTGATGTGACATAAGAAAATAACCTTCTTAAGCATTGGCTCCATAATGAGGTGTGGACCGATATGACCTATAAAAAGAGCATACTCCTAAATCATGGGCAGGTGTCCTGTCCTCCTGAGTTGTAAGTGTTCATCGGCGGCGGTGGTCACTTTGTAGTCACTATTGGTCGTTAGCACTTTTGTCATGTCTGTCATAAAAAACAGATATTGTCGTTCTAACTAAGAATGATTGCATTGTCTGCATTTGCAATGAGTATGGTGACCACATCTCTTGGATTCTATTCGATTATATGACCAATAAAAAAGAACATACTCCTAAATCAAGGGCAGGTGTCCTGTCCTCCGGAGTTTTAGGTGTTCATCGGCGGCGGTGGTCACTTTGTGGTCACTATTGGTCGTTAGCACTTTTGTCCTGTCTGTCATAAAAACGTGATATTGTCGTCCTAATTAAAAATAATCGTAGGAACTATCATTTCGACATGAAAATATTAATTAATGCACTTTAGACAAATGTGTCAATAAGGTGCTTTGACGGACAAGTGCCCATCCATCTTTATTATTATTAGTATTATATATATAGTGTGTCCTTAGTAGTGTATCCTTACATTCCCCAAATAAAATTGGTAAATGAGCAGGCAAATGTATGCTCTTTTTTATAATACATGGTTGAAAGAGAAGTGAATGAACTTACATAAAAAATTAGGTAGTAGAGCCTCACTGATTTTAGCACAAAAGGGCCGGCTTAACCGGGGCAGTACTGGGTAGTACTGCCTTGGTCGAACCGGCACACTTGACTCACATTTTTGTTAAATCGCTTTGAGATTTGCTCGCTCATACTGTGAATGTAGCTTTGTGTTTGCTTTTCTATATCGATAGTAGGTAGTAGAGCCACGCTGATATCAGCACGAGTGAGCCGGCTCGACCGGGGCAGTACTACCCTTCCGCACAAGACCAATCTAAAGCGACAGAATACATGCTGTCGTGTTTCGTTGGTCGTCCGGAGGCCAATTGATATAGGGGTGACAGTTATCGTGGTAAGTGTGTGAGCTTTACACTGCCACGAAGACTGTCATGTCTTTTACGTTCTCAAGTAGGGCGTGAAATCTCACTAGGCCGCCACAATGTGGCATACCATATTGCATTGTCTGCATTTGCAATAAGTATGGTGACCACAACTCTTAGATTCTATTCATGCTTTCCGTTGGGTAGAGTAGAGTCACTTTTGCAGGCCCTTAACATAGAAAAAAAATGCTATCAAGGGAGTATATAAAGCCTATAATTATTTTGTTTCTCAAAGATGAAATAACGTTGATGAATAGTTTAAATGTTTTCAGATGGGTTTTCTAGCATATACACTACATAAAAACTTATTCAAATAATGTAGGAACTGAATAGCAATGATTCAATAAGTTTATCGGAAGTTATTGATAAAGAAGAAAGTTTTGCCAATGGTAGTTTGAAGAAATGTGCGTATATACGCGTTCATAATACATGAACTCAATGCAAGCATCGTGACAACACGTAAAGATTATGTCGATGTGGTAGATATATTTCTTAGTTTAAGAATAAATCTCATCAACCTATTTGTATGACTTTAAAAAAGTAGGAGGTTCTCAATTCGTTTGTTTGTTTTGATTTAGTTTGTTGTTTGAGTGTTTCTTTCGTTCTGTATTTCCCTGTAATAGGAATGTTGGTGATAATTCTTTTAAATTTAATGTTATTTTAAATTGACGGACCATTGACAGAAAATCATTTGATAACGAAGCGTGACGTTAGAAACTGTCATTTTACATTTAAATATGTTTAAATTTAATTGTACTTTTACAGACAAAATCAAGCCAAGCGACAAGACGACGATGTACCGTTCCATGAGCCTTCAGAAACGGAAGGTTTTTATAACCGGCCACCCGGTTCAGGACGGTACCCCGTCCGGGTTGAAGGTCACCATAATCAAGCTTACCGGGTCGACGGGCATGCCATATACCCTTTAAAAAATAGGTGAGCATTTTTCTATGTTATCTTAATAACAAACAGCTAGGCTTTTGAACTACAATCTTATCGTAATAGTAAAAACGACTGTACAAAAAATGTTCTTATTAATAAATCTTGTAATACTTTGTCACAAAAAAAGCAATACATAGTGTCTGTAGTTTATTATTGCTCACAACGGAGTTTACTGATTTCGTGGTAAATATTTCACACATACTCTCTTGTTCTCTGATTTTTTTTTATAACAAAACAATGTTATTATTATAACTTTTAAAGTTCAAATTCTTCTTCTTCTTCTTTCTTTTCAAAGTCTTGAATATATTATACTTATCGAGAATACAATATTCCTTTTTCCTTTGGTTCTCTAAAACAAAGTTAGCACATGTTTCAGTAACACGCTATAAAAGTCACACCGCTGGTGCGAGCGTACCGTCTCATTGCTCAACTCTTCATATTATGCATTCAAGCACACTTTATTTGGTCCCAATATTATTAAAACTGAAGCTTGACATCACTCTTTTATTCACAACGTAGTACTGAAGTACTTTATAGCCAATTTTCTTTTGTATAGTAAGTGTATCTTATGGTTTTCAGTCAAAAACAGTACGCATCGAATAATTACGATGGCACCGTGGATGCGCTGCAGTACTGCAAGTGTGTCAACACTCCGGAGTGCAGCCCTCATCCTAGCTCAGAGGTAAGCTTATATTTAGTTTGTTTTATTACCAAAAGTGATTGTAATAAAAAAACCTAATTAAGTAGTCAAAAATTTTAGAACTATTTAGAGAAATATCTGTTTATACATATATTAGGATAAATAATCTAGTCAACTTAAAATGTGGACCACAACCGCAACAAAATCAATGTCTATTTGATTTGGTTATGGGTCAGTAGTACGTGAATCACCTTAGATTTGAAAGTCCCAAATGCGTTGCTGCCTTTCGAGAACTTTCTCCAAATCAGGGAGGGTAGATTTAGGCTCCTGTAAACTTACACAGTAAAAAGTAAATGTTGTGGCTTCACTTCACTATGGGCACAATCCTCTGCGATTTAGGTACCTGGCAACACTGCTTAGGCAATTCGTGCTACTGTTCATTTCAGAATGGTGCCGAATGGTGAAATACGCACTTCAATTAGTTTAAATAATGTATTTATTGGTTACTAAAGTAATACTTATAACTGCATTAGTCTCATCATTTCACAACCAAAAAAACTATCGAAGAACAAAAACGATAGAATTGCTTAATTGCTTAAAGCCGTGGTACTGTTGATGTAGAAACATGGCTCTCTCACTCTGACTCTCCTTTCTCTTACCATTCCACTCTTCGTTTATTGTACACAATAGATTACATTATCTTACTATATACCCTATCATCATAGGCGCTGGGAGTGGAGTACAAGAGGTGCACTTACACTCCCCTGTCAAAAGATAATACATAGAAACATATGTTTTTAACTTATTTTATAAAAAAAGACAATTTCAAAGATAAAGACCAAGTATAACGCTATATTTTATGTTGGATCAATAGTATGTGTTGATGTAAATGCACCCACTGAAAATAATTCTGGCTACACCCACGCATATCATCAACTTTTAGAAGTCCACTACTGAACATAGACCTTTTAGAATGTTTTTTTAATAGGTTTTAATATTTACTTGTTTGTTTATGTTTGTCGTAGTTAACAATTTGTAAAAATATTGTAATTTTTTTTTTGTTTTGCAGGCAGCGTGTGGTCATGCCAGATATCTCTGTTGCTACAAAAAACCAAATAAAGTGACTCAACAAAATACAGGTAATTTTTTTTACTATTACAATGACATTGTTTTTATTGTTTTTAATAGACAACGCTGCGAGCGTTGTCTATTAAAAGCAAATAATTAAAATATATCCTGTGTCGCCAGGCACTTTACAAACACATAAGAAGTGGACACTAAGAACACCCAGACTCAGAACAATAATTTGTGGATCACACGCGCATTAGAAAGCGGCGTGGCTACCGCTTAAACCATTTTTTTTTGTTTAATGTGTGGAAACCCCCGCGGGCCGCGGGTTTTACGGCGGGGTGATGTGTCGGAATCGGACCGACTAAAACCCCACGGTGTACCACTCTGCGCCTGAGATGGAAGGGATCCGGGAACAGCTGTTATTACGACATCCAGAACCGCCTAAATCACTAGGCAAATTATTGTTTACTAACATTTAAGCGGGCTTATTGGTATAATAACTAGTGATTCTAACGTCGGTTCGATTCCCATCCAGGATAAATAATTGTGTGATGAGCACAATAATTTGTTCTGTGGTTAGTTATAATTGAACTATAATATTTGTGTTTATAAATACATATGTATGTATAATTGTATATCAATAATCTGTTCATCAAACTCTACCTAGTTTGGGGTCAGACGGCCGTGTGTGTGATGTCTGAAATTATTATTATTATATCCAAAGTCTCAAAGAAATGTATACGTAGTCAAACAGTTAAGGGACCTTTTTAGGAAAGCATCGCTAATTGTCAAGAATCACTTGTAATAATATTATCATTTATTGCCTTGTAATTCTTGCGTACACCAAACATTAGATATATCCATACGATACATACATATGTATATTGTTTTAGATGAGAAATTATTCTCACTCTTCACGTGAAACACATTGTAAGGTAATATCCCTGATGTAGGCATATCAGCGTGCCAATGGTATACAGCGTTACTCAATTTGCACCTAACCGTGACACCGTGGTTTGAACTTTGCGACATTCAAACCTGGGACGTACTTTTATAAACATTCTCAAACAGTTAAAATTTTTAAGATATACTCAACAACTATTAAATATTTTTATGATCGTTTACCGACGAGGCAATAGACACTTGAACTGCCTCATGGAAAGTGGGTTTTGCATATTTTATCTCTAATCCACCACACACGTTGCTTACAGAGTTTTTCAACGAAGTCGAAGATGAACGACCAATGCTGTTACCAGGACGAGAGAACCTCGCGCGTCCATTTCCGCCACCTCCCGGTTCTGAAGCGACTGGGTTCTTCGGCCCGATCGGTCACCCGAACGATAACTCCCTTCCTTTCAACAAACAGCAACAAGGCGGTCAAGGTGTCCTGGTTGGTCCAGGAGGACCGACCGGTGTAGTCGGCCCACAATCGAAGCCAGACGTACTCGTAGGTCCCGGTGGGCCTACAGGCATTATCGGACCAGCACAAACCAATGAAGATGCAAGACGAAGTGAGTCCGCTCAAAGGGGTGTTCTCGTAGGCCCTGACGGCCCAACAGGTATCATAGGCCCTAACTACGGCCGGCGACCTGTGTTGGTCGGTCCCGGGGGACCAACGGGAATAATCGGACCAGGTAGAACTGGCAGAGGACCCGGTGTTTTAGTAGGCCCTGGCGGACCTACAGGTATAATCGGACCTGGATACGGCAGGCGTAATCCTGGGATTCTAACGGGACCTGGAGGCCCGACAGGCATTATTGGGCCTGGAAGAGCATACTTAGTAGGTCCGGGTGGGCCAACAGGACGTATTGGTCCGCAATACTTTCGTAAATAACTTGGACTTGTGGCGTGTATGTGTGTACGCGTGGTGACTAATACCGCTAATAGTTAGACTAATGAATGTTGTATAAATTAAGACTGACAGTGTTTTGTAAATATGATGCTTGTTAGCTAACAAGGTGCCGATTAACATAATATAGTAGCTTAGCAACTTGAGTTACCATTTTCTTGTCAAAGGTATTCTGTATTGTGATGTGTGAACGGTTGCAGGCAGCACACGCCGGAAGAAAGGAAAAAAGAATACCAAAAACTCACACCGTATAGGATGTTCGTGTCATCGTTAATAATAAAACACAATACATTAAACATTTGGCAGTTTTATTCAAATTCCTTCACTATTATGTGGTGCAATAATACTATTATTGCTCGCATATTATTGACTTAGCACAAAGCCTCTGTTTGTTGTAAATTGTATACTGTTTTTCTTATTTGTAATCATAATTATTTGGTATTTGAGTCAGAAATATGCCTAAATATGCGGCATGGCATTAAATATTAGAGCACGTCATATGAGAAATGCCACACATAATAGATACGTTATATTAAATTGTTTATTGATGTGTGACATAAATTTGAGAATTATTTACGTTAAACAGAATGGTACTAGGGCGTTTCTTGTGACTCAGGTCTCTGTATCGTGACCAGTAGTCGTTGCTACAGCGTAATTTTTCCAAATATTAAAAAAAATAGAAATATAGTTAACCTCTTACAAGTACTGCACTGACTTCAAGGCGCATAGTGAATTAACAAACCAAACCAGACCATATATATAGCTACTATAAACTTTTCTGTGTAGTCTTTATGACTGCGCCAACACGCCGTGAGCATTTTTATATGAACCATAACATGAATCTCGAAACGTGAATTTTGGAGCAGAACCCGTTGTAATTTTTTTTTTCAAAGATCGTATTCTGCTAATATACGTATAACTTAACATTTTACTATTTGTATCTACTAGTTTCTTCAGGTCAATCAATATCATATATAGAATTGTATGAGCAGAAATACTCGTAGAATGCTGTCTGGGCAAAAATAAGTATATAGTTACATATATGCATAGCATAAAAATGTAGAGTTTTAGCTTTTGTGATGCCTGTAGTACATGCAAGTCAGTGTAATCAATTAAATGTAATTACATGCATGCATTGTCATGGTTTCTTATTCTATTACCAGTTACATTTTCTCTGCTGAGCGATTCCAAGAGCTTTTATAAACTAAGTTTAAATCCTATATATCGTTTACAGCGGTGTTCAGCGTAGTAGAGAATGAGTTAGCAATGCTGTTACCTAGTCAAGAGAACCCGGTGCGTCCATTTCCACCTCCACAGCCTTGCAAGTTTAATGCTTTCTTCGCCCCTCTCGGTCCTGGGTCAAACAATGATCACATCGGGGTCTACGATAAACAACAAGGAGTCCTCGTAGGGCCCAATTTACCAGAAGACGTCGTGGGTCCACAGTCAAATCCTATGTTTGCACCGGCAAGAATTTGACGCATCAGAAGGGATTCTAATTGCACCTCAGAGAATTTTGGCCCCTTTTGATGTTGATGTCAAAAGAATCGTCAACTCATTAAAGGCATTTAGATCAAGGAAGAGAAAAAAGACATCATTAGAAAACAAAAATTGTACATATAAAAATGATCATTAAAGCTAATTTGATAAAGCTCATTTTGCCTGTACCTATAGTCTCTTGGATAAATCTACACATCACCACATCAACAGCTTTTGAAAATCCAATGCCGGACGTATTTCTTATAAAGTGTGGTGACGGATTAAGAATACAGAGCACCATCACCCTTATTCTTCGCATAAGTATCGTACGAGGTGACGAAGGGAATAAAAATATGCAAGACAACATCACTGCAAAAAGAAGGAAACTAGAAATAAATCCTATACCAATCTGACCAGCGTGCCATAGTAGGCCAAAGTCTCCTTGTTAAGGAGAGGCCTATGTTCAGCAGTGAACTGTTTAAGGCGATGTTGACGATACTACTCCGCTGGGCAGACGTCTGTACAAAGTTTGTTTAAAGTATTGCATCTCTTTGCATTAATATTGACCTGCGTAGTATGCTCCTTTAGTCACCTGTTACGACACCCACGGAACGAATAAGATTGGTGACACTGTATGCCTAATACGTCATCACACAAAGAAATAAATAAATCCAACTATTTGTTTAACCGTCGTCTTTAAATATGTTTTTTTTTCCTTTTTCATATTACAGTGGGTAAACGTGCAAACGGCTTGCCTCATGGAAAGTGACTAATCCATAGACACTCTCAACTCAGCTGTTATAAGCGTGTTGCTAGCCTTTGATGTGAGATTAGCATCTTTAATTTTCCTGGCTTTCGTCTGATATTAGGATTCATAGCTAGAGACTCGCCTTTGATCACGCATCTAATTAACTCATCAGGAAACGGCCAATTTGGACCATTGCCATATCAGTTTCTAAGAAATTAAACCGTTTTTTACGCTCTGAAATTGGTTAGGGTCCCGTGACAGTAAGTTCGCGGAACACTGGAAAGGGGGACAACCATCGTTGCAAGATATACCTGTTTATTTATTTTGTAAGTTTTGATCTCAAAAACATACAGCTTATGTATCACCTCATAAATCTGAAATATGGAAGTCTGACTTGAAACTAAAACGAGACTGCTGATAAACGTATTTCAATATTTCTAAGTACATGTGATGTAAATTACACCTAGACACAGTACAAATGATCTTGCTTATAACGCAAATATTAGTTCTAGACAGAAATCGAACCCTCGAGTAACTAATCACACATAAACAGAAGAAGTAAATAAGATAATTTAGCCAATCACTATGTAACCTATCATTACAGTTATAGCAATCTTTCGATTCCCCCTTTCAACCACAAAAAGATTAATAACCTATAAAATTATTTCCACCAACCTCAGTTTCTGTTATTTGAAGAATGCTGTCAGTGTTACGCCAATAGAATGTTGAAATAAAAATGATTGTAGGTATGATGATGAATTTATATCGAAAATAAACATTTTGTTTGCGAGCGATAGTTTCAGAAAATAAAAAACGTGACGGATGGCGGCAGTTGGCGCGCGTCCAGCCGCAGGCGCCACTGACCGGCGGCAGTGTACGGGCAACTTTTGATTCTTTGCCCACCTTCATGTGTAGGAATAATTTAATATTTTTATGTCTATAACAAATGTCGTAGAATAAAATCGTGTGCATGTACTCGTACTTATGTACACAAGTTAGAAATTCTACTTCTTTGGTATAGCAAGATGAAAATCTTTCTACAAATTTTAACCTTCGCGTTATAAAAACGCGAAAAAAAAGTTTTTAATGTATTGGAAGAAAGATTATTTTTAGAACATTACCTAGTTAAATAAATTTAATTTAAATATAATAAAAGAAATATTATACACAATAAAACTAAAATGTTAACTATTTAATTTCTTGGTGACAGTTTTTTGTGATAGCCTGCGCGCGCATCATGATTTACTCTCATCATTTTCTCCTAACACGTCAAAAAAAGTATAACTTCAAAAATTACAAGGGAATCCGTAAACTTTCAGAACGTATAATATTTGAAATTTGCCGCACAAGGTAAAGCTCTGCAAATTAATGACAGTAAAATTACCAAAATGACATTACACATTGTTACACTGGCAACTCAAAAGTCATTAATTTAAATGACTAAGCTCTTTTTAGTTTAACAATAAATAAATAAATAAATGAGATAGTGTAATTTTTTTCACTGTGAACTGAGAAAAATATTCGCGACACATTGTTTATTATACATGTCAACAAAATTAATAAGGTACCATTAACTTTCCGTGATACGAACGTCGTGTTTGCAGTTATGAGTTTCAGCTTCTATACTTGCTCTGTATCAAATAACACTGATAATGATCTTGTTAAGGAAACAGAACACAAAACTGTACCTTTTTTTTTTAACGCTGGGAATGCTTTTCGCACCATACCCTCCAGAGGGACGAAGGGCGTTTGTGGGACTCCCAGAAAACCGGTCTACCCACTAAACCCCGCGGCGGCCTACCTTGGCAGTCGGGAAGAGCTCTAGGAACGCATTAGCGGCTTCTAGAGTCCTCCCTGGCCTAACTCACAATTAACTGTACCTAAGTATTAAATATTTATATATTCAAAAAAATATCCTAATTGGTACAAACTTTGATTAGTGGATATACGAGTAATAGTTGATTACTGTAGACAAATTAACAGCAAGATGAGTGCAGTACAGACTTATATTCTTTACTGAGGCAGACACTTAGAGAAGTAAATAAAAATATCATCCAAAGAATGAATATAATAGCCGTGTGTTTAATATTAAAATTTACATGAGGGTGTCAATAACGTAAGTAACGAATATGTAACACTACTCAACAAAATAGTTCAAAATACAGTATTTTTTTTCAGAAAAAAAATATTTCTTGAGCAGTTCCTAGGGTATATTCAAATCCTCTTGCAAAATACTAAAGTCATGGACCTCTATATGCTTGTAGTCGGTCCGATTTCAACATATCACTTCACTTTGAGAATCGTAACATTGATGACTCTTGGGAGTTGCCACACGAAAAAAAGTTCCAGGATTCGTAAGTAATTGTAAATGCAATAGCAATATGTATCAAATAACTTAAGTGACTTACCAATAGTGGTAATGACAATGATGGAGTAGAAAAGCGCTCCAGTAAATGTCCACTGAATGGATTCGATACTCTCGTTACCGTCCCAGCCGTGGACCTTCATCTCCAGCAAAATTGCGTTCTCGAAATCCTGTAAACATTTAATGTGAAAGTATAATTCTATTAAACAATGTGTAATACTAATATAGAGGAACGAGTGTCATATCCCTCCGACACAAAGGGAGGATCCTCCAACCCAAGCAAGGTGATCGTGCCTGGCGGGCCACGGCCCAACGGTTGATGTTGGGATGTTGTATATATGCTAATCGCCACGCGAATCTCTATTTCACGATACAGGATTAGTAGTTGCTTCGTAGTTCAACGTATGAATGCATACGTTTCGTTAATACTTTGTAGTTCGATGTATCTCCGCTAGATGGCGCTGTTGTATATTTCCTGTTTGTGCTGTAATGTGAAAGTCGCCACACTACTATACTAAAGTAATTCATATGTATTTTTGTCAAGACGGGCCTGTTGAACTAGTGGTTAGTGATCCTAAGCCACAGGTCGTGAGTCAATTCCCAACCAGTACAAATCTTTGTATGATGAGCAAAATCATTTATTCTGTGTCTTTTCTTTCCTTTTTTTCTTTTCTTTTTCTTAAGAAAGACAACACTCGCTCTAGGAATAAATTCTGTGTCGCGGGGGACTTTACAAACATACAAGAAAGGGACACAAAGAACACCCAGACTCAGTACAACAATTCATGGATCACACAAACTGCTGTCCCATGTGGGGTTTTAACCACAACACTATAATATTTATGTATTTAGAAATATATGTTTATCAACAGTCTGCTTGCCATAGTTTTGTACCAAGTTTAGAATTCGATGACCGTGTGTGAGATGTGTGAGAATGATATAAGTAATATATATAATATATATAAGTAAGAATAATAGTCTGCCAAAGTGACTCTACTCTGCTTGATGGAAAGCATGAATAGAATCCAAAAGGTGTAGACACCATACTCATTGCGAATGCCGACAATGCAGTATGGTGACCCACACTATGGCGGCCTATTACGATTTTTTACGCCTCACTTGGGGAATTTACGTATTCTAACATTTTAAGTATATATTACCTAAATGATAAGCACGTTGGTCTCAATAATTCTGACTGCTAAGCTAAAGGCGTTGATTCGGCTTAAACTAAGGCCAATTGTTTGATGAGCACGAGGGTATTTGGCTCAATTAAGTAAAGCATCTGTATTTAAATATATAAATGTTATACTGGAGGTACTGTACCTTGAGCATATCCACCACCTCACAAGTCCAGTTGGTCTGGTTGAGTAGGGGGACCGTTCGCGTCATGGTCCAGATGCTCTGCGTCGTGTTACGCCGAATGTGAGAGATGTTTGTCTTCACCTGTCAACGGAGAACCATTTTATCTTCAAGTATATTACATTTCTGGTATATTTAAGACCAGGTTTAAGGATAATAAGAATTTTTAATATAAGGTAGTTTGTGTGAGTATTTTTTACATAAAAATACAAAAAAAAGATTCAGAAACTTTTTCAAAGATTTTCTTTTATTTAGTAAGTGTTGACAAGTGATATTGTTGTAAAAAAAAATAGTTTATGATTTACTTGCGGTAAAGATTTATTTTGTAAAAAAAAAATTATTGCTATTTCTAGAAAAACATGTAATTTAGAATACTTAAAGTGTTGGTGTAGAAAAAATTTAGGAATTTGGGAAGTTTGGACTCTCGGTGACAAAGTGAAAAACATGGAAAAATTTCCACTGAGCCTTCCCATGTGAGCTTTAGTATATCTTTCTGAAGAAGCAAAACCTTGGTGCTATATTTGTTATATTAAAGATATTAATCCACGTGGTGATGGGTTAAGAATAGTGTCACTACCACTATTCATCCCTTGGGTGTCGTAAGAGGCGCCCCAAGGAGCAAACTTCGGAGAACGAAAACTTCAAACAAACTCTTTACCAACCGGCCAGCGTGATATAATAGGACAAAGCCATCTTTATAAGGAGAAGCCTTGTGCAGCAGTGCACTAAAGGTTGCTAATCAAAATGATGATCAAACATACGCAAGGCAAATTCTTCTATTTAAATTCCTCGAATATTCGACCTTCTAATCCGTTACTAAAAATTCCCACGTGTTCTTTTCATTAAACAGTATGTAGTAAGTACGTCGTAATAGTGAGTGGTAGTTTATTATTTTTGTGCACGTTCCGTCGGCGAGATATTTTCATTTGGTACGTACACCACATTCACATACAATATAATGTCAGCGTGGTAATTGAGATTCAGAATCTATTTAACAGATGGTCAAATTTGTTAGGGATACTTTGTTTATTACAATTTCTTTATAAGATTAAGGATAAAATACTTATAGATACTTGGTATTTATGAGGTGATCTGCGAAAACAAGAATAGATGCTCCAGAATGTCTGTAGAGTATTTGAATATGATAATTTTCATAGCTCATTTCGTAGTTCGATGAGTTTTCGTGCCTAAGTTTCGTTGTTTTGTGCGAAGTCGTCACATGGACATCTCTTGTCGTCTTTTTTTAAATGATTTGTGTTTGAAATGCTTCGTATTTTTTGACAGATTTATTGGCTTAGTGTTTAGTACAGGTTTTGCCTAGTTCAGAATCACATTGTTATCAATTATAAAACCTTAAAAGTTAATATCTACCCACGTTTATATAACAGTCGCTCAGACTGTAAATTTCGGACTAATTCTTTTCTCAACACATGTTTTCCTATGAAATCATTGAAAAATTTGTAAGACAACAACCAGATGATCATAAAAATACTCGACGCAGTTGAGAGACGTCTATAAAGCCTGTACATTAAGAAATCTGGCGTATACAATACGTAATACTTTGGATAATTTATTGCACTCGTGTTCGTACGTGTGTACCTATCTATATACTTCAGAGTGCTGTTCAGAGCTGAACTCTTTAGCCGGTCGTTTATCAAAGAGTTCTTGGCTACGCATACCGATGTGGTTTTGAGAGTAAAATTTATTGAAATAGTTATGTCGTGACACGAAGAATGCAAATTCCGTGATAAAACAAGAAATTAATTAGAAAATGAAATCTACGAGTATTTTATTCTCTTTTTTCTCTTTTTCTCTTCTCTGAAAAGAACACCTACAGTTGCACTTGCGTTTGTAGTAACTGCTTGGCTTTTTTGGCCGCAGTGTGAGGTTACGAAATTTTTTAAAATACTCTTAGACATATTCTACAGCTATACATTTAAAAATATTTTTGAATTAATAAACACTCAATTTGTTTACCGTTTAACGAACCGGCTCGACCGGGGCAGTACCCTCACACAGAAGATCAACCCAAAGTGACAGCGTCCGTGCGTTCGTTTTTCATTGGTGAGTGTGAGATCGGAGGTTTCTTCCCTTAGTCACCTCGTACCACACCCACGGAATGAATAGGGGTGGTAACATTATGTATTCTTAATCCGTCACCAAATCATTACAAACATCATTACAAAGAGAAGGAAAACTTGAAACAAACCCTATTTCAATCCCTCTGGCCAGTGTGGTATAGTAGACCAAAACCTCCTTGCTAAGGCCTATGTCCAGCAGTGGACTGTAAAAGGCTGTTGATGATTGCTTGATTGATAATTGATATAGCACATAAATATATATCTTACGTCTCTCTCATGTTGCGCCTCTAGTCTCTCAAAAGTGACGGCGCCAAGGATACAGTAGGCCACCACCAGGCTGATCATCACGAAGTGAGAAAACACCACTGAACAAAGCTTCCATGTGTAGTAAAGCACCTGCGGACATAGAAACACAATTAATATTTTATCATTTCTTTTAACTAACTCGTTGGTCTAGCGTTTAGCGTATGCGACTGCCGATCAAGGGATCTCGGGTTCGATTCCTAGGCCAACCCAAAATTGTTATTGAGTTATTCTGATAATAGAAATGCTTAATAAACAACTCAGAGTTTGGAATCCAGTGCCTGTGCCTTGAAGAGCACGTAAAGCCATCGATCCTGCGTCTGGTCTCTCCCTGGTCGTGTTGGGTAGCTATCCCATCGGGTTATAAGAGCAAGAGAACAGAGAGCGCATCTGTGTTTACGTACACATTTGTACACAAGTTGTGTAGTTGGTTGGTTTTCGTTGAGACTGCCCACCATGGCCGAAACGGTTTGGAGTACATCATCCTTTGCCTAAATTTGTACAAGGTTTTTCACAATGAGTATTTTTTATTCGCCTGTATCACTCGTTACTTTATTACTTACTCCTTTTATAGTCGTAGCCTATTTGACACTGTCAACTGTCTATTATCTGTCAACTCTCATATAAGAAGTAACTGAGTGATACACTAAACTCGATAGAAAAAGCATCGCGCAACATCTATAGTCTTGTAAATAGTAAGTCTCAATCTAATTCAATTATAGACTATAGATAGCTCATTTACATTCTAAATATAGAAATTTACTTTGATCTGTGCATGCTTTGTACTAGACATGCCACGAATAGTAATTTGTTCGATGAGTATCTTTTTTTTTCTATTTATAGTCTGCCAAAGTGACAGTTTATATGACATACATTTGTCAATTACTAGTTCTAGTTTTATACCCACTGTTTTAACTACTCCTAAGGCCGCGGACAGAAAGTCGGCGGCAGCGGCGGCGCGTTAATTTATATGGAACTGGTCTTGAAGGCAGTGGCGTGGAGAGTGATGGCGAGCATCGCTGCTGACTTCGAAACTATAGCCTAAGGCGCTCGGCAGACGAAGAGACGGCGCGATCTTTATGGTCCAGAAACCACACCAGAGCAATAAAAATCACGTTCACAGAGGACACAGGGTGCTCGTTGTTAGTATAAGGTTCCCTTTGTTCTATCCGCGTTTAAAAGTCGTTGAGTTATGGTATAGAGCCTAAAACATTTTTTTTTATATTGTACGGTATAGGAAACAAATAACCATATGGGTCGCCTACAGACGCCTGCGCCTCAAGAGACTCAAATGCATTACCACCCTTAAGCCAAAAACAGAATTATGATAATATACTATTACATTCACATAATGCGAAAATGCCGAAGCCATCGAGTCTCTCGAGCCTTTGCAGTTGCGAAGAGATATCGCCTCTATGGCAGTCCTCTATCACCTTTATCAATGAGAGTGTTCTAACGAGCTCTTCTAACTGGTCTCACCTTTTCCATTCCCGACAACATGAACTGACCTAGAAAGTCACCATTTTAGAGTGAAAGAGAAACACTCTCGAAATAAACAGCTCGGCTCTTTCTTCCTGTGTTAAATAGAGAAAATCTGGAATTTACTGCCAGCGCGTATGTTTCCCTCCCACTATGATCCTGGGTCTTTTAAGCGGGACGTGTAATAGCATCTCACTAGGCCGCCATGGTGTAGGTCACCATGCTGCATTGTCCACATTCGCAATGAGGATAGTGACCCACCACTCTTGAATTCAACTCATGCTTTCCATTAGGCAGAATAGACTTACTTTGACAGATATTATAAAGAGTCATGTAGCCTGAAACTACGTAGAGCTTGTAATACGGGTACTAGACAACTGATATAAGTACATGTGTATTTTTTTGGTAAATACATACATATTATACAAAGAAAACATAGAAACTTCGAAACAAGTATTTGCCAATCATACAAATATTTGATTCGACCAAGAGATCGAACTCGAGATCTCGAACACAACAATTGCATACGTTACCAATGTGCTACCAAGGCAGTCAAATTATATAGTAGAGAGAGTTAATTGAGCCTTCGATAACTTACTCAGAAAGAATTGCTTCACAAACAGAATTGTTTTCTATGAAACAACGCCACTTGAGTCGTCATTGGGGCGGGCCTGTTTTGGCCCAGTTGTAAGTGACAAGCAAGTCGTATTTTCAACTCCCAGTTATGACAAATAATTATGTCATGACAACGATTATTATGGAGTTTTGTGGCAGTCGCTCCACATGAAATTCAGCTCTACCTTAATAGACTTAAAGTCGAGCCCAAACTAGTTTAGAAAAAAGGCTCAGAGAAAGAATATGATTATCTGTTCTGTGGCTGAATGTAATTTATCTATAGTATGTATGTATTTAGAAAATATTAGTGTGATTATGAGAAGTCTGGTTAGCGTAGTACAGGAATCAAACTGTCGTGTGTGAGTGAGATGTGAGACTTATACCCACTGATAAACTAATCTATCCAATATATATTCGAACCAGTTTATAGTTCCAGAGAATTAGAACGTTTAAACAAGCAAACAAAACTATATACAACATTATTAAAATAGTAGAGTAGATGAGCTTTGTTTACAAATGTGAATCACATATAAATTGTTGTTTTTGTAAGCTAATAAAATATGCTAAATACTTACTAATTGATAAGACAAATTGACTAGAATATATAACATGATTTTAAACTTAAACAGATTGAGATGCAACCAATACTACTGCTAATGGAGTACGATTAACTTACACGGGCGGTTGATTTTTGAGAATTTTAAATGGATCAATCTCTGTGTGGTAACTCATTAAGCATATGAAACTTCACCACCCCTATTCATCCCATGCAAACTTTCAAGCACAAAAGCACTTTCAAGAAAAGAAAATCTTAAAATAAACCCTTTTTTTAACGTGTGGTAACACCCTCGGGCCGTTATTCCACCGTGGTTTGCAGCGGGTAGGTGTGTCGGAATCGACACAACTAAAACCACACGGTGTGCCTCTCTGCGCCTGAGAGAGATCTGGGAACAGCTATTTAAACATTGTTGTTTTCAACACTTCTACATATTAACATTAAGTATTTCAAATATGATAATATAAAATATGTGTCGTATTAAAATGAGTACTAAGAATTCCCTTCACATTTTATTATCATTTTTGTCGTTTGGTGAGATTTACGAATCATGACGATTTTTAGCTACAAAATTCATCGTGCGACATGCCATAAATTACTGAGTAGGAGTTTAATGATCATAGCGTTGCACTTTAGAAGATAGCTGCATATGATGCTGTGTGAATTTCACATTGTTTAAAATTTTCTGCTTTGCTCTTGTAGCAACTTTCACATACAACGGGAACAAAGACATATTACAGCGCCATCTGCTGAAGACACACCAAACTACGGAGTAACTACTAATCCTGTATCGCGATATAGAAATTCTGGCGCCGATTAATCACACAATGGGAAGATTCTCTAATCATCTAGCCTGGTGGTAGAATGCTCTCTTTGTGTGTGAGCGGTATGCCGCTCGTTCTTCCACAGTTCTTAAGAGTGATGGGTTCATAGCAAAGGAAACATCCCTCAATAAATACATATTCTACAAATACATATTACTGTTCTTTGGAGATGTACTCAAAGGCTTACAACATATTTGTGCCACTTGAGTTTTGAGTATATATTACTACCTATATGATTTAAAGTAAATAAAGTTGTTCATTTAGCACACTTTAGTTTAAGACAAAATCAGTCTTTGATATTTTGTATGGAAACAGAATTATGCTGATTCGATCTAAATTAATTTAGTTTAGGTTATTAGTGATTTGGAAATTTTATTTATCACATTTATTCATCTCTATGACAAACCTCAGAGACAAACAAAAAAGGTTGTCTGGCAAAACTAATTAAACTACCTTTTTGTCGTAACCTTGACAGCAGGGTGGGCCACAAATTAGTTAACGTTTGAAAAAATTGTATAAAAAAATCATTTAATACGTTATAAAAATTCTTAATTTACAAGAAAGTTGGATTGTTTTTAAAAATTACATCCTTCAAATGACCACCGTCCTGACGTTTGCACTCTTCTAAGTGAGCACCGAAATATTCGAATACTCGTCGACATAGAGAACGCGAAATCGCCGACATCTCTTCGCTGATTTTATCTTTTAGTTGACGTAGTGTATTTGGTTTATTGATGTAGACACGACTCTTCAAATAACCCCCTAAAAAGAAGTCTATTAGGGATAGATCTGGACTTCTGGGTGACTATGGGATATCGCCTCGTCTGGAAATCAGCTTTTCCGGAAACATGTCTTTGATCACCGGCAGGGACTCATTGGGTGTGTGACAAGTGGCTTCATCTTGTTTAAACTACGTTTTAGAGTTGTAGCCAGGAAATTTCAGTAGTATCAGTCCCAAGAAATCCCGTAACATGTTTGCGCGGGATGTTAGATTCAAATGCTAACGAACTTTTGGGCCACCTGTATACTCGTATTAACAATTTAAAGTTAATTTGTTAGATCCCCACTTTGTCTTATCCGCTTAGGATAAGATGTCAACAGTGGGTTCATTCACTATGACGTAAGTTGCCCGGTCAATACACTGTGTCGTAATATTAAAATAATATTGTATTAATTTAGACTTATTGTTTTTTTTTAAAACACCTTTACTTAACGCTTCATTAGTACTGCTTATTATAAGAATAATTTTTGTATTGAATTAGACATAGCGGTAGTCGCTACAGTATGTATATTATGAAACGATGTCCGTGAGTACAATTGCGTATAATTCCATTAAAAACAAACTTTTAACAGTATTTTTAAACGACAGGTCAAAAAGGAGTACATTGTTTTCAGTTTTCATTTATGTTAATATATGTATGAGTTTCTATATTCTGCCGTAACTTCTACGTATGTTTGTGACTTTTTAAAATTAATGTTATATTTTTTCTCGTCAGTTTGATATCTTGTCGTAAAATCTATTTATCAATGTTTGAGGAAAACTTCAGAAACTTCAGAATTTGTCACACTTTAGAACTGTTACCCAATTTTAGTGATTTGGAGGAACTCCACAGTTTTTCTTGTCTCCTTTTTTTTTCTGTGCAGAAATCCAACGTGTATTGTCAACAATGAGTTCATTCAACTATGATATAAGTTGACCGATGTCAACGCACTGGGTTGTAATCATGTAATAATATTGTATTATTTTAAAACAATATTGCTTCTTTTAAACACTATTACTTAACGCCCCATTAAGATCGCTGATGTTAAGAATAACGGTTACCTGTTTTGTATTTTTCAACTCTATGTGTTGACTTAGACATTAATGTGGTTGATACGATATGTATTGAATCTCAAAGAGGAGTAATTTTATTTTATAGTTATAATTTACTGGAGCTTTAAAGTGGGAGGTTAAGGTTATGCATAAATACATGTATCGATGGACTTATTGCCTGGGGCATTCTCCAGCAGTCGACTCATCAGGTGATGTAGTTAAAGGATGAGGTAGGTGCTCTTATGAATCCCAAAGCTGATCGGCGCTGCTTCTGCCCTTAGGTGACTTTTGCCCAATTTGAGTGAAGCCATCGCGATAAGACGGCACGGGACCCTTCCCTTAAAGCTAACGCAGGTCTGGTCAAGACTGCTTTGGAAAGTGCCTGCACTCGGGCGTCACTGCGACTGCAGTGAGGACACAGCTTAGCCTACACTGGCAGTCTACTCCGCCTGGGCGACACAGCGTCGGGCTCTCACTGCAGTCTACGGAGGAGATCTCTTGCTACTGGTCGTTATATACTCTATGGCTGCTAGCGGTAGTTGTTTTCTCATGGTCGCAATCTTCTGCGAAGACGTCATTTCACAGGAGAAGATGGTAGAAAAAACCCGGGAGCACGACTTCTACTGGAACCTCATTCGCAGCTTTAAAATCGGCGGCTGAGGCAAGTTTACCAGCGCCTTTCACCGCCCTGATTGTAGCCACGGGGTGACGGGATGGGTTTTCCCCTCCTTCGCTACAGTGGCCATCTACGAGAAGGCCACATACACATGTGCCATACATCGCCTAAATAGAGAGCTCACCCGAGGATGGTGCTCACACTAGCGGACAGGTGCTAGGAAGGTCTGAATGCCGTAATAACAGTTGTTCATGGACCACTGTTGTTTTAGGCGCAAAGTGACACACCGTTTTATTTCAGTCGGTCTGAATCCAACACACCACATCTCGCAAACCCCGGTGGGTGACGACCTGAGCAGAAAAGCTTCCACTCGTTAAAATACAATGTAATAAATATGCTATATACTTATAGATAAACTTCTAATTATGAGAAGATCTCGAATACAACAAAACACTTCTGATTTACGAATTACAGGTGTCTATGGGCGATGGCGGTCACTTACCATAAGGTTATCTAGTTTGTTCCCTATGGCATAAAAATTGAAATTTGAAAACTCACTTTAGCACATTTGCTAGGCGGAGGAATAGGGTACTCCCCGCTTACAGTTCGACCCTCTCTTCGAGACATGGTTACTTATATTATCCAATCGTGTTAGATCGGAACATCATTGATCACTTCATCATCACATGCATCACAAATACGTATTACTAATAAATTTCATATAAATTATACAAAACACATTTAAGGGAATAATTTAAATTTGAATTCACTTCAAATTACTTATCACTGATATCACTATCGCCACAAATTTTGTTACTCACAAATCCACATAGTCACATATAATTTCTCTAGGTGTATTGGTACGGTGCGCACGCGCCGCTCGTGAACGACTGTGGGATAAATCTGGAGTTTTGGGTCGAATCGCGTGGTTTTACGATCAAAACGAACGGGAGATTTGGAACGTTGTGCATAAAACCATTCACAAACTAAACTGTTATAGATTTGCGTATACATATCAGCACACAGACATTTATAGGCACACATCATGGGTATGTGTTAATCATTTCGCATTTTCGCCCTTAATCTTTTGTTTTCATGACTAAAGTTTACATTTTTCACTTTATATATAAAGATATATCATATATATGAATATTATTATTATTTAGTAAAACTTCTTCTCATCTGCAAAATATTTAGAAAGGATCACCTAAGTGTCAAAAGTCAAAGTTGACGGACCTGTTGGTCTAGTGCTCAGTGGCCCTGACTGCTAAGCTGAAGGCCGTGGGTTCGACTCTCACCTAGGACAAATAAATATTGTGTTATTATTATAGGTGTCCATTGGTGATGGTTGTCACTTACCATTATCTAGTTTGTTCCCTATGACATAAGAATTATAATACAGAAAACTCACTTTAGCACATTTGCTAGGCAGAGGAATAGGGTACTCCTTGCTTACAGTTTGACCCTCTCTTCGAGACATGATGACTTATATTATCTTCTATTATTATTATTATTTATTTTATTATTATTTCGCACAAATGTGCGATGAGCAAAATTCGTTGTTCTGTGTCTGAATGTTATTTATCTATCACATGTATGTGTTTAGAAGTGTTTAAGTATCAGCAGTTTGATAACAACAGCAGAGGCTCTGCCTAATTTGGAATCGGACAGCCCTGTGTATGTTATTTATTAATATTATGAAACTAAAGGAATACTGATTGAACTGTCGATCACAATACGACATAAACACATTATAGATGTCGGATGTTAAATTAATATTTTATTACGACATTCTTAACATTCATAAGAGCTTCATTCTTAAGGTAGTAGAGCCACGCTGATTTCAGCACGAACGGGCCGGCTCGGCAGCACGAACTACCCTCTCGCAGAAGACCAACCTAAAGCACCAGCTTCCGTGCTGTCGTGTTTCGTTGGTGAGTGTGAGACCGGAGGCCCATTGATGCAGGGGTGACAGTTATCGTGATAACTATGTGAGGCTTACACTGCCACGATGACTGTCATGCCTTTTACGTCCCCAAGCGTGGCGTGAAAAAGCATCTCACTAGGCCGTCATAGTGTGGGTCATCACACTGCGTTGTCTGCATTTGCAACGAGTATGGTGACCATAACTCTTTGGATTCTATTCATGCTTTCCATCAGGCAGAGTAGTGTAGTGAAAAAAAAAGCTAGTAGATCGAAACTGAATTTTGAATGAATTTTTGCTTCACAATTGACCTTCTGTTGACCTGATCCATCATGCCCATAGGTATCTCACCTATACCACTATTGTCCAATACATAGCTTGATTCATATGACAAATGACTAAAAAAACTTAAAATTCAATCAAATTTAAACGACAAATATACTCGTACCTGTAATTTTTATAAAATCACAAGAAAATCTATTTTTGAAGTGAAAACTTCTTTAGGCGCGTTGAGCGTTTTGGTAGAGGGTAAAATCCTCGGTTCGCGTCACCGACATGCTAATGATAATAGTATATCTATAGCTATGGAGAATATGATATTATATATTATATATGAAATTTAGTATTATTATATATTATATATGATATTATATATTATATATAGCTATATATGAAACATAAAAAATTTCATATAATTTTTGCATATAGTTTTAATTACTCTCAACTTAATAGTTCCGTTTTCACTTCTATCGGCAGTCCCACGACTGCTACTGTTTTTTTATTTTTCGGTGTGAAGATGTAACACTTTTTATACTTCTTATTAGCAGGTCTTGCTGGAAATTGGCAAAGGCGTGGCTTTTTCTGTCTGCGTATGTTATAAATGGAGATGCTAAATAATGATTTAATGACAGTCTGTCTCCGGTTTAAGACTGCTATGTGAATTGGGAACATAAAAATATGTCTAATTGACAGCTAGAGTAAATATATTTTGTATATTTCCTAATTTCGGTAAATAAAAATGATTTTATCGTGTCGTGAATATTTTACAATTAGCATTTATTTTGATCACTTATTTTAATCAATTGATGATATGGGACGTCCTTACTCGTCAAAACACTGATACTGATTAACTAATATAAACCTTAATCTATACACTTTTAGGTGTTATTTTTGAACTACATATATCTTAAAGAAAAAAAATTCAAAATTCGTGTAACAATTGTGTGAAAAAATTATGTTAAACCGCGGGAGCGCCGTGCTTCAGCTTCATAAATAGGGCTACTTAATAATAAAACAGGAAACTTATATTCGTCCTCACAGTAAAATAGTGTTAACTAATTATTTCATTGTCTTTCACCGAGTGAGTGATGTAGTATAATTCCCTCCTATCACTCCTCGTGTCTCTGGAGTGTTAATCAAGAGGTGATAACTTGGTACTCTTAAGTTTTAGGTAGACAATCACTACCATCAGGTGACCCCTATGACACCTTCATAAAGTAATTTAATTTACGTGAATGACTGTTTCTATTAAGATAAGGTACTTAATTTTATTATATCCATGTGGTGACGGATTAAGAATACAGAGTGTACACCCCTGCTCATCCCATGGCTGTCGTAAGAGGCGACTAAGGCAGCAAATTACGCAGGACTTTAGTGCAGGAAAGAAGAAGAGAAAGAAAACTAGAAACAAATTGTATACTAACCAGTTTGGCCAGCGTGGTATAGTAGGCCAGAACCTCCTTTCTCAGGAGAGACTTAAGTCCAGCAGTGGACTGTTAAAGGCTGTTTGTGATGATTAAAACTTATTTTTGAAGGAGTTTGTTAGATATAGGACCTATTTTAATACAAACTCCTGATCTCATGGGTACATTTTTAGATTAGATGGACATTTTATTTTTGAATAAAATAAATTAGTTATTATTATTAATAATACACTAAAAGGCTTTATAAAAAATAAAAAATTTTCTTCTCTTAATAATGTGTTTATAGTACAGCTAATGTCGGAGTCGAATGACAATAGGATATTGAACGGTTGTTGAATGAAGAGTAGAATTAATACAAATTGCATTCAAATTTCTTATCATAGACACATAATATTACATCTTAATCGACAATCTATATATAACATAACATTTAAAGTAATATTATTCATTTGTAATAACTAATTAGTAACTTTTTTATTTACAACTGTGCAAGTAACCTAAATGATACATATTCTTGCAAATAAATCTCTTACAAATATTTTTACATGTCGGCGGACATTACAGCATATAATTTATGATTTTATAATTCAAAAGACAACGCGCACACTAAGTAACCATCATCTTAGTCCAGTGTTAGTATAATTCCAATAATGGTAATAAAAATTGTGGCGTTACATATATGTGCCACCAGAGCAAAGTCCCATCCTAGTCTCAGAATAAATCCTATGTCGCCGTGGACTTTACAAACATACAAGAAACGGACACAAAGAACACAGACTCAGAACAACAATTTGTGGTAAAAGTGTTGTCCCATGTAGGATTTGATCCCACAACACTCAGCACAGTAGAGAGCGGCATGGCGACCGCTTAAACCACTAGGCCAATCGTGCAGTCAAGAACACCCAGACTCAGAATAACAATTTGTACATCACACAAAGTGTTGTCCCATGTGAAATTTGAACGCACAACACTCAGCGCAGTAGAGAGCGGCACGGCGACCGCTTAAACCACTCGGTCAACTGTGCAGTCGATAGCTAGAAGGCGTCCACATTACTTAAGACCCACTCTGGGAAGAAAAGACGACACAAACTACAGAGGTGACCTTTTTAAGTCTATGAACATTGATTAAATAGAAACTATTGTACCTTAACTTACAAGCATAATCTTACACGCCACACGAAAACACACTATGCTGCCATCTCATCTGATACTAAATTAAGTAGAACCTGTATTAAGGGAACCAGATTTCTTATATATATATTTATTTATATTTTTAAACACAAAAATATTTTAGAGAAATACCACCCAGACACGGCAGTAATTATTGCGTTCTTCGCGTAATTATTTGTTCTAGGTGGGAACAAAAACTACTGCCTCTAACCACTATTAACTAGACCAACAGAATCATCAAATCTACCAATTCTTATAGTCAAATAAACTGGTTACTATACCTGCCTTTTTGAACACAGTAACTGTCAGTAAGTATCTCGCATGAGCCTATCGATTTAGATGCGAAAGTAACAAAATAAAGTTGCTTAAAATTATCGTCTTTATTCTTAAATTCTATAAAATTGACAATTAATAGGCATACGAAACGCATTATAAATATTAAGTCATTGTGGAGAAATGTCTATGGTATCAAACTCAAGCGTGCGATTCTTAATATGTCATAGTTTTCCCCGGAAAAGAACGGAAGTGCGTAACAGGAAGAAAGCAAAATGAGCTCTACATAATTTGAAAAGGAGCGCATTTGATTTCACCACATATTTTTAAAATTATTTCTGGAAAAGGTTCCACTTTTCATTTGTAAAGTCAATCTATTTTTTTTTGTTGATATTATTTTTAAGTTTTTCTATGTACAAAACATTCGTAATATCTGTTAAATATCTTCATCTTTGAACTTTTAAGTTATTTAGTTATCACTTAAAACATACAGCACAACAGCTTTGAGGAAAACTTGAAAATAGGCAAATTAATTAGGCTTTAAAATTCGGTTTTTAAACAGAGGAATATTCAATTAAATGATAATATGTTGCATTAAAAGTACGTAGATCTAATTAAAATATTCTTATATCTAACTTTCAGATAGTACCGAACACCGAACGACGAGAAACTTTTAAACAATAAAAATATATTATGAATTGTTGCTAGGGTTGCTGTGATTTATTCTACTGTGCTAGATTTATTCCACTAAATATCTATGGTTTGAATGTCTCTTCCATTTTTTTACAAACCCAAGTCATAGACAAGACAAGAAATCATAGATTTTACGAGATGATTATCAATCTAAAAAAAAATTGTTTCTAAATTTCTATATGCTGTGAAACAAAAAAAAAAGAGAAAAGTAATAAACCTGATTATTGCTGGCCACAATTGACCTATACTACAAATGTGTGTGAAAACTTGACATAAAAAAGATTAAAATATTATTGTTGCATTATGGTACTCAAAAAACTTTTATTTTATGAAATTCTTACTTGAATATTTACTTTGGTTTAAAATGTGTTTATATCTTGAGTCTCTTAAGACTCGTATGCACCAATTATTGAAATTTGACCCTTAGGTCAAATTTCAATAATTGGTGTTTTTAAGTTGTAAAAGTATTTTGAGGAGTTCTCATCAGGTACACGCGTCATAAAATTTGTCGAGCGACTTGTTGGTAAATTTATCCAGTAGCCTCTATTAGGATTGTGTACTCAACTGTTTTTAAGTGTCTTCTGTGGTAAAACTAAATAGTACATCTAGACAAAGTTATACCATCATATATCTTATCTTATATTATTACACAATAAAAGTAATAAGTTTAACAATTGTCTAACACATATTTCATAAGTATTCTCACGAATGACATTTACACATTTTATTTAAATTGTTCAATCATATCCTACTGTTCATCTGCATCTCATCTTGTTTCGTTGGGGAGGGCTGAGGCCCTTTCCGTGCGAGTTGTTCCGCCTCCTGGAACGTGTCCGGCAGACGGGTATTGAGGGTCTCTGGAGTGGTGAGCATGAGGGCCCCAGCGATCAAGGCTGTTGAGCCGAACAGCACTGAAGGTAGCCAGCTTACATAGATAGCCTAAAACAAAATTTAAATATTATTTATGTATTTCTTGTTTCATTAAAGAAAGTCTACAGCTATGATGGTTTCTGTGTTATAAGAGTTTACAGTTTGCAGACAAACAAAACTACAGACATAAAAAGCACACGAGTTCAAGAAAATGATTTGTGATCCTACTCACTCCTCAAATTACAAAAAAAAATATGACACAGAAGTAATATTTACCAAAAGCGGCGTCTGCGGAGCGACGATCGAACCGATCCTTCCCACCATTGAACAGGCGCCAAGAAGCGAATGTCGCGCATGAGTAGGAAACAGCTCTGATGTGTACATGTAAATACCGCTGAAAGCTTGCGTGATGGCCACCTTACCCAACAGGTACAGGGTTGTTGCTAGCCATGAAGCAGCTGTTGGACAACAAAAGTAATATTGTGGTGCATAAAATTTACTGAACTGAAGAACCAGAAAAAAAACTCCCTTACTTACGGAGTACAATACAGGACCAATGAAGCTAATACTTGTTTAGTCTGTTAATGGACGAGGAGAAAAAAAATATTATGAGGCCAGCGTAAAGTTTCTTTGCCGTCTTAATTCCAAATTATTTTGATGAGAAATTTGAAATGAAAATCATTTTATAGACTTTCTAGAATACTCTGATACTCTAAATTTAGCCTGTGAAAACCATTAAATATCAGAGAAGTAAATGTATACTCACAAGGTGGAACAAACGGAATGGAAATGCAGGCTATACCGCAGACGGTATACGCAACCAGCAACGTCTTCTTCCTCCCAATACGATCCAGCACCAATGCATTGGTCACGACTGCTATTACCTCCACGGAAACAACCAGCATGTAATTGGTGTACTTATCACCAGCCAGCGAGACAGAGTTTATCGCCAGGCCGTAGAATACAAACGTACAGGTAATCCACCACCACGAACAGATTGCTAATCTCTTCATTATTATCGGTGATCTGAACACCTGCGTCCACAGTCCCTCCTCCTCTATCTTCTCCACTTTCTTTTCGTCTGTAGGCTTGACTTTATTTTCTGTCAGCTGTTTCATTGTTTCATCTGATAAAGTCACTTTATTCATCTTTGCAGCGCGCAAGATTATTTCAACGGCTTCTTCTTTCCGCCCTTTGGACAAAAGCCATCTGATGCTCTCAGGTAAGAGGTAAATATAGAGTATAAAGAGTAGGGATGGTGGATATGCTACTAAGATAAATGTTCGCCAGTACTGGAAAGTTTTGGCCAGAAGGGCGTAACTGAGCCCCCCTAATACCAATACGATACCTAAAAACGCTGTCGTAAGGACTCGTTTGTCTTGGCCTAGAAGTTCGATCGCTGGAAAAGATATAAAAGAAGATTATTAGCAATTATACTTTTAGTAAATTAATGAATTTTCCTATTGCAGTCTACTATTGCATAATATTATCTCCTTTCAACCAGTTTATCCTAGCTACTTTCTTCAGATTGTTAGTTCATCATGCTGTGGAACCTCCATATGGCTGTTTCACCGACATACTTTAAGATGTTTCTGTCATTACTTTAAATTATCATTTACTCAATGTAACAGGAAATGGTAAGGAAAACTAACCAAAATTTTAGAATTTATGTATAATCGATATACATATATACGAGTATATAGTTCTCTTATGGAGTATCGTTGGCGACTACGATACGAACGAACGATACTCCATAAGAGAACGACAGCCGATTAATTGACATCATTTCCTGTCTATTATGAGAATGTTATTACGCCACACAAGCGATGTCTAAACAATACTAGTCAAACTATTTACAGATGTTGACACTAATCAGGAATTTATATTACGTTAAATTAGATATTTTTATGTTTTAAAATCTAACTCACGTTATGATACATATATGATTGCAAGCACCAACTAAATATGTATACATCAGTAACGAAGAAAGAAATTGACAGTTGACAGCAGGTGTTAGTTGGTGTCATCATGTTAACTACATCATCTAAATCATGCTACAGATTTCTTCGACGGCCATTTTTCTTTTCAGTTAACTTTTTAAGATTTGCTATGTTGAGTGGATGAAAGCTTAAATACAAAACAAAACCAGTTTTGACAATTGTTCGACGTTCCATTTTTCTAATTTTAAAATGATTTTAACGTCCATAACCTTTAACTGTAACTCCATATCTAAACAATATTGGTGCATGTAAGTGGTGTAAAAAAAAACGTTTTTACTTATATATAATAAATAAACTATTTCTAAAAAAAGGTAGAGGTTCTCTATCCAATAGTATTTTTTATGCTTGCTACTTTAAAACTCTGACATTAGTGAACTGGTAAAAAAAAACAGTTTAAGATTACAAATTAAATAATAAACAATACGATACATTGTATTATACCATCGTGGTATAAATACATTAATTACTTTAAGTTGTATTTGTGTTATTATAGGAGACAGATTACTAGGTAGTAGAGCCACGCTGATTTAAGCACGAACGGGCCGACTCAACCGGTGCAGTACTACCTTCCCACAGAAGATCAACCTAAAGCGCCAGCATCCGTGTTGTCGTGTTTCGTTGGTGAGCGTGACACCAGAGACAGTTATCGTGGTAACTGTGTAAGCCTTACACTGTCGCGATGACTGTCATGCCTTTTACGTCCCCAAGCGGGGTGTGGAAAAGCATCGTACAAGGCCGCCATAGTGTGGGTCACCATACTGCATTGTCTGCATTTGCAATGAGTATGGTGACCACAACTCTTGGACTCTTTTCATGCTTTCCATCAGGCAGAGTAGAGTCACTTTGGCAGACTCTTAATATAGAAAAAAAAGACTATAAAATTGTAACGGATACAGACTATAACCTGAACCAAGTCAAGTACCCAATAAATCTATGTCCTTCTATTTTTAAATTTACTGCTAGCTGACTGAAATTTGATTTTTTAAGCCGAGCGACTGCCATCAGACCTCTGCAAATCCACAACTAGATAAGTACTAGATGATGTCGAAGTACTGTATATTATATTTTTATCTGATTTTGACTCCAAATATCCATAACGGCTTAACGTGCTCTCCCAGGCATGGAGGGGTCTCAAAATGCTAAGAATCATCCACCATCGTAGATTGACTTGACTAAGATTGCTTTACAATGTATATTAACTTACGTGGTTACTACTGAAGCACGAGTCCAATAAAATAACTGTATATTGGTAAAATAAAAAGATGCAAGTTCACTCACTCAGAATGTACGCAGCAGGAAAAGCACTGGCCCCAGCAACGGTCTCAAGGAACTCCACAATGACGTACATTTCGTAAGAGATGGAGAATGCTTTCAGTGAACCAATAGCTCCAACTAGCGTACAGCTCAGAACGAGAGCCCGCTTGCGTCCCCACCTAGGAAAAATAAATAAAATGTAGAAGTGGAAAGTAGTTCCTCACCATCACTATGACCGAGCAGGCTCAATGTGAAGCATAGATCTCTCACGTTTTTATGAATTCCTATTTGATAAGAGGGTTAAAGTTGTGAAATTATAGAGAAAACTCTTTTTGTGTTTACTAAATCATCATCTCATCAACAGCCTTTAACAGTCCATTGCTGGGCATAGACTTCTCCTTAGAAAGGAGGTTTCGGCCTTCTATACCACGCTGACCAGACGGATTGGTATAGAGTTTGTTTAACGTTTTCATCCTCTTTACAATGATGTTGTCAATAGTGCTGGTGACACTCCGCATTCTTTATCTATCACTACTCGGCATATACCTTACTTATACTTACTATATATCGGATAATTTAAGTCTGTTTTATGTTACATTTAAGATTGTCATACGCCATATAAGACCATTACGAGTATGTCCTCAACAAGCAACTTGATTATCTTAAATTTTATTTACATTTTTCTATTTCTTTGCTCAAAAATCTTCTTAAGATCATAGTAATACTACGATAAGTGCTGCGTAATATAAAAAATACACTCACACCTACCTAAATAATATTTCGAACATCAAACAACATCTAGTCACAAACTAAACAGAGCTTGTATTATGAGTGTCAGACAGCTGATATAAATACATATATACTTTTTTAAAACACATATTATAAGTAAAAAACACCCAAATTGAAAAAAAAATTGCAGATCGTACAAAGATTTGATCCGGCCCAGGAATTGAACCCGAGACCCGAAGAACAGCAGTCGCATACGGTACCACTGCGTTAACAAGGCAGTCATTTGCATAGGTATAGGTGTCAAAACTCTATGTTCTAGCAGTGCCATGACACGCTTCTCTGATACATATTAAGGTTGCCTTGATAAGAAATGAGAAATATTCGTTAATCTATCGTGAAAAATAATATCAATGTAAATTTCATTTTGTATCAAAATTTGAACTCAATGTGTGCTGAATCCGAGGGCTGTGTGTGGGCAAACAAATTTAACTGTTAATACCTAAATAAATAATTAAGTCCCAATACTGTAACAATCGATAAACGTAATGCTGTTCCCTAAATATGAGGATGGGAAGAAGACGCTCAAAGGGCGGTGACTGTCACTTCTAATCAGCTGTCCTGTCTGTTTCCAAATACATTACATTGATACCTACCGATCTGAGATATATCCAAGTATGGGCAGCGATACCAGCATACCAATGTTGTGTATTGTCCCCACGAGGGTTCGCTTCCATTCTTGACACGCTAGGTTGAACTGTGAACAAGGATTTGTTATGACATTAGTGATCAATTATGATTTGGCCAGATACCTTCGTGTAACTGATGACGTGGACAAAGATCACTTCGTTGCTTCCTACTGTGCTACGTATTGTGGGTTCCTTTACCCCTAGGGACAGTGTTGAGTGGACAACTTATTGTTCTGGGTGTATGTTTTGGAACGAAGTTCATTATCGCGCGTTGCGAAGGAGGCTAGACGGAAAAAAATCAGACGAAAAGTTGTCACGACACTTTTTGCTATAGTGTAGTAAGTCGTGTGGCGTGCGCACGTTTCAGTGTCAGACTCTCTCTCTCTCATAGAAAGCGAGTCAATTATTTTCGTTTCGTCTTTCTATTATGCTTTAAACAGTGCAGTGTCGCAAGGAGTATTTTTGTTTTTTCATAACTTAAAAGAAATTTAAAAAAAATATTACAATTCCTTCATTAATTAATCGAAAGCAACTTCGTTCCATCCGGGTGTCCCTTGACACCTCTCAACTTTTTTTATCTTTTTTCTTAAGAGCCTTCCAAAGTTCTATCTGATGAAAAGCGTGAATAGAATCCAAGAGTTGTCGTCACCATACTCATTGTAAATGCAGACAATGTAGTATGGTGACCCAGTAAGATGTGTTTTACGCCCCGCTTGGGGACATCATCATCACATGACAGTCGTCGTGGCAGTGTAAGGTTTCCGTATCCTAAAAGTTTAGTAAAATACCGCGCACCACAGGTTATATTACCAGTTCGGGATTTGCTTTTAAAATATGAAATAAAAGAATGAAAAGAAAGACCTGTAAGTACTTATCAGTCTATAAATAAATCAGTGATCGATAGAACACTGATGTAGGATGATGTGTAAAATATCACACATCAACCCAGTCAGCCGACCATATCTGATGGACTTTCCGTCCACATAACGTCGCTTCTGACTAACTGTCCTTGAGCGGTGTTACATCTACAATAGTGTTCAGTGATCCGTGGTCATTAGCCACCGCGAATAATTTGCTTGACAATTGGAGCGAAACATCATAAAAATACATCATCGATTATATTACCTATTGATGTTGTAATATCGCACTACGATACGGAAAGAAGGAAGATTAGTATTACGCTTTTTTTTATGTAAATTATAATTCATATAGACAAACAATTCTCACACTTTTCTGTCAACTTACTCTTTTAAAAGACTTTTATAAGAAAAATTACCTCATTTGTTCAGCGGTTAATGTATGCGACTGCAAAAGGTCTTAGGTTTGATGCCCGAGTCGAGTCAAAAATTATTATAGAGTGTTTTTGATTATAGAAATATTTCAAAACAGCCCCGAATTTGGAAGTTGATGTCCTAACCTCTGTGCCTCGGAGAGCACATAAAACCGTCGTCTTGCACCTGACCTCTACCAGTCGTGTCAGATAGCCGTCATCAGATTGTGAAAATGAGGGAACAAAGAGTGCATCTGTGTTTTTGCACACACTTGTGGACAATAATCTCTTGCTTGATTGGCTACTCTCCGTTGAGACTTGGCGCCGTGGTCTAAATCGGCTAAGATCATGAAAAGAAGGAAGTTTTTGCCTTTGTTACATTAAAATTATGTTACTTATGAATCGATGTTGAAACTCCTTTTTCTATATGGCAGAGTATACTTCACTTTTGTTACCATTCAAAGAAGAAAAAGTACCATCAGAAAGTGTACATAGTTACGAAATCAAGAATAATTTACACAATTACGAAATCAAGGATCCGTTACATTTCGCGGGTGGACGGGACGGGATTTCCCCTCCATCTGCTACAATGGCCAAGCGCGAGAAGGCGACGTCGCCTAAAATAGAGAGATCTGTATGTCGTAATAGCAGCTGTTCCCGGATCCCTTCTATGTCAGGTGCAGAGTGGCACACCGTGTGGTCCCATTTCGACATCCCACCCCGCCGTAAGCCCCGGTGAGATGACGGCCCGAGGGGGTTCCCTCGGGCCGTCATTTCACCACACGTTAAAAAAAAAAAAGGGATCCGATACATTTATGACAAAACATGGCTCTACAGTGGAGAAAAAAGTTTAAAAATTTTGAAAAAAGTATTATTTTAAATTCTTTAAAACAAAAAAAAATGAGTTATGGTCGACATTAGACTACTAGTCGACCAGTTGTGTATATAATTGTTCGTAAAGTATACTTATAAACGAGATAAGGCAAGACTAGGATATCTCGATGCCATGTTCGTATATTGCGTCATGTAGACGCAAAATACATTAAACTATTGATAACAAAACAATGCTAGATGACCTCTGAGGGTCATGACGAGGACCTGATATTAAGTTATTAATGTCCTAACAATCATATTTTCAACAATACAAATATTAAATCATTGAAATGAATCGTGTCTAAATAATAAACGTGAAGATGCCTTACAGTAGACGTATTTGATGTATGTCGGACATCTCACCTACTATCTAATGGTACAAATATTATATATATTACAGTAACCTACTACAAGAAGTTGAAAGGAAATCTTTTGACGACGAAACCCGTTTGTATGCTACAAGTTCTTAATACACAATTGGGAGTCAGCTGACAAAACGAGCGCTTTTAATACAACTCTGATCACTCCTTTAAGAATTTAGGTATATGTATCAAAATAGCTTTATAATGTAAATGTTATCATCTATTAGCTGTTGTTGGTTTGTCCACAGTTATATAAACACTCTGTTTCACTTAACAAGTTGTTACTTGTTGTTGAATAGATTCCGGTGTCAAGACACGTGCCATAAATAAGTTTACTCACACGTTCCTTACATAATTACTTGGCTGCGTCGTTGGCCCAGCGGTTAGTGTTAGCGCTTCCCGAATCAGGCTTAATTAGGATTTTTGATTATAGAAACGATTATGGCCAAGTTTGCAGGTTGGGATCTGAACCTCCATGTCTTGGAGAGCAGGTTAAGCTGAGGGCTTCACCTGCGCTTGATCTCTCCCCGATCGTATCGGATAACCGTCCAATCGGATTGTGAAAGTGATGGCACAGATGGTGCACCAGGGTACTTGTGCATTATTGTTACAATAGTGGGCCGGTCTAAAATGGAGACTGGTCACCGTGGCCAAATTCGTCTGGAACACCATCTTCATGATCATAATCTAGATAGTGTTATGTTTTTTTACATAGAAATATACCACATAGAAAAGAAAACGAGCAAACATAACTTTAATTTAGGAAAAGGACTGCTATTTTTGTATTGATTATTAAAATTTAAGGTAATTTTAAATTTAATGTAGGAAATTCATGTTTCATGAGCTTTCAACCAGGGAGATTCCAGAGATACACAGAAACCCGGTTTAAGTGGTTCATAGCTCCACTTTACCAAAAGCGACACTTAAAAAGTGACAACGGAATTAGGTCTCTAGAGCCCAAGGTGTTCATGGGCGGTGGTAACCACTTATCTTCTCCTGCTGAACCTCACTACCGAACCAAAAGACTGATTCAGTCAACCTATGTCTTATAAAACTTATTAAATAATTTGATCATATGACACCCAACGTCATCTAGTTTCAAGCTAAGCAGAACTTGTGTTATGACAACTAGATTAATTGATAGAATACTCATATATTTATTTTTTGTAAATCCATACATGTCATACATTTAAAACATCCAAACTCTGTTACAAATATTTCCAGATTACACAAACATTTGATCCGAATCGTGAATCAAACCTCAGGCCTCAAGCACAGCAGCCGCATACCTTACCACTACGCCTTTACGAAACTACTTTAACTGTCCATATGACATATCTTAATAGTAAACATACCTCTGCAACTATAGTATTATTAGCTTCATACAGCCAGTTGTCACATGGCAGCAACTCCTCAGAAAAAGCAGTGCCCTCACTGCACGGGAGCTGGTCATCCAATGGAGCTCGGCGACGACACCGTGCATCTATACCATGTGGTGGTAAAGCACTTTCCAGCCAAGGAGGTGAATAGACACTACTGTTTTTGGATTCACATTCTGGTACCACGCATCTGTGAACAAAGAAACGGAGAAATAGAATGATTTTTTGCCAAATATTCCTGATTAGTTTTATAACAAAGGTGTCTTTGAAATTGTAGTATTTTTTATAGATAGATATATATATACTTCTCTGTGTGGTCACGGATTAAGAATACAGAGTTTCTCTACCCTTTTTTATTCCATGTGTGTCCAAGAAAGCAAACTACCCAGAACAACACCAGTGCCAACCCGCCAGCGTGGTATAGTAGACCAAAATTTCCTTTCTAACAAGAGGCCTATGTCCAGCAGTGGACTGTTAAGGACTGTTGATGATGATAATATACCATGCGAACGGACGATGACACAATATACCAAAAAACGAAATAAATAAGAAAACAAAATATAAAAATAACTATTGGAGGTACAGACATCAACCTACAACACGTTTGTGACTTTAGGTCATCAGGTCACCTGTACTTTTACTCTAATACTACTTACTATACAGAAATAAATCCTGTAATTCTTTTAAATTTTTAATTCAGCAAGCATAGTTTGAAAGAGGTTTTCATATTTTTCCTCACTATGGTGAATCCAAAAGGAATTTTAATGATGACAGCTTAGGTCGTATATGTTTTTGCACACAATATTGTTATAATGATGGACACGCGTGGCTGCCTCTTCTCAATGTCACATCATGTAATCATTAGCTATATAACAATATGATATCATTTTAATGATAGGTCAATACGAGAGTATACATAAAATTATATTATGTTAAGTTTGAGTAAAAAATATCTATTGAAACTAAATATTTTTTGAGTAAAAAAACATTAGCTGACCACGCTAGCCAGCCGCTTTGGTATAGACTTTGTTTGAGGTTCCATACGCGGTTACCGCACCGTATTGACGGAGGCGGCGTGCACCTTGGCCGGAACTCCCTCGTGGGATTTGAAGGCGGAAGTGCTCGCCGAAGTTTATCGGCAGACGATTTACTTCCGGGCGGGTAGCGGCATACGGCCTCCGCCCGAAGAGATACCCGAGTGGTGTGAGACGGCTCGCCCACTTGGCTCGTTGGTCAGCCCGGCTGGAGGCTCCACATGCTAGCTTTGCTGCCGTGGAGGCTCTCCAGCCGGTCATCGCCGAGGGTCACAGCGACAGCACGGACCCCTTCCTTCCGACTGACGCAGATCCTTTTCGGGCACGAGTGCTTCAGGAAGTATCTGCACTCGATCACCAGGAGGGAATTGTCACCACTGCGACTGCAGCGATTACTCGGCTCAGCACACGCTAGCGGTTTGTTCCGCCTGGGTAGCGCAGCGTGGGGTCCTCACTGCAGTTATTGGAGGAGATCTCTCGCTACCTTCTGTGAAGACGTAATTTCGCAAAAGGAGACGGCGGAGAAGGCCCGGGAGGACGATTTCCACTCGTACCCAATTCACCGCCGACGAACCGAGCAATGGAGGCGCGCGTACCAGCGCCTCATGCTGCCTTGAGTGTGGCCGCGGTTGGACGGAACGGGTTTTCCCCTCCATCTGCTATAGTGACCAGCCGCGAGGAGGTGACGTCTGCGTGTGCCGCACGTGGCCTAAATAGAGAGTTTACCCGCACATGGTGCCCGCGGCAGCGGCCATGCACCAGGAGGGATCTGGATGTCGTAATAGTAGCTGTTCCCGGATCTCTCCTATATCAGGCGCAGAGTGGCACACCGTGTGGTTTTAGTCGGTCCAATTCCGACACACCACCCCACCGTTAACCCCGGTAGGGTGACGGGCCGAATTCATTCTCTTTGCAGTGCTGCTTTTCGACATAATGGCATGGTATATACCTACAAGATAAATAGAGGTGTGACACTATATTCTTAACCAGCCACCATATGGATAATTTATTTATTTACAACTTTATGCTCAAATACCTGCATCGGCGGACTTAATGCCTAATGTATTTTCTACCAATTAACCGATTGGGCGATGCAGAGAAAATATGACGTAGGTGCATTTAAGGATAAGAAGTCATTTACTGAGGATTTAGTATATATAGACTAGTTTGACCATAAACGAGCAAATATACTCACATAAACACATAAATATATATCACATACATGTATAATACATATACATATAACTCATACATATCCGTATATATATGTATATTACCACTATAAGACATAATAATACCAGATGATGAACTAAGACGTCGCCAATTCAGCCAGTAAAAACTTCTCTACTTTAAAAGAAAGAAAGAAAAGATAATCTCTACTTTAAAAATAACAATAATGTACTCGTAAGTAAAATATGTTACCAAATTTTAATCTACGTTCTACTTGAACATAATAAGTGTACATAACAACATTGTTGTTTCTACCTTAGTTTTTTCTGTTGTTACAGAGAATTGACAATAGTGATGAGCCGGATATCCGCCTTGACGGATCTTATACGGATCTTTTACACTATAGTGTTAACTAAAATGAAGTGTTTATATAACTAATGAAGTGAGATACTACGAATTAACTTAAGTGCTAAAGTGACATTCGACTACATTTGTAGTAAGATTACCGTTATAAACTATGTAATTTTCTTTTTTTTTGCCATGTTTGGTTGTCGACTGTAAGTCTACTTCGGTACGGTTGAATTTCGATGTTCTTACGTGGACTGACTACCATCGACTCTCCGTCTGGTGAGTATCACCATCCCTACTCTTCTCATAGGTGTTGTAAAAGGCAGCTAAAGGAATAAAATATGCAAGACCACATCACTGCGAAGGTAAGGAAAATTTGAGACGAAACATATATTAACTCGTCTGGCCAGGGTGGCATAGGAAACCTGAACCTTCTTTCTAAGGAGAGTCTTATGTCCATAAGTGAACTGCAAAAAGTTGTTGATGACGATTTTGGAGATACAGGATTAGTAGATTAGTAGTTGCATTGTAGTTCATTACATTCATACGTTTCGTTCATACTTGGTAGTTCGAAGTATCTTCGCTAGATGGCGCTGTTGTATAATTTTCTTGGTGCTGTAATGTGGAACTCGCCACAATATGGTGGCCACCATTAGACCTCCAGAACCCAAGTAGACGATATTTAAATTCTGTTATCGGGCTTCCAGGGCTTTAGTTACCCGCAACGACAGCGTAACGTGCTTTCCGACCCATGGAGGGATCTCAACACGTTAGACTCTGTTCAAAGTTATCTTGAGACCCGAAATTCACAGATCTAAACACTAATAATCCGTATATGTACATAAATAAGATAGGTAACAGATTGCCACGAATAAAATTGAGCTCTGGAATATTGTAGTGTTGACTAATATAAAATAATATTGACTAAGTAGCCCATCACTACTCAACAATTTGTTGTATATTGTTATGGTATGAAAATCGTTAGTGCTAGACTTGTCATAACTAGCTTACTTTGTATTCTGAACAACGTGCAACTGTTTTAGGATCTATGACCCATTCAACTTTTGTTATCGTTCATCTTATAAAACCTTTTTGTCTACGATTGCTGTTATTTAAAAAATCGACACCTCTATTTGTTACTAAGATTCTCAATAGAATTAATTTAATTTATTTGAATCTTAATACCGTTTTTTGAACAATTTAAATATAATTTTTTAACATTCAAATTCATGATTAATTATTAATCCGGTTTAAATTTTAATAAAGAAATGAAATTTTTGATTTCTTTGTTGAAATTTTACTATATTGTGAACTAATTAATGATTAATGAAATCATCGGACATACAAAGTAGTGATCTAATATAAAAATTTGAATGTGATACGAAGTACGTAAGCATTAATTATTTTTTTAAGTTAACTTCCACACTAGATATTTAAACTGTGCCGCGGGGAACTTTACGAGTTTATTAATGAGACGGACAAAAAGAATATCCAGATGAAGAACAACAATTTGTGAGTCACACAAAATGTTGTCCCATATGACGATCGCATCTACAACACTTAGCGCAGTAGGAAGCGGCGACGAGATCGCTTGTTTGTATATGTAAAGGTGAGTTTAAGCTGTAATACTAGGCTGTAATAATTACAACCTGACAAACAAAACAAAGGCCTGTAATACTAGTATCTTTCTGGTAGTTTTAAGTGTTGCCACCACCTACCCAATTAGCTGGCGGTAGTGTTTCGTTTTAGGACGTTAATCTTGACTAATGTTTATTAGGTGACACGATGATTGAGGCTCGTAAACTATCTGTATGGACAGATTGACTCAAAACTCTGGTCTTTTCTTCAAAAAGCAGGCCAAACCCTATACTGTACTCGTTTAATTTTTTATTTGATCAATGCTGACGGACTTAAAAAAGGACACATCTGTGGTGTCACAGTGTGAGTCTTAGGAACTGCCGGCGCCTTCTGGCTGTAAAGTCTGATGTGTAAAAATATCTGTAAAATTTCCTTGCAGGAATAAATATCATTTATCAAAAACTATCTATGAAAGAGACGACGAAGGGAGCCAGATACGCTAGACAACAGCATTGCAAAGAGAAAGAAAACGGTACACACACTATATACCATATACCATGTGCCATATACCATATACCATATGCTATGTACCATATACCATCTACCATATACCATCTACCATATACTATATACCATCTACCATATACTATATCCCATATACCATATACTCGTCTAGAATAGGTATAGGGGGCCAAAACTTCTTTTCTAAGGAGAGGTCTATGTCTAGCGATGGGCATGGATCCCTCCTTAACAGGAATGTTAATGAGTGGTATATATGCATTGATTATAAAAATTGACACAGTAGGCTAGATGACACCTTAGTCAAATTACTTACTTTTTATCATCTGTCAAAACGTCAATTTTATATGAAAAATGTACTAAATACCAAATTTATGACGTCACTGTTTTAGACTACTCAATTGAACAATATATTTCACTGTATATTTGATTGAAATTCGTAATAATAATAAAAAGCTATGTTAATTGTATGTTCGTTGTAGTTTTAATGAAGTGGACATTGGTATTTATTTACGATATAGTCATCTATCCAATTGCTTGTGATGTTGACAAAAACTAAAACTCTAATATATATCTTATCTTATGTAACTGCATGAGAAAATATATAAAACACAAAACACCCACAACAACATCTGTGCGGGTTGACCTTTAAGAACAGGAACGGGCCTTTAAGCGTGTTAGTGTTAGCGTAATGAGATGTTTCCGATGTTGGACTCAATGAACTCTACCAAAGTTGCAACATCTTTCACTGCCATTCAGACAGTTGTATAACAATAGATGTGTAACAATACATGGCCATTAACCCGTAATATATGTACTACCGACATAGAAGAGACAGTTAGAAATAAAAATTTAAAACACACTGTCAATAAAATTATAATAGTCTAATTACAAACAGCTGTCAAATAGTTTACTCCATCATGAATCAACCTATCGCCGTCCACTGCTGAACGAAGGTCTCCCCCAAGGAACACCACGAAGTGGAACTGGGCTGGTCATGTCTCCAGACGAACCGATGGTCGCTGGAGCCGAAGTGTACTAGAGTGGATACCACGATTGGGTTAATGTAGTGTAGGGCGCCCTGCGGCGCGATGGACCGACGGCTTGAAGAAAGTGGCTGGCAGCGGATGGATGCGAATTGCCCAATAGTTTACTTACTTAGATTAAATCAATACATCAATATATATAACTAAAATTGCAGAGTCTCTCTGTGATTTAAAAAAAAAACCACGTTTTCTGAAGTACTTATAACTCTTTACACGATAGTAAAATATGAGCTACCTTTTTTAAATTTTGTCTGTTTGTCCGAATAATCTCTGGAATTACTGAACTGATTTGAATGCAACCATGTAGTCATAGTCGCTTCAAATTCATAGTAGCCTATATTCTTCATATCCATAGTAGTCTCTAAGGTAAAAATTCAAAATTCGAATCCTACACGAACGAAGTCGCGGGCCCAGCTAGTATGTAAATTATGTTGGTAAGTAGTATCTATAACTGAGGAACTGTATTGTGTCCGCGTATATACATGTCTACACACATTGTTAAGATACACATTTTTTTTGTTTTTTTTTTTTACATTAAAACCAAAGTGACTCTACTCTGCCTGATGGAAAGCATGAATAGAATCCAAGAGTTGTAATCACCATACTCATCGCAAATGCAGACAATGCAGTATGGTGAACCACCCTATGGCGGCCTTATGGGATGTTTCTTAACACCCCGCTTGGGGACGTAAAAGGCATGACAGTCATCGTGACAGTACACGGCTTACACAGTTACCACGATAGCTGTCACCCCTACATCAATAGGCCTCTAGTTGGACCGGCCATACTTGGACACAACCGTGCGCAGGATCACAAATGCTCATATTCACACATAAATATACTCACATACGCATTAATGATTAAAACTGTCAACACTTGTATCTTAATATTTATTTTCTTTTATGTTTGCATTTTATTTATATTTTGATTTTTAATTACACTATCTGTAGTTTTTAAGGATTTAAATGTTTTTAGTAGAAGTATTATTATCTACTAGCTTTTGCTATCGACTTCGCTCACGTGGAATTTGGTCTGTCACATTAAATTTCACAATTTTGGTCACAGTGGCTTCCACAAAAAAGGTAGATATATGCTATCGCGGAGTTTTATTTAGAACTATTCAATACAAATAATCCTACGGTACATCATCATTGTGTAACTCCAATGGTTTAGGCAACGTATGCCAAGAGAGCTCTCAGAGGCCATTTTTTTTTCCGACTTAATTGACATGTATAGTTATATTACGACCAAAAGACATAAAATCATTACAAAATGTAGCCTACATGTTATTCTGATATATAACCTATACTACTGTAAAGTTTCATCCAAATCAATCCAGTAGTTTTTTCGTGAAAGAGTAAAAAACATCCATACTCACAAACTTTCACATTAATACTATTAGTAGGATTTGATCTCGTATTTGAACAACAGAAAGTCTGTTTACACATCAGTTTGTGTTTACACACTACACATTTTAAAGATCTAAGGCATCAGTTAGTACTTACACCGCAGCGGTGCAAAAGGTAATGTCGCTAATTTTTATATCAAAGTTATTATAAAAATTTGTATTACTTACTTTTCTTTTATTTAACAAAAGAGAACGCCTGCATTACAAATAGATCCTGTGTCACGGGGGACCATACAAACATCCAAGAAACGGACATAAAGAACACCCAGACTTAGAACGACAATTTGTCGACCAGACAAAGTGTAGTCCCGTGTGGAGTTTGAACTGACAACACACGGCACAGTAGAGAGAAGCGTGGCGACCGTTTACACCACTACGCGAGCGTAAATGAAACTGTTATCAATAAAAAAAGAAACGTTATCTTAACAGTATGTCGCATGCGTCGTGCATAATGAGCTTATGCATAATTGACAGACAGTACTTGTAAGAATGCTAACTTTAGATCCACGGTATGTCGTGTTATCGCAATATTTATCGCCGTGTTTACTAACTACAATAAAGTTATTGTTTATATTAAATTAACTTATGTCTTAACAATTATTCTTTTTTATTATTGTGTGTCGCTGTTTTGTTTAAATACACTCTTTTTTCTGTGCGGAAATCCCCCGGATACCACCTACTGGTGGTTATGTCGGACCCGAACCGACCATAAACCGCACGCCGTCTCAGGTACCGCAGTCGGGGAACCAGGTGTACCCTAGAAAGTAAATCCCTGGAACTGTTTAAATACACTGACCATATCTTGGCATGGACATTTATCCTCTATTTCAAAGGACAGAAATAAAATGTATTACAATTCAATTTAGACACATTGAAGTTCAGAATACTTTTATAAAAGTTAAAAATTTCATTAACGTAACATTTCATAGCAGATTTTTTTGTAAACTCACTGTAAAACAGTTAGTTTTGAAGCACAATTTTATTAAGGTTGTCACCCGAACTAATATCTCAAATTGTAACCCTATTAAGCACTCGCGGGAGAGTCAAGCTTTACCGCAAATTGGATGCAAAAAGATAAAGAGATATTAAACAGATTTTTTTGTAACCTTCGTTTTACGTCATTTCGATTCAGGTCATGGTTTACCTGCGACCTACGCATCGTTAACCTCGACAGTTTTACCAAAAGAATCGCAATTTAAAAAAAAACGATTCAAATGAAGGATAAAAAGGTCTTCTAACGTCGACAATACAGAGAAATATACGGAAAAACTACCAATGCTTAGTTTTCCTCGTTTTATGGATGTGATAATCATATTATAGATATGCTAGTGGAGGACTTCCACTAACTTTGACCTTAGAATAAGGTCAGCAGCATGGATGACTATAAGTAGGATATACAAAATAAATAAAGTAATCTACAGACAAACTCACTTTTATTGGTCATACGTCGTCGTTTCTTAATGCTATAGCGATAACTGTTATAATATATGTGTCCAAATAGTGTAAATTGTAAGCCTATTAAATACGGATGAGTCATGCTTTGGCAGAAAAGTGTAGGATCACAGAAAATTTAATAAAATCTATATAGATGACACGAAAATTGCAATGGCCGAATACCGAATAACGAATATTTGGTGAGTCTTTTGTTCAAAGCGCTGAATATTCGGCAACCGAACATTGGGCGACACTTAATACTTTTCGCGGATGGTAGATTTAAACCTGGATCACGAAGCTGTGATGATGCACCGTGGGCGCTTTTATTTTATTCGTAATTAGGTCGTGTCGCAACACATATTATTTGTCATTTTTTTAGATTTATTTATCATCTTCGGGTAGCAGTGTTAGTGAAAGACTAATTTCAGTAGCAGGTGTTACGGCGTGCGTGACGGCCTCAGTATTAACCTTACCGTGCGCGCAAACCTGACTGCACGATTGGCCTAGTGGTGCCACGCCGCTCTCCACTTCACTGAGTGTTGTGGGTTCAAATCCTACATGGGACAATACTTTGTGTGATCCACAAATTGTTGTTCCTAGTCTGGGTGTTCTTTGTGTCCGTTTCTTGTATGTTTGTAAAGTCCACCGCGACACAGGATTTATTCCAAATGTGGGCGTTGTCTTTAAAAAAAACCGATGGGACTCTGCTCTGGTGGCACATATATGTAACGCCACAATTTTTATTACCATTATTTTTTATTTTACTTATAGTAGACTAAGATGATGGTTACTAACACATATGGGCGAAGTCCGAAATAAATGTTATTATTGTGAGAGTGTGAGAAAAAATTAATCGTTTAAATTGTCATAAATAATGGAAACAATTTTTATATATCTTCTTTCTTTTTACGAGCCTTTCTGCCAAATTAGGTTGAGGTTGGCTTTGGGTCTACTCCAATATCAGGAGTTGGCGGACCTCCGCGCGGCCTGTACTCGTGCCCGGAGGTCCTACACCCGTAGTCGGCGGCGACACCGTGAAGAAGGCGAGGAGGACCAGCTTCATGAGGAGTACCGAGAGGCGCGGAAAACTCTGAAGCTGGCCATCAGCCGCGCCAAAGAAATTAAGAGAAAGGAAATGCTGGAGGGTCTCGATCGTGACCCCTGGGGTCGCCCATATCGTGCGGCGCGACAAAAGCTCCGCGCGTCGGGCCCCCCCCTTACAGAGACCCTCCAGCCCAGCTTCCTGCGGGAAGTGGTCGAGGGCCTTTTCCCGCAGCGGGTGGATCACACACCCCCATCGATGGTCTTCATGGCCGGTGACGACGGGGGAAACGAGGACAATGTTCCGCCCGTCAGGGAATCGGAGGTGGGGGCGGTTGTTCTACGGATCCGCTCTAAGAACACCGCCCCTGGGCCAGACGGGATACCTGCCCGTGTGCTGGCCCGTGCCCTCAAACACATGTCGGACCGCCTCAGGGAGATCTTGGACGCTAGCTTGTCGTCCGGACGCTTCCCTGAGTGCTGGAAAAGCGGGAAGCTGGTCCTATTAAGGAAGCCGGGACGGCCTGCCGATTCGGTGGCGGCCTATAGGCCCATTGTGCTGCTGGACGAGGCGGGTAAACTGTTTGAGAGGATACTCTCTGCCGGCATCGTCCGGCACCTCCGCGAGGTGGGCCCCGATCTGTCGGACGCCCAATTTGGTTTTCGGGCGGGGCGTTCGACGGTTGATGCTGTGCTGCGCCTGAGGGCCGTTACCGAAGAGGCAGTGAGCTGTGGCGGCGTGCTGTTGGCGGTGTCGTTGGACATCGCCAACGCATTTAATAGTCTGCCATTTAGCTGCATCAGGGAAGCACTCCACTACCACGGGGTGCCAGAGTACCTGAGGCGGCTTGTGGCAGACTATCTTGAGGAGCGTACCGTCGTGTACGAGGACCGAGATGGTATTCTGAGGCGGCGGTCCATGTCGTGCGGTGTTCCACAGGGGTCCGTCCTCGGACCACTCCTGTGGAATATGGGATACGACTGGGCCCTTCGAGGTCGTCTTCCCCCCGGGCTGGGCGTAATTTGTTACGCTGATGACACATTGGTCACGGCCCGGGGGACGAACTTTCAAGAGGCGGCGCGCCTGGCCACCGTAGGAGTCTCTTTGGTGGTCGGGCGCATTGAGGCGCTGGGTTTACGGGTGGCCCTAGATAAGACGGAAGCCCTTTTGTTTCATGGGCCCCGTCGTGGTCCACCCCCCGGTGCCTCTATCGTAGTCAATTCGGTCCTCGTACCGATTAAGGCCCAGATGAAGTATCTGGGCCTGATCCTCGACGGCAGGTGGCTCTTCGACGAGCACTTCCGACAGCTTACTCCAAAGCTGGTCGGCGCTGCTTCTGCTCTTGGGCGACTTTTGCCCAATTTGGGTGGAGCCAGCGTCGCAACGAGACGGCTATACACGGGGGTTGTTCGGTCAATGGCACTGTATGGTGCACCGGTGTGGGCGGCGGCTCTGACCGCCCAGAATAGGGCTCGCCTCTGGCGCCCTCAGAGGATATTGGCGGTTAGAGCCATACGCGGTTACCGCACCGTATCGACGGAGGCGGCGTGCGCGTTGGCCGGAACTCCCCCGTGGGACTTGGAGGCGGAAGTGCTCGCTGAAGTTTATCAGCGAACGGCAGACTTTCGGGTGGGTAGCGGCATTCGGCCCCCGCCCGAAGAGATACGCGAGTGGCGAGAGGCCGCTCGTCGAGCCACGATGGCTCGTTGGTCGTCCCGGCTGGAGGCTCCACGTGCTGGCTTTGCCGCCGTGGAGGCTCTCCAGCCGGTCATCGCCGAGTGGGCAGGGCGGCAGCACGGGACCCTTTCCTTCCGACTGACGCAGATTCTTTCCGGGCACGGTTGCTTCGGGAAGTATCTGCACTCGGTCGCCAGGAGGGAATTGAGTCCCGCCTGTCACCACTGCGACTGCAGTGACGACTCGGCTCAGCACACGCTGGCGGTTTGTTCCGCCTGGGCGGCGCAGCGTGGGGTCCTCACTGCAGTTATTGGAGGAGATCTCTCGCTACCGGCCGTAATACGCTCCATGGTCGGTAGCGACAGTTGTTTTACCGCGGTCGCAACCTTCTGCGAAGACGTAATTTCGCGGAAGGAGGCGGCGGAGAAGGCCCGGGAGGACAATATCCACTCGGACCCAATTCGCCGCCGGCGAGCCGGGCGGCGGAGGCGCGCATACCAGCGCCTCATGCCGCCTTGAGTGTGGCCGCGGGTGGACGGGACGGGTTTTCCCCTCCATCCGCTACAATGGCCAGCCGCGAGGAGGCGACGTCCGCGTGTGCCGTACGTCGCCTAAAATAGAGAGTTTACTCATAGATGGTGCCTGCATTAGCGGGCAGGCGCTGGGAGGGATCTGGATGTCGTAATAGCAGCGGTTCCCGGATCCCTCCTATCTCAGGCGCAGAGTGGCACACCGTGTGGTTTTAGTCGGTCCGATTCTGACACACCACCCCGCCGTAAACCCCGGTGGGGTGACGGCCCGAGGGGGTTTCCACACGTTAAAAAAAAAAAAAAAAAAATGGGTCTACTCCAATATGGGTGAACTTGATTTTTTTAAGTAGAGTGATTCACAGAACTCCACAAACAAGGTTTTAGGTGACATTCAGATTCTACCACTGTACTTGGACTTTTTTAGGGTTTTGACTATGTACCAAGATGTTCATAAGGCAACTGGGATCGACGTTTAAATATGCTGTCCTGCTATGTTAACCAACGTGGTTAATACTGAGTCATGAGCCCCCACATTGTTTTTCTAATATACAAAAATCATGTCTCTCAATGTTTTGTATCAAACCCCTCGAAACGGCTAGATCGATTATTATATTTTTTCTTGTGTATATTTGGTAGGTCTGAGAATAAGTCTTGGGTTTTTTTTTATACCCTCAGGTGAAACGGGCGTCGCGTATCAGATTTTTTTTTAATACAATTGTTTAGTTTTTCTTATAGTATATCCTCAAAAATACTTACAATACAACTTTAAATGTTCACACTTCAACAACTAACCCCAACATTTAATACCGAAATGAATATTTTTACTTTTAACCGCATTGTTTTCGCATTGTTCACTAAAATATTAGGTAGAGATAGTTTATAGCGCAAAAATAACATATACTGGGTCAGCTTGTGTCTTCTTGTGAATCCTTTTTAATTTTTTTTAATATTCAATATTCTGCCAAATATTAAAAAACTATTCAGCAGAATACCGAATAGTGAATAATTGTCCAATATTCGTGGCATCTCTAATAATATGAATGAATAATATGAATAAAATCCTTTGTTATCTTTTGTTATCCAGCTCGCAGCGAAACGGTTTGAAGCTATTTTTTCGTTGCTTTTCTACGTACGAGTAAGGTAAGAACGCAAGTACTTGAGGCAGTGGTCACTTACCACAAGTGACTCGTTTTCTATTCCCCCATCATCACATCATAAAACCAACACTATGTTATCTCCATTTTAAATAGTTTGACCTTCGTCTACCATATCCTTAGATCTTGCACACGTTGTTGATACTGACCGGATGTCGTTAATGACTAGCTATTTTCCTGACAATGGCTCTGAGATCGAGCCGCTACTCGTCCCGGTACTACTTACATCAACACAAGTACATACGTCATACTAATGATTGATTTGAAAAATATCACATTAAACGCAAAACAGACGAAATTTCTTTAAAAAAATCTTGCTTTAGACAATAATACTTTGACGTCAAATACAATTTGAGGTTATAATGGTATCTAATGACTTATAAATTTGACACATGTCACACAACCGTCTGATTACATACATATTGCAGAGAAATTACTCCCACACACAGAACAAATTACAAATTAAATGTGGTCGTCACACAATTATTTGCCTTCAATGGCAACAAATATGGTATAATGTTATTGTTGATAATCCACAACTTTTATTGTCTCACCACATTTTTGCATCATTTCTCATCAGCAAAGAGGTCATTTTTTTTTTATAATTTTTATATTTCTTATTTTTAGTGAGTCTATAGTTCGATAACTAATTTTATTGTGTGCAGATGGGTAGATCTATTAAACACGCTGCTCATATGAGACAGCACCGTTCAAATGAGACAAAGAGAACACCACCTGTCTCATAAAAGGAAAACTATCTCGTGGGCCATTTAAAAAAATAATGACCTGTAAAGAGCGCAAAAATTGGCTATCGATGAAGCGAACTTACTTGAAAATATTTTGAATTGCGGAGTTTCTTTACGTCATCGAATCACCGATATTGGCAGTAAAAATGAAATTAGTGGCAGTGGACGGGGCACATTACACGCAGAAACGATGGCCGATGGGGCCTTAAAGTTCTGGAGTGACGATCGCGTACTGGAAAACGCAGCGTTGGTAGGCCCCCCACAAGGTGATCCGCCGACCTGGTGAAGGTAGCGGGAAGCTGCAGGATGCGGTCACGGGACCGGCTGTTGTGGAGAACCGTGAGGAGGTCTATGTTCAGCAGTAGACGTCTTTTGGTTGAGATTATGATGATGATGACTTGAAAATATCGCTAGAATGTTTTGTTCTTGAATATTGGTGTCTAATCACTATCAGATTAAGAGTTGTTGCGTACTTTGTTGAGTTTTGCTGTTGCACACGATCATATACTTTCGTGAAGATCTCCAACAGAACATCACCAAATGAGAGAGATCTAGAAATATTTTTTTACATATACTTTCATTACGTGTTTAATGATCTCTAAATCGTTGTCTTATTATAGTGATATACCATGTAGAGTAACGTGTGTCATATGATCCTCCGACCAGGCGAGATGATCATACCTGGCGGGCCACGGTCCTTTGGTTGATGTTGGGATGTTGTATATATGCTAATTGCCACGCTAATCTCCATATTGCGATACAGGATTAGTAGTTGCATCGTAGTTTATTACATTCATACGTTTCGTTCATACTTCGTAGTTCGATGTATCTTTGCTAGATGGCGCTGTTGTATATTTTTCTTAGTGCTGTAATATGGAAGTCGCCACATACCAGATATATCTGCGTACCACTTTAGACAGTACTGGCGTGATTTTATACTAAATGATTATGTATATAAACAACACATTTACATCTGATTACAGCAACCACGACAGTTTTCCTGTCATTTATTGAAGACTTTCATTATATGTTTCCGAAGAACTTCACCAGGACATCAGTGAAATGGACACTGACCACCTCAAAATATGACGAGGCTCTTAAAACTATCGTATATATTGACAAATGAAACAGAGAGCATCATCAATGTTGACTATATTGATAATATTAAATAAATAAATATTTCGGACATGTGACACACAACGTCATCTAGTTTTAAACTAAGCAGAGCTTATGCTATGATAACTAAACTGATTGATAGAATACTATATACTTTTTCTTATGTAAATACACACATATTGTACATAGAAACACTCAAACTTCGAAACAAACATTTGCAGATCACAAGCACAGCAGTCGCATTCACTACCGCTGCGCCACCGAGGCAGTTATTATATTAATATTTTCTATTAAATACGCATTTAAAAATAACTTCAGATCTCATTTAAATTTAATCAAGACCATATAATAAGCACCACCTTTCGAATTTTAAAAGAATCATCAAAATCGGTGCATCCAGTAACAAAGTACGGGGTAACAAACACAATGAAATAACAAAAAATTGAATTGAGAACCTTCTCCTCTTTTGAAGTCTACTTTACTCACGTTAACTAGACGTAGATATCAAACAATCAATTTAGCTATTTTTCAAACCCTCTTCTGCACTTCTGACTAAGTTTTCGCAAGATTTCGTGTTGATCTGTTAAGTAGTTAAGACATACATGCAACAGACAATCTTACTTTCGCATTTATAACGCAGGCTGTGATTAAAATAGTGTCTAAATTTAGTTCAGGGCCATAAAAATTGCACCTAAGGTCAATATTCCTTGTACACATAAACAGTGTAGATTTATCTTAATAAACTTATAACAAATAAGCTTATTACATTAAAAATAATTTAGATAACATTCTCTAACCTTAACGTGTTAAAGACTAATTGCTAAGATTAACACAAATGACTGACGTTGACTATAAGAATGTTAAATAAACACTTTAAAAGTATTATATTATGTATGTCAACACAACTTGTATGTCAACGCTCCTTGTATGCCGTTTATCTCGAAAGAGAGTAGCCATCCTCAACGGTCTAAGTATCTTCAATTCCACATGCCAAATTTAATTAAAAACACAATTATTTGGTGGTACTTCGTTATTGAATACAAGATCGGAAACCCATTGATGCAGGAATGACAGTTATCGTGGTAAGTGTGTGAGCTTTACACTGCCACGACGACTGTCATGCCTTTTACGTCTCCAAGTGGAGCGTGAAAAAGCATCTCACTAGGGCACAATAATGTGGGGTACTATACTGCATTGTCTGCGTTCAGTACGATGACCACCACTCTTGGATTCTATTAACGTTTTCAATCAGGCGGAGGAGAGTCACTTTGGTAGGCTCTTGAAATAAAAAAGAAATTTGAAAAAAGTATTAGAATAGAGTATTCTATTAATTTATTTAATATAATTATTATATTAATAAAATATTATATATTTTTAATTTAATAAATGCCTACTCTATTATCATCTGTATCAAATACAGTGCTAGAATTTGTCAACTGTCCGTTCATCATTTATCATTTCTATTTTTATTTACAATGTTTTGGACGAGCCTTACAAGGCGAGGTAAGAGACCCTGACTATCAAACCTGGGTTTAATCCCCTTCCAGGGCAAATAGTGAGTGAGGCTAAAGATAATTAATTCAATATATGTATTCTATTATCCAGAAATATTTTAAATATGTTAGACTACCAAACCAAAGGCCTACCTAATTTGTTATCAGACAGCCATATGTTAGATGCATAAATTTTTATTTTTCTTTGAATACATTAATCTCTGTTAATTACATCTCGATAAATAATGACCAAGAAGAATAAATACCTCTGTACCAAGTACTAAAGTTTCTGTAAACAGTCTCGATGTTTGCCGAACAGTGTTTCAAAATGTCATTACATGCTGTGTATTGTTGGCTCGTGGAGACAGCCAATGTTTGTTATACATCAATGTATACTGAAGACGACAATGCTGGTATGAGAAACAGTACTTCGTACATGCGTATATCTAAGTAGTGAAAGCAAATTGGTAAGTATATAAGGTGATAAAAAGGCACCTGAGAAACAGAGAAGGTCATACGCAGGTATGTGTGTGTTCGTGTGATGACGTATTGAAAATCTAGAGTTTCACGTACCATTAGAGCTGACTAAGAAAGCAAAATATTAATGATAGTATCACTACAAAGAGAAGAAAAACTTGATAAAAACCCTATAACAAACTGTCTGACCAACGAGGCTCAGAATGCCGGAATCTTCTTTCTAAGTAGGGGCCTATGTTTAGCAGTGGATTGTTATAGACTATTATATCAGACAATCTTAGTACAAATGCACAGGCTCGACTAGAGTGATACTACAGCCTCACAGAAAACAATATTATTAATTGGTCTTATTTATTTCATATCAAAAAAGTTGATGCAAAATTTGTACCAGAATGTTAATGAATATTCGTATATTTCCTAAAAATACGACGCTATTGTGTCTTTACTAATTTCATAATAATAAAAGTGTGTAAGTATTTATGAATGTTTGTCTTTCTTTCACGTCGCAACGAAGCGATTTTATGGCAAAATTTTTACGTCTGGAGATAGTTTAGAGATTGGAAAGTGATATAGGCTACTTTTTATTGCGATAAAACAGCTCATTCCCATGAGAAGATCCATTATGATGTGTATTTGAATCACTAAAATTGTAAAAATACCAATAGATTAAGTTTTTCGCCGGCTTGTATACTGCACAAAATATGTCATTAGACTTTAAAAAAAAATACCCGCAGTTTCTGATATATGGCACTATATTAAATAAAATTCCTAGACTCTTTATCGTTAAATAGTAAAACAATATTTTTAACTTTAAATATTATAAATGTAAAAGTTTGTAAGGATGTATTGACAATTGTGACTCTTTCACGCAGAAACTACTGTACGAATTTAGATTAAACTTCACAGTAATATAGCTTATACAGCAGAATAACGCATAAGTTACTATTTACTTATATAACCAACATACAAGCGGGCAGAGCCACAGGCAAAAGATAGTCTTCTATATTATATTACTTACTACTATTACATTACAATCTGCTAATGACATAATGATAGTTGTCAGCCCTAGCATTAAAAGAATAGAAAAGAAACTGTTCCGTTTGTCAGAAATGCTGTATTCGAAAACAGTTGAAAAAACTGAATATAATATTGATAATAGCCATTTATGCAACGTACATAGACTTACATTTATTTAAAGTTGGAAGAGTACTTAAATTGCTTTTGTTTGTATATCCGGAAAATCTATACGGAAGGTAATCTACGGGTTTGCAACCTTGAGGAAATTCTAATTTGGTTTTATTGCCACAGATAGCTCAGTTCGTGTTCAGGGTTAGATAGTCAGGTTGTAGAGCGGTAGACCTCAACCTTACTTTTATGCTATGGAAGATGAATTTATAAATTTTGGCTGTCGAATTGACTTGTTTTCAACACAACATGGGGCAACACTTTGTGTGATCCACAAATTGTTGTTCTGAGTTTAGGTGTTCTTTGTGTCCGTTTCTTGTATGTTTGTAAAGTTTCCCGCGACATAGGATTCATTCCTAGCGCGGGTGTTGTCTTTAACACCAAAAAAAAACAGTCACACACTTTGTACCTTGACAAGATCATCTCTATTATTTTGTAGAGTTTAGTTTAGTTTTTAATAATTTAATGCAATACTTATAAATGCAACCATTAAGTATTCCTAATTTTAACAACAAAGAAATATAAAAAAAATATATTAGAAGGTATCCTCAATTGGGTCATCTAATAACAATTTAACAAAAGTAAAGCAGAACACCATATTACTAGACAGACATACATATATAAACAAATAAAGCATTAATCCATCAAGAACTCCTCGAAAAAGAAAATAAAGTACCATTACAATAGATCCGTATTACTTTTCACACCACAGAATCTAACTCACTATAATTATTTACATATAGACGAAGACTGACGCTAGATCTATTGTATTTATTTCAAAATAGCAGACATCCGAGAACAGCTGTTAGAAAAATCATCAGACCAGAATACTCGACCTGGTGAACAGTCAAGAGTTTAGTAAATAAGCTACAGGGTTTTATAAAAAGTAAAGTGACAAAAGAACAACAAACACTCAACATAATGACTTCATTTACACAGCTAAGTATTGAGTAACTAGTTTTTGTAGTACTTAAGCAATTCTGAATCCTACTTTGTACATCATATAGTTTATTTTCCAAGAGTGGCACTTGTCACTGAGTTGAATTAATGATCATCTTGAAGGCAAGTACCCAGACAAGTTGACGACCGGTGTTTTTTGTTTGTTTATAATTGTATACGTACATACACAAAATTGGAGTACAATCATTGCCTCGCAGAAAAATCGATATTAAACAATTCTCTCATTGTTTTTCACCGAGCCATTACAGAAGTCCTGACCCCCCTCCATCTCCTTCTGCCCTCCCTTTTCCTGCCTTTGTTTTTTTTTCGTATTTTTGATTACGCAATAGATACGCGGTATCATTACGCGAAACATCAAAACAAGTAAATTATGATTTGCTATTAACGGCTGTTATTATGCTCGTATCTTAAAAAAGCCTTCAAAACTTATTACAAAATAAAATTCCACACATGTTCGTTCAATATTATGTCAGTCATAGAATCTTTAGCTACATTTGTTTAAACACAATAAGTGTTTCACACCTGTCAGTAGTGTTGACTTGAGGATTTCTCTGTGACCCCGCTGACACGTCAAATACTGAGTATATTTGACGTGTCAGCGGGGTCACAGAGACAGCGGAACCAATAAACGTTGCCCTGTTCTAATGTAGAATGTTTCTGTAGCGTAAATGCTCATTGTCATCAAGAAACTTTAACCATCCACTGCAGGAAATAGGCCTCCCATGAGAAAAGAGACTTTGGACGGGTTGTTATAGGGTTTGTTTAAGTTTTCCTTCTCTATGCACTGTTGTAGTCCTAAATAGCTTGCTCACTTAGGGCTCTTACGACACCCACGCCACGGGATGAATAGGGATAATGACACTCAATATACTTAATCCGTCAGGCTGTCGATTTCGATTGTAAATATATCAAATAACATGAAAGATTAATAAATAAAATATTCTGATTTAATGTTATCAGTTTTCCGTGTGGTGACGAACTGAGAACACATAGTCTGACCAACCCGATTCAGTCCGGGGGTATCGTAAGAGGCGACTTAGGGAGCAAACTGCAGGACAAGATCTCTACAAAGAGAAGGAAAATTTCATACAAACCCTTTTCTTTTTTTTTAACGTGTGGAATCCCCCTCGGGCCGTCACCCCACCGGGATTTACGGCGGGATGGTGTGTCGGAATCGGACCGACTAATGCCACACGGTGTGCCACTCTGCGCCTGACATAGGACGGACCCGGGAGCAGCTGCTATTATGACATCCAGATGATGTCGTAATAGCAGCTGTTCCTTCGTTCAAACAAACCCTATACCAGGTCAAAAGTAGTAGTAGGCCAAAATATCTTTTCAAAGGAGCGGCCTACGTCCAGCACTAGACTGTTAGACGCTAATGATGAATATTTTCAGTTAGAATATAAATGACTAAGTCATTACTGATTGTATTTAGTTTAGTCGACTATTGCTAATCAAATATGACAAACGTTACCAACAGTTATGAGAGAAAGTGTATTATAGGTACATTGTAGCAAAATACATATACCAATATAATAGTGTTTTGCTTGCAGAAAATTCTAAGGATGAGCGCTATTAGCGCTATTGTTAGGCATAATCGATAAAAAATTTTTCGTACGAAATTGGAGGACGGGTGATTTTGAGTTCACTTACTCATACTTGAGTAAACGGAAGAAAAGGTATACGTAATTTAAAAACTCTAACTTTGTTCTCATATTAGCTGTAGCGAAATTACAGACAGACACTGAGCAAATGATCACACATATTATACAATAATTCATCCTGAATTCAAATCTAACCAAGACTTCTGTTTCAGTATTCGGGATTACTGATTACTAGACCCCCAGTCCTTAAATTTAACAAGTCTAAAAAAGACTAACTATAAATTTAACAAACCTAACAAACCAATTCTCAGAATCACAGAAGAAGGAGAAAAGTACACCGGCTTATCGGTTTACATAAAATAAGTCTACATCTTAAATTTACACAGCAAAAAGTTAATACTTAACGTTACTTAAAAATAAAAGAAGAAGCAAGGGTGATCGACATATTACAAAAAATAATAAAACTTAAATTGAACTGGCCTGACCATATAATGAGGATAGCTCATGTGAAAAAATGAACAAAGGAGGCTATGGACTGGTACCCTAGAAGTGGGAAAAAACGAAAAAGACATCAAATCAAAAGATAGGAGGATGATTTACCGAAAGGATAGAGACGGATAGCTAGAGATAGAGATAAATGGAAGGAATTAGGCGAAGCGTATGTCGAAAAACAACCTGTCTAAGTGGTTGCTAAAAGAAAAGAAAGATATACATACATATATCATCAAGAAGTAAAATTTGAGAATAATATTTTCATAAGTAGTATTAGTTAAAATCTGTAATATGGTCAGTGAATAGAGGCTTTTATTATTAAAGTATATAGTACTAGTTTAGTTTTATTATTATTATTTTTCCACTTTAATTTGTCTCCCCATTTAGAGGGGTCATGCAGGCCTAAACCAAGCATGATACGTTAGATAGAGCAGATAGATGATGTAGGTGAAGATGTTAGAAATTAACGAGTAATCCGGCAGGTATTGAGTATGGTGGCTTTTTGGAGCAGATAAAAGGAATGTGAATTAATTCAAGACTTTGTGTGAGAGTTTTAGGTACTGTGCCTGTTGATGACAGATCCATTGTGTTTTAAGTTCGATTACAAGGTCTTGGTATTATTATTATTATAATTATAATAAAAAGTTCATTAAAATAACATTATAAAATCAATTATATTATGAACTCAATTACGTCATTAAGCAATTTTTAGAAGTTCATTACACTCAACATAAACAATCACCCGTAATCACACAGCATATGTTTTTCAGCGGGTAAATAACTTTGTTATGCATAAATGTGTATTTAGTGAGTGGGATTTTACAAATGAACAAACCATAACAATGTTGTGAAAGTAGAACATTCAGGCGATTAATTTTCCTCAAAATTTAAATATTGGAATTACCAAGAGGCAAGAGTGAGGCAACGCAGATACTGCGATAGTGTATTGATATGGCTGACACATTAAGGAGGAACTCACAATGGTGGTAATTTATAGGGTGGGCCAAGAATTCCTTAACATTTGAATCTAACATTCAGCACAAACATGTTACGGGTGTTTTTGCGACCGATGCTACTGGAATTTGCTGGCTATAATCGCATAACGCATGATTTCAACAAGATGGAGTCACTTGTCACACATCCAATGAGTCCCTACCGGTGGTCAAAGATGTTTCTTGAAAAGCTGATTTCCAGTCGAGGCGACATTCCATGGCCGCCCAGAAGTCCAGATCTATCCCCAGCAGACTTCTTTTTATGGGGTTATTTGAAAAATCGTGTCTACATCAATAAATCAAATATATAAATCAAAGAGATGTCGGCGATCTCGCGGTCTCTTTGCCGGTGAGTATTCGAAAATTTCGGTACTCGCCTAGATGAGTGCAAACGTCCAAACCGTGGTCATTTAGACGATGGAAATTTTTAAAAAATAAATTCCAAATAATTTCATTTCTTGTAAATAAACAATTTTTATAATATATAAAATTATTTTTTTTATACAATTTTTTCAAATATTAACTAGTTCGTGGCCTACCCTATAGTTATGTTTGAATGAAATCACAACCATCACAGTGATAAACAAATATATATGTTTTGAGTTGTAGTTGGCCCATCTACTGTGGCTATCTATAAGCTAAAATCACCCTTCAAAGCCTAGGTCGAGCAGGGACTATAAAGGCTGTTGATGGTTGAAATAAAAAAATTATCTTTTTTGTCATGTTCCACGTCAACAACACTATGATTTTGCCCATTCTATTTAATCTGTGCATTATGATTTTATAGGAATTCAAATAAGAGGGTGAATTAGGAATAAACTTTTGGTGAATCCACGTTAAAAATCTAAAAATTTTAACTCAGAAAATATGTAATAAAAATTAGATATGTGAAAATTTCTAGACTATAAGTATGCATTAAAATACATCAATATATTTCTAAAAGTTGTTAACTTCAAATAAACACAGAATTTATTTTCAAAACATCACATCAGTCTGAAAAACCCATTCCGATCTGCAAAATATCACGCGACAATTTCATGTATCACATACAAGACATAAACAAATTGTCAGCTCGTAGTTTCTGCGATTTTGATTTACTATTATTATATTTCAAGTAAATGTTTCCTAGGCCGCCATAGCGAGGATCGCTGTACTAGATTGTCTTCATTCGCAGTGAGTATGGCATACACCGCTCTTGGTTAATAGAGTTACTTTGGTAGGCTTCTATGAAAAAAAAAACAAAATAAAGAAATTTATAAATCAAAAGAATTTGCTTCCAGTCAACTTTTTGTTGCTATTCAAATAGATGACATGAATATTGTTCAAAGATTTTAATTTTTAAATAGATACGAGATAAGGTCGTGGAAGATCAAGAATGTGCATCATAGTATAGATTATTATATAACTAATCGCAATGCTTTTAAAGCCAAGGTCAGAGAATTATACAAGTAACAGCTAGCAGATATTCTCCCTTAGCGTAATCATTTTATATACTATATTTTGTACTATATTCGTATGTTTATTGTTTACATATTTTTTTGTGTTTTTATCTATGTATATATCTTTTTCTTTTCCTTTTTTTTAGATAGTTACAACTACCAACTCATTGCTTCTCTTAAAGACACACGTACACCTGCCATGTCAGCTACCGAACCGCCTAAAGGTTGACTGGTAGAGAATGCCATATGGCATTAAGTCTGCCTCATACAAATATAATGCAGGAAGTATTAAAAATAAAAATAAAATAAATAAATATTATTATTAAAAACTCGACATAGACACATGTCACTGTATAACCGAACCGCAGTCCATGAGCAAGCACTCCGTGCCGACGTCTGGCCAATCATCATTATGGATTTACGGAGACTAGGTATTCATACACGGACGTTGTACTTCTCATGGCTTTATCAACGCGGGCAAGTCCATGTCCGTTAATAAAATTAAAGATGAATTACCTTCAGAGACTGTGTCGTGTCAAATGCGTATCAAGTTCATAACTTGTTACTTCCTCGATCTCCACACTGCTATATTAATTTCTGTATTTCTTCTAGTGAGAAGGGTTGCTAAAAATCTGCTTCGGGGAGGGATATACTTGACATTCTAATAATCCACGAGTGACATCATTATTGTCATAAGAATTAGCTATATGCGCTTATAACACAAACATACACTTGGTGTGTTTGTTTGCTAACTAATAATGCGACACTAAATATAAATTTCGGTTTTCCTAAGTAAGCTACTAGATGTTCAAGTAACTTTTTATTAAAAAATAAACATTACACAAAGTGGATGTAATGTTTACGAACTGTAACGTAATATTGAATAGCCGAAAGTGTGTTTGTATGTTTGTTAACTTTTTATTTCTCTGATCAGTATAAAACATAGCACAGAGTACATTTCATTAGAGAAAATCATGTAGCAAATGTAACATACATATTGACATATATACTCGTACATAAAAAGAGAGTGCACAGATAGCATAGTGGTTTAAGCTGTCGCCATACCACTCTCTACTGTGCTGAGTGTTATGGGTCCAAATTCCTGGCTGATTCAAAAATGTTGGGTGTTCTTCGTGTCCATTTCTAGTGTGTTTGTAAAGTTCCCACAACACAGGATTTATTCTTAATGCGGGTGTTGTCTTTTTTTTAAAAGGAGAAAGAGAAAAGAGGTAATTTTTCGGTGTTGTGACAGAGACATACAACGGTACAAATAGTGATTTTGACTGGAGTGAAAACACGGCCACAGAAAATATCGGAGTTAGCAATTTCTTTATCGTTTTACACCGTGTAAATAAGGACTACTCAAAGAGCGGTAACTTGCGATTGTTGAGTTGCAGATGACCAGATAAAATGTACCAATTGGTACATTTCAAAAATTAAATTCTTTGAATAAATATAAATTTACGTAAGCAAAGCTGTAGACAAAAGCCAGTGAGAAAATAAAAAGTAATTCCCCGATTTAAGTGACTACTATTGTCTTTTCTGACCTCGTAATGAATAGACATCTATTAAAAAGTTTTTATTTAATAATAAATCGAACCTCAACACAAATTATTGACATTTTTTTATAGAAACTTAAATTAGATTTTATATTATCGTCACATGTCGTTACGAGATGAAAGAGACCCATTGATGCAGGGGTGACAGTTATCGTGGTAACTGAGTGAGCCTTACACCGCCACGATGACTGTCATACCTTTTACGTCCCCAAGTGGGGCGTGGAAACGTATCTCACTAGGCCACCATAGTATAGGTCACCATACTGCATTGTCTGCATTTACAATGAGTATGGTGACCACAACTTTTGGATTCTATTCAAGTTTTTCATTAGGCAGAGTAGAGTCACTTTGGCAGGCCCGTACTATGGAAAAGAAAATATTAAAAAAAAAAATAGGACCCTTCCCTCTTACAATTTCATAATAAAATCTTTTTTGGTATAGCCTCCTTTCCAAGTAGTGTTGTTGTTGGTATGAATATCTACACGCATGTGTATATTTTATCGATTTATTTATTTTTTATACATATAAAAACAGCTCACGCTTCATAATCATACATTTATAACATTATTTACTGATGTTTTCAGAATTTTTACACATCGTTGTTTTATTCACGCGTGTTGTTACTAAATGAGGACGCCTCTATTAATGTTGAATTTAGTGCATGTCGCTCTGAACATTATATTGATATTATTTAAACTAATAATTGAATTGTATCTAAGAAATAAAGTCAAGTAGCGGTAGTAATTTTTGATCACATCACGGCCTCTAATTAACTAAAAATTAAATAACTTTAGTTCATTCAGAACAAAGTTATGTGGAGTCGAAAATGATATTTTTTTTGAAGAACATGATTCTCTTTAACACGTTATTTTTGGACATCTCAAGTAGGTATATTAGAAAAGCGTGGACGATTTTTATTGCTTACACTCAGAAAGAACTTCTTTTAACAAAGTATTATCACAACAATGGAGTATCAATTTAAAGATAGTCAATACTATCTACCCAGTTGTCAACATAAACCTTAGTGTTAGCTTAAGCAACGTTCTATTCGAATTGTAGCAGCCGTGGGGACGGATGCCGCCTACATACGACTCTAAGATTGGCAATTTCCGGTCGAAATCTTATTGACTCTCGAATAATAAGTCTTATATGTTTATAAACGTGAAAGTTTTATGACAAATTTAATTTGTAATAATAATTCTTTAAACGTATCACAATAAGATATCTATAGCTCTATCGCGGCCCACATCATTAATTCTACTCACGTACTAAATAAGAATAACGAAAAAGTCTGAAACAAATATTTGCAGTTCATACAAACATTTCGGTCTGACCTGGAAATCGCACCCGAGACCTCAAACTCAGCAGTCGCATACGCTACCACCGTAATAACGTGGCGATTTATCTTCCTAATAAAAACTTGATTCTTCTAGATGTTGGATAGTTATACTTGAGTAGAAAATTAGTTCTCTTTGTTTTATGAGGTTTGCGACGGTGTGGTGTGTCGAAATCAGACTGACTAAAACCACACGGTGTAACACTTTACGCCACCCTTACTTCTACGAAACGCTAGGCAAGCCTTATATTGAGATATTCTTAAAATAAAAGTGATGAAAACCGTGTGATTTTGTTCTGGTGATAATAGATAATTTTCTATTTGAAAAGGTTTAAAAGTGAGTACCTAAAAGCGACAATTGCTCCTTTTCACGACATTGTGTACTCAACTGTAGCCTAATTACCACATTTCACAATTCCTCTTAAGAACTTAATCGTTGCATTACTTATTGAGATTTTGAAGGGAACACAAACCAACTTAACAATTTTATACAATATATATATACGAGTGTATATATGACTGCACGGTTGGCATAATAGTTTAAGCGGTCGCCACGCCGCTCTCTACTGCGCTGAGTGTTGTAGGCTCAAACCCCACATGGAACAATACTTTGTGTGGTGCACACATTGTTGTTCTGAGTCTGGGTGTTCCTTGTGTCTGTTTCTTGTATGTTTGTAAAGTCCCCCGCGACACAGGATTTATTCCTAATGCGGGCGTTGTCTTTTTAAAAAAGAAGGAAAGAAAAGAATAGATATACGCCTCCATGAGGTGACGGACTAAGAACACGTAGTGTCCCCATCATCACCCCATCACCCTAGCAGGTATCGTAAGAAGCGATTAAACGAGTAAACTATGCAGGATATCACCCCATCTATCAGATGTGCTATCCTCGGTAGACCAAAACCTCCTTGGTAAGGAGAGGCCTATTTCCAAAAGTGCATTGCCAGGGCTGTTAAATTTTATTAAATAGCAAATTTAATGACTTAGCTTGTTTTGCATATGACTATAATGACACGCATATTTCATAAATATACCTATTCATATCAAATGACAAGCCTCCCTCTTATAATTGAATAATAAAAACTTTTTTAGCACTCTGAAGAGTAACTCAGTGCGAAGTTAAAATAAACTGACAGATACTGTATTGTCTGGATAATCCAGTTTTTTCTGGCTCAATTTTCAATTCATTGTCAACAGTATAAGAAGTTTTCGTTCGTCTAAACTGTTCCTGTAAAAAGGTTTATACTTAGTCTGGCCATAAATACTGTTACACTTAATTATAAAAAAATATTACATTTGAATTTCGAATCTGTCATTTTTATACGATTGTTCATTGTGTTTTCTCATTTTGGCGCCAATACATTGTAAAATATTTTGCGATATTAAAATGGTGTGGGGTGATAAAGAGAACCGAATCGATGTGATAGCATTACACAAAGTAGGTATGGAGCCAAATGCAATTTTTAAAACTCTCCATACACTTGGTATTAGTAAAATGTTTGTGTACCGGGCTATTAATAGGTACAATGAGACCTCCTCTGTTTGTGACAGAAAAAGATCTGGCCGTCCACGTAGTGTTCGTACGAAAAAGGTGGTCAAAGCAGTAAGGGAAAGAATTCGAAGAAATCCTGTCCGAAAGCAAAAGATTTTATCTCGGGAAATGAAGATAGCACCTAGAACCATGTCGCGTATTTTAAAAGATGACTTAGGACTTGCAGCCTATAAGAGACGCACTGGCCATTTCTTAACTGATAATTTAAAGAAGAATAGGGTGGTAAAATCGAAACAACTACTGAAGCGGTACGCAAAGGGAGGTCACAGAAAAATTTTGTTTACGGATGAGAAAATTTTTACAATTGAGCAACATTTTAACAAACAAAATGACCGTATTTATGCTCAAAGCTCTAAGGAAGCTTCCCAATTAGTCGACAGAGTGCAACGTGGACATTATCCGACTTCAGTGATGGTTTGGTGGGGTGTTAGCTATGAAGGAGTGACTGAGCCATATTTTTGTGAAAAAGGTATCAAAACATCGGCACAAGTGTATCAAGATACCATTCTTGAGAAGGTAGTTAAGCCCCTTAACATCACCATGTTCAATAACCAAGTATGGTCCTTCCAGCAAGACTCGGCGCCGGGTCATAAAGCTCGGTCCACGCAGTCTTGGTTGGAATCGAACGTTTCGGACTTCATCAGAGCTGAAGACTGGCCGTCGTCTAGTCCCGATCTTAATCCGCTGGATTATGATTTGTGGTCAGTTTTAGAGAGTACAGCTTGCTCTAAACGCCATGATAATTTGGAGTCCCTAAAACAATCTATACGATTGGCAGTGAAGAATTTTCCCATGGAAAGAGTGCGTGCTTCTATTGATAACTGGCCTCATCGTTTAAAGGACTGTATTGCAGCCAATGGAGACCACTTCGAATAAGCTTTTTATATTTTTAATTGTTTTATATTTATGTATTAAACTGACACACTGTAAAAGTAATAAATGTTATTTGCAGTTAACAATTTTCTTTTTTCTTTATTACAATATTTATGGCAAGACTAGGTATATTTACTGTAACAAACTTCATGTTTAATTAATAATAATTAATAACATAATAATTATGTTTTATACCTGTAATGTACATCTCCAGCGAGAAAGACATAGTTGATGGCGTACAGCGCAGCAACAAACACACTGATTGCAGTCATACAGTAATTAAAAATATGGAACCGCTTGAATTGGCCCAATTCCTTCATGAGACGTTCGGTGTCTACACCAGCACTACCTTTGCAGTCGTCAGCCATCTTCTCTTCAGCAGCTTCCGTCTTAGTTATAACGACACAGTGACAAATTCACCAATTATTTAATAAAATACACAGTTAAAAATTCAATACACAGTCTTAAATTTATAACTAAGGTATCATTCACGCGCTTAAATTTTAAGTTCGTATTTTAAAATATGCGCGCAGGTTGCCGTTAAGTATAGCCGCGTATGCCACCTCCGGTTGCGCGTGCGCCGGTTGTGATACCGAGAGAGATGCGTGTACGACTGTCATTTAACGTGCAGTACGCCGGCCTCCGGATACTGTTTGCATTGTGGGCACCGGAAGGAGTATACTTCCAGGAAAATTTGGCCAATGTCTAGTTTCTCATTCAGATAGCAACGTAAATAGCATAAAATTTAAAGTAGTGTAATGTTTGAATATAAAAATGTTCTAATAAGTATTTCGCTGATTTTAGCATACGTTGGCGATGTTAGACTCTAGAAAGTTCTGGGTCGGAGATCCAGTACAAATTTACATAGTGAATATTTATAATACTAACAAAAATATTTATTTCTACTTAATAATACAAAAAATATTTATTTATGTATTTACTTCGGCCTCAGCCTAAATTTACATCTAGTTTTGTTTTATTTTATTTATAATTCCTGGCCCTAAAAACTGTCACGCCTGTCACCAATAGCTCAGTGCTCAAGACATCTGACTGTGGTTCACATCATCTAATACGACGTGTTAAACACACGACTAATGTGATCCAGGTAACCGATCCGAATGCAAGAATTATGCTTCGTTAGAGGTTAAGAACCTATTCAGTGTTGCAACTTTATTAATTTATAAATTAACATTAGAATGATATGCAAACATAAAGCCTATTAAAAAACTAATAACAAATGTCAAATAATTCACTTGTTTCGATAACAGATGGTTATATTTTATTAATGTTTGTGAAATATTTTTATTTAAATATGTCAGCCTTCCTTTTCTGTTTGATTCATTTGTTTTATTTTCATCCTTGATAAAGATTAAGGTATTAAAAATTAAAAAGACATATAATAGGTAAGAAATCTTTGCTTTTGACATATTTTTTTTATTATATGTTAATCGACCTAGATTTATTGCGTGATGCGTGTATGTGAAGAAATAGAAGCATACATTACATAGCCTTCGAACGTATAAACAGATTTAAGAGAATTTTAAAGAAATATAAGATAAATTAAATGTACGCTATAAAAACGGTATTTATAAGACTCTTCAACATGCAACGACAGAGAACCTTAATTCTTCTTACCATCTAACGAAGGTACACTAAACTACAGAATAACTTCTAATTCTGACCGTAAAATAAAAGTTTTACCTACGAAGTACATACATACATAACATACATAAATTCACGCCTGTTTCCTCGACGAGGTAGGTAGAGGTAAACGCCCACTTTTCGCCAGTATTTTGATTCCACGTAACAGCAGGCAAGCCTATTGCCGTAAATCGGGCTGTTTTATTTGCCAGAACCATGTCCGTCAATCAGCAAGTGCACTACTAGCAGGTGAGGTTGATTTGGCCCTAAGTTCTTGATGGGAGGAAACCCTATGCACACACAATGTCTACATTTCTTTAAACATCATGTAACACATTATATATCTATTGTTAAACACACAATAAAAACGGACAAGAACTACGTTTCCTATTTTAAATACAATTTGCCGTAAATGAATCATCATGTACTTACATGAATATTTAATCATGATACCAGAGTTATTAGATATAAATACTATATTCTATAGTACATGTAAATTGGCTGCGGTACATCTTAATTATCAAGTTACCATTTTTGATATTTTTAGATTTGAAAATTTCCCGAACGAAAAACCCATACATGCTCAGCATACGTCATTGATCATATCATAGAAAAAACCAAAAGAAAAATTAAACGACAGGAAAAGAAAACAGAGTCTTATTTTATTTTCCTGTCGTTTGGTTCAAAACAAACACCATCATAGTACCATTTGAAATTGCCTTACTCTACTTTACGTACAAGTATTTGCAAGTAGATATTAAAAACCGAACGACGAGAATATAAAATTAAGAAGATGTTAAAAATAATACCATTTGAATTTATAATCATAAATATGTTTACAGAAACCTTACTTTAGTTATAAATACTTGTTAGTATAAAAACCAATTACTGCTATTTCATTTGTAAGGACTCAGTTGTGGCGTTATAAACCTTAGAAATTGAAACTATACTTAAAACTGTTTAGCTAAGTTTGGAATTATGGGATTACCAACGAAGTTTCTTCTCGTTTGAACGACTTTTGTAATAATTCACGACTATGCACAAATCCTAATAAAATTTTAACACGTCTAGAAATATGCAGATCTCGAAAAATTCATTCAACCTTGTCCATAATTTACTGAACCCATCTTAAATTCATTCAAAACATATTTCGATTTATGCCATTCCAAATTTATATTTTTGCACAAGATTTATCATTTCTGAACAGAAATTACCAAAAAATGTCATGGTCATAAAAGTCATAAAACAAAAGTTTTGTAACAGTTCCAAAAATAAATATTGATTTTAAAACATTTGAAACGGTGATTAAAGTTCTTATTTTTAATTTTATTTGATTTCTTTTTGACCATAGTTTATTTTCTTGTAATTATCCTACTTAGTAGCAAATCTATATGATCTACATGATCACATAGTACCTATACGTACAACGAAGCCGCATATCGTATTTTGAATGCTTTATTTTCATATATATAGAAGATGGGGTCGAAAACTAAAACTTTAGAACTTAAATTTAAAAATTATGTAAAAAACGATTCTTTTTTTTTTTTTTTTACATCTGTAGTGGAATAGGCGTTTGTCCTCTATCTCACCTGATGGAAAGTGCAGATGAAGACGAAGGTGGTACACGCCCATCCAAAAGATACCTGTTCACTCTACTTTTAAAGGCTCCAGGGTTCATGTCATCAGGAAAAATAGACCCAGGCAGGTCGTTCCAAGTCTTGGCGACTCTCACCAAAAAAGAGCTGTCAAACCGTTTAGTTCGACTTTTAGGTATGTCAACAACGTGTGGATTAAATTTTTGCCTGCGCCTAGTAGTCTGATAAAGGAACGGAGATGGCTTAATCAGTTCGAAGAGAGCCTTCGAGCACTCTCCAAAGTGTATCCTATAAAAAACCGACAAGCTAGCAACACGACGACGAAGCCCAAGGGTGTGCAGTCTGCTATTTGAGAGCTTTTCGTTATTAATTAACTTACGGGCTCTTCGGTCAACTGAGTCCAAAGCTTCCAGGTGATATTTGGCTGCACCATCCAAAAGGTGGCTACAGTACTCCATGCAGGATCGAACTTGGGCTGTGTAAAGATTAAGCAGCTGTTCAGAGCTGAAGTACCGCCGAACCCTTGAAAGAATTGACAATTTCTTTGACGCCACTTGTACCATATACTCAATTTGTTGGCCAAAGTTGAGGTTAGAGGTGATGGTAATACCTAAAAGCCCTAGATGGTTAGTAATCGGTAAGGATGCACTTTCGAAAGTGGGTGTTAGATCGAAGGTACTCTTTTTCGCGGAGAAAAGACACGCCTGTGTTTTGGAAGGGTTGAACTGGACGAGATTGGCGTCACCCCAATCGGACACCCACTGTAATGTCACGTTCACCCGTTCAATCATGGACTCTCTCAAGGACCGTATTTCCTCTGGACTAGCTCGCGGGTTGGACATGTACCTCTCAATTGCGGTGCTGTTATCGGCGTAGCTAATAATACCGGGTGTTAAAAGATCGTTTATGTGCAGCAGAAACAAGGTTGCAGAGAGAACAGATCCCTGAGGTACACCAGCATTGATTGCCATCAGATCGGAAGAGCAGCCATCCAAGACAACTCGAATCGACCGTTCCCTCAGGAAGTCACGTAACCAGTCGCAGAGCTCAGTAGGTATGCCGTATGCTGGAAGCTTACTAAGTAGTGCCTCGGTTAAACCATATTGGTTATCGCTGAGGAGCTCGTTTGCTGCAAGATATGTCAGAAGGCGATTATTTAAGATACGCTCCATAACCTAACAGACTATAGAGGTGATCGCGATAGGTCTGTAATTGGCTGGGTCTGCACGGCTTCCTTTTTTGGGTATAGGCTGAACATTAGCAAGCTTCCAGGATCTTGGCACTTTGCCAGTTTCCAAAGAGAGTTGGAACAGACGAGTCAGAACCTGAGACAACTCGGGTGCACAACACTTCAGTATCACTGCTGGAATGTTATCGGGACCGCTGGCCTTATTAACGTCCAGGTTCAGCAAACATTTGAGTACCTCTTTTTGGTGAATTTTAACGGCGCTCATTTTGGGGCCAAACGGAGGTAACTGAGGTGGACACCTGCCGTTGCTGTCTAGACGAGAATACTCTGCGAAGAGATTGGCAAATAAATTTGCCTTCTCCTCAGCGCTGTGGGGCAGGGATCCGTCAGGTTTGCGCAGAGGGGGCAGTGAAGAGCGACAGAAGTTTTTCTCGACAGATTTGGCGAGGCTCCAGAAAGCTTTGCTTCCTGAGGGAAAGGAAGCTAACTTTTCACCTATACGGCCAATGTGATCAAAACGAGCTTTTCTTATCGCTTTTTTACAGTTTTTAGCAGCTGCGTTGTATATTTTCTTCTTAGCCTGGAGATCCAAGGTTCCGCTTTTACGAGCGTCAACCCAAGATAAGTAGGCTTCACGCTTACGCTTTTCAGCTAAGAGGCATTCAGCATTAAACCACGGGCGAGCTTTGGTCTCAAGGGATACTTCAGCAAAAGGAATAAAGTACTCCATAGCTTGATAGATCACACTCGAGACAGCATCCGTGCAGCACGATGGATCTCTAGAAGAAAAACAGACCTGCCTCCAAGGATAAGAAGCGAAAAGGTCTCTAAAACAATAAGGATCCAAAATTTGACGTGGTTTGACAATTTAAGTTATAGATGTCAATGAAATAACACAAATCATTAAAAACGATTGAAATTCGAACTCTAGCTGATTTCTAGATTTAATTTTTATACACTTCGTGGTATTATGCGGGCAACACAGTCCAGGTTATTGTGGCAAAAGTTATGGGAAACATATGTCCTATGTTCACCATTAGACGTCCTTCGATTAAGAAGAAAACGACCATCTTTTTAATTACTATTAATCCATATTTATCCATTCTTTAGCTAGTAAGTTTGAATTTCAATTATTAAACCAATATTATAACTCTCAAAACTTTATTAATTCATAGCCTTGATCATTTTATCACGTTTGCAAGCATGATTGACACGCTAAATAATTATCGTGCAAAACGAAATTGTGATTATGGCAACCTCGGACATAATGACAATTTAAAATAAAGTCTAATTGCGCTAGTTATTGTACGGGCAACATTCTAAACTCGTTGATGAAATCCTTGTTTGTAATTTAACTATTCAAATAGTAATTGGTTTTTGGTACACACGGTGTTCGATATTTGAAACAAGTATTTAATTTTTGTGTTGGCAAGTTTTTGGGTGAAGGTTCAATGTTTTAATTATTAATGTGTAATGTCATTCTTGTCGCTTAATCTTTTATCTATCGGTAAATTTTATGAAAAACTGGCAAACTGGAACCGGGCGGAGTAGGAAGCTGTGAAAGCGTACGATATAGTATTTGACCAACAGATTGTAAGTGAAATTTGATATCACATGTGTCTACTATGATGATCCATAGTTTTTCAATAAAGTACATTTTTTTTTTAGACTTTGTAAAGTACAGGTCTTAACTGAAAACGATTGTATTTTCAGGTAAGACAATATCAATCCTACTATCTAATAACTATATCGGAATTCCATTGCCTTACTTTTGCCTTTTTTAAACAGGCTTTATTTTGTTGCCAAAGTATTCGTTCGGCAGCAATAGTCTTGCCATTTATAACATGAATTGAACTAAATTAATAACCCGAAAACATTTTTAGAAACCTAATCCTTTTAGAACTCTTTTCCTGCCAGACTAAAGTCACCAGACTAGGCATGGCCTTTCTGTACCGTGTTACGCAAAATGCATAACAGTAAACATTAATCTAAATTACTAAAACCAATTAATTGTTGAATAATAAAAAGATTTACTTTAAAAATCATACATATATAATTAGTTTTCATGGTTTTTAAGGCCCGCGCAATATAATACAACTCTAGTTTGAGTCCAGCCTGCTGTCAAGTTAAATCACACAATGTTCTTAATAAATTCTAAAGGTAACCCCACTCAAAAACTTAACTTACGTGAGGAAATAAGAAGTAAAAGTATCCTACTATTGGATTTGTAACACGTAATATTTAGTATTCAGCCATCTTTGCGAAGAAAACATTGACATCGTGAGACGTTTTGCTGTGTGCTTGTGTGACAGGCGTTCTTAATGAAATTTTAATCATTGAAATAATGAAAAAATCTAGTAAGTGAAAATTATCGATTTTTCTTACGTTACTCGATATTATTGTTAATTATAAATTGATTGTTTGTGATTTAAAGAGTACGTATGCTCTTTTCTTCCAGATTGCCTATTCACCTGTATGCTCAGTGTCCACCATAAATAAAATTATATTGAATGATTTCAACAATTAAAAAAAGCATTTAATATCACATCTATTGATGATGTGATACATGTTTTAACAAATAAAAAAACAACCTTGTAATTAAATGTAGAAAAGAAAATTGTATATTAACATTTTTGAATTATTTAGGATTTTTTTTTAATTAACGTAAACCTCTTTACTGGAGTGAGAAGGCCTTATCCAGAGATGATCAGTAGTATTTATCTGTGGTTTTAACTCATCAGTTTTCCCGCTGTTTTTAATGTCATCTACACGTCAGCCGAGAATACCACCAATCGTCACTCATTCTTGAAACGTGGATCAACCATCGCCATTTCAATGTCATAGAAGAGTTGTTGTTGAGTTGAGTGGAATAATCTCATCAAAACAGCATCCGATATAAGATGATTTAATATACGTTTCGTACTCGTATTACATACATGTAGAAATTATTTGCATAAAAAATTCATTAAAACATTGGATATTCCATTCCTTTTTCGTTTCATGGTCCTGTTGGTGTTTTCGTTAGTGGCCCTGACTGCTAAGCTGGAGATCGTGGGTTCAATTCGCACCCAGAACAAATATTTTTTCTTATCTTAAATTATTGGTTAAGATAGCGCCGACTCTGCCTAGTTTGGAAACGGACAGCTGTGTGTGTGAGATGTGAGGTTATTTGTTATTTTTTTCCTCGGGTAACTGAAGTTTCGGACTCTTGGCGTAACTACTACTAAGTAACTACCATAAATAAATAAATGTGGTTAAGAGCGTGTAAGTTTAATTGTAACACTTCACAACTTAACTACACTAGATCCTAAGAAAAATTGAAATTTTGCTTGTTTAAAAAAAAATTCTTAATTACTATTTTGTTAACTTATAGAAAATTATTCTCGTTTTAATATTATTATAGAAATTTATTTTCAACATTATTTTCAAAATTATGTCTGATATAAATATATGTATATACTTTTTGTTTGTAAATACATATATATATAGAAAACACTCAATCTCCGAAACAAATATTTGCAGATCATGAAAACATTTGGTTCGACCCGGGAATCGATCCCGAGATCTTAAGTACAGCAGTCGCAGACGCTACCACACTAATTTTTCTTTTATAGTGTCTACTGATGAATTATCAACAGTTTTTAGCAGTTCACTCCAGGACGTAGGCTGAATATGCTGAATATTCAAATATATCTAGAATAGGTAATTTTATGATATGATATTTTTGGAAGAAATTCCAATTACGAATCTTGTTTCAGGATGTCAGCGAAAATTTTTCGAAAAAGTAGTTAAGGGACAGACTAATCAAGGCAAAACAAGACTAAGACATTGCTAGATCAAGTAAAATGACTTATGAGATACATTATTTGACTGAAAATAAGATATACATTTAAATCATGTGTGTGTGTGTACACGCGTGTGTGTGGGCGAGTGTGTGTGTATTCGTGTGTTTATTATAAAGGTGTGTGAGGTAAATTAGCGTATTGGAATCAGTACACTCTGTAAAACGTCTAATGGTCAAACAATTGTGCAGAAATACGAGGGTAAGTTTTTAAGTTCGCGGAATGACAGTGAAAAAGGCGGGTAAACGCGCTCTTTTGATGCCTACCGTATTCAGTGACTCATAATTAGTCTGCATAGTAAAATTTGTTGTGATTGGATCATTAGTTATTAAACTATCGTTGACCAAGTATTTTAATCGGGAACGAAGTGAAAAAAATGGAGAAAATTGAATTCCGTGCGGTGATAAAGTTCCTTACTAAGCAAGGAAAGTCTGTTCAAACCATACTCAATGAGATGTCATCGGTTTACGGGGATTCTTGCCCAGGAAAAACAATGGTCTACAAGTGGCATAGTTTATTTAAACAAGGCAGGGAATCACTTAAAGACGACCCGAGGCCGGGGCGCTCCGTTGAGGTGACTACGCCAGAAGTTATTGCAAAAGTAGAAAAAATTGTATTGGAAGATGCTCGACTAAAAAAGAAACAACTCGCAGAAATGGTTGGAGTATCGGATACAACAATTTTTAAAATTTTACACGATCATCTTGGCATGACTAAGGTTAGCGCACGGTGGGTGCCGAGAATGCTCACGCCATTGCAAAAACAACAGCGCGTGGAATGTTCACGTGCGTTTTTGGACCTCTGCAATGAAGACAAGGATGGCGTATTGAATCAAATTGTTACTGGGGATGAAACTTGGGTTCATCATTATGAACCCGAGTCCAAACAAGACTCCATGCAGTGGCACAAAAAGGGCACAGCACCACCCAAGAAATTTAAGGTTTCACAGTCGGCTGGGAAACTCATGGCAACGATTTTTTGGGACTCAGAAGGAATATTATTGATAGATTATAAAGATAAAGGCATTTCTATAACGGGGGAATACTACGCTTCAATCTTAGAACAGTTAAAAGAAGCCATCAAAGAAAAAAGACGGGGAAAATTAACGAAAGGTGTCCTGCTATTGCATGACAATGCTCCCGTTCACAAGAGCCGAGTCGCACTGGTTGCCCTGCATAAGGTGGGCTTCGATATTTTGAATCACCCACCCTACAGTCCAGATTTGGCTCCGAGTGATTATTATCTCTTTCCAAAAATGAAAAAAGAATTACGTGGTAAGAAATTTTCAACTGATGAGGAGGTTAAGGAGGCGGTTTCGGCGTATTTTTCAGACAAAGATAAAACTTTTTTTTTACGAGGGAATAAAAAAACTAATTGAAAGATCTGAAAAATGTATTCGTGTTGCAGGGGAATATATAGAAAAAGAAAAATAATTTTGTGTTTTTATTATTACTCAATACCCTCCATTCCGCGAACTTAAAAACGCCCCCTCGTACCTATAGGGTGTGCCAAGAAGTCGTTCACGTTTGAATCTAACATCACCGGCAAACATGTTACGGGAGTTCTTAGGACCGGTATACTGCAAGTGTTACTATGTGACACTACTGGAATTTGTTGGCTACAATCGTAACACATGGTTTCAACAAGATGGAGTCATTTGTCACGTATCCAATGAGTCCCTGCCGGTGGTCAAAGACATGTTGCCCGAAAAACTGATTTCCAGACGAGGTGACGTTCCATGACCACCGAGAAGTCCAAATCTATCCCCAGCAGACTTCTTTTTATGGGGTTATTTGAAGAATCGTGTCTACATCAGTAAACCAAATACACTACGTCAACTAAAAAAAATCAGCGAAGAGATATCGGCGATCTCGCGGTCTCTCTCGGTCGGTATAATATATCAAATAGTTTTTATACGAATTTTCAAATGTTAGCTAACTCGTGTCCCATCTTATTTAAAAATTAAGTTCAATATATACATACATATAAAATGTATCCATGTACTCGTACCTCTCACAATGCTCAGAGTTGCGTTCACGATGTACGAGAATAGGTATTGTGCTTGTACACTCATTCGTAAAAACCGATTACGATTGAATGAGCCGTGAATTGCGTAAGAGATGTTGCCCACTTTGTTGCGAGTTCTTTTTTGTATGTAGTAATGGTTACCCGATAGGTGTTGCAATCATCATCAATAACAGCTTTTAAAAGCCCAGTGTTAGATATTCGTTAGTATAGGATCTTTTTTCAAGGGAACCGGATGTCGTAATAGCAGCGCTACCCGGATCCCTCCTATCTCAGGCGCAGAGTGGCACACCGTGTGGTTTTAGTCGGTCTGATTCCGACACACCACCCCGCCGTTAACCCCGGTGGGGTGACGGCCCGAGGGGGTTTTTACACGCTAAAAAAAAAGGATCTTTTTTCAAGTTTTTCTTGTCTTATTTGCAATGCAATTGATTTTTCATAAATTTATATCCGACCTTCTTAATTCTTTTGGAAAATTTTTGGCATCAAGACCTAAGATTTCATGTTTAGCGGCCTGCTGCAGATTAGCTCCTTTATCGAGATTCTAAATCTTTTACTACAATAGAAGTATCGTAAATCTTGAACTTCATACTCGTAACATTAACTATTTTCTTCTCTATCGCCAGTAAAATCACAGTACTTCAAGAATAGTAAGTTATATTCATAAAAATGTACCGCTGCCAGTTTGAGTGTGGGCGTGAGCGCCTGGTGCCATGAACGAACGCTCTGCCACGCACACATTAGCATTATATAAGATGGCAGAAGATGGCCATAATGTCGGCTGTAACTTGACGGTGATCAAGTATGCTACTTTCCCGCTCACATTCGTCTTTTTTCGTTGACTACTTCATTTAATTGTTTAGCCGAATTTTATGTTATTGTTTATAGTGTTAATGTTGGTTTTATATGGTTATATGTAATGTTAATTATTTAGATACGTTTCAAATGATTTTTTGATCATGACTTCGAATAGAGGCAAAAAGGTTGCAATTGCATTATTGAATATGGCTTCAACCTACAATCTAACACAAAATAAATACACGCATAAACTGATTTTATCATTTTAGGTATCAAATATCGTCTAGGTAATGTGTCACAAGCAGCTAGAATAATTCAGGATGTGCTAAACGTATCGGCTCCGTTTGTCGCTTTAAGTACAAAAATGGCTTTGGGCTTAATCGGACCGTGTGATCGCTTTTAATATTTTGCTATCTACTTATTATTAACACTTTTAGGTATGTACGGCAAATACTGTCTAGTAGAGTAACCCACAATTTTGAGTATTACGAATTAATATTTATCATAAAATTGATATTATTTAATTTTTACTTTAATCATCTGTGAAACTAAAAAAGGTGATCATGCCCGGCTGGCCGCGGCCCGTTGATTGATATTGGAATGTTGTATATATGCTAATCGAAACGAGAATATTTATATCGCGATTCAGCATTAATAGTTGCTCCGTAGTTCATTACTCCGTAGTTCGATGTGTCTTTGCTAGATGGCGCTGTGATATGTATTTTGTTTGCGCTGTATATGATAGTCGTCACAATTGTTTGTTTTGAATTTTCGTTATGCATTTACTTTTAGTCAATTATGATTAATGAATATTTAGAATACTTCAGAGTTGTGACATGTTTTGTCTTATTTTTCACTTCAAAATACTCTCGTACCACTAAAAGGTATCCAAGGTACGGGCTTGAGATTAAAAACTAGTATTACCTTCTTTGTATAGTCAGCTGAAAAATATTATTATTAGTTTTAAAGTTACATCGCAATCAATCCAGGCATATTTATCATATAGTGCAACAAATAAACAATAGCTATATAATAACACAGCTTTGGTAAAACATTTAATTGTGTAATATAAATAAAAACTTAGTGCTGCTCATTATACGTCGTGACAACCCTAAGCGCTACCGTAAGAGTAGTAAGATAAACTACTGTTTTTAGTATGCTGTGGTAAAATACACCTGAAAACCTATCTGCCTGTTCACAAAACCATTAGGGACCATTTGACAAAACATCAGCCCTGTCTTGGACCACCATATTGGTTTGTTAGTTTGTAGTTTTTTTAGATATTCATATAAAGTACCTAAATGTAAGTAAATGGAGGGTCGTCCGCCCTCTCGCGTCGCGTTCCGTCGACAAGTTGTCTTTAAAAAATTTCTGATTTACTAAGCTGGCACCGCACCGGGGACCACTAGAAATGTTTCCAGGGACCACCAGTGCTCCGCAGACCACCGGTTAAGAACCTCTGCGTTAGATAATAAAACTACAATATAATCCGTTGACGGGTCTGTTGGTCTGGTCAGAAACATTAACCAGTCGCTAAACTAGCAGTCATGGGTTCGATTCTCACCCAGGATAAATGTTTAAAAAAAATACTGTTCGGTAATCTACAGAATGTCTGCCGAGGAGGGGGTCAATCAGGCAGATACTAGTGCTTTTTTTCGTTAGCTAAAATCAGTAGTACTGTTTTTCAGTACCGAATATATTCTCTGCGGGTGCATAGACAATTTGTTTTCTTCTCGCATCGTTCAGTGACCCATGTCGGCATGTCAGAAAATTCTTCGTATATGACATTTTCAGCTTATTGTACCAGGCAGTTTTGAACTACTCGAGTGAGATCGGAGTCCGGCAGTTCACCCTTCAATCGTTGTGTACTTACCCTGCCAAACACTTAAATATCTTCAAATAGCACCAATAAATTACAATCGTCGATCTACGACAAGCATAATCAGGTGAGTGCCTAACCACCAGGAGTTCTGGCATCTAGCGTGATTTCGATACAAACACAGTCGACAAAATATGAGCGATAAACTCACCTCTATTTACCTTCTCGATGATAAAGATGTCAGATCTTCCTGATTACTTTATATTGGTTTCAGCAACACCCTCTCACAGAAGACCAACCTAAAGCGGCAACATCGATGCTATCATGTTTCGTTGGTGAGGACGAGACTGGTCCGTCCATTGATACTGGGATATTAGTTATCGTGATCAGTGTGTGACTCTTTTACTTCCACGATGACTGTCCTACCGTTTACGTTCGCATGCGGGACGTGAAAAGCATCTCACTAAGCCGCCATAATGTGGGTCCCCATACTGTATTGTCTGCATTCACAATGAGTACGGTGACCACAACTCTTGGATTCTGTATAATATGCATGTACGACGTGTGTTCAAAAAGTATCACGAATTTTGAATTTTCGCGGGACACGTATATTCGATTTTCGATTTTTTTGTGGCGTTATGTTGGTACATATCGCCTATCACTTATGCTGAGAAGTTCGGCCATTTTGAGTGTTCAGTTAATTGTTGACAGCTGCTTTGCTTGTACGTGTTTTGGTTCGTCTTCGATTTTTACCCATTCAAAAAAATGGAATAAAGAACCTGTATCAAATTTTGTGTGGAAAACGAAATTAAGTGCACGGATGCATTTCGAATGTTTACTGTATATCTAACATTGTCTAAAATTATGAAATATAAAATTAAGTGATCAGCTAGCTATTACTTGGACACAATAATATTAAATTCCGATTTCTTACTTTGATAAGAATTAGTCTTAGCAGTGAAGAATTTAAAACATTACATAAAATACAATGTTGACAACGAAAACTGAAATATATTTTTTTACTACTCAAACGCATAACGTAATTATTGAAAGATTAGACCTGGATGAAACTCATTTAGCTATGAAAAAATATGATGCCTCTTCACAATCGCTATTGATCCCGTGGCTTTCGTAAAAGTAGACCAAGGCAGCAAGCTACCCAATGCAGGAGCACTGCAAACAGAAGGCTAACTTGAAACAAACCCTATACCAAACCGTCTGGAGAGCTTGGTATACTAGACCAAGATCTCGATTCTAAGAAGAGGCCTATATCTGGCATGGCATGGGTAGACTAAGTCACTGAAATTCTATTACATCTTAGTGCCAAAGTATCGAATAATGTTATGACGACCAAGGTCAAGCTCATGACCTCAATATAATGTTGTTAGGTAAAAGTTTATTATCACCAACATATTCTAATGACTCGATAAAGTCGTCGATTTCAATAAAAATAATTATTTTAAACACGCTTTTATTAACTTGATATGTATATGTATCAATGACCGATGATAATGCCTAATTTGTATAGTTTCTCTTATTGTCCTTGCTAGCGTCTTCAAGATTTATGATTTTCTAACACACTTTTATTAGATGCGTATGTATTTATATAAATGAATCTTTGAACGTGATTTACAGATGGTATACATGTCATTAAACCAACGTCGATAGAGTTCCCTGCGAAATATATATACGGTACTGAAAGACGAATGTTGCCATTGATCTTGAGTTGGAACTGTCCACAAAATGCAAGGTTGCATAGTTGACCATGCCGTCATTTATCTAGGTTCACGACTGCTTTGTCGCTGGACAAGTTTGCATAGCACTCAGTCACGAAAGGTCTTGGACGATATACGGATCGATGTACTTGATTGCTCGGGATTGACAGGGGAAGCCTGGTGATGCATTGGATTAAACTGTTAGATAACGAAATAATTCATATAACAACTTAGTAGCCAATTTTCACATATGAATACATCAAAAAGTAGATAACTAGTAAAGAAATCAAATTAAATCACCGTTCAAATAAAACAGGCTCTAGAAAATAACCAAACTATTAAATAAAAAAAAAAATACTAATTTAAAAAAGTGAAGATAAAAAATAATTCTCAATTAATTTAAATTAAAGATAGTGTGATCAGCAAATAAAAGTGAATTATATTTGTAAAAAGCGGAGGGTGCTTTTTAAGATATCCACAAAATGACTACTTCTACCAATATTAATGAACAAAATATTAAATAACAATTGATATCAAGCAAAACACTTCATAAAATAAAATTATTTTTATGCTCATCACACTATCATTAATTGAAATTAATTAGTATTGATATATGTATAGGGTGGGCCACGAATTAGTCATCATTTGAAAAATCGTATGGACAGGCCGACTCAAAACTATGATCTTTTCTTCAAAAGGTGAATCCAGATCTTACATGTGATGAGCATGAGTGTATGCTTGTTCTGTATTTGGCTTTCATTTATCTCTTATATGCATTATATAGGGTCACGATTTATTTAACATTTGAAAAATTGGCTAAAAAACCATTATAAATTTATTTTAACCACCGTTTCGACGTTTGTACTCTTCTAAGCGAGCACCGAAATTTTCTAATACTCGTCGGCCACGAGATCGTCGGCATATCTTTACTGATCTTTGGTTTATTGATGTTGACACGATTCCTCAAATATCCCCATAAAAAGAAGTTTGTTGGGGATATATATATTTGGACTTCTGGATTGCCATGGAATGCCGCCTCATCTGGAAATCAGCTTTTCCGGAAATATGTCGTTGACCACCGGCGGGAACTCATTGGATGTGTGACAAGTGGGTTCATGTTGTTGAAACTATGTGTTACGATTGTAGCCAGCAAATTCCAGTAGCATCGGTTCCAAGAACTCCCGTAGTATGTTTGCGTGGGATGTTATATTCAAATGTTAAAGAAATCGTGGCCCATCCTAGTGTGTAAAATAGAAAAAGTAAAGTTTAAAGTATATTTGACCTTTTAGTTTGACATTCTATTAAAGTGTTTTTTTTTAATTTGTTATTTAATTGTAGAGACCTATGTCCTGCAGAGGAATATGAAAGGTTGATGAAGATATGTAACAGTTTTCTTTTTAATCAATTTAAAAAAAAGCAGGAGGCTTACGATTCAATTGTTTTTTTCGGTTTGTTATCGTCGTACTGTCATTTATGAATGATGCCCATTATATCTTGTTTTCTCCAAGGGAGTAGGATTACATTAAAGAAGGTAAAATACAGTTTATCGTTTGCGTAATGAGGTAACTAAATATGTTGAAATTGATGATCAATTTTTCAAACAACGTTTTAATTTTTGAAAAATTGTATTAGACTAGCTATGCCCACGACTTCATTCACGTAGGGTGTGTCGTTTACCTTAGAAACGTAGTTTTTGCTGCTTAAATCGCTATCCCGTGGGAAATCTGAGATTAAAAGAAACCTAAATGTTGCCCAGTAGCCCCGTTTATCTTCTAGTGAAAGAGTCGTTAAAATCGGTTCAGCGGTTCTAGAGATTAGCCCAAATAAACAAACAGACAGACATTTTTTTTAAAAAAAAAGAAAATTTATGTTTTAGCATCGTTTAAAGAGCTAAAGGTACTTGAGAAAATATAGCTTTTTTATCACAGATAGACTCTTTATTTTATGTATTGATTAGAAGAAATTTGAGTGGTTGGAAAGCCACTCATCACAACTTTTTTTATTACCAAAATGCGATTTAAACTATTTGAAAACCGTAGGTATAAAACGAACGTAGTAATTTTTTTTATCGAATAAGTAGTACTTCCAGAAAATAGTCGAGAATTTACAACAAATAAACAACGTCTACTGCTTTTAAGCTAATTAAAAGCAGTAGACGTACGAAAGCAGTAGCAGTCAAAACAAAAGATTAATATTAAATAATAAAAAAATGACAACAATTATTATAATCTCATAATATATCTCTAAAATTACGTAACCTAATTAAAATACTAAACGAGTATTCATACCAAAACGTTCGAACCACGAACCCACGAACTTGAATATCTTACGTTCCAGCTGTTATGCTATCGCCATTTTTAATTATATGTTTAATTCTTGCGTAATACGAACATATTTCTTTAACATTTTCAAAATATAAATTATTCAATTAAACGTCGCTACGTTTAATATTTCATGTAAACTAAAATCATTTTTTCTTCTCCAATGTTGTCTTAAAATTTCAAAAGCATGATAATTTATAATTACTAGTAAACGAACGTGTTCAGATACTTGCATAATAAAGCCAAATAAAAAAAAACATGAAAATAAGAATTAAACACATTCACTGACCGACATATCAAAGCCAACATGCAGTGATAGGATACCAAACGTCTTCTCTACCTAAATATCTTCATTAGAAAAGAAACATTATGACCCAGAAAATAAGCTTTTAATTACTTTCAAAAACTTACCTGTAAGGCACGCGTCCAGCCAAGAAGATATAAGTGGTATGGAGCAATCCAACTTGAATAGCAGCAAACGCAACCAGCACATACACTTTAAGATGAAACCTTCCAGCCTGACCCAATTGTCTCATAATACTATCAGTATCCACTTCTGTAGAAGTCTTCTTGTCTACGCTTGTAAGTTTCGGTTTCTCGTCTCCAGTCATGATGTAACTCTTGGTATAAGTCTGCGGTTACCGACTGTCAACACTATACTGCACTCTGCACAGCCGTTGCAGCAGCAATCTCAATCGTTACTCAGCACAATGTCGATGTTGATAAATTAGAAAGCCAATAGAGGGCCAAGGCTATCTGTTGTATAGAAAATCCTATGAAATGGTTGCTGAATACACCATTTCATGGCTACACCTATTTGAAATCTGGTGAGGACCAACAATTGGTCCAATATATATGTTGTAAAGATCGTTCCTTTTAAAATTCCGACCTGATATGATTTAGAGTTCACATTATAAATGGTATTCGACAATTATAGAGATGTTTTCAGTATCCGGATTTGATCGTATCCGTCGATAAATAAATTTTCTTTGAAGCTACAATAATAAATCTCCGTTTTTATACATTTTTGTTATTTATAATGAAAATAAAAAAAAAATATCACGACGTTAGCTCTCATTGGCAATGTAATCAACACTAGGTTTCGAATTGCGAAACGGGACAGAAACACAGCACCTCGTAGAGGAACAGCCCCTTTTCCTATGATTGAAGCGACGTCTAGAACAGACTCTGAATTGACATACTTTACTCCTTACATTCTTTTTTTTCTAATAACTGATTGCATGGGCGGCTAAAGGGACTACAAGGAGTACACTTGCAATACATATAACTTATGACATAGAAAAAATCTGTTTCATAGGTAAATATCTAGTATAAATCTATATTTTATATTAGTTAATAGTATATGTGGATGTAAATGCACCCGTCTAAAAGGTGTTCTAGTAACACCTGTGACTTATTGTATCGTGAATGGCAAAGAAATGACCTCTGAGTCGTCTGATTCTAGGGGAAGTGTGTTAATAGGAATGACTTATTCGTGGCACTTGAATTCTAGCAGTGGTGGTAATCACTTACTGGTTTGTCCTCTTAACCATAAAATAAAGCCTGTAGATTAAGAAACCGTCAAACCTCACCTTTACACACTTAGACTAATTATATGCTGCATTTTAACATTAGATAATATTCATAAGTATGTTTAAATAGAGCGATGTAAAAGGTTTTTACTTACAACACAGGTACAATTTCAGTTCACGTCCTTTGAAAACCACTTCAATAACATCCTCAATTAACAATTCTGTTTTAACAAAAATAAATAAAATAAAGAAAACTGTGAAATGACCTGTTACTAAAATTTGCAAACAAAACGATGAGTGATTCTAACGAGGTTCGAAATATAATTTCCGGATATCCGTCAGTTCTGATTATATCACTACTAATTTTCATAAATATCTATTCTAATCTAAAGCACTCTGGTTTTGACATCGATTTACATACACATATATGCATATTACGAAGGAAAAAATATTCATAATACATTTACATAGTTTTCCGAATGATAATAGCAATAAAAAATAGTTAATGACGCAAAATGCACTAATGATACCTGTCTAGATGAGTTCTGAATTGTATGATAAAAAGTCCACCCGACTTTAACGCAAGTGTCATGTAGTATAGGACAATCCTATTGCCGTTAATCTCTAGGAATAAGATGGTAAAAATAAGTGGAATGTTAAAATGGAAAGAAAAAGAGAGAAAAAAGAAGTGGTGCGTTTTTTTTTTCTTAAGAGCCTGCCAAAGTGACTACTCTACCTGATGGAAAGCATGAATAAAATCCAAGAGATGTGGTCGCCGTACTCACTGCGAATGCAGACAATGCAGTTTGGTGACCATGTGGCTCACAGCGTATGGCGGCCTAGTAAAATAGTTTCGAATGCCTCCCTTGGGGACGTAAAAGGCATGACAGTCATCGTGGCGTTGTATTGCACACACCACGACAACTGTCACTCTTGTATCAAAGGGCCTCCGGCCTCACACTCGCCAAAAATATACGACACCACGTATGCTGTCGCTTTAGGTTGATCCTCTATGGAAAGGTAGTACTGCCCCGGTCGAGCCGTTCCGTTCGTGCTGAAATCAGCGTGGCTCTACTACCTAATAATATCGGATTTTATGGAAGTGAATTCGTGAAAAGGGAAAGCCGTGTATACCAAGATTATAAAGCAGTTTTATTGACCAATTTTCTTGTGTTTCTATTTACTGATTGAGGTTACTGAAATCCAAAACCTATCACATATTCACCATTTCTTAAGAAGGTTGTTCAAGAACATTACCGCACTTATCACTCTTGAATCGCAGGTGTCTATCGGTGAAGGTCTACACTTACCATACTGCTTAGTTGGTCTTGCGGTTACCGTATGCGGCTGTCGATCAAGAGATCTCGGGTTTGATTTCCGAGTTGGGTCAAAACATGTAAATGAGATGTCAGATAGCCGTCCCTTCGGATTGTGAGAGTGAGGGAACAGAGAGTTCACTTGAGTGCACATGCGTAATGCGTAACACTATCTCCTGCGTAGGTGACTGGTCTCTATTGAGACTGGCCGTCATAACCGTAATCGGCTAAGAGTACATCATCACACTTACCATAGAGTAACCACTCTTCGAGTTGGCTTCCTTTACCATCATAAATATCGACCACGCTCAATAGAGGTTTTGATATTAGCTATCACAATAATTTAAACTAGTGCGAAAGGTTTTAGTGTTATGTGTGCAAAAAAGTGTTTAACAGAGTCCAAAACACAGTCACATTGCCAGATTCCGTGCTGCACCTCAGTTTTCGAAAAAATCTAGTAACACTTTTGTTCGACCTGGGAATCGAGCTGGAGCCCACTATACATGTTTCTAGATTTCTAGGACTAATAGGCAGTGATAGACGGACGGATGGACCTAATGAAATTATAAGGTTGCCATTCTAGAGAACCCTAAAAAGAAGTTTCATCGTACATTGAACTTAGAGAAGGTGCTTTTCTCAGCAGAATACCTGCACTATCTACATAAACTGGCAAAAACTATTCTGGACTATAAGATGTCAAACGCCTGATTATTTCATCACAGCCCATTCTACCACTAGGGGTCTTGCTATCACAAGTACCCAGCTGAGTGGTAAAAGGTTTAGTAGAACTGTGTATTGCGTGTTTCTTACAATTCCTCACAACTGTTGACACACACCACTTGACTTTGACGTCGAGATTAATGTTGATACGAATCGTTATTAACTTTCATTTAAAATTTGTCAATGTCGTTTGTTTCTTTTGTCTAATGAAGGTTCACTGTTACTATGAACGAGATAATTAGTTTTTGTTTTATAAAAAGCTGTTTGTGTACATATGTATGCACGTAAGTTATACTTCTTTGGTGTAAAAAGATAAAAATCTTTCTAAAAATTTCGTCCTTCGCGTTATCGTATATAGTAGAGAAAACGACACATATAATAAAAAAACAAGTGTTTGATATATTGAAAGAAAGTTTTATTATAACGCATTATTTATTTAAATAAATTTCACGTCAAAAGCGGTATAACTTCAAAACTAAAATGTTGACTAGCTAATTTCATGGCTCGTGACATGCGCGCGCGCATCGTAAAAATTTACTCTCATCATTTTACCCAAACGCGCCAAAAGAAGTACAGCAGGACCTCTTTAATCCGAACGCCGAAAATTTACCCTCCGTTCGGATTCGTGGAGCGTTCGGATTATAGTATGTTAGGAACTCTAAATAGGTATATGTTTATGGTACATACTTCCCAGAAATAAAACAAATAGTATTGCAAAATATTAATTAGTATATACTTATTCAAAAATATATAAACAGTAACATTTGTTAAACTTTTTTAAAGAAATCCTTTATTTTAGTTTGTCGGTAGGTATTTAATGAGCAATTGGCGAGAAAAGTGAGCGGGTATGGGCCGTTCGGATTATAGAGGGGTTTGGATTAGACGTGGTTCGGATTAAAGAGGTCCTGCTGCATCGCTTCAAAAAACATAGAATATGAAATTAATATTAACAGTATTCACATAGTTCGAAAGATGGTGGGACTACTTGCAAGACTGGATGTAAAAACAGCAGACCGTACTCTGTGGCGTGCCTTGAGAGAGGCCTATGTCTAAGAGGCTATGAGAGCATACTACAATGTTGATGACCAATTCAAATCTGTAATTTATGCATCCGCTGTTCACTTGCATAAACAGAAAACATCAGGTGATAATCAAATTTTAAAGACTTGTACTAACTTTACAAGAACACGTTTATTTACAACATTTCACATTTTACAAAAATAAAACCAACAAAAGGCTACTTTCTACCAGCGCACCAAAAAATACGCATATTTTTCATCATCAACATCAACTGCCTTTAACAGTCCACATCTGGACTTAGACCTTTGTTTACGTGCATATAGGGTATGTTTTGCTGGGTAGTAGAACCACGCTAATTTCAGCACGAGCGGGCCAGCTCGACCAGGGCAGTACTACCCTCCCACAGAAGACCAATCTAAAGCGCCAGCATCCATGTTGCCGTGTTGCGTTGGTGAGTGTGAGACCGGAGGCCCATTGATGCAGGGTTGACAGTTATCGTGGTAACTGTGTAAGCCTTACACTGTCACGATGACTGTCATGCTTTTTACGTCCCCAAGCGGCGTGTGAAAAAGCATCTCCCAAGGCCACCATAGTGTGGGTCACCATACTGCATTGTCTGCATTTGAAATGAGTATGGTGACCACAACTCTTAGATTCTATTCAAGCTTTCCATCAGGTAGAGTAGAGTCACTTTGTCATTTAAAAAAAAAATGTTGTAAGTTTTCTTTCCCTTTATAGTACTGTTTACTCCCTTACGATACCCACTGGATAAATAGAGGTGGTGAAAATCCATATTCTTAATCCGACACCACCCGAATATATATAAAACTGTCTAAACAAAAAATGTAAATAATTTTCTTTAGTTTCGAGTTGGCAGTAGTGGTATTGGACTATTGAGTTAGAAGAAAAAAAAACAACGCATCCAAATGTAAAATATTAATTTATTATTATCAAAAAGTTTTAACTGAAGATTGTGACGTATACCTAACAGTACTACAATGATAATGTCATGGATCTCAACTGAGAAATAAACTGTAGATATAGTCAAAATGGCAGTAAAACATAAATCTTAACTTAATTATTGTTTATTCATTAATATCATTACTTTTTGTCATTTATTTTTACTTAAATACTGTATAAGTACTTTTGTTATAAAAATGTGTTCGTCGCGGAACGCGCGCCGGAAGCGAAAACTTAAACTAATCTAAGTTGAATTATTTGATATTAAAATTGTTTAATTTGAGAATAGTTTAGGTTATTACTTAAATTTTATGTATGTTGATATGATAATGTAAGGAAAGATTATTTGGAGTGAGAAGCGACTGTCCAAAATACGACTAACGCTGTGGGTTAGAGTGAGAGAGGCTGCCTACCGCTGCCGTACGCCTAAGAGAAACGGAAGCCCGGTAGACTGGCGTCGTAACGCGTTACGCTAGGTTTACCCTCCCACTAGTTATCACTTCAAAAAGGAAAAAATGATGGATAACATAACCATGGTCTGTGCTTTGAAGATGAACTGTTGACTATAAACTACAAATAAACCTACCAATGTAAAAGACATTCTATAAAAATTAATCCACGTATACGGTAGGTGTTGGTCACATTGTGGATTACTTGGCACACTATGGCGGTAAACAAATAGCATTATAGATAACACAGAAGTCACTGAGGCGTTCAGACTCTAGGCATGTACGTTCTGTGTTCTATCATGGATTAAAATCGGCCAATTAATGCGGTCGGTTGCAACTACAGATTACATTGCCGTCTGCGCCTACTGACTGCAGTTTGTCTTAGAATTATACTTTGGGCTGCATACAAAAAGAAAATAAAACAGTGTTTGAATTTGATTTGTAACGGCATTTAGGCGATAAGGTTCAATTTAAGGCGATGATGAGTTACGACATGTTAGCTTGAATGATTTGATAATGTAAATGAGGTGGATAAGTACCTTAAGAACACAAGTATCATATTCTGACAAGGAATTAAAAGGACGTAAAAACAGAAATACATTAAGTAAATATAATAAAAAAGAGGGTAGTTGCAAATAAAACTCTTAATCAGACTATCACCAATTTAAATCCTTAAAATAATTATAGAAAAACCATTATAACTTGCTGACAATGTAAATAAACTTGTATTTATTCTAAGTAAGAATCACGTTAATTTAAACATTGACCTTGACTTATAATGATATTAAAAGAACACATAATCTTATCCTCGTTAGTCTAATGATCAATAAGAAAAATATGGATACATCCAACATACAATACTAATACTATCATAGTAAGGATAAGCTTCTAACAAAAAAAATAACTTTGAAGTAGCGCATAGGAGTTAATCCATTCTTTAACCTTTCTATACCCGCGCATGTGTCTGAAAGATCGACAAAATTATTTTTTGAAATTAATTATATAAAGGGTAATGCTAGTTGAATGAGCTTTCTAGTACTTGCCTAATTCGACACGACCTTGAAATTGGTGTGAAGTGTGACCTTGCGCGGGCGCCGCATTTGGGTGAACTACGCCTAGGTAGGTTAACAAATTTTATTATAAAAATGTTCGTGATTTTCACAAAAAGAATTTACAAATTGTAAACACAAAAATAGGAATAACGATTTTTCTCAATGTACACAAGATTGGAGAACTTCATTCAGAATTTCAAGAGAGCTAAGAAATTTACATTATAAGCACGTTACAACGGTTACTTGTTTACAACTAAATTAATACATATTTAATCTTAAACTATTTATTAGAAGCCACTGATACAATGTCTCCTTGATGTCATTATTATAACTTTTGTACTTTTATCTGAAACTTGAAACTGTCTTTTACACAAAAGACTCCTTGAGATCGGCTATTAATTAGACATTTATATTGTACACGATCTTAATCCAAGCTCGTCAAATAAAGTACACGACATTGTGTATGAATTGGTAGTAATTTCCTGAAGTTTTACGCAAACTGTTTACAAAAACACTCAAATTTACCACTCAATATCATTCTTTACATGTTTCAAGTTTCTCAAAGTGTAAAAATTAAAATGAACAGTACTTGGTATATTTCTTAAAACTAAATTAATTCGTTTTTCCATTGATTCAATTGTTAAATCGATTACTTGGTCTATCTTAAACTTAATTAATAATTTTATTTCTGGTACATCTAAGACATTATTGTATAGAAGTTAATAAACACGAAGCATACTTTACTTTATCAATATTTTTAATTTTTCTGGTAAGGCGGGACTTTTCTGCCATAAAATCATTTAAAGGGTTGCAACACCTATTTCCCGACGTTTCAAACGGGTTGTATCGCTCGTGGTTACAGGTAGACTGGTATGAGTTTCGTGACGCCTTCGTGATGCGCGAGGCATGACTGCACTTTATCATGTTGAATGTTTGTATTGTCGCGTTGATTGTTGTAACACTCGTCGACAAAACCCGATCTAAACTTCAGGAAATAAAAGGTATCGTAACTTTTCAAATAATTTTATCGCGGATAAGTCTCGCTTTACAACAAAAATGAATGTGTATGTGTAAAAGTCGTGAAATTTTGGAAACAGTTATAATATATAATATAAATATATTCTTAAGCAAACGTAAAGTTTTTACTAAACGTTTTGTGGAAACTATACATCATTCTTATTTATTAACTTCTATTTGTGACACACGTACAAACAAAATTACAAAAATCTCATTACTATCTTAAGTATACGGCATTTGCATACTAGCTGGTTTTGGTATTTCATTACCGCCATATAAAAAGTACGGGGAAACAGTTCAGCACAGTATAACACAGTATTGTTCTGCTCTGCACTGAACTGTGTAACCTGCATTTTCTCCATGGGCTTACAACATATTTTTTGAAGTGATGACTGATTTTTTCATTTTAAAATGTATTACAACATTATTATTGTCACCTCTTCGTATTATATAAAAAATATTATTTACTATATCGTATCCAATATGCGTGCCTATCGTACGATGCGATAAGGCCACAAATTACTAGCTGCACGATACTGCGTGTTACTTCTGCTTTTATTAAATATATTTTAAATACAATAAAGACATATTATCATTACGTGACTATCTTGAATCAATGAACGAGCAAGTACCCAAATGCCGTGTGTGCTTTTTCATAAGTTGCACCATGAAGTAAATCTATTTGTATTAGTTTTCTTTTTAAAAGAAATTTCGCTTCAAAAGCGTTTATATTAATATATCTTATATAAATTTTCTGAGCTTCTCCGTGGAAATGCAGAATTGCATAACTTACCTATTGCTCTTTGAGAAATTAATTATGATTATGTGTTACGACATTATGACAAAATAGAAAATGGTCGATCAAATATGAATTTATTATTACTGGCAAGTTTTTAAGATTCAGTAATTTGCAAATGCTGGTATCATTGGTTATGGTTAAGGCTGGTAGCACAAAATATGCTTTTAGAGATATATGAGACTATCATAACAATATTAACAATTTTTTTTAAGTATCCGAGAATTCTTTTGAACACCAGAACCAATACCACTTCTAAGTTTAATTATGCGGGCGCAGTATTCACTTAAAGTGAAGCTATGAATGTTACGATACTGTTTTTAGCAGTATGTTTTGATGTTATCATAGTGACTTTTAAGCTCTCAAGGCGACCATCTTTGCAATAAAACAAACAATGAAAAGTAAGAAGGATGCACCTTTGTTAATATAATTTTTCACATTCCATAACGTATAACATGAACGTGAATTAACGTGATTTATAGGTACTACATACTTTTAATTTGCCTGACATTACGACCAGGTTACGCTAGCGGTGGTCACAGACAGAATTAAGTTCACCTAAGACCACAGCTGTTTATTAGTAATACCTTTATTTAATGTTGTCTATGGTGAGCTAATACCATAACAAAAATACAAGTGCCTGTATGACAAATCTTCTAAACATGGACGAAGCGAAAGCTGTACGCCAGGATAGTAACTAATAGCGCTATTGTCTCTATCGGCCTCGTATCTATATTTAAACATAGAAATACTGAAACAGTATGACTAGGATGAGGATTAAATTCCCTCTTGGTAGATGGAAAGGATGATAAGACTCCCAGTTAAATATGATGTGCATCCATCAATTCTGTTTTCGAGTTATACTTTCATGGAGACAGTGAAACTATTGCTATATTATTTTTGCGATTAACTGAACATCATACGGAGTCTTGAACGACGTCAGAAGAGGTATCCAGATCTGCAAAAGAGTCAGGTAGTCTTCGGTGTAGAGTGTCTGGGACCAACCTTGTGAGAACTGCACTTATTAGCGGCAGAGTCCCGAATAAGGCAGTAGGAAGCCACCACTTGTATTTCGCCTGGAATTTATTAATAATTTATGAGTATTCTGATCGCTTTAAGTAAAGTAAATTATTATAAATAGAGATACAGCATATTTTAGACTAATCGTTTCAAATAAAAATGTATGGTAAACATATCATACTCCATACGTAAAGCGGTACTATCTAAATAGCACTTTAATACTTAGTCATATATTATTATATATATAAATAGTCACTATTTGTTTGTCTTCATATCTTACCAGTGCAGGCGTGAGGGGTGAAATGATAGCTCCTATACGTCCTAAGGTAGAGCAAGCTGCCAGCAGCCTCTGTCTCGCTCTAGTGGGGAATAGCTCCGCGGTATACACGTACAGTGCGTTCAAGGTCATGGTCGCTCCCATCTTTCCAATCAGAAATAGCGCTATGCTCCAATTGCCGCTAGCTGCATACAAAAATAAATATGGATTGTTAATGTTAATTGCTGCATATTACAGCGTCTAGCAAAATATTAATGACTTGAGACACCATGCCGTGTCCATGTTGTCCAGAACCAGACAAAGCCAGTATAGAAATGGTAATCAATCTATTGATAAATAATTAATAAACTTGTACAACATTGTGTATTTTTAAATAGTTACACTCCTATAATAAACCCCATCCATTCCACCCAGAAAAATAGTAAACTAGCGTCTAAAACACACAATTATTTGTAGTGGGTAATCTAACCTAACAAGTCCGCTCTGTAGTCAGGAGACTGAACGACAGGCATGCTATCGTGACCTACTTACAATTATTCCTTACAGTCCCCATTATAATATGAATACATATGAATAGTACATATTTGCCCACTATTGTATGCCTGACCAATTTTTCATTTTAAACTCCCAATTTCTAGCCAATTTCATTTAATTTTTAGAAATGCGAGTTCATAATTTTTTTACACTTTCGTACCTAAACCGATTTTAAATAAATTCAGCATGGAGACACTTTGATGTCTTAGGAAGGGTCACAGAGGTTTTAGTGTTGTAAAAGAAAAGCACGCGGATGGAGTCACTTGCAAAAGCTACTGTAATATATTGTAGAAAAAGAGTGGAACTGACACGAAATGACTCATTTTTAGAGTTTCGACAGTTTTTACTGCTTAAAATTGCGAAATACTGTCTTTAATTCGTTAGGTAAAATAGCTTTTGTAGATAGCAATACATACATAAGTATAAGTGTCTAGAGATATGTACGTACTCGTATGTGATACTTAACGCGATGTGCCACAATGATCTTAATCTTTGATAAATTAATTAATTGTGACGCTTACAGGTTTACACTAATCTTGACTAAACTGATTTGAGACAGACATCACAAACTTCAACTCAAGTTTTTTTCAGTTGACAAAACTTCAATAGAATAATGGGCCATTAGATATTCGGCAATTTTTTTAATTTTTGTAAAATTTATGATATTATTTTAAATTTAATAATTTCAAATTTTAGATTAAAAAGTGTTTAAAAGAGTATTTCAATTTATGAAAATGGTAAGCACCCTTGAAGTGAAATGAAAACTATGATTTTTTTCATTGCTTCTTCTTGGGGTGTTAGAAATGTATTAACAAAGAATTCAGGCAACATATTTGAAATAAAAGGCTACTCACACTGAGGTAAACAAGAGATGCCAATGAGTGCAGAGGCGGTTAGCAGCAGTGCAGCAGTGAAAAGAGGTCGACGGCCAACGCGATCCAGTAGCAAAGTGTTAGCCAGCAACGCGGGAAGCTCGGCTGCGGCTACCAGAGCGTAGTTGGCGTGCCGCGATCCTGCTAAGGAATGTGCTGCCACGGCTAGCCCGTAGAACACAAATACTGCTGACATCCACCAAACGAAACATACACACAGTCGTCGTCGTAGTGCTGAGTACCTGTAGATAGAACAGATAGTTTAATAGATCTAACTAAAAAGCAATCGGAGATTTATTTCTTTACTGAAAATTCTGTTGAAAGTATTCCTACTTCTGTGAAAAGCTATCAATCAGTCAGTTTTAGGACCCCTTTTGGAAGAAGTCAGAATGAAGGACATGAATGTTATACATATTATATGCTCAATAATAGTACTCACTTCAGTAATGCCTTGAACAATCCTTCATCTATATCAGCGACTCCCTTTTCTGCCATCTGCTCTTTCTCTAGCATAATCTTCTCCAACGCATCACTTGGCAGATTGATTCGGTTGCATTTGGCAGCTTTCTTTATAATTTCTATTGCTTCGTCCAATCTTCCTCTTGATACCAGCCATCGGACACTCTCGGGCAGAAGCCAAGGGTATAACAGGAGTAGTAGAGAAGGCGGATACGCCCACCTAGCCCAAGTTCTCCAATATCCCGTCGCGTAGTCCAATAGAGAAAGAGAAGCAGCTCCCAAAGACAGTGGGATACCAAGTACTAAGCTGGCTAGGATACGATGTTCAACACCAAGCCATTCAATCACTGAAAAAGATACCACGCAACATTTTAGTGAAGGTTTGGAGAAGTTTAAGAGGAATGTATGTAGAATTATATTGTAACGCTAACAATTTGCAACTTTTGAACCGTAGAACAATGTTTGGGCTATCGCTTGAAAACCCTTTTTAAAAAAAGTAAAAAGTTTTGTTGCTATAATAAGATTCTGCTAACTCCTTGCATCAATTTTTTTTTAAGTTCATGTGCAAAGTAGCCTATTACACCTAAGAGAAACTTCCTATATATTACATGATGATCTACATAATCACTAGAAAAAATTGAAACCCTGGCTTTTCAACGTATTCTACTCTTTATTCTTTCATATTTCGTAAAGCTCCATAGTCATCATCGTTCCTAAGCTACTGAATACAAACTGACTTAGTATTTATTGGCACTATCCAGTCTTACAATTAAAACTATTAAAATCAGATGAAAATCAAGAGCCAACCCCCATGGTCTGCCAACCTTTTTACAACATGTTCTCTTGTGAAACATGGGGTCTCATATAAGTAGGGAACTAACTGAGCACGAATGCGCAGGGGTAGACGCTGGCACCCAGTATAGTTTCAAACAGCTCCGCCGCTAGGTATGTGTAGTAGGAGGGCACGAAGGACTTGATTAATCCCACAACTCCCGCGCCAAAGCCACTTATCACCAAAGCCCCGCGGCGACCATATCTGAAACGAAATTCAAGAAAATCAATTTTTGTACACGATTTTGAAAATTTTTCCATTTTTTTTTTAAACTCGATCTTTTGTAAGCTTGTCTGGAATATTCTCTTTGTATACACCTTTAAGAGAGTGAAAATGCACGTGAAAGTTAACGTTGCGTATTTTTAGACAAAACCAACACGAGCTGATACGAATTATTGACGCATGGGGCTCGGCAAATCTACAATATAAACTGATAACTACAATATACATTCTAGAAGCACTCAAGCAAAAATTATTATTATAATATGTTATAATATGTTTTAACGAGTATAGATTGTTGATCTGTTTCGTAAAGCGGTTTAAATTCATTTCTCAACTTCAAATGACTTACAATTTGTAAATTTGAATAAAAAAATATGAAAGATTTATAAACATTGTTATTACTTCGATCAATTTCTTGACATTTCACCCAAGTCGCACTGTTGCAACTTATTTGTACGGCTAGAACTATATGACGTATGTGAACTTCGTGATAATTGTTTATGAAGTCAAGGCTTTGCTTTCACAAAAGTAATTCCAGGAAAACAGCCCTGAAAAAAAATAAACTTGAAGCAGACCCCATATTAAACCGTCTGACCAGCGTGGCATGGAAGACCAAAACGTCCTTTTTACGGAGAGCTTTTGTCCTTAAAAAACTATTCAAGGTTGTTGATGGTGATGACAAAATTAATTCCAGCATTCTTCATGAAGTGTAAGTCTCCTTTTGAATAACATTTCAATATCATTGCCAACACATCGTTAATAAATTTCACATGTGTAATATCGAATAACGAGAATGAGTAATAAATGAACTAATGTTGGTATCAATTTATGAAACATTCGACTTCAAACACCCGTGAATAGACTCGTTAAAAATATTATTATTCTGTAATAGGGACCCGCGCTTGTGTGTGGCCTGAGCGCATGCTTGTGCAAAACCAATATTTACGCAAGTGAGTTTGTTGAGTTGTTGAAAGTGTTAATTTCAACAACTAAACCATACCTGAAGTTGATTTACCGACTTCATTTTTAAGATATCATGTTTAAAAACAGAACTTGTTTACGCAATTCCTTTACCCTTTCTTACGGTAACGTGAGACAAAAATGTGACTTGTAATCGGTCAAAGTCCGTCAAGTACACGTGACTTTCTAAGGAGAGGTTTATGTCTAACAACAAACTATTTAAAGCTGTTGATGGTGATGACAATATTAATTCCAGCATTCTTTATGAAGTGTAAGTCTCCTATTGAATAACATTTCTACATCATTGCCACCACATCATTAACAAAATTCGCACGTGTAATATCAGTTAACAAGAATGCATAATAAATAAACTAGTTGATATCAATATCGACTTTAAACACCCGTGAATACAGACGTTAAAATTACGAGTATAATTATTCTGTAATAGGGACCCGCGTTTGTGTGTGGCCTGAGCACATGGTTGTGACGCAAAACAAACATTTAAATGAGTTTTTTTAGTTGTTGAAATTAACACTATACCCAAAGTTCATTTACCGCCTTCATTTTGAAGATGGCATGGTTAAATACAATATTTATTTAGGCAATTCCTTCGCCCTCTCTTACGGTAACGTGAGACTATAAAACGTGACTTGTAATCGGTCAAAGTCCTTTCAGATCACGTGGCTATCTGATTTACTGGAGCCTTCCGGCATAAGACGTTTCGATTAAATAGATACCGTAATTTGGTCCAGACTTCAGCTATACTTGCATACAAATTAATATATGACAAATAACATATGTGAAAAGTCCGCCATTCGTAAAATCTATTTCTTGTTATATTGCTCTTTAAACTGTTTTCTGATTTACAATATATGTATGCTTGATACTTAATATCGGCTGAGACGATCCAGATTAAATTTCACACACCGATAAAATTAAATAGCGAATCCATAGATAAAGTTGTATTAGCTTTTAACTAATATAGATATACAGCGTAGTAACTATAAATACATTGACATTAAAAGTTATTTTTTACTATTTCAGCGGTTGCGGTTAAACCAACGTATAAGTCCAACACGTGTTTTATGTTTTACTTTTCGTATGAGAGCGAACTTCGCGTGTCATGGTATTCACTGCCTATTTTTATATTGCGAAGTCTTACGGGAGAAAAATAAAATAAATAATGCCGCTATGGTCCAGTTTAAATAGACACTCAAGGTTACAATCTATCGGTACGAATGGTGAGAATACTTATAAATGAAATGTCCCCCCATTGGTCACACATCTGCAAATAAATCGGTCAAGCTCACAAGTGTGTGATTTTCTAAATTTATCAGTTAAACAAAAAAAATCTATCTCCATTTTTTTTTAATTAGAGCTTTACAGATACCTACGTAAAGCCATGATAGATGAAATACCTCCTTCTTTAATATTCTGTGCCGCTAATCAGATTTGAAGCTCATTGTACATATAAAATCACGCCTGTTTCTCCAGAGGGGTAGGAAGAGGCATATTAAACGCCCCAGCCTAAACAATTGCTTCACCTATTGTCGCTAATCAGGATATTTTGTTTGCCAGAACGCTTCCGTCGAACAGCAGGTGCACCATATATAATTGAGGTTAGCTTGGGGTCCTAAGTTCCGATCTAGATGTCGTAATAGCAGCTGTTCCCGGATCCCTCCTAAGTCAGGCGCAGAGTGGCACACCGTGTGGTTGTAGTCGGTCCGATTCCAACACGTCAACCCACCTTAAGCCCGGTGGAGTGGCGGCCCGAGGGCACTTCCACACGTTAAAAAAAAAGGCCTTTGTTCAGTAGTGGACGTCTTTTGGTTGAGATGATGATCATGATGACTTGAAAACATCACTAGTTTTGTTCTTGAATATTGGTGTCTAATCACTATCAGATCAAGAGTTGTTATCAGATCAGTGTATATCGGGTTTTCTGGTCGTGGTATAACTCCGGCCCGGCCGGACAATTTTTGAGGAAGAATGGTTGTCTAGTGTTTGAATTTTAATTAGCAATTTCTATACACCATCAACTCCCTAAACTTAATTATTCCCAATTTTTGGGTCGGTTGCTAGTTTAATTAAATGTCAGTATTTTCATGGGGCGACTAGCATCGGACATCCACAACCTTGAGAGCACACTGAATTCGAAGGTTGAACTGGGTACTGATTTCCTGATTACGATCACCATGGATGTTCATGACAAACGGGACTTGTTAACGTGCTGGCCGTGAAACATCGCCAAACTTTCATTCTCTAGGATTTTATTAAGAATTTCTCGTAAGAAAAACCCAACAACCTAACCGGTAGACCAACGAAGCAGGTTTTAATATTTGTACAAATTACATTTAATAACATGCATGACATTATATGCATATAATAATAAGTTGTAGAAGAATTTACCTGTCAGAGACAAAGCCCATGATTGGCAGTGAGATAAGCATGCCAACGTTATGGACGGTCCCCACAAGACGCTGCATCCAGTCCGCACACGCCAGGTCAAACTGAAAAACAAAACAATAATTTTATATGTATAAAAGTGGATTATGTTTCCTTATTAGTATCGCTGCTTGGCTGGCGTCCAAGTCATGGCTCTTAAAGAATCACTAAGAAATATTAAGGCTGTTGAAAGTCAAGGATACATCAAAGGGTCAATGGACATCTTTCATCTAGAAAAATAAGTTGGAAAAAGTATTTAATGGAAGGAGAGATTATCGGCTTCTGTAAACTCACTTACTAGACGGAAAGCCTTACTTAGCATCTTTCTGTGCGGCTGTAGTATCACTTCGGTGATGCCGACTCATTTGAAAACACTTTTACAACACATAATACCATACCATATGCAATATATAAGCAATTTCTACTGGCTTTCTTACTCACCTCAGCAACGATACTGCTTCCATGTTCATACACATAGTTTTCACACCCGACAGTTGTGTTATCAAAGTGATCACGGTGTGCACAAGCGCTATATATCGAAACCCTTCGTTCGCACTGAGCACCGTCAGGAATCGCCCATTGCGACCACTCTGGACTCCACTGGTCAGGTGATGCCACACCAATGGTGGAATTCTCTTCGCATTCTGGTACGTGACATCTGCAGGGGAAAAAAATAAGTGTTATTAATTTGGTTAATGACTGACAGATGACTTGCGATTAACGACATACGTATTATTTTCTATATATTTTATAAAAAAATGTCAGCAGCTCTTGATTACATTTTTTACTTTTTTTTTAAACTACAGCCGCATTAGCACTACGAACATATTTATAAGAAACGTACACAAAGCGATAGGGAAGCTCGCTTGATCTCTCAAAGAACATGTACTTTGCAGTCTAGAAAGCTGGAAAGTAGTTTCGATCGAGAATTAACAGCTGATCGAGAGCAACACAAAAATGCCAGACTTCTTGAAAATGATAATGAATATCAAAAAGATACAAACAGCTAAAGAAAAGTATGACCTAACCCGTCAGAGTGGGGAAAATTATTTATTGGCTGAGAGTAAGGGAAATACAACGTGAAGAAACTGAAAACCAACGCCAGTTAAAGCTTTCATCCCCGGTGGCCATACGTCTAATATCATGTGCAGGGAAGCATTACCGTAAAACAGATTTTTTTAGCTACCCAAAATAACGGTGTTTATGATCCAAAATTAACAAAAAGCTATATCCAAAAAATGCTGCCCAGAATCTAATCACTATTCTACGAGAACGAAGTCGCAGATAATACAGTATGGTGAGCCACACTATGGCGGCCTAAGCATGACAGTCATCGTGGTATTGTATTACACACACTTACTACGACAACTGTCACCCCTTCATCAATGGGCCTCCGCTCTCGCACTCACCAACGAAACGCGACAGCACGGATGCTGGCGCTTTAGGCTGGTCTTCTATGGGAGGGTAGTATTGCCCCGGTGGAGCCGGCCTGCTGAAATCAGCGTGGTTCTACTACCTAGCAAAACATACCCTATATGCACGTAAACAGAGGTCTAAGTCCAGATGTGGACTGTTAAAGGCAGTTCACTTTGTTGATGACAAATATTTTTTGATGCGCTGGTAGAAAGTAGCCTTTTATTGGTTTCATTTTTGTAAAATGTAAAAAGTTGTAAATAAACGTATTCTTGTAAAGTTGGTACAAGTCTTTACAATTTTATAATCACCTGATGTTTTCTGTTGATGCAAGTGAACAGCGGATGCATAAATTACAGATTTGAATTAATCATCAACATTGCAGTATGCTCTCATCGTGTCACTTTAGGTTTATCTTCTAAAGCCTTTACTAAAATAATAGACATTAAAATAAAATATCTAGTAATCACATCTGCTGTTAAAACTAAAAACTAGGCTTAACTCCAAAAATTCATGATGATTTCGTATGTATTTTATGGTATGAATCTATGCTCTGAAAGGAGTGTTTACTTCGACCTTGCCTCTGTTCATGCATCAAATGATTTTAAATGGAAACAATCAATGGTAACTACGCATTAGTCTAATAAATCAAACAAAAACAGTTCACGATGTCTGGACAATAAACAATGAGTCAATTGTTTACTGAATCACTAAGTTAAATTAAACTGCCTCGGTGGCGCAGAGCTAGTGAATGCGGCTGCTGTGCTTGAGGTCTCGGGTTCGATTCCCGGGTCGGACCAAATGTTTGTATGATCTGCAAATATTTGATTCGAAGTTTGGGTGTTTCCTATGTATAATATGTATACATTTACAAAAAAAATGTATATACGTATTCTATCAGTCAGTCTAGTTGTCATAGCACAAGTTCTGCTGAGTTTGAAACTAGATGACGTCGTGTGACAAATGTCTAAAGTATTTATTTATTTATTTAAACTTACCAAGAAAACTTCGTTAACTGTATTCTACTTATATTTATAAATCTTTTTTATCTAATTTTTTGACGTATTTTTTGTATTTAATCATATTTTAACCCTGGAGTGTTAAAGATACTGATCTAGTAGAGTGTGTAAAACTGTGTACTCAAATGTGCTGGCGTAACGATGTGACGTCACTTACGTACTCTACCCTCATTATTTGGAATGGCCCCCAATATAACAGAAAGGCTCTGCCTAATCTGGCCGCCTGTCTGACGCCAAGCTCCTAGGGAATATAATCGTTATAAGACGGGACACAGGCAGACAGTTAATTGTATAATAAACATGAGTAGCAGAAATGAATTTATTAATTTGATAAACACTCTTAAACTCTTAAAATCAAAAACAATTTAAATAAACAGTTATTCTCTTTATTTCTTCTCTCTATTCGATTTTATTTCATTCCAATTGGTAACGATAGAAACACGTTTACGTTATATTAATCGCCACAATTGGCTGCTTTGTGCAATTTTAATTACTAGATCTATTGTAATATTTTAGAACTGAAGAGTTTCTTTCTTTGATTAAACTTGCTAATTACAAGAAATATTTATGGAGGAAGGCCTAGGCTATACAAACAGGAGCAACAAATAGGAGCAGAGTATCAATGAAAAAAGTTGAAAAACATGGGCAAATTATTCCGTTTGAGATTCTGATGTTAGCGGTTAAAATTTTTGTACCAAAAATATATTACCACCAATGAGCTGATTCCTTCAGACTTTGACTAAGGCTATATTCCTTTTCTGAGTGGAAATCCCTCTGGATATCACCCGCTGGTGGTTATGTCTGATAATAATCGACCAAAAACCGCACGCCGTCTCGAGTGCTAGTAGCCGGGGTACCAAGTGCACCTTAGAAAAGAAATCCCTAATACCCCGACACACCTCAAGCCACAAAAGAGTGACAAATGGTGAGCTCGTGCTCCTAACAATTTGTATCATCACTTTTTGATAATGAGTTAAGTAGATAAGCTTTTACAAAGAGACTCACACTCATTACGTTAGTGTTAGTTAGAAAAATAGTATTAAATACAAAAGCCCATTTCCTTATTTCCATAGATATCTAAATGATAAAACTTATAAAACAAATAGATAAGAAATCATCAATGTGTGGGCTCATTAAAAACACTTCATATGCTGATAACAAGGATTGCAATAGATGTCGTTGTAGCTAATAAGTATAATATCAAATATGCATTTTATTATTAACGTTTATATGATCTAGAAATATTTATGTCGAAGTTTGGGTGTTTTCTATGTATAATATATATGTATATTTACAAAAAAAAATGTATAAGTATTCCATCAGCCATATAACAAGATATGCTTAGTTTGAAGCTAGATGGCGTTGAACGAATTAAAGGGTCCGTAAGCGAAAAATGATACTACAAATATTTTCAACAAATATTTATCTTGTTAAACTGCTCTTGAGTAAAGCAAACAATTTAGTAAAACTAAATTTAGTGTCACTGTGAAACAAGCCATATCGCGATTCAGCGTTACTTTACAACGACATCTATCGATTTCACTGGTAAACAATACAACAACAACTTATAATTTTAACTTAAACCTATATTATATTATTACTTACATACTTTATATTTATTTTTATGTACAATTGAGTACTGAGACTTGTGGTTAATCTGGACAGGTGTTGTGTGTCAGATGTCCGATTATTTATTTATTATTATTTTTATTTGTTTATCAAGTCCTAACAACTGAAGCGACCATCATGAAATATTTTGAAAACAGTGTAGACACGATAAAAAGTACCATTTTTTTTTTCTATATTAAGAGCCTGCCAAAGTCACTCTACTCTGCCTGATGGAAAGCATGAATAGAATCCAAAAGTTGTAGTCACCATACTCATTGCAAATGCAGACAATGCAGTATGGTGACCCACACTATAGCGGCCTAGTAAGATGCTTTTTCACGCCCCGCTTGGGGACGTGAAAGGCATGGCAGCCATCGTGACAGTGTAAGGCTCACACCGTTACCACGATAACTGTCACCCATGGGCCTCCGGTCTCACCATATATCTATGAGAAGTACTACTTCTGAAGAATAAACTACTTAACCCACGCACGGCAGTTTTTAAACGAATTATTTTGAACAATCCCATTAAATTATTGCTGACAGAGCACACATGTATCATCTAGCATACGGAGAATGATTAGCGGTAATGTGATAGTATGAGTAAGTGACCTCGTGACCTTAAAATGTTATATACCTTCACTAAACAGTCGTAAAACATAGCAATCCGTGGGAAAAAGCAAGTGATACGCGTACAACTTCGTTATCATCCTTGTTATCAGGCAATTGGTGGCAGCATGTTTGGTACCGATTTCATGCTTACCACAGCAGATATTCAGCCTCGTATCACACATAAAACGATTTGCTTGCAGTGTTTATATTACTTATGTGTACCTTTACTATGTAGGTATATTTTATAATGGATTATTAGGGTTATCTGTCTGAACGATTTAACATATAACCGGGAAAAAATTGGGCATAATGGAACACGCATAAGGTGGGAGAAACGTGTTATATTTCTTTTTCTAGTTTTACATTTCACAAAGCAGCCGAATGTTTCGATTTACGCGTTAATCTATATTTTGATTTTGAATCTATTATTGTAAATCGCACATAGTGTTTTCTGTTTTTATCTATATACGTATTAAAAAAATATTAAATTTAAATTTGAGCGATTTTGTAGCTAATTATAAGAACTGCTGCAACCTGAGGGCCTGATTACGTATCCCGTATGAGTTCGGGTTTTAGGAAATCAATCTCTATAGAAATTTTTTTATCGTAAAATGACTCGTCTACAATGAAAATCGTTAGCTGAAATTCAATTCACACTGTTACGGCGTCGTATTTTTGAAAATAGAAAATAATTTCACTTTATGTATAAATTATCACGAACTAAGTGCGCCGGCGCCACATAGTTGGTTGCTAGGGTTGCCACCCGTTAATACACCTAACCATGCCTCATAATAACCTCACACACTGTTTGTTCTCATGTCTATACTAAGAAATGGAACACCTAGTATTTGTAATATCTTATTAAAGCTACTTACAGCGTTTAATACCGATGATAATTGTAGGTATTATTATACAAAGAGTTAATCAAAAGTAATATTTATTGTCGCAAGTTTTGAAAAAAATACCGTTTTCGTACATGCAAAGGTGGTAACCCTAGTCGTTGGCGGCAAAGCGCCCAAATAACTTGTAGTGTGTATGTGTGTGTTTAATATTTACATGTGTGCGTGCCGCGTGGAACTCACGTGACGATCGCTTAACCGGTCAACCGCCACGAGACAACACGCGCTGAGGGGGCGATAGGATAACCACGTCGCTTGATTCTTTACGTCTGCTCACAATTAAGTACTTTATCATTAACTTGATAAATTAAAAAGCAAATACTGCAACGTTAACTTGAAATACAGTAAAATAGATACAAGTTCTTACTGAGAAACAGTTTTATAGTAAATTGGCCGATTATTAGTCCTGGGGTTATTAATCGCAGCCACGGCCTAAATCTTATTAAACAAGCATTACAAATATAATAATATTTAGGTAAAATATGAGATAAAGACCCGCTTAGCTACATTTACTAACTGGATGTCGTAATAGCAGCGGTTCCCGGATCCCTCCTATCTCAGGCGCAGAGGAGAGGCGGAGAGTTTTAGTCGGTCCGATTCCGACACACTACGCCGCCGTAAACCCCGGTGGGGTGACGGGCCGAGAGGGAACGAGGCTTCCGCACGTTTAAAAAAAAAAGCTACATTTACTAAGCTTTTAAAACACATGTTTTGACGCATCATCGCGAGAGGTTTCGTCCATGTAAAGAATTTTTATATAAGTATCAGAAAACATCGAAATTTAGAAGTAAATATAAAAACAAATTGTCCAAATATACATAACATATTTGATGGTACACCTAGTCAGGACAGAATCCCACGATAACCATGCATATGCAATGTGCGCAGGCGCCGCGAACTGCGTACTTAACTCTTATTACGCCGTTCTTTGTGTGCATTAAAAAGAACAATTCGGAGTCGTGGCTGAGGAAAAGGGTCTTGTGTGACATTTCTGCACAAAGAAACTAGTAAACTTAAAAGTAACAAAATTTCCGATATTAAATTGAGAAAACAAGAGAGAAAAAGAAATATAGTTAATTGTCACAGTTTTTACTTTTTTTTTAAATACCTAAACTCTCTTTAAATAAAATCTAGTATTACTTTAAGGTTTAATATATTCAAAAATGGTGATAAGATTATATTAAGTTTTTTATACAACATCCTGAAAAGACATCCATCATGTATGGGTTCCTGGCCTAGACGTAAACAATTTATAATTGAAATAACAATATTATTTTTCAATGGTCTATATCCAATGGAAAACATGACTTTGTGAGGTTTTATAACAAGTTAGTTTTAAAGTAAAATAGGTTGAAACAGTAAAGCAAACAAAAAGTCCACACAGTATGAGCGACGGCGCGCAAAGCAAATTGACAGGTGACGTCTCGTTTTTCACCCTTGAATAGCTTTCACTACTGCGTTTGGTTATTTATTTGTGCGACAATACGAACTATTGGTATGGCCGTCAATCAAATAAAGATCTAATAACATTTATTTTGAATATAAATTATTACGACACTATTGGATTGTGAACATAGTTTATTTAATATTCAAAAACAACTGTTCATCCTTATTAATCCGTACTTCCTTATTAATATTATAAGTTTGAAAATGTCTTTGTTTGTTTGCATGTTTGTCTTTTATTCACTTCGCAACGGAACGATTTTATGCTATGGTTTTTGTGTCTATAAATAGTTAGGAGAATGGAGAATGATATGTGCTATTTTTACCACGGTAAAACATATCATTCCTATGCTACATCCATTAGGATGCGTATGTGAGTCACTCAAAACTTTTATAAATTTCGAAAGATGGTGCTATTAGGTTTTTTCGCCGGAATACATACGGTACAAAATCTGTTATTAGACTGAATAAAAAATACCCGTCGTTTCTGGTAGATGGCGCTATTAACTAACGTATCTAGACTCTTTATCGATATTTTTCTTAATATTTTTTAACTTTAAACTTCAATGTGAATGTTTGTAAGGATGTATGGATATATGTTATGTTTACAGACATAACGCATAGGCTGCTATTTACTGCGATAACAGGACAGGACATAAAGTTAGGTTTTTTCAAGTATTCCTTCTCTTTGCAGTGATGTTGTCCGGCATAATTTGTTAACCTCAGACACATAGGAGCAATAGAGGTAGTGACACTCTGGTTCTGATCTGATTACTTGTCTTTATACTACTAATCCATTTACTGAAATGTAATAAACGAAACGTAATAAATAAGCATGTATGGTACCTAAAACTGTTACACGTGCTATTTTTGACGATTGTTCAGCAAGTTTTATTAGAATAATTCAAGTGAATTACAAACACTCGGTACATATATAACAATACTTAATTAACGCTATGTTCTTTTTTTCCAGTACCTGTTACAGACTTCCGTCTCTTATCACTAAATCACGCTCGCAGTAAAGGTAGAAAAGGAACGAGAAGGAATACAAGAAAATGACAGGAAAGATGTAACACAAGAATAATAAAATAATTTGCTTTGAGTGTAGGTATGATGTAAGTATTTTTTCAAGTAATGTAGTTATGGAAACTTACCCACTATTATAGCTATTAATTCAGACACCTGCCACCGATGCGTCACTAAAAATGATTATAAAAACATTTAATTGTTTGTTTGTGTGCTTATAAAACTGGCTACGATCTAAGTTAAAATTTACATTTAAGACTTAAAATTAGACTTGACTAAGACAGTGGTGAAGATATGGGGAATAACAGGGATCTGGAAGGATGATCGGCGATTGAAGGATGTGATAAATAAAATGTTTTTCTGATTAATAGATTTTAAACTCAAAGTAAATAATAAATAAGAGCTAAATTACACAAAAAACCTATATAGGTATGTTTAAGATTGGTGACGGCCCCAGCAGAAGTATAAACGGTTAAAGTTTTCTATTCACGTACAATCCAAAACAATATAAATTCGCAAGTCACTTACAAAAACCGTTAGGCCCATAAACAAATTAAAATTTATGTGTGACGATGGTCATTTCTAATGTCAAGATGTCAAACAAGAATCGTCTTTTTAAACATAATTTATGTCTGTAAAGTAAGTGGCAATTTAACTGTGAGACAGCTATGCTCTTAACGTATTATATGGGCTCTTCGGGACTATGACTCATTGGGACTATGACTCATCGGGACTTATAATAACAAAAACCAATGTTATTCAATTCTTCATAATTGTAATTTATTTATTTGTTATTAGGTTATTTTCTAAATCATCATATACTATACTTTACAAACCTGTCAGAGAGAAAATTCTCTTTATAAAATTGTTGACGGTTTGACACGTATCTTTAGATATAGGAACGTGACAATTAGACAAAAAATTATCGAATATAGTTGACTTCAGCAATGATTTATCGAATAAGACTATTCAACTTTAATTTGTATAACAAAAAAAAGTAATATTAAAAATAAACAATTCCTTACAATACACATTGTCCTTGCCATGACAGATTCATAATTCTCAAGGTTGACCACTCTTGGACTTTGAATTACATAGAATACATCGATTATCTGGTCTATGCTTAACACCGGATTAAATATTATAACATTTAAAGATACAATGATATCAAATTTGATTTATCGTTTGCTTCCTGCTCCTGTTATCATAAATTTAAACATATGTACATAATTTATGAATATTGTGAATTTTTTATGGAAACTGACAGCGGAAGATTTGGACGGCATTTTGATTAGTTGACTGATAAATAACTTTTTGGACGAAAATAAAGAAAAGGTCATGTTTGATTGAGACTAATAGTTCAGTACTTTTAGACTTGAGACTTAAGATTGTGGTCTTCAAACAATCATGTCTTTAATATCGAATAGAACCGATTGCAGACTTTTTTTTAAAGGTGGTCTCATTAATTGGGTATAATAAAAGTTGTTTACTAAAAAAGATTTGCGACTTTTTTAGACATTTTTTTTTTTGACTTTTTTTAATAGATATTTATAAAATTCTAACTAGTCTTGTGTTTAATTAAAAAAAAACTGTAGATGTTTGTTGTTTCTATGTATGATATATAATGTATTTATAAAAAAAGTATACAGTTTGATTTACAACATTTTGAACATGGTTTATATAACCAAAAAAAAATGTATTTAACAAAATAAATATTTCGAAAGTTTCATACACAACGCCATTTAGTTTCAGACTAAGCAGAGCTAAATATGATAACTGGACAAACCGATAGAATACCAATATACTTTTTTTTGTAAATACATACATAGAATACATAGAAAACACCCAGACTCCGAAATAAATGGTTGCATATCATACAAACATTTGGACCGACCCGAGAATCGAACCCGAAACCTCAAGCACAACAATCGCATTCGCTAAAAAAACACCCACAACAAAAATATTGACAAATTTAAATGCAATAGAGACCTGTGTACTCCATGTTTTTATCATCACAGATATCGTATGAGGAGTTAAATTGAAATAAGCTATAAGCTTGCTTGGACAATGATAGTTATTATAGGATTTAAGCTTCACAAGCCAAAAGTCATAATTAGAACTAGCCTCGAGGGCTTTAAAGCTATTAAACCGTTAAGCCTTATAGCTACGCAATAAAGTGGCGCGTTTTAAATAGGGCTAAAAAACTGTAGTCTTTCCTATCACTAGCCCCGAAGGGATAAACAGAAACAAACCTCTTACAATTACGCACGTAAAAACAATTAAAATGATAATTTGCTGATATATTTATATGACGGAACAGTTTAAGTGTAGTTCTAATGATAATACTATAGTTTGGAGACGAATTGATAATGGAACCATAATATGAACAATGGAAATTTGGTACGAAACCCTAGAGTTTGAAGTTTTGAACTCGTATCATTATTTTGACAATTCCTTTAGATCCGGTTTAATAGTGGTGATCTGATGTTGACACCAAGAGGTCAAGTTTTTTTTTATTTATGAAGAGCCTGCCAAAGTGACTCTACTCTACCTGATGGAAAGCATGAATAGAATCCAAGAGTTGTGGTCACCATACTCATTGCAAATGCAGACAATGCAGTGTGGTGACCCACACTATGGCGGCCTAGTGAGATGCTTTTTCACGCCCTGCTTGGGGACGTAAAAGGCATGACAGTCATCGTGACAGTGTAAGCCTCACATAGTTATCACAATAACTGTCACCCCTGCATCAACTGTCTGGTGTTATACCATAATTTTGCTCCTATTTGATTCTATGTCCAAAATACGTGAGTCAGCTTAATGCTGCCATAATATCACTCATCTGAAATTGCCACAACATTTCTTATTCCGACCTTGTGTTCTTCATATGTGTTTTTTTCTGAGAAGACTGATGGTACCATCGCATAGTAATAAATTTGACCTTTGAGGTCAACTATAGTTACCAACATTGGCGGTCAACGAAATATTGACACTATCTGCGTGAGTAACATTGGTCAAAGTCAGAAGCTAAAGCTTTGAAGGAAATTGCGGGTTGATTACAATTTTTTTTAGCTGTTACAGGCAATTCACAGAGTTATATCTATTTAAAGCATTCAGTAGATATAGAATACTTAACATTGAATCATAGACAATGAAATTTAATATTCTAAAAATAATCCGAAATGCCATATTATACATTTTTACAGGGCAAACAAAATTTATTATCGTAACTACAACTGTATAGATAGAAAATCCACGTTCCTTTCTTATATACGTACATCTTCACCCAGAAATCAGTTTATCCAAACAGCGTGCAATGTTTCATCCTCGCCCGTGACAATATAACACTTCGCAACCCAAGCATTCTAGTAATCACTAACATCTATTGCTATCTGGCTACTACATAAAATATTTTTGCAGTTTTTATGGCATAGTGGGGTAAATGACCACCGATTCCAGTCAGTACAGCCAGTGATATAAAAAACAATTGTTGATAATATACGACAAAATGTTTATAGTTCTATGAAACAGACGTTTACTTTGAATATTGAATAATAAAACGTACCTCCCGATTTAGGAAAATCTCTCTCTAAATCTCAAGGGAATTTACAGACATTTGTGATACAGACACAAACAACACCTTAACTCAAAATAACAATTTGTGGATTTTACTAAACGTTGTCTCATCGCAGTGCACCCGCTCAGAAGCGACCGCTTAGACGACTACGCCACTCGTGGAGTCAGTCTTTGTCAGTACGTAAATGTCATTATTTTTTTTTTTTGCCTGCCAAAGTGACTCTACTCTGCCTGATGGAAAGCATGAATAGAATCCAAGGGTTGTGGTCACCATACTCATTGCAAATGCAGACAATACAGTATGGTGACCCACACTATGGTGGCCTAATGAGATGCTTTTTCACACTCCGCTTGGGGACGTAAAAGGCACGACAGTCATCGTGACAGTGTAAGGCTTACACAGTTACCACGATAACTGTCACCCCTGCATCAATGGGCCTTCGGTCTCACACCCACCAACGAAACACGACAACATGGATGCTGGCGCTTTAGGTTGGTGTTCTGTGGGAGCGTAGTACTGCCTGAGCCGGCCCGCTCGTGCTGAAATCAGCGTGGCTCTACTACCTAGGAAATTAAGTGTGATAGCACCAAATGAGTCGCATAAACACATAAATATACCGTCGATACAAGTCACGTGAATCTGTGACATAAAAACCTGTTAAAACTAAGCACCTAATGGACCTTGGAGGCTAGAAATAAAACACCACATATACATTTTCACTATGAGTTTGAAAACTAACCAGACACGTTTTTGCACGGAATTATTATTCCAAGACATATAAACGGAAGGAGACTGTGTTTCTTTTTTTAGTAGCATATAAATTGTATGACGTACGTATCTTCGCTATATAATTCGTAGAAATAAGAAAATAGCCATTCTCAAGAATTTATAGATAAGAATATGTTAAAATAGTAATTTTTTTCAAAGAAGTATATAAAAAAATTTAAGTTTAAAACTTAGCTTAAGATGTATCACACACGGTCGTCCAATCACAGTCGTATTATGGTAAACAGACTGCTGATAAATTTCCTGTAATATTTTTAAATACATAAATACACAAGTTATAGAACAAATCATCATGTTCATCACATAATATTTGTTCTGGATGGGAATGTAACCCACGACTTAGACTAAGACTAAACTAAACTAACAGACCAGTCAATGAGTCAGTCACATAAGCATTTATTTTGCAAATTCAAACATGTTTTTTTCAAGTAACGTTTGCAGTAGTTGCTCAAAGTTTTAGATAATTGATCACATTTTAGTGTTTTTTAAAAAAAAAGACAACGCCCGCACTAGGAATAAATCCTGTGTCGTGGGGGACTTTACAAACATACAAGAAACGGATACAAAGAATAACCAGATTCAGGAAAATAATTTGTGGATCAAACAAAGTGTTGTTCCAAGTGGGGTTGAACTCACAACACAGCGCAGTAGAAAACGACTTGGCCGCTTAAAGCCATTTGTGCAATAGAATATTTGAATACCTTGAGATCTTTAAACTCAATTCGAAGGAGAGGCTTATGTCCAGTTGTGGACTGTCAAAAGCTGTTGATGAAATAACTTCATGCATTTCACAAAGCCGCCATAGTGTGGGTCACCATACTGCTTCGTCTGCATTTGCAATGAGTATGGTGACCACAACTCTTGGATTCTATTCATGCTTTCCATCAGGCAGAGTAGAGCCACTTTGGCAGGCTCTTAACATAAAAAAAAAAGAAAAAAACTTCTTCAGTTTTCTATCTTTTTTCACAACCATTTCAATATTATTTTTAACACATAATTTTCATTAAACATTTTTAATTAATATTGTTATTAAATAATAGACGACAACGAAAATAATCTTGGAAATAATACAGGCCAGTAAAATGATATTATTATTGAATAATTAATTATTATTCCATAACTATACTTCTGATGTTATTAATACGTATTTCCTTATTGTGACTTCAATTCGTAAATATTTCTTTAATTTATAGTGTACTAGCTTTTGCCCACGGCTTTGTACGCGTGTAATTTAGTCTCCCACATTAAGTTACGTAACAGATCATTTTAAATAATTTTTTTTTTTCATTAAAAGTATCCTATGTTACTTCTAATACCTTCAAGAACATGTGTGTAATCGGTTGAGTAGTTTTCGCGTGAAACCGTAACAAACAAACTTACATGGCGTATGCCGTACAGGTTCAAGCGGTCAAACGGTTCGAACCTAACATGGGACAACACTTTGTGTGATCTACAAATTGTTGTTTTGAGTCTGGCCCTTCTTTATGTCAGTTTCATGTAATTGTAGAGTCCATCACGACACAGGATATATTCCAAATAGGGACGTTGTCAAAAAACCTTTAAAGAGGAACAGCTGTCATAGATGAGTTTTGGGCAACTTTAACTGATAAGGGAACACACACAATTGAAACTCTCAAACGGAATTATTTTCCCCCGTTTTTGCAACATTTTTCATTGATGCCCGGCTCCTATTGACTGTAACGAGATGTTATATAGCTTATAGCTTTCGTCGATAAATGAGCTGTTCAAAACTAAAAGAATTTTTCAATTAACATCCGTAGGTCCTAAGATTATGACGTTTAAACAAACAAATAAACTATTCAACTTAGTGTATAGTTTTATTAGTGATACCTATAAAATCATGACAAACCAACTTGACATGGTCAAAACGGTTAGTAATATATTTGAAATAAATAAATAATTTAAATTATAATTAATTTACATTAATCCTAAACTAAAGCTACGATATTGTCAAACACGTCAAAATTTCCCGTCAAATTTGACATTAAAATAGCAACGCAATATATTCATCGTAATATACTATAATAGGTACAACGACATACTTTGTAAACACAGAGTTGACGTCCTCAAAAATCTTGCATATTCAGCATTTTAAATAATATACCACCGACTCTACATTATAATACCAATTGACTGCACGGATGGCGTCGTGATTTTAGCAGTCATCTCGCCGCTTCGCTGAGTGTTGTGGGTTGCCACATTGGACAACATTTTGAGTGATTCACAAATTGATATTCTTAATTTGGGTAATCTTTGAGCCTGTTTCATGTATGTTTGCAAAGTCCGACACAGGGTAGTGTGGGAGTTGTTTGTGTGTAAGGAAAGCCATCACATAACTATTGTCTACCGAATTGCTGTTGTCTATCGAAACGGCTAAAACCTTGAGACCTGTTGGCCAAAGGTCGTGTATTTGATTCCCATTTAGGATTACTAACTTTAAAACGGGTATGGGTATTTGCTCTGAATCTAGGTGTACGAGTAATTTATCGATGTGTACGTGATATATTACAATGTTTATTAATAGTAAGGCTACTATAGCGCTGTCAAGTTAGTAGAGTCTGACGGTCGCATGCTTGAGGTCTCGGGTTCGATTCTCGGGTCGAACCAAATGTTTGTATGATCTGCAACCATTTTTTTCGGAGTCTGGGTATTTTCTATGTGTAAAATGTATTTACCAAAAAAAAGTATATTGGTATTCTATCAGTCAGTCCAGTTATAATTATCATAGCACAAGCTCTACTTAGTTTGAAACTAGATGACGTTGTGTGTCAAATGTCCGAAATATTTATTTCTTTATTTATTTATATGTGAAATAATTGTTATCTAATCTAAATCTAAATAATCATTGTTAAGCAAGTAGTCACTTCTCTTTTAAGATACTCTCTATGGATCATTACTTATCTTGATCGGATCTATTTGTACATCTTTATATTTCGAGCTAAAAAAACAGTTGAATTTAAAGTTCTGAAGTACACAGGTTGAATAACATAGCATGGAGCATCTACCAACGAGATATATCGTAATAACGATAGCAAGTTGGGCGTGGAGACTTTGATTCAGTAGTGGACAGCCTATCGCTGAGATTATGACTAAATTGAAAAGTTAGATTTATTTTAAATGCATTTTTTGCTTAATCTAAAAGCAAAAAATTTTTCCTTCTTTCTTTTTTTGAAAAGAGAACGCCCTCAATAGTAATAAATCTTGTGTCGCGAAGGACTTTATAAACACAAGAAACGGACACAAGGAACACCCAGACTCGGAACAACAATTTCTGAATCACACGAAGTGTTGTCCCATGTAGGATAAAAAGTAAAAGTAAAAAAAAATATTGTAGTAAAAAATAGGACCATTGGGTCAACAGTAAAATTAAATTCTTTGAGTAAGGCAGAAACTTTTAAATGGTAAAAATATTGCTCCAGACTCAAATATTCCATTGTCTATAATAAATACCAGGCGTTAAGCATTGAACACCATCATAAAATCCTGGCTATAAGTAGGTACTTGGACTGTAGGGCACAAACAATACTAATACAACAGTTTATTTGTACTAATCGTTCTGCAAAACTTGAAACTAGCAATTTAGCAAATAGTATAATGTAGAAATAGCAAACACAGCACTTAGTTTTAGCGCACAGAAAGAAACTCGTACAATGTCTGCCATAAACATTTTTTGTTAGCATAAGAGTGGAGCAGCAAAGCTTAAAAGTCTACTTGACTCAGAACAAAATATCCTAACTATGACTAAAGTGCTTAAAATACAAAGTATTATAGAGTTACAGAAGCTTGTTCCAACGGCCCGTAATGTGATCCACATAAGGTGCATTCACCGTGTTCGAAACAGGGTCCATTAATATGGCATGTTTAGCGGCACCAACTAGTATTACAAGTCGGCTTGCCTTAACGTAGGACATATCCCTTAGTTCTATTTATAGGAATGCTTGAAAGTCCGCTTGAGATATATCTATGCATAAACTCTACATCGATACACTGTATGAGTAGAGATAAGATCCGAATAAAAGTGACTTTTTTTTTTCTATCTTAAGAGCCTGTGACTCTACTCTGCCTGATGGAAAGCATGAATAGAATCCAAGAGTTGTGGTCACCATACTCATTGCAAATGTTGACAACGCAACATCTCTTGGGAACGTAAAAAGTATGACAGTCATTATGACAGTGTAAGGCTTACACACGTTGATTCTTCGTACATTAACAATTCGACAATGAGTCGGTTCAAAATTTTTAGGAGAAATTTAGGAACTATGTGTTTAATTACATGCTAGCTATAATACTGGTAAAATACAAAACTTTATGTTGAGTATTTAAGATATTTACATACATATTAACACTCGGGCATATTTCCCCGAAGAGGTTCACAAAGGTGTATTAAATCTTTTGTTTTTTTTTCTTTTTTTTAAAAAGACCACGCCCGCATTAGAAATAAATCCTGTGTCGCGGGGAACTTTACAAACATACAAGAAACGGACACAAAGAACACCCAGACTCAGAACAACAATTTGTGAATCACATAAAGTGTTGTCCCCTGTAGGATTTGAACCCACACACTCAACGAAATGGAGAGCGGCGTGGCGACCGTTTAAACCACTAGCCCAATCGTGCAGTCAAATATCCACATTTTGCCGATTAGGCTTAATGCGATTCTGGGTTACTTCCCATAGTTGACCCTCAATAAATTTTCAACTGAAATTATCTACTATGTCTTCAGATAAAGGGTGTTATGTCCCTCCAATTTAATGGTGAGATTATTTTTTTGTGTTGGGTATGGTTGTATATAATGGGTGCGAGTTTCAGGATTATTAGTTATTACTTAATTCGGTAAACCGTGTGGTGACGAATTAAGAATACATAGTGTTACCACCCCTATTCATCCCGTGGGTGTCGTAAAAGGCGACTAAAGAAACAAAGTATACAAGACAACATCATTACAAAACTTGGAACAAACCCTATTCCATCTCGTCTGGCCAGCGTGGTATAGTAGGCCAAAACCTCCTTGCTAAGGAGAGGCCTATGTCCAGCAGTGGACTGTAAAAGGCTGTTGATGACTTAATTCGGTTTGTCCTTAATGCAGTCTATTAAAATATGGTAGTTCGATTGCTATGACAGGTAGTGGCTTCCATTCCCATTCGGTACAAATAATATGGTGTTAAGCGTGATCACGTGTTCTGTTTCCGGGTATAATTTACCTACAGCATGTTTATGTATGAACTTGTTTATATGAAGTCTGGTTACCATAGTAAAGATGCTACCTACTTTGGAAGCACACAGTCGGGTCTGAGTTATGCAACGTTCACTAATTAACATGAATACTCTTGGATTCTATTCATGTTTTCTATCAGAATCACTTTGCAAATTGTGGCGGCTTCTACATTACAACACATAGAAAAATATACAACAGCGCCATTTAGCGAAGATGCATTTCGATGCACGTTTCGTTCATACTTCGTAGTTCGCTACGAAGTATGAACGAAACGTATGAATGTAATAAACTACAATGCAAATACTAATTCTGTATCGCGATATGGAGATTCACGTGGCAATTAGCATATATACAACACCCCAACATCAACAGTTGAGCCGTGGCCCGCCAGGCATAATCATCTCGCCTGGTCGGAGGATCCTCCCTTTGTGTCGGAGGGACATATGGTATGACACACGTCCTCCACAAAGCTCTTAAATAAATAAACCTACTAAAGTATAATTTATTTTTGTTTTTTCCTGTAGTACACCGTGAAGAATTTTTAAATTGTGTTATTACATTTGAAACCGCAATTATCCATATTTGTAAATAAACATAGACTTGTGGTTATGATAATGCCCACTTGTTATAATAATATAATTTGCTATAACTGCAGCAAAAAACGATAACTGATTCCACTACATAAATATGTTGTAAATAAATATCAGTGTGGTGACGGATTAATAACATAGAGTGTCGCTACCCCTACTCTTCCCATGGTGATGTAAGAGGCGACTAAGGGAACAAAATATATATGTAAGACAATATCCCTGCAAAGAGATGGAAAACTTGAGACAAACTCTTTACCAACCCGTCTGGCCAGCGTGATATATATAGTATAATAGTCCAAAATCTCTTTGTAACAAGTGTATGTCCAGCAGTCGACTGTTAGAGACAGTTGATGAGATATAATGACGAATTCAGAAGAAAAAAAATGTACCTTATTTGCGACTAAAATGAGTCGTAACTTCACACATCTCAAATATGGCAGTCTAGTCCGAAATTGACGGAACTATACGGTTACCAGACTGGTGATAAGCATAATGATATATCCTCAAAGACATTTACATGGTGGATTAATTATACCTAGATATAGAACACACACACATGATTATCACACAGCCATTTGTCCTGGGTGTAGCCGTTGGAACAACAGAACCTGTTCTATCTATACTTCGTGTATACCTATACCTAGCGTAGTTTTTTTGCAAACATTCCGTTTTTGAACGTGCTATGTCACTTAGAATATTAATGCTCTAAGTTATCTCACGTTCTAAAAATGCCAATAACAAGACAAAACACTGTAAAATACTAAAGTCATTTACCAGCATTCATCACATACCAATTGTTCTAGACTAGAGACAGAGAATTTACTCTATGGCACGTATTGAATAATTCAAATGTCAAAACTGAATTCGTTTAAACATCGAACGACGAAGTCGTCTCTCTCGCACATATTTGTATATCGCAATTTGTATGCCATGCGTTCACGACCATTATCATAAGTTTTCCAAGTTTAATAACAACTTGCAAGGTCATACACTATAAATATACCACAAAGCAAAGGGATCTACGCACTCAATTTTAGTTGGTAAAATTCCGTTCCCAAGTTCTTTATGTACAGTTGTTAAATATTATTATATAAGTATATAGATGGGCCACGAATTAGTTAACATTTGAAAAATCGTATAAAAAAATCTTTTGATATATATTGACTACACAAGAAAGCTTATTTGGAAATTAGTTTTTTAAAATAACATCGTCTAAATGACCACCGTTTCGACATTTACACTCTTCTAAACGAGCACCGAGTATTTTGATTCGATATAGTTGTTATGGAACGTAAAAATTTCAAAGTTAAAAGTCTCAATTCGAATAAAGGTTTCTTTTTTTGCTACACCGTATAGACAAATAACGGGACGTACATATGTGCCAAAGAGTATTTATTTTCGATTTTATTACATTAACACGAATAATGATTTAGTCAAAAGCTTGGTCATGCCGGGCAAAATGGCTGACCAGGGGTCTTAATAACAGCTATTCCTGGATCCCTTCTAGACGCAAAATGGCACAGCGTTTAGTAGGTTCAATTCTTAAATATCGACCCGTCGGAATGACAGAGTCGGAAGTGTGGACACTTACAAAGAAAAGAGCAAAATGGTTGATCGAGTATTAATAAAATTTGCACAGAGATAAGCAAAAATTCTGCAATTGCACATAGGTATTCCTATGATAATATAGATGCATAGAAAACTCTTTATTTGTATATCATATTACAGATTTACAAGAGGTGACTAATGTCAGATGTACAATGTGCAAAGAGAGGCCGTATTGCCAAAAGCAATCTCTCCCAGGCAAACTTACGATGGATCAAAATATTCCGGAGAGACAGTAGTAATTGAAGCAATGAGTTTTGAAGAATTATTTGCTAATGAATATAATTAAGTCAGTAAACAAGCTAATAAAGAGTTGAGTGAATAGTTACCGCCGCCTGTAGGCGTCTGCAACTCACAAGTCACCCTTTAAATCTTCACTCAAAAATCAAGGAATAGCCTTCGGTAACCAAAATCACTCGGTGAAAAACATAAAAGAACTGCATAGCAATGGTTTTCTGGCAGGACTTGGTACTATTCTGGTCCAGCTGGTCCAGTTTTGCCAAAGTAATGCTTAACACGACAGAAAAACAAGATAGGAAGTCAATGTTATTGCGAGTGAACTCTCAGGAGCAATTGATATTTTTTTTGTGTACTCGTATATATCTTTTTGCTATTGTCTATTAAACCTTACATATGTATGTTCTAATCTTTTCCTCGCCCAAACAGCAATGAAATATTAATAACGTATTTAGTAATGTTTTTTGATTGCTTTTTCTTTAATACGTTTTTCGCATGGTACTCTCCAAAATATTCAATTAATAAATCTAGTTCTATGTTCCAGTTAAGCTTGATTTAACCTAAAAATTGTAAACATTTGTACGACACGCCTCGTATATTGATGACGCAGCGTTGCCCAAAATGTAGGGTGCGGTGTGTTCCTGGGTGTAAACGATTGAATCAGCGCGCCTGCGCAATAGTCCCCTCGACCTTGGACTTTGGTTGCATTTCCAAGTTTCTTAGTTTTTAGGCTTAAGAGCGCCATATGGGATATAGAGATGTTTGAATTATTTACAATTATCACAGTATTTTGTTAGAATAAATGAAAGAATAATTAAACGTGTTTCAACTGGTACTTTGGTCTGTTTTTGTTTGTTACTTGTCTATTCATTTTTTCATTTCATGTGACTATATAAATTATTCCTTAAAGTTCATTTTAAAGTTAAAAAAATTGAACTGAATTATAAAAAAACTGAAAAATTGAAAGTATAACCAACCTCAAGTGTCTACCTACCTGATTCTATGGATTTCATCCTCTCAAAATGTCATTAATTTAATGTCAAAATAAAAAGTATTTACTATATATATTCTTTGTCAGATATCTTTCTATTCATTTGTTTCCTAAATATTCTGTTCAAATCATCACTTCTCAACTGCGTGTAATACTCGAATAGTTTTTATTTACTCGATGTTCTCGAACATAAAAAAAAACACCTCTATGGTTTGTTTCGGCATTTCTACACAGAATGAGTTTTATGAAATGGTGTCGCCTACTAGCTATTAAATCCAAACTAAAAAATATTTTTAAAACATTTACTTCCAAAAATAAATATCATATATTAATAATATTTTTTGGTAAGTAGTCTAGGTATATACGTTATATACATTTCTTTACACTTGTATTTTTTCCTGAATTAGTAGATTTTAATGTATATACTTATTACCGGATCAATATTGTAATGACTCGTTAAATGCGTTGGTTAAACTGTAAGTGTAGTAAGCAGTTGATTTTAAACAGTCCACTGCTGAAAATAGGCCTCTCAGCAAAAAGGTTTTGGTGTACAATGTCACGCAATTTCCGTCCCTTCGCAGTGTTATTGTCCTGCGCAATTAGTGGATAAATAAAATAAATAATCTCATTGTTGTAAGACTTAACGTTATATAACAAGATGGCCGTTATCTGACAGTTGAACTCCCACTTTGACATATAATGTCAGAGTTCTTTGTTATCTTTGTTAGTTAAGTGAAAGCTTTGTATTATCTGTTTCACTGTACTCATTCAATATTATCTTATCATAAGGATAAAACAAAGTTAGTATTATGTGCGACAGCTTAACAATGAAAGCTAACTCAACTTAACTAATGTTATAAATGTAAATGTTTGTTACGCTACAATGCTTAATCAACAAACCGATTTTAAAATTATATCGTAAATGGAAAATTAATCAGTGAGTAACATAAGCGACTAGTCTACAGAGCTGACACAAAGAAGAAAAAACACTACACAATTACGTACTTTTTGTAAGCTTCTAGAGACCGTAAAAAAAAAATCCAATTAATTACTTTTGCCTACTATCTAATGGTGATCCAATTGTTACTTTAGAATTTATTTATAGCATAATATAGATAACTCAATAACACAATACAGTTTTAAAATTTCAAAACGTATTTCATAAAACTTTTTAATTTGTTTATTTTTGTGCGTTTTATAATTAAGGTTCTATAAATAAGTTTTGATGCAAATGGTGAATAAGTTTTAATGTATTTTATTAGATAGGATATAATACGCTTAAAGGTTCTCTCAAAATAAAAAAAAAATATTCAATTAGATTCAAAATCTATTTGAATATTGAATACTGTTCGTTTCGTTTTCTTACCAGAAATGAGATGAAAATGGCTGTTTCTTTTTCGTAAAAAAATATGTATTATACTGGGATGGTGTTTTGAATAAAGGACCAGAGTTTCGAATGGATCCTTTCATACTTTATTATCTTACGGTAAATACGAAATTTCGTGAGTGAAACCTCGGGTTTACCCGGTTAAGCTTACACCACAGTTTTACTCGGCTAAAACCGGTGTGAACCAATTCTTTCATTGCTTATGACGTCAACGGAGGTGTCCCTTTTAGTAGTCCCTCTCCTCCTTCTACTTTAACTCTTGGAAAGATTTTCTTGCAACAGCTTCAAGTTTGTATCTTTTTTTTTTAACACTCAAATTACAAAACTTATTAAATATAGTTAGAACTGACAGTTACAAGCAACGTTGTCCGAGTGGAATTTAAAAAAGTATTTGTTTTATTTTATATAATATAAGTAGATAGCTCTTTAGAACGTCAGTTATTTTCTTTAATTTTACACAGGGTAATATTTAGGTTCGTGTCCGACATAACCACCAGTAGGTGATATCCGGGGGGATTTACGCACAGAAAAAAAAGAGGGTAATATTTAGATCGATTATGAACATTGTTAATTATATTTCACGTCATTATTAACATCTGTAGCATTCATTTCACGTAAAATGTAACATTACTATGTCTAAGTTGTAAAATTCACTATCTATTCTAAAAAGAGTTTGTATAATTATTAAAAAAGTTTATTTATACAGTAAATTGAAAAGCAGGCTGGTTATTTGAAACTTAAAAAAAAAAAACAATTTTAAAAATAGAACTTTCTATGCAAGAAACAAAAACTAATTTCGCGGTACCATTCATTTCTTAACTAGATATTTTATGTGCGTCTTATTTTTTTCTGTTATTTAAGTTAATCTGAACAAAATGTATTCGTAACACTGTCAACCTGAACTTATTTATGACCAAGATGATTCATGCGAAGGCCGACGAGGAACAGCGGAAGATTCTTGCAAAGGTAAGTAGGTAAGATAAGTAAATTTAACTCAAATAATTAATTACATGTTGTAAAATGTTATATGCCAGATTTTTACAGTGTTAATATTTGGCACTCGCTTAAATACCTATCTATTGAGAGGATAATAGCTATAATACTTTTGTAAGCAATTATTTTAATGTTTGTCTTTTTGTTTGGAGTTTTTGTTCAAACATTTCATTTATCCTCCTCCAAACCAATATGTTAAAAATATCTCTCTCTAGAAGTTTAACAATCATCTGCTGGACATAGGCCTCTCCTTTAGTTAACTTCGGGGTGTGAAATATCTAATTCCGGATTAGATATTAAATGGACGGTCAGGTAGGCTGTAGGCAAGTCTATGTGATTACTTTGTTTTAATAATATTATATTTACTGTTTTATTTCATCATTATTATTAACAATGTTTAACTATCCACTGCTGGGCACAGGTCTCTCATTAACAAGGAGGTTTTGGCCTATAATACCACACTGGTCAGACGGTTTGGTATAGGGTTTGTTTCAAGGTTTGGGCGACTTTTGCCCAATTTGGGTGGAGCCAGCGTCGCGACGAGACGGTTATACACGGGGGTTGTCCGGTCAATGGCACTGTATGGTGCACCGGTGTGGGCGGCGGCTCTGACCGCCCAGAATAGGGCTCGCCTCTGGCGCCCTCAGAGGATATTGGCGGTTAGAGCCATACGTGGTTACCGCACCGTATCGACGGAGACGGCGTGCGCCTTGGCCGGAACTCCCCCGTGGGATTTGGAGGCGGAAGTGCTCGCCGAAGTTTACCGGCGGACGGCTGACTTCCGGGCGGGTAGCGGCATACGGCCCCCGCCCGAAGAGATACGCGAGTGGCGAGAGGCCGCTCGTCGAGCCACGATGGCTCGTTGGTCGTCCCGGCTGGAGGCTCCACGTGCTGGCTTTGCCGCCGTGGAGGCTCTCCAGCCGGTAATCGCCGAGTGGGCAGGGCGGCAGCACGGGACCCTTTCCTTCCGACTGACGCAGGTCCTTTCCGGGCACGGTTGCTTCGGGAAGTATCTGCACTTGGTCGTCAGGAGGGAATTGAGTCCCGCCTGTCACCACTGCGACTGCAGTGAGGACTCGGCTCAGCACACGCTAGCGGTTTGTTCCGCTTGGGCGGCGCAGCGTGGGGTCCTCACTGCAGTTATTGGAGGTGATCTCTCGCTACCGGCTGTCATACGCTCCATGGCCGGTAGCGACAGTTGTTTTACCGCGGTCGCAACCTTCTGCGAAGACGTAATTTCGCGGAAGGAGGCGGCGGAGAAGGCCCGGGAGGATGATATCCACTCGGACCCAATTCGCCGCCGGCGAGCCGGGCAGCGGAGGCGCGCATACCAGCACCTCATGCCGCCTTGAGTGTGGCCGCGGGTGGACGGGACGGGTTTTCCCCTCCATCCGCTATAGTGGCCAGCCGCGAGGAGGTGACGTGCGCGTGTGCCGTACGTCGCCTAAATAGAGAGTTTATCCGCAGATGGTGCCCGCTTTAGCGGGCAGGCGCTGGGAAGGATCTGGATGTCGTAACAGCAGCGGTTCCCGGATCCCTCCTATCTCAGGCGCAGAGTGGCACACCGTGTGGTTTTAGTCGGTCCGATTCCGACACACCACCTCGCCGTAAACCCCGGTGGGGTGACGGCCCGAGGGGGTTTCCACACGTTAAAAAAAAAAAAAAAAAAAAAAAAAAAAGAAAAAAAAAAGGGTTTGTTTCAAGGTTACTTTCTCTTTGCAGTGATGTTGTCCGGCATAGTTTGGTCCTCTAGTCGCCTCTTACGACACCCACGGGGTGAGTAGGGGTGGTGACACATTGTACTCTTAATTCGTCACCACATGGACATTTTGTTTCATAAGTTAAAAAATTATGTAAAAACGGCTACACAAAACTATATAGGTCTGGTATTTTTTTTGACACGTGATGGTTGAAAAGTCTATTTTAAATTCTAGTGCCATTCGACCTCTAATATACATATACTTTTATTTTATACAAGTAGATATAGGGATGTGCAGAGATATTATTTGAACGTTGGTTAGGTACCTATGTTTAAATAAACAATTTCTAAACTTCTAACAATCTCGATATCTTGATGCAAAAATTTTATGTTTTTAATAAATCCTACGCATAAACAGCATGTTTTTTGATACAACTGATAATAATACTGTTATCGGTTTTTAGCACTATTAGGTAAACAAAGAAAATGGAGTATGTTTTGCAATTAAAAATTTGTAAAAATATCTCTAACAACAAATTTAATAAGCATTATAAAATAATAAAAACACAATGCATATAAATAAGATTGAAGTGTCTGTCTGTGATTTAAAAAAAACTGTGTTTTCTTAAATGCTTTTGTTACGATACAAAAAAAAATATCTTTTTAAAAAAAATTGTCTGTCTGTCTGTTTGTTTATCTGGGCTAATCTCTGGAATCGCTAAACCGATCTTAATGGAACTTTCACTAATAGATAGAGGAGGTTACTGAGCCACATAGAGGCTACTTTTGTCCCGGATTTCCCACAGGAGTAGGATTACTGCAGCAAAAACCATGTCTCTAAAAAAATCTAAATTCAAATCATATCAGATAGTTAATAATAAATAAGAATTATAATCTTAAAATGCGACTTTCTATTTGATTATATTACAATTTCTGATGCATACATACGAGTATATGATGCAAAACATTGATATTATTGTGCTTACATATATTAGGTATTCATTTGGCAAATAAAACTATCACACATCTGTTGGATCAAGATGTTTGAACCAAGTTTCACTAGCCGTGGTGGCAGGGTGACTTGCTGACAATAACAGCTGTTCCCGGATCCCTCCTATGTCAGGTGCAGAGTCGCACACCGTGTGGTTTTAGTCAGTCCGATTCCGACACACCACCCCGCCGTAAACCTCGGTGGAGTGGCGGCCGGAGGGGTTTCCACATGTTTAAAAAAAGGGTGACTTGCTGAATTCTATGAGGAGCGAATCTAAAAGACTTAGCGTGGTAGAAAGCAAAGTGGTGCCCGGGTACAATAATATACCACCAAGATTTAAAATGCGACTTGAGTGTGAATATGTGATATGTGTGTGTAGGTGTTATTTCACCGGCTGCTGATTTCATTACATTTACATTAAATTTACAAAATACGAGGGTAAGTTTTTAAGTTCGCGGAATGACAGTGAAAAAGGCGGGTAAACGCGCTCTTTTGATGCCTACCGTATTCAGTGACTCATAATTAGTCTGCATAGTAAAATTTGTTGTGATTGGATCATTAGTTATTAAACTATCGTTGACCAAGTATTTTAATCGGGAACGAAGTGAAAAAAATGGAGAAAATTGAATTCCGTGCGGTGATAAAGTTCCTTACTAAGCAAGGAAAGTCTGTTCAAACCATACTCAATGAGATGTCATCGGTTTACGGGGATTCTTGCACAGGAAAAACAATGGTCTACAAGTGGCATAGTTTATTTAAACAAGGCAGGGAATCACTTGAAGACGACCCGAGGCCGGGGCGCTCCGTTGAGGTGACTACGCCAGAAGTTATTGCAAAAGTAGAAAAAATTGTATTGGAAGATGCTCGACTAAAAAAGAAACAACTCGCAGAAATGGTTGGAGTATCGGATACAACAATTTTTAAAATTTTACACGATCATCTTGGCATGACTAAGGTTAGCGCACGGTGGGTGCCGAGAATCCTCACGCCATTGCAAAAACAACAGCGCGTGGAATGTTCACGTGCGTTTTTGGACCTCTGCAATGAAGACAAGGATGGCGTATTGAATCAAATTGTTACTGGGGATGAAACTTGGGTTCATCATTATGAACCCGAGTCCAAACAAGACTCCATGCAGTGGCACAAAAAGGGCACAGCACCACCCAAGAAATTTAAGGTTTCACAGTCGGCTGGGAAACTCATGGCAACGATTTTTTGGGACTCAGAAGGAATATTATTGATAGATTATAAAGATAAAGGCATTTCTATAACGGGGGAATACTACGCTTCAATCTTAGAACAGTTAAAAGAAGCCATCAAAGAAAAAAGACGGGGAAAATTAACGAAAGGTGTCCTGCTATTGCATGACAATGCTCCCGTTCACCAGAGCCGAGTCGCACTGTCTGCCCTGCATAAGGTGGGCTTCGATATTTTGAATCAGCCACCCTACAGTCCAGATTTGGCTCCGAGTGATTATTATCTCTTTCCAAAAATGAAAAAAGAATTACGTGGTAAGAAATTTTCAACTGATGAGGAGGTTAAGGAGGCGGTTTCGGCGTATTTTTCAGACAAAGATAAAACTTTTTTTTACGAGGGAATAAAAAAACTAATTGAAAGATCTGAAAAATGTATTCGTGTTGCAGGGGAATATATAGAAAAAGAAAAATAATTTTGTGTTTTTATTATTACTCAATACCCTCCATTCCGCGAACTTAAAAACGCCCCCTCGTAAATGTCAAAGAGGCGATAATTATTTAAAATAGGTTACAATTATTTACATAAGTTTACTCATAATGTATATTTTGTCAGCTACCGTATTTTTATTTATACAAACCACCTACGTTTTACGTAATTATTTGTATTTAGGCACTTAAAAAACTTTTTAATAGTACAAATACAAAATAGTGTAATTATATACATATATTTTAGTATGTTTATTAAAACTTATTCACCACGGTTTGATAATATTATAAGTTCAAAGTGCAAATCTTGCAATTTTTAAGATAACGTGGATTTCGGTATGTTTTTATATGGTAACTACTCTTTGTTGATGAATTATTTTATATGTTACGGGATGTTACGTAGTCTAATAAACGTAACCGAAACTATCGGATATCCGAAATAAAATATATCCGAAACAGTAATTGATAAAATTTAAGTGATATGCAAGAAATATTTAATCATAATTGCAAATGCAAAAATGTTGAAAATATGGTTTTATTAATTTTAGATACAACCAGGTGCTCAAAGAATGTTTACAGAACGACTTAATGCAGAATTTTTATTTAGAAAAAGAATAATATTTAATTTTTCTTTTAAACTTTCTAATAATTTCTTTAGCCTGAAAAGAATAAATCAATTTAATTATATTGAAATGTAGCTCATAATACATTATTTTTAGCGAAAGCTTACTCACAAACATATTTCTTGTAAAAATGCTATTTGTGTACCGAAAAGTTAATTTTTTTATTTTACAATGACAACTTTCTTCACAGAACACTATCAAATTTATATCCCACCGGCTCAGTGTGATATCATCTGTAAATATAGGTACATACTCTACTTAATTAGCCTCGTTAACTTATTTAAGCCTATAGAATATATTTGATGACGAAAACACAATTGGGTTGATGACTGTATCGTAAATAGATACCAATGTCCACTTCATTGAAACTAATATCGCGAAACATCTCGGCAAATACAATTAACATAGCTTTATATTATTATTACGAATTTCAATCAAATTTACAGTGAAATATATTGTTCAATTGTGTAGTCTAAAACAGTGACGTCACAATTTGGAATTTAGTACATTTTTCATACAAAATTGTCGTTTTGACAGATGATAAAAAGTAACTAATTTGACTAAGGTGTCATCTAGCCTATTCAACACGTCAACTTCTATTAAAAATTACTTTTATTGATAATTTAATTGAAATGATTGAGTTCCTAAAATATTCCTATCGTATCGGTAGTAAACTACCGAATTAAGAATCAAAAAGTACAACGTAAGTTAAATACTAACAGAATACATGTACTACACAAACAATTAATGATAAACTATTTTAATTCGAAAATAATCTTAATTCTTTAGTAGTTAGTAGTATTGCTTGAGACTAAAACTCGACTAAAAAACACATGTCCCTAAGAAATAGGTACAAATCAAATACTTGAAAAAAAATTTTTACGCGGGAGTAACTCTTTGTTTCGGATAAGAAGCATTTTTTTACATAGCGGTCACGCATTTATAACCGCACGCGTATCCGAAATTTGCATAATATTATTTTGTATCCAAAAATCAATAATTATAACGTTTGTACCAGTATTATTAAAAAAAGAATTTCTAATCTATGTAACAATTACTAAAAAAGATATTATTATTACGGGTGGGTAGTTGGACATAAAAAGTTAAAAAACATATTTTTGAAACTACCTCGGTACCGTTACACATTAGCAATAATTATATGAGTACATTAAATTTTTTTCTTACCTCCAGTGGTTTTTAAAAATATGATTTTTTCAGATAATTAAATTAAATAAACTTAATATAGGTGCAAATCAATGAAAATAAATTAAACCTGACCTATTTTCAGGTTCATTTTCGATCTGTGGATATGCAAATCAATATTCTAACAATGGCAAACACAATTATTTATTCTATTGTCGAATAAACTTGCGTTCAAAAACTAAAGTTATGTAAATACACTGAATATTTGACATGTGTTTACCTGTGCGGCGTGGGTGCCGCGAGGAACACGTAGTTAGTCCCGTATGCTCCCGTCAACAGCACCGGCAGCGCCAGTAGCAACGCCAGCCGCGCCTGCCATCTACCCCAACCGGAACACCACTCCTCGCGCACTCCTGACATTATCTATACCACAAATATGCAACGCCGGTTCTAAACTTAAAATTACTGACTCAGTATGAATGCTGGCTGTTATAAAATAGAATCGCGCCCGCGGATTATAAATCGAATGCGTTGGTCGCGTCCCTCCCGGTGGAAGGTCGGCGTGGTTCTGAGCGATGCGAGGAGCGCCCACGCGACCCATACCAACTCGTCGCCTCGCCCGCTACCCCCCTTCAGGATCACCTGTTTCAGCTTATGGCTCAAAGCTAAACCGAGACAGTACGTGACAGTTGACCCACTATGTAAGGACGCGTGCCGACACAAACTAGACCTTAACTCGACGGCTGTAAGCTACACTTACAATGGTGACATTGACGGAAGCAAATCTATCGCCACGTGCTCGCGTTTGAACATAAACACTCAAAAATATACATGTAGCTGACCCTGTTTAGATGGATTGTACACTTATGTTTTACCGGATTCATTTTTCATGACTTATTTGGCGGAATTCCAATTAGGGCAATGACACATTGGAGTGGCAAATTTTTTGCTTAGAAGCACACAGGTTTAGGTAGAAAGTGATAAATGTTGTGTTAACATGTAAACCGCACGCCGGCATCACGTGTGCTCCCCGCGGAACGTCGGCCGATGTTACCATTACATTCATAGGTTTTTTTAGATAGTACTAACTGTATACGTAAAGATCAATGTTCCAAATAAGTTTTATTTAGTCACTAAGCGCTAATCACGAGACTACTGAGTCCGTCATTAACAAAAAGTGTGCTAATACGCTGGTTATTATATTGACTCTTACCAATTCTAAATCTTATATTTATTTATCTCGTTTTTAACAGTTAACAGAATAAAGCAAGTAATGTTTAAACTTTAAAGAACTGTATTTATTTTAATACTGTATTTAACAAAACAGTTAGGCTGTGATAAGAGACTGAATATAGCTATTAAAGAATACTATAGGAAATTAAAAAAAAAATATAATAAAACTTAAAATCAAATTCAACTAGTTTTACCCGAATATCGGATATATTCTGAAAGAAAATGTAATGCCAAAGATTTAAAAGGGCATACTTCGGTGGTTTGGCCGCGTGAAGAGGACGGATGATAGAAGAGTCACAAAAGGAATTCACAAAGCGAATGTGTGTAGAAATGTCGGAAGAGGGTGTCCACGGTGAAATTTACCTACCAAATTGGTGATTTTCTGATGAAGGGTCGTGTAAAAATTTACCAGGAACTGACGAGCATGCATGCAACGATTGATGAATGTGGACAAAGCAAAAGACGTGTGTGAGGACCGTAAGTGAAGATCAATTATCTCTGCCTGCACCTCTGGGAAATAGACGTGACTTTATGTTGTTGTTTTTGATATACATATACATAAATTAAGCACACATCACATGAATAAGATCATTAAACACTGGACAAGTTATTGAGAAGTGTTGAATTTTCTTTTCAGTGTTTTGCTATTTTTATCTTTGCAAATTAGTGACTCCGAGGGAGACTCTCAAAGGCGAAGCATGGCACTTGTTGCTCTGAGTTGCACGCTGTAATGGGCGGTAGTCATTTACCAAAAAGTTCAACAAACATACAAACTTATCTTCACATTAATTAATTAGGATATCGAACATGACATAAAATTATTTCTGTGTTTGTATTGAGACATTTTTGTATCATTAGACTTAAACTCAGCTTTGCATACCTGTCTTTTATACTCATGTCTAAATTAAGTCTCCTGGTACGCCTAAAAATAATTGACATTTATTCTAAAAATACATTTACACAATGTCTACACACCGGGGCCGCGCCGCGCCTCTCAGTCTACGAGCACACCACAGATAAATAATACTTCAGTACTAAAAATCACTAATTGATATTACGACGTAAATAGTGACTTTTAATCTTTTGTACACATATGAACTAATTACTACTCGTTAACGTAGAGCCTAAACTGCTGGAGTTACAAACGTGAACTTTTTACAACTGATAGATGCTATTTATTGTCTAAATTCCAACCCCAAGAGAATAAAATAAATAAAAAAGTATATATCAACTATATCAACAGCCTTTTACAGTCCACTGGTTTTGGCCTACTGTACCACGCTGGCCAGACGGGTTGGAATAGGGTTTGTTCCAAGTTTTCCTTCTCTTTTAATGATGTTGTCTTGCATACTTTGTTCCCTTAGTAGCCCTTACGACACCCACGGGATGAATAGGGGTGGTAACACTATGTATTCTTAATCTGTCACCACACGGTATAAAGTATAAATTGTCAAAAAACCATTTACAAAAGCAAGTCTAATCTCCTAAAGAAAAACAAGAGATTTTCTTTTCTATTAATGTTTTAGAATTCATTATTTATTTGTGTAGGAGTGATTTATGGGATCGTATAAGAGTAAGGCCAGACATACACTATGAGTTTTCCGTCTTTGCTATCAAGTGCTCGTAATACCAATAAATATCAAAGATAAAACGCTATGGGGCGACTTTATGTTGTACATCGAAAAATTAGAACAAGCCTGCTGGCCTAGATCAGTTCTTCAAAGGGTTTTTTTTCATACACAATCACTCATTTAGAATGGCACAGCATTTATAATTATGGAAAGCCAGAAATAAGATTGAAGGAAACAGCGCATGATTGATCACTTGATGTACAAGAGTTGGTAGAAATGTACACAAAAAACTTGGCTCTTCTACTTTCGGATTACTTTTAAAGACTGAGATGGAATGATGGATGATGGATAGCGGGTGATTAAAAGCCATTTTACTACGCGTAATTGACGATGGAGGGCGTGCACTCTAGTGCCTGTCATAGACATGGCCAGTGTAACCTGGTCGAAATGGTAAACAAATCAACGGTATGTAAGTAATCACATAGTTTTAACCTAATCATATGTATATAAATTCAGTGTTCACCTACCTACCCACTTTTATCTACTGATCTAGCAGACTAGTTTAAAAACAAACAAACTTCTCCGTCTGGGACTGCTAGCGTAAAAACCTATCGTATACATATCTTATCTATGTACTATGATAAAACTAAATCAATTACGACAATGTAATCAATTTACGTACTGACTATCAATAGCTAAAGTCAAATGTACAGTCCGTGTGGTGACGGATTAAGAATTTGTAGTATCACCATCCCGTGGGTGTCGTAAGAGGCCACTAAGGGATCAAACTATTCAGGAAAATATCACTACAAAGAGAAGGAAGACTTGAAACAATACCTACTCGTCTTGCCAGCGTGGTAAGTAGGCCAAAACCTCTTTGTTAAGAAGGTTCTTATGTCCAGCAGTGGACTGTTAAAGGCTGTTGATGATGAAGATAATGTACAGTTAAATTTAAATAATTGTATCTTATGTAGTGGTGTGGTCTCCGCACCCCATGTCTGCTCTTCAGTGACACCGACACTCTTTGATCAATGCTTTCACTTCACATTGTGACTACTCTCATCCACATACAATGAATAGACATACTCTTACACTACGAAGAGATTAAAAACTTTCAGTGCTACTAATTCTGTATCGTGCATATTAATTTCTCGCTCGGCCGTATCATTGAAGTAGATAGTTAACACTTTAGGAGGGATCTACATGTCGTAATAACAGCGGTTCCCGGATCCCTCCTATCTCAGGTGCAGAGTTGCATACCTTGTGGTTTTAGTCGGTCCGATTCCGACAAACCACTCCGCCGTAAACCCCGGCGGGATGACGGCCCGAGGGGGTTTCTACACGATGAAAAAAAAAATACAAATAAGAACTTAAGTAATCTGAATGTAAGACCAAATCTATTAAAAGTAATCGTATATTTGTCAGCTATATTTATTGCCTATCACAAGTAATCGTCATAGTGTCGTACTGATTTATTAGCAAACTTTCAACTAACCTTCACCCTTTTAAATTTATACTCGAGCACGTTTTTCTCCTGTGTCTAATCGAGTTTTGCAATTTTAATTGGAAGAAGAGAACTCGCTAGAATGAAGCTTATACATTTCAGCTGTTACTAACCAAAATTGGTTGAGTTAAAAGAAAACTAGGTCTAACTAAATAATCAACTTGATTCTGAAGATGTGTTCTGAATTATTTCAATAAACTTCAACCCTATCAATATTTAACTTAGTATAGATTACAATAACTCATGATGCGTAAACTTTATTTGTGACGAAATGAATTTGAATAATGGAAATGGTACCTTTTTTTGTTGTCAGGGTGGAAAATTCCTTCGGATCTCCGGCTCCTCGGGGACGCAGAAGCCAGGAGTATGTGCTGTTTGCACTAAAAACCATCCCGGCGACCGGTCACAGGTGTCCTTCTCTGAAGGGGACCCGGACCATATTATTTCAGGACCCCTATGGAAATGATACCTACATCGTATAGAATGCATCTTTTTTTATGTTATTTAATTTAACTTTTTTGGATCTGCTCTAGCATACTATCGTAGTTACTAGTCTCTGAGTTTATTTATTCAAATATGTATAAAAACAAGTAATAAAGTAGCAGATATATGGATGCATTCAAATATGACTGGAAAGCCCTGACCAGCTATTCAACATACCTTTTGCCTTGTAGTATTACAGGTTAATATTATTATCAATACACATTACTGGACAATGACCGTTAACTACGGTCCATACAAGTTATGTCAATATTGTAAACAGTATTAAGTATATAGTCTACCCTTTGGTCTAGCAGTTGACGTGTGCGACTGCCAATCAAGAAATCTCGGATCCGATTCTCGGGTTGGGCCAAGAAAGTGTAATTGGGGTGCTTGGCTAGAAAACCTCCACGTGGTGCACCCTGGTAACGTTGGCGATGGTGTTCATCACTGCCAACGGCTAATATTCTAGCACGAAGAGGAAACCATTTCTTCGGCAATTCGGCCGAGACTTGGTCCAACAGAGCGGGCGAGTTCGTCGGATCCTCTGTTGGTTCTTCGCTCTTCGGAGCATTGAGGAGGAAAACCTCGGTAAAAAATCACGATGGTGGGACCCTTTCAAGGGTCGGAGTTCCTCCGTTCAGCGGTGGAAAAGTAAGACGGGCTCGGTGTGCACTTACACTGCCACCGAGCAGGCATCAGGAGACGTAGTCTCCGTGCCGCCGTCGACATATCGTAGTCCCGAGTTGGAGTCTCGCGACTCCGATCGGGGGCGAGGGTCTTGGCTTAGCCGCCCGGACTGCGAGGAAGAAAACCTCTATAAAAAATCACCCCGAATCCCGTGTTCTGGTGCGTGACCAGGGGATGCATGGCTGATGGGTAGTTCAGTCGTAAGCGCACTCCCAGCCGGGGTACCTGCGGACCCCTCGGTTGGGAATAAATTTACGCTTGCCCGGGTATTGGGGATCTCTGCCCGGGTCGACCTTTGTTCTCCCCATCTCGTGGGTTTAAATATGGAAACTTTAATAACTAAAACCAAAAAAGATTTACAGAAGGAGAGGAGTAGGAAAGGGAAGCTTGGTACTACAAGTGACTTCTCGTCTAACGAGGGGGAAGCAGTACTTGGGACTCCTATTTCAGTGGGGATCCCAGAAGTCAATTTGGCTGCTGGGAACCAAAGAAGAACATCGGAACGATTGCGTTCCAAGTCCGCCCATCCGTCGGACGGTGGTAGCTCAAGCATGACTATGGACGTGCTGGAGTCCACAAACGTGGAGATCTGCGACAGCAGAAAACGCGGACGCTCCCGGGACGAGGAGAGTGACACGTCCCTGGAAATGTTACCTCCTAAAGTGGGGACCAGCCGCAGAGGCAGGTCACGTATGGCCATTTCCAACCCCTCAGTTTCTGTCTTCTCGAAGTCAGAAGCCTATAGGCGGGTCAGGGCGGAGGGCGAAAGCGCGGCAGAAGAAGAGATTGCGGATCTCCTGCAGAGGATCCGGGCGCCGGTGGATAATGTTTCGGCTCTCCAAACACCGGCGTCTTTGCATGAGAGAGCAAAGTTAGCGGTGGCCATAATTGAGAAAGTGGCCACCAAATCTAGGAACCTGAAGAGCACTTTTGTAAGAGCTCTGAAGGACTCTTCATTGGCTATCGCTGGGGTCGTTGAGACCATCACTGGGGACGTGGCTCGCCTCCAGGCAGCTAACGACCGATTGACGGGGCAGGTTGCAGAGCTTAGTGCTCAGTTCGCTCAATTTCAGGTGCGGGCGGACTGTCCTAAGCGACAGAATCCGGCTCCACGGCAACCCGCCCCCACTTCATCGCTCGGTGGCGTCCCAGATGCCCAACTGCGCCAAATTACTGACGCAGTTTGGCGTATGATGGACGGGCGTCTCGCTGGCCTGGAGGCGAGGCTACCTCCAGCCCCTATAGTTCGGCCAGCACTCGCAGCAGATAAACCGAAGAGAGCTGCGGAGCCGACTCCACTTCCAGCTGCGGGTGGTCGCGTGACGTATGCCACGGTGACGTCTCAGTCAGCGGCTGCACCGAAGGCGACACGTACGGCCAAGGCAGTTGGAAAGAACACTAGACCTATACCTAAGACCTTGGCAACAACAGGGGCGGAATTTCCTCCGCTTCCCACTCCATCACCTAGTGTCCCTTCCTTTCCTTCAGCTACCGCGAACGACGGGTGGCAAGTTGTGGGGGGAAATAAGAAGTCCCGAAAGCGGGCTAAAAAAGCTGCGAGGAAAGCAAGACCAAGGAAAGAAGCCCTCGGTGGCAGAGTCTACCAAGAAAAAGTCGGGGAAACTGCGGACCCCTAAGACAGCGGCTGTAGTTGTAACACTGTCACCGGAAGCGGTTAACGGTGGACTGTCCTACGCAGCCGTCTTTAAGAAGGCACGGGACAGTCTGTCAAAAGATTTCGGGACGGTAGGTGTTAAATTGCGTCTTGCCCAGACGGGAGCTCGAATTCTTGAGTTCCCTGGAGCTGAAGGAGCAGAGACGGCAGACAAATTTGCCGAGAAGTTGCGGGGCATATTGGCAACCACGGATGGTGTCAAGATCGCCAGGCCTACTAAATGCGCGGAGCTGCGCATTTCAGGCCTGGACGATTCGGTGACGGCCGAGGACGTCCGCGAAGCGATTCGGGAGAAGACCGGATGCAACGCAGACAACATCAAGATCGGCACCATTCGCCCCGGTCTGGGAGGCCTTGGTGCGGTATGGGTTAGCTGTCCTGTAGCGTCAGCCAAAAGTCTGGGCGAAATTGGCAAGATCCTCATCGGTTTCGTAAACGCCAAAGTCACAGTTCTGGCGGCGAGACCGATGAGGTGTTTCAAATGCCTGGGCGTGGGACACACCCGCATCAAATGCGACAGCTGTTTTGACTGCAGCGGACTTTGTTTCCGTTGCGGTCGACCGGGGCACAAGGCGGCAGATTGTTCTGCTGCCCCTCACTGCCCCGCGTGTGCGGCGGGTAACAAGCCCGCCAATCACCAGATTGGGCAGGGGGGTTGCAAACCTCCCCGCAGTTCTCGGCAGGCGTCAGGGGCTAGCCAGTCGGCCCAGGCTGCTTCTGACGTCGTTCGTGCGTCCATACCGTCGCCCATGGAGGAGGCTGTAGAGACGGTCGAGTAATGGCCCAAGTCTCCAACCTCCTTGTCCAGACTAACCTGAACCACTGTGCCGCGGCGCAGGACCTTTTCCTGCAAACCATGGCACAGTGGTCGATCGGTGTTGCCGTAGCCGCGGAACCCTACTACGTTCCTCCCCGTCCAAACTGGTTGGGTGACCGAGACGGTTCCGTGGCAGTCGTCGGCTCCACAGCGGCTCATTCCCCGCCCTTGTCGCTAAGAGACAAGGGCACTGGATATGTTGCTGCTGAGTGGGGGGAGATCACCGTATACGGTGTGTATTTCTCCCCCAACCGGAGTTTGAGCGACTTCGAGGTCTTCCTCAACAGCCTGGAAATCTCGATGCGGCGACTAATGTCTGGGCACGTCCTTGTGCTGGGGGACTTCAACGCAAAGTCCGTTGCGTGGGGTTCCCCCAGGACGGACGCTAGGGGCGAGGCCGTAGAGGAGTGGGCGGCCTCGGTGGGTCTCTGTTTGCTAAACAGGGGCTCCACCAACACGTGTGTGCGAGAGCAGGGAGGGTCGATAGTGGACCTTTCGTTCGCTACCCCTGCCCTCGCCGCACGAGTAAGGAACTGGCGCGTCCTGGAAGAGGTTGAGACGCTCTCGGATCATCTCTATATCCGATTTGAGCTCTCCCGCTCCCAGGAACCCAGAAGGGGTCACGTGGCGCGGCGTTCTTCTCGCTTTCCACGGTGGGCTATAGCCAAACTGAATAGGGACCTACTAGAGGAGGCAGCCATTATTCACTCTTGGCTGTCTCCGCAGGCTCCGACCGAGGAGGTCGACATGGGGGCTGGTCGTTTCCGCGATGCGATTATGCAGATCTGCGATGCGGCCATGCCCCGCATCCGAGGTTTTCGGCCTCCACGGAAGGAAGTTTACTGGTGGTCCCAGGAGTTGGCGGACCTCCGCGCGGCCTGTACTCGTGCCCGGAGGTCCTATACCCGTGGTCGGCGGCGACACCGCGAAGAAGGCGGGGAAGACCAGCTTCATGAGGAGTACTGAGAGGCGCGGAAAACTCTGAAGCTGGCTATCAGCCGCGCCAAGGAAATTAAGCGTAAGGAGATGCTGGAGGGTCTCGATCGTGACCCCTGGGGTCGCCCTTATCGTGCGGCGCGACAAAAGCTCCGCACGTCGGGCCCCCCCCTTACAGAGACACTCCAGCCCAGCTTCCTGCGGGAAGTGGTCGAGGGCCTTTTCCCGCAGCGGGTGGATCACACACCCCCGTCGATGGCCTTCATGGTCGGAGACGACGGGGGGAACGAGGACGATGTTCCGCCCGTCAGGGAATCGGAGGTAGGGGCGGTTGTTCTACGGATTCGCTCTAAGAACACCGCCCCCGGGCCGGACGGGATACCTGCCCTCGAACACATGTCGGACCGCCTCAGGGAGGTCCTGAACGCTAGCTTGGCGTCCGGACGCTTCCCTGAGTGCTGGAAAAGCGGGAAGCTGGTCCTATTGAAGAAGCCGGGACGGCCAGCCGAATCAGTGGCGGCCTATAGGCCCATCGTGTTGCTGGACGAGGCGGGTAAACTGTTTGAGAGGATACTCTCTACCCGCATCGTCCGGCACCTCCGCGAGGTGGGCCCCGATCTGTCGGACGCCCAATTTGGTTTTCGGGCGGGGCGTTCGACGGTCGATGCCGTGCTGCGCCTGAGGGCCGTTACCGAAGAGGCGGTGAGCTGTGGCGGCGTGCTGTTGGCGGTGTCGTTGGACATCGCCAACGCATTCAATAGTCTGCCATTTAGCTGCATCAGGGAAGCACTCCACTACCACGGGGTGCCAAAGTACCTGAGGCGGCTTGTGGCAGACTATCTTGAGGAGCGTACCGTCATGTACGAGGACCGAGACGGTGTTCTAAGGCGGCGGCTCATGTCGTGCGGTGTTCCGCAGGGGTCTGTCCTCGGACCACTCCTGTGGAACATGGGATACGACTGGGCCCTTCGAGGTCGTCTTCCCCCCGGGCTGGGCGTACTTTGTTACGCAGATGACACATTGGTAACGGCCCGGGGGATGAACTTTCAAGAGGCGGCGCGTCTGGCTACCACGGGTGTCTCACTGGTGGTGGGGCGAATTGAGGCGCTGGGTTTGCAGGTGGCCCTGGACAAGACGGAGGCCCTTTTGTTCCATGGGCCCCGTCGTGGTCCACCCTCCGGCGCCTCCATCGTGGTCAATTCGGTCCTCGTACCAGTTCAGGCCCAGATGAAGTATCTGGGCCTGATCCTCGACGGCAGGTGGCTCTTCGACGAGCACTTCCGACAGCTTTCTCCAAAGCTGGTCGGCGCTGCTTCTGCCCTTGGGCGACTTTTGTCCAATCTGGGTGGAGCTAGCGTCGCGACGAGACGGCTATACACGGGGGTTGTCCGTTCAATGGCGCTGTATGGTGCACCGGTGTGGGCGGCGGCTCTGACCGCCCAGAATAGGGCTCGCCTCTGGCGCCCTCAGAGGATATTGGCGGTTAGAGCCATACGCGGTTACCGCACCGTATCGACGGAGGCGGCGTGCGCCTTGGCCGGAACTCCCCCGTGGGATTTGGAGGCGGAAGTGCTCGCCGAAGTTTATTGGCGGACGGCTGACTTCCGGGCGCGTAGCGGCATACGGCCCCCGCCCGAAGAGATACGCGAGTGGCGAGAGGCCGCTCGTCGAGCCACAATGGCTTGTTGGTCGTCCCGGCTGGAGGCTCCACGTGCTGGTTTTGCCGCCGTGGAGGCTCTCCAGCCGGTCATCGCCGAGTGGGCAGGGCGGCAGCACGGGACCCTTTCCTTCCGACTGACGCAGGTCCTTTCCGGGCACGGTTGCTTCGGGAAGTATCTGCACTCGGTCGCCAGGAGGGAATTAAGTCCCGCCTGTCACCACTGCGACTGCAGTGAGGACTCGGCTCAGCACACGCTAGCGGTTTGTTCCGCTTGGGCGGCGCAGCGTGGGGTCCTCACTGCAGTTATTGGAGGAGATCTCTCGCTACCGGCCGTCATACGCTCCATGGTCGGTAGCGATAGCTGTTTTACCGCGGTCGCAACCTTCTGCGAAGATGTAATTTCGCGGAAGGAGGCGGCGGAGAGGGCCCGGGAGGACAATCTCCACTCGGACTCAATTCGCCGCCGGCGAGCCGGGCGGCGGAGGCGTGCATACCAGCGCCTCATGCCGCCTTGAGTGTGGCCGCGGGTGGACGGGACGGGTTTTCCCCTCCATCCGCTATATTGGCCAGCCGCGAGGAGGCGACGTCCGCGTGTGCCGTACGTCGCCTAAATGGAGAGGTTATCCGTAGAAGGTGCCCGCGGTAGCGGGCAGGCGCTAGGAGGGATCTGGATGACGTAATAGCAGCTGTTCCCGGATCCCTCCTATGTCAGGCGCAGAGTGGCACACCGTGTGGTTTTAGTCGGTCCGATTCCGACACACCGCCCTGCCGTAAACCCCGGTGGGGTGACGGCTCGAGGGGGTTTCCACACGATAAAAAAAAAAAAAAAAAGAAAGTGTAATTGAGTTTTTCTGGTTATAGAAATGATTAATAACAGCCCGTAATTTGACAGTAGGAGTCTTAAACCCTTGTCTCAGAGAACACATCGTCGGTTCTGCGCCTGATCTCTCCCCGGTCCGATAAAATTGTGATACTGAGGAATGTACACTATAATATCACCTATATGGTTTGCTGGTGTCAAATATTTTATTTTATTTGGTAACTTCGCAGTCTACCTTACAATATTGTATACAATATACATATATTATCTATATATATCTATAATATTATCTATAATTAAATTTACAGAAAATAATTATATAATATTTAGCGTGACGAGTACTACAAAAAAGCTTACTTCAGTGCCATCTAACGAAAACACACTAAACTATGGAGTACCTACTAATCCTACATTTCGTCATTAGAATTCTAGCATCAGTTATTATATATTAACGTCCCAACCTTTGGCTCACGGCCCACAAGGCATGAGAACTTCAACTGATCGGAAGATCTTTCCTGTGCCATGGGAGACTAAACGCCTCCATAACCTTATTCTTAGAACATAACATATAATAAGGTGCATACATACATATAAACAGATAAAAAATAAATATACTAACTTAAGACTATCATTTACCATTACGTAATGTAAAATTATTTACTCACAATTTGATTATAAGAATTGTCATACGATGATACCGAAATAGTTCTAATCATTAAACTCATAGATTAATTAATATATACTGGTACATAAATAAAGGATTATACGTGTGTTCACTTACATACACACAGGCACGCACGCACGCACGCACGTACGCACGCACGCCGTACGCACGCACGCTCGCACATATAATCGTTTCATATATATAACTTCCTCGCCACAAAATTCACTATTGGATATTGTAATTGTTGTACTGTTTTGGTACGTAATTACAACACGGAACGGAGACCTGGTGACCTATAACTAAATAAAGTAAATGTTTAAAATATTGTGGTGAAAAAAAAAACATAGTAATTAGCGCGAATTCTTGATATTTTGATACTATGTTATACAAAATGTTCTAGACCTAACTCAGCAACAATAAGTAATTATACCTACATAAAAAAAAACAGGTCATTGAAAATAATCATAATATTGATTTCAATGCATTTAAATTCTCTCCAACTTTTCTTTAATGCAGTCGAAAGCTGCATGACAGTACCGCGGTGCTCCAGAGATTTCTTAGTAATATGCCTATGTCCAGCAGACATCTTTTGGCTGAGATGAATAAACATAAATAATAAACTTTCAACATATGTATTTCTACCATTAGTTGCCGTCATTTCTCAAAAACATTACTTATTCAACGGTTGTTATTTTCTACAGTTCATTAGCTTTTTCAACTCAATCCCGTCAAGAACTCTCTCGGACATTTTGATTCACTTAAAATAAATTCTGACGGCAATAAATAACAAATATTCCAAGAGGCTGGTATTTAGACGTCATAAAGTTTTCACTTCAGTCGTAGTGGATGGCATTCAAACCCAGAGAGGGTTTCAAATTAGACACTTACAAAGAAGTAACTGCCTCAGGCGAGCAACTGTTTCAGACAGAACGACAAAAAAACCAAGACAGAATTTCGTAATCCTTTTTATGGATGGAAATAAACAGTTCGGATATTTAACACAGCGGCATCTAGGTTCAAACTAAGCAGAGCTTGTCCTATGATAACTAGACTGACTAGTAGAATACTTATATAGTTTTTTTTTAAAATACATATATATTATACATAGAAAACACTTAACTCTCAAAACAAATATTTGTAGATCATACAAACATTTGATCCGACCCTGGCATCGATCCCGAGAGCACAGCAGTCGCTTTCGCTACTGCTACGCCATCGAGGCAGTCAAATTTTTCCTTCCATCATGCTTCAGAGGAAAACTACGTGACTATCAAGGTTCTAAGTGAATGTTATTTCATTTTCTTTATGCGTCAATCTTAAAAGCCTCTTACAAGGCCAAGGCCAATCAGCGTATCAGCAGATTATTTTCTACGCATCGAAAGGTAATTACTTATTATAAAAAAATAATGGCTAAACTCGGAAACCTTGAAAACCTACTTAAGCTGATTGGATTCTAGAAAAACTCGGTCTGAAAATAGCTCTGTTAATAGTGAAAGACACATCACTAAATGGAGATAATCGCTCAATACGATTTCGTGTTATTTATTGGCAGTCAGTCAATCATTGAGGTAGAATCGGTAGATAGGTTTGGTAAGTTCGGAACTTACACCTGTCAGTAAAAAGTTTCTTGTTTGGTGTTATTCGATTCCTGACTTTAATAAGCTGCCTATTACCACCTAATTTTAAATCTCATTCCTATAAACTTGAACAGATTTCGTTTAAAAAAAATCAAGTGATTCTGATCTGATATCAGGTAGAGTCTGTACTATGATATCCAAACTACTGATAAACATAGTTTTAAATACAAATGTACATATTATTTATACACTTCACAAATTTTTGTCCCGGTTCTGATCAAACCCACAACTTCAGGCTTGAAAGTCAGATTCACTAACTACTAGCTAGACGAACAGGCTAGTCACTCACGCCTATTGCCTGGATATTCTAAACTTACTTTCATATATTTGTAAATTATACAACGAAAAAGTGTAAGAGGTTAAGCAAACCCTGGCGATTATAAACGATTAGATGATAAGTAAAGGACGATGGACAAAAAGAAATATTTTTACGAGAATGTAAAAACCTCTTCCTTTCTAAGAAAAAACTTGGAAAAATTGGTGGGCGTTGCCTGGATCGAATTGAATATATGAATTCAATCCGATCCAATATTCAATTCGATCCAGGCAACGCAACAAACACGTGAATTCTTTTGTACTAAATGGGTTGGACGTATGCATAAATTAGAAGTTATTCAACAATCTGATTATTTGTTGTCAAATCTATTTATATACTCACCTATCGGAAGATTCGAGTTCTGTTGCTCTGGTTAAAATGTCGTGTTGCAAAATAGTTTTACCTCAACTTCTAAGACTACAGTTTAATTTACTGTACAATATACATAAATATAATACGCAATATATACATATCTATCTAATATCTATATATATCTATCCTTTAAACTAATTCAGTAATTCTTGTATATATATATAATCTGAATCTCGAAAACGGCTCCAACGATTTTCATGAAAATAAGTATGCATGTTTCGGGGGTCATAAATCGATCTAACTAGGTTTCATTTCTAGAAAACGTTGTTTGATCCATGTTTATCCCAAAACGTGATTTACCAAAAAAAATACCAAGTAAAGCTCGGTCTCCAGGTACTGAAACAAATGAATAATCCTAGACATCTCACAGACGGCTGTCTGATTCCAAATTAGGCAGAACCTGTAACCAGACTGCTGATATTTATACATATATTTCTAAAGATATATACATTATAGATAAATTACACCCAGACAGAACAAATCGTATGTGTGATGAGCACACACATATATATCCTGGGTAGGAATCGAACCCACAACCTCCAGCTTAGTAGACAGAGCATATGTCTCATTTAAACATGTCTACAGTTGTGTACATTCAAAAGAATTAAATGTTAAATAGGCAAGCCTTTTGCACAAAACAGTAGGTACTTTACTTAGAGAAGCAAATGATTTCATTTATACAAATGAATTGGCAAGGGTAATCAGCAGACCAGATGGTCATGGTCGTATATGTGTCACTCGAACTTGCTGTTGCCAAGAAGTTTGAGGCCTTTGTTATAATATAATATATAGATTTTATTCAAAAACTTCTATCAAAATTCTCCCTACTACCAAAGATAGAATGCCTTTGTTTCTGTGATGTAGGTACATATTAATTTATAATTGTTCATATACTGTTAGTAGGTAGCATTGTATTTCTGTCGAGAAATATACTGTGTGTTCAACAGACGTGTCTTTGATTAAGCTGCATACCTTCAATATAACAATTTGGCGACGAAGTTTAGAACCGGGCGTGAAAAAGTATTTATTTTAGAATCATGTCGATAGGTAAAATAAGTGAATTTAACGTAAGAACCGACAATTGGCGGTTGTATACAGAAAGACTGGAACAATATTTTAAAGTTAATAAAATCGAGGCCGACATGCAGGTACCGACATTGATAACGGTTATAGGAGCTGAGTGCTATGAATTATTAGTCAATTTATGCACACCACAAAAGCCCAGTGAGAAAAATTTTCAAGAATTGAAAGAAATTTTGGAAAAACATTTACAACCAAAACCCAGTATACTGGCAGGAAGATATAAATTTCGTAACAGGAAACAATATATCAACGAAGGTATAGCTGACTATGTGGCTGCACTAAAGAAGATATCTGCGATGTGCGATTTTAAAACTACCTTAGAGGAAAATCTACGGGATCAGTTCGCATGTAACATCATAAGCGACACAATACGACAGCGGTTGTTCGCAGAGGATGACCTGACTTTCAACAAGGCCTATACGTTGGCGGTTAATTTAGAGGCGGCAGAAAAAGATGCAGCAACGGTATGCCAAGGTCGAGCGGGCGTAGCCGCTGACCATATTGAGTGTCCAGCGATGTACAGCCGTGAAAAATTCGCGGCGCGGTCGCCGCAAACACCATCACGGCCACCGGTAGCGGTGGCGACGGCGGCGGGGTACCGCGGGAGGCTGTCGGCGAGCGGCGCGCGACGCGACGGGCGGTCACAGGTCGCGGCCGGTTGGCGGGAGCGTCGGCACCAACAGCAGTGCGGAGTATGCGGTGCTACACACGAGGAAGCGTCGTGTCGGTTTGCGGCCTACGTGTGTCGGGTTTGTAACCGGCAAGGACACCTCAAGCGAATGTGTCCATATGTGTCCGGGCATCATAACTTAAGTGCAGTGAGCGAGCCCGTTCAATCTCACAAGGAGTTACGAGGAGAGGTTGGTGACAAGGTAATTATCAATATAAATAAATTGTCTTTAAATCAATGCAAACCAATCTTGATTACGCTAAATGTAAATGGTCACAATATTTCGATGGAATGTGATACAGGTAGTGCAATAACATGTATAAGTGAGGATCTTTATCAGAAATTGTTTAAAAATTTAAGAGTCTATCCATGTAATGTAATATTACGATACTATACAGGGGAACTAGTACGCCCATTAGGAGTAATAAGGCCGAGAGTTATTTATAAAGACACGATTAAAGCATTGGATATGTATGTATTAAAAAATGGCAAAACATTATTGTTAGGACGACAGTGGTTGTTAGAATTAAAAATACCGATTTCAATTCATCAGGAAAATGTTAATAATGTGAAAAATGAGTTATTTAATTTAAGTGAATTCAGTTCCAGGTATAGTGAGGTGTTCGCGGACGGCCTCGGGCGCTTCACCGGCGGCCAGGTGACGGTGCGGGTACGAGAGGGCGCGCAGCCCGTGTATATGAAAGCGCGACCGCTGTCGTACGCGCTGCGCGAGCCGGTCGAGCGGGCGCTGGAGCAGTTGGTGCGCGACGACATCCTCGAGCCGGTGGAACGCTCAGACTGGGCCACGCCGATCGTGCCGGTCGTAAAAAAGGACGGCACGATCAGAATCTGCGCTGATTACAAACTAACGCTAAACAAGGTACTCGATATTGACCGTTATCCCTTGCCAAAAGTGGAAGACTTACTAGTTAGACTACACGGAGGGCAGCGCTTTAGTAAAATAGATTTATCACAGGCGTATGCCCAACTCGAATTGGACGAGTCGAGGAAATACACCGTAATCAATACGCATAAGGGGCTATTTATGTACAAACGATTAGTCTATGGCTTGGCATCGAGTCCTGGGATTTTTCAGAGACTGCTAGAACAATTATTCGCAGATATGCCACATGTTGGGGTATTCTTAGATGATATAATTATAACGGGAAAAGATACAGTCCAACATATAGACAATTTAGATAAGGTATTTCAACGATTGCGAGCACGTGGGTTGAAGGTAAAGAAAGAAAAATGCACCTTCTTCGCGGAGTCGGTTAGCTACTTAGGTCATGTAATTAGTAAGGATGGAGTTCACACTTGCCCGGACAAGGTGGACGCGATAGTGAATGCCCCGGCGCCGTTAAATATGTCAGAGTTGAGAGCCTTTATAGGCTTAGTTATGTATTATGCTAAGTTTATAAAAAACGTCAGTACTATATTATCGCCACTATATAAGTTACTGAAAATAGGTAATAAATACGTATGGAGTATAGAATGTCAGCGTGCATTCGAGGCCGTGAAGTGTGTACTGAAGAGTAGTGAAGTGTTGTGTCATTACTCCACCAACTTACCGTTAGTGTTAACAGCGGACGCCAGCACAGCCGGGGTGGGGGCCGTCATTTCTCACCTCACACCGGAGGGGGAGCGTCCGATCGCGTACGCCTCTCGTACACTTACGGCGGCCGAACGGGCTTATGCCCAAATAGATAGGGAGGCGCTAGCTATTGTTTTTGGAATCAAAAAGTTCCACCAGTATTTATATGGTCGTAAATTTATTCTGCGAACGGATCATAAGCCATTAACGTACATATTCGGAGATAGAGTAGGTATACCGGTGATGGCGGCATCACGATTACAAAGATGGGCTATTCTATTATCGGGTTATGATTATAAAATAGAATATGTAACCTCCACGAAAAATTGTGCAGATGCATTATCTAGACTACCTCAGTCGGCAATCAATTCGCGCCCGTCGAGTGACGAAAACGAAGTAACATATTTTAATTTTGTAGAGAAATTTTTACCAATAACAAACAGTGATATTAAAGTAGCTACGTCGAAAGATGTTTTAGTGAGCAGAGTGAAGGCTTACGTCCAGTCCGGCTGGCCTAGTTCGTGCAATGACGATGACCTTCAACCCTATTTTCTTAGACGACGGGAATTATACATAGAAAAGGGTTGTCTTATGTGGGGGTACAGAATAATAATACCATCCACGTTACGGGGTTCAGTCTTAGAACAGCTCCACATTAGCCACATGGGTATTGTAAAGACAAAAAGTTTGGCTCGTAGCTATGTGTGGTGGCCGGGGATAGACGCCGACGTGGAAGACACCTGTCGGCGATGCGAGACGTGTGCGATAGAGGCGCAAGCACCGCCGCGAGCGACGCCTAAGCCTTGGCCGTATTTAGATCAGCCATGGAGTAGGTTACACGTGGATTTTTTAGGTTCAATTTATGGGAAGACTTTTCTTATTGTAATTGATGCGACAACGAAATGGTTAGAAGTATTTGAAATGCCGCGAACAACTGCTTCCAGTGTAATTAAGGTGTTAAGATCGACCTTCGCTCGTTTTGGGTTGCCTTTAGAAGTGGTTTCGGATCAGGGCCCACCATTTACAAGCTCCGAATTCAGAGATTTCCTAAAGAGCAATGGCATACGTCAGTCACATTCGCCGATATATCACCCCTCATCGAACGGTGCAGCGGAAAACGCGGTGAATTTGTGTAAACGGGTAATAAAAAAAGCTTACAGAGACTCTATTGATATCGAAACAGCACTACAGACATTTTTAATAACCTATAGAAATAGCATTCATAGTACGACCGGTGAAAGTCCGTCCATGTTACTCCAGCGCCGGCCGCTACGGTCACGATTGGACTTGCTGCGGAACGACGGGGCTCTCGAGGACCGCGTGCGGCGCGCGCAACAGTGCCAGGTAGCCAATAGCGGGGGACAGGAACGTATATTTTCCGAAGGGGACGCAGTCTGGGCTCGGGAGTACAACAACCGGGACAAGTGGGTAAAAGGCGCGGTTGTGGACAGAGAGGGTTCACGTAGATATATACTAGAAAGGGATGACGGTCAATTGGTAAAGAGGCATATTGACCAAATCAGACGCAGATCCACTAATATTTTTCCCCACATGGAAAAAGAAGGTGTGGAGGAACTCGAGGATGTCGTGGAGCAACAACCAGAGTCGGGCCTGGTGGAGGAGAGGGCGGAGATTGAGAGGGAGGAAAAGGATACTAATACGTTGGCTGGAGATCAATCTCAGTGTCTGCAATCACCGACCTCTCACTCTCCAGGCTCCCCTAAGCAACTGACACAGCAGTCACCTGTGCGGTCGCCGGTGAGGCGTCTGATGCGAACACGCAGACCCCCAATCAGATTTGGGTATGAAAATTAAGTAAGATTACTATTTAGAATAAATAAAATACTACTAGAATAATTAATTAGCATTATATAAGTTAAACGGCCACATTTCGATAGCATTAAGTGATGAAATATTGTACTACACCTTACTGTGATTTGGTTATGTAAATCATGTACGTAGGGGGGTTTAGGTGGGGAGGTGTGATGTAGGTACATATTAATTTATAATTGTTCATATACTGTTAGTAGGTAGCATTGTATTTCTGTCGAGAAATATACTGTGTGTTCAACAGACGTATCTTTGATTAAGCTGCATACCTTCAATATAACAGTTTCAATGAAAAGAAAATTTCAGAAATTTATTGAATTGTCTAGTTTTAAAAACACACAGCGCTATCTCTTTTATTTTTGTAGTCTCCAAATTAAAAGACACTCGTCAAAAAAGGTTATATTATAAATCTCTTAAAAACATACTTAATACAGATTTTTTCATCGCACATTTAGAGAAGCGACTGTCGTTCTAGCTAGTGGTTAGTGAACCTGACTGAGAATCAGTCAGTTTAACTAACTGAGAGTTTGATGCCGGACCGGGACAAAAAGTTGTGCAATGAATACAATGGTTATCTTGAAATCTATAATATATATCTATGTATTTAAAATTATGTTCATTAGCAGTCTGGTTATCATAGCACAGACTCCACCAGATTTCAGATCAAATGGCTGTGAGCAAGATAACCCTACTTTATTATAAACCATTAAAAACCTATCTAGCTTAATACTCATATGGCAAAAAAATCTAGTCATGACTAACAAGTAAATACCTAGATTACTCATAAAATTGTACTAGCTTAGCATTCCGTGATTAATTAATAAATAAATCAGGGCATACAAATGAACTTTGTACTCACAGATACAGTCACGTAAAAATATATAAATGTTATTATAATCTAGACTTAAGTAAACATTTTGTAACGAATGATCGATCATCTTGGAACGTAGACTGGAGGCCCATTGATGCAGGGGTGACAGTTGTCGTGGTAAATGTGTGCAATACAATGCTACGATGACTGTCATGTCTTTTACGTCCCCAAGTGAGGCGTAAAAAACCGTAATAAGCCGCCATAGTGTGTGTCACCATTCTACATTGTCAGCATTCGCAATGAGTATGGTGACTACAACTTTTGGATTCTATTCATGCTTGCCTTCAAGCAGAGCAGAGTCACTTTGGCAGGCTATTAAAAAAAAAGAGATCAGTATATCATCACTACACGAAATCACGACAATATGAAACTAAACTGATACTACACATACATACACATTACACTAGATAGCTTTAAACCTGTTTACTGTTCATTATTTTTAAAACCCTTTCTATTTTGATTCAACCTTTACAATTCTAAAATTGTGTAACATTCATTTCTAAATTATTTTATACACTACACGTGTCATGAGAATTTACAAATTCATTCTTCAATTTACAAATTCACATCTTATTGCTCTTAACAAAACAACAGGCAACATACCTCTTATAATGTTCACAATGAACGCTCTACTTCATACAAATAAACGCTTTTAAAGACCATGTTTTATTGACTCAACAACAGACTCATAGAGACAATTAAACGATAAATTGTTGTAATGGGAATGCCAGCACTTAATAATTATCTAATCGACGTTAATAGCTTGGGTAAGTGTAACAGAATTTTACCATTGATTGGTCAAATATTATTAATCTACTTAATTCGCCCCAAAATGGAGAAAGTTCTCAATCTGAAATATATTTAATACTTATTTTATAATTATTTCTTTATTGTATTTACATTTATAGAGCGACTCATTCTGACACAGATCAAATTAATTATTGTGCTCATCATACGATTGATCAAATATTTGTCCTGAAAATAGAAAGGTAAGTAAACATCCAACGTTGACTCAATATGATTAAAGCGTATAATGACCGAAAATTGACTGGGTATTCTGCTAGTAATACTACACTATTCAAATATATTCTATGATATTTCTAAGATTGAGACTAGATCGTAAACGAATTTTGAAAATATTTTCAACTATGAATGAAAATCGAATCTGTTTTTTTCGACGCATCAGTCAAGTTTCCTACTCATGAGACAACCACAACAACACTCGTGGTTGGCCGGCATTAAAATACGCATGCATGGGAAGTGCTTAATTGACCTCATGATTAAATGTAACCCATAGGGTACCCAATGAAACATATCATTATCTTTATTCGTCAAGAACTTTAATTTTCTGACCATTAATCTTCTCTTTAATTGGCAACACTACCATTTGACTTGAAAATGCTGCCAGTCTTCTGATAACACTACCAATGGGCAACGAAATGATGGATTTCTTTCATACTTATCAGTTTAATTAGAGGCAAATTTATTGTCGTCTACCGAGAATGAGAGGCAAAGCAAGGCAAGCAGTTGTAGATACATCACGTAGATCAAGCTTATTGCATGCTTGCATGAACCGTGTAAAATAGTTTTCATTTAAAAGTTGAAACAAAAGTCATATATGACTAAAAGATGCTGAACTATAGTTCAGCATCTATTATTATAATATTTAGGTTCACTGTACAATGTTCTAACACAATAACATTGTATTAATTATCTCAATTCTCAACAAACCATTCGCTACAAAGACGCTTTTAAAACGACGACACGCTCTCAATACGCGGTCAAGCGACTTCAGTCTATTTCATCAAGCATTAAATAATTTAATTTCAAACTGATTGCTTTCATTACACCAGTGTTTAGGGGTGGGGCAGTGTGCTGGAATCAAACTAATTAAAAACCACACGGTGTGCCCTACGTGCGTCTTAAATAAAGTCAACTCATCATTTACATGGTACAAAAAATAAATATACTAGTTATATAATGTTTCATTAAAATGATGTAGAAACGAATAGTTCTGCAGCGTCATTATTATTGATGTTTTATTAATTCAATTAATCACCAAATTACAAAAATTACGAAATGAAATTATGTAATGAAAACAATTCTAATGTTTGATATATCACGGTCTTCTGTCGTCATACACTCATGACTACTACTAAACTAAACATATTTTATCAATATGCATTGGATGTAACAAAATAGTGACCAAAAGTAACATTTTTGTACGGTTGCCGCTTGGGTCCGTCACCCTGCCAGAGTTGTCAGTGGATGGTGTGTCGTCATCGGATCGACAGAACCAGACGGTGTGCCATACTACACTAGAACTGCAAGGACTCTAAAACAGCTCTTATTAAAACATCCAGATCTTGCCTAGCCTACCCGCAAAGATCCGAATCATCATCTCTAGAAAAAACCTCTCAAATAGGCTACGTCCAAACGCACACATACCTGAACCCCTAGCAGGAGACAACTGTAGAAAATAAAAAGGATATCCCTAAGGTCACTTGTGCTCTTTCCAAAATCTTCCAGTAGGAGACGAGACGTCCTCGCAAAAGAATACGACTGCAATAAATTATGTTAAGAGTCATATATCTCGAGCGTACGACGGTTAATTGCAAAAGATCCTTTTTGATCACTTGAGTGAGGGCCCAACGCTAAGAATTCTAAGCGAGGCAAACAATCAACCTATTACAGTCACAGTGACGTTAGAAAGGTGACTTCTTAGTGACCAAGTGAACTTCCCGAAGAAAATACATTTTTGACTCAAATGACGTGGACTTTAAGTACACATAAAGACAATATGGTGCCCTGAACATAAAAATCGAATTCAAAGAATAGCTGACTTATGTCATAGCAGATTGCAAGACGTTTTATTCACATAAAAATTACGATTAACAGGGTCGTATACCCCCCAAATTCAAAATAGACAAAATATTTTAATTTGTAAACTTTTTTACTAAAAAAACATATCTATGTAATTTATTTTTGAAATATATTAAAAGTTAATAATCAAATAGTTGCTTTTTTTAAAACTTCCTCGCAAATTTTTAAAACGCAACGCCATTGGTGGAACAAAACGTGACGTGAGTATACCCTCAGATCTGCCAACAAGTTGCTTGTATGGTATGTCATAATTACATTTTTCTATTGATTCACGATTTTACTCGTATCACATAAAGTTATCAGTTTTCTGTGTTAAATTATTCATTTATTTACATGAATATAGTACACGAATTTCTGAATAAATAAACAAAATTATGTTACTCTAATATTTACGTTGCATGTTTTTATTTGTACATATTATACCTATATATTATATATATTAAGAATATCTTCTAGAACTTCTCGTAAAGCAGGTTATATTTTCGTCGAAGTTTGTAAACAAAACAAGTATATGCAATCAACTAAGTAAAAAATATTGTATTATGTATTTCATCACTTTTTCCTTGCTTATGTTAAAATGATTTTCACTGCCATTAATAACAGTATTTTTTTAATGTTCCACGGTAGCAAGTTGATAAGAAAAAAATATCTCGTTAACTTTGTGAACCAAATACTTCGTTGTTGACATGAGTGTAGTCTGTCGTCATAGAATAGACACGCCACAATGGCTGCACTTAAACCGTCTAAAAATTATAGTGATTTTATTCTTTTTTATTAGCTTATTGATTTATATTTCAGATGTGTTATATTTATTTTTGGTAATCTAACATCTAGTAGAAACGTTTTTAAAAATAAAAAAACACATGCACATTTCCTATTGACCAACTGATGTTATTGACTGATAGATACTTGACCGTGTCACGTACACTTACACAGAAACCGCAGTCATACGTATCTTATCAGCGCGGGAGACGGCGCGTCCGAGGCTCAGTGGTTTAGCACGTTATACATTATGTGCAGGTGACAGTAAGCGCGCGATCATGGTTGAGACGGGCGTCGGTGGCGCCCGCAGCGCCTCTGTGAAACCGAAAGATGCGAGTGACGCGCTCGAGGCTGCTCTTGCGCAGCTCGGCCCGTTCGGTTTCTACCAAGGATATGTGCTGGTGATGTTGTGTATCCCTAATCTGCTCTCTGTTATGTACTCCCTCAACTATGTGTTTGTAGCTGACCAGGTTCCGTTTCGGTGAGTATAACGGTGTCTTCGCAAAATTATTTTTAAAATAATCAAAATGGTTAAATACGTAAATGTTTCTGCAAATTTTTTTTAAATAGAATATGTATAATAAATCAATAAGATTAAAAATCTTCCTTTAAACAATAGATATGTTAAGGTCCGTCTGAATATCTTTCTTAATTGTGCTTACAAAAAGAGTTTCGAATGTAAGCAACTCTCATAATTTATAAGTTAATATTTTTTAAATTAATTGAACGAGTAATGTGTACTTGTAAGACGTTCTTTAGTACGTTCATTACAACTGCGTTGTGTGGTACCATTAAATAAATTGATATGTTGACTCAACTCATTGATTCAAGGATCCTATACATTGCAGTACCTCTCTAAAATTATTCATTTCACCTCTCTATTTAATGTAACTCAAAGTTATACACTATCAACAGCTTAGTCCACAACTGGACATGGCTACAACGTATACCATGCTAACTAGACGTGTTAATGTAGGGCTAGCTTGCGGTTCTCTTTCTCTTTACAGTACTGCTATTTTGTTTAAATTGCTCCTTTAGTCGGGTCTTACTACACCAACGGGATAAATGAGGTGGTGACACTCCATTATATATACAATTACACAGTTAAGTTATAACAGAACTTTAAAGCAATAAAGCAGTAGACGTAGACGAGATCTGAGTGTAATTTTTGTAAATCTGGCTCGAAAACTGGTCTCAATCAATGTTTATGCACAAAAAAAAAATTCACCAAAAAATGCAACAACTACAGACGCATCTCGCTAATCAAACCTGGTCACTTAGAAGAAAATCGATGCTTTAGAGGTATGTAGCTTGAGATGACTGTTAAAAATATCCTGGATAGCGTTCTGCACCAATAACTCCATCCTCAAAGAGGTTATGTAGCGTCGGTTGTGCAGTTGCAAATACTGAAATTCTTTAAGCACATCTCTTGTCGTGCAAGATCGTGTGTAGAGTACGAGACGACGGGGTCGATCTACAACCTGATGGATCGACTGAATTAAAACTACGACGAAATCAACTGCAGTACAATATGCTCGAAATGCGGAAACCCGTCTTGAAACTGGACAACGACGGCGAGCTGCAGCCCTGCTAATCAACTGCCACGACCGTGTGGTCGTGACACGGGTGTCTGATTAAGGCGTCTTCTCAATTTAGGCAACTTGAAAATACGCTATTTCCGCGATTTTTTTTCGAGAACTTTTGCTTAAAATTATTAGATAAAATGGATCCTATGGATATGTAATAAACACATCTTCTAAGTATATGAAAAAAATTTATTTTTTTAAACAATTATTATAATACAACAGTAGCATCGAAAAACCCGTCTAAAAATGTTATGGTCGTGGCTTGTTGATGGTATCTCCGAGACGGGTCACGTGAAACAAAAAAATGAAACTGTTTTAGATTCAGTATATCAGTGGCTATAGCGCATATCATCAGATTTTTGATATTCGTGAAAATAACAAAATGGCGCACGTATTTCGAAAAAGTAAAAAAAATGCGACTTTCCTTGCAGTTTTTTGTAAAAAAAAATACTTAAAATTGAAATTTCAAAAGTCTGATGATATGCGCTATAGCCATAACTATGAAGAATATGTCATTTAAATTTCATGCCAATCGGCCGGATAGTTTCCGAAATTTCATCAACAAGGGTCCGAAAAATCTTGTTTTGAGATAAACGCGTTTAAAGTTTTGGTTGCAGAAAAATCATGAAAAACCTTACCTCGGGTTAATCAGCGATGCCTACTACTACTACTAAGTTTCCAAAGTGAGAAGACGCCTTAAGAAGAAGAAGTTAAGTTACACATACATTATGGCAAATTTTAATGGAAAAACCTTACTAAAGTACCACGGAATTTATCTGTATCTAATCTTTGGTTTTCCCAGAATATTAGGTACAAAGTTTCTTTGCCTCAACGACAGAGAAATTGTATTAGTAATGCTGAAGTCAATTCCTAAATATTCTGTTACTAGTCCCGATGTATTTTAAGCCGTATTTTACGCAGCATTAACTACATGAGTGTTTTGAAAAAATACCTCATATAATTAATGTACATTTAAAGATTTGTAATAACTAATAAACTATATACTTATATTATTTCTCACCTGGATACCCATACATGTCTTTCATAGTCCAGTGCTGAACTTTAAAAGTTTCGTATATGCATAAAATATTTTAAACGATATACCAATATGACAACGGGTAATATTATATTTTCACTTCTTTCAACTTCATTATCCGTGTTCTCTGCCTGTCCAAAAAGTAACCCTTTTTACTCGGAAACGCGTGAATTTCAAGCACAAATCTAAAATCAAATTTTGAGGCCAAAAAATCTGACATTTATAATTTTGGAACGTCAATGTTAAGCTTAGCTTTCCATGTTTAAGTTGGGAGGAAACCTTTGAAGAAGCAGACGCACAAATGGCGGTTCGCACTTTTTAAAATTTTTATTTAGATATTTTTACTGGCCTGTTGGCCTAGTGTTTAGTGATCCTGACTGATCTCACAAAACCAGAGGTCGTGGGTTTGATTCCTACCCAGGACAAATAATTGTGTAAATAGCACAATTATTTGTTATTTCGGGGGATATTTTTTCTATTATACTTATGTATTTATTTAGAAATATATATGTTTATCAGCAACTTGGTTACAATAGTATAGGCTCTGCCTAGTTTGGGACCAGACAACCATGTGCGACATATGTGAGATTATTATTCTCTTTATTTCATTAAAAATACAAATAAAATACATACATACAAAAATATATCTAAAACCTTGGGTACAGAGACCACGAAACCGTTGGTTAGGACTCTAAAGACAGAAACCTCTTCACTACACGGACCGTGTCAAGGGGGATTGCCTTCTGTAAAAGTCCTTTGAACCAGTCTTCTAAAGTCTTCGTCAATCTATATGCAGATACGATTATCAGATCAATGATTACCAAATCTATATTCCATACATCGACAATCTCGTAAAATAAATTCAAATATTTTCCAGCCTACACAAGATTCTCGTCACGAGGAACAGCGATATCGACAATCATTACGCAGCGCTCTAATCGATCTATCACCACAATATCAGGCTTATTGGCAACAATAGTCCTGTCTGTAATAATAGATCAATCTCAATACACCGTAGCACGACCGATCTCGACAACTAGATTGGGTCGGCACATACCTATAGTATGGCACCTCTACATTCACAAGTAGCTATGTAAGGGCAAGTTGTTGGTGTGCGATCCTCACGACTTGGTTTTGCCTGTGCCAAATTCACCGTTAGCAAAACCGAAACAACCAATATACCTGATAGATTCTCCAGAACAGTCAAGCCCGACAGATGGCAACCGTATTATCTTTCAGGATATTATTATATTTTAATTTTTGGTGAAACTTTCTAACACGCATGTAACTACACTTCCATAAAGGTAGTCTAGTCTGATTCTGAACTAGGTAGATATCCATATATAACAAATGATCGTCACGATTACTAAACCAACAAGGCAGTCAGTAGATATGAAAAAATCACGTGTCAGTATTGAAATTTAGCTACACTTTATCATCTTAATAACGGATTAGGTGGACACTTGTGTGTACGTATCTGTTACATTGTGTAAAAGATAAATTGACACGTGCATTAATATTTCATTACAAGCGTCCCACCAATAATCTTACATCATGAACGTAGTCTAGAGATTTTTATTTAATACGTTGTTAAAACATTGATATGAATACAATTATTATCTATATTTAGAGATTTGGTGGTGACATGTTAAGAATTCGGAATGTCATCATCCCTATTTATCCCCTAGGTTTCGTGAGAGTTGACTAAGGGAGCAAAATACACAGGACATCAGCTCTATAAAGAGAAGGAAAACTTGAAACAATTTTTTTTTTTTTAACTTGTGATAACCCCCATCGGGCCGTCACACCACTGGGGCTTGCGGAGTAGTTCGTCGACGGCGAATTAGGACCGAGTGGAGATCATCCTCCGGAGCCTTTTCCGCCGCCTTATTCTGCGAAATGACGTCTTTGCAGAAAGTTGCGACCGCGGTAATACAGCTGTCACTACCGACCGTGGAGCGTATGACGGCCTGTAGCAAGAGATCTCTTTCAATATATGTAGGGAGGGCCTTATGCTGCGCAGCAAAACAAACAGCAAAGAAACAGCCAGTATAGCATGCCAACCCATTTGGCCGGTGTGATATACTAAACCATTACTTCTTTTCTCAGCAGAGGCCTATGTCCAGCAGTGGACTACAAATGAAAGCTGATGACGATGATGACATTAATGTCAAAATATTTAAGGTGATATACGAACATACATGCATATACATTGTGAATTATGACTTTTTGCATGGAAGAGTCATACTAGAGTAGGTGCTTTCGTCTCTTTTGATCGACCTCTATCTCTGTTCTCTATTCATTTCGTTGTCTTCGTGGCTGCCATATTTTATTTCTAAATCACAATAAGGTTGATTGGTATAGAACGCCTTAGGCAAATCATCATCATCATCATCAACAACCTTTTACAGCCCACTGCTGTACATAGGCCTCTCCTTAGCAAGGAGGTTTTGGCCTACTATACCACGCTGGTCAGACGGTTGGAATAGGGTTTGTTTCAAATTTTCCTTCTCTTTGTAGTCATATTTTCCTGAATATTTTATTCCCTTAGTTACCTTTTACGACACCCACAGGATGAATAGGGTTGGTAACACTATGTATTCTTAATCTGTCACTACACGGAAGGTAAATAGTCCATTATTATTCTGTGCGTTAAATTTTAGAAATAAACAAAATACCTAGATGCATGATATAATTTAAAAACTGACAATTATAATTCTCATGTACCCAGTGTTTTTTTTTTAAATTAAAACATCAACACTTCGACGTCACAAATGCCAAAATACATCAAGTCGTTTAGGCTATAAAGCGTGCCAAAGAAATATAGAAACATACATCTTCAATTGTCTTACAAGTCAGCAGTGGGCTGTTAAAGGCTGTTAACAGTCCACTACTGGACATAGAGCTCTACGTAGAAAGGAGGTAGTGGCCTACTATACTACACGCTAACCTGGCCAGACATATATAATACACTCGAAAAAATAACTCTCCTGACTGTAATTTTCTTTTCAATTTCGTATAATTGGATTCTCCATTTTTACTAGTATTATGTATGTTTTTATTACCAACATAGCAAGTTTTAGAAATGTTAATTTGTTTCTTAGAAAATATCGCCACCGCAAGATTATTAACATAGAACATGAATATTAATACATACTTATTAGTAGTGACTGCTATGTTGTGACAGCAAATTGACAGACAATAGTGAAGAGTTCCTCGTTGAGCGAATGCCAAGCTATATAAACAGACATCAAACATATGTAGACATATGTATATCCAAACCTTTTGAGATGATAAAACGCAACGCGGTCTCACATTCACTAACGAAACACGATAACACGGATGCTGGCGCTTTAGGTTGGTCTTCTGTGGGAGGGTAGTACTGCCCCGGTCGAGCCGGCCCGCTCGTGCTGAAATCAGCGTGGCTTTACTGCCTAGAAAACTTGTTTTGTGTATGAGATTTACTTCGTGGCATATGTATAATTTATCCATAATGTTATGTTACTTTCTAAGTAGAGGTCTATATCCAGTAAAAGCTCTGAAAAGGTACCTACGTATTCAGTTAACAATTTGGTATTGTTCACAAATCTATTTTCAGTTGATTTAATGGTTTGCAAACTTGATATATTTACCATTCTCATCCAGGTCAAATACTCGTATTTGTTCAAGCCATGTAATGGACACGATTATTTATTTCGCGTCTAAGTATAATCTATTTATAGGTACATAACATTTATATGTAATACGTATTATATGTATGTATATATGCATGTGTAAATAATATATACATATGTGTGTTATACCTAGGATCAAAACCGACACTGTATGATTTTACTAGGTCCGTGTATGAGTAGTCCGTGTTGTCGTGTTCCGTTGGTGAGTGTGAGACCGGAGACCCACTGATACGCCATAGTGTGGGTCACCATACTGCATTGTCTGTATTTGCAATGAGTATGGTGACCACAACTCTTGGATTCTATTCATGCTCTTCATCAGGCAGAATAGAGTCACTTTGGCAGGCTCTTAATATAGAAAAAAAAGTCAAGGTCTTAAAATAACGTCACTTAATTTAAGAAAAACCATTTTAAATTCACTAAAACTTGAGAAATAATAGTTTTAATGCATACAAGAAAGTAAATTTAAGATGTTCGTGGTTTAACACAATCTTTATCTGAAAATATTGCGACACCTAGAATGCAAAGGTGCTTGAAGAAATCGTCCGAGGTTGGAGTGTTTTGTAATGTACTACCGACCTTGAATGACTACTGTCTCAAATCTAAGTAACTGTCTATCCAAGAAAACATAACATCATAACCGTCGTGCCCTTTTCCAAATGTTATTTTAAGTCGGCACAATGTGTAGCAATGCAAAAGAATTTTGGTCTAAAGTCATTGTGGACAGGAAACCCTCTTCCTATCTGAATACCTTATAAGGGTAAGAGTATGTAATTTGGGGTAATTTGTCTGAGACTATCCCTTGGCTTTTTCTTGGTGGTTGCTCCAATGATTTTCTATTAAAATTGCTGCAAAGGCACGTCGACAACTGTTTATATTTTCACATAAAACATTTTGAATATTATATAACATAATTTAACATAAATGCAGACACATACATGAGAAAATAGATTACGCTACCATTTCTTCACAGTTAAGGAAGGGCCAATAACCTGGAAACAATCAATTTTGTAACTGATAGTCTTAAAAATAAATATTGCGTCATTTGATTCGACTAACAAGAGATATGATGTTAAAATATTTTAAATTGTCGCCATAGCAACGAACTTTTTTTGGTTTTACCATTCCGTAATTTTGGACACGCTTTAAACGCAGGATGTGCGTTATGTCATGTGGTGGCTAGAGTGTTTTAAGCCAATATTTCGTGCTTTCGTAAATGCGAAAGTTTTTTCGTACATCTATCCACAACTTCACATCGACCTCCTCAAAGGTTGCAACAAAAACCAATCCTGTGCTGACTGCACACAACGGCTTCCCGCAACCTTGACTAGATCGTCGGACCATCTTGTGAGAGGCCAACTGGCGGATGCTTCGTCTTTAGGTATGTGGTCACCATTCAAGAACTCTATATATTAAACATATGTATTTAAGAAAAAAAAACGTGTATCAGTGTAATGACAGTCTAGACTTTACTGTAATGCCTCCAACATTTGTAATCAGTGCTCTATTTTGAAGGTTCTTAAAAGGCCTAAAATTTCATAATGAATTAGTCAATTCAATTCAAAATATTCTTTAATTACATCTGGTAATTTCACAGATTTATGAACAGATACTTTAAAAAATCCATTCAGTTCATATACATAACACAACAACTTACTAAATCCGTTCAAGGACGAAGCTGGAGTAGAAAGTCAACAAATACAGAGAATAATACTTGTGTCAACTTCCACATACAGCGCAAACAAAAATACATGCTATAGCGCCATCTATCGAAGACACATCGAGCTACAGAGTAATGAACTACGGAGCGACTACTAATCCTGAATCGCAATATAGAAATTCTCGCGACGATTAACATATACACATCATCCTTTTTTTTTCTCTTTTTTTTTAACGTGTGGAAACCCCCTCGGGCCGTCACGCCACCGGGGTTTACGGCGGGGTGGTGTGTCGGAATCGGACCGACTAAAACCACACGGTGTGCCACTCTGCGCCTGAGATAGAAGGGATCCGGGAACCGCTGTTATTACGACATCCCGATCCCTCCTAGCGCCTGCCTGCTAGCGCGAATATACACAACATCCCTACATCGACTGTTGGATCGCGGCGCTCCAGACATGTTCACCTTGCCTATTCGGAGGATCTTCCCTTTAAGTTGGAGAAACTTGACACCCGTTCTCGACACACATTTATAATTGATGAAAGCAAAAATTTAAATTACTTTTTTTTTTTTTTTTTTTTTTTAACGTGTGGAAACCCCCTCTAGCCGTCACCCCACCGGGGTTTACGGCGAGGTGGTGTGTCGGAATCGGACCGACTAAAACCACACGGTGTGCCACTCTGCCCCTGAGATAGGAGGGATCCGGGAACCGCTGCTATTACGACATCCAGATCCTTCCTAGGGCCTGCCCGTCAACGCGGGCACCATCTGCGGACAAACTCTCTATTCAGGCGACGTACGGCACACACGCACGTCGCCTCCTCGCGGCTGGCCATTGTAGCGGATGGAGGGGAAAACCCATCCCGTCCACCCGCGGCCACACTCAAGGCGGCATGAGGCGCTGATATGCGCGCCTCCGCCGCCCGGTTCGCCGGCGGCGAATTGGGTCCGAATGGAAATCGTCCTCCCGGGCCCTCTCCGCCGCCTCCTTCCGCGAAATTACGTCTTCGCAGAAGGTTGCGACCGCGGTAAAACAACTGTCGCTACCGGCCATGGAGCGTATGACAGCCGGTAGCGAGAGATCTCCTCCAATAACTGCAGTGAGGACCCCACGCTGCGCCGCCCAGGCGGAACAAACCGCTAGCGCGTGCTGAGCCGAGTCCTCACTGCAGTCGCAGTGGTGATAGGCGGGACTCAATTCCCTCCTGGCGACCGAGTGCAGATACTTCCTGAAGCAACCGTGCCCGGAAAGGACCTGCGTCAGTCGGAAGGAAAGGGTCCCGTGCTGCCGCCCTGCCCACTCGGCGATGACCGGCTGGAGAGCCTCCACGGCGGCAAAGCCAGCACGTGGAGCCTCCAGCCGGGACGACCAACGAGCCATTGTGGCTCGACGAGCGGCTTCTCGCCACTCGCGTATCTCTTCGGGCGGGGGCCGTATGCCGCTACCCGCCCGGAAGTCAACCGTCCGCCTATAAACTTCGGCGAGCACTTCCGCCTCCAAATCCCACGGGGGAGTTCCGGCCAAGGCGCACGCCGCCTCCGTCGATACGGTGCGGTAACCGCGTATGGCTCTAACCGCCAATATCCTCTGAGGGCGCCAGAGGCGAGCCCTATTCTGGGCGGTCAGAGCCGCCGCCCACGCCGGTGCACCATACAGCGCCATTGACCGGACAACCCCCGTGTATAGCCGTCTCGTCGCGACGCTAGCTCCACCCAGATTGGGCAAAAGTCGCCCAAGGGCAGAAGCAGCGCCGACCAGCTTTGGAGAAAGCTGTCGGAAGTGCTCGTCGAAGAGCCACCTGCCGTCGAGGATCAGGCCCAGATACTTCATCTGGGCCTGAACCGGTACGAGGACCGAATTGACATCGATGGAGGCGCCGGAGGGTGGACCACGACGGGGCCCATGGAACGAAAGGGCCTCCGTCTTGTCCAGGGCCACCCGCAAACCCAGCGCCTCAATTCGCCCGACCACCAGAGAGACACCCGTAGTGGCCAGGCGCGCCGCCTCTTGAAAGTTCATGCCCCGGGCCGTGACCAATGTGTCATCTGCGTAACAAATTACGCCCAGCCCGGGGGGAAGACGACCTCGAAGGGCCCAGTCGTATCCCATGTTCCACAGGAGTGGTCCGAGGACAGACCCCTGTGGAACACCGCACGACATGAGCCGCCGCCTTAGAACACCGTCTCGGTCCTCGTACATGACGGTACGCTCCTCAAGATAGTCTGCCACAAGCCGCCTCAGGTACTTTGGCACCCCATGGTAGTGGAGTGCTTCCCTGATGCAGCTAAATGGCAGACTATTAAATGCGTTGGCGATGTCCAACGACACCGCCAACAGCACGCCGCCACAGCTCACCGCCTCTTCGGTAACGGCCCTCAGGCGCAACACGGCATCGACCGTCGAACGCCCCGCCCGAAAACCAAATTGGGCGTCCGACAGATCGGGGCCCACCTCGCAGAGGTGCCGGACGATGCGGGCAGAGAGTATCCTCTCAAACAGTTTACCCGCCTCGTCCAGCAACACGATGGGCCTATAGGCCGCTACCGATTCGGCTGGCCGTCCCGGCTTCCTCAATAGGACCAGCTTCCCGCTTTTCCAGCACTCAGGGAAGCGTCCGGACGCCAAACTAGCGTCCAGGACCTCCCTGAGGCGGTCCGACATGTGTTCGAGGGCTCGGGCCAGCACTCGGGCAGGTATTCCGTCCGGCCCGGGGGCGGTGTTCTTAGAGCGGATCCGTAGAACAACCGCCCCTACCTCCGATTCCCTAACGGGCGGAACATCGTCCTCGTTACCCCCGTCGTCTCCGACCATGAAGGTCATTGACGGGGGTGTGTGTACCACCCGCTGCGGGAAAAGGCCCTCGACCACTTCCCGCAGGAAGCTGGGCTGGAGTATCTCTGTAAGGGGGGGGCCCGACGTGCGGAGCTTTTGCCGCGCCGCACGATAAGGGCGACCCCAGGGGTCACGATCGAGACCCTCCAGCATCTCCTTTCTCTTAATTTCTTTGGCGCGGCTTATGGCCAGCTTCAGAGTTTTCCGCGCCTCTCGGTACTCTTCATGAAGCTGGTCCTCCCCGCCTTCTTCGCGGTGTCGCCGCCGACTACGGGTGTAGGACCTCCGGGCACGAGTACAGGCCGCGCGGAGGTCCGCCAACTCCTGGGACCACCAGTAAACCTCCTTCCGTGGAGGCCGGCAACCTCGGATGCGGGGCATGGCCGCATCACAGATCTGCGCAATGGCATCGCGGAAGCGACCAGCCCCCATGTCGACCTCCTCGGTCGGGGCCTGCGGAGACAGCCAAGAGTGAACGATGGCTGCCTCCTCTAGTAGGTCCCTATTTAATTTGGCTAAAGCCCACCGCGGAAAGCGAGAAGAACGCCGCGCCACGTGACCCCTACTGGGGTCCTGAGTCCGGGAGAGCTCAAATCGGATGTAGAGGTGATCCGAGAGCGTCTCAACCTCTTCCAGGACGCGCCAGTTCCTTACTCGTGCGGCGAGGCCAAGGGTAGCGAACGAAAGGTCCACTATCGACCCTCCCTGCTGTCGCACGCACGTATTGGTAGAGCCCCTGTTTAGTAAACAGAGGCCCACCGAGGCCGCCCACTCCTCTACGGCCTCGCCCCTAGCGTCCGTCCTGGGGGAGCCCCACGCAGTGGACTTTGCGTTGAAGTCCCCCAGCACTAAGACGTGCCCAGACGTTAGACGCCGCATCGAGGTTTCCAAGTTGTTAAGGAAAACCTCGAAGTCGCTCAAACTCCGGTTGGGGGAGAAGTAAACACCATATATGGTGATCCCCCCCCACTCGGCAGCAACATATCCAGTACCCTTGTCCCTTAGCGACAAGGGTGGGGAATGAGCCGCCGTGGAGCCGACGACTGCCACGGAACCGTCCCGGTCACCCAACCAGTTTGGACGGGAAGGAACGTAATAGGGTTCCGCGGCTACGGCAACACCGATCGACCACTGTGCCATGGTTTGCAGGAAAAGGTCCTGCGCCGCAGCACAGTGGTTCAGGTTCGTCTGGACTAGGAGGTTGGAGACTTGGGCCATTACTCGACCGTCTCTACAACCTCCTCCATGGGCGACGATATCGAAGCAGAAACGACGTCAGAGGCAGCCTGGGTCGACTGGCTAGCCCCCGACGCTTGCCGAGAATTACGGGCAGGTTTGCAGCCTCCCTGCCCAATCTGGTGATTGGCGGGCTTGTTACCCGGCGGGTACACGCCGAGCAGTGGGGGGCGGCAGAGCACTCTGCCGCCTTGTGCCCCGGTCGACCGCAGCGGAAACATAGTCCGCTGCAGTCAAAACAACTAACACACTTGGCGCGTGTGTGTCCCGACGCCAGACATTTATAACATCTCATCGGTCTCGGTGCCAGGACTGTGATCCTAGCGTTCACGAAACCGATGAGCAATTTTCCGGCGTCGACCAGGACTTTGCCCGACACTACTGGACATTTGATCCACACAGCGCCAAGCCCACCTGGACCGGGGCGGATGGTGCCGACCCGGATGCTATCCGCACTGCAGCCCGTCTTCTCCGCAATTGCAGTACAGACATCCTCAGATGTCACCGAGTCGTCCAGGTCCGAAATGCGCAGTTCTACGCACTTAGTTGGCCTGGCGATCTTTACACCATCCGTGGCCTCGAACATACCCCGCAACTTCACGGCAAACACGTCCGCCGTCTTTGCGCCTTCAGCCCCAGGGAACTCGAGGACTCGAGCTCCCGTTTGGGCGAGGCGCATTCTGACACCTACTGTCCCGAAATCGCGTGCGAGACTGTCCCGGGCCCTTTTGAAAATGGCCGCGTAGGACAACCCGCCGCTAGCTGACATCGCTGACATGCTGACATCGACGCAATCTTCGCTTTATGCGCCGCGAGCGGCGGCCGGACAACAGGAGCCGGTGGCAGCCTTGCCTCCAGGCCAGCCAGACGCCCGTCCATCATGCGCCATACTGCATCCGTTATTTGGCGCAGATGGGAATCAGCAATGCCACCGAGGTTGGAAGAGGGGGCAAGCTGAGACGGGGACGTGACCGGATCCTCTGCCGGGCGATGCGCCCGGAATTGGGCGAACTGAGCGCTGAGCTCAGCCACTTGCCCCGTCAGGCGATCGTTGGCCGCCTGGAGTCAAGCCACGTCCCCGATGAGGGTATCCACTACTCCTGCAATAGCGGAAGAGGAGTCCTTAAGGGCTTTCACAAAAGAGCCCTTAAGGTTACTCGACTTGGTAGCCACTTTGTGGATGATGGCCACCGCCGCATTCGCTCTCTCCTGCATGGAGGATGGTGTTTGAGGAACTGAATCCCCCACCATCGGCTCCTTTATTTTTAGCAGGAGATCCGCGATCTCCTCCTCCGCCAAGATTTCGCCGTCTGCCCTGACCCGTCTATAGGCTTCCGCCTTACAGAAGACGGAGCCTGACGGGGCCGAGATCGGGGTTCGTGACCTCCCTCTGCGGCTGCTTGCTACCTTAGGAGGTAGCATCTCCTGGGATGTATCACTCTCCTCATCCCTGGAGCGGCCGCGTTTTCGGCTGTCACACAGCTCCGTCTCCATGCAGTCCAGCATGTCCGTTCTCGCATTGGAGCTTCCGCCCGCGGTAGATCTGGAGCGTAATCGCTCCGATGTTCTTCGGCTCCCAGCAGTCATAATAACTTCTGGGAGCCCCACCGAGGTAGGCATCCCAACCAATGCTTCCTCGTCGTTGGAAGAGAAGTCGTTCGACCTTTTCTGCTTCCTACCATCTATCTCCTGCTTTCCTTCCATAGTTTTTAAGTTTTTGTTTGATATATATTCCATAATTGAACCCACGAGATGGGGAGAATAAAGGTCGACCCGGGCAGAGATCCCCAATACCCGGGCAAACGTAAATTTGTGCCCAACCGAGGGGTCCGCAGGTGCCCCGGCTGGGAGTGCGCTTACGACTGAACTACCCATCAGCCATGCATCCCCTGGTCACGCACCAGAACACGGGATTCGGGGTAATTTTTTAGAGAGGTTTTCTTCCTCGCAGTCCGGGCGGTTAAGCCAAGACCCTCGCCCCCGATTGGAGTCGCGAGACTCCAACTCGGGACTACGATATGCCGACGGCGGCAGGGAGACTGCGTCTCCTGATGCCTGCTCGGTGGCAGTGTAAGTGCACACCGAGCCCGTCCTACCTTTCCAACCGCTGAACGGAGGAACTCCGACCCTAGAGAGGGTCCCACCATCGTGATTTTTTACCGAAGTTTTCCTCCTCAATGCTCCGAAGAGCGAAGAGCCAACAGAGGATCCGACAGACACGCCCGCTCTGTTGGACCAAGTCTCGGCCAATTTGCCGAAGACAATGGTTTCCTCTTCGTGCTAGAATATTAGCCGTTGGCGGTGCTGCCAACGTTACCAGGGTGCACCACGTGGAGGTTTTCTAGCCCAGCACCCCTAAATTACTTTACCGGAAGCATGTCCAACATAATAACAAACACGTATAAATATGATGGATGAAATTGCGATAACAACAGTCAAATATGACGATGTGAAATGTGATGAATTCATTTTTACGTAAGTAGGTAACTGAGAAAGTAATATATTATTTATAGTAACATCAGAAAATCACGAAATACTTACATATAGAAAAAGTCTTATCACAAACTAGCAACCCACCCCGGTTTCACACGGCAATCTTTGAAATGTTCGCATTTTATCTATAATATACTTGTACTAGCTGACCCGGCAAACGTTGTTTTGCCATATAAATTAGTTCTAGGTAATTTGAACGAGATGAAAAATGATTAAATTACTAAAATGACCATTAAAAATTAGGAGTTGGTGATAAAACGATAAAAATTTAGGGTTGTATGTATTTTTTAATGCCACATTATAGAAAAATAAAAACAAAAAAAATTGTCCAAAAATTAAAAAAAAAATGTTAAGGGTGAACAACCCTTATCACTTAGAGGTATGAAAAATAGATAGTAGCCGATTCTCAGACCTACTGAATATGCATATAAAATTTGGTAAAAATCGGTAAAGTCGTTTCGGAGGAGTAAGGTAACTAATATTGTGACATGAGAATTTTATATAAAACATTAAGCATATACTCGTAAACCTTTCTCTTGAACTAATCTTTCTATTTATGAAAACCACATTAAAATCCTTTGTGCAGTTGGAAAGACCTAAGCGTGCATGAACAAAAAACGACACTTCACTTCTAGCAAATCTTTAGATGTATTGAAGTATAGTGATCTACTTCTGCGATGCCATATTGATGAAAGGTTCTGATGCCAATAGATCAAAAAAGATTTTATGTTAGGTAGGTAGGAGTTTATGTTAGGTGTCCGAGATGTACCTCAATTGTGAGGTACGGCAGGGAGCACTCCAGATGCCGCTAATGCGTTCCTAGAGCTTTTCCCGACTGCCGAGGTAGGCCGCCGCGGGGTTTATTAGTGGGTAGGCCGGTTTTCCGGAAGTCCCACACACGCCCTTCGTCCCTCCGGAGAGTATGGTGCGAAAAGCATTCCCCGCGTTAAAAAAAAAAGGTGATTTATATCTTCTATCAAACAATGAAGTAACTATCACCATAAACTTATTAAAATTCGTATAGTTTGACTACGCTTTTGTTTAATAAGTCCAGGTCAAACAAAACGTACCAATACTAAATACACTAACTAATACCAAGGCATTAATCTATTACGATTTAAGGCTAAATAAAATAAATTCACCTAAAGATGGAAAGGACTGAAAGGGAGATAGGTCACCTATTGTTAAGTGACTAGAACTTGAGTTTCATAAGTGCGCTGCCGGTTTTTGAATATCACCTCCATACAGTGGCGTAGCTAGGTAACCTGGGGCCCTGGGGCAAATCGAAAAATAGGGCCCCATTGCTATCAAAACTGGTAAGGTTTTATGAAGTAAAATCATTAAATATACAAATACTATAAAATTGCTAAGCTACTTTATCATCAGCTCCTTTTCGTGCATTGCAGGGCAGGTAATAAAAATATTAAACTCTAACAACATAAATTACAATTATTTTAATAATTGGAGTAGGTATTTATTTATTTTATTTATTTATTTATTCATTTACTTTCAGGCTACAAGGCCCATAGATATAATAAGTACAAAATCATAGACAAAATTAAACTTATACCATATAAAAATAAAAACTATACATAACAATGATTAATAAAAACAATATAAACTAATATATATAAATCTATATACTAAACAATTATTTAACTTTTAAACTACACCATTCACGTTTCACTTTAGAGTGTAGTATGTGTCTTCGGTAGTACAAGGGATCTGTGGTCGCTCACGAAATCGCCTAAACACTGCGCCTTTCGGCCAAAAGTCTTCATTTGTAAGGGTTTCCCAGTCTCTTGTCGGTACCAACGCCACGAACGAGTTGAATGTCCGTTCATGGCTCGATGGCAAGGGCTGGACCCTCACAATGTATTGGGCAATAAAACGAAATAGAAAAGATTCAAGGGTTTAGAGACATTATATAATAATAGAAATCGGACTATTAATCGAATAAAAAAGATCGGACTTACCAACTGATAAATAGCTATTATATTCACAATCTTTTCCTAGCTTTAGTTTTCGCAAAAGTATCAATAACTTCCATTAAATCCAGATTTGATGCGGTTTTGTTCTCAATTGCTATTAGCGATAAATGTCGGAGTCGAGTTTGGCCCATACTATTTCTTAAATAATTTTTTATTATCTTTAATTTGCTGAATGACCTTTCAGCTGCTGCAGAAGTGACAGGAATTGTAAAGAATAACAACATTGCTGTAAATACTTCCGTTAGATCACATTCTAGCACTCCATATTTACTCATTATTTCTTTACATAATTGGTGAACAGTCCATGCTTGAGTTAATTGAGGTATAAGTAGGTGGTAAATATTAACAAATTGAAGTGAAAAGCTAGGGCCTATTATATCTGAATATTTTCTTTGGAATTCGTCACACTTTTGTAATAAAGTTGCTTCATCAACTTGTAATAAAAATGTAGGTGTTAGAAAATCGAATGTTTGACAGACTGCACTCATACCAGTAAATCGAGTATTTAATTGAGCTATTAATGTATCAAGTACATTATTGAAAATCTCAATTTTAAATATTTCTTCTCGGTTTGAAAATCGGTGATCAGCAGTTAATTCATCAAATTGTTTTTTAACTTTCCTTTGCCTTTTTTCTTGAAAATGGGTATCTATACCATATTTCTTTGCAGTTTCACAGGCTTTGCACTTGAATGATTCGAAATCATTTCTATAAACTTGCAACTTTGCTTTGGTCTCTGCTAAAGCTTTACTTGCCTCGCCCAAATTGATGTCGCATTTTTGTAAAATTTTGGATGCATAATTGATGTCATTCAATACATTGTGCATGAATTCACAAAGCAACACGAACTCAAAATTTAGCATTTTTGTTTTGAGACTCTCTGCTTCATTACGCTCATCTTTATTAGGACTCTTTAGAACTATTTCTGATAATGCTTTGATAATATCAAAAAAACGAAGTTTTATTGCAGATATTGTATTGACTCTACTGGACCATCTAGTGGGATTTAGTTTTTTTAGGGTGATGTCCGATTCGCCTGTGAATTTTGACAGTAGATCCCAACGCTTGATGCTGTTTCCGAAAAAGTTAAACAAATCTTGCAACGTTGCGAAAAAATTCTGTATTTCCACACAACTGCTAATGGCATCATTTATCACCAAATTTAAATTATGAGTGGCACAATGTACGTACTCTGCGTTAGGCTGGATATCCTTTATATGTTTTTGTACACCATTATACACACCACTCATTACATTGGCTCCATCATAACCTTGCCCCACACATTTTTTTAAATCAATATTTTTCTCTTTAAATAATGTAGTTACTTGATTAACTAAATCCGCTGCGCCATGTTTGGTGGCTGCATAAAAGCCTAGAAACACTTCTTTTACTTCTATATCGATTGGCTGTCTATTTTCCGATCTAGTTATTACTGCATACCTCACAACAATGCTTAGCTGATCTACCTTCGATATGTCCTGTGTCGTATCCATTATGATGGCGAAAAATGGTGACGCCCTAATGTGTTCTAGTAGATGGGTTTCGAGATTGGTCCCCATGCTCTCAATCATTTCATTCTGAATCGTTGCACTCAGATATCTTGTAGATCCTAAAAACATTTAAAAAACACAATTTAAAAAATCCCTTACATTAAACAGTTAATAATTATGAATAATATTAAAACAAAATAAAATTATACCTTTGGGCATATCCAAAACTTGCCGCAAAATGTGATCATATCGGGCGACAAGCTGTACAAAGGACAAAAAAATTCCATGGTATCCTTCCTGACTTAAGTCTTCTCGATGTCCTCTCAAAGCCAAAGAACTCTTTGCTAGGGTAAGTATGATATCAAATAACCTTTGAAGAACCATTTTCCAAAAGGATGTTTCTTTGCGAATTTCATTTTCAAGTTCCTTGTCGATAGTAGTATCATTTTTTTTCCAAAATTCATACACAGCACATGCTTCCGTATGGCCACTCGAACAACTGTGTTGTTTAATTCTTTCGGATAAATGTTTCCAATCACGAATTCCCGTACACCAGACATTATTCCTCTGTGAAGCAAATAACCAGCAGGGTTGACAATAGGCAGCGTCTAGAATTTTGGAATAGCACAACCAAAAACGATTAACTGGTCCATATTTTGAACTTAAAACGTAGTATGATTTTGAAAAACACCTATTATTCTGGTTGATATCAGGTGGAAAAGGTCCTGAAGGCTGTAAAGGTCCCATATCAAGAATTTGACGTCTTTCATTATCATTTAATATTTTGTTCGTGAAGTTTCCCAAGTCATAAGACGATTTATCGTACACATTTTCGATAAATTTAGAGGTCTGTGGTCCCTCCTGTGGTGCCACACAAACATCATTCACGTTCACATGATCGGCGGCGGAGGTATCTTCAACTGCAATAATTGTTGCATTTTCTTCAGTAGGATTATCAACCAACACTGAAGTTACCACATTAATTGAGTCACTATACTCACTATCAATAGAAATATTTTGTCCAGAAGTACTTCCAGAAGCCTGACTAAAAAACTTGTCAATTTTGGGCAATTTTTGTTTACCTTCTTCTCTTTCTTGGCGTTGTTTGCGTTTAAATGCACCACTGGGTTTCTTCTTTTTGTCCATAATTTTAGTTTTCTAATTTATTTACGCAATATTTATATAAGATTGTGCTCAAGTAGGTACTCACTGCGCACTGACAACGTTTAAAGTAAAAGGAGGGAGAAACGTAATGATACGATACAAGACGTCGTAGGGGAATCCCCGGCAAACATTTTATCGCCGACAGTGTTACCACGGTGGAGACCAAAAACAAACTCCTCGCGCCTGAATTAATGTACCTTTTGCAGTTGACTTGTATTTTTCACAGTATTTTGCGCTATACAATGAGTAGCCGAAATCTATAGATTTATTTACGTAACGGTCATCAATATGAGTGGTACTAAGATCAAATAAAACTGAAACTTTGTTTAAACCAGTACCAAAAAAATTTACATATATGCTTTAAGTAAGCCTGATACAACATTAACTTTTTAACCATTCTCGAAAAAAATCTCACACTCGCGAATCACAAAAACGCACATCGCTACATAATAAAACGCACATATTGATATCCGTCAAATTGATAACACTGTCAACCCTCAGAAATAATTTAGGGGAATCCCCTTTTTATAACTTTCGAATTTATCTGAAACTGAGTTGCCATGATTAAAGTCGTGTTGCCACCTGTCATAATTATTTTGAAAATGGAAGAAATTTTCAAAAGTTGAGTTCGATTGAGATTTCTGGTAAGGATTCGAGGGCCCCCTGAGCTTGAGGGCCCCGGGGCACTGCCCCGCCTAGCCCCTTAGTAGCTACGCTACTGCCTCCATATTTAAAGAGGCGAGGAAGGAAATGTCTCACTTACTTGGTGAAGTGCAACGAAAGAATTACCTATTATAGCCAAACTGCCCGAGAAAGCCATGGTTCGGCATTCATAGCTGTGTCAACCACGACTTTTGACTCTCTTTGCTGTCATGGCTCTTCTCGGCTTAGGCGGGCTTTGGCCGGATTTTTGTAAAATTTTAAACAACAATTAAAACTAACAACAACAACAACGACACAAAAACACTCCTAAATACTAATTTCTCTTAACACGTTCTTAGGTTTTACTCAAAAATTATTATTATTATTCTCTTTATTACATTTAAATATACACATTGATTACATTTTAAAATATATACAAAAGGAATACAATAATACATATTTAAAAATATAAAAAATAGTAGACCACCGACATCGGGTACAGGGGCCAAGACACCGGTGGTTAGGGCTCCAAAGACAGGAACCTCCTCACTATACGGGCCGTGTCAAGGAGGACTGCCTTCTGCATCAGACCCTTGATCCAACCTTCTAACGTGAGCCTCTTAAGGTGTTGGTCGAGGCTCTTGGCTATCAATCCGTGAACAGATATAATTATCGGAACAATGATCACCGAATCCACACTCCACATATCGGCAATCTCTTATTATTATTATTATTATGTATAGTTTACCGAAATATATGCACACTATGTATCGACTATTTATTTATATTTACATTAAAACTATTTAGTTACAAAGTCGAGTGCATCTAAGCATCTTAAAAAACAATTTATTTTATGCATCTTTCAATCATACATGAAATTGAATAAAGTATAGACTAATTACATAAATATAATAAATAAAAAATATATTTACACCTTTTTAACACGCTTTTTATAGAGCTATGACTCAATATTGTAAAACAAAATGATATTTATCGGCGGTAGTAACAGGTGCATCTTATATCAGTTGCACAGATAACTCAACTTTTCTTTATTAACTTATAAACAATTGTTTACACTTCAAAGCCGTCATAAAATTCATGTTCTTGATATGGTAGTCTATTCTGAAGAGTAGAAACTCCTTCGAGTCATCACCCCACACGCATTTTTGGCCAGGTGATGCCTCGGAAGCAACTACAACCACATGGTGTGCCACACTGCGCCTGAAACAGGAGGATTCTGGAAACAACTGATAGTCAAATCTAGGACAAAAATTAGATACTATATTCTACTGAGGTCAACTTTTTCCATTAAATTACCTGAATTTACAAGTTACTAAATTTTCTTAACCTCAGAAGAGTCATTAACAACATCTACTAGATTACTGTATCTACAGTCGAGTAATAATGAAACTCACACTGAAGATTGTCCTACAAAGCAGGGATGTTATACCGACTCCAGGGGTGTCTAAGTACATAAAACTTGAAATTAAAATTTAATTTTTTAATACATTTTTGATACGTCAAACATTAACTTTGGTGAAAAGAAACACCTGCTTATAATATCACTCATAACCTGTCTTATCATTATTTAGATAAACATTCCACAACGCTCTCGACACAAATCTGCAAATTGTTTAAGACATTCCTCTGTTTATTACGACAGCCGCAATCAGTGACATCATCCTTACTGTATCTTAAGATACCTCACACACGGTACCATGGTAACCAGATAGTCGATAAACTTATGTATAATTTAGTACGTAAATATAGGGTGGGCCAAGAATTCGTTAACATTTGAATCAAACATTCCGCGCAAACATGCTACGGGAGTTCTAGAGACCGATGCTACTAGAATTTGCTGGTTACAATCTGTAACACATGGTTTCAACGAAATGGAGACACTTGTCACACGTCCAGCGAGTCTCTGCCGGTGGCCAAAGACATGTTACCAGTAAAGCTGATTTCCAGACGAGGCGACATTCCATGACCACCCAGAAGTCCAGACCTATCCCCAGCAGACCTCTATTTACGAGATTATTTGAAAAATTGTATCTACGTCAATAAACCAAATACACTACGTCAACTAAAAGAAAAACTTCAGCGAAGAGATGTCGGCAGTCTCTTTCCCGACGAGTATTTGAAAATTTCGATGCTCGTTTAAAAGAATACAAACGTCGAAACGGTGGTCATTTAGACGATATGATTTTTAAAAAATAAATTTCAACTAATTAGCTATCTTGTAAACAAACATTTTTATAATATATCAAAATATTAAAATAATACCTATAACTGATAAATGAAAGCCAAATACATAACAAGTATACACTCATGCTCATCACATATAGGGTTTGGATTTACCTTTTCAAGAAAAGATCATAGTTTTGAGTCGGCCTGTCCATACAGAGCATACAAGCCCCAGTCATCGTGAACTCAAACCGATATTAGTTTAAATCAACGACCCGAAGTGTGATATTACCAACAGCAGGAAATTTGTGTAGGCTGTAGAAACACTGAAAACCACCAAAGAGTTACTAAAAATAAAGTTACATTACATTAGTTACAAACTTACTATACAACTCAAATTGAGATAAAAAAAAAAATATCGAACATTTACAAACATCACAGCAATGATAGGAACATAAGTGCGGAAGTGCTTCAATCACAAGCAAATTTATCACCTGTATAACTTTCAACTGTTTAGTTAGTTATCTGTGTAGCCTTTTCACATGCTTTTTGTTTTACTTTATGTCTTAATACTTAGTCCTTGAATTTTATTGTAGAATCACATTAAAAAGACTTGCTACTACTACAAAGATAAACTCGTAAACTCACCACAAGACTACTTTTTGTAGTGTATCTTTATTTCTAGTGTTGCCATCATGAATATCGTAAAATTTTATACATTAATTAACATTTCTTTACGTACACTAAACTTTCATACATGTATTAAGATGCATCTGTCATGATATCAATTTCCTTAAACCTATCCCGCAATAACTACCTATAAGTAAGATTATAAATTGTATTATAGGTCTCTTGCAACAAAGATACTTTAAATATCAGCGGTATTCCCCCACAACAAAATGCAAAGGACGTTACACTATGAAAATAGCTAAAATTGTTAAAATATTAGTTTCTATATTGTGCCTAATATACTAAGTAACACACTAGTAATAGTTATATAGTCTGTGGTGTAAATTCGCACCTTTTTCAATGTTTGTCTATTCCTTTTTATACTCTGTGGGCATCATTAAAAGACTGTTGTTGTACTATAAAACTTTCCATTAATTTCAAATAAATTCTACATAATCCAATAACTCTAACAGGTTATGGGCCCAGTATAGCCCTGATAATCGAAGTGAAAGTCAGTGAACATAAAATTACAGTGAAAATTGTGAAAATATCGCACGCCGGTAAAACATAACCTCAAAGTGACTGTTGGTTTTACGGATCGAAAACACTGAACATTACAAATATTGTGTCAAAAATGTCGTCAAGCAATCCTCTCGTAATGATCGAAAAGCTTACTGGTCGGGAAAACTATTCCACATGGAGATTTGCAGTCAAAACATATCTCCAACACGAAGACTTGTGGGACTGTGTTGAACCCGCGCCCGGTGACTCTGTCGACTCAAAACGCGACATAAAAGCAAAATCTAAGATCATCTTACTGGTGGACTCTGTAAACTACGTTCACATTCAAGATGCAAAGTCTGCAAAAGAAGTGTGGGACTGCTTGGCAAGTGCATTCGACGACTCGGGGCTAACACGCCGTGTGGGATTACTTAGAGATCTGTGTACAACAAATCTTACTGGATGTCTAAATGTCGAAGAATACGTGAGCAAAATTATGACCACGGCTCACAAGCTCCGGAACATCGGCTTTAAAGTAGATGACGAGTGGCTCGGGACACTGCTACTATCCGGTCTACCCGAAACATACAAGCCGATGATTATGGGTATAGAAAGCTCTGGTATGAAAATAACTGCTGACTCAGTTAAGTCAAAAATTCTACAAGATGTCAAAATATGTGAAAATGACTCATCTGCATTTGCCGCCAACCATAACTACAAGAATAAGGGTAACAAGAAACAACCTAGAAGAGGCCCGCGCTGCTACAACTGTAATAGATATGGCCATTTTTCTGCGGAGTGTAAGTCGAAATCTTCTAAAAAGAATCAAGAGAGTTCAAGTTATGCCGCTGCTTTCATAGCTTCAACACATAGCCTGGAACAAGATCCTTGGTATATAGACTCTGGCGCTTCTGTACATATGACCAAACATAGAAATCTATTACAACAGGAAAAGGAGCCACTTATAAAAACTATAAAGGTAGCAAATGACAAGTTATTATCAGTTCACAGTACTGGTCAGTTGACATTAGATGTGTGTAATGATAAAAATCAGTACAACAAAATTCTGTTCCAAAATGTTTTGTATGTACCTGAACTGGCAACAAATCTACTATCAGTCAGTCAGATTATAAAGAATGGAGGTCAGGTAAAATTCAACAGTAAAGGCTGTTTAATATTTAATAAAAACAATGTTGTTGTTGCAAGGGCAAGCTTAATCAATAATATGTACAGGCTAGATATGAAAAGTGAACATGCATACATATCTGAAGTTGACAAGCAAGACATGTACCTCTGGCATCAACGCATGGGCCATCTGAATTTTGAAAGTCTGGAAAAATTAATAGATAACACTGAAGGTGTACAGTTGTCTAAGAAAAATAAGAATATTACATGTGTCACTTGCCTGCAAGGAAAACAAACTCGCTTACCTCTAAAACAAAGTGAAACCAGCACTACTAAAGTACTTCAGTTGGTACACTCCGACATCTGCGGTCCGATGGAGACTAGCTCGCTGAGTGGTGCAAGATACTTTATGACCCTAATTGATGACTACTCAAAGAAAGTTTTTGTTTATTTTCTACACAAGAAATCTGATGCATTTGAGAAATTTAAAGAATTCAAGAGCCAAGTGGAGAAACAACTAGAATGTAGTATAAAGTGTCTTCGCTCTGACAACGGTCTTGAATATATGAATGCAAATTTCTGTGAGTTCTTAAAAGCTGCCGGAATTGTTCATCAAACCACCACTCCATATACTCCAGAGCAAAATGGAGTTGCAGAACGCATGAACAGGACATTGGTTGAAAAAGCTAAGTGCTTGTTAATTGACGCCAAATTATCTAAAGGATACTGGGCTGAATCTATACACACTGCTGCTTATCTCATCAATAGATCTCCAATTAAGTCACTGAACTTCAAGACACCAGAAGAAATGTGGTCCGGAAGCAAACCAAATATCAGTCACTTAAGAATATTTGGGTGTGAAGCAATGATTCATCTTCCAAAAGAAAAAAGAAGAAAGTGGGACCCAAAAGCACAAAAAGCAATATTTATTGGCTATTGTGATAATACTAAAGGATTCAGATTTATTATTCCTGGCACCAAAACAGTAATCAAAAGTAGAGATGCAGTTTTTCTTGAAACAACTGTAGAGAGAAATTATGTTTCAGAGGTTTTGATACAGGACAGCACAATGTGTCACTCATCATCCGAATCAACTGATGATGACACATTTGAGAGCTCTAATGACACATTACAATCTGCCACTGCTGACTCTGATCAAGATCAAGGTACTGACAGTGACTACTCACCAAACCAAAAGGTTGAAATACCGTCTCACTCCAATATAACACTGAGACCAAGAAATAAAGAATTATTTTCAAAACAAAAAGATGATGAAGGAAAAGGTTACCTGTGCTGTAGTGAAGATATTCCTGTACCGCTGAACTATAGTGAGGCGATCTCATCACCTGATTCCGAAAAATGGAAATGTTCAATAGAAAAGGAACTAGAATCACATAAGCAAAATGGAACTTGGGTATTGGTAGAAAAGCCTAAAGATGCGAAGCCAATTGGATGCAAATGGGTTTTTCGAGTCAAAGATGAACCAACAGGCCCTCGTTATAAAGCTCGTCTGTGTGCAAAAGGGTATGCACAAAAAGAGGGCATTGATTATGATGATACTTTTTCGCCAACAGTCAGGTATGACTCCATTAGAGTTTTATTGTCCATTGCAGCTCAAGGAAAGTTAGAAATAAGTCAATTTGATGTTACTACTGCTTTTCTGTATGGGGAGCTAAAGGAAAACATCCTGACGACAGCACCTGAGGGACTAGACTGCAATCCTAATATGAAGCCTGAGAATGTACTGAAGAAAGATTATCCTTACCGAGAAGCTGTAGGATCACTTGTACATGCAGCAACGGTGAGCAGACCTGATATAATGCTTGCTGTAAACCAGGTGAGTCGATACTTACATTCCCATGATGAACCCCACTGGAACGCTGTAAAGAAAATACTAAAATACCTGAAAGAGACAAAAAGTTATGGATTATGCTATACATCTAACTGTGACAGCACGGATTTAACTGGATACAGCGATTCAGATTTTGCTAATGACTTGGAAAACAGACGCTCAACGACTGGCTATGTTTTTTTAAAAAGTGGAGCAGCTGTCACTTGGTCATCACAACGCCAGCCTACTGTGGCCTTATCCACGACAGAAGCCGAATTCATGGCTGCTTGTGCTGCAACTAAAGAGGCTATGTGGCTTAGACAGTTACTCAGTGATTTAGGTGTATTCAGACAAAAATCCGTGTGCATAAACATTGACAATCAGAGTGCAATAAACGTGATTAAAAACAGTGAATTTCATAAGCGATGTAAACACATAGATATTAAGTATAACTTTATAAAAGAAAAATATTATAATAATATAATCAGTCTGAACTATGTACACACTAATAATCAGTATGCTGATATGTTTACTAAAGCCTTGTCTAAAGACAAATTTATATTCATGAGAAATAGTATTGGAATGTCAAAACTAAATTAATTTGTATGTGTGTTGTAGAGTATTAGATAGATTACATTATTTAGAAGTCTAGTAAACTTCTGTTGAACTTTTGTTACTGTATAAAACCGATGAAAGGCTTGAATTTGGTAGGAGTGTTAAAATATTAGTTTCTATATTGTGCCTAATATACTAAGTAACACACTAGTAATAGTTATATAGTCTGTGGTGTAAATTCGCACCTTTTTCAATGTTTGTCTATTCCTTTTTATACTCTGTGGGCATCATTAAAAGACTGTTGTTGTACTATAAAACTTTTCATTAATTTCAAATAAATTCTACATAATCCAATAACTCTAACAAAAATAAACAAATCTAGCTGTTACTACATCGGTTAATTGACGAATGTTATAAACCGCGTATGCTGAGCTGAGTCTATTCAACAATCCAGCAATGAGTGGGCGCCATTGCAATTTAAAGTCTAGAGGTATACCCGGAAACTTGGTGGCATCCTCAAGATCTAACTCCTTTCCATTTATCACACTGATTTAAACTTTATCTATTCACGAACTAAGGAATCATAAATTACACAATGAAGCTTGTAATATTAATAGGTATAATGATGATCCCAAACCATTGGATCTTAACATCTGTTTCATTTCCTTCATTTGGACTACAACATACACAGAACACTTCCTCTCTTCTATGATAATATACATAAGTTACAATTTCCAACACGATATCATTATGTGACCGTCACAAAAATACAAATTTCAACGTTTCTAGGTAATTACAAATCAGAATATTAAGTGTAGTAAAACGTGACATTCACTTTCCTAAAGTTTAAACACAAGTACGATTACATTACATCGTCACAATTGTATGTATTTTGCAAACTACTGGCCACGGCGCAGACGCACAATGAAAGCAGACAAGTACAATACCCAAACATAACAATTCACTACAGTCTAATTCAAATATTATTGAATGACAGTTCCGCACAATATAACTTAACGGCTGGAATGTTATATTACGGAAATCAAATGATAAACCTTTTGTTTGTTTACGAATTGAAGTGCGGAAATACGTATACATTTAAATATATTAATTGATACTCGAAATTTGGGCGCTCTTCCATGATTTCCAAAGTTAAGAGGGACAAGGTTGTCGGAAGCCCAACACGCAGGTTATGCTTCTGGTTACACATATTCGAAGTAACAAAAGAGTTGCTTAACACCGATTCTCTGAGTTTTGCCACACGAACTAAGAACTGATCCTGTAAGGGCTCCTTCATCAACAGCCTTTTACAGCCCCCTGCTGGACATAGGCCTCTCCTTAGCAAGGAAGTTTTGGCCTATTATACCACGCTGGCCAGACGGGTTGGAAAAGGGTTTGTTTCAAATTTTCCTTCTTTTTGTAATGATGTTTTCCTGAATAGTTTATTCCCTTAGTCGCCTTTTACGACGGGATGTATAGGGGTGATAACACTATGTATTCTTAATCCGTCACCACACGGACTCCTTATTTATTGACTAATAGTCTCCTAAAGATACAGTCTAATCTAACCAATTCCACTCTCAATTCGTATCTGCACTACAGTTTCTACTAATCTAAGGGATTAACTTCCCCACAAAACTGATAATCATCATCATTAAGAGCATTTAGTAATTTACTGGCAGGTACAAAGAAGATTTTGGTTTCTAAATCACGTTGGGCAGACGGATTAACACAGCATAGGTTTGTTATCAATTACGACACGCACGGGATGAATAGAGGTGGTGAACCTGGTAACACTGCGTCACCACACAAACAGAAGTTAACAATTGTTATATCAGGCCTTGTTTGTTCAACAACGTATGCATACAGCTTACGATAACAGTCTTATCTTGTTAAGGTTAAGTTTTCTTTCGCAGGTGATTGAAACACTGTTTGAAAACATTTCCCGAGCCGAGACACGGCTATAATGTACATGTACTTGCGTATTTGTAGAACCAAATACTCGATTTGCAAACTAGTGTTGTTCATTCTCATTGAATGCAAATATGGTTCATAATTTAAGACATCTTATCGTATAGTCCCAAACTAAGTAGAACCTCTACAATAGTAACCAGATTTGATAAATATATTGAAATACATGCATATTATACAGAAATTACACCCAGATACAGCACATTTCAGTTAATACAATTGTGCCAGCCCCTAGTTACTGTATTCTTCACAATAAATTAGATAAGCATTCAGAACCATTAGGTCTACAGGACCATTATAAATATCTGTTAGATAGATTGATAAATAAAAATTTATTTGTACACAGCAAATGTGACGTACGACTATATAGGACTTTCTTATTACTTAGGTTCCATTTTAGGTTGGTGCTAAAAATATTAAAAAAAGTATGACGTACTACGCAAAAAAAGATAAAAATCCTTCTAAAAATTTATCCTTTGCGTTATCTTGTGTTTGCAGAGAAAACGACACTAATAATAGAAAGGTATTTAATACATTGAAATTTAATATATTAAAGGAAATTTTTATTACAATGCTTTATTTAGTTAAATAAATTATTTAAAGATCATAAAGGAATTATTTGTACATAATAAAAAACTAAAATATTGACTAGTCAATTTCATTGTGTCAGTTTTTCGTAACGGTGTGCGGGTAGGTCATAAAAATTTACTCTCATCATTTTTCCCTAACGCGCCAAAAGAAGTATAACTTTAAGTAGTGAAATACTTATATCACTAGACGGCAATAGTATGAGTCATAATACTGCATTGTCTGCGTTCTTCAGCAGCTGCGTCTGCGTGCACAGCTCTTGAATTCTACTCATGCTTTCCATCGACCGAGAAGAGTCACCTTGGCAGAGTTTAAAATAAAAAAGTTTTTTGAAGCACATTTAGTATGATGACTATAATTTTAGTGGTACTTAAAAGGGTGCAAGTTTATTGCCGTCGATCGGGCTATTTAGGAACTAATCAGAAAGAAAGAATTCGATGTAAACAAATATTATTTAAGATGATTATTGGAGGAGTGTGAGCAATACCTCTAGCAGGTCAGGCAGGCTATTAAGGAGAAATCTGGGCACTTTGAGGGTTGCTACACAAGCGATTTGACAATAATCGGTACAGCCGAGTGGCAATTTCGAATAAATTCAGATGATGATGATAACATTAACCTTTAACTATTCGGCTACTGCGAATCAGCTTTTAGCGATAAATTTCGAAAATTGGACACAGAGAGAGAGCCACGTGACGAACGAACGAAAAGTGACTCTAAAACCTGAACGAACTACCTAATTGGCAATTAATGCCCGCCAGACTTACTATTGGGTCGGTCCGTGTGTAGCAACCCTAATGAAATACAAAAGTAAATAAGAGAATACAGTGTATACAGTTTCTTTTTACGACTTTATCATTATTACTTTATAACAGTAGTTGTTAATTAATTATGATAATAATATTTTCTACATACTGATGTGGGAGTACATCACAATGTAATTGCATTGGATACTGATTTTACCCCGCTCGCTCTGGTTAAAGAGAATTGGTGCAAACCTGTAGTACTTAGTACTAATGATTGCAGGGAAGTATGGAAGTGCAAAGAACTTCATGGTCGATTTTATCGGGCCCTACATGGGTCTCATATAGACTTTAAAACGTCTTGGCTACGGTATGGTGATCTCTTCAGAGAACACGAAGGTTTTATTTGTGCGATTATGGACGAAGTTATCATGACAAATAGCTATCGGAAACATAGCGCAATTGACATCTGTCGGGCATGCCGTCGTCCTGGAAAATCTATTAGGTATGTTATTTCTGGTTGTTCTCATCTTGCTAACGGTGAGTATTTGTACAGGCACAACCACGTAGCCAGGATTGTACACCAATAACTTGCCCTTAAATACCAACTTGTCAATTTAGAGGTGCCATACTACAGTTATGTAACCAACTCAGTGCCCGAGAATGGTTGTGCTACGTTATATTGGGATCGATCTATTATCACAGATAGGACTATTGTTGCCAATAAGCCTGATATTGTGGTGATAGATCGATTAGAGCGCCGCGCAATGATTGTCGATTTCGCCGTTCCTCATGACGAGGATCTCGTGAAAGTTGAAAAAGAAAAGCAATTGAAGTATTTGGATCTATTACATTGTCGATATTTGGAATGTGAATTCGGTGGTCAGAGTTCCGATAGTCGTATCTACTCACGGATTATAGCCGAGAACATCGAGCAACACCTTAAGAGGCTCACGTTAGAAGGTTGGATCTAGTGTTTGATGCAGAAGGCAGTCCTTCTTGACACGGCACGTATAGTGAGAAGGTTCCTGTCTTTGGAACCCTAACCACCGGTGTCTTGGTCCTTGTCGGTGGTCTACTACTTTTTAATTTTTTTAAATATGAGTATTCGTTGCCTTTTTTATGTATTTAAAAATGTAATTAATAATTTTATAATTATAATAGAGAGAATAATAATAAACTCACTTGAGACACTTTGGCAGGTTCTTAATCTAAAAAAAAATTTAGTTTATAAATAAAGGCTTACAACATTATCACAATTTATCACAATTTCAAGAATAATATAATGAAAAAATTATCTGTTTCACAGTAAATATTATAAAGTAATACTTTCACAAACATACAAAGTAGGTTGATAACTATCAGATTCAATGAAACCTTATCACGTCGTACCATAATTATTGCACTATATTTTTATCTGTTTTTAATCCCTTAAAACAAAAACACACAACACGATACAAAAATCAGGACAATTAGTCTAATCCTTTTTATAATACTTTTGTATTTATGACACAGAATAGTATTTTATTCTTTTCAGTATCTGTGGCGTACGTAAAATATAAATTAAGACATGAATAATATTCCTAGTTTCTTTTTAAACAAACATAACGTTTGGAACCGCATAATATTGAGAATATTTAATGTTTATGTGGAAGCAGTGTAAATAGTAAAAGTTTAATATGATATTTTTACACAGTAGGTCGAACACATGAGGTCGCTTCCCTCGTTAGAAAATTTCAAGTTTCACAAGAGATTTTCATGCAGTTTTCATCTGTAAAGAGAATGACGTATTATTGAGAAAAACGTTTAAGTAGATGTATAATAGACATTGCACTCGTGTGAACCCTGTACTATAAACTTCACACTAATGTACAAACAGCTACATGGGCCTAGTTGATCTATTATGGTACCATGGTATGTACCTACAACAACAGTTAAAGCTATGGTGAAATACTCATAAGGCGGTCAAAATTCGTCTGATAGGAGATTCTTAGCATTTTAAATTATGAGTTAGATATCTTTTTCATCTCAAACACTATCCTATATCATCATCGTACCACGCGGTTGTGGTCAATTCCCATCTAGATGTACTCTTGAGTCTGTATTTTAATTGAAAATATTCATATATATTATATATACATATATATATTTCATACAGACTTGAACAGTTGACGGTGTTGACAAGATGACAGTGTTCGAATGGCTTTAGAGCGATGTGTACGATATTTGGTCTTAGTTTAAATGACATATTTGAAACAAAAAAACGGATGACGAAATCATAGATGATCAGATGACAAAATATTATCTGCGCAATGTCGATCGCTGCAATGTATGTATGTACACATTCAAATGAATTTTGACTTGTTTCTTTACGCCAACCGGTTTCATATTTGTTGCCTGACGGACATTAAATTTGATTAAGGAAAATAGAGAGGCCAAAGAGTTAAAATACATGTGAACATGATGCCCTAACGCATATTGCTCATCATTTACAGAGTGTAATTAATACATTTTTTTTATTTAAGCCGTCTTCTGTATAAGTGAACACTATGCTTGTATATGAATGATTTTTTTTTTGTAACATTCTAAGTCTGAACTAATAACGTATGAATTGGATCTCTGCCTTTCTAGTATTGCTACCTCCATGTGTCTGCTCTTTATTCCGTATCTAGCTATTGACCTATACGTAAGAATCAGGCCATGGTATAATAGGTCAAAACCTCCTTGCTAAGATAAGGCCTATGTCCAACAGGTAACTGTTAAAAGTTATCTATGTTCACCACGATTTTGTTCGTGTCATTATTCCATTCTTTCCTTTTAACTTTGAAACTGACGAACTTCTCTACAACCTTTCAATTCTTGTTTCACCCTTCAGGAGTATAATCTTCAAAAAATCTTTCTTAGTGGGTATTGATAAATTGCTGCTAACTCTTCAAGTAGCGAGGCTTCAATCAGTCGTTCAGAGAGATGAAGAATTTAAAAAAACAAGAGTACCTAACAGTAGCTTAATTTCTATTTCTCATCAGTGGTGCTTTTCTTTCAGATGTGTGGTACCGGAGTGCGAGCGAGGAGATGTACACTTTAACAATGAGCTCGCAATAGCTCTGCTACCGAATAGCTCTCAGTGCCAACGATACGTGCCGCTCCAAGATGATGCCCAGTGCGAAAGAGAACACTTTCATTCAGTCGAGACCGTCACCTGCCATAAGTTTGTCTATGAAAACTATAACACTGTCTTCGCTGAGGTAAGAAAGATCAAGCATGCCTGACAAACCTTTATACATGTAATCTCTATTTGAAGCTTGGACCTCAGCCTCATACTGTAAAAACCTGAAGAATAATTATGACTAGCTATCTTCGTAATGAAAGTTATTTAAGATTCTTTCTTTTGCTACATAAACTACTTAAATCAACAAGCGGGTAGAATAAATACGAGCAGAAGTACATTTTGACATCCAGATATTAAGCTCCCTAAGAACCATCAAACAAAAAATAGCCTCTTTAGATGGATTTACTTGGACGTTTCTTTAATTTGTTATTCTAATATTCTACTTTGTTGTCTTACGGAAATATATTTAGCACATAAATATATCATCTCCTGGTATTTGTGTTCCTATCCCCCTTAACGGCTCGGCCGATTTCTATGTTTTTTTTTAAATATTTGCAGGCACATATAAGAATAGGACATGAAGTGTTATCCACCCTTGTACCGTCACCTATAAACGTATATTTATTTGATAGTTTAAATGGTAAAACGTTTGCCAGATTATTCAGTTATGGTACAAGATATAGCTGCCTGAATGGATTTTTTATGGCAACTAACCAAAAAACTATTCATTATTTGACAATCTATTTTTAGATGTGGTGCGCTAAACTGACGAAAAAGTTCATGGCCGTATTGTAAAGACCCCACGTTGGACATGAAAGTAATCGGCAATCTATACATTTAAAATTACTTGTCCTGAATGACAAATACATGAACGCATAGCCTAAGTCGCTGAAGCTACAAATTATCACTATTATCAATTATCAACAGCCTTTTATAGTCCACTACGGGACGTAGGCCTCTCCTTAGTAAGGAAGTTTCAGCTTACTATATCACGCTGTCCAGACAAGTTGACAAAGGATTTGTTTCAAGTTGACATAAGATTTGTTTCAAGTTGACATAGGATTTGTTTCAAGTTGACATAGGATTTGTTTCAAGTTTTCCTTCTCTTTGCAGTGATGTTGTCCTGTGTAGTTTGCTGCCTTAGTCACCTCTTACGACACACATGGGATGCGTTGATGTGGGGACACTCCGTATTTGTAATTCATTACCACACGGTCAAATATATATATATATATTTTAACAACGGAAGATTTTATTATAAGCTCTTGCTGTGTTGTTTAAAGAAATAAAATATATATTTTTTACATTATAGTTGCGACTTTTATTAGAAGGAGAGAGAAGAATGATTATGATTGATAGAAAATGTATATACCGTTCGTGTTCCAGTTCAATCTTGGATGTCGCGACTGGTTGCGGACTATGGTAGGAACAGTGCGCAATGCAGCCCTCCCACTGTCGCTGATTCTCACCGGGTACACTTCAGACACGTAAGTACCTTGTAAGATTTTTTACATTTAGATACATAATTGTTTCTTCAAACCATCGTATTCACAGACGAGTATCAGCTTAGACAGGTCATGCTTAGATGCTGTAACCGGTAATCGAACGTTATACTTAGTACAAAATTTAACCATAGCACACTCTTGCCATTCGTCCCAACCCTTTAAAATTCAATATTTTGATTTCTATACAGGTTAAACATGCTAGTCTTGTCTTTTTTCTCTGTAATTAAAACACCATTATTTATTGGACTTTGTCTTAGCTTGAAACAAATTCTGGCCATACCCTTGTTACAATCACTGCTGACAATTGTTACTGACTTAAGGAAATATATTCAGGTTAAACATATAGCTTCACTCTTAAAAAAGTATTAACAACTTAAGAAAACACATATTTAGATAAATTATGATAAAATATAAAAATATAATTAAATAAATGCATGTTAAATTACATTTAAATTACAAAATTACAAACAAACTCATTTGTAAACGATCATAAACGAACTGTCACGTGTAAGCAATAAAATAAATTATAAGAAGTATTAAACGTCGTATTTACAATTGTACCACAGATGAGTTTCTTTTGCGTTAAATATGAGTATTGTTGTTTTCATAGGAAATATTTAAATGAGAACTTTTTAAAAAATATTGTCTAAACTTTTTGTTTATTTACTTGTGAAATTTGAGATGCAATACCATTTCATATAATTCATTTTCTTATCATTATCAACAGCATCTACAACCTTTGACAATCCACTGCTGTAAATAGACCTCTCCTTAGCAAGAAGGTTTTGGTCTACGATGTCACGCTGGCCAGACACATAGGCATAGGGTTTATTTCATGTTCTCCTTCATTTTCAGTGATATTGTCTTACGTACTTTGCTTCCTAAGTTAACAACCTATTGTTGAAACACATACTGCAAAAAAGAAAATAAATGAATTTTTATTCAATACACTATTTTAGTGTTCTGAGTGTTGTAAGAGGTGACTAAGGGAACAAACTATTCAAATAAATATCACTACAAAGAGAAGGAAAACTTGAAATGAACCCTATTCCAAACCTGAAAGCTGTTGATGACACTTCTCTAACTAATTATACACATCTTTTTCCCCAAAGGGATAGACAAAGACGTAATACGCTTCACGGTACGATGCACGTAAATAGACATTGTTTATTTTATTTTTAAAGACACCAGACATCACACCGTCCGTGTGGTGACGGATTAAGAATATGTAATGTCACCACCCCGATTCGTCCCATAGGTGTGGTAAGAGGCGGCTAAGGAAAATAAACTATTCAAGAAAATATCACTACAACGAGAAGGAAAACTTGAAACAAACCCTATACCAAAAGGTCTGGCCAGCGTGATATAGTAGCCCAATACCTCTTTGATAAGGAAAGGCCTATATATAGCAGTGGACTGTTAAAGACTGTTGATGGTACATTACACCATTATAATATAAAAATTTAATTATCTCCTGTTCGACATAGGCCTCTCCTTAGCAAAGAGGTATTGGCCTACTGTACCACGCTAGCCAGAACGGTTGCTAAACGGATAGTTTCTAGTTTTCTTCTCTCTGTAGTGCTGTTGTGATGCGTAATTTACTCCATTATTCACACTCCAAAAATAACTCATAAGGTTAAACACATGAACATGAAAGCCAATTATTTTAAAAATATACGTGAATCTTCATCATCATCATCAACAGCTTTTTACAGTCCACTGCTGGACATAGGCCTATACCACACTGACCAGACGGGTTCAAATAGCGTTTACTTCAAATTTTCTTTTTCTTTGTAATGATGTTGTCTTGCATACTTTGTTCCCTTAGTCACCTTTTACGACACCCACGGGATGAATAGGGGTGAATACACTATGTATTCTTAATCCGTCACCACATGGACCTTGAACGTGAACCTTATATTCAGATTAAACATTAACTAATTGTACTTATTTCTGGAACGTAAGATTAACTTGAGAGACAAACTTAATATAAAATTAATCTCTAGCAAAAATGCCAATTTGTCACCATACGGACAATAATTACATAGAAAACCGCAATGTTACCTAACAAAAGTGACTAAAGAACCTCCCATGCGACTACTTCTATAAAACAATTGAGCAATAACCATTTACGGCTGCTGTAAAAAATAAATCTTCGTAAAAGTAATAAGATATGTAGTTAGAACTGCAGTTTGCCACTATTACCGCCACTTTCACAAAACAAAATTACCTACCCATGGTAGCCTACCTAGCATCTCATTAAAGTCTTTTATTTCATTAAATTAAAATTCAACTTTCGCCTGTGATTGCTCTTTGTTGACGTGTTCTTCGATTACTGTCGGCGCAGGAGTCGAAGTAACATAATTTACTTTGTTTTATAATGATGATGTACTCCTGACCGATCGCGGCCAGTCTCAACGGACGCCAGCCAACTACACAGGAGATATTATAATGCACATGCATGTGCGCAAATACAGGTGTACTTTCTGTTCGCTCACTCTCACAGTCCGGTGGGACGGTTATCTGACACGACCGGGGAGATATTAAATACAGGACCCACGGCTTTACGTGCTCACCGAGGCACAGGTTATGTACCTGTGCCAAATACATAAGTAATCATCATCATCACAGCCAAAAGACCGAGTGGCAACCGCGTACTGGGAAACGCAACGCTAGCCGGCCCCCCGCAAGGTGGTCCGACGATCTGGCGTGGGTCGTGAGAAACCACTGGGTGCGGACCGGCTGTTGTGGAGAACCTTGGGGCAGGATTATATCCAGCAGTGGACGTCTTTTGACTGAGACATGAGTAGTAGGCGTACATAAAGAAAGAATCACTTTTTTGTTGGTTTACCCTACAAAACCAATGTGTCCAATTTTGTGCAGTAAACTTCCTTTCTATTTTCACTGTATGTCAGCTGTGTTGTCACTGACATATAGTCAATTTGATCCCATCACATCCAAGCACAAAAATGGTGGCGAGTGGGTATTTTTCTCAGTTTTTTGCAATGACACACTCATTCTACCTTGATAACTTAAAAACATATCAAGGTCCAATTTAATAAAGTGGGTATTTTAAAATACAGTATACAATATTTTTTTGAGTTTATTTGTTGTTTCAAGATTTAAAAAAAATGTAAAACGATCCAAAAACCAGTATAACGAGAATTGTTGAATCTTCACACTCAAGCATATAATAACAGCTACTTGACCTTCAAACTGCGCCCAGGCTAGTCTGATAATGAATCATCAAATTATCTATATTTGTAAGACTATCTCATGTTGTAACCTACTGAAACATTTTCTATTTGGTTTGCTTTTGTGTCGACATCTTAAGAATTCTGAGTTTCACTACACGTATTCATCCTGTGAGTGTCGTAAAAGCCGACTAAGAGAGCCACTATAAAGAAAAGGACACACACACAGGACAACAACACTATAAAGAAAAGGAAAACTACTCACGAAATCTCTACCAACCTATCGGATCAGGAGAGGCCTATGTTCAGCAGTGAACTATTAAAGACAGTTGATCACACATCATGTGTGTGATTTGAATTATTACCGTACAGAGCCCGATTGCCATCCATGGGCTAGCGCCGTGTAGAAAATGAGTTTCGTCCTTTTACTTCTGGTGCATTATGGCTCACCATGCGGTATAAGTCAATCTCTGTCCAACTTCCAGATTACCGACAGCCCTGATGAAGTATACAAATACACATATGAGATTTTCTCGACGCTCAAAATCGTATATAAGGTACAGAACACTGTGCAATATCAGTCGAATCGATTCGGATAACATCGTGCTCCCATATGACAAACGATATGAGTTTAAACATATTAAAAATATTTTTCTTTGTATGTTAGTTTCGGGCGTCGGACAGCATTCTGCATATTCTCAGCTTTTGCTGGATTTATGGGCATCATCAAGTCTTTTTCTCTAAATTATGAAATGTACCTCGCACTGGAGTTCCTGGAAGCAGCTCTTGGATACGGGTTTAACAGTGCCGCATATGTTTTAAGTAAGTAGGTTACTATTCAAAATCTATCTTTTGTATGAGTTCAACTCTGAAAATGATAATGCTTCTGACTTACCCGTAGTTATTGTTCTATACTGTTTAAAAAATCTACTTTCTAAGGAGAGGCCCTTGTCCAGCAGTGGACTATTAAAGACCGGTAATGATAATGCCACTATTTATTCAAATCCATATATTTTTAAATTAAATGCTATTCAGTGAGTCATCAACAGCCTTTTACAATCCACTACTTGACATAGGCCTCTCCTTAGCAAGGAGGTTTTGGCCTACTATACCACGCTGGCCAGACGGGTTGGAATAGGGTTTGTTTCAAGTTTTCCTTCTCTTTGTAATGATGTTGTCTTGTATACTTTGTTCCCTTAGTCGCCTTTTACGACACCCATGGGATGAATAGGGGTGGCAATACTATGTATTCTTAATCCATCACCACACGGACATTCAGTGAGTAACATAATAATTTACTTCTATAATAATTTTTAAAACCATAATGTAATATGCAAGTTTAGTTTCCATCATAAACGGGTTAATAGCAATAGCAATCTATACTTGTAACAAGTCACGGCTGATATTTTTCTCGATAAGTTGAACCTACTATAGAGGATTCTTCAAAAAAGATCACATAACACAGATTTAGTCACAATAATATAGTTTAAAAACGTCTAAAAATGAAATAATTTACGCTCTGACACACTCTGACAATGAAATACTGTTAAGTAATACAGCACAGACAACGGGTCATAAAACACTTTCGCCAACTTTGTGACTGAATCTCAAATAACATATTAAAACAGGTTTTTAATAAATTCTATTTTAACAATTCTGTGATTGCTTTTCACCAAGTTATGGGAATTCCAAATAGAACGTATGCTGCACCTTCCTCCTATCACTATCTTCACTTAGCATCATGACTGGTCTACTGACATAAATGTTTTTTTAATGCAGTGTTGGAAATGGCACACCCGTCTCTCCGTGGGGTCTTCGCATGTGCTACTGGTGTCGCCTACGGAGTGGGTGGCGTACTGTTCGCCTGGATCGCCTGGGGAGTGCCATACTGGCGTCATCTGCTCTGGACGATCCATTCCTTGGCGCTGTTATTACCCATCTACTACATACTGATGGATGAGAGTCCACGGTGGTTGCATTCGCAGGGAAATATCAAAAAGACTGATGCAATGATTAGAAAAGCGGCTGCGTGGAACAAGGTACTTTTATTTGTGAATCATTTCATATCTCTTTTCTAGAAATTTCGCCAATCTCAGGTCGGATTTACGGATCACTGATCACAAAGTCCACCTTGGCATTAGGTAACAACTTCAGAGTACTATAATTTCAGTTCCACTTATCATCCCACAATTTCAGTATAATTTACATCAGTTTTCTTACGCTATCGTTTTTCCGTACCAAAATTAATCTTTTTGCTTTTTATGTCTTCTGCAAACCATACTTCATAAAAGTGATAAATTAGTAGGAAAAGATAAAATAGATCTTTGCTTTATGACTGGCTCGTAAAATATTAGTTAAAAGACCTTTAAACTTAGTATATGATTATGTAGATACCTACTATGGAATACATAAATGAATAGAAATGATATAAAAATTTTGGTTCTCAGGTTATTGTAGATGAAGAGATAATGAAACGTCTCAACGACGATGTGAAGAATGAAAGTGAGAAAGAGAAACAGACTCCTTGGAGGAGTCTTTTCCATTCGCGAGTCCTTTTGATCAGGTTCGCAGTATGCTGTTGGTGTTGGATAGCCACCGCGTTTGTTTACTACGGACTGACCATCAACTCTGTCTCCCTCTCTGGGAACAAGCACGTGAACTTTGCTCTCAACATGTCGATGGAGATAGCTGCCTCGCTGCTGATCATGATGGCTTTGGAGAGGATTGGACGCAAGCTCTGTATATTCCTCGCGTTTCTGCTGTGTGGGGTTGCGTGTGTGTCTCCATTCTTTATAAGTAAGAACCCTTTTATATTTTATACACACATTTAATATATGAAGTAACATTATATTATAAATTATTACTTTTAATAGCAGTATGAATTATAGTATATTATATTTTGTCTTCCTAAATTTTCCGTTGTTAGGGATGAATGTTTTCATGTTCAAATTTTAATGGGACTAAATGGGAAGAATACCCTCCCAAATAGGAAAACATTCTTATAAATGATGAAGTTTTGAGAAAACAAGAAAAAAACCGACTGAATTGAGAGAATCTTCTCCTTTTTTTGATATATTTTAAAAATACAACATTTGCTTAGCATAAGATATTGCGTCAAATTTCTAAATTTCGGGACAATGTTATTTTATTAACGAAAGCTACGTTTCACTTTTCTTGTGCCTCTACTAACTTGTATGTAAAATTCAATGACGATCAGTTAAGCAGTTAAGAGTCGAAAGCGGAACTAACACACCCACTTTTGCATAAATAATATGATGTTATAACCATAATAATATTATGTATAACAGTGTAGCGAAGGCTCGACAATTATTTCGATAGAAATTTCAGTACCAACCGAGCTCAACCGAGGTAAAAGTACCGTCTTACAGAAGACCAACCTATAGCGACAGCATCCGTGCTATCGTTCTTCGTTGAGTACGAGACCGGAGGCCCATTGATACAAGGGTGATAGTTGTCGTAGTAAGCGTGTGAACCTTACACTGCCACGTTGACTGTCATACCTGTTACGCGTGGTATTTTGTCTAATATTAGTTAATTCGTAGCCCACCCTGTATAAATATGACATAAAAATATGTCACAGCTGTCTGATCCCAAACTAGATAGAACTGCTGCTAAACATTCATATATATTTTCTAAATGTATCGACGTCACAGATTAATAAACGCAAAGCAATTGATTATTACACAACTATCTGACTGCACGATTGGCCTATTGGTTTAAGCGGTCGCCACGCCGCTCCCTACAGCGCTGAGTGCGCAAACCCCACACGGGACAACATTTTGTGTGATCCATAAATTGTAATTCTGAGTCTGGGTGTTCTTTGCGTCCATTTCTTATATGTTTGTAAAGTCCCCCGCGACGCAGGATTTATTCCTTACACGGGCTTTGTCTTTCTTAAAAGATAAAGGAAGAAAAATTTATCCTAAGTGTGATTAAAAAACACAACCTCTGACTTAGCAGTCAGGAACACTAACCACTGGACCTACAGGTCCGCGTAATATACCTAGAAATAGCACATTATTCTAAAGCCGATCGATATCTTGCCGTTATTGCGATATAAAATCGGATATCTTAATGATGATTTTTTATTGTCCTGAACAGAGCACTCTGGAACAAGCTTGGCCCTTTTTTTCCTGGGTAAGCTGGCCATCACGTTCGCGTTTAACTCCCTGTACGTATTTACGGCGGAACTGTATCCCACGTACGCACGCAGCTCGGCGCTGGCTGCTTGCTCGCTGGTTGGAAGAATAGGATCTGTTCTAGCACCACAGACACCTCTGCTGGTATGTACCTTTCTATCACTCTCATCTTTATATAAGTGTACCTTGAATCTTGAAGACCAACAGCAATGATCGATGAATATAAAGTATTAACAGTTATATTAACGAAATTATTATAAATACAAAACTGTGAGATCATCATTCTTGGATTCTACTCATGTTTTCCATCAGGCAGAGTGGAGTCACATTATCAGGCTGTATATAGATAAAATGAACCAGCTCGACAGGATTGAGACCAGGTCCTCAAAGAATACCCTAAAAAACGAATAGTCTTCATTATTATCATCATCATTTTAGCCGAAAGACGTCCACTACTGGACTCTTCCTCAAGGTCCTACACAACAACGGTTCCTGATATTTTGGTGGTCCTTTTATTAAACATCTATTTATAATTATACTCCCCTTCATCATAAACAGCCTATGATGGTCCACTACTGGACCTTTTCTTAGAAAGAATGTTTTGGTCTACTGTTCCACGCTGGCCAAACGGGATGGCACTATAATGGTTCTGTCAAGTTTTCCTTCTCTTTGCAGTACTGTTGCCTTCCGAAATGTTCTCCCTTAGTCGGCTCTTACGACACCCACGGGATGCATAGGGGACCATCCATATTTTTAATCTGTCATGTCAGATGACAGATTAAAAATATGGCATCTACGTTTAAAAAGTTAAAAGAAATAGGTTAAATCACAAATAAAGTCGTATCTCAAGCTACATTCCCCATTCCCAGAACATGTACGTGCAAGCAGTGTTGTACGGCGCGTGCTGCCTGACTGCGGCGGTGGGCGTGCTGTTCATGCCCGAAACGCGACACGCGCGCCTGCCTCAGTACGTGGATGACGCCGAGCGTATGCGCACCGACGAGGACAGGCTCGATGAGACCTTCAACCTGCCACCCCCTCCAACACTTAGACGATACTTATCTGCTGATACGTGACGTCAGCGATAGTCATTACTACCGTGAAACTTCAAAAGAGTGAAAGTTGATGAGAGAAGTGACAAAGTGAAGATAGTTATGTAAGAGGAGAGTCCAGCGGCCGGTAAAGGTTCGTTTGTTTGACAAACCTCTTGACGTTTGCTGAGAGATCTGTCATACTTAGGGTTGCCATCTGCACTATAATATAAAGGATTGAATTATTTAAAGGTTTCCAATATGCAATATTCGAAATATATTTATAGCAAGGTACGTATTACAATTATTATCAAATATCTTTTTAAAATTATACTACGTAATATAGCGCTGAGATTCAGATCAAAAAACATATTAGCGGCAGTAATTTAATTTTCATAATCCTGGTAAAATCTACAATAATATAAAAAATACCAAGAAAGACTGATAAATGTTAAGTTTTCAAAAAGACGTACCATATACAAGTTTTAATATTGTTTAACAAAAATGGTGGCAACTCTGATGGGTTCAGAGTGTGTGTAAGCTCTCTCTCAAAATGTAAAGAACGCTACTGAAAGATCTTTTAAATACAATACACAAATAACACACACTTTTAGATTTTCAAATGAACTGTTGACATACCCATCAAAGAATTTAATACCAAGATTATTTTATTTAAAACAGAAAAAATCTCTGATATGTTAAAAAAAATAAAATTGCCTACTGCCAGCAGGATAATATAGAATTGTTATTTTTACTAATTGGTACCAATACTACAACTAATTGGTACCAAATCTACATGCATGAGCGTCGCCAGAATTATTTTCAGAGGGGTGTATCTATTAACCAATATAGAGTACCTAGGTACCTAGTAGGTAGGTAGGTACCTACAAAATTAGTTGAAAATATGTATTTTCTTTTCTGAGCTCCCGGTGCCCACGCTTACATAGAACAGAGCTATCCTCGGACTTGACCTAAAACATGCCTGATCGGTAATTATAAATATCTTAATTTTAAATTCGTGTTTTTAGTATCTATTTTATGTTGATTTTATGATCTGTGATAATAATGTACTTACTGTTCAAAGATGACACAATACGAGTATACACATAACATGTTATGTACTTAGTCTGGCCATAAATACTGTTACACTTAATTATAAAAAAATATTACATTTGAATTTCGAATCTGTCATTTTTATACGATTGTTCATTGTGTTTTCTCATTTTGGCGCCAATACATTGTAAAATATTTTGCGATATTAAAATGGTGTGGGGTGATAAAGAGAACCGAATCGCTGTGATAGCATTACACAAAGTAGGTATGGAGCCAAATGCAATTTTTAAAACTCTCCATACACTTGGTATTAGTAAAATGTTTGTGTACCGGGCTATTAATAGGTACAATGAGACCTCCTCTGTTTGTGACAGAAAAAGATCTGGCCGTCCACGTAGTGTTCGTACGAAAAAGGTGGTCAAAGCAGTAAGGGAAAGAATTCGAAGAAATCCTGTCCGAAAGCAAAAGATTTTATCTCGGGAAATGAAGATAGCACCTAGAACCATGTCGCGTATTTTAAAAGATGACTTAGGACTTGCAGCCTATAAGAGACGCACTGGCCATTTCTTAACTGATAATTTAAAGAAGAATAGGGTGGTAAAATCGAAACAACTACTGAAGCGGTACGCAAAGGGAGGTCACAGAAAAATTTTGTTTACGGATGAGAAAATTTTTACAATTGAGCAACATTTTAACAAACAAAATGACCGTATTTATGCTCAAAGCTCTAAGGAAGCTTCCCAATTAGTCGACAGAGTGCAACGTGGACATTATCCGACTTCAGTGATGGTTTGGTGGGGTGTTAGCTATGAAGGAGTGACTGAGCCATATTTTTGTGAAAAAGGTATCAAAACATCGGCACAAGTGTATCAAGATACCATTCTTGAGAAGGTAGTTAAGCCCCTTAACATCACCATGTTCAATAACCAAGTATGGTCCTTCCAGCAAGACTCGGCGCCGGGTCATAAAGCTCGGTCCACGCAGTCTTGGTTGGAATCGAACGTTTCGGACTTCATCAGAGCTGAAGACTGGCCGTCGTCTAGTCCCGATCTTAATCCGCTGGATTATGATTTGTGGTCAGTTTTAGAGAGTACAGCTTGCTCTAAACGCCATGATAATTTGGAGTCCCTAAAACAATCTATACGATTGGCAGTGAAGAATTTTCCCATGGAAAGAGTGCGTGCTTCTATTGATAACTGGCCTCATCGTTTAAAGGACTGTATTGCAGCCAATGGAGACCACTTCGAATAAGCTTTTTATATTTTTAATTGTTTTATATTTATGTATTAAACTGACACACTGTAAAAGTAATAAATGTTATTTGCAGTTAACAATTTTCTTTTTTCTTTATTACAATATTTATGGCAAGACTAGGTATATATACATGTTTAAAATAAGAAAGTGTTGACGAAAGAGCATTTTTTAGCATAATTAATATGTTCACAAATGAAGCAACGTTTTTTTTACATAATGAATGCTCTAGAAATTATGCTAGCAGGGTGAATACAATAGTGTATTGTATTTTATTTAATATGGCAACACTAGTATTAATATGAATGTAACTGGTGAATGTAGATTACATTATAATTTTTAAATGTAACATGCAGCAAAGAGAATGCTAGTTGTAATTATATTTTCTGTTTAAGATAATTTAATTGTTTAATATTGATCCCCCATCCATCCAAGACACATAACTAAACGCATATTTTCACTCATTTGGAGTGACAGAAGTAAAAAAGAAAAAAATTGACCGAATTACTCTAAAATTGTCGCCATAACCATGCAATGTTATATGCACAAAGTATGTTTTTATAATAATAATAATAATTAGGAGGTTAGAGGACTCATACTTACCGAAAAAAACAATCTTCAACTCCTCAATTCATCTTTATAAGCAACATCCCTCTCCTAGAATTCTTTTCCCGAAAGTTTCCGGTCGTCTTCAAGTCTTAAACTTAAATACGCGCCCTTTCATGACGTAAGTAGAAATTACAGATCAAATGTGTGTTTAACACGCCGGTACCTACTCCTTTCGGGAGTTCAGACGCGACTGTATGTTTATATGTATTGGTAAAAATTTCTGAAGAATTGTACTTCCGTCAGTTAAAACCTGAAGTTATTCGTCAGTTAAGCAAAGAATCGGCTGTTATAGAGAACCGTGGGGAAGACATATATCCAGCAGTGCTCGTCTATTGACTAAGGTTATGCTGAGTGAACTGAAAATGTAGGATTGCCTTCCAAATTCTGTAAGATACATTTTTCGTTGGTGTTAATAAAACTATGTTTAAATACAAATAGCGTTTAATATTATTTGAAAACTAAAATATAAAAATATTTATTCGCAATATGTGAGAAGTACTACCTTTGTCGTATTGAGCATTTTATTTTTTACGCAAGGCAACATTGTTGGAAGACAAAAAATTTGAGTCAAAAAATTCGCTAGATCACTCACTGATAACATTAGTTTAATACTACTTAATATTACACTAAGATATTATTTGTTCAGTTTTATACATCTTTCTAATAATAAAATTAAAATTTCTAAACAAGTTAATAATCTTGCTTATTTAAATATTTAGTTATAATTCAATGTCTTTTTTGTACAGATATAATTTATTCAACAAAAACTATTGTAGTGTTTGCGAAAAGATCATCATATAAAGAAGCTTAGATATCTAATTTGAACAGTGCAATGACAAAACGCACCACAATACTCGATGTCAAGGCCTCAAACAGAAAGCGCTTACATTTCAATCTTTTTGCTTCATTAACACTTACCCGTCGATTTTATATAAGTTGTATAGATTTTACATATTGCTTCCTACCTAAAGTTACGTTTAGTTCTATACATTTTATTTATTTTTTTATTTTATTTAAAAAAAAATTGATAACAATTAGCAGCAAGTAGTTTGCCTTGTGATCACAAACCTTATGTCACACATGTACGAAAATACTAATCTGTTTGCAGTGAATGAATATTAGTCTTAAAAGATGCGATGTAAAGTCTTATTTAATTAACAACGTTACCATTTTGTTACATCGGTTGTTTTGAGTAAAAATATAAAACTATACATCCTGTATATTGAGGATTTGTTGCTAAAACCCACTAAGCGCAGTCAACTTACTTTTGATTTAATGTTTTAAAAAGGTTACACCCAGTACTTTATCGGGTAGAAGAGCCACGCTGATTTCAGCACGAACGGACTGACTGGACCGGGGCAGTACTACCCTCCCACAGAAGACCAACCTAAAGCGCCAGCATCCGTGCTGTCGTGTTTCGTTGGTGAGTGCGAGACCGGAAGCCCATTGATGTAGGGTTGACGGTTATCGTGGTAATAGTGTGAACCTTACACTGCCACGATGACCGTCATGCCTTTTACGTCCCCAAGCGGGGCGTGAAAAAGCATCTCACTAGGCCGCCATAGTGTGAGTCACCATACTGCATTGTCTGCATTTGTAATGAGTATGGTGACCACAACTCTTGGATTCGATTCATGCTTTCCATCAATATAAAAAAAAATAGTAAATATTTTCAAAAATTACTTAGTACTACATGCTAGGCTTTAAAATAAAGATTTTATACTTGGTTATAAATTTTCATTGGTATCCCAGAAAAATTTTTAGTAATGTGCCCTTACTTTTACTACTAAAGGGATTACTTACGAATCTACTTAATTTTAAGATTGCCGTTTAACAAATAAGTTGACAGTATTTGACTGGTTTTGGCGGTAAGCTCTCGACATATTTTCTATAGAATATTTGTAGATTACGCACACAGGAGGGTATCTCATATATCCTTATCCGAGTCGAGGAGCTTCCAGGACTGAGAACACGGGACAGCAGCTTTTGAATTAAATATTTTATCGTTTTATGAAACTTTAACTCTATGATGTCCCATCTTTTTATTTTAGATACTTCATTGGATCTTTATAAGCAATCCAAATAACTTAAAAGATTCGTTTTTTTAAAAGGGACCAGGAGGACAGTCCCGAAAGAGCCCCCGTCCATCAGTAGGCTGTGCCGTGATGCAGTATCTAAATACTGTCACTGTGATCTCCAAAATCGTTAAAGTATTATTTGGTGTTATTATAGTTTTGAAGGCAGGAGAAGGCATACAGTATAATGAAATACTGGACTGGCTTATACTCTATCTCTACTATCTCTACTATATATTACTCTAATAGCTAGTGACCCTGACTTCCAAGTCTAAGATCATTTGTTCCTGTGTATATTTTTAAAAATTTATAAATGTATTCATCAACAGTTAGTTTACCATAGCACAGGCTCTCTCTAGTTAGGGATTGTGTCAAGGTATTATTAGGTTTAAACATTTATTAGGTGAAAGTAACTCATAGCATTTACAAAACCTTCTGTTTGTCACATACAAGAATTCTCCTGTGTACATACCTAACTTAGGAACTATAATATTTCTAATATCTTAGACACTATCTAAACTCAGTCTTATTACATTACTGATATCGATGCTTTCCATAATGATAATAAAACAATATACACTTATAACTGCGAGATTGACATTCTAAATATTCAATAGCACTTTTTATTCAGCCATATTTTTTTACACGTCAAAATGGCGGCCAAATTGGCGGGAGCTCAATTAGTTGATTTTTATTCCTTAAAGTTATGTAGTAAAGCAATTTATACAGAAGGATAATAATTATAAGCATGTGATACACGTTTAATTAATACTTAATAAAACCTTGCACTTGTGAAAAAATAAATTAAAAATAAGCCATTCATATACAAGTAGGTAATATTAATTTGACTGATAGAAAAATATTTCGCTTAAAATTTACTTTTACTATGATTCTTAAGTAATGTAAATATTCTATGATATAAAGTATCATTATAATAATATTTAATAATTTATTTTCTACATGGCAGAGCATCAAAATTCCCATCACAAAACTTTTTAAAACACTTTAAAACTCGATTCAATATGATACAGGACAGAGGTAAGGTATCGTGTCTGTATATGAAAGAATTACTGTAATCAAAAACTTAGTATATTGTGAGAAGTACGCCAATCCCATATTGACATAGTTTTCAATTACAACTGAAGTTTACCCCACCGAGGTTTTCGGCGGGGTGGTGTATTAGAGTTGGAGCGACTAAAACCACATAATACCATGTTACCACTTTTCTCCTGAGATAGGAAGTATTCGCGAACAGCTGCTATTACGATATCCAGACTCCTAGGCTTGAAACATACCCTACACCTACCTGTCTGGCCAGCGTGATATAGTAGGCCAAAACCTTCCTTCTAAGGAGAGATCTATGTCCAGCAGTGGACTGTTAGAGGTTGTTGGTAATGACGGTGATAGTTTTCCAAATTAAAATAACTTAGGGATGCGGTAATAATATAAATAAATTGCAAAGTTTCTGAGTAGCTTTCAGTCTTTTAAAAACAGTTTTGTACAATGTTCATATCCTTTGATCATTCTAACGTCATTATTGTTAATATCTCAACTATTATGTAGCTGGTGTGTAATGTGTAGTTAACAACGATTGGGAAAAGATGGTAGACCTGTGGTATCATAGTTCTTGACGGATAGACCGGTTTCGATTTAGTTTTTCTCTTTCTCTTTCTAACCGTTAAAGAGATTATTTGATTGGAGGTTTTTTAAATTATGTATTTACAAAATGATGCACCTCACTTCTGCCCTATACGTATAATTGTATATCGTATGAGTGAGTACCGCGACCGCAGGCGAGCGGGCGCTGGGCTGCGGTCACGTGGGCTCGGCGCGCTTGAGCTCCTGCAGCTCGTGGGGGAGGGCGCGGGGCGCGGCGGGCGCAAGGGGCGGGGGGCGCAGGCGCGAGTACACGAGGCGCAACGCCACCAGCGCCGCCAGCGTCAGACCCGCCGTGCTACCGAACGTGGCGTCCGGCCCGCGCCTCGCGTACACTGACGACACGAAGATAGGACCCAGTGCACGGGACAGGCAACCTGCCCCCGTTAATATACCCATCCATACACCCTGTTACGTTAAAATAGACATAATTGTCACACGACTTCACTATTATAAGAAAAAGTATGTTTAACAAATTTTCCCTCGCTTTCCCGCCAACTATAGGAGTGATTTCGTGTAAAGGAACGGAACGTATATCTAGTCAATATATTTTATCTATGTAACCTAAGAAACTTTATTATCGATAGAACAAAAACGATAAGAAATTACACAATGAAACAAAACTGGCTTCGATTTAAAGCATATTTTCTTAATGATGAAGAAAACAACTTTTAAAGATCAACCGACTTAAACGTAACAGAGTAATGAAATATTTTTCAATTTCATTTTATAATCAATCTTTAAATCAACTCGAAAATGACAATTTCGACTACACGGTTGGCCTAGTGCTTTAAGCGGTCACCACGCCTCTCTACTTCGCTGAGTGTTGTGGGATCGAACATCGGTGGGTGGATCACACAAAGTGTTGTCCTCCACATAGGATAACACTTTGTGTGATCCATAAATTGTTGTTCTGAGTCTGGGTGTTATTTGTGTGCGTTTCTTATATGTTTGTAAAGTCCCCAGAGGCACAGGATTTATTCCTAGTGTGTTGTCATTAAAAAAAAAATACTCCTTTTTTGAAGATAAAAATGATTGAAACACAAATACTTTTTGTGATTTTTAAAATCTAACTTATTGTGTATATACTCAACTTATATATTTAAGTACGCTCACAAATCAATTTAGTAACATAGCTGAACATATGAACATTTGACATAATTTCAGATGCTAGATGTTATTTACATCTCACACTGTGTGTGCTTTTGTCAAATCAAATAACGCGCTTTCTCGGCTTACTTTTACACACTTCCACCTTACCCACAGATGGCAGAAAAGCGAGAGAATAAACGTTACACATTAACATGTAGCTTCATATTGTACTAACAGCAAAGACTCAAATTAAATCTTGCAAAAAAGTTGTACACATAATGAAGACATCATTTTAAAAGCCACTTACCTGAGGACGTGGCCCGAGAACTTTGGAGAAAATAGTCTGTATAAGCGTAACTCCGAGAGAGTAGCCAACAGAGATGCAGATATACCCCGCTAGAAACTGAGGCACGTTGATACCTCTTGATTCCGCACACCACGGCTGTGTCTCCTGAGGACATCCCCCACCCGCTTCCGTGGCGTTGGCCGGGGCGAGTGGAGGAGGTCCTGGACCCCAAGGAATGCAGAGTATTGATGCCAAACCAGTTAATAGGAAGCCACCCCATAGCAGTAATGCGCTGGAAAGTTATGGACGTATCGTTAATGGTCAGAAACTTACGTGCTAGATATCCTGGCAAAAACATTTTGGCCTACTATAGCACCTTGGCCAGAACGTTTTTGCCTTTGTTTCAAGTTTGCCTGCTCTTTGCAATGCAGTTCTCATGTGCATTTTGCTCCCTCAGTCAGCTCTTACGACACCTACGAAGTGTCACTACCCACTTGAAGAGGGGTAGTAAAACTACGTACGTAATTTATCAATACACGGAATGCTTTACCACAAATGTTACTACTAAAGTTATATTCACCTATATTTTACCTCTCTATCGCATTTTTTTCTATCTCTTTTGACAACGATAAAGTTGCACTTCTTTACGTGAAGAAGTTGTCGGCAATTTTCAAATTCGCGACATCCTTGAGTACCCAAATACGAATTCTTATATAATTGCTTTAACTATAGAGAACGTATCTATCTCGAAAGCTTACTAATTTTAGCCTGAAAAGTCGAGATTTCAATATACTTGAAACCTAATATTATTTACATAACTATTTCTTTGCCCTTTGAGTAAACTTTTCTTAATTCAAGCTTAAGAATCAAATGCTGGTAGATTCGTACTCCATCTATTACAGAACTGACGTAATTGGAAAAGGGTAAAGCGTCCCCAAGCGGGGTGTGAAAAAGCATCTCACAAGGCCACCATAGTGTGTGTCACCATATTGCATTGTCTGCATTTACAATGAGTATGGTGACCACAACTCTTGGATTCTATTTATACTTTCCATCAGTCAGAGTAGAGTCACTTTGGCAGGCCCTTAACACAGATTAGAAAAAGATCTTATACGTATACTAGTCATGTGTGTGTGTTTGATAACCAGTAATCTTTCCTAAAAAAAGTTGAAAATTTTGTTGGAACATACCGTTCTTCAAATATCTTGGTGAGTGGTCCAATCGTAGCGAATGTAATACAAGCAACGACCGCTCCAACACTCATCAATGCTCCCATATATTCCAACGCTTGCCGCTTGCTCCACGCGAACTGATCCATCGTCAGTGACGTGGCTAAAGTCTCTAGCAACACGAAGTTGAACACCAGCACGAAGAATGCTAGCACGAGAGTCCAGCTGCTAACCTTGTCTGGTTTTAACGCCTTCAAAGCTTCTTTTTCTGTAATTACACAGTTTAAATTCTTTAGTAATTTATAGGATGCCAAAAGAAATAATAAAATTGGTTAAAGGAACCGTATTTATGCTTGCTTGATTGACTTCAAACAGCATGACTTCGAACAGTACAGTGATCTCACATCATATCACTCTACTGTCTACTGCTGGACATAAACCTTTCCTTAGAAAGAAGGTTTTGGTCTACCGTGCCAAGCTGGCCAAATGTGTTGGTATAGGGTTTGTTTCGAGTTTTCCTTCTCTTTGCAGTGATGCTGTCCTATGTAGTTGCTCCCTTAGTCGGTTCTTAAGACGCCCACGGTATGAGTACGGGTTTAGACATTCCGTATTTTTAATCCGTTGCTACACGGATAGTATCTGATCTGTTTATTCTTAAAAATAATAAATGACAATCGTATATGATCTGTTTCATCTGACATCTTACCTACCTGACAGCCAAACCTCATTGGGTAAATCAAATAACACGATTGCTCGACTTCCTGTTTCACACTTCCGTCCCTTTTCACTTGCACATGTTGTGTTAGACATTAAAAACATAATTAAAACAAAAGAGTACACACTTACCGGAATCAGTTCCTTGTGCAATCATAGCTTCTCTTGCGGCAATCTTCCTCTCTTTGAAACACCATGGAAGAAAGAGTAAGAAGTTGGCGAGGCCAAGTACCGCATTGATCCATCCAGCGGCTGTATACATATCTAACCGAAGAGGCACTGAGTAATCTCCTGGAGGTGGATAAGGTGAACCTGGACCTAGAGGAGCTGCAGCTGCCTGCAGCGCGGGGCCTACAACGAAGCCTAGCACTTGTGCCAGGGACACGATGGCTACTGCACGCGTACGTTCAGAGACTAAAGTTGCTGATGATAAGTAGGAACGGGCCACCGCAACGTTCGCTGCAATAGATAAATGGTAAGTCAGTAATTGTAAAAATGCACTGGTCAGTGTGTGTGAGTTAAAAAAAAAAAGGGAGGTGCGTTTCAATTTTCTGCTTCTTTTTATACTTGATACCTAAGAACTTCGGTATTTGAGATGATTTGAAAATATTTTTTTCTTCCATTTCATTCTTTCTTTTTCAGGAGGATACACTTTCATTCTTTTGAATTAAATAAAAATACAGTGGAAAACTAGTGGAAAAATTACTGGAGCCTAAGCCGCTCCTCTCTTTGATTTGCTGGGGAGGCCGTCTCCAAAAATACTGCCCTACTTGTAACATTTGGGTTACATTAATTCTCCTGCATCATAAAAAAAGACTTTAGTAAAACACTTACCAGAGCTAACACCAACGAGGAACCTCGCGAAAACCATCCAGTACTTTGCGTAGGGTCGCGTCAGGTGTAATTGGGCATACAGCGTGCTGGCGACCACAAAGAGCGCCAATGTAGTGAGAAGTGGCACCCGCACCGACCCTGAACGATTTGCCCAAAAACCCAGCAGTGGCGAAAATAGTAACTGACCCAAAGGATTCGCGCCCACTGCTACTCCCAAGATCTCTTTCTTTGAGCCAGGTTCTAACTGGAATCAAAGGTAAAAAATCTTCTTTGTATTTATATCAGTGAGTGAGAGAGTAAATCCATACGCATGTTTTCTTTTAATTTGCTAAACTTATTACGAAAGATTTCATAGATTATTACAAAGAGTTTACAATAGTGAATACAATATGATTGGCTCGTAAACAAAAACAAAACCCAAAATACATCGAAACTAAAGACACGTCAGTCATCCATAATAAATGAAGAATATTCGTGTCGGTATTTACATGTATATTAAGTACTGGCTGACCTAAAAGAACAAAGTTTTCATTTGTTGCTACTTCCTATAAAAGAAACTTGTGTTTCTAATTTTTCCATTACGCAAAACAAACCAGGAAGGTACCTTCGATTTTCTAAACAATTTCATCGCACGAAACAGATATTCTCTCTATACTCTTTCGTCAACAACAGCTTTTGATAGTCCACTTTTGGACATAAAAATCTCCTTAGAAAGGAGGTTTTGGTCTACCATAGCTAGGCGAGTTGGTAAATGATTCTTTTTTAAATTTCTTACTTTTATTTAAAATGAATAGAGCGATTTGTGACTTATAGTTACGATGTTATTTACCTGTAGAAGTAGGTAAGTGACCTTTTAGTGGCAGACAATTGATTTAATTACAAAATTACGGTATAATATGCAAGTTGACAACAATCAAAGCAATATCTACATATCGTCATCATTTTTCCGTTATTTTCCTGATTTAATTAAGGATGAGCATGATGCGTAATATCACAAAGAGTTCTGGCTAGGTCCTTCTTATTATAGGTGTCTTCAGCAGGCACAAGAGAAGAAAATTACTTGAGATATGGAAAACGGATTAGGTTTAACACTATTTCTCATCAACTGTTCCATTGATGCGGTAGCATAACTCTACCACGTTTATACAGCAAGTTTCTTGACTGTACTGGGACAGAGATCGCAGGCGGTAGGCGTTACGAGCCCGTATGTTAAGTGTCCTGTGCTTTAAGAGGCCACCGATACAGGAATAGGTCTTTATTTTATTTTTGAAAAGGCCTGCAATCCAGATAAGATGTTTTGCTATGGCAACACCAAACTATCAATTGCCTATCTTATCGTACTTTCAACTTTAAACTCATTCAGTAAGTTGATAGTAAAGTGAAATGATTTTTTCAGTAAGTCAACAATAAAATTGATAAATACTATCTGATAAGCAGGTACTTAACCTAAAGAAAAACTCTGAAATGGTTTCATCATCATCAGCTCAGCCGAAAGACGTCCAGCGCTGGACATAGGCCTCAAGGCTCTCCACAACAACCGGTCCTGTGCTGCCCAGAAATAGTTTTGTTTACCCAAAAATATTTTTAGCAATTTATCATTAACTTCCATGACTTGTCAAGTCTGTGCATCTGGTATTCTAATCACTCCACCAATTAGAGAACGGACGTTTCGTGACCTTGGTCGATCCTGTTTCAGGTATCTTGAGTAAGTGGAAAGAATAAAATTGGAGGATATTGTTGCTTATTATAGATATTAGATTAAGAAAGAAAGAAAATCGTTTATTCTGGCATTCACAGGACTACATTGTTAAGTAGGTACAGTCAAAGTGCACTCTGTGTGTGCGTAGAGGTGCACTAGCCACAAGTAATTATAGTGCCCTGTGAAGTGCCAGAAAAAGCGTCTATGTCAGCTTATTGCAGCAGTCTGAAGGGCTGCAGCGATGGTATTCTGATAGAGTCCGCGCCCTAACCTTGATTATGATAATAAGAGCGGTTGAGACGCTGATCCGAGACTGTTTGCCGAGTGGCTGGTTCCTGTCTTACACTATTGCTCCATAATATTTGATGTCAAGAGAGGCTGATGAGAGACTGGTAGTGACTGCTTCCTGCTTTACACTGTTGTGCCATAATAATTAATATTAAGACAATGTGGCATGTCCGTGTGGTGACGGATTAAGAATACATAGTGTTACCACCCCTATTCATCCCCTGGTGAAAAGGCGATTAAGGGAACAAAGTATACAAGACAACATCATTACAAAGAGAAGGAAAACTTGGAACAAACCCTATTCCAACCTGTCTGGCCAGCGTGGTATAGTAGGCCAAAACCTCCTTACTAAGGAGAGGCCTATGTCCAGCAGTGGATTGTGAAAGGCTGTTGATGTAGATAATGTGGCTAGGATTTCAACTCATTACATGTACGCAAGGAACATGAATATACCTATAAAAACAACCCAACGAAATTGATACTTCTTAAGTTCTGTCAGGCAATTATGGTTTTTTGAGGATGTAGGACATAAGATCTCGTTACTTTTTGCAATAAAACTAAAAAAACACCCACCTTAATGGTTAGATGATTTGAAATGTGTAACTGGTTTTATAACACCATTGTTATCTAAACAATAAGAATAATGTTTTTTTATAACTCCAAGAGATTTTTATTTCATTTGTAAGTATACATTATTGTAGCGTAATTCTCATTAAAATACATCATCATCATCATCATCAACAGTCTTTTACAGTCCACTGCTGGACATAGGCCTCTCCTTAACAAGGAGGTTTTGGCATACTATACCACGCTGGCCAGACGGATTGGAATAAGGTTTATTTCAAGTTTTCGTTCTCTTTGTAATAAAATACATAAATTGTGAAATTCTTTAATAGGGCAAAAAACTGAATGACTGATACCATTTTAATGATGTGTGATTTTATGGATTAGTCTCCACACCGAATAGTATAAATACCATTTAAATATTTTAAAAATTCATACAAAAATAATCCGAAGAAAATTCACATTCAACGAATGAAACTTAACACGGATAGAGATCAGAGATACGTTTAAAAACGCATTTAAAACTGTGGGGAAACTACTATTATCAAATAAGATTACTGAAAGTTTTTAAATCGTAATCACTTGAAAAATTCTAGTGGGCCTTGAGCACCTATCTCACTGGCCTTCGCACGTGAACTCAACCACTTGGTACCTTATTATTTTACTTGACGTGATCTAAGATAACCTATGATTTAGCCTACAGTACTTAGTAATATTACTGCATATCACACACAGTTAAGATATTATAAAATTCTCATTTTAAGACAATATTAAAATTACGTAGGGTATTACTAAGACTGAAACCATGAGGTTTCCACACAGGAGAGGGCCACTTGCAGCCGTTGGTGGTCCGAGGTACGTCGGGGTTCCAGGGATTTCCTTACTAGGGTGCGCCTGGTCCCCTGGCTATTGGTACATGAGACGGCGTGCGGTTTTTGATCGGTTCGAGTCCGACATAATCACCCTTCGGTGGTATCCGTGGGGATTGCCGCACAATACAAAAAAAAAGGGTATTACTAAGACACAATTTTTAAGTGCAAATATGTCCATTGGCCACAAATCCAGTTCGCAGAATGAAAATACAATGTGTATTTACATTTTTTTTTTTATTATTGTCCCTCTTCCCCTCCTTAAATATTATCGTGATGTTACACAGCCGTCCTCAACGAATAGGTATTATAACCAATAGAAAAGTATTATTGACATATATTTGATAATTTTTGTGATTAGCGTTTTAACAAACAATTAAATAAATTATCATTTATCAAAATTGAATTATGAGTTTATAAAATAATGACGAAAGTTATGATAGGATATATGTATATGATACTGCTGTAAAATGTGATAAGATTAAAGACTTGACCTGTTTTTTTATGAAACTCTGGCAACCCTTTTTAAGAGACAAATTAAACCAAAAAAACTTTACCGTAGCTTAAAATTCGAAATTTGAAATGTTATTTCGCTCTTTTGTCAAATCTGACGTTTTAATCACGTATGCGCAAGCGCAATCCAAGTTCTGGATAGCGACGCCCTTCACCGCAGACCGCGGACGCGCGCCTCACGGCCCCTCAATAGTTATATTATTTTTAGACGACGCAGATCATGCATCACAACGTGTCGTGTGCGAAAAGAATTTCACATTTGACGCTTACCGAACTTTCATCATGATCTTTCACCTTCCTGATGATTTTATTGGATATTTACTGATAATAATTTACCATAGACAAATATCGACACAATTAAGAAAAATATGAAAATGAGTGAAACGGATAATTTATGATTTCTTATAAACCCACTCTACACGTGTTCGACTCAGTGTGAGCGATCTGTTATTTATGAAACAAAGTAAAAAGTGTATTTTCAGAAAGTTACACACACACATAATTACGTAAGAAATGACCTCACTGTAAACAAACTTGTCCTGGTGCAAAAACAATCACATTGTGAATTACAAACATTCTTCACCTTCTACCTAATAAATATGTTTTTTTTTTTCTTAAATAAAACCGTCTAATAATTTTAAATTACCTACCTCTCATTTTAAAACCTTGAAGAAATTACTTGAATCGTTTACTATCTAATAACGCATGTTATACGTAACCTCTTTGTTTCTTTTGAAGGCACTTTAAAATATAATTAAACACGCAATTATAATTAACAATAGATAATAGATTGACTTTTATCCAAATTGTGTAAACATATATTATTGTACTTCAATGTTTTCAACACTTAGTTTCGCTATCAATAGCTGATGACATGTTCAAGTACGAATCTAATGCTGTGCGTGTAACACGACATCTTAATTAATAGAAATAAATGTTAATATGAGTTTGTTAGACTTTTTGCTTACTTGCTACACTTTCGAGTTCGAAGTACTCAATCGATCACCATACATTTTTTTAATACACTGCACATTTACAAAATAGAGTGTTTTTTTTTCCATATTAAGAACCTGCCAAACTGACTTTACTCTGCCTGATGAAAAGCATGAATAGAATCCAAGAGTTGTGGTCACCATACTCATTGCAAATGCAGACGATGCGGTATGGTGACCCACACTATGGTGGCCTAGTGAGATGATTTCACGCCCCGCTTGGAGGACATAAAAGGCATGACAGTCGTCGTGGTAATGTAAGGTTCACACAGTTACCACGATAACTGTCACCCCTGCATCAATGGGCCTCCGGTCTCGCACTCACCAACGAAACACGACAACACGGATGCTGTCGCTTTAGGTTGGTCTTCTGTGGGAGGGTACTACTGCCCCGGTCGAGCCGGCCCGTTCGTGCCGAAACCAGCGTGGCTCTACTACCATACGTTTGTAAGGTACCTCTTCATCAACAGCCTTTAACAGTCCACTGCTGGATATAGGCCCCTCTTACCAAGGAGGTTTTGGCATACTATACTACGCTGGCTTTCTGGTGAAGGAAAATTTGAAACATACCAACCTGTTTGGCCAGCACCACTGCATGGATACAGAGACGTCCTGCATAATTTGCTTCCTTAGTTATCTCTCACGACACCTCAAGGATATGTTCCTCTTAAAAAAAAGAAAATTGAGTCGCACAGTAGCTGCATATGACGTCTAACATCTGACATATCACCTACTGTCATGTTAATATCGCTTGTGGTCATTTATCAATCAAATAGAGCGCGCTATCTAGACTTACTCTAACAAGGGTTCCTTTTTAACAAATCATTCACACAGATAATGACGATGAAACGACGACACGATGAAAATCTAAATTTTTTCAACTTGTCTGTGTCTCTTGTCTCATGTGTCTCTTATGTCCGTGTGGTCATGGATTAAGAATACATAGTGTTACCACCCCTATTCATCCCGTGGGTGTCTTAAAAGGCGACTAAGAGAACGAAGTATGCAATACAACGTCATTACAAAGAGAAGGAAACCTTGAAACAAACCCTATTTCAACCCGTCTGGCCAGTGTGGTATAGTAGGCCAAAACCTCCTTGCTGAGGAGAGGCCTGTGTCCAGCAGTGGATTGTAAAAGGCTGTTGATGATGTTGATGTGTCGCTTAAAAGAAATAAATTTTCCCATTATTGTAGTATTTCTCTTTTATCTACATTTTATATAGCCTTCCTTGATATTTGAACCAACCAATATCGAAAAAAAAAAATCAAACCAGCACGCACTCCCTGAGAGTCGAACAAGCTCTTTAGCTTTATTAACTTACAAAAATTACAATATTTATACATATTGTGTTGTATCAGTTAATTAAATATTGACATAATTAATGTTATGTTCTCGGTTTAATGAGTCACCAGAACACAAAACAATGACTTTTGAACTTATACATAATCAATTGATGCGCACGTTTTGTTTTTGCCATTATTTAACCAAGATATTTACTAGCAAACTGCACCGGGTTCGCACGGTTACCAAAACATAAAGTATAAAGTAAAGCACCCTAACTGCTAAATCAAGGGTTTGATTTCCATCCAAGACAAATAATTGTAGGATGAGCGTTGCTGTTTGTTCTGAAGTGGAATTTATCTATGACATGCATGTATATAGAAATATGTAAATATGTTTATCAATAGTCTTTTTACGGACGGAGAGGTATTACGACCCAGATTCTTCCCATGGGTGTCGTAATAGGCGACTATGGGAACAAATTATGCAAGATAAAAGGAAAACTTGAAAAAATCCTATACCGTCTGACCTGCGTGATATAGCAGGGCAAAACCTCCTTACTAAAGAGAGGCCTATGCCCAGCAGTGGACTGTTAAAGGCTGTTGGTAATAATGACGAGTAGTCGAGTTCCCATAGTATAAACTTTGCCTAGTTAAGAATCAGACGGCCGTGTGTATGATGTGTGACGTAATTATTAAATTTTCCTGACATAGAAAGAGGAATAATTTTGTAATATATTGTTATTCAATAATTCTACGGATTTACGCGACGCACAGAACTCTTCGTCTATTGTTGGCTATTTTTAAATATAATTTAAATAAAATTGAATTACGCACTTAAATTTTAACTTATAATAACAAATTTTAGGAGCAAATTTACATTATTATCGAATTACACTAAAAACATTATTAATTATACGCGCTACTACATAGGGACAAAAATTTCATTATATATGCCCCTTTAAGCAAATAGAATGGAAAAATAATTCAGATTGCGTGACACGAGGTCAAAAATTACAATTACATTTAAAAATGTACGAAGAAATACAACTTAAACGTTATAAACGAAGGTGAAATATTCAAAACAAAACATGAAAAATGATAATGCACTCGACTCTAATGCAGCAAAGTTACCAGATGAAAAAATAAGAAGTCCGAAGAAAATATCTGAAATTTTGTTGCAGTTTGAGAATTTTCTTTCAAACATACTCAAGAATTTAAAAAAGGCATATTATTATCGTTTAGTTTAATAATATCGATTTAAACTGTGTAATTATTACCAAAGTTAGGAAGATTATTTTAAATATATTTAACGTTTAACAAAGAGATCTTTAAAATGTAAAGTATATTATTAAAATTTCTAAAAATTCTGAAATCTCTGGACAAATCCTGAGATATGGTAACCCTAACTGCAGTAAGGCCGTACACTTACTAGGACACGCGTGTACTACTACTAAAATGCATTGATTTCAGAAAATAACCGTAGCTTATGAAATAACCTCAAAACACGCTTAAATAAAAATAAACGAGCTAATTAAACAAGTTTGTAAAATAATTAAAAACCTGTTTACGTAAAAATGTATGTCTACTCGCTTATTTATTTCGTAAAAAATATTTTTTTGTAATTTTTATTATTATAGATAATTTGAACACCCAGTGTTACTTTCCAAATTAAGAAGAACTCAATGACACCACGAAGGTTGGCTGGCTCATCAACATCAACAGCCTTTTACAGTCCACTGCTGGACATAGACCTCTCCTTAGCAAGGAGATTTTGGCCTACTATACCACGGTGGCCAGACGGGTTGGAATAGGGTTTATTTCAAGTTTTCCTTCTCTTTGTAATGATGTTGTCTTGCATATTTGGTTCCCTTAGTCGCCTTTTACGACGCCCATGGGATGAATAGGGGTGGTAACACTATGTATTCTTAATCCGTCACCACACGGACTATGACTCATGATAATGCAATGCAATGCAGGAGCGCATTAATGACTTACCATCATGTAACCCGCCTGCCAGATGCCCCCTCCCCTGCATTACATGGGCAAACAAAATAATTATATTGGAAAGTTTGCAGTTTATTTTGCATTGACTTCATACGACTTTGGCTAAAGAGCTCGGGAGATGATAAAGATGTTGCTTATGATATAATTATATTATCTAAAGAATCAACTATTCATGATAGTTCATTACAGTTGCGTGCAGTATTGAGACATACTATTAGTTGTTCTTATCGTGAATAGATAAGGTACATATCTTTGTTAATAGCATTACTTATCTAATATGGTATTGTCACATAACGTTACGCGAACATTTATAGAGTAACGCATGTTCCACATTCGTTGCCACATATGTTTGAGTAACGCATGTATCAAAAATTTGTACACTTCAGCTTGTCTTGATCTTAATAATACTTATAAAGGCGAAATTTTGTTTTAATGTATGAATGTTTGTTACACGTTTACGTAAAAACGGCTGAATGGATATGATTGAAAGGCACAAATACAGATTACTAGCTGACCCGGCAAACGTTGTTTTGCCATATAAATTATTTATAGAACAACCCTTATCACTTAGGGGTATGATAAATAGATAGTAGCCGACTCTCAGACCTACTGAATATGCGTATAAAATTTGGTAAAAATCGATAAAGCCGTTTCGGAGGAGTAAGGTAACTAACATTGTGACATGAGAATTCTATATATAAGATAATCTGGAATGGCACGTAGGTTATTTGTTATCTTGGAAAAATTCAGTGTTCTCGCAGGATGAGAAACAACAAACACCGGTAACTCCACGAAGGAGCTGTAGGGTTCTTATGCCAGTTAGCGACAGTTAGCCGAGTTGCTCACTTCTGATCAGTAAAAAAAAATGTTGTTGTTATAATAGGCACCTCGCAAAGATACATAATCCTAGCCAGGACAGTTTATGGGTGGGTGACCATTTACTTAACATACTAACACCCCTTGGTATCTCGGAGAGCACGATAAGCCGTCGGTCGGTAATATCTACAGCAATCGTTCGCAATACTGGTAGCTCAAGCCCTAAAAACTCCGTTTACGGTTTCTCTACGGTTTTATGGCAGTCAAAACATAATGTATTCGTCGGATTGCGACCATATGCTCGCAACGTAATGTTTTGATAAATTGACACTACCTACATTATATTGACACACGTTCAAGGCATGGCAGTATTCAAACAACTTAAGTAATGGCTAAATATTCGCAATTCAAATGTATATTTAAGCATAGCATTAGCATTACAACAATGGATTCTATTTACTAGGTAGTAGAGTCACGCTGATTTTAACACGAGGAAGTTGGTTCGACCTGACACTACCCTCTAATAGAAGACCAACCTAAAGGGACAGCATATTATGTGCTGTCGTGTGTGGTTGGTGAGTTCAAGATGGAAAGCCCATTGATGCAGGGATGTTATCGTAGTAATTTTAAGATATTACAGAAGATTAGGTCGTTAAAGTTACTAACGAAAATGTACCTTTTTTGAATAATATATTCTTTTTTATTTTAAGAGCCTGCCAAAGTGATTCTAGTCTGCCTGATATAAAGCATGAAAAGAATCCAAGAGTTGTGGTCATTATATTTATTGCGAACTGCATTCGCCACATGGTGTCCCAATAGTGGCCTAGTGATATGCTGTTTCACGCCACGCTTGGGGACGTAAAGACATAACAGTCATCATGGCTGTGTAAGGCTCCACTGATAAATCAACCGAGAATCTGATCAGCAGACAGAATAATAAACAGTATGTTCAGTCCCATTTTTTCCAAAAAAAATAGTAAAATGTGCATTCCCATACAGTTTAATTCAGATTTAATATTTCTAAGTGAGGGATGGCTTGATAATAACAGAAATCATAATCCCGACAGCAAGCGGTAGCTCTTAGAAGCTGGAAGATAGATTATGTTTTATCAAAGGGATTTATGTTCAAAATTTGGATTAACGATAATAGAAAAAGATATTATATGAACTTTTAACTAAAGAATGAGATTTACTGTAAAGCCCGGACTGCTTGAATTTCGTTTTTATGAAGACGAAGGTTTCCCCAAAGAACGCCAGCCATTCCAGTCTTGGGCAAGTCGCATCCATCTGCTGCCAGGCTTCTTTAAGTTGGTCCATCGTGCCGCAGGTCGCCCTACACTACGTTTGCCCAATCGTGGTATCCACTCTAGTACACTTCGGCTCCAGCGACTATCGGTTCGTCTGGACACATGGCCGGTCCACTTCCACTTCAGCATACTGAATTTCATTGCCTACTTAAAACTGTACATCCGAGCGTGGGTCTTTTCTGTGTAGTCAGATAGACACACAACAGGTTGAAATTTCATTACCATCGTCGATTCTCATTTTTTTACGTGTGGAATCCCCATCAAGGTTTGTAAGCGGTGTTTCGGAATCAAATCGATGAAAATCGTACGTTGTAACACTATGTGACTGTAATAGGAGAGATTTGGGAACAGTTGTTGTTAAAACCTAAAGACGAATCATCACCCTTCCAAGTATTTTGGCCTTTTCAGAGACCACTAGGCTAGAAGTATTAACTGAACATAAGGACTAAATAGTGTGTATTTAAGTCTGTATAACTTTTATTATATCACTTTTAAGTTGCATAAGTCATAAAGTAATATGTGTGATATAAACGACTACGAAATTGTGAACTCATTTTGTACCTACTTAACATTCAAAATTCATTAACCTTTTTAACACAACAATGACAGCTACATATTCGTAGGTACGCTACATTTAATTCTAAAAACGGTGACTCAGAATAAATCTATGTAGGATTTTATATCAACAGCCTTTACAGTCCACTGCTGGACACAGGCCTCTCCTTACCAAAGAGGTTTTGGCCTACTATACCACGCTGGCCAGACGGGTTGGAATAGCGTTTGTTCCAAGTTTTCCTTCTCTTTGTAATGATGTTGTCTTGCATAGTTTGTTCCCTTAGTCGCCTTTTACGACATCCACGGGATGAATAGGGGCGGTAACACTATGTATTCTTAATCCGTCACCATACGGACGATTGTAAACATGTAGGATTTTATAAATATTTCTTAAAAAATAATATTTGGCTCAGTACAAGTACGAAGCGTTGATGGCTTCTTAACAGTCCAGTTTTGTTCAAAGTTATGCTTAAAAAGTACGACTTTAGTGTAGTGATGTCCTTTTCTCAGAATAAAATAGCACAGCTCTATGATATAAGACGATAGATTGGGTAATCGGTCTAAATAGAGTGAGAGACCTTTTTAATCTTTTGCCAGAAACTATCCAAGAAGTACACTCACTAGTCGTTAACTAGAAACTTCTTTATGAGGGTTATGGTATGGTAAATGAAAAACCGTAATGGTGAGTGTCGTAAGAACCGACTAAGGGAATAAAATACGCAGGACAAAAGCAAAACAAAAGCCAAGTTTTCATCCAAAGAGAATCAACTTGGCACAAACCCTACACCAACTCGTCTGGCACAACTATATGTATACTAAAACCTCCTTGTCTATGCCTCTCAGTAGAAAGGTTTCAATGCAAGGTCTACCATTAAAGGTTTTTGATACGATAAAAAAACATTTTTCCGCCAGTTTTTTAAACTACATATGGCCTGCGGGCTGCGGCTTGGACAACTCTGATTTAAAAAACCTATTATTTAATATAATATTACCTTTTTATTTAATGTAGTAATTATAATTTTTTTTTGCATGTTTTGCTTAATATTTCGTAGTTGGTGCACCATGACTTACTGTGGTGCTACTATTCAATATATTACAGTCGTATATGCGATAAGACTCCCTTGTTAATGTTCCCTTATTTATAATAATCGCCATTTTTCTTATTTTACCTACTTAATTTCCTTTTAGAAAATAACTTTCGTAGGTTTCATTCTGTGAAAATGATTTCCAGCAACAATGTATTTTGTAATATTATTTATTTATTCTAATTAATAATTGCCGTTTAAATAAATAACTATGTATTAGCTTATCCGTGATCGGTATTAACTTTATGTTTCAAGCGAATTGGGTAGATGACTGTATCGTAAATAAATACCAATGTCCACTTCATTAAAACTAATATCGCGAAACATCTCGGCAAATACAATTAACATAGCTTTTTATTATTATTATGAATTTCAATCAAATATACAGTGATATATATTGTTCAATTGAGTAGTCTAAAAAGTGACGTCACAATTTGCTATTTACTACATTTTTCATTCAAAATTGTCGTTTTGACAGATGATAAAAAGTAACTAATTTGACTAAGGTGTCATCTAGCCTATTCTCGTCTATTGCCTTGTACCAAACCGTATTAGATATGTAAATGCTGGTTAAAATTAATGTCCCTTTAAAAAAATAATATTTTAGTGAGTTTCTGACGTCCAGACAAATTATAATTAGTAACTTCACCTTCGTTGCGTAATCGGATTCAATATTATTAATTATTGCCCGAAATTGTTGAGACATAAGGAACTAATATAGCTATTGTTTTATATACCTTTGTATTAACTGAATACAAAAACATTACACAGCTATTCCGCATTACGATTTACATAAAAAAACCCTTAGTTACTCAGTTCAATAAAGGTTTACCTTCCTAGGTGACAAATCTGAATCATTTACCTTTCATAATCTATGATTTTCATTCACAAAAGTACAGGCAGGCACAAAATGTTGATTAAAAAGTAATTTATGTAATGTTTTGTTTACTTATCAATGATAAGTTCATCGCTCTTTTTCTTCGTAATGAATTGATTTTTCCATATGTTAACTATTAACACGAGGAATGGTATTTTTAAATATAATTGTTAGTTACAATTTTTGCGTTCGCTTCGCTCACTAGGAGCTTAGCAGAGCGTCTAATAGCGTTGATGTCTCGCTTTTTCTTTATTTTTTTAACGTGTGGAAACCTCCTCAGGCCGTCACCCCACCTTGATTTCGGGAAGGTCGGAATCGGACCGACTAAAACCACACGGTGTGCCACTCTGCGCCTGACATAAGAGTGATCCCGGAAAAGCTGTTATTACGACATCCAGATTGATGTCTCGCTACATCAACGTATGGCACAAAATACTTCACCGTGATGTCTATAGTAGCGTAGTAATATTAGTTCAATGTACAAACTGGGTTTGTTTCTAGTTTACCTATTCTTTAATGTTATTGTCTTTCGCGGGTTGCTCCCTCAATAGACCTTTGGGCATGAATAGAATGGTAACATTCCGTCTTTCCTTACTTGAAAAAAAGCCAAATATAATATAAACTGTCAAGCCGGTGTTATACTGTAGGACAAAACCTCCTTTCTACAGAATCATCTATACCCAGCAATATTGATAATGATGATACAAACTGGGTATTCATGGCTGTAGGCACTGATGTTATAACTGACCTCTTTCCGTCAAGATTTTTTTGTGTAATCTTTTTATCTGTTTTGAGCTTTATAAAACTGTAAATTTTAAAAATTCAGTCTCACCTTATCCAAATACGGCCACACTCCTGTCAATACTATGCTAAACCCTAGTGACATCTGGAACATGGTGAAATATATAATGTAAACACTGCGCCAACGTTCGCGGTGTTCCTGTGCCGTTTCCAGTAGTGGCTGTACCATCTCCACCTCAGGTGGAGCTTCAGGAGGCTGATCCTGGTCTACTGGCTCCTTTCGCACTCGTCCTGCCAATCCTTTTAGCCATTCCATTTTAGTAACAATCAGCAACAAAAACTAACACTTTAGACTAAGCTCTATAATATAAACACTAGACTGTTATATACACATACTAAACTTTTTAAAACAAAGAATCATTGTGATCCGGGTCGCGACGAAATCGTACGAATTAAAAATTCATAGTAAACAAAGAAAGGCGCGTGCTGTGGAATGTTGCGCAACACGAACGTCGTCCGCCGCCCGCGCCTCTCACACCGCAACTGACTGATCCGTTTTGTATTTATTTCGTTCGTTGGCATCGTTTACACATAATCTCGAGGCTCCGTCACGACCGTCACCAAGCTGATAGCGTTCATTATTGTCACATAAATATATAACAAAGACGTACCTATAATTTAATGGTAAGCGCGTACCGTTTAACGTTTAATCCACGTTCACCTGTATGTATTTATAAACAATCATAAATAGTAACCACAACCGCGTTGATATATCAACTAAATATATTAAGATTAATCACATCTTTCCTTCATTATATTAATGTTTCACTACTGTTGCTTTAATATGTTTATTCATCTTAATATCTTATCAATATGCCAACCTACAATATCTCTTCGGCACACGAATCATAGTAAATACAGTTTAAAAATTACAAAATTTAACCACCTTTTTAGTTGATAGAGACGCCTATTATTTTACAAGTTATTACACTCTGTTCATGTTTAGCTGTCTTGTAGCGAGAAGTCGAGATGTAATCTTTATTTTTTTTTTAGGAATTGGAATTATTAATATAAAAAAGTCATTACTTTCTAAACAGAATAATTAACTAAACTTTACGGCCCCCTAAATAAAGAATAAATTCCAGATCGATTTGTAAGTGACTGAATTCTGAGATAACAAAAAATATAACCGAATTAAGAACCTGTCTGTTTTAACTGACATCACAAAATAAGAAGAAACACAATTGTATTGTATTATTTTATTTTTGTAAGGTAGTAGTCACGCTGATTTCAGCACTAGCAGGCCGGCTCGACCGGGGCAATACTACCGTCCCACAGAAAACCAACCTAAAGCGCCAGCATCCGTGTTGTCGTGTTTCGTTGGTAAGTGTGAGACCGGAGGCCCATTGATGCAAGGATGACAGTTATCGTGGTATCTGTGTAAGCCTTACACTGTCACGATAACTGTCATGCATTTTACGTCCCCAACTGGGGTGTGAAAAAGCATCTCAAAAGGCCGCCATAGTGTGGGTCATCATACTGCATTGTCTGTATTTGCAATGAGTGTGGTGACCACAACTCTTGAATTCTATTCATGGTTGCCATCAGGCAGAATAGAGTCACTTTGGCAGGCTCTTAATAAAAAAAAAATACTTGAAATTCATCATGATATAGACACAGACACATTAAAGTCGACAATACTTTTAAAGCATAGAATTAAAAGATTAAGCATTCGATTAGACAGCCATAAATTAAATAAATAGGCTACCAAGATAAGAGCTAGGTTTCTGGCTAAGTTCAACGTTATAACCAAACAACTCTACGTTAGACAAAGCACACTGAATTGGCAGCTGAATACCTACTTCAAATTCTATAAACTGTGTTTACAAACCTTTGTACTATTGTCTATGGACAGTCATCGTAGTACCTACTAAACAAAATCGAAGTCCGTCTAGTTACAATAATAATATTGTTCTAGTATTACGCATTAGTTTCGTATTCTAAAACTCGATGATCTAGATTAAAACTAAGCCTGTACTTTAGATTTTATTTGGAATATGACAAATAGATTGAGATTATATATTTAATATATAAATATCATCAGTATGGTGACCACTAGGTACTCTTGGATTCAACTTATGCTTTCATCATCACCATCAAGCAGAGTAGAGTCACGATGGTAGGCACTGAAAAAAAAATCATGACAGTCTGAACGAACCGAAACCAGGTGAAGCCTGTGCTATGGTAACCAGACTGTTGATAAATATACACAGAACAAATGATTGTGCTCATCACACAAATGATAATTCTGGGCGGGAATCGAAGCCATGAACTCTGGCTTAGCAGCCCGCTTTGCTAACAGAGTGGCAGTTTATTTTAATAGAATAGAATAATAATAATATGACATCTATTATCTTCTTAAACAGCTTACAATCTAGTGGTTGGGGTCTCCTGTTAAGCAATGAGCAGCTTGTGTTAGAAGACTCCACTGTTGCTAATACTATTACAGTAATACGAGTATATAAAAACAAAAAATGCCAATAAACTATATTTATAAATCAAACTAAAGTAAGATCATTAAGCTATTTATAAGATACCCACACTGACCACATATTGCATTCCACCCACTTACATACGTAGGTACATATATATATATATGCACATATAAATATTTATACTATTTAGCTGTGTCCGCGACTTTGATCACGTAGGATTTCCATTTTGACTTTTTCTGTCTTAAAGATGTGGTTATTACTGCGTAAATCCCGATTGCGTGAGAAGCTCTGATAAAAGTAGTCTATACATTGCCCAGTAACCTCTTCCACCTCCTAGTGACAGACCCATTTAAATTGATTCAGCAGTTCCAGAGATTTTCGCGGATAAACAAGAAGATAAGAAGAGATAGACAGACAGAAAAATTTACAAAAGTTACATTACATTTTAGTATCGTGTAAAGAGCTATAGTCTCTTGAGAAAACTCAGTTTTTTTTAAACACTTCAATTTTATTTATAATATATTAAAGTATTGATATACACATAAACAAACATACAAGATATATACAAATATATGCTTTTCTTTTTTTTTTAACGTGTGAAAAAACCCCTTGGGCCGTCACCCCACCGGGGTTTGTGGCGGGGTGGTGTGCCGGAATCGGACCGACTAAAACCACACGGTGTGCCACTCTGCGCCTGAGATAGGAGGGATCCGAGAACCGCTGCTGTTAAGACATCCAGATCCCTCCTAGATACAAATATATGCTTATATCAACCATTTATTATTGTTACAAAGTTCATGCTGCGCTAGTCTTAAGTTAATATATATTACTAGCTGACCCGGCAAACGTTGTTTTGCCATTTTTACTAAAATGGCTATTAAAAAATAAAGGTTGATCGTAGAAGGGTGAAAATTGAGGATTGTATGTATTTTTGTATGTTGTATCATAAAAAAATAGAAATTAAAAATTTTGTCAAAAAATAAAAAAAAAATTTAGGGTTGTACTACCCCTAACATTTAGGGGGATGAAAAATAGATGTTGGCCGATTCTCATAGATACCGGATAAGCACAAAAAATTTCATCAAAATCGGTCAAGCCGTTTCGGAGGAGTATGGCAACGAAAACTGTGACACGAGAATTTTATATATTAGATTTTGTACAAGTTGATAGTAATGAATTGAGTAATGCAGATACATTACTCAATCTATAAAATGTGCGCATCATGGATATTCCCTTAAGTATTGAGTAACAGTGTTCTCCGTGTGGTGACGGATTAAGAATACAGACTGTCACCACTTCTATACTTTCCATGGGTGCTGTAGCTTATTTATTTTTATATTTTTTATTTTAATATCCTGCCAAAGTGACTCTACTCTGCTTGATGGAAAGCATGAATAGAATCCAAAAGCTGTAGTCACCATACTCATTGCGAATGCTGACAATGCAATATGGTGTTCCACACTATGTCGGCCTATTACAATTTTTTACGTCTCACTTGGGGACGTATAAGACGACTAAGGCAACAAAATATGGAAGAAAACATCACTACAAAGATAAGGAAAACTTGAATAAACCCTACACCAACTCGCTTGGCTCATCATCGTCATCATCATCAACAACCTTTTACAGTCCACTGCTGGACATAGGCCTCTCCTTAGCAAGGAGGTTTTGGCCAACTATTCCACGCTGGCCAGACGGGTTGGAATTGGGTTTGTTTCAAGTTTTCCTTCTCGCATTCTAGCATTTTACTAGACTGCCATAACATGAGTCGCTATAGTGCATTGTCTGCAATGAGTATGGTGACCACAACTATTGGATTCCATGCTTTCCATAAGGCGGAGTAGAGTCAGGTTGGCAGGCTCTTAAAAAAAAACATAGTTGTTAATTAGCAAAGTGATATTAAATCATACTTTTTGCTGTGGAAGGTATGTGTTGCAAGTTGTGAGGCTGGCTTATATTATGTAATGTACAGTTTTAAACCAGTTATTCTTCTATCATTAGTTTTAATTAATAATTAATGAAAAATATTAAGTACGCCCAGTTTTTAGATATATAAATGATTTTATCCGACTGGTCAATCTCGATGATTTAATGTCTCGTTTTTTATGATGTGAATTGATTCGTCTCAATTATCAAACCGTAACTAGATCCACTTTAAAAGATAAAAAGAATCCTTACAACATCGACCCCCACTTCGCTAAACTATAGGGTCCTCATTCAAAGGGTGGCAGGGTAGTTTTGTCTTACTATTAGAAACCTCATCTGTTTCTTTACCTCCTATATCATCATAATAAATAATAAAGTTGAGTAGATACGACTTTGAAATCGTGGTAATTGCAAAAATGCGTAACGTATGACGGTGCCCGCAAATGCACAAACATCTTGTAACTCCTTGAAGAAAATCATATCTGATGTACAAGTAAACATTCTGTATTTGAGGTAACAGTTAAATAGTTTTATTTTTAAAATTAGGTCTTCTTCGGAGAAATAGTAAATCTCTGCATAGCATAAAACGAAATCACTTTGCGTTCCTGCACGCTTAAATCTATAAAACTATGCAATGGATTTTGATGCCGTTGAATAACAGAGAGGGTGATTCAAGAGGGAATGTTTAAATATATGAAACTTACATATATTTTATTGAAGACTTCTGTCGCGTAGAATTTGAATTTGCAATTTTTACCTTAGACAGGTAGATTTTACTGCGTAAATTTCGGTCCCGTTGGAAATCTAGGATGTTGCCCGGTAATGTCATCTATATCCTAGTAAAAGTATCATTAAAATCGGTTCAGCAGCTTCAGAGATGAGCCCAGACAAACAAATAGACAGATAGACAGACAGGTGAACATTTTAAAAAAGGTAGTTAATGTTTTAGTATTGAGTAAAGAGCTATGGGCACTTTAGAAAACGTTTTATTTTAATCACAGACAGACATTTCAATTTTATTTAAATGAATATATTGATGTATTGACTATTTGATCATTTCAAACGTTTATACTGCGATGTCGTAAAATAGTACATATATAGATTTAAAGATTTCTGTTTTCAGTAGAACATGATAAAAAAGAAATAAATAGATGAAAAATGTAAAAAGAACTTAAATAGTTTGCCAAACATTATCTACACTTGTACACCAAATTATTATTTTTTTTTTCGCGGCAACAAAAGACACGATAAGCAAGACAGCTGATTGGTTATTAAACTAAAAATGACACATTTTCTGATTGGTGTTTATAGTCCCGTGACTCATAGTTGTAAAATTTTATTTTTCTTAAAAGGAAATAAAAGTAATCAGTAATTAGATTTTCTTCATTTGTGTTATATAGCATAATTTTTCTACGAATTCACAACGTACACTGACAAACCAAACTCAAAAGACAAACACCAATTTTTGTGAAATCACTTGAGTGAATCGGCGAGTACCTTCGAGCACTGTAGCATAATAAACTGTGTATTCTAAAAATTACTAACATATACAATAGACTGTGTTAATATTTATGTCCTTGAAAGAATAAATATTTCAAGAATTAACATATCAATTTTGTTACGATTTTTTTTCTTCTAAATCGATTGACTGACACATCGTCGCAAGTGTGGCAACCCTGTGCTTTCAGTATTGATAAAAAAGCAAAGTGGTCAATTCTCACAGAATTGCTGATTTAAGTGTATTTCAAGAAAGAGTAACTAGAAATCATGCTTATTACTCGCCCTGTTGTTTCCAGGCTATTCCAGCAGACTGGTATGTGTAGTTCCAATATTATATTCAAAATTTTAAAATTCGAACATCGACATTCATATTTGTTTTTTCTTGGGACTGATTTTGTTTCATTCCAGCGACAAATTTCAACCTATCATCGTACAATCTTTTTCACAATATCGTAAATATCATTTATTTAACACGAAAGTACAATTCTTTACTTGAAAAATGTTACATAACGTTAGTAGATAACCTAAAACTGTCATAAGAATATTTTTCTTACATCTTGATTGAATGAGTGTATTATCAGATTTTTAATTGAACTAGATATTTTTATATTAAATGTATGAAGACTAGTTATAGTAGGTGCATAAAAGAAAGCATAAAGTCTATACTTAAAACCCCTTATCTATGATTAGGGGACAGAATCGCTAGCAATGGACTATAGATTTTTACTAGGATTGATATGGTAAAGTATGTGAAAACGGGGCTTGCACTAACAACTTTGGTACAGAACTTGTTTTTAAAGAAAACTTAGTTGTGACCATAGATCGTTTTTTATTACTATTAAGGTATTGTATACTTTAATGTTGTATAGCAACACTTTGCTTAATGTTTTTTATACTTCATGTATACACACAAAATTTGCGCCGATTCTAATAGATTTAACTAATATATACTTTTATTTTTAACTTTTTAATTTTATTAGAACTATGTACTCTACACTATTTTTTTTTTGTGTTATTGTATTATACAAATTAAGAGATATACATTTAATCCTTGTGCCCTTGTAACACTAATTAATTATTTATTTCTGTAAGAAATAAATTAATACTACTGTACTGTACTGCATTATTTTTCATTAAACCTATCATTATTTTACTTATAGTATGTTTTAATGGTAACTGATTATAATTATAATAATATTATTTCAACAGTTAATAACTTCAACAACATAACTGATGTTATGAACATAGTATTTCCTGTAAAAAAAATATAAATGAACATAAATACTAATAATGATATTGCCAATACAAACCATTTCATCTGGATAAATTAAGGTATCCAAGTTATGCAATGTCCGGTCATACTGTTGTCTCTCTTGTCTATCCTAGCGGCCTCACTAGTTAGCAGTTAGCATATATGACTGGCGATTATGAGGTCTTGGGTTCGATTCCTTGGTCAGGACAAAAACTGTTTGAAATCTTAATCCCCATGCATCGGAGAGCACGTAAAGTCATTCCTGCACTTGATCGCTCCCTGGCTGTGTCGGATAACTCTGCCATTGAATTGTCAGAGTGAGGAAACAGAGAGTGAACCTGTGTTTGTGTACACACCTGTGCACTTTAATATCTCCTGTATAGTAGGCAGGCTGGCTCCTTAGTTGAGACTGGTCGCTGTGGCTTACATCGGCTAGGAGTTTTAAGATGTTATCTACTTACTAATACCATTGTTACAAAACCTGCAACCTCTAAAATTCTGTACACTTAGATTTTGTTTCCATTTAAATGAAAATAATTAAACACTGACTTATAGTTTAGTGTTAAAGTAAATTAAATATTTCAGACATTTAACACCAACATTGTCTAGTTTCAAACTAAGCAGAGCTTGTGTTATGGTAACTAGACTGGCTGATAGAATACTTATATACTTTTTTTTTGTAAATACATATTATACATAGAAAACACCCAAACTTCGAAACAAATATTTGCAGATCATACAAACATTTGGTCCGACCCGGGGAATCGAACCAGAGACCTCAAGCATAGCAGTCACATTCATTACCGCTGCATCACCGAGGCAGTTAAATAAATTTATGTTAACTTGTAATAATGAACTGTTGCAGTGCGCCGCTACCATGACAAACACTTCAAGGCCCCCACCATGGACGAACTGCCTGTCCCTCGTGGGTCGTGGCAGGCGCAATATGACGCCAACCAGCGTCGCTACAACACTGCACTGTTGCTAGGTGTTGCCTTCACTGTTGGCACTCTTGTTGTTGTAAGTATTACTGATACAAGGTGTTAATTCAATTACAATCTACAAACAAGGCATTCAGAATGACATAACATTTAAAAATGTAGTAATTTTAAATATTGTATGAAAATGCCAAACAACAAGGACTTTATCTTAAAATATTTGAAACAGGATTGGCCCATTGTTGCAGGGGTGACAGTTATTGTGGTAAGGGTGTAAGCCTTACACTGCCCCGATAACTGTCATGCTTTTTACGTCGCTAGGCGGGGTGTAAAAAAGCATCAACTTCATAGTGTGGGTCACCATACTGCATTATCTGCATTTGCAATGAGTATGGTGACCACAACTCTTGGATTCTATTCCTGTTTTCAATGAGGTAGTCATTATAGCAGACTTCAAAAAAAACTTGCTAGTAATAATTATAGAACAAAAAAAAAAATCTAGATATTTCTGTAGTTACTAATACAACAAAACTTACAGAAACTAAAGTACCGCTTCTACGTTAAGATAGTGCACTTCATTGGCATGCAAACTTAGCATAGTCGAGGCATTTCTTACTCTAAAAAATATTTGCAACACATTAATTTTCAAAGACAACAATAGATTTTTTAATAATTTTTTTTTCTTGCAGGCCAAGGCATCAGGATTAGTTTACCTTAACTACTCGCCACCCAAGTCTCTGGACTAAGCGTCGCTGTGAATAGACAACACCATTCAACTTTCATGAAATACGACTATAAGTGATATATAGCTAGAAGCCACTACATTATATTTTACAAAAGCTGGATGGTTACTAATAAGATAAATAATAGTTAAATTAATCAATAAATAGTGTTTTTTTTTCTCCAATTTTTGTTTTCTCTTAGTATGCCATAGACAAGTCTCGCCAAGCATGTCATAGACATAATGATAGTCTCACACAATTCACACACGGCAGTCTGATTCTAAACTAGGGTGAACCTTTGCTATGGTAATTGAACTACTGATAAGCACATACAGACATCTGGTACCAAACTAGACTTAAGTATATAGTAAACTAACTATAACCCACGACTTTGTCCATATAGGATTATATGCTTCCCTATTTTAATCAGATATTGTTCACTATTTCATTGGTATTAATTTTGTTAGTGTTATAGTTATTGAATCCAGCTGACTAATTACTTTACACCGCCATCTGTGAGAATCTTATAGAATTCTTTGTTAGATAACAAAAAAATAATTCGTAATTAAAAAATATATCGACTTTAAATTGAGATGTAAACCAACCAACGAAGTTGGATCAAACTACACACTGTGCAAAATTTGATTAAAATCGGTCCAGTTGTTTAGAAGTCCATAGACAAAGTGACACGTGATTTATATATATTAGATTAGACCCAAACAAATAATTATACACTATTATTTGCTTTGGCTTGATATTGAACTAACGAACTTTGTCTCGGTAAATCCCAAGAGACTCTTTGTCGCCTAGACCAACTCAAACGACTAATAATATGACACACACATAACGAAGTCTATGCTAATTGGTTCAAAGACCACTTACCATGTTATGAAATACAATCTTGTCTTTCAAATAACATAGCGTTTCACTTGCACATTTGTGTTCTAGAAACGGTACGGTACCTTACCAAATATTTCGAATTAATTCCGCATGAAGCACAATTCATTGCGTGCTCTTGTAGTAGAAATGTTGTTAGTGCTCATATTTAATACGCGATGTATGATGGTATGAATACGATCGTTTATGATTTTTCAAAATTATATTCGTTTTATATTTTTATTATTTTCATTTAAAATATTGCCGCGGTAAATACAATTGATTGCGTGTTCTTGTAATAATATGGTTAGTACGCAAATTTAATACGTAATGTATGATTATTTTTATAGATTGGGGTACAACGGTACAAGTACGTACGGCAATACCGGCATTACTTTTTTTTTTTTTAAAAAAGAACGCCCGTGTTAGGAATAAATCCTGTGTCGCGGGGTACTTTACAAACATACAAGAAACGGACACAAAGAACACCCAAACTCAGAACAATAATTTATGGATCACACAAAGTCCCATGTGGGAGTGTCCCACACACTCAGTGAAGTGGAGAGCGGCGTGGCACCGCTTAAACCCCTTTTTTTTTTTTTTTTAACGTGTGGAAACCCCCTCGGGCCGTCACCCCACCGGGGTTTACGGCGGGGTGGTGTGTCGGAATCGGACCGACTAAAACCACACGGTGTGCCACTCTGCGCCTGAGATAGGAGGGATCCGGGAACCGCTGCTATTACGACATCCAGATCCCTTCTAGCGCCTGCCCGCTACCTTGGGCACCATCTGCGGATAAACTCTCTATTTTAGGCGACGGCGCACACGCGGACGTCGCCTCCTCGCGGCTGGCCATTGTAGCGGATGGAGGGGAAAACCCATCCCGTCCATCCGCGGCTACACTCACGGCGGCATGAGGCGCTGGTATGCGCGCCTCCGCCCCCCGGCTCGCCGGCGGCGAATTGAGTCCGAGCGGATATCGTCCTCCCGGGCCTTCTCCGCCGCCTCCTTCCGCGAAATTACGTCTTCGCAGAAGGTTGCGACCGCGGTAAAACAACTGTCGCTACCGGCCATGGAGCGTATGACGGCCGGTAGCGAGAGATCTCCTCCAATAACTGCAGTGAGGACCCCACGCTGCGCTGCCCAGGCGGAACAAACCGCTAGCGTGTGCTGAGCCGAGTCCTCACTGCAGTCGCAGTGGTAACAGGCGGGACTCAATTCCCTCCTGGCGACCGAGTGCAGATACTTCCCGAAGCAACCATGCCCGGAAAGGACCTGCGTCAGTCGGAAGGAAAGGGTCCCGTGCTGCCGCCCTGCCCACTCGGTGATGACTGGCTGGAGAGCCTCCACGAGGGCAAAGCCAGCACGTGGAAATCCCACGGAGGAGTTCCGGCCAAGGCGCACGCCGCCTCCGTCGATACGGTGCGGTAACCGCGTATGGCTCTAACCGCCAATATTCTCTAAGGGCGCCAGAGGCGAGCGCTATTCTGGGCGGTCAGAGCCGCCGCCCACACCGGTGCACCATACAGCGCCATTGACCGAACAACTCCCGTGTATAGCCGTCTCGTCGCGACGCTGGCTCCACCCAAATTGGGCAAAAGTCGCCCAAGAGCAGAAGCAGCGCCGACCAGCTTTGGAGTAAGCTGTCGGAAGTGCTCGTCGAAGAGCCACCTGCCGTCGAGGATCAAGCCCAGATACCTCATCTGGGCCTTAATCGGTACGAGGAACGAATTGACTACGATAGAGGCGCCGGATGGTGGACCACGACGGGGCCCATGGAACAAAAGGGCCTCCGTCTTATCTAGGGCCACTCGTAAACCCAGCGCCTCAATGCGCCCGACCACCAAAGAGACTCCCACGGTGGCCAGGCGCGCCGCCTCTTGAAAGTTCGCCCCCCGGGCTGTGACCAATGTGTCATCGGCGTAACAAATTACGCCCAGCCCGGGGGGAAGACGACCTCGAAGGGCCCAGTCGTATCCCATATTCCACAGGAGTGGTCCGAGGACGGACCCCTGTGGAACACCGCACGACATGGGCTGCCGCCTCAGAATACCATCTCGGTCCTCGTACACGACGGTACGCTCCTCCAGATAGTCTGCCATAAGCCGCCCCAGGTACTCTGGCACCCCGTGGTAGTGGAGTGCTTCCCTGATGCAGCTAAATGGCAGACTATTAAATGCGTTGGCGATGTCCAACGACACCGCCAACAATACGCCGCCACAGCTCACCGCCTCTTCGGTAACGGCCCTCAGGCGCAACACAGCATCGACTGTCGAACGCCCCGCTCGAAAACCGAATTGGGCGTCCGACAGATCGGGGCCCACCTCGCAGAGGTGCCGGACGATGCGAGCAGAGAGTATCCTCTCAAAAAGTTTACCCGCCTCGTCCAGCAACACGATGGGCCTATAGGCCGCCACCGAATCGGCAGGCCGTCCCTGCTTCCTCAAAAGGACCAGCTTCCCGCTTTTCCAGCACTCAGGGAAGCGTCCGGACGCCATGCTGGAGTCCAGGACTTCCCTGAGGCGGTCCGACATGTGTTCGAGGGCTCGGGCCAGTGTTTGGACAGGTATCCCGTCTGGCCCAGGGGCGGTGTTCTTAGAGCGGATCCGTAGAACAACCGCCCCTATCTCCGATTCCCTGACGGGCGGCACACCGCCTTCGTCGTCCCCGACCAAAAAGACCATCGATGGCGGCGTGTGCTCCGCTCGCTGTGGGAAAAGGCCTTCGACCACTTCTTGCAGGAAGCTAGGCTGGAGGATCTCTGTAAGGGGGGGGGCCGACGTACGGAGCTTTTGTCGCGCCGCACGATAAGGGCGACCCCAGGGGTCACGATCGAGACCCTCCAGCATCTCCTTACGCTTAATTTCTTTGGCGCGGCTAATGGCCAGCTTCAAAGTTTTCCGCGCCTCTTGGTACTCCTCATGAAGCTGGCCCTCCTCGCCGTCTACGCGGTGTCGCCGCCGACTACGGGTGTAGGACCTCCGGGCACGAGTACAGGCCGCACGAAGGTCCGCCAACTCCTGGGACCACCAGTAAACCTCCTTCCGTGGAGGCCGACAACCTCGGATGCGGGGCATGGCCGCATCACAGATCTGCGTAATCGCATCGAGGACGCGACCAGCCCCCATGTCGACCTCCTGGGTCGGAGCCTGCGGAGACAGCCAGGAGTGAATAATGGCTGCCTCCTCTAGTAGGTCCCTGTTCAGTTTGGCTACAGCCCACCGCGGAAAGCGAGAAGAACGCCGCGCCGTGTGACCCCTTCTAGGGTCCTGGGTCCGGGAGAGCTCAAATTGGATGTAAAGGTGATCCGAGAGCGTCTCAACCTCTTCCAGGACACGCCAGTTCCTTACTCGTGCGGCGAGGGCAGGGGTAGCGAATGAAAGGTCCACTATCGACCTACCCTGCTGTCGCACGCACGTGTTGGTGGAGCCTCTGTTTAATAAACAAAGGCCCACTGAGGCCGCCCACTCCTCTACGGCCTCACCCTTTGCGTCCGTCCTGGGGAAACCCCAAGCAATGGACTTTGCGTTGAAGTCCCCCAGCACAAGGACGTGCACAGACGTTAGTCGCCGCATCGAGGTCTCCAAGCTGTTGAGGAAAACCTCGAAGAAGAAGAACGCTCAAACTCCGGTTGGGGGAGAAGTATATACCGTATATGGTGATCCCCCCCACTCAGCAGCAACATATCCAGTGCCCTTGTCTCTTAGCGACAAGGGCGGGAAATGAGCCACCGTGGAGCCGACGACTGCCACGGAGCCGTCCCGGTCGCCCAACCAGTTTGGACGGGGAGGAACATAATAGGGCTCCGCGGCTACGGCAACACCAATCGACCACTGTGCCATGGTTTGCAGGAAAAGGTCCTGCGCCGCAGCACAGTGGTTCAGGTTCGTCTGGACTAGAAGGCTGGAGACTCGATCCATTACTGGATCGTTTCTACAGCCCCCTCCATAGGCGACGACGTTGACGCACGAACTACATCGGAGGCAGCCTGGGTCGACTGGCTAGCCTCCGACGTTTGCCGAAAACTGCGGAAAGACTTGCAGCTCCCCTGTCCCATCTGATGATTGGCAGGCCTATTGCCCGCCGCACGCTTTGGGCAGTGAAGGACGGCAGAGCACTCTGCTGCGTTGTGTCCTGGTCGACCGCAGCGGAAACACAATCCACTGCAGTCGAAACAACTATCGCACTTGATGCGAGTGTGTCCTGTGGCCAGGCATTTGAAGCACCTCATCGGTCTCGCCGCCAGTACTGTGACTCTGGCGTTCACGAAACCGACGAGGATCTTGCCGGCATCTCCTAAAATCTTAGCTGACGCTACAGGACAACTGATCCACGTCGCACCAAGGCCTCCTGGACCGGGACGGACGAATCGCAATGCGGATATCCTCAACCGTCACGGAGTCGTCCAGGCCTGAGATACGCAATTCCGCACATTTGGTAGGCCTGGCGATCTTTACACCATCCGTAACAGAAAAAATACTCCGCAGCTTTTCGGCAAAAGCATCCGCCGTCTTTGTACCTTCAGCCCCAGGGAACTCCAGTACTCTAGCTCCCGTTTAGGCGAGGCGCATTTTGACACCTACAGTCCTAAATTGATTGGCGAGACTATCCAGGGCCTTCTTGAATACGGCCTCATAGGATAGCCCGCCGTTTGCCGCCTCCGGTAATACAGTGATCACGACAGCCGCGGTCTTTGGCATCTGTAGCTTACGCGGCTTCTTCTGGGTGGCCACTGCCACTGACGGCGGCTGAGGAGTAGACGCTACTTGTTGGGTAGCCTTCTTGCCCCCCTTTCGAGACTTCTTGACCGACCCAACTACCTGCCACCCATCGTTTGAGGGACCAGAAGTAGAAGGGCCAGATGTAGGTGTCGGAGTGGGAAGCGGAGGGAACTCAGCCCTCGTCTTTGCTATAACCTTAAGGGTAGGCTTAGGAGCAGCCGACTTTGCCACAGTCTTATTTGCCGCCACCTTTGCTGCTCTAGCTGTCTTCGCAGCAGCCACAGGGGCGGTCGTAAGTGTTGCCGCCGCATACGACACACGACCACCTGCAACGGGAGGCGGAGCCGGTGGCGACGTCTTTGATCGGTTGATCTTCGCCCCATCCGTTGCGAGTGGCGGCCGAATTACGGGGGCTGGAGGTAGCCTCGCCTCAAGGCCCGCGAGACGTCCGTCCAACATACGCCCCACTACGTCAAGTATTTGGCGCAGATGGGCATCTGAGACGTCGCCAGAACCGTGACTGGGGATAGACTGATCTTTAACCCGGCCCTGTTCAGGGTGGTGGGCCCGAAAGTGAGCAAATTGATTGCTCAGCTCAGCCACCTGGCCCGTCAAACAGTCATTAGCCGTCTGCAGGCCAGCTACATCCCCAATGAGGGTGGTAACAACCTCTGCAATGGCAGAGGAGAAGTCTTTAAGGGCCCTAACAAACGGACCCTTAAGGTTTCTAGATTTCGTGGCCACCTTGTTAATGACGGCCACAGCTACATTCGCTCTCTCCTGTAGGGACACCGGTGCCTGGGTTGCCAAATTATCCACTGCCGGCGCCCGAATTTTTTGTAGGAGATCCGCAATTTCCTCCTCCACCACAGATTCGCCTTCCGCTCTAACGCGCCTGTAGGCTGCCGCTTTAGTGAACACGGAGCCTGAGGGAACCGAAAGTGGAGTGTGTGACCTCCCTCTGCGGCTACTAGCCACTTTAGGAGGCAGCCACTCCTGTGAAGTTTCTTCTTCGTCGTCTGTGGAGCGTCCGCGTTTCCGATTGTCGCGAATCTCTACCTCCATTACTTCCAGCGCCTCAATTGATGCGCTAGAGTGACCTCTATCTGTTGGAATAACGGATTTCGAACGTAGTCGATCCGATCTTCTTCGGCTCCCTGAAGTAAGATTAGCTTCTGAGAGCGAGACAGGCGTCATACGTTCCTCCTCATTGGTTGAGAAGTCGTCCGTCTTCCTAGGCTTACCTTTCTGATTCTTGTCCTTCTTTTCTTCATCTTTTTCTTGTAATTTTTGTTTGTTTCAATTTCCATAACTATTCCCACGCGTGGGGGAGAAATAAAAGTCGACCCGGGCAGAGATCCCCCAATACCCGGGCAAGCGTAAATTTGTGCCCAACCGAGGGGTCCGCAGGTGCCCCGGCTGGGAGTGCGCTTGCGACTGAACTACCCATCAGCCATGCATCCCCAGGTCACGCACTAGAACACGGGATTCGGGGTAATTTTTATAGAGGTTTTCTTCCTCGCAGTCCGGGCGGTTAAGCCAAGACCTTCGCTCCCGATTGGAGTCGCGAGACTCCAACTCGGGACTACGATATGTCGACGGCGGCAGGGAGATGATGTCTCCTGATGCCTGCTCGGTGGCAGTGTAAGTGCACACCGAGCCCGTCCTACCTTTTACACCGCTGAGCGGAAGAACTCCGACCCTAGAAAGGGTCCCACCATCGTGATTTTTTACCGAGGTTTTCCTCTTCATTGCTCCGAAGAGCGAAGAACCAACAGAGGATCTGACAGACACGCCCGCTCTGTTGGACCAAGTCTCGGCCGAATTGCCGTAGAAAATGGCTTCCTGTTCGTGCTAGAATATTAGCCGTTGGCAGTGATGAACACCATCGCCAACGTTACCAGGGTGCACCACGTGGAGGTTTTCTAGCCAAGCACCCCACGCTTAAACCACTAGGCCAACCGTGCAGTCAATGAATGATCGCGCTCAAAGCGTGTCAAAAATGCTAGCGTGCATTGCATTTCTGCTTCACTCTCTGTTCTGTGCGACTAGTTAGTCCCAGTAGTTGGGTCTAGTAGTTACAAAACAATCCAAATTTTATTTAATTCAATAATATTCATACTGTTTAAATGTGTCAATCAATCAATCAATCAACCTATCGCCGTCCACTGCTGAACGAAGGTCTCCCCGAAGGAACGTCAACCACCCCGGTCTTGGGCAATTCGCATCCATCTGCCACACACCTTCAAGTTGTCGGTCCATCACGCCGCAGGGCGCCCTACACTACGTTTGCCCAATCGTGGTATCCACTCTAGTACACTTCGGCTCCAGCGACCATCGGTTCGTTCTTTAAATGTGTATCGAAATAAAATAACCAATTTATGTAAATATGTAATAAAATATTGTATCATAATAACAAGCTTATACATAGACAATAATAAATAATTCTAACTTAGGAAACTAGTAATTATATTTTATCTACATACATTATGTAGGAATGTATTTTATACATACATTAAATCAACTTCGTAAATACTAGTTCGAAATTATTCCACTAAAGGGCTAAGCTATGACGATAAGCGGTCACCACAGTCCATAGACGCTAGCCACACAACTGCACAAAGAAGTTTAGAAATATCCATAGTAATGTAGTAATCTTACTGAAACTCAATCTTATTGTATTGTTATTAACTTTAAAAATACTCTTCCAATCCCTTATTTTTCGCCATAAGAGTTAATATTCAAGACCAAACCGAGACGTGTACTTTTAAATCCTGATCATCTTCAACGGCCTTTAACAGTCCACTGCTGGACATAGGCCTCTCTTTAGCAAAGAGGTTTCGCAGACGGGTTGATTTATGACTTTTATAGAAGTCTACCAAGTGACTACTCTACCTGATGGAAAGCATGAATAGAATCCAAGAATGGTGTTCGCTATATTCATTGGGAATGCAGACAATGCAGTATAGCAGTCTAGATAAGGTTTTTTTTCTTCTCTTTTCAGTGATGTTGTCTCGTACATTTGTTCCTAACCCATGGGAAGGGTAGCGGCGGTGACCATCTGTATTCGTAATCCTTTCCCACTCGGAGAGTTAAATAAAAAATATTTATCCAAATCAGTTCGTAACAAACATTAACAAATGAGTACAGAATACTTAAAATTAGTGTCAATACGAATTTCATTCTTAGCATACAATAGGCTAGATGACACCTTAGTCAAATTAGTTACTTTTTATCATCTGTCAAAACGACAATTTTGTATGAAAAATGTATTAAATACCAAATTGTGACGTCACTGTTTTAGACTACTCAATTGAACAATATATTTCACTGTATATTTGATTGAAATTCGTAATAATAGTAAAAAGCTATGTTAATTGTATTTTCCGAGATGTTTCGCGATATTAGTTTTAATGAAGTGGACATTGGTATTTATTTACGATACAGTCATCTATCCAATTAATCTAACACAAAATTATTAGAGCATCTTAATATGGTATACATTGATAACAAAGTCTATTCTTAAGCTCTATGTGGCTAAGCTGGTCAGCGTGGACCAAAACCTCCTTTTTAAGGAGAAGCCTATGTCCAGCAGTGGACTTTTAAAGGCTATTGAAGTAAAAGACTACCAATTCGTAAAAGAAGAGATAACCTAGAAGAATATTTTCTTTGATTGAAATGTTTCTATTAATCAAGAACAGCTTTTATTAGCAAAATAGCTGGACATGGCTTCTTAGAAACTAAGTTTACTGTACCACGCTGGTCAGACAGGTCGCTATAGGGTTTGTTCCAAGTTTTCCTTCTCCTTGCCGTCGTAGCATGCTTAGTTTGCTTCCTTAGTGAGCTCTTACCACACCCAAGGGATGAATAGGGGGGGGAGAACTTTTCAGGGATTTCCTTTCTAGGGTACACCTGATTCCCCGGCTAGTACCTGAGACGGTGTGCGGTTTATGGTCGGTTCGAGTCCGACATAACCACCAGTAGGTAGTATCCGGAGGATTTCCGCACAGGAAAAAAAAAAGGGTGGAGAACTTTCGTATTCTTCATCATTCCATAAAGGTGTGAATCAACACCTGGATGTTTCAAAACCATCCAGGTCTAATGTACCATGGTAACTAAGAGATGTAGAGACTAACTTGGTTAGTGTTCGCGTGCAATGTCGGAGAAGGCGTCGAGGATGTGCTGAGTGGTCAGCGGGAGGGACAGCCCCGCCGCTGGATAGCATGACGCGATACGAGCCTGCGTACATACAAACAGTTTGTGTTATATATATAAAATTAATATTCAGAATCCATACTAATATTATAAAAGTGAAGTTTGTTCGTTTGTTTGGCTGAACTCACTAATCTCGGTAACTACAGGTCCGATTTGAAAAATGTTCAGGGTTAGATAGCCCACTTATCAAGGAATGTTATAGGTAATATATCATCACGCTACGACCAATAGGAGCGCAGTATCAATGAAAAACGGGGACAAATTATTCCTTTTCTAAAATTTCTATTGCGTGTGTTAAAATTTCGCAAAAATAATGTACAATAGAATTATTCCCCTATAAAAAGTTTAAAAAAGTCGTGACAGTGTATGTCGATCTTTTTTATGGCAAACAAATTAGTTCATCTAATATATAAAATTCTCGTGTCACAGTTTTCGTTGCCATATTCCTCCGAAACGGCTTGACCGATTTTGATGAAATTTTTTGTGCTTATCCGGTATCTATGAGAATCGGCCAACATCTATTTTTCATCCCCCTAAATGTTAGGGGTAGTACAATCCTACATTTTTTTTTTATTTTTTAGACAAAATTTTTAATTTCTATTTTTTTATGATACAACATACAAAAATACATACAATCCTCAATTTTCACCCTTCTACAATCAACCCTTATTTTTTAATAGCCATTTTAGTAATTTAATCATTTTTCCTCTCCGGCTGAAAACTGGCAAAACAACGTTTGCCGGGTCAGCTAGTATCGTATAAAATCACGCTACGGGCAAAAGGAAACGCAAACGAAGTTGCGTGGATCAGCTAGTATAATATTAATTTCAAACATCTCACACACGAAAGAAAATTTCTTGGAACCTGATTGGCCGATTTATGAATTAACACTATTTTCTAAACGCGAATAGACTATAAAATTTTTGTTACGGTATATACCACATCCAAGGCAAGTCAAACGAGCTTTAACTGATGTACTTCACCATAAACAATTGTTGCCATTAAGTAATAGACAAAAGTTCTCAGTAAATCCAGCTCCATCTTTAAAGTACCTGTAGCGCCACGTGTTGCGCGATGAATTCTTCTTGCATAGCGCGCCACACCACCTGCAAGAGTCCCCCTTCCTCGCTCAGGTGCTTCTCAACCGTGCGGTAGAGCCGGTGCAGAGATTTGCGAACTGTACCAGAGCGTGATAATTTAAAAAAAATTGGATGAGGATGCTCTCATTCAATAGAAAAGTGGTCTAAGAGTTCCACTGTCCATTTGACTCCTGCGTCCAGGGTCGGTCAACTCTATTCTACAAAATAAAAGTTTTTTTTCTGAGCCTGCCAAAGTGACTACTCTGCCTGATGGAAAACATGAATAGAATTCAAGAGTTGTGGTCACCATACTCTTTGCAAATGCAGACAATGCAGCATGGTGATCCATACTATAACGCCCTTGTGAGATGCTTTTTCACACCTCGCTTGGGGATGAAAAAGGCATGTCAGTAATCGTGACAGTATAAGGCTTACACAGTTACCATGATAACTGTCACCCCTGCATCATTGGGCCTCCAGTCTCGGTGCGTATGAAACTCTACCCGTGTGTGTGATATACAGACTGACTGGTGAGATACCTTCAATATTTGAGGACGTGATAGTATGCGAACATATATCATGAAATAAAATAACATAAAAACGAGATATTAAATAACTTCTTAGTAATCTTCGTACACAGTACACCGAGAGCCCAGTATTTAACTGCGGAATACTTGGACACCGCGCGGCCGCACGTGTCTATCAACACAGAATACATAGGTACCTACACTGTACAGCTGTTGCCTATGTAGCGGGATGGAGGGCGGGGGTGGGTGCCGCCGCGCCGCTCGTGACTAGATCAACGTAAACAGTGCGGCGAGCTTGGGGAGTATAATATCCAAATTTCACTTATTTTTTAGAGACATTTCGATAAAAAATAAGCACCTATTTTTTTTATATCAAGTTAACGAGAATCGAGTACCGAGTACTCTCCATAAGTATTGAAGGTATCTCACCAGTCACGCTGTATATGTATTTTGTTGCTTTAATTTTTCAATTTCACCCATTTTTGTAGCATAAGTGGTTTATGATATACATAGGTCTATGCATATGAAACCGGTATTATTTTAAAAAAACAAACACATTTATTTCAAGAGAATGGTAATAAATATTTCATTCAAAGTAAGCGCCCTCGCTAGCTACACATTTTGACCACCTCTCAGGCAATTTATGGATACCTCACCAAAAAAAGTCTTCGTTTTTTGAAGCAAACCAGTTATCGAGCCATTGCCCAACATTTTCGTAAGAAGTGAAGCACTGTTGGCTAAGTGCGTGCCCCATCGATGCAAATAAGTGAGAGTCGGATGGAGCCAAGTCTGGTGAGTAAGCGGGGTGGGGTAGCGGTTACCAGCGGTACGACTCAACTAATTCCCGAGTCTGTTTTGTTCGGTGTGATAGTGCATTGTCATCGAAAAAAATCAATTTGTCATGCCTATTTTCATATTCTGGGCGTTTTTGGCCCAGGGCACGTTTCAAATTCTCCAATTGTTGTTGGTAGCGTTGACCACTAACAGTTTCGCCCGGTTTCAGAAGCTCATACCAGATTACACCACGCTGATCCCAGAAAACACAGAGCATTGTCTTTTTTCCTAAGCGATTTGGCCTTGGGGTCGATTGTGCTGGTTGGCCAGAGTCTACATACGATCTCTTGCATTTAGGATTAACAAAATAAATCCACTTTTCATCGCCAGTAACGATCAGATGCAAAAACGACTTCCTTTTTTGTCTGGCGAGCAGCATTTCACATGTTGTTTTTCGGTTTTCCTGCTGTCTATCGTTCAGCTCATGTGGCACCCATCTTCCGGTTCTCATAATCTTTCCCATGGCTTTCAAACGTCTAGAAATGGTTGCCTGGTTCACATTTACTTTTTCTGCGAGCTGTTTTTGCGTCTGACTATCGTCCTTATCCAGCAAAGCCTGCAAGTCGACATTCTCAAATATTTTCGGTGGTTTGCCGCGGTCAGCGTTTCTCACACAAAAAAAACACGATGTTGTATAAAACTTGAAGTGTTAGGTATTGGATATTGTTGACAGATCATATTACGCCATCTAGCGCCAATGGTAAGTTTTAACTGTTCCTACAATTGTGTCTGCTGACCGCTAAATGACAATACCGGTTTCATATGCATACACCTGGTAAACATGTATTGGTTTAAGGAATTGATGTAAACAGTTGTTGGTAAATTTTAAATAAACAACAAAATTAAAATAAGTTGATTGGGGGCTTATAGACTCAATGGAGATAACGATAGTTGAAAAACAACAATGTCGATGTAATTCTTGCTGTAATGATACCTCTGAAAGTATAAAGTTAGTTTACAAGTCTTTTGTATGCCTTCATTACAAATACTATGTTAAGAACTTGGAAATACTTTCTCTTTCTTAATTTTTTTTTTTCAAAAGATAACGTTCGTATTATGCATCTATTCTGAGTCGCAGGGTACTTGATAAACATACAATAAACTCAGACTCAGAACAACCCAGTTAAAGCTAGTGAGGGGGGGGGGGTGAGACCTTCGGGCGCGGGGTACATGGCGAGCACGCGGCGCAGCTCGTGCTTGCTGAAGGCGGCGCGGTAGCACACCTCGTCCTCGCGCACGCCCTGCGCCACGGCCTCGGCCACGCCCTCGAAGAACTGCGTGAGCTTCTCCAGCGGCCGGCCGAAGTACTGCGTCACGTACGAGCGCAGCGCGTCCGAGTAGCGCGCCTTGCACTCGCGCCGCAGCGCGTCCAGCGCGCCCACGCGCAGCGAGCACAGCGCCGCGTGCAATCTGCGCAACACCAGTCTCATTCTCTGTCACTTCATTTACTATTAAGTTATTTAGTAACTAGGGTGGCGAGCTTAACCCGAGCTCGGGTATTCTTCTAGCAAACTTTAAGAGTGAATTGAGGATAGTTTAGAACGTAGTTTTTATTTCGTGTTCCAAATGATAAACTACCATACCGAACGTCGACCCCTTATATACCCTGCTTAGGAGTTCAAATCACCAAAAATTTTTTTAGAAAGTGCTTACAACATACACAAAATACTCGTAAAAAAAAATCATGTTTTAGCCCGACGTCTTAAAGTCTGCGTTAATTAATTAGTCAATGAATTATTTTATATGTAGACATGAAAATAGGGTTATAATGCCTTCAAAGCTTCGAATTTATAATTTATTGATTTTATTGTAAGCCAAAAGAAATAATAAAATCAGTTAAAGAAACCGTGTTTACGCTTACTTGACTGACTTCGAACAGTATATTGATCTCACATTACATCACTGACGTGACTGTACATGTGTCCATGCTGCAAATAAGCCTCTCTTTAGAAAGAAGGTTTTGGTCTACTGGCCAAACGAATTGGTATAGAGTTTGTTTCAAGTTTTCCTTGTATAAGTAGGAGTGGGGACGCTCCGTATTCTTAATCCGTCATCACATGGACAATAAATATATAATGCAGTTAATACAACAATAGAGTATATCCACAGACTCCAAAATGGGCAAAATATTTTTAATTGGAAACTTTACTACTAATAAAACATATATATGTTACGAGGGTAAGTTTTTAAGTTCGCGGAATGACAGTGAAAAAGGCGGGTAAACGCGCTCTTTTGATGCCTACCGTATTCAGTGACTCATAATTAGTCTGCATAGTAAAATTTGTTGTGATTGGATCATTAGTTATTAAACTATCGTTGACCAAGTATTTTAATCGGGAACGAAGTGAAAAAAATGGAGAAAATTGAATTCCGTGCGGTGATAAAGTTCCTTACTAAGCAAGGAAAGTCTGTTCAAACCATACTCAATGAGATGTCATCGGTTTACGGGGATTCTTGCCCAGGAAAAACAATGGTCTACAAGTGGCATAGTTTATTTAAACAAGGCAGGGAATCACTTGAAGACGACCCGAGGCCGAGGCGCTCCGTTGAGGTGACTACGCCAGAAGTTATTGCAAAAGTAGAAAAAATTGTATTGGAAGATGCTCGACTAAAAAAGAAACAACTCGCAGAAATGGTTGGAGAATCGGATACAACAATTTTTAAAATTTTACACGATCATCTTGGCATGACTAAGGTTAGCGCACGGTGGGTGCCGAGAATGCTCACGCCATTGCAAAAACAACAGCGCGTGGAATGTTCACGTGCGTTTTTGGACCTCTGCAATGAAGACAAGGATGGCGTATTGAATCAAATTGTTACTGGGGATGAAACTTGGGTTCATCATTATGAACCCGAGTCCAAACAAGACTCCATGCAGTGGCACAAAAAGGGCACAGCACCACCCAAGAAATTTAAGGTTTCACAGTCGGCTGGGAAACTCATGGCAACGATTTTTTGGGACTCAGAAGGAATATTATTGATAGATTATAAAGATAAAGGCATTTCTATAACGGGGGAATACTACGCTTCAATCTTAGAACAGTTAAAAGAAGCCATCAAAGAAAAAAGACGGGGAAAATTAACGAAAGGTGTCCTGCTATTGCATGACAATGCTCCCGTTCACAAGAGCCGAGTCGCACTGGCTGCCCTGCATAAGGTGGGCTTCGATATTTTGAATCGCCCACCCTACAGTCCAGATTTGGCTCCGAGTGATTATTATCTCTTTCCAAAAATGAAAAAAGAATTACGTGGTAAGAAATTTTCAACTGATGAGGAGATTAAGGAGGCGGTTTCGGCGTATTTTTCAGACAAAGATAAAACTTTTTTTTACGGGGGAATAAAAAACTAATTGAAAGATCTGAAAAATGTATTCGTGTTGCAGGGGAATATATAGAAAAAGAAAAATAATTTTGTGTTTTTATTATTACTCAATACCCTCCATTCCGCGAACTTAAAAACGCCCCCTCGTATTATTTTTAAAATTTATTACAATTTACTACTGAAATTTAATAATCAAATAGTGACTTTTTTCAAATTCCCTCGTAAATTTCTAAAACGCAACGCTATTGGTGGAACAAAATGTGACGTCAATTGGGTAGATGACAGTACAGTATCGTAAATAAATACCAATGTCTGCTTCATTAAAACTAATATCGTGAAACATCTCGGCAAATACAATTAACATAGCTTTTTATTATTATTACGAATTTCAATCAAATATACAGTGAAATAAATTGTTCAATTGAGTAGTCTAAAACAGTGACGTCACAATTTGGTATTTAGTACATTTTTCATACAAAATGGTCGTTTTGACAGATGATAAAAAGTAACTAATTTGACTAAGGTGTCATCTAGCCTATTTACCTTCGGATCTTTTCGTAAAACAGGTTATATTTTCGTCCAACTTTATAAACAAAACAGTATGTACAGGTGACTAAGTAAAAAATATTATTAAATGTATTTTATCACTTTTTTAATATCCTTACTTATGTTAAAATAATCTTCACAACTATTATATTATTTACTTGTCTTATATTTCTTTACAATGATAATAAGTTGATTAAAATAAAATAACTCGGAGCATTTGTGAACCAAATACTTCGTTGTTGACACGAGTGTAGTCCGTCGTCACATAATAAGCATGCCAAAATGGCCGCGTTTAAATCGTCCGCAAGTTATAGTGATTTTAGTCTTTTTTTAGCTTGTTGCTTTATATTTTTGATGTGTTATATTTATTTTTGGTATTGTAATATCCAGTAGACGTTTTTAAAAATGGAAACTATGACCGAAAATGAATAAAATAATTATTCGAATCATTAAAATTAAATTATTATAACTAAATCATTTGAAATAAAATAAAAATTCGAATAACATTACATCACTCTTATCAACATCCATAAATGGCATAGGGTATAGAATTTTTCAAAAAATAAATATATTTACATTCAAATTGAGAACTGTATACTACAAATTTTTAAACGAAAAGACGTGAAAGTCGTCATAATAATCTTAGTTGAAAGATGTCCAATACTGGACATAGGCCACCCCTAAAAATCTGATCCCATCCAACGACTTCCTCTACAGGGTAAACTCATTTGAAAGTATTGATGATAATGATATACTCTCTTAGCGGGAACCAACCAACTACGTAGGATATGTTATGGTGCACAACTGTGTGCGCAAACATAGGTGCACTCTCTGTTCCTTCACTCTCATAATACGATGGAACAGTTATTCAACACGACTGAGGAGAGATTAGACGTAGAACCGACAGGCTCTGCGAGGCACGGAGGCTAAGATCCAAATTACCAAAATCTGGGCTGTTATTAAGTATTTCAATAAGCAAAAAAACTCCCAATAACTCCCATTAGTCCGACCCGGGGATCGAACCAGTGATTTCTTGACTGGCAGTGGCACTAATCGCTATACCAACGAGGCAGTTAAAAGTATTAACAGTATTAATAAAAGTAGATATAATAACCCACCTGTGGTAGTTCTCTAAGTGTACGACGGCTCGAGGCGTCCGCGGGTGTGTGGCGTGCTGTATCGCCTGCATCATGGCACCCGCAAGCGACACGTACCTATTGTCACCGGTATTTACTAATTAACGACATTAGGCCCAAAATAAAAAATAAAATAAATAATTGTATAAATATACCATCGGTCGAGGTCGGCGCGTCGTCCGCTGGCTGCGAATATGGCCTCACACGCACTCGACAACTGTTCCAGTTCCGATACGAAGCTCAGAACGCCACATTTTGGTTTTTTAGCTGCCTGCAAGAGACAAATTTTTGTAATAGTACTATTGATGATCAATCTCAAATGATCTTTATTCTAAAAAATTAAAAAAAAGAATTGAAATCATGTTCTATGTAGACTCCGCCATAGAAACGGTCTGTACTGTCAAATATTTAGTAAAAGGCTTAAATCTTTTGCAGTGATGTGATGATGTGAAACTATGAGAAAGAGGGACGAAAATAATTAATTCTTCTGTACCCAAAAAAAAAATATAAGGGAGACTTAGTTGTGGATTCTGATGATGAACGACACTGATAAAATTTAATTTTGAAATCATATTAATAATTCAAAAATAAAAAATGAGATTTTTTGGTATTATTTCTAGAAGCTTTTGCTGGAATAGTTGATCCTAGCAATGGAGGTCAGAATGTGGTGAGAAGTACCTGTTTGACGGCATCAGGCAGTGCACTGAGTCGTTCCGCCACGGCGCGGTCGGCTCCGCGCTTGGCCGCCACCGCCACGCCCGCCAGCGCCGCCCGCGCCCAGCGCGCCTCGCCCCCGGGGGTGCCCAGGGCCGCCCCCGCCCCCGCCCCCGCCCCCGCCCCGCCGGCCCCGCACAGCACGCGCCGACCCACGCATGCTAGAGCACGCATGGCCCCGCTGCAATACCATATTCGATCATTTTACACCATTTTATTATATTATAACAACATCTGCATTTGAATTGGATGTATACTCGTAGTTTAGTGTAGTGCGGAGTAAGAATACAAAGTGTTATCACACCTATTCATCTCATAGGTGTCGTAAAAGCAAAAAACGCAGGACAACATTACTGCATAAAGAGAAGAACAAATTGCAACCCTTTTTTTTCAACATGCGGAAACCCTCTCGGGCCGTCACCCAACCGGGGTTTACGGCGGGGTGGTGTATCAGAACTGGACCGACTAAAAGCACACGGTGTGCCACTCTGCGCCTGCAACAGGAGGGATCCGGAAACAGCGGCATATTACGATATCCAAGCCCTTCTTAGCACTTGCCCGCTAGTGCACGATCTTCGGGTAAAACTCACTACTTAGGCAACGTACGGCACACGCGGACTTCGCCTCCTCGCGGGTGGCCACTGTAGCAGATGGAGGGAAAAATCTGTCGTGTCCACCCGCGGCCACATTCAGGGCTTCAAGAAGCGCTGATAAGCGTGCCTCCACCGAATTAGGTCCGAGTGGAGATCGTCCTCCCGTGCCTTCTCCGCCGCGTCCTTTCGTGAAATAATGTCTTCGCAGAAGGTTGCGACCGCGGTAAAATAGCTGTCGCTACCGACTATGGAGCGTATGACGGCCGGTAGCGAGAGCGAGAGAACTCCTCCAATAACTGCAGTGAGGATCCCACGTTGCGCCGCTAGAACAAATCACCAGCGTGTGTTCAGCCCAGTTCTCACTGTAATTGCAGTGTTGACAGATGGGAATCAATTCCCTCCTGGCGACCGAGTGCAGATATTTCCTGAAGTAAACGTTTCCAGATAGGGCCTGCGTCAGTCGGAAGGAAAGGGTCCCGTACTACCGCCCTGCCCACTCCTCGAGGACCGGCTGGAGAGCCTCAATAGCGGCAAAGCCAACACATGGAGCCTCCAGCCGGACTATTAAACGCTATTGATGTGTGATGTAAAAATTATAATAATTTCGCACATCACTTACACGGCCCTCTGACCCCAAACCTGGTAGACCTTGTGCTATGGTAATTAGACTGCTGATAAACAAAGCAAAAAGAAGAAGCGCAATAAATGTGCAGAAAGTACGTGTTTTTTTTTTTTAATTTATCGATTATAAATTAATATACTTCTCCCACCCATAGTCAATTAAAAGTGAGATATTTTTTGAGAACCCTTCAACACTGCTCAGTAGAAAGCCGTGAATTGACCGCTTAAACTACTACGCTATCGGTTCAGTCAAAAAATGTCAGGAAATTGGTGGTGATATTTAGTCTGGAAGCGTGTAGAGATGGTGGTGGCACTCACTAGGGTCCCTGGCGCTCCTGGTGCGCGACGAGCGCCACGAGGTCGGCCTCGAGCGCGGGGAACAGCTCGGCCATGAAGCGCCGCGTCTCGGCGCCCGCGCGCACGCGCCCCGCCTCGCCCTCGCTGCGCTCGCTCCGCTCTCCGTCGCTACCCTCGCCCTGACACACACACAGAATAAGTAACTTGAAACTAAATAGGAAAAAACTCCTTGAAATCTCAAGACTGCTCTCTGATTCGATTCCCGAGTCGAACCAGATGTTTGTAGGACCGGCAATATGTTTGTATTTACAAAAATAAAAGTACATGAGTATTCTATCAGTCAATCTAGTTTTGCATAGTAAAACTTCTGTTTAGTTTGAAACTAGATGGCGTTGGCTTTCACATTCACTTAAAATATTCGTTTTAAATGTAATTTATTTACTTTCTACGAGCGCATGAGGTTGCCAGAGCTCAAATTCGCCCTCCATTTAAGTCTGCGGAGGGGAGAGGGGGACCGAAGCCCCAAAGGTGGCCGCATACTTGCATGGATGACTACAAGTAGACCTACTAGGCTTAGATGATTTGGTAATGCTACACGCTTCGACTTTGTGTTTCAAATTTTCCTAAATTATCTTTCAATATGCATTACTGTACAGTTATTATTCTTATCAACTTACAATAATAATAGCGATTATATGGCACCATAAAAGCCTATATCTTCTTTCTTTTTTAAAGACAACTCTCGCTTAAGGAATATATTCTGTGTCGTGGAGAATTTTAGACAAATTAGACACGGACACAAAGAACACCTAGACCTAGAACAACAATTTGTGCATCACACAAAGTGTTGTCCGACCCCATGTGGGGTTTAAATCTTTTTTCACTCTTTATTGTTGACGGGGTGGAAAATCCCTTAGGATCTGCTGCTCCTTGAGGCACAAGAGTCAGAGGTATATGGTGTTTCCACTAAAAACCACCCCGACGGCCGGTCTCTGGCACCTTAATCTAGGAGGGTCTGTATTCCTAATTCTTTTTTAAATACATACATAGATACTCGTACTTATTGCAGTATAAAATATATAAGCAGTACCTTGACATCGATATCCAAGAAGAAGAACTGAACACAGAAATCTTGCTCTGCATTGCAGAGATTTTCAACCAAAGTCAGCACCTGTAAATGCAAATTATAATTCTAAAAATATTGAGGTATTCACATTTATTGAGGGCGTAATCGGTGAACACGCATAAAAAATGCACAGTGGTATAAAGAACCTCCTCCTTTTTTGAAGGTCGGTTAATGAACAGTGTTACCAGTCTAACTAATAAAAATATTATTTATTTAAATAAAATTACTGTTACTGTTAACACGCTAGGGTCACAACTTGATACTCATAATATATGTTAATAATTACCCGACTGTACCAGAAAATAATTGACTATTTTATTTTTTTTGACAGACTGCAGTCTAAGCCGCTTGATAGACTAATGGTATTTGGAGCGTCGTTAGATTCGTACTAATTATGAGAGTGACACTGGGTAGGTATATGAAAATTTAAAAAATAAAATTCCAGACTAAGCGCTTCGCTACTACACAATGTGCTGAAACTACGCAGGGTTCCTGAACCAATTCATATGCTAAAGTGGTCTTACTTATTGTAGACCGATAGTTGTAAAGTGTTGGTGTTATTCGAATGTATGTAAATGTGTGGAAAGGTACGTACACGACTATTGACTATTGACATCTACACTTCTATTTACATACAACCACCAATTACGACGTTGACATGGGCCACCGAAGTGCGAGAAGAGACAAATTAGGTATCCTTTGCTATAGACGAGAAACAGTAGTGTCTCAACCGACTGTCTTTATTGTACTGTACTGATCGCACCCGCTGCGATGTCAATCTCAAAGGCGGCGAGTCGATTACTCCGCTACCCGAATCATCTTTCATAAATTACCGAACAAAAATCGTCACGCAGACGGAGTTTTCTTTTCGCTAATTAACTTATTAAGCATATGCATAGTTTAATGAGTAAGAATGTAGTGGTCACGTACGTTGTCAAGTGGTTCATCAGCTCGTTCCAAGGGCGGTGGTGGTGGGGAGGCGGGTGCCAGCGCCGCGCGTGCTACGTCGCACGCCGCGCGCACCTCACGCTCGTACACGCGCGACCACGTGCTTATATACACCTGCAAGTAAATAAAGTCGCTTTTTTTCTACGCTTAGACCTTTCATACTCCGCAAAGGATTTTAATGCGGTTTAAACCAACAGAGAGAGTGCTTCAGACGAATGTTTATCTGTATAATACATGCATATTATAGTAATCTGGGTTTATCGGTTTTCGGTTTTGGAACGCGCTTCCCTTCGAAGTCAGGATGGCTAGAAGTCGCTACTTGTTTAAAATTAAAGTGAAGGAGCTTTTACTCTAGTGAATTGGCGACGTCTTAGTTCATTACATGGTACTATTATATCGTATTGTGGTAATATGTATGCACGGATATGTATGTGTATTAGACATGTATGTGTTTATGTATGTATATTTGCTTATTACACTAGTAAACTAGTCTATATACACCGAATCCTCTGTCAATTACTTGTTATCCTGAAGTGCAACCACCTCTTATTTTCTCTGCATCGCCCAATCGGTTGACTGACGAAAATACTTTAGGCATTAAGTCCGCCGATGCATGTATTTGTGCATAAAGTTGTAAAATAAAATGCGAATTTTTCAAAGATAGCCCGTGTGATACTGGGGCGGGTCGCCACTGTTTATATAAATAAACCGTTTGCTGGACTTTCGTCTGGCCTGTGTCTAATAGTTAGTGACCCTGGCTGCTGAGCTGGAGGTCGTTTTCGATTTGGGAATTGAAGTAACGATTTCTGGCTTAGTTTAACTTTAATGATTGAGCGCTATCATTTGTTCTGTTACATGTGTTCAATTTACATGTCATTCGTCTATAAGATTTGTTTTTTTTTCTATATTAAGAGCCTGCCAAAGTGACTCTACTCTGCCTGATGGAAAGCATGAATAGAATCCAAGAGTTGTGATTACCATACTCATCGGTAACCCACACTATGGCGGCCCTGTGAGATGCTTTTTTACACCCCGCTTGGGGACGTAAAAGGCATGACAGTCATCGTGACAGTATAAGGCTTATACAGTTACCACCACGATAACTGTTACCCCTGCATCAATGGATCTCCGGTCTCACACTCACCAACGAAACACGACAAAACGCATGCTGGCGCTTTAGGTTGGTTTTCTGTGGGAGGGTAGTACTGCTCCGGTCGAGCCGGCCCGTTCGTGCTGATATCAGCGTGGCTCTACTACCTAGCACTGTTTATTTAAGTATGTTTATCAGTGGTTTATTTACTATAATACAAGTTAAGCTCAGTAAGGCTATAATCGATCTTCTCATTACTGAAGTGTTAATTGTTAAATTAATAAATATAATAAGACGAAGAGTACGGGTACCTTAGCGAGTGCATCGAAGGCCTTCTCGTCCATGTCTTTGAGCCAGCGCATGAAGGGCGCGTAGGGCAGCAGCTCGGGGTGGTGGCGGTGGGCCGAGTCGTGCGCGGCCTCGTTGCCGAGGTGGATCAGCGCGTTGTTCAGGTGCCTCGCCAGCGCCGCCGCCAGCTGACGTGACAAACACTATGCTGTACTAGCGGTGATACACGGTTACATGATAACTATTTATATACGATAAAACAAAATTATCCTATTAAAAATTGTTTTAAAAATACTCATTACAACCTATTTACAGTTTGCATTCATAACAGTACATTAACATACTAAAAAAATAAAAAATAGCTAAGATTCTGCTGTCTCTGCCTCTACTACTCTATTTTCACACGAAAAAAAAAAGAAGGGGATTATGTTGAAAGTAATAATAATATAGGATTTTTTTTATTTAAAACTTCTAAAGTTGCTCTACTCTGCCTGATAGAAAGCATGAATGGAATCCAAGAGTGGTGGCCTTGTGGGATGCTTTTTCACACCCCAACATACATAAATAAATACAAAAAATATTTGATTCTTAGTTGCTAAAGTGCCAAGTTATTATAAATAAATACAGAAGCGAATGTTGGAATCGTTTCTAACCTGATCCTTAGCACGAGCTAACCGGCGCAGTCTCTCCCGCACAGCAGCAAGGCGACGGCGCGAGGCAGGGGCTGATGCTTCGGCCCGTAAAGCAGCCCTTAACGCTTCTCCAGCGGCAAGAGCTCGCTCGCGACCTTCGGCACTGGTGAGCGAGACCTCGGCTAAGGAGTCCAAGTCCCGCAGGGGTGGAGCATCCAACCAGTGGTATAGTTCACTAAGCTCTGTGAGTAGAAGGCGTGCGTTTGTGTCAGCTCGGGCGGCGTCGGTACGAGCGTGCGGGGCTGTTGGTGCAGCACGTACTAACGCATCATAACGACGCAAGCGTTGGGACAATGCCCCGCCGGCACCGAGTCCGTCTTCAAGACGCTGTGCTAACGCAGCCCCTGCGCCACCGCTCTCCGTGGCAGCTGAGAGCATTCCACCAACATTAAGAGCATCAAGGCGTGCCAAACGTGAGCCCAATCGCCGCACGCGCCTCTCTGCATCGTCGTCACTAGGTTCAGCGTCTTCAAGTAGAGCACCCAGTGCTGCATCAGATGGTGTGGCTTCTCCACTGCCAGATGACCATTGGAACTGGCCAAACATAAAATATTAATAAGTAGAAGTACTTTAAGATGATAAAAATTAAATAAAAGTGAATGAATCTGAAAGAAAAATAATTATTAAGTAACAAAGCTGAGCCTTCCCAACATATATATGTACACATGGAAAACCATATTCTAAAGGTGACTACTTAGTTGTATATGTTAAAATTATATGTCATTTAAAATTGTTACATTTCCATTGCACATCTCATATAAATTGCAGTTTCGTTGTTCTTAGTACTGATTTTACTACTGTGAGCTCACTATTAATATCTAGAAACTAGATTTTGGCCTACTATGCTACACTAGCCTAGTGAATTGATGCAGTTTGATTAAATTTTTCATCCTTTTTGCAGAGCTGTTGTCTAACATAGTTCACACCCTTAGTCCACCCTTGTGACACCCATGGGATAAATATAAAATAAACTTTACGGCAAATACCTTTTATATTTTGTTTAGTAAAAAGTGGGCAGTAAGGTCTGAAAGATTAATCTTACCACATCTGCGCAAGCTGGCTCCCTGCCATTTTCCCACTCTTTTTGTAGCACACTTTCGTCGAACTTCATTTTTAAATATAGAGAATTCCAATACAAATTAACTCAATTCTCAAATATCACCTTATAAAGATTTAATTTGCTAAACTTGTTTAGTACATTTATTATTTTATATAGTTAATATAAATGAGTGCCACAGGACACTATTTACTAATGAACAAATATACACAATCTATTTACATAATTTGTAACTGGGAAATATATTTTATTCTAATAAAACAGTGATTACTGAAACCCAAACAAATATACCCAGAATGACGATTAAATGTCAAAACTGTATGACAATGACGTCCAATAAGACAACATATGTGACCAAGGCTGCGGTCCGAATTGTGCTCACAGCACTTACGACGTTTAAACTGCTAACGTGTGGTCCGATTTAGTGAGCGCGCCAACGCCTGTTAGCAGTATTAATAATTCGGACCACTTGTGAGTGTGCTTACGAATTCAAAAAGTTGAACATAACCTAACAGAGCATTTTTTGACATAAACACGAGTGGAGTATGTGGTGTAGCCGATGCAGATGATAATATGCTTGTATTTCAAGCATTTTCTGCAATCAAAATTTATATTACCCGTTTCCAGCCTATGTTCAGCAGCAGACTATTAAAGACTGTTGATGGTTATATTACCTATTTCAGGTGATTAACATGGATATATATAATAGTGGTTCAACATCCAACCTGCTACATACATACGAGTATAACAGATATTTTTGAAAAAAAAACAGTAGCAGTCGTGGGACTGCCGATAGAAGTGAAAACGGAACTATTAAGTTGAGAGTAATTAAAATTATATGCAAAAATTATATGAAATTTTTTATGTTTCATATATAGCTATATATAATATCATATATAATATATAATAATAATAAATTTCATATATAATATATATAAAGAAAACGACGAACCTCATTTATTCAATACGTCACTTTCTTAATGGTAAAACGTCAATACTCTGTGGTCTGGATTCTAACAAAAAAATATCGATAGTCGAAGAATAAGAAGAAGTGTATTAAAATAATTAATCTTAAATATCACCTGGAGTAAAAACTTTTAATGTTGTTTTCTGTTTTTATTTCAGGTAAGGCTATTTATAACTGTCTTATGTATTCTTATCTTGTAATTAGAAGATAAATAAATAAATCTGTTTTTATTTCAGAAATCCAACTGAGTTTTTATTTCAAGAAAGAGTAGTGTAATAACATTATTACAAAACAACATTATTGTGGAAACTTCGTGAAAATGGAAAAACTAAGGTTCGATTTTAAAATGCGAGGAACGTCAGATGGAAAAACTACAATTTTGTGCCTAACCTCAATCGGCACATTAGATGGTCGTTCATTTGCAATACCAGATGAATATCAACCAACAAGTTTACACAAAGAATTGATAACGTCACAAGTGTATGGCAGAGTGAAAAACACATTGGGAAAAAGAAATCAATACAGGAAAGTTTGGATAACTTTAACAGAAAATATGAAAAAAGCTTATTCAGATGAGGAAGGTAACTTATTATTTGAAAATTTTTATTTGGAAGAGATTCCAGACAAAGCAGCTGAAATATCTACCACAAGCTCGTCAGAGGACACAATAAAGAAGTTGCTAGAAAAAGTTCTAGAATCCAAAGAACAAACCTCTGAAGTTAAGAACTTAAACAAAATCGCTAAAGATTTCATGATTGAAAAATTTGATGAAAAAACCTTCAATGCCAGCCAATGGATTGATCAATTTGAAAAAGAATGTGTTCGCTGCGTAGTGACAGAAGATAGGAAAAAAATTGAGATCCTGAAATTTTTCCTTGAAAAATGTAGTGCTGATTGGTACACTTGCATGATTTTAAAATACTCTATCGAATCGGATTGGGAGAACTGGAAGAAAAATTTCATTGAAACTTTTGGGAACAAAGGTTGGTCTCCAATCAGATATGCTTTTAACTTCAAATATCAAACAGGTTCACTGCTTGAATATGCTCTGAAAAAAGAAAAGCTACTACTTCAAATTAGAAAATCCATGGATACTGAAACATTAATTGATCTTATTGCTATTGGTTTACCAAACTATGTATCCGACAAGATTGACAGAGAAACACTTCAAGAAACTCAAGATCTGTACAATGAAATATCTAAATTAGAACACCTTGTCAAGAAAAATATAACTGAAAAAAAAGGGAAACCTTTCTGGGATAACAAACAAAGGAAAAATGAAGACAAAAATCCATGTGAAATATGTGAAAAGGCAAACAAAGGGAAGCGTTTTCATTCTGAATCAATTTGCTGGTTTAGAGAAAAAGAAGAGAAAAACAAAAAAATTGGATCACTTAAATCAGTTAATAATTCAGAACTGGAGGTGGAATTAAATACAGAAAATCCAAAAAACTAAAAGTACCACCATTAATAAAAATCAAGCTATTACTAAATGACACATTGGAAATTTCTGGTATCTACGATTCCGGTTCAAACGTATCATTGATAAATGCAAAATTATTAAAAATTAAAGAAAAAAACGTGCAAAATTTACAAAAAATAAGCTTGAGAACTATTAATGGTGAAGGAAAAACAAAAGGTATGATAACAATAAAAGTGAAAATTTACGATATTGAAAAAATGATCACAGTGTTTGTTGTAGACAGTGAGAATTTCAATTATGATTTTTTGGTTGGATTAGATTGTATTAAAAATTTTAAATTGATCCAGACTGAAGATCTAAGGATTATTCAGAACAAAGACTTCCAAAAACAAGTAAATGAAATTTACAGGGAAGAGGCAGAAAATCAAACAGATGTCAAAATTCCTGTTTTGACAGGTGACATAAAAGAAAAAACGTACAATTCAAGAAAATATGAAATAAACTTCAATGATCATCTAAATACGGATGAATTTCAGATGATTGTAAATCATTTAGATTCATATGAACAGTCGGAAATCGACAAGTTGTTAAACAAATATAAATCCGTATTTGCCAAAGATAAGTACGACATTGATACTGTTAAGGATTATGAGGCTCATATTGATCTAATGGAAGAAAAATATTGTTATAAACGACCTTACAGATGCTCATTTGAGGATAGAAAAGAAATAGAAAGTCAAGTAGCTAAGTTATTAGAAAAGGGTCTTATTGAGGAGTCATACAGCCCTTTTGCTGCGCCAGTTACTATGGCATTTAAGAAAGAAGATAATAAAAAAACAAGAATGTGTATAGACTTTAGAGATTTAAATAAAATTATAACTCCCCAAGCACAGCCATTTCCACTAATAGAAGACTTGATAATAAAAAGTGTGAACTGCGAATATTTTACAACATTGGATATAAATTCTGCATTTTGGTCAATCCCTCTAAGGATTCAAGACAGACCTAAAACTGCATTTGTAACACAGGAAGGACACTTTCAGTGGACTTGCCTTCCTTTTGGATTAAAAACAGCACCTGCAATTTTTCAAAGGATACTGAATAATATAATAAGAAAATATAAACTTTCGGATTTTGCAGTGTCTTTCATCGACGATATATTAATCTTCTCACAAAATTTCGTACAGCATATACAGCATCTTTCAAGACTATTGGAAGCAATTGAGAAAGAGGGATTCAGATTAAAATTTTCAAAATGCTCATTTGCGAAAAATCACGCAAAATACTTAGGTCATATTATTGAAAAGAATTCTGTAAAACCACAGAAAGATTATTTAATTGCAGTGAGTAACTTCCCAGTTCCAGAAACAAGAAAAAATGTAAGACAGTTCCTTGGGAAAATTAATTACCACCATAAATTCATCCCTCGCATGGCACAAATCTCAGACCCATTACATAATCTTCTGAGGAAAAATGTGAAATTTGTTTGGTCGACAGAATGTCAAGATTCATTTGAGAAAATTAAAACATTACTTTGTTCGGAACCAGTCCTGAAAATTTTTGACCCTAATTCTCCAATTACAATTTATACTGATGCTAGTATTAAAGGAGTTGGAGCTGTGCTGAAACAAGAAGATAAAGATAAAAGTTGTAAACCTGTAGCATACTTTTCTAGAAAATTGAACGAGGCACAAAAGAAAAAAAAAGCAATATACCTTGAATGTTTAGCCATAAAAGAAGCAGTGAAATATTGGCAACACTGGTTGTTAGCAAAACAATTCACGGTATACACGGATCACAAGCCCCTGGAAAACTTGAACATAAAATCTAGGACGGATGAAGAGTTAGGAGATTTGACATATTACCTATCTCAATATGATTTCAAGATAAAATACAATCCTGGAAAATGTAATCAAGAAGCAGACTGCCTAAGCAGAAATCCGGTTTTAGAACCAAATGATAACACAGATGACATCCTGGAAGTCGTAAACCAAATAAGTCTTGAAGACATAAAAAAGGACCAGAATGAGAATATGTACTTAAAAGAAAAGAAGAAAAACATTATATTAAAAGATGGCATTTATTTCAAAAAGTTAAGAAAAAAAGATAAAATTCTATTGTCTGAAAACCTCAGTATGATATTGATAAAAGAGGTACACGACACTTACTGTCATTTAGGGAGATCGCAAATGATCAATAAAATAACTCCATTTTATTCAGCGACAAACATGATAATGAATATAAAAAAAGTTTGCGATGATTGTTCTATATGTCAAAAAAACAAATCAAGAAAAAAATCAAGATATGGATTCCTATCACATTTAGGTCCAGCTACCTATCCATTCGAAATCATGTCCATCGACACTATTGGTGGATTTGGGGGTTCGCGATCAACAAAAAAATATTTACACCTTATGGTGGATCACTTTACTAGATACGCTTATATTTTAACATCGAAAAACCAAACCGCTAATGACTTTATAAAATTAACAACGAAAGTAACAGAAAGCAACGATATAGGAACAATACTAACAGATCAATGCCCTGGCATAAATTCAAAGGAGTATAAAAATTTTTTAAAGCAGAAAAGGATAAAGATGGTTTTTACAGCCGTAGATGCTCCATTTTCAAATGGGCTTAACGAAAGATTAAATCAAACTCTGGTAAATAAAATACGATGCAAAATAAATGAAAACAAAAATAAAAAGACATGGTCAACAATAGCTCAGGAATGTGTTAGAAGATACAATGAAACGGAACACACAGTGACTGGATTCGCTCCGAAATACTTAATGGAAGGTGAAAGTGTAAATATTTTGCCCCACGAATTGAAGACAAATTGTACAAAAGAAGATCTAGGAAGAGATCGGGAATTGGCACTGGAAAACACGAAAAAGTCCCATAATCAAAATGCAGAACGATACAATAAACACAGGAAAGAAATTACATTGGATGCCGGAGACTTAGTGTATGTAGAAAATGGAAACCGCCTCAATAGAAAAAAGCTGGATGAAATACGAATCGGACCATACAAAATACTTAAGAACCGCTTCGCTAACAGCGATATTATCAGTTACAAACAATATATCGTTAGAAAACTTGAGCGAGTTAGCCGATAAAATATACGAAAACTTGACTTACAACAAGAAAAATACTCAAGAGACAGCGGTTGACATTAACCTAGTTACAAACATATCGTCACAACTTGAAGCCATGCGAATAGAAATAAATGCATTACGCAGCAAATACCAAGCACGACATACGTCACATGCACGTTCAAGGCCGCGCCACAGAAACTCACATAATGGGTTATGTTATTTCCATAATCGTTTCAAGCAGGATGCATATAAATGCAATAAGCCTTGTTCATGGAATATAAATAAAAATAACAGGCTAGCGGAAAACTAAATTTAGTACAGAATACGACGGGCCTCTGTGCTATCCACCCAGCAAACCGTCTAACTATAACTGACTCAAACAGTGGTTATGGATTTTTAGTCGACACGGGTGCTAACATTTCGGTCATAAATAGCACAAATAATGAGAGCCAGGCGTGCGAATACCAATTATTCGCCGCGAACGGGACCCCTATAAATACATACGGGGAACGCGCTTTAACGCTTAACCTAGGACTGCGCCGAAGCTTTAAATGGACATTTACCATTGCCGACGTCAAGATACCAATCCTGGGAGCTGATTTTCTGGATCATTATCAATTATTAGTGGATATACACGGAAAAAAGCTGATCGATAAAAAAACAGGTCTGGAAACGCCTGCCGAATTAGCGAGAGCAAACATTGCATCCGTTCGATCCTTCAAGCAGCCAATGGGCATCGCCACTCCATTTAGTCAAGAAGAAGAATGGCGAATGGAGAGCATGCGGAGATTACCGCGCACTAAATAAAATAACAGTACCAGACAGGTACCCGCTTCCAAGGCTACTCGATTTCACATATGTAGCAAGCGAAAAAGGCAACAAAAGGCAAAAAAGGCGCCTACATAAAAACGGCATAACAATAAATACAAACAAATGCGAATTTGCCAAGTCGGAGATTGATTTCCTCGGTTATCATATAACGAGCCAAGGGTTGACTCCTACTATGGAAAAGATTCAAGCTATAAACAATTACCCTAAACCACAAACGATAAATGAGTTACGACGTTTTTTGGGTATGATTAATTTCTACAGAAGCAGTATCCCACATGCAGCAAAGCATCAAGCCCCGTTAATCCAAGAAAGCCCAAGAAAATCGAGAAGAGGCTTACGGCTATAATGAGAGATGCAAACGTGGTTTAAAGTCACACCATATTTTTTTTACAATGTATAATAATATTTTTTTCTTCAAAGGGGGAATATCTATGGCGAAGCCATAGTATTATAATAGTTTAGGTCTGTACGCGGCTACGTGCTACATTAATTGTTCACTCAGCTGACCTACTCTTGATATTGTAAATTATTAAATAAGGAAGCATAAATAATATATTGTCAAATTAGCAATTTAAGTAAACAAGCAAACAACCTAGTTACCTACCCCCACCTAAACCTGTCCATATTACATACAAATATTATTGTATATAAACCTTAGTTTATGTTAAGAAAATGAGTCATTATTAAATATTACAATCAACGTGTCGTCTAATTGGTTCCCTGGGCAAACACGCAACAAAAATCTCCAATACAATATACGAGGTTGAAACTGGACACAGGAAAACAGAATCAAACCTTTTTCATATAACAAAATTGATTCCGATAGCTGGCGACGCGACTGGATGAACAGTCACATAACAGTTATGTGATTGTTCTTCTTTGAAGGGGGGAGATATAAAGAAAACGACGAACCTCATTTATTCAATACGTCACTTTCTTAATGGTAAAACGTCAATACTCTGTGGTCTGGATTCTAACAAAAAAATATCGATAGTCGAAGAATAAGAAGAAGTGTATTAAAATAATTAATCTTAAATATCACCTGGAGTAAAAACTTTTAATGTTGTTTTCTGTTTTTATTTCAGGTAAGGCTATTTATAACTGTCTTGTGTATTCTTATCTTGTAATTAGAAGATAAATAAATAAATCTGTTTTTATTTCAGAAATCCAACTGAGTTTTTATTTCAAGAAAGAGTAGTGTAATAACATTATTACATATATAATATCATATTCTCCATAGCTATAGATATACTATTATCATTAGCATGTCGGTGACGCGAACCGAGGATTTTACCCTCTACCAAAACGCTCACGCGCCTAAAGAAGTTTTCACTTCAACAATTGCATTTAGAAGTTGATTTAATTTAAAAAAATCGAAGAATGTGTAATCAAGACTATATTTGGTGAAATGCTAGAATGCAATATTAAATGCCATAGAAAACAAAGTCCAGCCGAAAAATAACACATTTCTTAAACCATTGCAATAAAATATTGCCTAAAAATCATAGATTCAAATAAATGGCGCCAAATAACGCCAATGCTCACGGTGCTAACGATCCGACCCGTCAGTACTGTAAGCACTAGGTAGTGACGTCACATGTGACATCATAGCATCCACAACGCTAACGGTGAGTGTGAAAAGCACGAATTGGACCGCACGTTGGTACGCTATGAGCGCTGTGAGCGTGATTCGGACCATGGCCCAAGTTTTCAAGGATATTGACAAAGATACATGAGTATGTAGATGTCGCCACACAGTAGCAATCGACCAAAGTTTCCTCTGTTTAATTAACGACTTCTGGACGACCAATTGTTACTAATAATCAGATTACAGAATGCATTCAATTGATCCTAAGATCAAATTGTAACATATCTACATCCCACCGTCTGCAAGTCATGCCTATTAAAATAATAAACTAACTACAAGAAATAGTTGACACTATTGATTTATCTATAACTTCCTTCTTATTTATGACTGAATATTTTTTTGTGATTGCGTAAGTTACGCTTATACAAGGTTAAATTAGCTCTTAGTTTGGATGGACTATAGACAACATTAGTAAGTAGCACAGATACGGCGCCCATAGAAGCTGGCAACTTGGCAGCATAAACTATTTATACTTAATTACAATTGTCAGCACTGTCATATAAATAAAATAACCTATCAATATTTTAACAACTGTCAAAGAAAAGGACTTTTTAAGTAAAACAATTCATGTAATTAAAGAAATTAATCTTTTTTTAGATATAACCACGAAAAATACAAAGTTAGAACAATGGCCAAACCTGCTGCAACTGCAAAAGGCAAAAAATCAAATGAGGAAGTGTTCGCTGGATTTCAAACTCTTCGGAGTGAACAGCGACAATTAGCAAATAAGATTTCGGAGTTGGAAATGGATCTAAACGAACACAAGTAATCACATTTATTACCAGTCCAGATAGAATAGTCTATCACCACACGAATTTTTATAGTGTTTGTTCTAACCTCAAAATTAAATTGGTTCGTATTTTTTTTCAGAATAGTCATAGAAACTCTTCGTGGTGTGGACAAGAGTCGCAAGTGCTTCCGAATGGTTGGTGGTGTTCTAGTGGAACGCACAGTAGCTGAAGTACTTCCCGAATTAGAAAACAACTGTGAACAATTGCCTAAAGCACTTCATGCATTGGAAGATCAACTGACGAAGAAAGGCCGTGATATTAATGAGTATATCGAGGTTCATGACATTCGTTTACAGCGGGTCGACCGTCCACCGGCGGAAGCTGAGCCTGAGCAACCTTCAAAGTCAAATGTCCTGGTTGCAAGTGGTTGACAGTGATGAATTTTTACCTTTCATATAAATACCTCGGCTGGCTGCTTCGAGCCAGTTTTAAATAATATACATGAGAAGTAGTTATATACATGTGTATTAGTTCGTGATAATATTACTGTGCAACCAGTGATATGCATATTTAATTACAGAAATTCTAAATAAGAAGTCTAGTAGGAATTGCAGGTCTTAAATTCTAATGTATGAAGTAATATTGTTGCTAACTCTGCCTATTTTAATTTTATGAGTGACTAAAATTTACCTTTTTAAACCCTGCTTACTATGTAGTGTACTACAGATTGTTTACATACACAATTATTATATTTAATAAAGAAATTAACATTAAGTTATGCTTTAACACCTTGTTTTTTTCTTGAATTGTTCTTACTCCATTTTAAACCTCAAAGAGATGATATTAATTAGTCTATTGCTGGACAAAAGCCTACTGGTACACATTGGCCACACTGGCCAGACAGATTGGTATAGGGTTTGTGTTAGTTTGCCTTCAATGCAGTGATGTCATGCATATTTAGCTCTCTTGTCGGTTCTTACACCACTGGATGAATAAGGGTAGTAACAATCCATCACCACATGGATTAAATGATGGTACGTAGCACTCATATCCACAGAAATATGCGATTTTTGGCCTAGTATTTATTAAAGTCCCTAATTCCAATAAATTATTTACTCTTCTCGTCAAACTTGCTTGTTATGCCTCCATACTCATTGTGAACTCAGAAAACGAATAGTGAGATGCTTTTTCACACCCCACTTAAAGGCTCCAGGATTTTAGTGGAAGGGAAACATGTGCGCTGGTAGTGAGTTCCATGTTTTAGCAGATTTGCACAGGAAAGAAAAGTCGAATCGTTAAGTTCGATAGCATATACCTACCACACTGAAACGGTGACTTCCAAAGCCAGTACGTGTTGCCCTGAAGAGGTAAGAGGTCAAATCGACAGACAAGGCCACTAGATTAATTTAACATTAGAAAAACTACGTGTAGTTTATGATTTAGAGGGATATTTCAATTTTGGTTTGTATGAAACAAGTGTCAACTTACGAATGAGAAAAAACACAAATTAGAAGTGCAGTAAAAATATAATCCCCTTTAATTCCAAATATGTAACATATCAACATTACACAAATATAATAAATATCATAAAATTTATATAAAACAGTTATTCTAAGTTTATAACAAAAAAAATCCTAGTGCCAGTTTACTTATTTTGACAGAAGTTTTTTTTTTACTTTGAATACGTTTCTGAGTCATTGTAAACGGCTTAATCAAAATCATTATAGCGATAACTTTATTGAATATGACCGCGAAACTTGATCACTAGTCATTTTATTTTAAACTGAGTAAGTAATTCTTAGGATTGATTGACTTTCTGACTGATTGGTCCCAACAGTTTATGATAAACATTTCAATCAATAATCATTACTTTCTTACCCGTTTCCGAAACTTAGTAGTAATCGGTGCAATGACTTTTGTTCTTCTATTTTTCTCTATTACTCGACATTCTCTATCAGGCAATCCTTCATTGAATCGCAAGCTAGTTTTCTTTTTTGGCATAAAGTCGTAACAAAATTACTTTTCTTAGAAAAATCTTAATATTATATACAACTGAGCAGAATCTGTAACCCACAAGGTGATTGGACAATCTGATGAAGGTCGCGGGAAGCAGTTGGATGCGGGCGACTTAGTACCGGCTGTTGTGAACCTTGGGAAGGGCCTATATTCAGTAGTGAATGTCTCTTGGCTGTGATGTTGATAGTGAACAGAATCTAGTAAGAAAATAAAGTTAGACAAAAAATAAGAAAACAAAATGACATTTATGTGAACAAGGTTCATGGTTTCTGCTGTTACATGCGCCTGATCCATTATCAAGAGTTATAGATTGAACTTCTTAACAATAATAAAAAAAATATATAAATTCTTCATACTTAATTCTATAATAAAAGCACCATTTGCATACGAATATAAATATGTATATAAAAATTAGTTATAAACATCTTGGAATGAATTTTTATAACAATAGTTGTGCAGTACTGTTTATTTAAATGCTTTTGAACGGATTATTAGTACAATACACTAAGGAAAACAAATTGAATTTGTTTTTTGCACTTACTGAATACCCATGGGCGCCTGGAAGGAGGTCCCCCTGTCAGAAAACAATACATAGAAAAAAATACATATTATTTCTATGTATTTTTTTAGTTTCTATTATGATTTAGTATACATATGTTTTTCTCGACTTCAACAGCGGATGCGTTGGGCCCAAGGCCGTACAAATGGCTTTGAAGAATTTGTTGCCTCTCGTCCAGCTGATTTCTTTGAGAAGGGCGTCAATAAATTGAAACTGTGTCGGCAAAAATAGATCGATTGTATGGGTGGTTACTTTAATTAATAGACATAAAAAAAACGTCAATTTCATTGGCAAAGACCTAGTATAATTCTATATTTTATATTGATTAATAGTATGTGTAGATAAAGATGCACCCTTCTGATAATAATTCTTGCGGCGCCCATGCGTATACCATTTAGGTAAGTGGATACATACGAGTTCTATAGACAAGTAGACTTAATTATACATACAAATATAAGATTCGAGTAGGAAATAATTGATTTTCAAAGCAGTTACAGCATCAAAAAAAAAGTGTCCAACAGCTGGCCACTAAGTTCATTTCTCTATACATATATTTTTTTATATATTAAGAGCCTGCCAAAACGACTTTACTCGGCATGATGGAAAACATGAATAGAATCCAAGACTTGTGGTCACCATACTCATCGCAAATGCAGACAATGCAGTATGGTGACCCACACTGGTGGCCTTGTGAGATGCTTTTTCACACCCCGCTTGGGGACGTAAAAGGCATGACAGTCATCGTGACAGTGTACGGCTTACACAGTTACCACGATAACTGTCAGCCCTGCATCATTTCTGCTATTGTTATCACGATATAAAGGCTCATTATGCACATGATCTAAGAGTCTCGATCTATACATATAATCTAAGAATTATTTATAATTTAAGAAAATGTTGCTAAGCTAACTGGATGAAATACCCATTTAAAACTGTTTTATTGAATATACAATAGAAAATTGGACCCATTAAACACCACTGTAATGGTATCACTTCACATATTATTAATTACCAACATGGAGTGTTAAAACCTTTAGGCAACTGTATACTATTATTTTACATATCGGTCTGTCTGTGCTGTCTGATTTCAAATTAGACAGCGTCTCTGCCATGGTAACCGGGCTGCTGATAAACATTCTTATATATGTCTAAATACATACATATTATAGATAAATTACACTCAGACAACGAATAATCGAGCTCAACATACATTTTTTTTTTCTTGGTGAGAATCGTACCCACGACAATAATATAGATATAATTGTGATAAAACATAGAAACACAAACAGATTTAACAATAAGGTGTATAATAATAACCGCCAGATACCGGCTAAAAACAATAGACAAGATCCAACAAGAATTCTGTAAAGTATTTTTTTTACTTAATGGTACGATTTTTTTTTACCATCCCGACACTACTTTTTTAAATATCGAATGTCGGAAATCAGTCTATGAAATATATCGTTTTTTTTTTAATTGTACAACAGTAGAAAAATATGAACAATTCTTATTTTAAATATTGTCCATACCGTTTTTTTATTATTAATGATGAAACGTAGGTTAGTCATAATGGCACACGAGATTTATATCTGAAACTATCGGTATTTTTTAAGAGCCTGCCAAAGTGACTTTACTCTGCCTGATGGAAAGTATCAATAGTACCTAAGAATTGTGGTCACCACCCTCATTGTGGATGCAGATAATGCGGTATGGTATCCAACAGCACACGCTTGCTTGGGGACGTAAAAGGCGTGTCAGTGTGTGCAATACAACGCGTATTGCAGACATCTACCACTAAATGAATGAAATATGCCAGTATAAGAATTGAAATTAATTATTTTAGTAAGATGGACTCAATTTTGAAAGTTTTGATTAGAAAGTGAATTTATATGTTTGTAAATTTAGTAGATCATTGATTAGAAAGTGAATTTATGTTTGTAAATTTAGTAGATCAAGTATAAAAAGGAGAAATAATAGGTTTCTATTTCAAGGAACTACCGATACTGCCGATAATCGATTTAGACGTATTAGGTTAGACAACGTTATCGTTTCATCGGCTCAGCTAAGAAACCGGATAAAAGTCGGCGTTCTCTCGACGGAACCGCTACCGAGGGCAGCGCGTCACCGGCGTATCCTACGTGACTAGGTATCATCAATATATATATAACGCTCGCTCCACATAAAACAAAGATAAACACTACGACCGTTTCAGATCGCGGCATCTATCGTTCGACGATCTCGAGAGGCGGTCGACACTAAGGCCCGTACTATTAGAAGTGCATGAAGTTGGTGGGTGCGTAGGTTTCGTCCTGGCGGCTGGGCGACTCGTCGAGCGCGCGCAGCGGCGGCGGCGGGTCGGCGGCGGGCGGCGCGTCCCCGCGGCCGCCGCTCTTGTGCTCCACGCGCAGGTCGCTGATGCGCATGGCGCGGTCCACGGACTTGCACATGTCGTACAGCGCCAGCGCGGCCACGGCGGCGCCCGTCAGCGCCTCCATCTCCACGCCCGTGGCGGCCCGCACGCGCGCCTCGCAGCGCACGCGCAGCGCGCCGCCCGTCGCGCACTCGCCGCGCGGCAGCTCCACGCGCACGCGCACGCAGTCCAGCGCGAGCGGGTGGCACAGCGGGATCAGCTCGGCCGTGCGCTTGGCGCCCATCGCGCCCGCCAGCTGCGCCACGGTGAGCGCGTCGCCCTTGGGCAGGCGCGCGTCGCGCAGCAGGCGCAGCAGGCGGCCGCTCACGTGCAGCGAGCACGACGCGACGGCCGCGCGCCGCGTGATCGGCTTCGAGCCGACGTCGACCATGCGCGCCTTGCCGTCGGCGTCCAGGTGCGAGAAGGCGCCGCCCTCGTCGTCGGAGTCGGCGCGCGAGCTGAAGGAGCGCGCGGCGAGGCGGTGCGGCGCGGCGGCCGCGAGCAGCCCGCGGCGCGGCCGCGCTCCCCGCGCTGTGAACGATCCCACACACTGAGCGGAGCGAGACCGCCGCGCTAGCCGCCTATGAGAATCATCGGCCGGTTCTCCATGCGGGCGAGATTCTCCATGCCTAGAAATACAGATCGGAGACCGTCGGAGACCTCAATGGATACTCGACACTCGATACTCGGCGAGAGTCCCTCTATCGCCTCTACTTACTGCCGACCGACTACTCTCTATAGTTTTAGTTAAAAATATAATAACGTGTAGATTAACGTTCAGTTACCAATATATTTGTATACAAATAAGTAGTGATAGAATACGATATAAATACATATTAATTAAAAGCCGCATACTACATAGCCACCGAAGCCAATTGTGAGCAACTAAAAATATCAATGAATTAAAGTAAGTAACTAACATTATAGTCACAGAGAAGAGTTTTATACGTACGTAGGTAAAACGTAATTTCTTTCAAACCTTATTTTTATAAATGGTTTTAAAATTTTAAGAAAGCATTTTAGCGTGTTCATATGTTTTCAGTAAATTCTAAATAGATATCTCATTTAACCGTTAACCCCTGAGAGATGATAGCGGCATACGACATCTTGAATGTATATTCACGAGTAAAGAAAAATATTATCGATGAATACAGATACCAATATCAATTTATATTATTTGATAAAAAAACACGTGATCCATAAACGACAATTGATGTTCTAGCCGACATTTCAATTTGCCTTTTTATATGATTATTTTGGTTGTGGTCCATGGGGGGAAATTGCCATGGTCACCACGCTTGGCAGGCGGATGACCGCAGTGGCGAGAATTATTTCTCTGATGGCGCTGCTGCCCGCCGCCAGGATTGAATTTTAGTGATTCTCGCTGTGGTCTGACGAATCGCCCAAGACCGCGATCGTTGGCGTTCCTTGGGGAGACTTTTGTTCAGCAGTGGACGGCGATAGGTTGATTGATTGATATGATTATTTTATATTACATACATTTGGGGACTTATTTAATTTTAAAGATAGATTATAAACCTGTAGAATAATTAAGGTTTTCCAGTATTCCAACGTCAATAAGACTATAATTATTGTACAGTTTCCTGAACAAGAAGACCCGAAGTCGTAGTCCTCGTAATAAAAATTTGGTCTCAATACAGTTCCGATCAACTCTCAATGAACAGCTACGATAAAAGGTATGTTCATAGTAACACAGTGAAGTTCTTTTTTTCTTTTTAATAAGACCTCTCCTGCACTAGGAACAAATTCCGCATCACTTTAACTTTAGCATCCAGACTTAGAGCAATTATTTGTGAATCATACAGTGTTGTTCCAGTGTTCGGACACACAACACGTCGGTGCTGCAGTAGGTAGGTAGGTATTCGTTGTTTGATACCAAGCGTGGTCTCGCTGGACTGGGTGTGTGACACTAGTAGGGATTTAAATAAAACCACTGTGCACTGTACTATGGGTTCGTAGGACTCCACGGTTTAATGGGCTGTCGCCTTGTACTAAACTACAGGTTTGTTCTCGTCATACAAAATGCTTGTAGGCCTTATAACCAAACGCGTGTAACACAACGATAGCGCAATCTAAGTTTGTAACAGCTCCCTCTAGGGAACGTAACGGTAACTAATATGTTGGTGTCGACTTTGATCGCACTATGCTGTTATTGGTCTAGAACATTCGTGCAGTCAAAGTTACAAAGAATAACACATTCATTTCACATACAGGCAACGTCGGATGTTTAATATTTAACTATGAAAATATATTTTATGACAGCTGTAAGATTAAAAGTTGATCAGAAAATTGCTTTATTTTTTTTAGATTAGAGGTAGATTACATTGCTTATATTTACATACTAAAAGAAGTGATAAAAAAGCAAAATTGTGTGTGTGTGGTAATATTAAAAATAAATGGAATGTACGATGCTTAGTAACTGTTAATTTACACATGAACAAATCTTTAATATTTCATTAGTACAACTAGCTATTGAAAATTAATTGCATATTAGACATATTATCCATTTAATTATATTAGTACCTTGCACTCGGCTCAAAAGACTAATATGTGAAACATGTTAGAAAGAATAGAGTTGAGATAGAGTACCCATTGATTGGCGTTGTAAAAACTATAGTTTCATACCTATTATCGGGTTAACACAATAGGAGAAAGCGATGTAATACCAATTCAAATCACTGAAAGTAAACTCATAAAATCATGATAATACATTAGTCACTTTGAACTTTATGCTCTGTTGATATGACTTAATTTTGATTAGTTAAACGTGTTGTCTATTAATTTAGGGTCGGATTTCAGTTGGACTACGAGGCAGTTGCATTTCGATTTTTATGTAGAGTGACTGCCATCAGTTCTCCACAACCCAAGTACTACGCGATATCGAAAATTGTTGGACTTTTGAACGCTCCAACTACCCACATTGATTGAGTCAGATGTTCTGATGGTTAGCGGGACCGACGGCTTAACGTACTCTCCGCTCTTAGCGACCTCTGTTCGTTTACTCTCTATGTTAACATATAGCTGTCTTTTGGGCGATGCGATACTTCTATATATATTTTTTTTTATTTTTTTTTTCTATATTAACAGCTTGCCAAAGTGACTCTAATCTGCCTGATGGAAAGCATGAATAGAATCCAAGAGTTATGGTCACCATACTCATTGCCAGACAATGCAGTATGGTGACCCACACTATGGCGGCCTTGTGAGATGCTTTTTCACATCCCGCTTGGGGACGTAAAAGGCATGACAGTCATCGTGACAGTGTAAGGCTTACACAGTTACCGCGATAACTGTCACCCCTGCATCAATGGAATTTCTAATTCAAGACAGTATTTTATCCGGCGGGAAACATATAAAATTAAACACACTCGTGACACAATGCTTACTAAACCAGACCGTTTTAGTTAGAGGTCAAAGTTATGCGGTAAAGTTAATACGTGTATGGTCACTTACCAGCGTGTCGAGCTTTCTTGTTGTGAAGCGCGGTGCGTACGAGTGCGTCGAGTCGGTCGTCGGGCACGCCGCTTCGCAACGCGTCACGCAACGACACTTCACTCGAACCAAACAGACACACCTGACGGACAGATTTACTATTATATTTGTTTTATATATAGAAATAGAAGTGCTCTTTACTAGTGGTAAATACTATTTTTTATTTATAGATGACTCAGCTACAAATTTTTAAAGTAAAATAAGACAAATTGATTTGACAGACTGTTCTTCTTAACCAGGTGACAAATAAATTACTTCACACATCTCACACGGGACTGCCTGATTCTAAATTAGGTAGAGCCTGTGCTATGGTGACCAGTACAAATAATCGTGTTTATCACACAAATATTTGTTCTGGGTGGGAATCGAACCCATGATCTCCGGCTTAGCAGTCAGGCCACTCACCTCTAGATCAACGGCCCTTCAATGAAGCTATATATTTACAAATTTATATTTATCAACAGTCTGGTTATTACATTATAAGTTCTGCTTAATTTAGGAAAAGACGGCCATGTGTGACAATGTTTTAAGGGTAATATATGCATAAAATCACGCCTGTTTCTCGGGAGGGTTAGGTAGAGGCGTACTTAACGTTTACTTTCGCCAGTGCTTTTGTCCCACGTAATGGGTGGCGTGTATACTACCACCAAATAGAATATTTTAAAGGTCAAACCTCCATAAATCCTTTCGCGGTGGATGCTCAAGCATTATTTGCCAAGATGTCAATTTTTTTTTCACGATGACTCACGGAATCAGGTCAAGTAATTTGTATAAGTACATCAACAGCCTTTAACAGTCCACTGTTGGACATACACCTTAGAAAGGAGGTTTTGGCGTATTATACCACGCTGGTCAGACGGTTTAATACAGGGTTTCCTTCAAGATTTCCTTGTCTTTGCAGTGATGGTGTCCTGCATACTTTGCTCTCTTAGTCACCTCTTACGACACCCATAGGATGAATAGGGGTGGTGACCCTCCGTATTCTTAATCTGTCACCACATGGATACTGTATATGTAGATTTGAAATCAACATCCATAAATATCGTACCTTCAGGTTTCCGTCAGCGGTAAGCCTTAGTCTATTACATGTGGAACAGAAATTCTGCGTCATTGAGTGAATGAAGCCCACGCTGCCAGCATAACCCGGGACCTGCCACACCTGAGACACGTAGGAATGCTGTAGAACTTATTCATTAAAACGAAAGTAAACATTATTGGTGTAAAACAGTCGTTAACATTGTTCAAATGAGCTCATGGATATGTTGATTGTAAGCCAGTTGTGTAAATTGTACGTGGCTAATAAATATTTCCTTTTTATGGGTGTTTGAAGAAAATGTCAGCATTTACTTACACTGTTGTCGATCCAATAGGTACCCAGTGAAATGATAGTACAGACATAGGCTGTCTAATAATTATATTTAATTGGCTCATATAATGTCTTTACCTATGAAATTGTCGTTCAGGAATACTGGCTACATCAAATTAAAATCAATCTAAATATATATAAGTCAAAAGTGACTGACTGACATAGTGATCTATCAACGCACAGCCCAAACCACTGGACGGATCGGGCTGAAATTTGGTATGCAGGTAGATGTTATGACGTAAGCATCCGCTAAGAAAGGATTTTGATCAACTATATCCCCAAGGGGATAAAATAGGGAATAAAAGTTTGTATGAAACTTTGTCAATTTTAAACCGATTGGGCTGAGACTTTGCATGCTTAAAGCTACTATGACGTTCGCATCCCGTAAGAAAGATTTTTGATAAATTCTACCTCTAAGGGGATAAAATAGGGGATGAAAATTTGTATAAAAATTCTTAGGTTATCGACCGATTGAACTGAAATTAAAGGTGATGAAGACGTCCGCTTAAATAGGATTTTGATAAATTCAACCCCCATGGGGATAAAACAGGGGATGATGGAGGAAGTAAATGTATTAGTCTAAACCTATCAGTACCTAATGGCAAATATGACAATAAACAAGTCTCAGGGGCAAACTCGCAAATTTGCGGGTATTGACTTGACAGAAAATTGCTTCTCTCATGGACAGTTTTATGTTGCTTGCTCACGAGTAAGTTCACCCAATAGGTTGATAGTTTGAGCGGTTAATGACAGATTAGTTAAGAATATTGTGTACAAAGAAGTTTTGTCGGGCTTAATTTTTTACAAACACTAAACAACAGTAAAGCCGCAATAACTATATCTAATTAATAATAATACTTCTTAACGCGAGCGAAGCCGCTGGCAAAAGCTAGTTTAATTATAAATCGGTATTGAAAGCGTATCTCCTCAAATTAGATTACCGTAATACTGACGATCTAATGTTGGGACGTCTAAGATGACCTAAATTCTTAGCATTATAGTCTTAGAACAGAGCAGAGTTAATGCGCGCGCCCACACACGGAGTTTCTACTGAAGTACATATATTTAAGCCTTATAAATTGTATCTAAGTATGTCTGATATTTTTTATCAATAGATTATTATTTTTGTTTAGTTAAGAATTCTAAATTCAAATTAATTACATTTTAAAAACATGGAATTCTTTTTTTACAAGCAGTCATTTGTTTATGGCTAAGTAAAAAATTTGAATAATATGGTAGATGACTGTATCGTTAATAAATACCAATGTCAACTTCACTACAACAAATATCACAAAACATCTCGAAAAATACAGGTAACATAGCTTTCTGTCATTATTACGAATTTAAATCAAATATACAGTGAAATATATTATTCGATTGAGTGGTCTCAAATAGTGACGTCACAATTTTGTTTTGACAGATGATAAAAAGTAACTCATTTGACTAAGTTGTCATCTAGCCTATTATGGAACATGAGTACAGTCGCACACAACGCGGCAAAAACGTCACACAATATCATCAAAATTTACGTACAATATACAGTTTGACCTGTACCATGCCATAATATTTACAATCTTACAGTTCAAGTTAATAGTAAATAAATATAGAAAACAGGATATTTAAAACAGTCGACATTTGGCCGCTAAGTGATATTTTGTATCTCGAAGTCTAGACAGCAATGTGTTATATCTACCAGACAGTTGTTTATGTCTACAGAATGGCAGGCTTACACTGAAAATTCCAAGAGCTAAGCCGTGACGTTTAAAATATTCCGAGGACTTAGATGTTATGGAGAAGAATTTTACGTTAGCCAGCATCTCAATGTACCTAGGGAACAAAATTGATCATATTTTCATTATCATCATCCAAAAGACGTCCATTGCTAGACATAGGCATCCCGAAGCTTCTCCACAACAGCTGGTCCAATGTCGTCCGCATCGAACGGCTTCCCGCGGCCCTTACCAGATCGTTAGACTACTTTGTGGGGGTGTACCAACGTCATTAATGAACCGATTTGAAAAATACTTTGTATTATTTCGGCCTTCACAAAAAAAAAACATAAAATCGATTCTCGTTTAGTTTTATTCAAATCTAAAGTCGAATAATACACCTAAGGGTGGTGTTAAAGGAATAGTTTATTATAATTTGTCATCATGCAGATGCATTCAAGTCATTGGTTTCTTTACAAAAATTGACTAATTTACTTTTACAACACACTAGCTTTTGGCTGTGGCTGTGCCCAAATCGCTGTAAATACTAGCCTATGTATTATTCTGGTGTATACCCTATATTACTGTAAAGTTTCATCTCAATCCGTTCAGTAGTTTTTACGTGAAGAGAGTAACAAACATCCTCACAAACCTTCGCATTTTTAATATTAATAGGATTCTAGCCCAAAAAGTATCTAAAAATATCCGCAATAAGAACAATTCATATAGGTTAGATTATTATAATAGAAACAGACCAGCATTCAGACGCCATACGATCACAAATAGACGAATAATCAAGCCAATTGTAACAGTTCAAAGCCACTTGATCGAACATTCCCAAAGTTAAATAGCATCCAAACATGTTTGATTTTAATGTTAGCACATCACGAATAAATACAAGTCCATCGTACCTAGAGCAACAAACTCTCGACCTTCTGAGGTCAATTAGCAATACAACGCAAATATTAGCCCTTTATGATGCACATAAGGTATAATTTGGTTTGAGCTGACTGTTCCGTTTAAGGAAATCTAGCAACTGATTGCAGGTGTAATCGGCCTCGTGAATTGATGAATTGAAAGTTCATTTTTTATTTATTAGTTGCATTGAAGTATTCTAGATAGTGATCTAATGATACTACTATCGGAATGTGGTCTCAATTTAGTGTAGTTTAGTGGAATTTCAATTTTTGTGGATTTTTTTTTCTGACTTATTTTTAAAGAGGAGATTTTTTTCCTAGACTGTTTTATCAGAACTCCGTCATTTGTGAACCGATCTTTTACATGGGAGGGAATACTTCCCCTTTAAAAATAACACAAATAAAGGAAGGACTTGGGAGAATAGTTTCGAAAAATTCAGTATGATTCAAACGCATTGGTTTGGGTGATATTTGAAATTACCTATAATTAAAAAATACAGCGCACTAGGAATGAGCATCACAGGGTTGATTGTTGGTGTATTGTATTTCTTAATCAGAAATGGCACGTGTGTTCTAAGCGTATTTGTTCCAATGTTTGTCACAAACATTGAATAAGCAAATAACTTCGTTGGGTTATTGCGTTTTACTTACCGATAACTATAAAATTTTGCATACACATTATCGGTACAGAAAAAGATATAAAATGTAGCACCGTAATTCAGAAGTAAGTTTTGTTTGCTGAAGATATCTAAATGGATTGACAAAATCTACGTTAATGTAAGTCTTGAACAACTAGATGTCGTAATAGCAGCTGTTCCCGGATCCCTCCTATGTCAGGCGCAGAGTGGCACACCGTGTGGTTTTAGTCAGTCCGATTCCGACACACCACCCCGCCGTAAACCTCGGTGGAGTGGCGGCCGGAGGGGTTTCCACATGTTTAAAAAAAATCATCCCGCCGAAAACTCTGGTGGGGTGACGGCCCGAGAGGGTTTCCACACGTTAAAACAAGTCGTACAAAAACTAGTAACAAATAAATGAAGAAACAGCATGTAAACATGACAAAATGATACGTTTTACATGAGTCAAAAGAAAAATCTATAAAAATAATGATTTATAATTTTCTACGTATTTCGATCACTTTAACTCACTCCCCAAACCCTAGATTAAAACGCCACTTAATGCAGTATCGAAAGTATTGTACATACCGTAGCAGTGTCGTTGTCTCGTGGTTTGGCAGGTGTCAAGTCAGGGTAGCGAGCAAACACGGAGCGCAAAGCATCCCGATACGGGACCAGCTTCGAGTCGTCCCACTTATTCCCCGAGAAAGGCATGAACTCAATAAACCGCACCTCAATCTCACGATCACGAGTGTACTCCACAAAGTCACATATCTCGTCATCATTGAATCCTATAATAAGAGGTTTTTTTTAAACTAATTAATATACAATAGGTTCAATAATCATCCGAAGGTCGACTGGGAGAGAATGCCTCATGGCATTAAATTCACCTTGTACAAGTGCAAATAAGATTACATAAATAAATACACAAAAAGAAATCTTCGAAGATTTGAATGTGTAACATCTCTTATATATATCCTTAATCGAGAGGGACGGAAGTGTAACACGAAACCAGTTGCTTCGGATCTTTGGGAAGGCACCGAAAGCAACTCAAACACCATAAAAATAAAGTTCAAACTCGAATAGCCAAGCTCAAGAAGACCAGTGTCTTTTTTTATAATGAAGGCACTTTAAGCATGGATAGGGCCCGTTAATTATTATTTCGGGTTCGGTATTATTATCTCTGAAAATAAAAATAAACTAAGAATACCTCTGTCCTTATAACAAGTTGATTTAAATATAAGTACCTACTTCATGAAAATTATTAACAATGATACATAAAAATATGTATGTATGTAGGTGTATTTAAGCATGTCAGAACGTGTATTTAAACGTGTCAGCTTGTACCTTTCATTAGCACTACGTTGATCTTGACTGGTTTATAGCCGAGCTGCAGCGCTAGGTCCACACCAGCCAGCACCCGGGACAAGCCCTAAACATATAACCGTGTTCAAAGACATTTTTTTTATGATAGAGCGGGGAACGTGCTGACGAGTCACCTGATGGAGTGACCTTTGAGGAATGAGTACGCTCTTTTCTTGAAGTTTTGAAGGTCTTACGTAGTTATAGACATAAAATGAAAACTGTGTTGCGAGAAAATGGTTTGTTTTTTTGTTACCACAAAACCAAGGGGTGCGCTACATGACTTGGAAGAACGAAACCTCGAATTTCATGTCCCCGTATGTTTACAAATGCGAAACAGTTAACAACGAATACACGCTACCACGAAAAACATAACGCTGTAGCCATGTGACCTCGAATAATTCGAGGTTTCATTTTTCTAGGTCACGCACCACACCCAAAACCAAGACAGTCTTATGTTAGCAAATATAAGATCTGATTCTGTAAGATTTGAACAATAATGCCTAGCTGCGCTTGTAAGATTAAGGACCAGTTTCACCCGTTCGTTATAATGTTTAAGATAGCTATCGGATTAAGGTTGTAGGTATACATGTGTAACTATCATCATGACATATATTTCAAATAGTTAGCTGACACAGATAGGTTCACATTAGCCTATCAGGGATTTTATCAGCAAGTGGTGAAACTGAGATTTGGAAGTTTTACCGAGATAAACTACGTTGTAACTACTCCTAAATACCGCAATAGGGGTTTTCAAACCAGTTTGTTTATGTAAAATTTTATAACATCCAGGCAGGATTGTCACTTAATCAAAAGTTCTCGTTTCGTTTTAGAGGGATACAACATAAATTCATCTATATTATATGCACCGTTTTCAGTTTATATTATATACAGTTTTCGAAAGAAATATATTTCAAATAAGTCTTGACTAACTCTATCTGTCGATGATATTATTTTAACATGTGTTAAATTCTCGCACTATTCATAGAAAATTTGACCAGTTATAGGCATTATGAAGATGTGTGTGTACCGGTCGTCGAGCCATGTGCTCATAGCGTTCAGCACGCAGTGAATCCAGCGATACGTTGATATGAGTGAGGCCAGCGCGCTGGTAAGCAGGTAGACGTCGAGTCAGCACAAGCCCGTTCGTGGTGAGAGCTACGCTCTGCACGCCGGCTACGCGCAATTCAGACACTACATCTGCTAAGTCAGCGCGTAACGTCGGCTCGCCGCCCGTTAATCGCACCTATGAGAAATTATGAAATAAAAAATGGCTAAAATAAACTATTTTCTTAGAAAAACTAACACCATCACAAGCTATTCAGCAGTTTAGTAGTTACGAAGAAGAAACAGACGAACTGGATGTATAAGAGCGCATGTTAATTCTTACCTTGTCAACACCGGCTCGGACGAAGACGCGGGTCAATCGTGACAGTTCTTCGCGCGTTAAAAGTGCGCTGCGCTTTGACAGCGGCACTCCCGCCTCGGGCATGCAATACTGACCTGGAAAGAAATGTACATTACAGCATACGTTCAAATACAAAAGAGTAGGAATTGAAATGAAATTTTGGATTTTAAACGTACATAAAGATGACGCTGAAACATTTGACAAAAGATGAGAGGAAATTGCTGAATACGGCTTTAGATGGAGTAAGTAAGCAGAGTATTCGCGACGGTAATTCAGTCTCTTGCTATACTTCTCTATTCTGTCGTCAGTCTGGTTTGACTATAGCGACTTATACAGGTGAGTGTCTTTATTCATTTTTGGGTTTTAATTAAAGATTGGTGCCGAGTTTGACTTCCACAATAGCCATGTAATATACTTTTTCGTCTCCATAAAATCATCAATTCTAAACACATTTTAACATGCAATCTAGATAGCTGCATGGAATTGGTATACTTTGAAGTAATTTTACCAGATGGCTGTGGTGATTAGGATAAGTGCCGGTCTACATAAGTTAAGGTTCAGTAAAAACCCAAATGAAACTCGTGTTTCGTATGTTTATTTTAAAATACACAAACCCAAAGATTTTAGAGTAAATCGGTCATAATAAGACATGACATAGACATAATAATTTTTTATCTGTGTAGTGTTAACAAAGTACCCGTATATAAATATAATTTGTATTAGTACCATTTCACGTTTTCATCACGTTTTACACTTTATACAGGTATAGTATATTTCAATTATTTCTAGTAGATAACGTTATATTATATCCATTCATAGCTGGAACACCAAGTAATGTCTGTGCAATCTGTGGAACCTGTCTTTATAATAGATACTCCAATTTATTCTTAGTTCTTCTACATACAAGCAACTTTGTGACATTTGCGGATGAAAAGTTTATTCTGCCATGCTCTGGTATAAATGGAGCCGCTATACCAGAGTTCTTACAGAAAATCGGTTTTAAGAATCGAAGGAAAATCTGGTTGGAGAGACATAAAGTGCGACAGTGTTCTTGTGACTTTCAGTTGCACGTGTACATGAGCTTCGGTAGTCGCTTATCAATAGTTGACTCTTGTGTTTTACCCTAAAGATTATAGAAATTCAATATAAACAGGCTATTAGTCCTCTTAGTCATTCTCTCTTATTTCAGTCTTAAAGTCTCATATTATGCAGGCGGTGGGTATGCTGTCAACAAGCGCGACGGCAAAAACGGCGGGTAGTTAAGCCGCCGGCCATATCCGCGCAGCAAAAACCGGCATAGTGCATAGGAACCTTAAAATATAACACCTAAGGCACTGGAGTCGTCTAAAACGAAGTAACTGTAATCACGTCTGGAAATATGGAACTAATAATAATAGTCATGAATATAAATGATTTAAAATTGGTTAGATATAAAGTCTTAGCAGCAATTGCAATGCAGTTTAGTGGTATTGTAAAATAATTCGTAAATAATTGTTAACGTTTTTATAACTTAAAATGTAGGTACAGGAAACAGGTGATAACATGTTACCTGAATTCTTTAGTTTCAACAACAGTTAGGACATATGCAGCCAATAAAACGAATTACTGAAATTATCGCTTAGCATGTGAATTCAGATGATCCATAGTAAAGATAGAAGAAGCTGGCTTTTACTTTCGAGATGTTAGCAGAAATGCTTGAGAAAAACTGTGTATATAAAAGTTATAGAAGCGTACAACAGAATGTGATTGAACACGGCAGAAAATTGGGTTGGTGACTGTATCGTAACTAAATACCAATGTCCACTACATTAAAACCAATATCGCGAAACATCTTGTAAAATACAATTAACATAGCTTTTTATTATTATTACGAATTTCTATCAAATATACAGTGAAAAATATTGTTCAATTGAGTAGACTAAAACAGTGACGTCACAATTTAGTATTTACTACATTTTTCATACAAAATGGTCGTTTTGACAGATGATAAAAAGTAACTTCTATAATTTGACTAACGTGTCATCTAGCCTATTGTTAGGTATACAACTTGAAAGAATGGTCTCATTTCTTGAATTGAATTTACCCTACATAACAGACGTTGGTAGTAAAGTTTTGGCTTATTTTTGATTTTATAGGTCAATCAAATAAAATTTTAGGAACGCAAAATCAAACAGATGTTTCTGAACGTGAGAAACAAAAGATCTATTGTTTAAACAGTCTGTGACTTTAGTATTCTCTTGTTTCTCAAAATTAAAATGCTTCATTATTATTCTTAAATGGAGTAGATGTATTGACACAGTATTGGATATGTTAGTTCTGTATAATGTACCACACAATTTAATATTTTCACTGTAATGTCAACAAAACAAGGTCGAATGTTTTCCACTCCAGTAATTTGGTACATTTTGAATTTTAAATATTTTTACCAATTAATTCATCTCAATTTTTTAATAAACTAGCTACTCCTCGCAATTTGAAAAGGTGTTTAAGTTCACTGTGGTGGTGGCAGGGATTGTAGTGTGATGTTAAAGAGTACTTAATTCTTCTAAATCAATATCATATAAGAAGTATTTTTCAGATAGTAGCAAAAATAGTTCTAAGAGAATAACTGTTAAAATATATAGTAAATGTACGCAGACATGACCAACAACTCCATGGTCTAAAGCGGCAAACGAGCTGACGGCTAACCTATTAGTAAGTGACGAGGCACAACCGCCTATGGTCACCTGAAACTCGAGTGGGTTGCCACGCTTTAGCTCTCGAAAAGTGGGGCTTGGGCTCTGGTAACCACACACTCGTTGAAAAGCAATGAAAAAAACACGTAACAACAATTATCTGCGAGGTCATGGTATGATTGCGTATCACTTGTTTTGTTTTTCTGTTTTCTTTTTTTTAAATAAAGATAACGCTTGCACTAGGAATAAATCCTGTGTCGTGGAGAACTTTAGAACATACAAGAAAACTTAGACCTACTTGATAGGTGCCAGCATCCAGCAATGAACTGGTAAAATTTGTTTATGATGATGGAAGTAAGAAGTCGTCAGAATAAAATATTTTTTTATAATTTAGTATTCATGTCTGTTCAACCTCGATTAAATGTGAATTGCATCAATCTATAATTTGATTAAACAAGAGTTTTCTCAACAATTAAGTCATTTTTATGAAGGACAAGATATCAATGAGTAACCTATTAAATAAAAGTTTCTTAAATTGGTATATTTTAATAGTTTTAATGCAAGTCAGAAGCAACATTGGCGAGGAAATGCATTGAGGTTTTCGGCCATTTTAGAGTTTACCTAAGAGTTTGGATAATTCAGGCTTCTGCAAGTTCTGAGACTAATTAGTCTGCTAAGAGGAACCCACTACAGAAGATTGCCAGTCTACACTATAACTGGAATACATTTACTAATTACGGGAGATTAGCGTACGTAACTGTTGGCTTGAAGAAGGTGGCGGGCAAGTGTTGGCTTGAAGAGAGTGGCGGGCAAGTATTGCCTTGATGAAGGTGGCGGGCAAGTGTTGGTTTGAAGAGGGTGGCAGGCAAGTATTGCCTTGAAAAAGGTGGCGAGCAAGTGTAGGCTTGAAGAAGGTGGTGGGCAAGTGTTGGCTTGACTTCGTAAAGGATGATATCATGAAAACATTTTCAATATTCAGACACTCCATACTTATTACGTATCACATATTTAGTGTATGATGAGGTACTCCAAACCTGCATTTCGGCCACGGTGGCCAGTCTAAACCGAAAGCAGCAAACTACGCAGGAGATATAATAGTGCACAAGTATGTGCGCTAACACAGGTGCACTCTCTGTTCCCTCACTCCGATAGGACGGTTATCTGACACGACCAGGGAGAGATAAGGCGCTTGACCGACGGCCTCACGTGCTGTCCGAGGCATAAGATTTGGAGTGTATAGCAATATATTCTTTTTTTTTATAGAAGCCAACCAAAGTGACTCTATTCTGCCCGATGGAAAGCTGGAATAGAATCCAAGAGCGGTGGTCGCCATACTTACTGCGAATGAAGACAATGCAGTATGGCGATCCACGCTATGGCGGCCTAGTGAGATGATTCTTCACGCCCCGCTTAAAGGACCCAGGATTGGAATGGGAGGGCAACACATGTGCTAAAACTTATTCATTATATATTACCTGTTGGACATAGTAGTTGTACAAGTTATTGTTATAATTATTTGTATCAAATAAAAATTAACTGATTCAAGGATAACAAATAGTTATCATCAGTTTTCCTCAAAGCAATTAATTGCACCTATTACAGGCGATATAATTGGCTGATTGCGAATGGATATTATTAAAAAAAAGGTATATCAGAAACATTCAAACATCAGTCACAATAACAACAACACACCTGAACTAGAAAATGATGAATGATATATGATTGATCACATGTTTTTGTCTCATATAAAATGTTAAACACAACACTCAGTGTGACTTTTTGTTTTTTAAAAAACAGTGTATGCATTAGGGCTTGACAAACATACTTGAAACGGCCACAAAGAACACCCAGCCTCAAAACAACAATTTGTGGATCACAGAAAGTGTTGTCTCATGTCAGGTTTGAACCCACAACACTGAGCCCAGTAGAAAGTGGTGTGGCAATCACTTGAACAACTAAACCAGTCATTAATTAATTAAGTTACTAATTTGTCCAGTCGAAGATTAATTGCAATATGAGTTTGCTGATGAAAATGGGTGAGATATATTAGTTTTAATGTTAAAACATTTACTATAAGTAGAGTAGGTTTATTATAGGTGTGGACCTGCAACTATTTGATTGGAAGTACAATGCCATAACTATTAAATGACACCATTTCAGTTTTAACATTTTATATCCTTCAATTTAAGCTTATAAATGGGTTACACTGTCTAAAATGATACAAGAAATGCCCATAATGACAAATCATTTAGTAAGTACTTTTTTCAGACCCTAACCTTTGATTGATATTAATTAATATTTCACTATTTCTACTAGCACACTCAATCAGACCATGTAATAATGTTTGGTGTCTGTAATGCACAAAATATAATTTTTTCGATAAGAGTTATTAGTTTAAAATCTTGAATATATCCAGAATCTACATGTTCATCCTTTTTCACACTATATGCTAACACAGATGACCTTGAAAAATCTATTGATATTGAGAACTAAATAAAACGACATATTTGAATTTGCAGTCTTGGGTCACTATTAGTAATTATAAAATTTTTTGAAATAAGGTTTATATAGAAAGATATAAGTTTTTTTTTAACTAAAAAATTTTTAAATTCATAATATTTGCGAGGCTGTTTAAAGCTAAATTTTAAAAAAGTTGGTACAGCTTTAAAAATAACAGAGAAGAGTAAGACAAACATGTCATCAAAGTTTAACTTTTACATTTAATGTATACTTTATATTATTGATACAAATATCTAAGAGATACCTACCTAAGATATATACTCATGCAACTTACTTGAGATTTCTAAGTTCTATCCAACAAAGTGCTGCATTAACATTTCTTTGCTAATTAAATTTCATTTTCATTGTCCTAGCATTGATAACAATAAAAGTAGTAAAAAATAAATCAGAACTGATTAGATTTTTCGGTGCACGAAAAAAAAAAGTAAAAAGTTTCTACGCATTCTACACCAATACATTTTTAAATTTTTTTTTTAGATATTTAAAAAATAACTCACATCGCAAATTGCATCGTTCAGTTAGAGAAATTCGTAGATAATTGTGACGTCTCCCAAATGTGTCCACAAGAGGTTCGGCGCTGCTCGGCGCCGGCGCACCCGCCACCACACCTCCTTCCTAACATAGACATGGAAACGTTCTAATGTATTCGTCAAGTACAATACACAGTCAATCTATCCAATAAAAATAGCTCCTAAATTATACCTGTCTTGGACTTGCATTAGCGTACGATCTCTTGTTATAGACCAAGACTTGCGGCTCTGGCCTTAATAATTTCGGTCCTGAATTGTTAAAGCGCGTTTGTGAAATAACTTTTATCAAATTAGTTCTCATTATAACTGAACAGACGAGCGGCAACAGTACAACTTATGTTATGTGTGCTGCACTACGTTGAAATGATAGCAGTCGCAACTTATATGTCAGATTTGCTGACAAACAAACAAGGCCAGTCAACTTCTGACATCTCACACTTTCGACCAGAGTTGCTATTCTCATATTTTTTGAAAACTTTGAAATGTTTTTTATTGGTTAACTGAATACTTTTGATAAATGACATAAAATATAGGTTTGATATAAATATTTCTTATAATTCTGTTTAGTAAACTTGATTTTAAAACAGTTTTTGAATTTTTAGTAAATATCTAGAAATAGTGCAAAAACAGCTCAAGCATGGGTTCGATCAACTATAATAACAGAAATTTTTAGAAAATCGATTTTAAGAAAACGTTTCGTTCATTTCTTCTACAATAACGGAGTTCGGAGCCGTTCTCCACTAGTAATTGTGATGATAGTACTCAAAAATCGGTTACAAACTTGTAACTCTTGAGCATCCATGGGTCTGGGACACCAAAATTAAAATTCAATATTATACCAATTTTCTACTTTTGCCTTTAAGTTCAACATCTTTTTTAATAACGAAATGCCTCTGAAATCAAAATTAATATAGGATTTTAAAATTATATAATATACTAACAATAATTTGAACTAAGAGTTCATTTATTTTCAGCAGTATTTAATGTGTTTTAATAGGTGTATTTACCATAACAACCCACAATAGAGTTATTTTAGATATTTTAATTCGAGTGCATAAGTGTGACATACCGAATTCAGCGAAATTAAAGTTACCCCTATTTGTCCGATTGTATCGCAATATTCGCAATCATATCATAGATGACACACATGACATTTACTCCACTACAATATTTGTGTGCAAAACAATAATAATGATTTACTTATGAAGAATTTGATACTTAGTTAACATAAATACGGTGCAATTTAACAGAAATACTAACGACTAAACATAAAATGTCACTGTTTCCTGCCTATGGTCATGATTCGAGTGAAAATAATGTGGCCCAAGAAGGTATTGTTGTGAATTTCATCTTTATGTCGAGTATTTTAAAGTGCAGTTTTATTACGGTAACTTATCTAAATTATTTACTTAGTAGTTACTTGTATGCCGGAAAGCAGCATCACATTAGCGCAAGAAGCACAACTCCTGGAGAGCGGAAGTGATGAAGAACGGCAGTCAGCGGTGTCTGCTCAGTCACCGGTACCTGTGGAACGTAGCTCTTCCCAGCTAAATTCGGACGAGTATTACCTCGATAGCAAGTTTGACTGTGGCAACTTGAGAGTTTCGACTCTCTACTACCCTGGCCGACCTCAGTAAGTTTTTTAAGAAATGGTATCTGTTTCAGTATGTGAGTAAATGATTTACAATATTATATTAGAGATATTTAGATAGACAAATGTATACATGTCGTTAGATTATTGAAAATGGAGCAAGATTTTTTTTTCTAAATTTAAATTTATATACTACTACTACTTAATATTTAACCAAGTTTTATCACAAATTATGAACATTCATCCCACGAGCAAAACCCCTCCTACGCACTACAAACAAACCATGGATATCAAAATGAAAATTATAACTAATAAACTGAAACTATAGAATAGGTATGTACTAACAGGATTAGAGGACATCACAGAGAGTACAGAAAACTAATCAATAAATTAATAAATCAAAACAGATCAGCTCGGACCATGTTCGTAATGAATATTCTTAATAGTGGCAAAGTTTCACTCCTGCATCAGAGAACAAGTAACATCTAAGATTTGTGTTCCAACTATCCACATCAACAAGGATGGATAAAATGTTCCCCGGCCAGATTAAATTGGCTGGCTGAGGTATTTGCAGATCAATTCACTAGTAACTTCTAAATAAAACCACAAAACCAGCCACCTATGTTAGACCTATTACTCCAAATAGAGGATTCTATAGAGGAAATAATTTTTTCAATAAAGTGTTGGCCTGGCAATGAAATAAATGAAAATAGATCTGGCTCCAGGGCCAGATGATATCCTAGCAATATTTTAAAAAAGTGTAACACGATTTATATGCTGGCTACTGTTATGCAGATTTCATATACGCTAGGATTTTACCAGACTTGTGGGAAACAGCATCGGTGACACCCTTATTTAAAAAGGGAAGTATATTGAATTTATCAAACTATAGATCTATCAGTTGACCAGGGTGATGCAAAGCTATGGAAAAAATAATAGTGCGACATATCCTTCATTGCTAAAAACAAAATTATTCCTGGGCAACAGCATAGCTTCTCATCCTCATCAATCAAGAGTAGCCAACTTATCATGCTTGTCATCATGGACCAAACACTATAATGAGATAGAACTTGTCAAAATAATATACCTAGATTACGAGAACACCTTTAACAAGCTATCTACACAAACACTTTTGCAAAAATTAGAATATGTAGGCATACATGGTAAGCTGCTGATGTGGATTGCGGCATAAAAGTATATTTTAAAATGAATATAAATTATATCTGAATCTTTTCAGTGAAAATATTTTACACACACAACACCTAATTAAAGACTACAATACCTAAGATACTAGCTAAATAACTAAATAAAATGTAATCCTTAGTTTATTACCTGTTCAAGTGCCTCTTGACTCGAGAGTATAATGATTACAAATGATATTAAGCTGACTTAATATATACACCATATTATACAGGTCAGACAGACTCGAGGTCCTTGAGGTCATCTGAGGGCACTGGCAGTACCAACTCATTGTACCAAGTTTTACGATAAGTCGTTCTCTGTATAGGCTATCTGACTATGGAATGCTTTGCCTATGGCTATAAGGCATGTCAAATCTTTACCAATATTTAAAAAAAATGTTGAAGTACATTGCCTGTCACTGTGTGTTTATTATAGTTTAGGTAAAACTATATTTAATCTGTTCTGCATGTGTATTTATGTGTGTATATATTTATTTATTTGTATTATTGTGTATTCTATTCGTATTTCTTTTGTTAATTATTTTTATCTGAGTCATTAGAATTATTATTATTCTTTTTTTTTTTACTTTTCTCACACCCAAACTGCCCATTAATTCGTCTTTTTACAGTCTGTTTTTTCCATCGAAATGTCGATTGGAAAAATTACTTTTAGCGATAAGGCCAACATTTGTACATGGTCACTCAAATGATATGCTCCTTTATATAATGTGGAGGATTTTGGTGTATAATGAAGTTTATTCTATTCTATTAGATATGAAACACAAAAGCGTGCGGCAGTGGGGTTGCACAAGCGCGAAGGCCGAGGCGTGAAGCGACGTTACTTTGAAGTGACTTTAGACGTCTTGCCAGACTCTCTTATGTTTGATGAAGAGCTGGCAGAGCGTAACAAAGCGTACAGACAAATGCTCACAGATGAGCCTACAGACGAAGCATTGTGGCTCAGATTTATTGATTTTCAAGTATGTGATTTTTTTTTCTTTATTATTATTAAATAGATTTTTCGTCTAAATTTAGAAGAGTTTATTCCAGTTATGAGAAAGTTACATCTGTTTTATAACTTACTATATCATAACTACTTTTTCTTTCAATATACTTCCAATTTTGAAATGTAAGCCCTAAAGTGCTTGACAGTAACGGGCTTGCCTTTAATAGTAAGTGAAACTGAAATTAATTAAATTAAAAATCCTTTGAACAAAGTATTTGTATGCTTAAATAATTATTTAAACAGTGGCCTTTACTTGACAAGAAGCAGACATCTGTATTCACTCTTTGAATTTACTCAATTTGGAGTACAATAAGGTGTACCAGTTCCTGATAAAAAACATGAATGGTCATCATACTCTGACAATGCAGCACGGTGACCTACACTTTGGCAGCCTAGTGAGATACTTTTTCACGCTTCGCTTTTACGACCCTGATGCATAGTGGCAGGGAAAACGTGCGTTGGTTGCTAGTGCCAGGTTTTGATTACACGGAAAACGGAGGAAGAGCGTATGTCTACTGTCTATCACTCTGAAACGGTGATTACCTAGGCCCGCACGTATTGTCGTGTAAACACCAAAAGATATACTAAATAATAAAAAAACTATTGTCAGGAGCGTTGCCGTGATGCAGAAGCGGCCATGGTGGCTGCGGAATCCGCACGAGAGCGCTTACCGAACTCTTCGCGCGTGCGAGGTGCCTTATACCGATTGCGTTCACGCGTTTTGGTACCCCGTCGTCGTCTCGCTCTGTTGCGTGAGGATCTTGCAAAATGTAAGTGCTGATCTACATATTTGTGACAGTTCTTTTTATGTGTGACATGTAACATGTGTCGTTATCACTGAAGGCTCCAAGTCCGAGCAAAATCCAGAGCTGACGACGGAGCTATGGCTGCGACTATTGGATGCGGTTGCTCAATGCGGTGACGGAACAGAGTTGGAGGAGACAGCTGCTGCAGCACTGAGTGCCACACGTACATTTCCTTCTGCTTACCCTCACATACTATATGTGTATGGTGAGTTATCTTCTTCTAAGTATTTGTAACGATTAATGAACTGTTTTGACTTTATTTATAGAATTACATCTCACACAGGGACGTCTGGTCCCGAACTAGGCATGGTAAAGACTGTTGATAAATATACTTACTTCTAAATCATCGTCATCATCATCAACAGCCTTTTACAGTCCACTGCTGGACATAGGCCTCTTTTTAGCAAGGAGGTTTTGGCCTACTATACCACGCTGGCCAGACGGGTTGGAAAAGGGTTTGTTTCAAGTTTTCCTTCTCTTTGTAATGATGTTGTCTTACATACTTTGTTCCCTTAGTCGCCTTTTACGACACCCACGGCATGAATAGGGGTGGTAACGTGCTTATCCCGAGTAGGAAACAAACCCACGATATCCAGCGTAGCAGTTAGGGTCACTAATTACTAGACCAACAGGTTCGTTAATAAATGTTATAGGTGGGTATCTCCGATCAGCGGGTCTCTGGGAGCGATTGGTGTTACTTCTCGAACTGGTGGCATCAATGAACTTCCCTCCCGGCGTATTCCCACCTGCACAGGATCCAGCCCGCCTCGATAGGGTGGAGCAAGACTTGCAGGATACCGAGGACAAGGTGCTTAAGATTTTCAATAATAAAAATTTTATCCAGAATTTCAGACCGAACTTGAATTACTGAATTATACGACTGCTGTGATCGAGGTCTCGGATTCGAATCCCGGGTCGGACCAAAAGTTTGTATGACCTACATATATTTATTTTGGAGTTTCAGTGTTTTTTTTTTTTGGATAATTTTTTTAGAAATTAAAAGTACATATGTATCTTATTTATATCAATTGTGTAGTAGCTATAGTACAAGGAATGCTTAATTTAAAATTAGATGGCGTTGTGTGTATGTGGTAGAATACCTAGGTAGTAGAGCCAAGCTGATTTCAGCAAGAGTAGGCCGATTCGACCGGGGCAGTACTACCCTCCCGCAGAAGATCAACTTAAAGCGACAGCATCCGTGTTGTTGTGTTTCGTTGGTGAGTGTGAGACCGGAGGCCCGATGATGCAGGGGTGACAGTTATCGTGGTAACTGTGTAAGCCTTATACTGTCACGATGACTGTCATGCCTTGTACGTCCCCAAGCGGGGTGTGAAGAAGCATTTCACAAGGCCGCCATAGTGTCGATCGCCATATTGCATTGTCTGTATTTGCGATGAGTATGGTGATCATAACTCTTGGATTCTATTCATGCTTTCCATCCGGCAGAGTAGAGTTACTTTGGCAGGCTCTTAATATAAAAAAAAAAATTATTATTCCTGTAGGCGATTGCGAGCGGTTTACCGCTCAGTACGGTGTGGGCGCGCGTGGAACGGGCTCGTGCCGCAGCTCACTGGCGAGCCCCTCCCCACGGGGAGGGCGGGGCGACGGCGGCTCTGGACGCCAGCGCCGACCCTCAGCGCACTCCGCTCGCGGCGGACGTGGCCGAGCTGCTCCTGCCGGCGCGAGCGGCCGACGCACCCCTCCTGCTGCTGCAGGCGTTGCGCCTGGCCAAGGTGCCGCTGCTACCCGCGGCCGGCTACGTCTCGGCGGCCCTAGATCCTAGTAACGACGCCATGGGTGAGATTAAAATTTTGGGACGTACTCATTTCAAGATTTAATTGAAGTCAAATCACTACGAATAAGCTGCGATTTTACTGAAGTTCATTCACGTCCATTTATCGAGCCTCGCATACCGGTTAGATTTTAAGTTTTCGTATGAAACGATAATGCATTGCAACCTGATGGGTCAGGGTAGGCCGGGCTTAAACGACGTGTCACTATTTTCTTAACGCGTATGGACTGTTATTTTTACTTGTTCTTGTTTTAAAAAAAAAAGATTAAGAATATAAAGGATGTCGCGTCGTATTTTACAAATATAAGAACACCCAGAACTTGAACGTGAACCCAGCCCTCCCCACGCGTGCGGTTAGTTATAATTAGGAAGGGTAGAGCGGTAGCAGGTATAGTAGCGCTCAAAAAAAGTATTTTGACAAGACTACTTTTGCAGTTATCTTTTTACTGAGTACTTCAAAATAATTTTAGTATTTTTCACATTATTATTTATGATGTATTTCATCCTCTGTGAGTTACAAGTTGGAACTTGTTTGTTTTCTTTCTTTGTTAAAAACAAAACACGTCTATGCATGTGCTCAAAAGTATTTTGACAACCATTCAGTTTCTTGCTGGCAGCGGTTCTACTCACATTGCATATATTTTTGTCTATAAGGTATAATTACTCCGCATTTATTAACATGCCTAAGACTACAAAATATTCAAATGATATTAAAAATGCCGTGATAACTGCCCTACAAAGTGGAATGACGCAAGCAGAAGTTGCTCAAAGTTTTAAAGTGTCACGACAACTTGTTAGTTCGAGAACAAACCTTATAATAAACGTAAAACTATTGAAAATAAGCCTCGAAGTGGCCGTCCGAAAAAAACATCCGTTAAGGAAGACCATTTGATAAAAAGGTTATCGACAAGTGATGTCCGAAAAACGGCTGTGCAAATAAAAAACGAGTTACAGGAAAATTACGACGTGAATTTACACGTTTCAACTGTAAAACGCAGACTAAAGGACTTCGGATTACATGGACGACGTCCAACTAAGAAACCTCTAATTTCTGCAAGGAATAGGAAGCTGCGCCTTGCGTTTGTGAAACGGATCAGATTATCGACGAGTTCAGAATGGTCCAAGGTGTAGTGGAGTGACGAAAGCAAATTTAATTTAGTGTCATCTGATGATATACAAAAATCGTCCTGTAAACAAAAGATTTGATGTTCGATACCAAATACCCACAGTAAAGCATGGAGGTGGCAATATTATGGTCTGGGGATGCTTTTCTCGCCGCGGAGTCGGACCTTTAGTTAGGATAGAAGGTACTATGGATCGCTTTATGTATGTAGATATATTAAAGCAACAAATGCTACCCTACGCTAAAGCAAATACGGCACCTGGTTGGTATTTTCAACAAGACAATGACCCAAAGTACAAATCGAAACATGTCAACGACTTCATGTAACTCGCTAAAATCAAAATTCTCGACTGGCTAAGTCAAAGTGCCGATTGAAACCCGATAGAGCATCTTTGGGAAGAACTGAATCGCCGCGTAAGATGTCGAAACTATTCAAATAAAGATGCTTTATATGAAGCACTAAGTAACTAATGGAGCCGAATACCCATCGATCGTTTGCAGAAACTAGTCGACTCGATGCCGGCGCGTCGCGAAGCGGTCTTGAAGGCTAATGGATATGCAACAAAATACTAATAGTTAATATCAAAAATAATATTTTTATTATTTTATAAAATAAAAAACTTTCCTTGTCAAAATACTTTTGAGCCGTGTCGTAAATAATTTTTCTTTATGTTTTCTTTTTGTGTAGAAATACATTACATTTAAGTGTCTTAATTTGTAAAACGTATCATTACTTCAAATATAATCTTTGGTTGGCAACAATTCTGTTATCGTTTTTTGTGATATGGAATAAAATTGAGTTGTCAAAATAGTTTTGAGCGCTACTGTATATGTGTGAGGGTGTGGCAGGGGACGGTCGCCGGGCGGCGTGCGGCGAGGCGCTGCTGGCGCTGGTGCGCGCGGCGCGGCGCCTGCCCGCGGCGCACCCGGCGCGCGCGCACGGGCCCGGCGGCGCGCGCGCTCTCCTCGCGCAGTTTGTGGACCCGCCGCACTACTTCAGCGATGATGCCGGTTCGTTACCACACCACTTATGTAGTTTACATGCTGCCTTTGATAATTTTTTTAACATTTCTAACTTTACTTTTATGGAAGGCGTTTATATATTAGAAGTTCGGTACCTTCAAACGATTACGTGTAAGAAAAACGATTTGTGATCCCTTTATAGATGTATTTTGAAACGTTTATTGTTTATTAGCATAATAAATATAATAGTAAATGCTCAGGTGCAATAAAAACGAAATTTGCGTTTTCTCAAATAACAATAATTCTTTTATTCACATCATACTTAAGTATACAAAAGTTTTACTACCATTAACATATTTCAGACATAATAACTTACCTGAAATAACAAAAACAACATTTAAAGCCTTTACTTCTAGTTTTAATAACATTATATTTCTATTTAAAATAAAGCAGAAGAATATTATCCACGTTTTTCTAAAGATCGCTTAACTTCACTTTTTCCGTCTAAAATTTTATCATCGCTCTCACTCATGTCACACTGACAGCTAATAGTTCCATAGATTCTATATTATCTGTATAAACAGTAGCGTAGATATGATATCCTTTACATAAATAAAGAGATTTACTATATTATATAAAAAAAACCCTATGAAAATAATTTATAAAACTGTACTATGTAGAATCCTATTGCAGTCTGCACTCTCTTCCATTTCACGTATTATTTTATGAACATTCAGATTTTATCACAGAATATGATATTGTGGAAGCACAGGGTGTCATGTCCCTCCGACGCAAAGAGGCCACGGCCCGACAGTTAACGTTATGATATTTATATATATACTAATATCTATTTCGCGATACAGGATTAGTAGTTGCTTCGTAGTTCATTATACTACATAGTTCAATATATCTTCGCTAGATGGCGCTGTAGTATGTTTTTCTATTTGCGCTGTATGTGAAACTCGTCACAATATTTCATAAAACTATGCGATGACAAATAAGAAATACAGAGTATCACCACTCCTAATCATTCCATGGGGGCCATAATAAGCGACTAAGGGAGTAAACTACGTAAGCATCACTACAAAGAAAAGGAAGACTTGAAACAAACCTAACACCAACCCGTCTGGCCAGTGTAGTATCATCAACAGCCTTTTATGGTCCACTGCTGGACATAGGCCTCCCTTTAGCAAGGAGATTTTGGCCTACTATACCACGCTGGCCAGACGGGTTGGAATAGGGTTTATTTCAAGTTTTCCTTCTCTTTGTAATGATGTTGTCTTGCATATTTGGTTCCCTCAGTCGCCTTTTACAACATGCGACTAATACACACGAATAGGAGTGGTAACACTATGTATTCTTAATCCATCACCACACGGATGTGTGGTATAGTAAGCCAAAATTTCTTTTCTGGAGATGAAGGTAGATCCATTATGAAATCTTTAACACCCAGCCTTCTGGGTATTGATGATTTCATAATGTCCCATTTCTATGCTTCAGGCTACTTAAGTTGGGTGAGCTCGCTGTGGGAGGCGAGTTGCTCATGGACGAGCGGTTCGGCTCGCGTGGCGATACTGTGCTGGCGCCTGCGCTGGATGCACTCCTTGCTACTGCTGCTTGATACGCAGGTACGTGTTTAACACTATTCTTCTAGATTTCTTTATTAATAAAATACTACAAAATGTATTATAGTAGGTGTCAGGGTCACGTTAATTGGATGCAGGTACTTCATCATCAAGCTTCTTAAGCTTCAGGTGTAAATCCGGATCGAAGGACCATTAAGATGTACCACTGCATTGCCAGCCAAATATGAACCAATGACCTATGGATTTAGGGTCTACTTACCATGTTAGAATAATATATTGTAATTAAATTTTCACCGATGTTTATTGTTCTAAATTAGTGCAACGACTAGAATTGTCCTAAAAAAATTCTGTAATAATATTCATGCCTTAAATTTAGGATGAACCCGGGATCCAAGTCTTCTAGTGTAAATATAATTATAAATATAATCTTCACTGCTTAACTAGTTTTTGTTTAACTTTAATCTGAAATTTTTAAGCTATCAAACTTATATAATATGAACTGAGTGTCTTACGATGTGATTAGGAAGAATCAGGTGCAAAGGAAGCCCGTCGTATTCGTTCAGAAGCACGTTTAGCTCTGAAGCGCTGGGCGGGCACGTCTCCGCTGCCTTTCGCGCAGTTCGCGCGCCTGGAGCTAGCTGCGGCAGGAGCTGAGTCCGCTCGCCGTACCGCGCTTCAAGCGCTGCGGGCGGCGCTGCGTGACCGAGACACCCCACCGGCCCACCGGCTCTATATAGCCAGGTAATACTGATTTCTTTTCTTTTTTTTTTATGAAGAGTCTGCCAAAGTGACTCTACTCTGCCTGATGGAAAGCATGAATAGAATCCAAAGAGTTGTGGTCACCATACTCATTGCAAATGCAGACAATGCAGTATGGTGACCCACACTAAGGCGGCCTAGTGAGATGCTTTTTCACGCCACGCTTTGGGACGTAAAAGGCATGACATTCATCGTGGCAGTGTAGTGTACATTTGTACCGATAGAAAACAGAAGTTCATTTCTAGTGGTTCAGTGGTTCAAGTATTTTTAATTAATGTTCTGTGTAGTGACGGATTAAGAATACAGAGTGCCACAACTCCTACTCTTTCCATGGGTGTTGTAAGAGGCGACTAAGGGAACGGAATATACAAGACAATGTCACTGCAAAGAGAAGGAAAAGTTAAAACAAACCCTCTACCTACCCATCTGGCCAGTGTCATATAACAGGCCAAAACCTCCTTGGTAGAAAAGGTCTATGTCCAGCAGTAGACTGTTAAAGGGTTTTGATGATGTTGATGAATGTCTTATGTCCCTGAGTCGGGCAGCGGGCGTCTACAACAAAAGTCCATGTGGCGACTTCCACACGCAGCAAAACAAAAACATCATATAGCGCCATCTACCGAAAATACGACGACAACAGAATTACGAGTAACTGCTAATCCTGTACCGCGATATAGAAATTCTCGCGTCGATTAACATATGTTTAACTTATGTCACATCAACTATTATGGTCGTGCTACCAAATATTTCAAAATGCCTTCTGTAGAACTTGATTTGTTGCTTGTAATATAATATTTCAGCATTACTTTTAATGCTTATTAGACCTCATCTAATGCTGAGTTAACGTCTATCTATCTAACACTTCCACAGGGTTGTGAACGAAGTGTGCTCGGGTATGTCTGGCGACTGTGCTGGCGCCTGGGCCACAGCTTGCAGCGCTTTGCACCGAGAGTTGCCTGATGATGACCAGCTCGCCACACCACCCCCGCAGGAGTTACTCGATGATGCACTACGTCAGGTATACGCAAACATTTCGTACATCTAACACACAACACTATCTAAGTTCAAACTAAGTAGAGTTTGTACTGTGATAGTTAGATTGATTGATAGAATACTTATGTACCTATTTTTTTAATTACATACATAATGTACATAAAAAACACACTCCGGAACGAATATATTCATGTAACTTTACTTATAAATCTCTATATAGTATATAATTAAGTTTCTGCCCGGTTTTGTTCGTTTAGTCGTTCAAACTACGCAACGAATTTGAATGCTATATTCCATATTAAGAACCTGCCAAAGTGACTCTACTCTGCCTGATGGAAAGCATGAATAGAATCCAAGAGTTGTGGTTACCATACTCATTGAAAAGTAAATAAATAAATTAAATAGAGAAAGTGGTTGAAGGGAAAGGTTTAAACATATAATTTATGAATATTATAATAGAAAAATTCATAATATGCCATCACAATTGGAAACACGTGTTTATACAGGCTGACTGGTGAGATACCTTTAATATTTGAGGACGTGATAGTATGCGAACATATATCATGAAATAAAATAACATAAAAACGAAATATTAAATAACTTGTTAGTAAAGTTCGTACACAGTACACCGAGAGTCCAGTATTTAACTGCGGAATACTTGGACACCGCGCGGCCGCACGTGTCGCGGAGCGCGCTATCAACACAAAATACATAGATACCTACACTGTACAGCTGTTGCCTACCTACATCGATACCTCTCCCCATGTTAATGCATGAATGCTAACTTTGATAAAATAGCATGATCCGTTTTCCCTTCATACTTTAATCCTGGCTTAGGACAGGCAAAAATACCTAGGTAATCACTAATTTGTTGACTGAATAAATAGTAGGTATTGAGACAAGGTTCAATCTAGAATAACTGAAAAGTTAAATAGCCTTGGTATTTTCGGCGTATTTAAAAAATGGAATCATACCTATTTACAATGATTGAATTGATTAAAATTAGACTTACGTATTACATATTTACACTAATCTTAAAAGTTGTTCAAAATGTGTACCGCCTCGTGTGATGCATAGTTCGGCACGTTTACGCATATTGTCTTTAAAGCGATTTAAAACGAACGGATCACTTTTAACAGTCTCAAAAGCACTTATTATTTTCGTTTTTAATTCTTCCCTATTTGCATACTCCGTAGCGTACACAAGACGTTTTACCTCGCCCCATAAATAAAAGTCTAACGGAGTAAGGTCTGGAGAGCGAGCTGGCCATGGCACAGGCCCACCGCGACCAATCCAGTTCTCCCCGAAGCTACGGTTTAGGTACTCACGTACTTGCGTCTGATAATGTGCGGGCGCTCCGTCGTGCTGATAAAATAGGTTTCGATGATAACTCAGCGGCACATCATCGAGCATATTGTTCATCACACTATTTAAAATGTTTATGTATGATGCACTATTGAGTCTTCCTTCGATGAAATACGGTCCTAACAAACAGTTATTGAGGACACCGGCCCACACATTAACACTAAATCTGTGTTAATAAGCGTCCTGTCGCGTAACGTACGGATTGGAATGACTCCACCAATGTTCATTGTGCACGTTAAAAATACCAAGTCTAGTGAACGTGGCTTCGTCCGTAAATAGTATGTTTTTGTCAGTGTTTTGTAAAAACCACCGACAAAAGTTTATACGCGGCTCGTAATCGCCCACACTGAGCTCTTGAACTGGTCGAAAATGATATGGGTGTAAACAATCTTTGTGCAGTTGATTCCACACAGTCCACTGTGATACACCAAATCTTCGAGCAGCATTACGAGTACTCGCTTGTGGGTTGTTTTCGAAGTACTCGAGAATGTCTTCGTGCAGCGACACAGGATAAGCCGCTCCGCCTCGTCCTTGAGCATGCGTAGGAACAGTGAACTGTCCGTAGTCCCGTAATCTTTGATTAGCATTTAGGATTACGCCTGCAGTAGGTATTCGACGGTTGGGGAACATTTCCTTGTACAAAGCGATGGCACCTTGCAAACTGTCATTAGCACGCGCATACGCACGAACCATGTCCAGGTACTCTGCGTTTGTGTACTGATGAGCCATACTTGGGGTATGAGCCATACACGGGTCACAGATCACACACATACACTCATACGGCGGATTTCGCGCGTAAATACCTACGATCGCGGGACGCGGAAGCGGGAACGTGCGAATCTGTCGGCGCATTCACTTGCACTACCGAGTCGGTGACGCAATATTGCATACTAATAATACAATAATGCTAAAAATAGCTGCCACCGCGCCGTTCGTTCAACGTAAACAATGCGGCGAGCTTAGGGAGTATAATATCCAAATTTCACTTATTTTTAGAGACATTTCGATAAAAAATAAGCACCTATTTTTTTTTATATCAAGTTAACGAGAATCGAGTACCGAGTACTCTCCATAAGTATTGAAGGTATCTCACCAGTCAGCCTGTATAGTGTCTAATTCTGTACTAATACGTAATGTGATGCGTATACTAGACGGTTACTTGAATTCCATTGAACTGATGTGCTAATGAGACCAGCTATTTATTAGATGTCACTATTAAAACACTCACGATAACTTTTGTGGCGACTTCCACAATATAGCACAAAGAAAAATATAGAACAGCGCCATCTAGCGAAGATACATCGAACTACAATGCAACTACTAATCCTGTATTGCGATATAGAGATTCGTGTGGCAATTAGCATATATACAATATCCCAACATCAACCGTCGGGCCGTGACCCGCCAGGCATGATCACCTCGCCTGGTCTGAGGATCCTCTCTTTGTGTCGGAGGGACATATGACACACGTTCCCTCCACACTTTTAACTTGAGCTCTAAAAAAAAACAATATCGTGATTCAAAGAAGTAGTACAGCGCCATCTATTTAGGAAGAGACAACATTATTTGCATTTTGTTCTGCGTTTATCGGGACATAATTCTAGGTTTGTTATCTACATAGTAAATAATATGTTATGTGGTATTTTTTGGTAGCATTTTAAAGTGTTGGTGCTCTTTCACTTTAATATATATAGATTTGTGAAAGTCGCCACATCCTATTCGTACTACACCAGGACCACCGGTATCGTGTACACCACGCAGATTGGCCCTGGGCAAATTAAAAATAGCCAAGGCTGAATTCGAGACAATGTTGTAGTGTGACACCTGTCGTTTGTCTGATTCACCTTGGTCTTCACCTCTTTACCTCGTACCCAAGAAAGAACTTAATTTTTTGGGTTGCCATATATGAACCAAAAGTACTAGACCGCTGCCTACTTAGGTCAATGCAGTTAAAAATTACTCAGCACCCAAGACTGTCAGAGCGTGGCAGATTTCTAAGTATTCATTCCAAGCGTAGCTACCTACCAAACAAGTTTGAATGCTCTCCTCATTGGTTCCGTCAAGGTTCACATCCCGTAAATTTTTCACCTGAGGAGTACGAAGCCTTCCAGAACTGTAAGAACAGTCTTTGCGAAACAGCACTATTGGTTCATCCTGATTGCAACGCTAAGTTGGTGTTGATCACAGATACTTCTTCTGACAAGGCCATTGGTGCAGTCTTGCAGCAATTAAAAGTAGGAGCATGGGAACCTCTTGCTTTTTTCTCACGAAAGCTGAGTGAGGCTCAGGTTAAGTATTATCCTTACGACCGCAAGTTACTCGCCATTTACGAGAGTGTCAAATATTTTACACATGGCACATGGCAGAGGCTCGCGACTTTGTGATTTATACAGACCACAAGCCTCTCACTTTCGCATTCCACTCTCGTAAAGAGTTTTGCTCCCCACGACAGTTCCGTCACCTAGATTTGATAGCCCAGTTTACAACTGACTTTCGACATATATCTGAAAAAACAATGTGGCGGATACCCTTTCACGTATTACCCTTACGCGTCGCGTAGATTACTCAAACTGTACCCGCTAAACAATCGCTGCAGCTCAACAGCAAGACCAAGAGCTAAAAGAACTGCTTATTGGAGATACATCGCTGCGACTTCAATAGGTAAATCTATCAGGGTCACAGAAGCAACTATACTGCGATGTCAGCACTTCTACGCCTAAACCGTATGTACCCAGAGAGTTGCACACGGTAATTTTCCTTAACCTGCACTCTTTGAGTCACCCAGGTACCAAGGCGTCCGCAAGGTTGGTTGCTGACCGGTACGTATGGCCTGGCTTTAGAAAAGACTGCCGAGAGTGGGTTGGTTCATTTTTGGCTTGCCAGCGCACAAAAACCACAAGGCACGTCTCCGTACTAATACACTCATACAGCCTACCAAAATGCCAAGGTCATCGTAAGCAGAGTCCACTGTGGAGGAACGAGTCTCATGTCCCTCCGACACAAAGGGAGCATCCTCCGACCAGGCGAGGTGATCATACCTGGCGGGCCACGGCCCAACGGTTGATGTTGTATCTATGCTAATTGCTACGCGAATTTCTATTTCGCGATACAGGTTTAGTAGTGCTCCGTCGATCATTATACTCCGTAGTTCGATGTATCTTCGTTAGATGGCGCTGTAGTATGTTTTTCTGTTTGCGGTTATGTGGAAGTCGCCACAGATTATTTAATTAATGTTCAATATACCATATTGTTTATGATGTAGTGTGAGATGGAATGCACTGAAATGGAGTCGCAGCTGGAGTCTGGCGAGGAATGTCCGATGCAGGCGGACGCGCGGCTGGTGTGGGCGCTGCTGCCGAGCGCGGCGGAGTGGGGCGCGGCCCGCGCGGCGCTGGCGCCGGCCCCGCGCCGCGCCGAGCTGCTGCGGCTCGTCTGTCGCGCTGCTGAAGCACCTATGGTCAGTACTTCTCACATCGACAACTTGGAACGGTCTGTTGCTGAATGTAACTTGTGGCCTGTACCTAACTAGCGAGTTGGTATAGAGTTTGTTTTTCTTTCTCCTTGTAGTTCTGCTGTAGGCTTCTACGATAACCACGGAATGAACGGGAGTCATAATATTGTGTATTCTTATTCCGTTTAGAATTACTCTTTGTGTATACTTGTAAAACTTAAAATTTAAGAATGTCAACTGTTGCAGACAGAGGGCGTCGTTCTGTCTGGCTAAATCTCGTTATAATTTCGTTCGCAATATTCAAATATAAAAGATATCTTTTTTTTTTGTAAATAGGTATCATTTTACTATGACGTAGTTTATCATCTTCTTATCAACGTTCTGGTGCTCTCCACTCGGAAAAACTGAGCCAAGATGTTAACGTTTAGATAATACGTTATTAAATTTAAAAAGCATAGTATCAAAGTGATCGACGTAGCTTTAAAATATAGTAGATCCAAGCGGCAACGGGTCGGTTACGTTATCGCAGAACCGATAACCGGTGGAGTAAGCGTATTTTTAAATGAAATATAGTGCGAGACACTCTAGAGAAGTCTATGGCTAGTAGTGGAATGCAACAGCCTGACGATGAATAGGTATGATAGTTAGCGAGGTGTTGGCAGGGGCTGTCCCGGCAGCGCTACCTGGAGCAGGGCGCGTGCGCGCTGGCGGCGGCCGCGGCGCGCGAGCACGGCGCCGTGCTCACTGCGCGTGCGCTGGCCCCGCTCTTCGCGCACAACGCTTACCTCGCGCTCGGTGAGTACAGCACACCCGAGTACTGACTACCCTACCTTAGAAAAACACGTTTTTTTTCGATATTAAAAGACTGCCACGGTCACTCTACTTTGCCTGATGAAAAGCATGAATAGAATCCGAGAGTCGTTATCATGTGCAAACAATGCGGTATGGTGACCCACACTACGGCGGCCTAGTGAGATGCTTTTAAACGCCTCGCTTGGGGCGTAAAAGGCATGACGGTCATCGTGGCAGTATAAGACTCCACGGTTACCACGATAACTGTCACTCCTGCATTACAGCCTCCGGTTTTGCACTCACTAGTGAAACTAATGCTGTCGCCTTAACTTAGTCTTCTGTGGAAGGGTATTATTGCCCCGGTCAAACCTTACCTTCTAGACTCTATTACCTTAATGTCTCGAAGAGCCAGTTTAATTAGCCGGATACCTCTGAAGATTTCAAAAAGATCCGCCAGAGGCAGCACTAGTAGGGAGTATATTTGTTTTGATTTCTCTATAACGAGTAACATTAAACAGAATGTGGAACAAAATGTAAATTTACAAGAGTCTTTTGTTTTAACGTGTGAAAACCCCCTCCAGCCGTCACCCCACCGGGGTTTACGGCAGGGTGGTGTGTCGGAATCGGACCGACTAAAACCACACGGTGTGCCACTCTGCGCCTAACATAGGAGGGATCCGGGAACAGCTGCTATTACGACATCCAGATCAAAACAAGAGTCTATCTTAATGCAAAAAATTATATTTGTATTAACATGGTACAATTTTTGATGTAAAACCGCGCATTGGAACACTTAGCTGTACTCCTTCACAGTTTTAGTGACCCATTCAAAAAGTATCAAACTTTTAGAAAAGTTATAGATCTATAAAAAGATCTATACAATAGGCTAGATGACACCTTAGTCAAATTAGTTACTTTTTATCTTCTGTCAAAACGTCAATTTGTATGAAAAATGAACTAAATTCAAAATTGTGACGTCACTGTTTTAGACTACTCAATTGAACAATATATTTCACTGTATATTTGATTGAAATTCGTAATAATAATAAAAAGTTATGTTAATTGTATTTTCGGAGATGTTTCACGATATTAGTTTTAATGAAGTGGACATTGGTATTCATTTACGATACAGTCATCTACCCAATTATGTTATATGACTGTTAGTATGACGTTTCATAAAACTTATATGATTGTCATTTAATTTTATAATTATTTTATTAATCTAAATATATTATTATATTTTTTCAATTGGACCCCTATTATTTTACTTAATTAATTTTACAACACCAAACATCTGCGTGTTTTAATCAACCTGCATCCATCCACCACCAGCCATTTTCTCCACATGGTCACTCCAAGACCACATTTCCACATTTGCGTAACCGCGGTCTCTACTCTAGCACACATCGACTCTAACGATATTTAATGCGCCTGGAGTTATGACCGACAGTCAATACACAGCCTTAAATAGATACTCTTGCCATCATATTTCTCCTCTTTTCGCCATAACATCAGAAGTCGACATAATATGTAATGTGGAAAGGATTCCAGCTGTTTATTTAAATGACTGATGAAATACCTAACGGTATCTAAACATGTAAATAATTTGATGTACAAACGCATGAATAACTCAAAAAACTGCACCGATTGAGATCAAATTTTACACGAAATACAACAACAAATATTTTTTAATGCAACCATATTGTCATAAATGTTGAATATGTAATTCATGACATATGATTACAGCCTGCAGTGGTACATCTTTATGGTGGAGTGGCGCCAGGCCCGCCAAGTCGCTGGGCGGGCCGGGCGGCGGGCTGGTGACCGCCACGCACTTGAGCGCGCTGTCGCACGTCTACCCAGCACTACTGCGAGCTGCAGCCACTAACTGGCAACCACATGGTAACGAACATTCATTAACTACAAAACCCACGTAAATAAATATAATATTATTTCTGTTAGATTAAGAAATACAGTGGACCCTCGGTAATCCGGCCCCTGTCTTATCCGACCCCCCCCTGTAATCCGACATCAATCAAACACTTTTCGCTAATGTAGATCGTGCATAATTGAACAGGTTACAACTTGTGCTCGACGCGTAGGTATTGTTTCAATTCTGATTGCTTAGTTTGAATTTGACTACGTGCGATAGCGGTGCAGCTTAGCGTTCATTCATTGTGTATTACGTATACGTACCTAGTAATGTCGTCACAAGCCCAGGTGGCAACAACATATAGAATCGTAATTTGTCGAATTACAAGGTACTCTTTTGTAAAAAAATCCGGGTTATAGGGGGTCTTAGGCAGTACTATATAATCCGACAAATTCGATTGACCTGACACTGTCCTGCAAAACGTTTGGCGACTTACCGGGGGTCCTCTGTAAATAAAATAAATAATAAATTGCTGGACCCTTGTTGTTTGATAATCCACTGACTGATTAAAAAATAATGACTGCTACCAGACGCAGCTCGAGCGGTGGCAGCCTGCACTCGAGCTGCACGGAGCGGAGCGGGCGGGCCCCTACTGCACATAGCTCGGCTCGAGGCCGAGGCACGAGCGCCGCGACCTCGCCCTGCGCCCGCGCTACTTACTGCAGTCGACGAATACCCACAACATAAAGTGAGTCCTGCATATCTTATAATTTATATGGTTACTAATCATCAGCAGCTTATAATAGTCCACTGCTGGACGCTGGTCAGATCAAACTGGTTCCTAAAATCACAATAAATTATTATTGTATCTTATTGAACGTGTCCGTTTGATGAGGAATTAAGATTACTACCCCTAATCTTGCCATGGCTGTCGTAAGAGACGACTAATCAAGCTACACAGAACGACATCACTTTCAGGAGAAGGAAAAGTTGAAACAAAAACTATACCAGTTAGACGAGCTAGCATGCCCTATGTCCAGCAGTGGACTGTTAAAAGGTGTTGATGATTGAATATTTTTAAATGTACCGGTTCTTTGAATATGATATTTACTAAAAAGATAATGGCTTAACCTTAGTAAGTTACTGTCAAATCTTCAATTCCTCATAGGATGTGTTCTTTTGAAACATGTATTCCAAGATGGTTGGTCAGTCCAAAAAGGAGCTGAGTAGTCATAGATGAGTTACTTGAGGTCTATGCGAACTGAGTCAGATCAAAAAGAGGGGTTTATGGATTGAATAATGATTTTGAAGATGAATATGGTACGCAGTGGTAGCGTATGCGACTGCGGCGCTTGAGATCTCGGGTTCGATGCCCAGGTCGCACTATATACTTGTATGATTTGCAAATATTTGCTTTGGAGTTGGGTATTTCTATGTGTCTATGTCTGCAAAAAAAGTATACTATCAGTCTGCTCAGTTTGAAGCTAGATGACGTTAAGTGTGTGATGTCTGAAATATAATCGTTTTGTTAATTCGGATACTCTTCAAGAGCGCTACTTTTTTCTGGTTGCTAGTAATCTTATGTACTTCTATCATCCAGAAAAAGTAGTACTATACATACAGGAGTGTAACACTTGGTGATCCCGCAGTGGTCGTACGTGCGGGGCAGCGCGTGGTGCGGCGCGGAGGGGGGGGCGCTGGCCGACGCGCTGCTGGAGCGCGCGCTGCGCCTGCACGCGCTGCGCGACGAGCTGCAGCCGCCCCAACCTGCGGACGCGCCGCTGCAACAATAAACCCTCAACCCTCACCGCTTAGCGCACTCTATAAAGCTTCACTTGCGACGAGCTGCAGCATCTATCCTTACGACGAGCTGCAAAAAAAAATGTTTGTGTTTTAATATGTGTATGACTTGTATTTTTTTTTAAAACACCCAATACAGACACAAAAGAGAAGTAAAATACTTTTTAACTTATGTGACGAGAACGGTACTTTTCCAGAGTATACTTAGTCACGATATGAGGTTTTAACGACATAATGGGTTGTGATTATAGCGTTAGATTCATTTAACTGTAAGCAGAGGTGGCCTTGGCCATTGTCAGACCCCGGGCGGGTATGTCATTACGAGGCTCTTGTCATGGAATTGGTTTTAATAATGATACTTAAAACAAAAAAAAGCAACGGATAAGCAATTACTGCTACTCAAACATGAAATTATAAACCAAAGACAATTGACGCTAAAAACTTTATAAATGACAGATGAAGGCCGCTTTTGATGATATCAATAACGCTATGTATATTCAAGTCATAAAAAAACATGGCTGTTTTTTGGCGCCAAATTATAAGTAGTGCTTTTTATTCCAGATCTTTCGAATAGATAACCAAAATAGAAGTTTTCGTAACTGGCTTATAAGAACAATTTATATTTTAAATGTAATTTAAAAAAAGAAATACTAGAAAATATATAGAGTATAATTAAGTTTGTAAATAATAAATGATTTTCAAGCATTCCAATTTTTTTAATTTTTCTCCAAACTTTTCTAATAATGTTGTGCCAACATATCAAACTCCTGGGTATGGAACGATGTAAAAGATATTCTCTAGCAAAATGAGTAAGTTATACTTGAAAGATAAAAAAAATCTGTTGCCATAAATTGTCTTTACGTTCAAAAATCATAAAGAAAATATTTTAAATATTTGCCTGAATGATTTTTGTTCAAACCAAAATGATCAAAAAGTTCGACTCAAAAAAAGATTTTCTGTATGAAATTTATTAACATTTTATTAAATACGTGTATGTAACGTATATATTTACAAACAGAGTGGGGCAAAAACTAATTGTGAAAACAATTAACAACTAACAACTAAATTGCCATATTTAGTTGCAACTAACAACTAAAAGAATTAATTGTAATTATAACGTATCACAATTAACAATTAATTAATTGTGCTTGTAAAACTTTGCAATTACAATTAAATTAATTGTGCTTTTTAAAATTTGCAATTACAATTGATTAATTGTTAATTGTTTGATACACATTTACAATTACAGTTAACAATTAATACAATGCTAGTAACAGAAAAGCATAACGCAAACAATACGAGAGCATTCTCTTTAATATTCTCTAAGGTATGTAAAGCCTGGATTTAAGCCAGAACATTATGTCAAAGTGTAGTACAGATATCTAACTAAAATAATTCAAGATTGGATAGTTTAAGGAATCAAGGATAACCGTAGTTTTAAATACAAAGAAAACAACTTTTATAAATCATCCTTTATTTGAGTCAGCTTTCACTTTAATCATTGTTCATGATTGTTAAGAGAGAGAACTGTTAATTTGTTCTTATTTTGTCCTCCTCCTGCCATATTTACATTCATCAGATACGTAGTTAAATTAAATATTAATTATTTAAAACAATTAATTTAATTGCAAATAAAAATTTAATTGCAATTAAATTAATTGTAAACCACAATTAACAGATTTAATTGCAATTGATTTTAATTGTATTTCACAATTAAAAAATAATTGAATTAATTTAATTGCAATTAATTTAGTTCAAATAAAAATTGTAATTATTTGCCTCTGCAATTAAAAAAATAATTCAATTGTGCCCAACACTGTTCACAAATTTAGGGTCCTTTTTTATTACAATATGTTAAAAAAGTCAAAAAGTAGCGTTGGCTCGTGAAGGATTTGAACCTTCGCCCTCCGATGGTCAAGTATTCTTATATATCGGTGCTCTAACCTACTGAGCTAACGAGCCGTGTTGTTGGTACATCAAAATGTCAATTACTTTCGTGCATATGATGTCATCGCTCGCTATGAATAGCGATCTATTATTATTCATGGTCAGTACGTCATGACCTCGGAATAAACTCTTTGTCATGAATGAACTTCACGTATGTGAAACTTTGCTATGTAATGATGGATTACGAGTGCAGGGTATCACTACCACTATTTATCCGATGGGTGCTGTAAGAGGCGAATAAGATACCAAGACTAAGCAGACTACAATAAATTCGACAAACAAATTGATATGCTTAGTACCAGCCTTTTTGGATTTAAGAGCCAAGTTCCCAGCAGAACTAATTATTGTTAAATTAGTAGCTGTTGAACTGTATCAATTGTATACAGTTAGGTGCAGAACTGAGTCAGTACCTTACAATTTTTTAAAAATGTCTGTATAAAATTGGTATTATTTACTAAATAAAAAATGTATTGTAATATTTAAAAACTTTATTTCTTGAATGTTTAATTAAAGAAATCTTATAAGTTTAAATCTTATTTTAGTGAATAATCATCACAATTACAATTGGTTCACTTTTGCACCAGTTATAAAATATAATGAAAATATATCTTTAATATTTGATACAAATGCCTTTTGCTTTTTCAACAGCATGCAACCTATTTACCAAACTTTTTACAAGTTTTTCACAGTACTCGGGTGGAATTTTCTACCACTGTTCTTGTACTCGTTCCCATAGAATGTTCAAGTTCGATGGTGGTGTGCTATATTCATTTAAAATAATAGGGGTTCATTTAAAGGGTTGATATCAGGACTCTGAGAAGGCCATGGAAGGACTTGATACAGTTGCTTATCAAGCCATTTTTTTACTATTTTTGACGTGTGCTTGGGGTCGTTATCCTGTTGAAATATTACTTTATTTACAGGATATGGCATATTTTCTACAGCATCCATCAGATGTGTCTTAAGAATGCTGAGATACATTCTACCATCCATATTTCCATCGATTTTGTGAATTGGTCCCACACCAAAAGCTGTCAGACATTGTGATAGTATTATCATATTACGTTATTTAGAATTTACAATTATTGTTACATCAATGCAACAATATATTCTTAGCCGTTGGCAACACGTGCATGTGTTTAGACAACATAAAAAGGGCGAAAATTAACGAACAGATTCGTAAGCGACCCTTGTGCAAGTATGGACAAAGGATCTATTGCATTCTTTACACGAATTCCTTGGAAAGGGCTCTTAACAGACCTTTTTGGACTTCGGTGCCCGCGACATCTGGTATACATTTACGTGAGTGATGAATGCCTTAGAGTTTGATAGAACTGTTAACAAAAAAAACGGTAGGAAGCAGGGCGCGGGGTGAGATAAAACGAGAGGGTTTGAGGTGGTCGAGAGAGTCGTCGGTGAGGGGTCAGTGAGGGTGCAGGGTGAAGGCAGGACGTTCGTGAAAGCTGGGGATAGCCGGTCGTGTGGGTTACCATGACGTTGAGTAAGTTAGCATATATAACGCTGCAGTAGCTAGGTAAGTCCTTGTTGCCTATTATTTCGTAGGATAATGATTTATATGTATTTATATGCCGGTCTGAGTATAGTAATAATCGTTGAATAATTAGATGATATCTCACTATTATTTCTCGATGAGTATTACTGTTGGTTAATCGGTACCTTTGATAGAGATAATGAGTAGAACTCCTTATAAGTCGCTGCGGTGTGGGGAGTCCATTTACGATCGATCGGAGCCATCCGGTAGATCGCCGGAGCGGTTCCTTTACACGATTATATCTGGGTGATCTGTCCCTGTGGTGTATTTATATTGTAGTTACAGCGTGTATGGGTGTGTGCCGTGTGCTTGAGAGCTAGGGGTCTTAAGGGGCGGATGCACGGGGGTCAGTAGGCGGGTTAACTCATATAGCGGGTTGAGTACACAGGAAACCGATGGGTTGGAGTCCCACGTCGGGGCGGAGGCGCGAAAGCGTTTAGCTTCGGTCGTATACAGCTGAATACACCTGTCAAAGCGAGTTATAGGTTTGGACTTAGCGTTCCTGACCCCCTCGAGTTAAAGTCAGTTAATTCACCTAAATCTTAAGTGCACAACGGATGGAAGAGTGATAAGCACAACCAACAGAAATGTATTTAATTGTTTCATAATCTCTCATTTTGATTCCCTCTTATCGCGGTTTCTTATTATTTATTTGAATCGTTATAAGCCAGTGGGAGAATGTCCAGTCTGGTGTCGAGTTCTACAGTCTAACGCGGATTCTGGAGGAGCGTTAGACCTCCCTCCACATTGGAGGGTGCTGGCTTGTATAATAATACTTCATTAAATAGCCGAAAAATTACTATACTCGCACTAGGTTTCTAGGGGGGACCATTACAGACATCCCCAAAGTTTGATATTACCTCCACCATGTTTCACCATTTGTATAAAATCCTTTGCTTGTAATGGTTTCCCTTCTTTCTTCCAAGACCATTTTCGCCCGTCTGTGCTGTATCTAGTAATTTTGGTCTCATTGGACTAAATAACCCTCATCCAGTCACTTTCAGTCCAGTTAATGTATTGTTTTGCAAATTCTTTTCTTGCTCTAATATTCCTTTTAGTAAGGAGAGGTTTCTTTTTCTTCTCTACAGCTCGCATACCTACATTTTGTAATGCCCGACGAATAGTCCACTTACTCACTGACGTACCAGTGTCTTGTCTTAAAATTGCCGCCGCATCTGATGCTGAAGACGCTTCACTAGATCTTAAGTAGTGAATAAGTTTTCTTACGTCTCTGTCAGCTAACTTTTTAACACGACTACCAACGTTACTTGGCACAGGAAATTTACACTTTGCTCTTATTCTTTGTACTGTTGATTGACTCACGTTTAACTCTTGAGCGATAAATCTTGTCGATTTTCCACTTTTGAGTAACTCTTTAGCAGATTCTATAATGGACTTCGGTGTCGGTTTCATGATTTCAATAAAGTGTACGAAACGTTCTTTGCGTTCTTTGCGATATAAAATTACACTGAGTAATAAACAAAGCGAAATTGTCTTTCTCTACTAATCCTGACAAGTTTAAACATGTTCATACTTGAGCGCAGAGTCAGTAACAAACACGGTGCAAAAGTGAGTCTATCACATTCAAATACCTCAACGTTTTAAAACGCAGTAACTGGATAATATCCATTTGAACTATTAACTTGAGGAATATAGATTTAACTTATGGCATAAAATTCTTTACACATTTTTATTAAATATGGATTTATTTTATGTAATCAAATAATCGCGAAACATTGACTCAGTTCTGCACCTAACTGTATATGAGTTTATAAACTGTAGGCCAATTAAATTATGTGTGTTAACATTACTATCTGTTTGCTTTTGTGTTCTTTTGTTTAGTTTTGTATTCTTTCATTATTTATTTTATTGTTTCGTTTTGTACTTTTTCACTATTTTTCATTATTTTTATATATTATACTTTATATGTTTTATATTTTGGACTACCAAGTTTCACAAAAAATTGTATTATTAAAACCTGAGATCTTACCAGTGTCAATAATAAAATCCGAATGTTTTCTTTAAATGTTGTGTTTGCCAATTGATGATGTACACATATACATAAGTTATCGTGCATGTATTATTTTTAAGTAATGTGTAACAATTGTAGGCAAACCTATAAATAAATAAGGGAACGAAATATGCAAGACATCATCGTTGCAAAGAGGAGGTAAATTTGAAACAGTCCCTATATTAACCGTGCACCACATTCATGCTCAACACCAAGTCAAGCAACTTATTGTAATAGTTAACCCCTTCGTTCCCTCAAAAAATATTTTTATATTTATGTTGGGACATATTGTGACAACACATGATGATGTAAATTACCGTCATATTGTTTTTTATACAATTCATATTTTGATTTATAGTAATTTTCTTTTTCATTTATTTAAAACATGTTTTATTTAAAAAAAAATAGAAAAATATCATGCAAAGAAAGGTTAAATACACCGTTAAATTACTCAAGAACCAGGGCCCTTAATTCGTCCATCAACAAGTAGTCGTCACTACTACGCATATTGCTCGGAGTGTAATGTACGTATCATTATTCCGCAGCCACGATATAATACTCATATTAAAATAACTTATAAGTAATTAAAAAATTTTCAAATGAATGATTGAAAACAGTGCTTTTAAATTTTGAAGAAATTTCATTAAGATGGAGAAGGAGGCACCACGACTTTGTTACAACACACATATTTAATTTAAAACTATTTCTAGAATCATGTTGATTTAGATTTAAGGTGAACCATAAGTCTGTCGCTGCAGAATGAAAAAATGGCTGTGGAATACCTGATATTTCTTTACAAACGGTGATCAAGACGCCTCTCCATGGCAGGTCGGTAAACTCATAGACACGGTTGCGGCACCATACAATAACGTCCGTCAATAAATCCTTTAACCAAGTTTCACACAGTAAAATATAATCGTGTGAGTGAAGATACAGTGCACGGTAGAAATGCTACGTTTTAGTACGGAGTCCGCGCACATTTTGGTAGCAAATGTTAAGTACAGTATCAGCCATTGATTTCGTAAATAAATAAATATTTCGGACATTTGCACACAACATCATCTAGTTTCAAACTAAGCAGAGCTTGTGCTATGATAACTAGACTGACTGATAGAATACTTATATACTTTTTTTTGTAAATACATACATATGTTACATAGAAAACACCCAAACTTCGAAATAAATATTTGTGGATCATACAAACGTAAACGTAATTTGGTCCGTCCCGAGAATCGAACCTGAGACCTCAAGCACAGCAGTCGCATTCACTACAGTTAAAATAAAAAGCAGTTAGCTATATAAAAGCACCAGCTATACCAGTAGAATAAAGATGCTGTAAATAATTCAGCTCAATTAGTTCCATAGTACATAACTCGGTGTCAAAAGAAAATTCAAAGCGAAAAAAAACGTGGGAATGCCCTGGTCACGCATAAACATCGGCCCCAAAGCGAAGTATCCACGGTTCGAAGTTTCTACTTTGCATTTGGTGAGATCAGCAGGGTGTAATTTATAATGAATTGCTTAAACCTAATAAAATTGTCACAGGAGTTCGCTACTACTAAAAGCGGCCATCATAAGAGTAGAAACATGACAAAGTGATTCTGTTACATGATAATGCTCGGCCACATGTGGCAAAACTTTGGCTTCAGTGGTAAGTTCTACCCCACCTGCCGCGTTCACCGGACATAACCTCCTCCGATTACTACTTGTTTTGGTCGATGACGTATGGTTTGAGCGAACAGCGCTTCCATTCTTTCGAAGAATCCGACAAATGCATCAGCTCATGGATTGAAAGATGAATCGTATTTTCGACGAGGGAGGCGAATACTACCAGAAGGTTGGGTGAAAGTGGTCTCTAATGGTGGACAATACTTTGAGTAAAGTTATTGTAAATATTTTTATAAGAAAAAAACCAGCAAGAATTTATTTTTATTGTTTCAAAAAAAAGTATATGTCTTTATAACAGTTGTTTTGTACGTATAATACAAGCTCTTCTTAGTTTGGGAATAGCTAGCCTTGTGTGTCAGTTGACCGAGATATTGTTATTCTATTTAATGCATTAAAACACATAAATTACACTTTTAAATACATTTGCATACATATGAAAAAATGTTTATAAAAATATATCATTATTATTAAATAAATTACACCTAGATACCAAATAATTTATTTATATATACACACATATATATATACACATTTATATATGTACACAATTACTCCTTCGGGGTGAGAAAATGGCGTAACTTTAATAGATATTCTGTTGGGTTTTTTCAATGAAGGAAAAATGATACGAAACAACTAATGCCTGTCAAAATAATATAATAAGTAAATATAAAATGATTATATTTAACGCTCCTAACAAAGAATTATGTTACAATATTCATAAAATCATAAACGTATTTAGTATTAATGCCTGATGGATGAGCATACGACGAAACTTTTTCGTATTCTTCTTTGCTCACATCGAGTGCAAAAGAAAACGTCAAGAAGTCACGTTTGACATAAGGTAAAAAGCTGCAAAAGTGTGGTTTTTTCGGTAATGTTACGTGTTTAGAACCCATATATCGGTAGAGGCAGCGTTCGGTGCAAGGGTTGGCAGACGATGTGATGAAGCGTGAGGCGATTGCAGCACTTCTCTTTTGGTTTCCAACGCTACTCGCTCTCCTTGGTCCAGCAACTGGTAATTGCTAAATTGCCACATATGCTCTTTTATTTAATTGAAGGCTTACTGTACCTGTCCAGTGCCTTTTTGAAGGCAGGTCGGAGATAATAGGCCACCATTTTCCATGATTCTGATATGTACTCGTTTCTTCTATGTTCTTTTTAACACATTCGCTGATATTATGGTGCTATGGTGCTGATTGATTCTTAACTTAGCTCTTGGACAGTGTTCTTAAGCTGCAAACTAATAGGACAGACCTGTGCTGAAAGCAACGAAAGAAATGTTTCACACCACTTTTCCCTTAAGCTGTAGTACCATTCCGGTCGAAATGAACCACTTGCGTCTAGCTCCCGCATATGACGGCGATTGGTTGGTCCCCCTAATGTGACTTCTAGAAATTTTGGTAACCAGATATATAGCTTTTTTTTATTTAGCTTTAACAGTCCACTCCTGGACATTGGACATAGGCCTCTCCTTAGAAAGGAAGTTTTGGCCTACTATCCCGAACGTGGTTGGTATGGGATTTCTTTCAAGTTCTTCTTTCTTTGCAACGATATTGTTCTGCGTGATTTGCTGCCTTAGTCGCCTCTTACGATACCCATGACATGTATAGGGATGGTGACTTTCTGTATTCTTAATCCGTCACCAAACGGATTTGAAGTATTAACACTGTATAAAAATTATATGTTGCACGGAGCAGCTTCTAACAGCGGCAACTTGTCCGATGACCACGAACACGAGCCTGAGAGCGAAGATGACGGCGAGTCCGACTCCGCGCCATTTATGGTAAGGCACCACACGAAATACTCACAATTTAGGTTTTTCGGACTATTTCCTCTATACCCAACATAGACCAATAATGTATTTCCAACAATTTCTTATCTTCAAACAACTTTCTAATATATTATGTTTACTTTCCTGATTCCATGATTAAAACTTTCTGGGTATCAAATGTAATGTATCTGGATAAGAACAACATTAGAACTACTATTTGTGTACTTTATTGATTGAGTAAAATGTAGGTATATGCCTAGTGCCTGGTACAAGGGAACCGCCCTTAAATTAGACAGTATAGGATTTATGATTGAATTCCAAATTTATGAAGGGAAAGAAAGGTACTTATTTCAAAAACAAATTTTAAAAACTACTCCCGCGTTAGGAATATATTCTGCAGCGCTGAATTGTACAAATAGACATGAAATAGACAAAAAGAACATCCAGACTCAGAAAATCAATTTGTTGATAACACAAAATGTTGTTCTATGTGAGATTGGGACTCACAGGACTCATACAATCAAATTCTTTTATAAAACAAAGACAATTTCTATTAGTTTTTGTAATAAAAACTCCCGGTAAAAACTACTTCTAATTACCTATTTTAATCTTAGCCTATCAGCAGTAAACGTTCCGTATTGTTATAGCAAAATTATAGATCAGTTGTTAGACATTGGTCGAGTTTTATACTTCAGTAATGTTGTAATGTGACTATGGGTCTAGGTCGTGGTGGAACATGGAAACGGACGGCGGTGCGGCGGTTCCTTGGTGTCTCTCCGCACAGCGTTGACATCAGCATGGTGCGTGCGTGGCCTTCAAGGCGGCAACCCTCGCGAGCTGTGGGCGCTCTCGCCTGGAGATTTACCTACTCCCTCGCGTAGAGTAGCACGGGTTGCGCTTGTGGCGGGCGCGGATGCTGACTCTCCATCGCCACATCTGCAGCCTGCTTGGGTGGGCGCTGCGCTTGACATGGCAGTGCTGGAGCTTGAAGTGCCTTTTGGAGGCGGCTCCCGTTCACGTCCTATTCTTATGGCAACGCACTCTGAAGATTGCGCCACTAGCACTGTGTGCCACATAGTGCGTGCCCGAGGGCGTCCACCTCACCTGCGCATCGTAGACGCTGTTCTAGTACCTGGCGAAAATTGTGGCGCCGCGGCACCTGGATGGCCCTCACTACGCGATTCGGCATTGTGCTTGATAGGCCCCACGTTGTGCTCGGTAGGTGTTTGTAGTACTTATACGTAATCAGCCCGTACTGTGCGTTATCTACCTGTCTTATACAACGGTTGTATAATGTTTAATGTTCGTTTATAATTGTCAGTTAGTGAACTTTTATTGTAAAATGAAGAGTAGGCACAGTAAGTCTATCAGTTGAAAGGAAGAAAGTGCTGTTAAAAAAAGATAACAAATATTTTTAAATATGTCTAACAGACAAATTTTAAAGACGAACGTGTACTTTTTACAGGTATTACCTATATTTTGAATTTTACTTCTAGTTTACATTGTAATCTATTATTATTATATGCTGCCATCACAGATGGACCGCGGAGCAGGAGTTGTCTGTGACGGTAAGCTGTGCGGAGTGCTAAGTCGCTCAGTTCGTGCTGCGGAAAATGCGTCGGAGAACAAGCCATTGAACACTACGAACGCAACACAGGAAGACTCAACATGTGGCGATATTCACGTGGCGCTTAGTGTAGCCCGGATGCGACGCTTTCTCCACTGTGCACATACGCTGCGCGCCTGTGGACGGTACACTGTTCATATCATCAACCTTAGTAGATTGGCTGTTACTTTTTTATTCACTGGTATTTATTAAGTAAAGTGAGCAGTTTTATAAAACTAGAGGGTATCCCTGAATTGGGTCAGTAATAATAATTTAGAATTTAACTTGAATACACATTTAATACTATCCGTTTACAGCGGTGGGGAATGCTCCAGCCAGTGTACTGAACGGCAATTAATGGTATTAGAAGCTGGTGAAGGTGGCTCGGGCGGGGCAGATTTGAATAATCACGCAGAACGTTTCTATACTTCGTCCTCTTCCATTCAACGACAGACTGCGACCACAGCGCTTACCACAGAACGGCGTGCATCAGCACGAGCTTTCGACAATCCTCCTACCACTATCGGAAGATTTATACCGATGTTGAGTAAGTGGCACAAAATTTACTGCCGGTTATTAATTGAAAAGACTGGTGAATAGTAAAAATAAAGCCTAACTATGCAGTTGTAAGTAAATTACGTTTATTTCTTCTTAATAATAATACAAAGACAAGTAGTCTTTACATTTTACTATATATTGTATGACGCTTACACAGATTAATTGATGAAAGTCATATTATTTTCCATAGAAACAGAGGAGTCATCACCAACGCGCAGTGTTCCGCCAGCAACAATAACGACCAGGCAGATGTCAACGGTACAGGAATCGACGTTACGTCCCAGCTTCGAATTCGAGCCTAACCGCGCTGATTTTCGGGTAAACACCAATACCTTTTTACCAGTGAGCAACTAAAAACACAGATTGTTGGTAGCACTACTACATTTGGATCCAAAACCCATAGAAAAGATACTCTTTAGAAGTCAGCGTAAGACATCCCATAATGAAAATTTGCTTGAAACTTAATGAGGTCTTCTAATTCATGGCAGACATTAAAAAAGGCGGTATAGTCTGACCTGTGTGGTATAGTAGACCAAAACCTCCTTTCTAAGGAGAGGCCCATATCCAGCAGTGGACTATTAAAGGCTGTTGATGGTGACGATTTTAAAAAATGCAGTATTCTGCAATTCTTTTTTCATTGTTTAAAAAAAATACACTTTTTTTTCTGAGGTTTTCTCAAGAGATAAGTTGCCACAGTTTGTAATTTTGTTTTTTGTTGCTTGCAATAAGTGCAGAATATTGGCCTACACAGTTTCGCATGACTTACTTATTTTAACAGCTGTTGATCATAATTCTGGAAGTTAACTTAAAAACTTGTCAGTAGTTTTAGACTCTGTTTACCGGGTGTTTTTATTCAGAAGTGTTCTATTGATAAATTATATTTGTTTCTGCACGTAAACCTTTTACACATGTTTTTACACGTCCGAACATTACATCTTACAGCTAAACGTTTATTGTTATTAAAAATTTAGATTGCCATTAGATCTAGTTATGATCGCATTTTGGGTCAACCGTATATTGGAGGTGCGGCCTTGCGCTGGCCTACGAGCTCTCTGCCGCCACCAAGTGTCGGCATTGGGTGTTTCTAGGGTGCACCCGCACGAACCTCACGCGTGTACTTGAAGGCGGGCGAGTATGGTGACAATGCTGTAGACTACGGAGAAGCCGAGGAGAGCGGGATGGGGGGCGGCGCCGGAGCCCCCGCTACCACTACTGCTGGTACTGCTGCTACTATAATGATCACGGTGCGAGGGACCTTCACGCCTGTGATACTCACGTTGAAGAGCCACTCGGTGACGTCCAATTCGATGCACAGTTTTCAAACTTACACTGAAGATATTCCTGTCGAAACGACCACAACTCATGTGAGTACGAAGAAACCCAGTTCCGTAGCTGAATCCCCTGTGCGTTTGTCGAAGTTGGATGCTCAGATGTCTCCTAATGCGAATGCCACTTTGGAATATCGGTCCCTAGGTTTTGCAGCCCCACGATCTTGTGCCTTTATGCCTTTTGTTGTCTTTTTGATGTATTGTTTTTTTGGATGAGTTTGGAGTTTAAAATTAAAGTGTACGATCATGATGATTAAATTATTAGCTTTGTAAATGTTACTTTTTTTATTCCTAATTTAGTACATTACATAATACTGGTAATACATTAAATATAAGTATATATTACTTTAGCGAAGTGAGGTCATTTGTCAATCAAACCGGCAAATCTATACAACAAAATTGCTAGAAGATAAATTTTATCAAACTGATATAATGGTTTATTAAAAAGCTTGACACTAGGGGTTTTGTTTTCCATTTTAATAATAATCCTAATGAGCTGAGTAGTCTTAAACGAAGAAGACATGGAAAAAAAAGGAAATATTAATTAGATTAATTAATTAGAACGTTAATTAGAACCAACACTCTACTATATGGTCGTTGATATGCTGAGTTTTGGTGTAGACTGTAGTTACGGATACCTGGGGGTGGAATAGGTTTGTTTCCAAATTCCTACCCGTTATTTTTTTACCGAATTTAATATTATGAAAACATGAATTTCAAGATTTATTTCACCAAAGTGAAATATGGGATATATATAATCTATCGAGTTACTAAAGTCGAGAACAGTTTGATGAGAACTCTACCTTTAAGAGAGCATGCTTTAAATATTTATGTGTTAAATCATTATAAAATCATATGCGTTCCGAGTTGGTCGTTATAGACTTGGCATTGCCTAATACAAAAAGTGTTTATCCCTATCCGTAAATGTGTCTGTAATAAATATAATAGTGTCCACTTACATACAAAAGCACGGTGAGTTACTTTTTGCATAGAGTCACCTCTGTATTGTATAGTCAGACAAGGAGGTGTAAACACAGGTACTTACTCAAGTGCAAGGTTAGCGGCAAAACAAATATTTAATGTACTGAATCATCTTTCTTTACATGTGGTAATAATGTGGCGAAGGTGACGGGTTAAGAGCATTCTCAATCTGTATAGTGTCACTGCCCGTGTTCTTCCCATGGGTGTCATAAGAGTCGACTACGGCAGCATACTACGAAGGACAGGCACGAGAAGGAAGACTATAAACAAACTCTGTACCAACTCTACTCTGCCTGATGGAAAGCAGCGGTCAAAACCTCCTTTCTAAGGAGAGTCCTATGTTCAGCAGTGTACTGTTAAAGGGTGATCAAAACGCAATTGACTCTTGAGTAGTTGATGTCTATGGAAGACGGCAGCCACTTACCATAAATTCGATCTTTCAACCTTCAAGAAAAGCACGTATTTTTTCTCAGAAACTGGCAACACGCTTGTGATTTCTGAGTTACATTCGTGGTCACTTTCCACCTGTTGATCCGTCTCCTCGTTGCACCCTATACTTTAAAAATAACTATACGCAAATTTGTTAAAATTACTAACAACTTTATGTGACGGACAGTGCCAGATAAATATAATAGTTTTGGGCAGACCACATCGCTCGTAGAACCGACAACCATTGGGGAAGAAAGGTTCTCGAGTAGCGACCACGTACCGGAAAACGAAGCGTAGGTAGGCCCCCCACTAGATGGACCGACGACATAGTCCGAGTCGCGGGAAGCCGATGGATGCAGTTGGTGTCCAGTCGTACGGCGTGGCGTTCTAGGGGGGAGGCCTATGTTCAGCAGTGGATGTCTTCCGGCTGATGATGATGATGATGATATTTGTTTTTTGTCTTGCTTATTTAGGTCATATCTCAATTCGGGTTTTTTGTTGTTACTTAAGAAATCCATCATTCATTAACCGATTCGGCAAATACTTAAATGCTTATTTTTGTTTGAGAGGACACAGTACCTGTTAAGGTTTATTCTACCTACTAGTCCTATAGTCCTTACTAAGCTACATTAGCTTGATCTCCGTGAAAGATGATTATAAAAACTTTGAACAAACGATTTCATTTTGTATCACCTGTCTTTTCGTTTTAGTTTTATCACAAATGAAGCACATTATATGTATGTATAAATATATAGAAATTTACACTAGAAATGTATCACGTAAGTGTTCAAATAACACTAGAAACAATTGTCACAGAGATTAAGTAATATTTTAAGGATTCCTCCTTTAGGGATAGTACTCTTTCAGATCATTTGAAAGATTAAAGTTTGTAGATGTATTCAAGTCCGTGATACTTAACTAGACTACCTGATAGAACTAACTAACTAACTAACTTTAACTAGACGGACAGATAGAATACTTGTATATTTATTTTTTGTAAATACATATTATACATAGAAAACTCCGAAACAAATATTTGCAGATCATACAAACATTTGGTTTTCGCTACTGCGACGCCATCGAAGCAGTCATTATATATTTGTAGGTTTTATTAACTACTGCGCTATAGGAAAATTAAATGTACCTCTTTGGTACTGTTGTGAGACATTACACAGCGTAATTTGACAATAACACATTCTGAAGGGCATATTACACATGCAACAGTACCATTTGGCTACATAATTGTTGGAACGACACTAGTCAGATGGAGTTTGTACCGCCATCACAAGTTATTATCATTAATCCACACGCACTACCCATTTTGTAACAACATAATTATTACTGTGTGTTATTTCAACCTTTTTTTAACGGTACTTAAAGTATGTAACGTTAACTTTGAAGGAAATAATAGCCAACTTCAATGCGCCTATATTGAATTTGTTTGCCTAAATTTGAATGCGACTAAACGAGAAGTAGGTATAACTAAAAACAAAAGAATCTTTCAAATCGATTCATAATTCTGAGTTCTGAGTTAACAGAAACAGTACAGGAGGCTTTCAGTAGGTATTTTCTTTTTTCTATATTAAGAGCCTGCCGAAGTGACTCTACTCTGTCTGATGGAAAGCATGAATAGAATCAAAGAGTTGTGGTCACCATACTCATTGCCAGACAATGCAGTATGGTGACCCACACTATGGCGGCCTTGTGAGATGTTTTTACACACTCCGCACGACGTAAAAGGCATGACAGTCATCGTGACAGTGTAAGGCTTACACAGTTACCACGATAACTGTCACCCCTGCATTATTTTGTTGTTCTTTAGTTAAGATATAATACTCTATGTCCTGGTCATATTAAACTGGAAATTTAAGGTGAGAAAACTGGAAAGATGATGAAAATCCCGAATTTTCATCCTCAAATCCTCCTTCTACTTTGTGGATCACACTTGAGGTGTGGATGCAAAAACTAAAAAAATGTCAGAATCGTACACATATAACTGGAACCGACTATTGCCAGAATATCGAGAATTCAAAGCAAAAATTACATTAACAATATTAAGTAAATGGTATGTATGGAATTATTTAGAGTTTTTCCTTGAAATATAAAATTTTCTTTCAAATTTTTTTCTTGAATATAGCCAATTGACACGAGAATATATGGCTCCCCAGAGCTGAATATAACCATATACTAACTCCAATAAATCTACTGTATTTTAATAGTCGTATGGTCCCAATAATTCTAAAATATTTTCGGATGAACTACAAGATTTTTGTCACAAAAAAATGACACTAAATGAGGGCGCCACCTTCGCTCAAGTGGTAACCCAGCTAGAACCACTCAACTCGGTTTGATACTTTTGTAATCAAATTTGTTTTTACTCATCGATCTCCTAAATTTTGTTAACACCTCTTTGACATTCCATTGCCAAGGATAATAGTGTAAAAGAGTGTAACGTCATGTTTGGTAGACAGTATTGTCAGACGAGACATTTAAATATTGTATTATTTATTTATTAAGTTTGGCAAAGACGTACTTGTCCCTACAATAATGCAATATTTTATAGCATTTCATTTTTTTCATTAAAAAAGACAACGTCCGCACTAGGAATAAATCCTGTGTAGCGGGGAACTTTTCAAACATATTATACAAGAAACGGGCACAAAGAACATCCAGACTCAGAACAACAATTTGTGAATCACATAAAGTGTTGTCCCATGTGGGGTTTGGACCCACAACACTAACTTAAACCGCTAGGCCAACCGTGCAGTCTAGTTTTTTATCATATCGCGTAGTATCTTAAGAAAAAGTTATTTCTTCTTGACTTTCTATTGATGGCTGCCCTTGCTGTAACACAAAAGCCTTAAGAAACGCTTGTTCGATCTTCTACTACTGTAATATTAGACTCTTTGTCATTAAAGATTATTTTCTAGTTTTTAGTTCGATTTGCAAAAAAAGCGTGTTTTTTTATTTTTTTTTAAACTAGTATTAATTTTTCATTTTTTAGTCTGTGATAAACTCATAAAACTATTATCAAATTATCGCATTGTCATCGGTCCTTGAGACGTGTGCAAAGTTTCAAGTTGATCAGATTTTTAGAAACCAGTGAAAATTAAGCTCAAAGATTCCGTTACATACATACCTAGTCTTGCCATAAATATTGTAATAAAGAAAAAAGAAAATTGTTAACTGCAAATAACATTTATTACTTTTACAGTGTGTCAGTTTAATACATAAATATAAAACAATTAAAAATATAAAAAGCTTATTCGAAGTGGTCTCCATTGGCTGCAATACAGTCCTTTAAACGATGAGGCCAGTTATCAATAGAAGCACGCACTCTTTCCATGGGAAAATTCTTCACTGCCAATCGTATAGATTGTTTTAGGGACTCCAAATTATCATGGCGTTTAGAGCAAGCTGTACTCTCTAAAACTGACCACAAATCATAATCCAGCGGATTAAGATCGGGACTAGACGACGGCCAGTCTTCAGCTCTGATGAAGTCCGAAACGTTCGATTCCAACCAAGACTGCGTGGACCGAGCTTTATGACCCGGCGCCGAGTCTTGCTGGAAGGACCATACTTGGTTATTGAACATGGTGATGTTAAGGGGCTTAACTACCTTCTCAAGAATGGTATCTTGATACACTTGTGCCGATGTTTTGATACCTTTTTCACAAAAATATGGCTCAGTCACTCCTTCATAGCTAACACCCCACCAAACCATCACTGAAGTCGGATAATGTCCACGTTGCACTCTGTCGACTAATTGGGAAGCTTCCTTAGAGCTTTGAGCATAAATACGGTCATTTTGTTTGTTAAAATGTTGCTCAATTGTAAAAATTTTCTCATCCGTAAACAAAATTTTTCTGTGACCTCCCTTTGCGTACCGCTTCAGTAGTTGTTTCGATTTTACCACCCTATTCTTCTTTAAATTATCAGTTAAGAAATGGCCAGTGCGTCTCTTATAGGCTGCAAGTCCTAAGTCATCTTTTAAAATACGCGACATGGTTCTAGGTGCTATCTTCATTTCCCGAGATAAAATCTTTTGCTTTCGGACAGGATTTCTTCGAATTCTTTCCCTTACTGCTTTGACCACCTTTTTCGTACGAACACTACGTGGACGGCCAGATCTTTTTCTGTCACAAACAGAGGAGGTCTCATTGTACCTATTAATAGCCCGGTACACAAACATTTTACTAATACCAAGTGTATGGAGAGTTTTAAAAATTGCATTTGGCTCCATACCTACTTTGTGTAATGCTATCACAGCGATTCGGTTCTCTTTATCACCCCACACCATTTTAATATCGCAAAATATTTTACAATGTATTGGCGCCAAAATGAGAAAACACAATGAACAATCGTATAAAAATGACAGATTCGAAATTCAAATGTAATATTTTTTTATAATTAAGTGTAACAGTATTTATGGCCAGACTAAGTATATACAACCCAAGCTAATAGAAGCGTGTTAAAAAGATAATTAAAGCGACATAATCGCCTCTTGGCTCCATATTTAAAAACACTTAAAAATGTTTATGAAGCACATAGAAACTAAATATATGTTTTTATTGATACTAACATGTAGTGTCAAAAAAGTCAAGATTTGTAAACAAGTTGTTCATTAGGACTAACACGTGCCGTGAATATTAACAGGCTACCTAGCTGACTACCTAATTTGAAGACTATATATAACCAAATAATTTGCGTATAACCGTATATATACCTAATTATTATGCACAACGATATGGTATGTGTTTCAAAAAACGATTGTTACAATTGAATATGTTAACAGCGCATTTTATTACTTGCAAAAAATTGTCACGATGAGAAGTACTTTAGCAAAACGAAGTTACAATAAATTGATATTTTCATATTGCCGTCTGATACCAAATTAGGCAAAGCCTGTGCCATTACTGTTGATAAAAGTACTTATATATTTCTAAATATCAATCAAATCAACCTATAGCCGTCCACTGCTGCACAAAGGTCTCCCCTAAGGAGCGCCAACCATCCTGGTCTTGGGTAATTTACATTCATCTTCAAGTTTCTATATATATTAAAGATAAATTACACCCAGACACAGAACAAATGAGCATGTTATTACAATACTATTTCTCTTGGGAGAATCGAATCATTAACTTTAGTTTTATCACCATCATCATCATCAACAGCCTTTAATAGTCCACAGCTGGACATGGGCCTCTCCCTAGAAAGAAGATTTTAGCCTACCATGCTGGACAGAGGGGTTCAGATACGGTTTGTTTCAAGTTTACTTTGTCTTTGCAGAATTGTCGTCTTGAGGAGTTTACTCCCATAGTCGCCTTTTACGACGCCCATGGGATGAATAGGGGTAGTGACACTCTATATTCTTAATCTGTCACCACACGGATAACAAGAATACATATATATGTATGCTTTTAGGACGGAAGAGAAAGTAATTAAGCAGATAGGTGATCTGATAGTAGGTAAGTAAGTACCGCTGTCAATGGAAATCAGCAACTCATATCAGAAGTGTACCGCCGCTCATAAAATGCCAGCCTCTTACGATACTTATGTGATGAATATTACATATAACACACAGACAATATTACGTATAATTTATACTAATTTTATAAGGGTCTGTATTTCACCTCCTTTCAATTACCTTTTTCAATATTGACATGGTCAGTACGACAGTAATCAAAATGCTTAATAATTATGTCAGGCAGTCACTGTTGGTCTACTGGTTAGCGTATGCGACTACCGATCAAGAGGTCTTGGGTTCAATTCCAAGGTCGGGCCTAAAGATGTTGTTGATTTTTTTTTTAAAAGAAATTCTTAGTAATAGCTCGGAATTAGCAAGTGGTGGTGTTCCACGGCCATGCCTCGGAGAGCACGTTAAGCAGTTGGTTATGGTTAATAATTTCAGACAGACTTTGACACACAACGTTATCTAGTTTCAAACTAAACAAAGCTTGTGCTATAATAACTAGACTGGCTGATAGAATATTTAAATACTTATTTTTTTTTTGTAAATACATACATATTATACATAGAAAAGACCCAAAGTTCGAAACAAATATTTGCAGATCATACAAACATTTGGTCCGACCCGGGAATCGAACCCGAGACCTCAAGCACAGCAGTCGCATTCACTACAGCTACACCACCGAGGCAGTTTATTTATTAATGGTTTATTAATAGCTAGGAAGAAGAAACTAGAAGTTAATAACAGTCAATTACCTAATTAAAGCCAAAGTCATGTTATTTATCAAGTAGCAAGGTCTAATAACAAACAAAAAGTGGCTACAAAGTAAAATTTGCAGAGGCGACGCAGATATTTTTATGTCTATCGATTTACATAATTATTTGAAGTCTAAAAATACTTATTTTTTCTTTAAAACATAAATTATTCATACTACTTACATATGCCACGTTCAAATAAATTATGAGCTATTATGTGCTAGCTTTTGTGTGTGTAAATAAATAAGATACATACTCGTAGCTAGGATATTTTAGCATAGTAATATCAACTGAATTTATGGTTTCATTCTACGATTTAAAATCATCACTAGCCTCTCGTAATGTAAGCCGCAACGTGTGAAAGGAAACATAGGTTTGAGTCGTGCTGCAGACTAATTGTCCATGAATGGTTATATTGTTTTTCTTATCATTCGTACACATGCCACGCAGTCACGAATAGTTTTTTTGGCTAGGTTACTTCTCCCCCAAGCGGCTACTAAGTTCCGTGAATAGGTCCTAAAAGAACTAAGTCCTTATATTCAGTACCAAGGGATTACAATTACGGGAGCCGTGCGAGTGCTGTAATCTCGGTATCCAATACGTCGACTGGTAATGGACCGACTTTATGAACTTGTTTACTTAATCGTGCATTAGTTATACATAAAATTTAGTGCATATGATATCGATCGCTGTAATCGATTGAATTACAAAAACTTATTGAAATTAACACAATACATACATACATTCTCTGATTTTAATTCTGATAATTGTTCATTTATCGATACATCACTAGAATAAATTAGTTTACAATAATAATGAACTGTGCCATCACAGTCGTTAATAACAGTCGTTTATAACAGTACCTTTCGAGACAATGTCTGCGGGTTTTTTTTACTTACTTCTTCTTTTAAACTATGGCATATCATCGAACGTTAAATTAAATAAAAAATATAAAAATGTTTCATCTTGTAATCGAATTAAAGATGCGCTGGGAATCTTCGAGTGCAATGGTGCGGTCGCCGATCTTCACCCTCTCTCGTTCCACCGCTCCCGCTGATGAAGTCTTCAGATATATAAAATAAACGTTCCTTCCTTTGTGTGCACGTACTGTGCTGCTGGCTTCCAAATGGTACACTATTATTGGTAATGAATATCGTTGTCAATATATTAACCCGGCAACCATTATATAACATAAAAACAATTACAGGGCATAACTCGGTAAGTGTTTCTTAAATATGTGCTCCCAAAACTCTAATTCCTCTTTGTCAGGTGCACTATTCATGGCTAATTTATTGCCAATTTCCAAATAATTTTGCTTCTCTGAATCGAACGATTTCCACTCAACACCGAGACTTTTGTCAGGAGTTGGATTCCTAAAAAAGAGTATTTTATCAGCTTATTTATGAGTAATTAGAATTATGGGCAAAAATTGGGGGATTCCTTTTCAAAAACGTGATAAACCTTTTTAAAAAAAATATTCTTGAAAAATTCTTTTGCCATTAAGTTTCCAGACAAATATTATATATAGATAGCCCACTTTTACACTAAATGTTGTCCAATAGTTTATTACGTAAGTAATATTAGCACAAAGGGTCTTTTTTTGTTGATGAGGAGAAATATCCCTTCGGAACTCCAGCTCCTCGGGGACACAGGATGCAGACTAGATTGCCTTTTGGTTTATTAAACTTGACTAATTCAGATAAAAAAATAAATATAATATAAATATATATATTATAAGGACGTGAAAAAAGTTCTGTAAAAGAAGAAAATATGTGTTTTTACGTGCTTAGTAGATGCTCCTTGTATTTTACAAGTTTTTAGATATGGAAGCAAGAGATTACATTCTTATGAGTTGGCAAGATGTGTTTTAGACTTCATTATATTATAAATATACTTAATTTAAAATAATATCACTGACTTCAATGCGCCTAGAGATCATAGTGAATTTTAACAATCAATATGTGCTATTCAATCTTTACTTGCCCAGTACCCACAATAATTTTTCTAATCAGTTCATATTCAAACTTAAACTTAAGTTTTATTCAAAACGACATAACAAGAAATATAATTGACTTTTTTTTTAAAAGACAAGATTCACTTTAGAAATATGTCTTGTGTCGCCGGGGACTTTACAAATATATAAGAAACGGACACAAAGAACATCCAGACACAGAACAACAATTTGTTGAGCACACAAAGTGTTGTTCTGTGTGGAGTTTGAACTCATAACGCTCATTGTAGGAAAGAGTGGCGTGGATACTGCTTGAACTATGCCATCCATGCAGTCAAAGATTGAGAAATTGAGAACCATCTTCTTTCTAGATCCGTTAAATATAATATTCTATTTGATAGTAAGTGTTTATGACATTGATAACGAGTATCCTTTACTCTAGTGAAATAATATTAGGAAGAAAACGATGATAATATGTATATTTGTTACGTACCCGAACTTTGCAAAGTTGGTCCACAGCGTGGTCATCCTATCTATACATTTGAAAGCCTCAGATCTACTGTGGACTTTCTCAGTTTTGATTTTTACTGGGAATAAGTATGCCAAGTCGTCCACGTGACATACCACAACCTTATCTTTGATTGTATTAGTTAACCCCAAGGCGTGACAAAAGAAGTTTCGCTCGGATACGCAAGTGAATTTGTAAAAATATACTTTATTCTTTTGTGCATATATTTTTCCTGCAAAATATACACCATATACAAACATGTCCATATTTAAAAATTTTATGACGCCGTCTTCCGAAACGTCTTGCCCCTTAAAGTAGAAATGGTGCATTTTTCTTCCAACCTCCAGTTGATCAGCTATGACACAGTATGTTTTTATCCACTTAGGAACAAAAAATTCATTAAAATATTTAGCTTCATTTATCACGTTCTCTAGAGAATCTCCAATCGCTAAACATAAAAGACCTTCATCTTTAGTATAGCCAGTCATAATTTCCACTCCCTCGTGTACACCACGTCGCATAACGTCAGTCACATCACCATAAAAGAACCTTTCCTGTCCAAAATCTTTTTCGTCTGCTATACTGAAATGAATTTCATAAGCTTTTTGAGCTTTCAAAATTCTTAACTTTAAATTGATGAGGTTCTCAACAGGTACTTTTTTAAAGAATTCATAGAGAGTTTTATCATCTTCTGAGAAGCATCCTAATTGTTTAGCTAGAAGTAGAGTTCTTTCACGTGGTGCAAAATCTTGCGCCCACCAACAAGCAGCTGAACCGCTTTGAAGAATTGCTCTTTGAAAGAGGCCACGTGACATTGGTGCCATCAAATGGTAAGACACACTTCCAGCGCCAGCACTTTCACCAAAAATTGTAATATTTTCAGGATTGCCACCAAAATTGCCAATGTTTTTTTTCACCCATCTAAGCGCTGCCACCTGGTCTTTCATTCCAGCATTACCGGGTATATCTTCAGTGTCAAGACAAAGAAAGCCTAAAGCTTCAAGCCTATAATTTAAAGTGACCAGGACCACTCCATGTCTGACTAGAAATTGAGGCCCATAAAAATCATCATCCCCGCTTCCCCAAGTAAATCCCCCTCCATGTATCCATACCATGACGGGTAAAAGCAGTTTAGGTTTTGTATCTGGTGTGTAGACATTGACAAACAAACAATCTTCGCTCATATATCTTAAGTTAGGAATTACGATACTGAACTGAAAACATACAGGCCCAAACTTTTTGGCACTGCGTGTTCCAGTCCAGGGTTGTGCCGGTTGAGGTGCCTGAAATGATAATTAAAGAATATGCACAATAAAAATAACTATTATATAGTAGAATAAAATTATACAGATGTTCGACTTCAAGTTTAAACCTCCAATAATAATGTTAATTGAGTTAACACCCCTGATTTCAGTTTGGATAAGTCTCAATCGGCCTATAACGATTGAAATGCAGCGAGTGGTGTGGGAGCTATACCATCGTCTAGAACTATGCAACGTACGTAGGTCCGCGCTCGCGCAAGACCGACGTCTGGTACCCATTGACCTTTCACTAAAATTGTAATAACTGATTTTAAATTAATTACTGATGATTTCGCAAGTTTTTTAAGCAATTACAAAAAGGAGTAGGTCCTCAAAATAGTTGTTATTTTATATTTATTATTATTGAAAAATTCTAGAATCGGGCAACTTAAAAACTAGTTTTCAGTTTTAAGGCTTTTTGATATGACTAATAAAACAATTCCGAGTCTGACTGTAACTCAGATCCCGATCAATCTAATTTACAAACTCTGATTCCAACTTCGATTTCGTAAATTCATCACCGTAACTTTTAAATCTCCAAAAAAATAAAATTGACTTTTGTGATTTATTCACACAGTTAGTCATTTATCGTTACAAGTAAAGCTGATAAAATGTAGTTAAAATGTACGTTACAAGTAAAGTAGAAAAAAAGAGAATCAAAAAGAAAAGCCATAGTATAAAAATTGACAGATATAAGGGTAGTGGCCGATCAAAGAACAGAGGAATAGATTGAACGTGAAAAAGGGTATGGTTAGAAAGAGAGCAGTGAATTGATGAGTGATAGAAAAGAATGGAGATGTAATCTTATTGCATCGATTCCAAATAAATTTAGGGCAAGAGTAAGAAGATAATGGTTTTCACCGAGTAAATGAAGTTAGCGGTGATAGATTCGTAAGTTATAAAAAAAATTCACCTGTAGTGCCAACAACAGTAAGTAAATTAAAGAAACGCGTCCATTGTATTAATGTTGCCGAATATTTTAAAAGTATATATAATGGTAATTGATTTATTTGCATGTAAGTAGAATTATAATTGTCTATCAGTCTGTTGCCTGGGACAAACGAAAATAGTTATTGACATCTAAAATTAACGAGTGTCTAATATATTATGCATGTATATATGTATGTTTTGAATAGTTTATGACCTTCTGATAAATTCATGAATGCATTGTTTAGTGATTACAACAAATGTCTTTATCAATGGTCATCAACATCAACAACCTTTTACAATCCACTGCTGGACATAGACCTCTCCTTAGCAAGGAGCTACTATACCGCGCTGGCCAGACGGGTTGGAATAGCGTTTGTTTTCCTTTAGGAGGGATCTGGATGTCGTAATAACAGCTGTTCCTGGATCCCGCCCATCTTAGGCGCAAAGTGGCACACCGTGTGATTTTAGTCGGTCCGATTCCGACACACCACCCCGCTGTAAACCCCGGTGGGGTGACGGCCCAAGGGGTTTTCCACACGTTAAAAAAAAAGGGTTTGTTTTCCTTCCCTTTGTAATGATGTTGTCTTGTATACTTTGTTCCCTTAGTCACCGTTTTACGACACCCACGGGATGAATAGGGATGGTAACACTATATATTCTTAATCCGTCACCACACGGACAATATCAGTGGTAATAAATTAGAACTTTAAAAAATTTTAGTGTTCATCATAGTTTTGAAATAAAAAACACAATAGTTTGAGTTACGTAATTATGTATGAAATATTTTTTTTTGCTTCTATTAAGCCATTTTAGGAATTTTCTGAGCAATTCCTGTTTGTTGTCAGTGGTGGATATCACTGTTAGAATTTATTACATTCTGTTATAAATCCATTACGAGTTAATCAACACATAATTTGTATACAAATGTCGTAATTATGCATTTTTATTTCCAAATAACCTTTAAAACTTCACACACTCATTAATTAAAATACATATTAAACTAATATTTAATTGTTGTTTAGGCAGTTTATTTTATTTAAATCTTTTTAAAATTAATCTTTATGCATAAAGATTTACAATATAATAAAACTATTTTATAAAAATATGTAAAATGAGTATGGTACAATAACAGTCTACATTAATGTTGATGCAAAGTCCACTTCAGTCCAAAAGTTTAAAAACGTCTTCCAGTGTCATAGCGACGTTTTGGAGACATTACGTCTCATCTAGGTTCAAGTTCTGATCCTGTAGGCGGTCTGACGTAGTAACTTCCTCGTAAGTGAAAGGGGCCATTGTGTGCGTCCAAGTCATCCAAAGAGTAATCAAGAGGTCAATGATCGGCATTTCGAAATTTAAGAAAAATATGAAATATTGTAGGTTTAGACGATAACAACATGCGAAAAAGACGTAAATAAGAGAAAGAAAGAGGACCAGAAAAAATTTTCACTTTTAATGTTATTGAAAATACGTATGCTAGGAAAGCCCTCCATTGGGATAATGGCTTACGGCAGATCTTGAATAGTCCCTTTGAATTTTATTAAAGCAATTTTTACTACTAAATTATATATGTATACTATTACATTATTATTGTATCTATTATACTAGCTATAGTATTTTGTAATCAGCTGGGTATAAGCTGTTACTTATTTGATCCTTGTGGTGACAGAGCAGGGACACGTAGTGTCCCCACTACTATTCATCCCGTAGAAGTCAACTAAGAAAAACCGACTAAGTTTATTACTTTCATCAGACACAATCACTGCAAAGAGAAGGACTATTTCAAAGAAACCCTATATCAATCCCTCTTAAAAGCGGGGTATATTAGGCTACCTTCTTAAGGGACGTGCAGGTTCAGCAGTTGACTATTGAAAGTTGTCAATCAGAAGTCTACGTTAAAATGTCCATATGGAAGAGTTTTAAAATATTCACGTCAAAACGAAATGTATAAACGTATACCAATGATTTTCAAGTCATTCTGCAACCACGTTAATTTTTTTTAGCCAGACTAGGACAAAATTAATCTTATCCTCACATTATTTCAATCGATATAATCTTAGGTGTACATCTTTGATAAGAGACTGACAGATAACACCTTTTTTCAAATGACATTATTGAAATATAAAAACATTTAAAAGTACAAAAACTTGACACACTCGAGAGACCATGTTTAAAATACCGAGTTTAACTCGAGGGTGTCTAACTGAAATCTTCCACTATCCAGAGGAGGTATTGAAGGTAACCGATTAGGTATCGTGAAGTTGATCTGACGGAGGGTTGGAATGCCACACTCCGGGAGGAATTCTGAGCCCATTTTTTTTTTTTTTAACGTGTGGAAACTCCCTCGGGCCGTCACCCCACCGGGGTTTACGGCGGGGTGGTGTGTCGGAATCGGACCGACTAAAACCACACGGTGTGCCACTTAGCGCCTGCCCGCTCATGCGGGCACCATCTGCGGATAAACTCTCCTTTTAGGCGACGTACAGCACACGCGGACGTCGCCTCCTCGCGGCTGGCCACTATAGCGGATAGAGGGGAAAACCCGTCCCGTCCACCCGCAGCCACACTCAAGCCGGCATGAGGCGCTGGTATGCGCGCCTCCGCCGCCCGGCTCGCCAACGGCGAATTGGGTCCGAGTGGAGATCGTCCTCCCGGGCCTTCTCCGCCGCCTCCTTTCGCGAAATTACGTCTTCGCAGAAGGTTGCGACCGCGGTAAAACAACTGTCGCTACCGGCCATGGAGCGTATGACGGCCGGTAGCGAGAGATCTCCTCCAATAACTGCAGTGAGGACCCCATGCTGCGCCGCCCAGGCGGAACAAACCGCTAGCGTGTGCTGAGCCGAGTCCTCACTGCAGTCGCAGTGGTGACAGGCGGGACTCAATTCCCTCCTGGCGACCAAGTGCAGATACTTCCCGAAGCAACCGTCCCCGGAAAGGACCTGCGTCAGTCGGAAGGAAAGGGTCCCGTGCTGCCGCCCTGCCCACTCGGCGATGACCGGCTGGACAGCCTCCACGAGTGCAAAGCCAGCAGTCTCCAATCGTGGAGTCTCCAACCGGGACGACCAACGAGCCATTGTGGCTCGACGAGCGGCCTTACGCCACTCGCGTACCTTTTCGGGCGGGGGCCGTATACCGCTACCCGCCCGGAAGTCAGCCGTCCGCCTATAAATTTCGGCGACCACTTCCGCCTCCAAATCCCACGGGGCAGTTCGGGCCAAGGCGCACGCCGCCTCCGTCGATACGGTGCGGTAACCGCGTATGGCTCTAACCGTCAATATCCTCTGAGGGCGCCAGAGGCGAGCCCTATTCTGAGCGGTCAGAGCCGCCGCCCACACCAGTGCACCATACAGCGCCATTGACCGGACAACCCCCGTGTATAGCCGTCTCGTCGCGACGCTGGCTCCACCCAAATTCGGCAAAAGTCGCCCAAGGGCAGAAGCAGCACCGACCAGCTTTGGAGAAAGCTGTCGGAAGTGCTCGTCGAAGAGCCACCTGCTGTCGAGGATCAGGCCCAGATATTTCATCTGAGCCTGAACCGGTACGAGGACCGAATTGACTACGATAGAGGCGCCGGATGGTGGACCACGACGGGGCCCATGGAACAAAAGGGCCTCCGTCTTATCTAGGGCCACTCGTAAACCCAGCGCCTCAATGCGCCCGACCACCAAAGAGACTCCCACGGTGGCCAGGCGCGCCGCCTCTTGAAAGTTCGCCCCCCGGGCCGTGACCAATGTGTCATCGGCGTAACAAATTACGCCCAGCCCGGGGGGAAGACGACCTCGAAGGGCCCAGTCGTATCCCATATTCCACAGGAGTGGTCCGAGGACAGACCCCCGTGGAACACCGCACGACATGGACCACCGCCTCAGAGTGCCATCTCGGTCCTCGTACATGACGGTACGCTCCTCAAGATAGTCTGCCACAAGCCGCCTCAGGTACTCGGGCACCCCGTGGTAGTGGAGTGCTTCCCTGATGCAGCTAAATGGCAGACTATTAAATGCGTTGGCGATGTCCAACGACACCGCCAATAGCACGCCGCCACAGCTCACCGCCTCTTCAGTCACGGCCCTCAGGCGCAACACAGCATCGACTGTCGAACGCCCGGCTCGGAACCCGTATTGGGCGTCCGACAGATCGGGGCCCACCTCGCAGAGGTGCCGGACGATGCGGGCAGAGAGTATCCTCTCAAACAATTTACCCGCCTCGTCCAGCAACACGATGGGCCTATAGGCCGCGACCGAATCGGCCGGCCGTCCCGGCTTCCGTAGTAGGACCAGCTTCCCGCTCTTCCAACCCTCAGGAAAGCGCCCGGACGCCAAGCTGGCGTTTAGGACTTCCCCGAGGCGATCCGACATGTGGTCGAGGGTTCGCGCCAGCACTCGGGCAGGTATCCCATCTGGCCCAGGGACGGTGTTCTTAGAGCGAATCCGTAGAACGACCGCCCCTATCTCCGATTCCCTGACGGGCGGAACATTATCCTCGTTCCGTCCCCCGTCGTCTTCGACCATGAAGGCCATCGACGGGGGTGTGTGCTCCGCCCGCTGCGGGAAAAGACCCTCGACCACTTCCCGCAGGAAGCTGGGCTGGAGTGTCTCTGTAAGGGGGGGGCCCGACGTGCGGAGCTTTTGTCGCACCGCACGATAAGGGCGACCCCAGGGGTCACGATCGAGACCCTCCAGCATCTCCTTCCTCTTCACTTCTTTGGCGCGGCTAATGGCCAGCTTCAGAGTTTTCCGCGCCTCTCGGTACTCCTCATGAAGCTGGTCCTCCTCGCCGTCTACGCGGTGTCGCCGCCGACTACGGGTGTAGGACCTCCGGGCACGAGTACAGGCCGCGCGGAGGTCCGCCAACTCCTGGGACCACCAGTAAACCTCCTTCGGGCATGGCCGCATCGCAGATCTGCGTAATCGCATCGCGGAAACGACCAGCCCCCATGTCGACCTCCTCGGTCGGAGCCTGCGGAGACAGCCACGAGTAAATAATGGCTGCCTCCTCTAGTAGGTCCCTATTCAGTTTGGCTACAGCCCACCGCGGAAAGCGAGAAGAACGCCGCGCCGCGTGACCCCTACTGGGGTCTTGGGTCCGGGAGAGCTCAAATCGAATGTAGAGGTGATCCGAGAGCGTCTCAACCTCTTCCAGGACACACCAGTTCCTTACTCGTGCGGCGAGGGCAGGGGTAGCGAACGAAAGTTCCACTATCGACCCTGCTTGCTGTCGCACGCACGTGTTGGTGGAGCCCCTGTTTAGTAAACAGAGGCCCACCAAGGCCGCCCACTCCTCTACGGCCTCGCCCCTAGCGTCCGTCCTGGGGGAACCCCACGCAATGGACTTTGCGTTGAAGTCCCCCAGCACTAAGACGTGCCCAGACGTTAAACGCCGCATCGAGGTTTCCAAGTTGTTAAGGAAAACCTCGAAGTCGTTCAAACTCCGGTTGGGGGAGAAGTATATACCATATACAGTGATCCCTCCCACTCGGCAGCAACATATCCAGTGCCCTTGTCTCTTAGAAGGGCGGGGAATGAGCCGCCGTGGAGCCGACGACTGCCACGGAACCGTCCCGGTCACCCAACCAGTTTGGACGGGGAGGAACGTAATAGGGCTCCGCGGCTACGGCAACACCGATCGACCACTGTGCCATGGTTTGCAGGAAGAGGTCCTGCGCCGCATCACAGTGGTTCAGGTTCGTCTGGACTAGGAGGCTGGAGACTTGGGCCATTACTGGACCGTCTCTACAGTCTCCTCCATGGGCGACGATGTCGACGTGCGAACGGCATCGGAGGCAGCCTGGGCCGACTGGCTAGGCCCCAACGCTTGCCGAGAATCACGGAGAGGTTTGCAGCCCCCCTGCCCAATCTGATGATTGGCGGGTTTGTTACCCGTCGCACAAACCGGACAGTGAGGGGCGGCAGAGCACTCTGCCGCCTTGTGCCCCGGTCGACCGCAGCGGAAGCATAGTCCGCTGCAGTCAAAACAACTCACGCACTTGGCGCGTGTGTGTCCGGATGCTAGGCATTTAAAGCACCTCATCGGTCTTGCCGCCAGAACAGTGACTCTGGCGTTCACAAAACCGACGAGGATTCTGCCTGCATCGCCCAAAGCTTTGGCCGACGCTACCGGACAGCTGATCCACACTGCGCCAAGCCCTCCCGGACCGGGGCGGATGGTGCCGACCCTAATGTTGTCCGCGTTGCAGCCCGTCTTCTCGCTGATTGCAACGCGGACATCCTCTGTCGTTACGGAGTCATCCAGGCCCGAAATGCGCAACCATCCGTGGCCGCGAAGATTCCCCTCAGTTTCTCGGCGAATCTATCCGCCGTCTTTGCACCTTCAGCCCCAGGGAACTCGAGGACTCGAGCTCCCGTCTGGGCAAGGCGCAACCTGACCCCCTCAGTCCCGAAATCGGTGGCGAGACTATCACGGGCCTTTTTAAATAAGGCCGCATAGGATAGTCCGCCACTAGCCGCCTCTGGGGTTACGGTGACCACCACAGCCGCGCTTTTAGGCACCTGCAATCTGCGCGGCTTCTTCGCGGTAGTCACCGCCACCGATGGCGACTGCGGGGTAGAAGCTGCTTTTTGGGCAGCCTTTTTACCCCGCTTTCGGGATTTCTTAGCCCCCCCGACTACCTGCCAACCATCCGTGGACGGGGCAGATGTAGAGGGAGCAGATGTGGAGGTGCCAGGTACAGCGGCTGGAGTGGAGAGCGGAGGGAATTCCGCTCTAGACTTAGCCGCCGCTTTGGGCCCTGACCTCTGTGCACCCGTCTTAGCTACTGCTTTAGCCGCCTGTCGTGTCCTCGGAGTGGCGGCAGGAACAGCAGATACTGACGCCGCAGGAACAGCAGACACTGACGCCGCCGCCGCGTAAGACACACGACCGTCTACAACGGGAAGCGACGTCAGCGCCGATGCGGCCTTTGGTCTATGTGATGCGAGTGGCGGCCGGACGACAGGGGCTGGAGGTAGTCTCGCCTCCAGGCCAGCGAGACGTCCGTCCATCATGCGCCACACTGCGTCTGTGATTTGCCGCAAGTGGGCATCAGCGATGGTACCGGGAGTGACAGAGGCAAGCGATGGAGACGAGCCTTCTCGCTCAGGGCGAACCGCCCGGAATTGGGCAAACTGTGCGCTCAGTTCAGCCACCTCCCGTGTAAGATGGTCGTTGGCCGCTTGGAGACGAGCCACGTCCCCAATAAGGCTCTCAACAACCCCCGCAACTGCAGAAGAGGAGTCCTTAAGGGCCTTTACAAAAGCACCCTTAAGGTTGCTCGACTTGGTGGCTACCTTGTGGATGATAGCCACCGCTGCTTTCGCTCTCTCTTGCATGGACGATGTCGTTTGGGGAACAGAATCCCCTACCATCAGCTCCTTAATCTTATGCAAGAGATCTGCGATCTCCTCCTCTGCAAGTGCTTCGCCGTCCGCCCTAACCCGCCTATAGGCTACCGCCTTACAGAAGACGTAGCCTGACGGGATCGAGATCGAAGTTCGCGACCTTCCTCTACGGTTGCTGGCGACTTTAGGAGGTAACATCTCCTGGGACGTGTCGCTCTCCTCGTACCTGGAGCACCCGCGTTTTCGGGAGTCGCACAGCTCTGTTTCCATCAGGCCACCTCCCGTGCCATCCGACGAACACGTAGACCTGGAACGCAGTCGTTCCGATGTTCTGCGGCTCCCAGCAGTCGTAATGACTTCTGGGAGCCTCATCGGCATAGGCGTCCCAACCGATGCGTCCTTTAATTTGGACGAGAAGTCGTCCACTCTTACGCTTTTCTCTTTCTTTTCCTTCTTCTCCTTCTCTCCTTCTAAATTTATGTTTTTGTTTTTATTTTCAGTTTCCATATTAGACCCACGAGTGGGGGAGAACTATAGGTCGACCCAGGTAGAGATCCCCCAATACCCGGGCAAGCGTACATTTATGCCCAACCGAGGGGTCCGCAGCTGCCTCGGCGGGGGGTGCGCTTGCGGTTAAACAACACATGCATCCCCTGGTCACGCACCAGAACACGGGATTCGGGGTAATTTTTTATAGAGGTTTTCTTCCTCGCAGTCCGGGCGGCTAAGCCAAGACCCTCACCTCCGATTGGAGTCACGAGACTCCAACTCGGGACTACGATATGCCGACGGCGGCAGGGAGACTACGTCTCCTGATGCCTGCTCGGTGGCAGTGTAAGTGCACACCGAGCCCGTCTTACCTTTTCCACCGCTGAGCGGAGGAACTCCGACCCTAGAAAGGGTCCCACCATCGTGATTTTTTACCGAGGTTTTCCTCCTCAATGCTCCGAAGAGCGAAGAACCAACAGAGGATCCGACAGACACGCCCGCTCTGTTGGACCAAGTCTCGGCCGAATTGCCGAAGAAAATGGCTTCCTCTTCGTGCTAGAATATTAGCCGTTAGCAGTGATGAACAACACCATCGCCAACGTTTCCAGGGTGCACCACATGGAGGTTTTCTAGCCTAGCACCACAGGGATTCTGAGCCCATCGTCTGACCAACTTTACGATATCTAGTTATAGTTTTGTTAAACAAACTACACACAAGTAAATTGCTTAATTTTGATGCGACCATCAATAACAGATTAAAATTCCCTGTTAATATTGTTGTAATATCTTATTAGGCTTTTACAAGCCAACGTAATAAAAGTAAGTTAAAACAATTCACAATTCGAAACAATTTTGCATCAACCCCTCAACCAACTCAATTAACTCTTACTCTACTCATTAACAAAAAACACTTAAATATACCTTAAATCTGAGGTCTCCAAGCGGAGGTCGAGCATACGGTATACCCTTAAAGCTGTAATACTTCCCACCATACTCATTCGTCACCTCCTCACCTTCCAGCAATCCTTCACTTACTTTTACCAGCACCATTTTATTACTGTAAGTATATCGCTTAAATAAATACACAACAGTACTGAATGCCGACTATTTTAAAATGAGTAGTGTATGTATAAATGTGTATTATATATCAGCGAAGTTTTAGCAGCAAAACTCAATCACCGTTTGATGAGTGAGTGAGAATGAATGAGTTGAATTTAATCTGTTTATCATATCACAAGAAAAACATACGATCAATGACATAAATACATTATTGTCGAAACAATATGATAATAGTGTGACGTTATTTTAAATGCATAAAGTGATGATGTATGTTGCACCTTGTATTTAAGGCTATAAATAATGCGGAAAACAGTAAGTTGTAACAGATTTTACAGTATGTATGTATTTTCTCGTATTTACTTATTAATTTTGTTTTTTTTTTTACAAAATATTAACATATTAAAATGTTTCATACAGTTATAGCAAGATATATAGTCTTGTTTCAGCACTTGTCGAGGTATTGTGATTTTATAGAGAGGCTCCAACACCTGACCCAGTCTAAGATCACTTAGGCATTGTCGGCAGCTGGGCTTTAAGATAACTATCAAAATAACAGAGTTTATTGAGTCCCTTATGAACCTATCTTTATTAAAAATGTCGATTTCAGACGATACACGGATACAAAAAGAAGCTAAGTTGAAGTAAAGAAAAAAGAATGGGGCTAAAGGAAACTAGGATAAGTTAATATTTCAGATAGATACCAGAACTGAAAGTAATCTTTAATTTATGGTACGCAATAGTAAGCTCTTATCATCATCTTCTGCCCAGTTCTTCACCCCATTGCCGACCACTGCTAAACGAAATCCCCAAGGAGTGCCAACCTTTCCGGTCTCGCGCAGTCGAATTTCAATCAGCGAAGCTTCAATTTCTTCCAAAATGATTTCGACTTTTTTTATCGCAGGTCATCCACCTCACCTCGCTGTTTACTACTGCGTTGAGTGTTATGGGTTCGATGCTCACGTGGAACAACATTTTGTGTGATTCTCAAATTGTTGTTCTGAGTCTGGGTGATCTTTATCTCAGTTTCATGTATGTTTGTATTTCTAGTATGACAATTGTCTTTTAGATAAAAAAAAATCCTTAAGAATGTAATCCTTATTTGTATGTAGTATGCAGTAAAATAATTTATCACTTTGAGGCACTCAGCGTTATAGTTCGTGAAGTCATAATGTGAAATGAGTGTGTGTGTGTGTGTGTGTGTGTGTGTGTGTGTGTGTGTGTGTGTGTGTGTGTGTGTGTGTGTGTATGTATGTGTGTGTGTGTGTGTGTGTGACATACTTAAGAAAAATAAGTTGAGTATCTAAGTGTCCTGAATTCGTCGTATGGTGATACAGGGGCATCGTCGTAGCAGTAATATCTTGTATTCACTGGCATTTTAAAATGCAACTCATAGACATTTAATAATGAGATAGCATAAAATAATAACCTCACATATCTAACACGAATTGGTGATAAACATACTTAAATGTATGTAAATACTTTATTTTAATTGTATTCTCTAGTAGAACACTTAACAATAGCGATAGGAAATAATAGTTATTTAAATTACGCTTGAAAGGAAACGTTAATCTATTTTAGTTAATATATTTATTTCTGATATGTTTCTAAAGCGTGCCTAAATAAATATTCCTTGTATACTGATTAATAAAGTAGATAACGCATCAAAGCGGAAATCTAAAAGGACACGGACTGTCCAGATTTAAAGAAATCTACTCTAGCGTTGGGCCTTCGGTACCCTCACTTAATCGGTTAATTGCAACGATAGTTTAGGATATAAGCATGTGTCTCCAAAATGGACAATATATTTTTATTTGTAATCTTTCCTACTAAAAAATATATTTATATAATTATTTTTGAAATTCACTACAATTTATACAAATTTCATAATCAAATAGTAGCTGGTTCGAAAACGCAACGCTATTGGTCGTACAAAACGTGACGTCAATTTACACTCAGACGTTTTCTGATCTGTAAACAAGCTTTGTATGGTTTCTCATGATTACATTTTTATTTTGTTTCATGATTTTTTCATTTAAGTTTTGAGCTTTCCGTATTAAATTATTGAAATTGTTTGCATGAATATGGTATAGGGAGGATGGACATGGATTACTTAATTTATTGATATCTATTTTAAAACCCATTTTAATGTGCTCTTGCTTGTTTGTTTGGTTGAACGCGCTAATCTCAGAAAGTACTGGTACGATTTGAAAAATTATTACGGTGTTAAATAGTCCAGTTGTCGAGGAAGGTTAAAGACTAGATATCATCACGCTGTGGCAAAAAGAAGCCGAGTATCATCAATGAAAAATGATGCAAAAACGGGGGCAAATTATTTATTTTGAAATCTTTCATTGCGTGCGCTGCGTAGACAGTTAAAGTTTTGTAAAAACAATGTACTAAAGATTTATTTACTTTTTAAAGTTCTAAAAGATAGTCCACCGAAGCGGTTGGCTCACTATAACCTCCTTTATGGTAAACAAATTTATTAAAGTTCTACAAAATTACGCCACAATTGAAGACGCAGGCGAGATTGTACAGGTCAACTAGTGTTAGATAAAAATACTGTCAGTCACTAATTCACTAGTCATGTTTATAAATATCTATTCAAAGAAGAAACCACACTACAAGAAAAACACCAAGTAAGTACATAGCGTAATTCCAAAGCAAAAAGTTGTGTGATTTAATAATCAATTTATTGTGACCATACCATTTTTTTTTGACGTGTGGAAACCCCCTCGGGCCGTCACCCCACCGGGGTTTACGGCGAAGTGGTGTGTCGGAATCGGACCAACTAAACGACCACACGGTGTGCCACTTTGCGCCTGACATAAGTGGGATCCGGGAACTGCTGTTATTACGACATCCAGATCATTGTGACCATACCAATATCAGCCATACTTGTGTCTGAAAAAAAATGTTTTGGTAATTTGCTATGTTAAGTTTTAGTATACATAATGATTCACTATTACTACAAAAGTATATAAATAAAGAGATTATCCTTTGTTAAAAAAGATTATATTTAAAACAGGGTTGCTTATATCACCCCAATTGCTTATTTCGTACTCATACTATATTTAAATTTATTTTGTTGCTCTCAATTTATCCCAATTTCTATTCTTGAGTCACTCCGCGCAACAAGTACTAAAAATATTTAGATAGTAGAGCCACGTTGATTTCAGCACGAACGGGCCGGCTCGACCGGGGCAGTACTACCCTCCCACAAAAGAACAACCTAAAGCGGCAGCATCCGTGATATCGTGTTTCGTTGGTGAGTGCGAGACCGCAGGCCCATTGATGCAGGGGTGACAGTTATCGTGGTAACCGTGTGAACCTTACACTGCCGCGATGACTGTCATGACTATCATGCATTTTACGTCCCCAAGGGAGGCGTAAAAAAGCATCTCACTAGGCCGACATAGTGTAGGTCACCATTTTGCATTGTCTGCATTTGCAATGAGTATGGTGACTACAACTTTTAGATTCTATTCATGCTTTCCATCAGGCAGAGTAGTCTCTTTGGCAGGCTCTTAATATAGAAAAAAAAAGTTCAGTATCCACAATCATGCTTGCAACCAATTCTATTATTTAATAAGGTTACTAAGTATAACACTTTACCCGTGCATATTTTGGTATGTGTGGTTTGTCATAAAATTGTTCTGTGCACGTGTACCATTGACCAGAATACCGCCATCTCACAATAAACTTTCTCGTTTGTTAGATTTGGACAATTTTTGGAGATAACTTGCCCAGTATAAAAAAAATCGCGGACTACCTTGAACTTAAACTATTTTTTTTTGAAAAGACAACGCGCGCACTATGAATAAATCCTGTCGCGGGGGACTTTACTAACGTACAAGAAACAGACAAAAAACACCCTGACTCAAAGCGTTGTCCCATGTGGGGTTTGAACCCACAACACAGCGTAGTAGAGAGCGGCGTGACGACCGCTTAAACCACTAGGCCAACCGTACAGTCTAATAATAATCTTCGATAAGCAACAGCTTATCTGAGTTAAGATTTGAATAGTCGGTAGTATGTTTTTGTTTTTGCTGTTTTTAATGTTTTTTCTGTAGTTTTTACCTAACAGATTTTTTTACATTGCACAAATTAGTATCTTTCCTACGTTTTAATTTAAAATGGTATTTAATAAAAGGGTAATGGTTACTTATACAATATATGTGTATCATTTGTTCGTAATCTAAAATTAATAAAATGTTCACTCTTCGATTACACACAAGTATTATGGAACACCATCAATATACAAGCAAAAATAATCTAACAAGATTATTTTTGCTTGTATATTGATTGATATGGGTATACGCTTAAGAGTTGATTCTTTATTTTATACGTAATTTGATGTTATTTGTTTTTTTTTTAATCTTATAAAATTTATAACTCATCTCTCTATTTATTTTATTTATTAACATTATTGCATAAGTCCATCTATTGCATTACACATAAAACACATTAATTTACGCACTCAATGCAACAATATAACCTTTTTCGTAATGTCAATAACCTTTTTTTTCAAAGTCGTTTAAAAGTTGATTGCAAACTGTACTTAAGCATATTTTTATGAGGAAATTTTCATAGGGGATGAATTAAGAATAATAAACTAAACTAAAGGAGATCCATTAATAATAGACAGTAATAAAATTCTCCTAGGATGAATGTGTGTTTCTAGTAGGACGAGATTTAGGGGGATGAAGTCAGAACAACCCGTAAAACACAGTCACTCGTACAACTTTATTCAAAGGCCTTTTGATTTAGTTTTGATTAACCTTTGGCAAAATAGGTGTCTGGGCAATATGTGTATATATAGATATTTAAAATCATAGATACATGATAAATCACCAAATTGGTCACTGTGGAAATGGTATCGTGATGCTCAATTTGGTGGTTTAACGCCACAGTTCCGGCAATTGATATTTATTATAGATGCTTTCGGTGCGTTGAATGTTGCAGTGTCGTTTTTGATAGGCACTTAGGTACTTGCTGAGTGGATGCTACCTATTGGTTTTTGACAATTTTAAAATCGACAAAGGTTCATGAGACATATTTCAAAAATTACAGCAATGCGATTCAATATTGTTTGATGTTGTCAATTAGTTTAGGCAAGCATTCGAAGCTAGTTTATACTAACTACAATGAGCCGTTTTTGAGAAGTACTCCAGAAGTTCGTTTAATTGTTTTATAAACTATTTATTTTATAACTTACGTGAACCTAGGTAGTAAAAGAGACATAACAGACTCTATGAATTTTGTCCAAAATCAAATACCCTCTCCGCTATAGTTGATCTTATTACTAAATTAAAGACATGAAAAAAAGTTAAGTCTCGGCATATTTATAGATTTAAAGAAGGCCTTCGACATCGTAGATCATTTTCTCCTTCTAACAAAGCTAAAATATATTGAAATCACTGATGTGGCATTAAAAATTTTCGAATCGTATTTAGAAAACAGGTCATAAAGAGTAAAAATAAAAAAACACCAAAGCACCACTCAGCCTATCACTTGCGGATTACCACAAGGCTCTATAATTGGACCTCTGCTATTTCTATTATATATCAGTCCGTATGCTGATGATACCTGTATATTTTATTATGGGTCCTCCATTAACGAAATAATTAATTTAGCACAAAATGACCTCGAAAAGTTACATGAATGGTTTCAATACAATTTACTCACAATTAACATCTCAAAATCTTGATCTTGATAACTTGTTATATAATATTTAAAACCAAAAACAAAGGAATACAAAACTACCCTAAACTATAGATAAATAAAACTAAACTTGGAGAATCTCTCGAAAATATTACTTGGGTTTTATAGTGGACAGTGGCTTAATATGGAAATTGCATATAAATAATATTACAACTACGTTATCGTCACTATGTGGGCGACTATACGGCGTCGTGCGATATCTGTCGCAGAAGGTTCGACTGAATACCTATTATTCCTTCGTCAAACCGCATAGAGATTACCTCATATAAATAGGGGAAGCGCTGCTAAAAGTACTTTGAGCAATGTACAAACTATACAAAATAAACTTATAAAATGTTATTTCATTACGACTTTCTTATTTTGTTGCCTCTGTGCCATTGGGAGGTTGTCGCTCATAATCCAAATTAAATTACCTACCTGTACCTATAATTAAAATTTACTCAGAAATCAAATTAAGGAACGATACTAATAAGAAAGATAAAAGATGAAAAAATACAAACACATCTCAAATTTAAAACAAATGTAGAAGAGGGTTTGCGACTCTACGAAATGCTAATAATATTTGGATAGTGAAAACGCGTACAAATTACGGAAAAAAAAAAACATAACTGTTGAGGGGGCACAAATATTCAACAAATTGCCAAATGAAAGTTTTAATATTTTTAAGAAAAACTTAAACGGTTCGTTATTGATAAAATCTAAATTCAGCCCTAGAAACGGTTACATATTCTACGCACATAACATATTTATTTTTATTGTGTAAATCTGTTATTATCAGTTATTGCTACCTTCCGTATTCTGTTTATTGAGTAGTTATTATTGCTTGGCATACATTTATGCAAGATAACAGTGATTTTGTGCTTATAACAGTGTTATTTATTCTCAAACATAAAATGTATTTTTTTTCGTTTTGGAGCAGTGCTAGTGACATAAAAATGTAGGTATGTGCTAATGCTTACTAATCCACAAGCTTAAACAAACATTTAGTGTAATTAAAGTGAACATTTGTTTTACTTACTGCTATGCTAATCATTTGTGTAAAATGTACCCACAAAGTGAAATCTATTATAAATTTTATTTGAGTAATAAAATCTGTAACTATAATAGACTCAATAACCAACGATAAAGACAGTGACATTTACAGTTGTGAAATGTTACTGTCTTGTCAATGTGGTGCAAGTCGAATTTAAAACGCTGTTGGCTGTTACGACCCCTGAGCTCCAGGGAGCCGCATTTTTTACGTATTGTAAAGTTTAAAAAAAATGCGGTAACAGTCAATTAAATAAATCTTCGCTTGATGTATTTTACTATGACAATATTTATGTAATGATGTGTAGGTATATATAATACAAAGTAGTATATATATTTTTTAAGTGAACTCCAAAGAAGCTATTGGGTCACCAAGGTTATTTGATAGTAACTACAGTTGCCCATTGATAACTTTTAAAAGTCCACTGCTGGACATAAACCCCTCCTCCGAATGGAGGTTTTGAGCTACTATATCACGGTAGTCAGACGGGTTGTCAGAGATAATGTCCACTTAGTCTGTTCCCTTGGTTTGACACTGCGTTCTTAATCTGTCACCACACGGATCAGGCATCACCGTCCCCGCAACTCACTTTACAACGCCTTAAACGCCAAATTCACGAAGCCATTTCGGCTACAAATAGTTCTGAAGAACATCACCCAGTTAAGTTCTGGTGAGTTCGGATAAAAAAGATAGGTAAATTATAAAGATGAGGAAGATTATCATTAAATCTGTTTACACTGTGTGTAATACAAAATACATATCTTATTTACCTGACATGCAATGCATGTAAGTTAATTGTACAATCACAATATGTATTTATTGTGACAGCAATCAGGAAACATAAGTCTTAATTAAATGAATTTGCATTTCTCGTCGGTGATATCTGTAGAACAAATAATCACTTGCAGTATTTCCGGGCCGAAACGACCTTTAGTCCTTCAAGAAAAGAGTATACTCTTTTCTCCAAAGTCGACAACGCGCTTGTGACTCTTGAGTTGCGGTCGTCTTTCCTTTCCAGCATAAGGAAAAAATAATAAGAACATATTTTTTTTTAAATAGATAACTACCGCACTAGGAATATGCTTGTCGCGGGGAGTTTACAAATTTATCCGAAACGGACACAAATAACACTCAAACTCCGAAAAAAAATTTGTTGATCAGTGTTGTCCCATGTGTGGTTCGAACTCATAACACTCAGCGCAGCGGAAATCTAAATCACTATGCTATCCTTGTGGTCAGGTCCGTTATATATTGGGTCCTTGTGGTGGCGGATTAAGAATACAGAGCAAGCTCTACAGGACAGCATTGCAAAAAGATAAACTCAAAATAAACCCTTTAGTAGTAGGCCGAAATCTTTTTTCTGACAAGACGCCTATGTTCAGTAGTGTACTTTTAAAATCGGTTGATAATTAATTGACGATGACGCTCAATTGTCTCTTCAACTGGTGATGATGTATTCCCAGCCGATTTCGGTCACGACGACCAGTCTCAACGGTGATCAGCCAGCCAACACAGGAGACATTATAGAGTACAAATGTGCACGTAAACACAGGTGCATTCATTGATCCTTCACTCTCACAATTCGACATGACAGGAGAGATCAGGCGTAGGATCGATGGCTTTACGTGGTCTGCGGGGCACGAGGGTTAAGATCCAACTTTCACATGCCGGGGTGTTATTAAACATGTATATCAGAAAAACTCAAAAACATTTTTCGGTCCGATCCGGGAATTAAACCATAGAGTTCTTGACGCATCATAATTGAATACCTACTCTATAAAAATGAGATGTTAAATCGTGGTAAAAGTAGCCTTTATTATTCTGCAGTCTATTAACTATCTCCAGACAAAAAAATCATACTATAAAATTATGCCGCTGCGCCGTGAAAGACAAACATACAAACAAACAAACACACTTTCGTATTTATATTAGGAAGTAAGGATGTTGTTGTTTTTAAACTTGCCAAATGTACACTTTGGACGATGATGTTTCAAAGACACCCAATATATTTCTCGTTTTTAAAACTGCAATAAAAGAAATTATTTTGATAGAAAAATTGTTTTTTACTATACCTAGTCTTGCCATAAATATTGTAATAAAGAAAAAAGAAAATTGTTAACTGCAAATAACATTTATTACTTTTACAGTGTGTCAGTTTAATACATAAATATAAAACAATTAAAAATATAAAAAGCTTATTCGAAGTGGTCTCCATTGGCTGCAATACAGTCCTTTAAACGATGAGGCCAGTTATCAATAGAAGCACGCACTCTTTCCATGGGAAAATTCTTCACTGCCAATCGTATAGATTGTTTTAGGGACTCCAAATTATCATGGCGTTTAGAGCAAGCTGTACTCTCTAAAACTGACCACAAATCATAATCCAGCGGATTAAGATCGGGACTAGACGACGGCCAGTCTTCAGCTCTGATGAAGTCCGAAACGTTCGATTCCAACCAAGACTGCGTGGACCGAGCTTTATGACCCGGCGCCGAGTCTTGCTGGAAGGACCATACTTGGTTATTGAACATGGTGATGTTAAGGGGCTTAACTACCTTCTCAAGAATGGTATCTTGATACACTTGTGCCGATGTTTTGATACCTTTTTCACAAAAATATGGCTCAGTCACTCCTTCATAGCTAACACCCCACCAAACCATCACTGAAGTCGGATAATGTCCACGTTGCACTCTGTCGACTAATTGGGAAGCTTCCTTAGAGCTTTGAGCATAAATACGGTCATTTTGTTTGTTAAAATGTTGCTCAATTGTAAAAATTTTCTCATCCGTAAACAAAATTTTTCTGTGACCTCCCTTTGCGTACCGCTTCAGTAGTTGTTTCGATTTTACCACCCTATTCTTCTTTAAATTATCAGTTAAGAAATGGCCAGTGCGTCTCTTATAGGCTGCAAGTCCTAAGTCATCTTTTAAAATACGCGACATGGTTCTAGGTGCTATCTTCATTTCCCGAGATAAAATCTTTTGCTTTCGGACAGGATTTCTTCGAATTCTTTCCCTTACTGCTTTGACCACCTTTTTCGTACGAACACTACGTGGACGGCCAGATCTTTTTCTGTCACAAACAGAGGAGGTCTCATTGTACCTATTAATAGCCCGGTACACAAACATTTTACTAATACCAAGTGTATGGAGAGTTTTAAAAATTGCATTTGGCTCCATACCTACTTTGTGTAATGCTATCACAGCGATTCGGTTCTCTTTATCACCCCACACCATTTTAATATCGCAAAATATTTTACAATGTATTGGCGCCAAAATGAGAAAACACAATGAACAATCGTATAAAAATGACAGATTCGAAATTCAAATGTAATATTTTTTTATAATTAAGTGTAACAGTATTTATGGCCAGACTAAGTACAATAAGAATCAGAGAATGAAGGATATAATTTTTGACCAAAAACTATAAATTAAAAACATTGGCAAAATATGAGCCGTCGTCGTTTGGTGGTTTCTCCAAAAAGTAGTCACATTAAGCTTCAGCTGGGTTTCTGAATCAATGTAATCCTTTTTTTACTTATCTACAAGCCAAAAATATTGTTTTTATAATTTTATTGTTTTTTACTAAATGCAAGCTTACTTTAACTTAGCAGTTTTTTCTTTTACGATTGAGTTTATTTAGAGGCGGTTTAATGGTTTAGATGTGAACTTCGACCCGTTGCAGCAACCAGTTGCATCGTTTTAAGTTTTTTTAAATCTCATTTCTCGCGAAGAAGACACGAGCTGTGATAACTATAATAAGGTTTAGGCAAACAGTTAGCACATGACCAGCATTCATATATATTTATATACAGAGATTTAGCTAGGCATAGGATTTTACTACCCTGGGTCAAAAATTCATTCAACAACAAACAAAAATCCGAAATGATCCTACCGTCGCCTAGTCAGTTTATTTCGCACCAATTCACTCTCGATGGCGAGCACGTCCGGCGTCGCAATTGGCCCGCACTGAACTCACCATTCGCAACACTGAACGTGGTCATTGTACGATCTAGAAGGGACCCACGCTGGACCTCCAGGTGTACGTTTGTAAAAAGAGCCACAATTGTTTACCACGTAATAGAGCCACGCTGATTTCAGCATGAACGGGCCGGCTCGTCCGGGGCAGTACTACCCTCCAACAATATCAACTTGAAGAGACAGCATCCGCGCTGTCGTGTTTCGTTAGTGAGTGCGAGACCGGAAACCCATTGATGCAAGTGACAGTTGTGGCAAGTGTGTGCAATACAATGCAATGATGATTGATATGTCTTTTACGTCCCCAAGTGTGGCGTAAAAAATTGTAATAGGTCGCCATAATGTGGGTCGTTACTGCATTGTCAGCATTCGCAATGCGTATGTTCGGTTCAGTTGACGGTAAAAAAAAAGGCTATACCAGCCGGTCTGATCAGTGTGGTATAGTCGACTAAAACCTCGTTTCTAAGAAGTCTATGTGGATTATTAAAGGCATTTGATGACAAACACTGGTCACAATAAAAATACTACACACTTGTGAGTTTTAAGTTTTTTTATTTGTCTTACAATCTATGTTTACGAGGTCTCCATAGCGGTGGCGGTTTCCTCTGTGTACTTGCCCTTATCCTTGCCGAGGGCTGCCAACCTACCCTTCGCTCTGCGGTCGAGGATCGATTTACGGTCCTTGTTCATCTTCAGTTTGACGATCACGCACTAGAAAGGATAAGAGAAATTTTTAACATGTGATTGAGTGGCAGGAGGAGTGAGAGTTGGTGGAATAATCTATCAGAGCCATGGAAGTGTCTCACCAGTAACCGTGAATCTGTCAAACAACTGCAAAGCAGAAGTAGGACGAAGAAACACAGTGTAAGTAAAGTGTTATCATCATTTAGAAGGTTAGTTTTATAAATGAACCAGCTGTAACCTGCCATACATTACTAGAAGTGCTTGTGGTCAGGAGTATCACTTGCGCTAGCACTTGAAATGATTTGAATATGTTTAAGCAAAAGAGTGTATGATATTGACTTTATTTTAGCAAGTCTAAGACTTATTTGTTGTGGAGGGACGGGTTCTAGGTCCCTCCGACACAACAGGAGCATCCTCCGACCAGGCGAGGTGATCATGCCTGGTGGGCCACGGCCCAATAATCGATGTTGGGATATTGTGAATATGCTAATCGCCACGACAATCTCTATTTCGCGATACAGGATTAGTAGTTGCTCCGTAGTTCGATGTATATTCGCTAGATGGCACTGTAGTGCTTTTACTGTTTGCACTGTATGTGGGAGTCACCACAATGTATTTATGTTCTAAATAAATGCACAATTTTCACACAATAATAAAAAGATTTTGACATGGTGGCTACTGGTAACTTCAGCTATTGTGAAAGCATAATAACCAATACTAATAATTGTATATCTAAGTTTAAAATATGAACTGTTGAACTTTATTATTGAATCGATGTCTTTTTGTACGATATGACCAGTTGCAATGGAGATCAGCGAACTACGCAGGAGAAATTACAGTGCACAAGTGTGTGGGCAAACACTGGTGCACTCTTTGTTCCCTCATTCTCACAATCCATTGGAATGGTTATCTAAAATGGCTAGGGAGAAACAGGCGTAGGACGATTTGCACGATTATCTTACCTTTGAAGGGTGGATACCAACATACGCACTGGCACCGTTAGCCTTCTCACGCTGGATCCTCTCAATGTAGACAACAAACTTCTTACGGTACACTTGCACTACTTTGCCAACCTGTTGGCCTTTGTAGTGACCACGGACAACCTGTAACAATAAAAAATACAAATTGGTGAGTAATTAGTGTTAAACAAATAATTGAAATTCTGTTTATTTTCCTATTAAAAGATATAATTGTAAGAATTATTTTAGTCAAGGACCCTTTTAGCTTATCATTACAGTTGAGTTTTACTACTTTTTACATGAGTGAATATTATTTTTTTTAATTTTGGAATCAACTATGTATCTTACCTGTATCACCTTTAACTAATTTCTTTTTTCATGAATTATATTTTTATACTTAAACCTACTGTAATTTTCAAAGATTTTTCGCATTTTAATGGGTTAAAAAATAAATAACTACTCAAATAAAAAGTTGCAATTGGCAATATGCAGTTAATGTAATTTAAATCGAGTAATGAAAAGATTCAAGAGAGAGAAAAAAAAACAATTGACAATTCATAATCCAAGCTCACTCCATAGGTATGTCAAATATTTGTTATTATCAATTGTATAACTTATGTAGTTAATAGAAAATAACCGTTCAGTTTACTTATAGTATTTCTAATGTATAACGCAGAAGTTTATTTTATTTGTCTTTAGTTTGGCATACTTTGCATACATATTCACTAACCTATTTATGAATTAAATAACACATTTTACTATTATTACTTAAAAATTGATGAAGGGAAGCCATTGTTTTGTTGAATTATACCAAGAATTTATCATAAGTAAGGTATGTTCTTGAGTGGTGACCATGCCTGAGCCATAAGGTGAGGTAAAAGTGAGGGATAGTACTAATCTGACCTTTTTGGCAATCTTCAATAAGGCCCCTTTTAATTTTTATTTTAGTTTAAGAGTTTGCCAAAGCGTCTTCATCTTGCCTGTTAGCATAAATAGAATCCAAGAGTTGTGGTCACCATATTATGGTAGAAAATATGGAAAAGAATACATTACGCTTAACAGATTTCCTTGAATGTTATGACACTGTTACAGCCTAATTCTCTCACACAAGATGTCAAAAGTTTTAACCAAAATCAATTTGGAAGAACTCAATACTCATGTTGTTGTTGTTGATGAGAAACAAATCTAAATAGAACCATCCTTTTAGGAGCCCTTAGGTATATCATGACAGACACAGAAAATCTAAGATGTACTGGAAAATAGGTCTGAAAAGTTGCTAACACTTTCAGTTCAATTTACATTAATGGTAATAATTTGATCTTTGTAGACATAACACTATTTCCACAGTATTTAGAGTGTTATTAGTAACAAATACTATTTAGGTTCTAGAAAAGAATAGTTATTTAAAGGCTATGAAAGGTTGTTGATGTGATAATGATGTAATATAAAGAGAATACCCCCAGGCCAGGTTGTGTGACGATTTGCACAAGATGGTTAACAGTAGTTGGATGCAAGAAACCCAAAAACGATTAGACTGGCTTGCAATGGGAGAGGTCTATTTCCAGCAGTAATTAAGTAAGCAGTGAAAAATTTTTAGGTTACTAATTAGAAAATTATAAAACCTTTTCCCTGCTGCTAGAAAAATATTTATTATGAGTGTAACAAGATAAATGTCTCTTTCTTATAGGCTCAAGACCCACACTGTTTTGAAGTTATTAACTCTATATCCAATTCCCCAAACATAAAGCAACAAGTTAACAAAGCAACCGTTGTAGATGGGACATGTGATTGATTAAAAATTGTGAAATATTTCATTAACTCAAGATATTTATATTGACCTGCGTCATAAATTGATCATTTTGTGTCAGAATTTAAAACAAATAAATGTCGTACCGAGTAGAACGTAATTTAGCAGAAACTACTACTTTCTACTAATTTGCTTTAACAAAATTTTCAAGATTTCTAATAGACACTAAGCTTCAAACATGGGAGGTTACGTTGTTCTGTCTACCTTACCTAACAAAAAAATACAAGAATAAGTGGCATCAGTGATTTAGTTACAAAATTAACGATTTGATAAACATAAAAGGGCCAACTATATCCTAACCTATCAACGTTTGTAGTGTAAAACAATCAGAGCCATCATTGCACCAGGGCACGGACTAGTCGAAGGGCATAGGATTTGTAAGAGAAAACCTCAAACTCATCCGCATCCCAACAACAATCGTCCGCAGTCTAAGAATGGTTTGTCTTCATCATTCTGTTCAACACATACAAACATAACCTAACATGTTAAAGAAATATACAGTGATTGTAGAGTACCTGGACTTCGTCATCCTTCCGGATTGGCATAGACTTTACGTTGAACTTCTGTCTTAACTCCTTGGAAAGAGGTGCTGACATAAGAACTCGCCTGATGTGTGAAGGAGCGCTGAAATGACGCTTCCTATTTTTCCTTCTTGAGGATGTGACGAGTTTATTGTACTTCATCCTGACGCTCTTCGCTGAAAATCCAAAATACCACGTTTAATTCACGCTGCAAGTATGTTTAGGTTACTGATTCCTGCGTGCTAAATGTCAAGTTGCCGCGACGATTATTTCGATAAACAATAATTATGAAATACAAAATATCAATCATTTTTAAAGCTGAATAAAGTATAATATTTAAATAATACAAATATTTTCAATGAAACGACTACAAACGCTTGATTTTAATGGATTTATCAACGTACCCAAAACAACTCGGGCAAAGAACCGAAATAAAAAGAGTTTTTGACTAGTGTTGCCATTTTACTACTACTGTCAAAGTAACCATAGATTGTGAAATCATTTCATGCAATAATTTATGATATCTTCTTTGAAGCGTAGAGGAATAAGAAATTATTAGTTGATATTACAGTATTTAATTTTAAAAGCATCAATTTTTTTCACATAAAATTAAGGAATGTTAATTAAGGCAATAGTACTGATTTTGTCTGTTTATAAAATTTTCTAATATGTATTATAAAACAATTAATATTCAATTTAAATTTTAAGGTTGTAAAATTCAAATGACGATTAGTATTAAATAAAAAATTAGTAACATTTGAAGTTACTGAAGTTAGCAAATTTTTACTTAGTTGTATTAAATCTTAAACTAGGTTGTTAAAAACTTCACTCTTTCAAATCTTTTATCGTAATAACTATTTCGTTTATAATTATGATAAATAACAAATAAATAAAAAATATATTCAAATACCTCCATATTTTAATGATATTTTAAACATTATCACAACAGTATTATATTACTATTAGAAACTATCATGAAAAAATGTGATGAGTTATTTATGTCCATTTATTCAAGTAATTTTTTTTATTCCATCATAACTTCTGAAAGTTAAAGTTGATTAAGATGTTGAGTATTTTTTTAAAATGCTCATATCATTTTGAGTAGGCTTGGTGATATTTAAAAAATTCGAGTAGCGCGTAGTCGAACATTTTATATCAGCATCTGGTATCTTAGTGCTATATATATTATAATTATGAAAGGGGTCGATGTCTGCCCATTAAAGATATTGAAGAAAAACTAATGAAGGGCGTCTTTATCAAAGTAACAATACAGAACGCCAAACAACAGCTTTTAAAACTTTTATCTGTTTGCCTGTGTACAATTATATTGTTACACAAATATATTGATGGGTACTATAGCAAACAAAAATCAGTTGATAAAATTTACGTTAACACTAAATCAACAATAAAGTATTCAGGTATCACTTGAAATGTTTTGTTTTTTTAACAAAGACATATTAGTATTAATGGAAATCGATTTGTTAAGATGTTGAAATAGAAAACAAAACTTTATTCTATTGGAAAGTGAACCAAACGTGCATTATTATTTTTAAAAGGCTAATGCAAGGATTAAAACCTAGTTCCGGATATCGTAATAACAGCTGTACCCGGATCCCTCCTATCTCAGACGCAGAGTGGCACAATGTCTGGTGTTAGTGGGTCCGATTCCGATATACTACCCCGTCGTAAGCTCTGGTAGAGCGACTGCCTGAGGGGGTATGAACAAGTTAAAAAAGAAAAGGATTATAGTCTAGTATACCATGCTGGGAGCACAGGTTGGTGCAGGGTCTGTGTTTAGTTTTTATTCTCTTTGCAGTATTTTAAACGCTTATCATGTAAATAAATAAAACACCACCTAAAGTTATTTAAATATCTTATGTTACTTTGATTAGTATGAACGCATTGTAAGTTAGATATACAGGAATCAAAAACTAGGGTGACTGGTGTGAGTCTACAAATCTGAAACGTTAGTCATCTCTACTAAATGAATGTCAAAAACACTATTAATAAAATGTTTACTTTTTGAGATTAATTTGTAGTGCGCTATTATGAAAAATTCGTCGTTTCATAGGCATTTGTTAATTTGGTCTTTGTTATTACATATTTGCAAGGAGAGGCGGCACTCTCTCATTATACACTATATGATTCAAGTTCAGTACGACCTCAATAAAACAGATTCAATGTGAAACATTGAAAACAGAATATTAAGTTGCTTAAAAATAAGAGAATTTTATGAGGCGAACATCAAAATCTGCACCGTTATTTTCGTTTAAGTATTTATTTTTACGTGTGGCAACAAATATAGATACTATTAATAAATATTTCATGAAATATTCAAGATAATAATGACATTTACTCATGAGGGTTAACTCTAACATGTAATTTTATTTCTTTTAAAAGACAACCCATGCACTAAGAATAAATCCTGCGTCGTAAGGAACTTTACAAACATGTGTAAATGAAATACATTCAAAAAACATACAGACTCAGAACAACAATATGTGGATCATATAGTGTTATTCCATGTGGGAATTGAATCCACAACACTCGGCACTGTAGCAAGGAACAAGGTGCCCGCATAACCCAGGCTGTGCATTTTTTCACATAACTCATTAAGTCCTATTACTGGCAGTCTGAAAATGTTTCTCATACTATTTTATTTTGTAATTTCTTTCTTAAATATCTAGTAATTTAATTCTAAAAAAATTATTAATGATTGAAACTTATAATTATTAGTATTCGTAATATTTCTAGTAATAATCCCAGTTTATCCTAATATTTGTTTTCATAATTTTTTTTTACTAATTATCGAAACTCCTATAGACTAACTTATCTAAGGTGTACCGTATGACAGTTCTGACAGCTTGAAGAATAGGGAGAATGTCAAAGGAATCGATTACTACAACATACGATTCTTGATTTCATCTCCTTATCTTTACAAATCGATTTCAATTTTACAGATTTATGCACTAGACATGTAGAATATATTAGAATAGACTGATATTACATATTGTTAAAATAAAATTAGGGGATTTCTCTCTCAACCTGTAAGGTGTAAGGTTAACAAACGATTAAGGAAGGAAAAAACTTATTCTCATAAAGTGTTATGGTTGGATATTAGTTGAAATTTATTTATTATAAAATATTAAAACATGTTTGAATTTAAAATGGTTAGTTATTAATAAGTTCGATCATTCGTGTATTTTAACTATTATTGATATCAAAGTTGATTTGAAAAGAATCAATACTGTGGTAAAGCACCCAACTACGTGACTTTAAAATGACGTCAGGTAAAGAATCTAAGGAGAATATATTTATTTATTTTTGCTTTATTTTAAAGATTTATTTTTAAATTAAGTTAAAAAATATATATATCTTGTGATAAAACAGAAATAACCGAATTATTCTATGGTTTTACGGAAAAGGTTATTGATGGTGTGTGAGTTACGTCAATATAAATTGTTCAGTATTGAAAAATATAAACCGTCAAACATTACCTCTTACATTAGCTGTCCTATAACCATTCTAATACGTAACGCTAATATCCATTAATTTATTTTGTGCTAATATTTATTTTCATATTAACAAGAAGTTTAAATGAAACTGGACAGATAATAAGAATTTATTTAGAATAGTTAAAAGTAAAGTGTTGTGCTACAAAGTTAGTGACAGAAACGAATCGCTGCAAAATTGACTCCACGTAGTCTTATATGCATTATCCCTAAAGTGTAACTTAAGCCCGCGTAGGCGTTGAGGCCAAAAGCGGACTGAGAGCTGAGGCACAGGTGGATTTAACGCTCGCAAGCGTTATAACCATCTGTGGCAATAAGCTCGTGTGGCACCGTCGGAGCTCCGTAACTCCGGAGCCGTGACAGAAATTATGGTCCATGATGACTATGAAAGAATTCTGAGTTAAAGATTGACATTATTGATGACATTGATGATTAATAAAACATTATTAGAAAAAAAAACGAAAACTGTTGTTATAAGTTCTGTTGGTAGGAAAGGAAAGGAGAACGGCAGATTTTTTACCGCTAGCAATGTGTACTGGATAGTTATATAAAATGAATCATCCTAACTATTTTCATACAGTTACTATATTTTTAGAACTTTGTAAAAAGAATTTAAATTCTCCACAAAAAGCTGTAACAATTTCAATAACAAAACGCAAGTCTACATTTTCTCAGCCTGCTGTTCTTAAAATTTGTTTAGTTAGAAAACTAGATGGCGTTGTGTCAGACATCCGAAAATATTATTTTATTGTTGTAAATATAAATTACATCAAAAATATAAATTATTTTAACCGATATTTAGGAATAACTTACTTACTAGAGTATTTAAAATCGTAGCAACATTTTATGGACGGATTGAAAAATCGTAAACGAATGATTACAAAAATATAGTACAACGCCATCTTGTTGAGAATAATGACAAACGGTGGATGATTTTAGTGGCTATACTTTGTAAAGTACACACCGAAATAGTTTTTATACTCAAATTTCAAAAAATCTGAGTATTTAAAATGTTATTTTCGATTATATTACCAGCCAAATAAATACAAAAACAATCCCTACAATGAACATGCAAGATGGTACAAGAGTTTCATACTTTCCTGCCATTGTCCTTAGCGAACACAAAAGTATAGGCTTCTTAATCACTACGCCATCCGGGTAGTATTTTGAAATAAAAAATATCACGTACTTTTCAGCAATTTTTGGCTGATTGCGGTAGTAGGATTATGATTTCGAGTGTATAATATGATCTATGTATATTGTTACCTTAAATAGCTTAATGGATTTTGGTGTTTGAAATGTCTTTAGATTCCTATAATATAATTTACAAAAGTTGATAGCAATTTGTAATTATTTTCTATACCTATATCTTCTAATCTACCTACTATCTAATGAAAATGTGGATATTGTGTCAGATATGTATTTATTTATTTGTCTTAATAAGTAATTCTTTTGTTAGTTATTTTTATCTGAATCATTACACTACATACATTGTATTACTAGTACAGTACATTACCAGTACATAGTATAATGTATTACATACATTGTACAATACTTACTTTTACCTTATCAATTGTTTTTTTTTTATTCTGTTCTCACATCTAATCTGGTCATGAATTTCATCTTTTTACAGTCCAATTTTTCTATTCAAAAGTTGCCTAGCAGAAATTGCTTTTAGCGATAAGGCCGCAATTTGTATATGGTCACCCAACGGATAGGCTCTTGTATATACTCGTAATATATAACATATTTTATTAATATATAGTTACAAGATTTCTCTTAATAATTTATTTATTACACGAGTAGGTACTCGATAATGTCTTATTATTCCAATATTGACTTTTTGAAATATGTGCAAGGTATAAGGTACATGTATTATTAAGTACTTGATCATGTTTATTATATTAAAGAGGTCCACTACAAAGTTTAAACATTTTTGGCTTCTATATTTTATCGTATCTATATTCAAATAACAGTTAATGGCCTTCGTAGTCGAACGTCACCAAGCTGTGACCATAGACGCTTATAATATTTGTTTATGCTGTGTCCAGGGGTCACGGAGACCACAGAAAAGTTCAAATATATTTCAAGTTTATTTAAACGTCCTCTGTTGTCGACAAATCAAACTAAAAAGTAATTGGTAACGTTAAAACTTTGAGGGCCTCAGTTCTGAGCGAAAAACGTGAAAACAGTTGGAATTGGTGTTTCATTTGTTGTAATATTTCATGATAAAATATTTTCTACGACTATAAATGCGCTGTAGACAAAAAATAATAATAATAATAGTAATTTTTCTACGTGTGTGTGACAAGAATATACGTTCATTCATGTAAGTACTATGTTTGTGTTGAACCTTTTTTAAAATAGTACTAGCATTGGAAATAGTATCGTGCTGAGAAAAATCTATACATATAAATAAAATTGGAGTGTCTGTTTGTAATGTTGAAATAACCGCTTTTTACTGCATGCATATCAATATACATTCATATAAAATAACATTTTTTACAATTTTTATCTGTCTGTCTGTCTGTTTGTTCGGGCTATTCTCTAGAACGGCTGGACCAATTTCGACGGGACTTTCACTGACAGATAGCTGATGTTATAGGGAAAAACTTATACTACTTAAATTTTAGAATATTGAAATTAAAAAAAATCCACGTGGACGAAGTCTCGGGTGCAGCTAGTACATAATTTTGTTTCCTTCCTTCTTTCGTGAAACAACAAAGGATCTATACATACATCAAGGAATCTATACAATTATTTATATTAATAGGTAAAGACTACCCCGCTCTATTTTTTTTAAAATCTATGTTGAGAGAAGGTTTGTGCTGTGTTGCTAGTGTTTATAATAGACAATGTTAGACGTAACTTGTGCATAATTTGCCAACAGTAAGTACCTATGTATGTTAAAAAAACCAGACTTACGACAATACTCTCGACTTATCTTAGGTTAGATTTCAAATTTGTGGCAATACTTAAAAATATGTGATTGTATATGACGTTGTTACACGAATGCTTGTGAGAAAGGTATGTCTGTGTGTGCGTTCCATCTATATTTTGTTTTGTAATCTGAGCATCATCGTATAATGTATTCAACGGGATTACGCAAACTTCGTACACAACTACTGAATTTCAATAATATCGCGTTTGTATAATAACTAGTTATTGCTCGCGGTGTCAGCGCATTAAGTTTGGATTAAACCTATATTTTCCGTCATGTACCCACTTACCATAAGTTAGTTTGGCATAAACTTGGTGATATTTCATTCTTAAGACAATTCTTAGGTAGCTATATTATGATACATGCTGGGCGTTTCTCTGGCTTATAAAATTCGTAACGAGGTTATTAGACAGACAACTAGAGTAACTGACATCGTATGGGGCATCAGTACGCTGAAGTGGAAGTGGGCCAGCCGTATCCCCAGACGAACCGATGGTCGCTGGAGCCGAAATGTACTAGAGTGGATACCACGATTGGGTAAACGTAGTGTAGTGCGCCCTGCGGCGCGATGGACCGACGACTTGAAGAAGGTGGCTGGCAGTGGATGGATGCGAATTGCCCAAGACCGGGATGGTTGGCGTTCCTTGGGGGAGACCTTTGTTCAGCAGTCAATTCGGTCCTCGTACCGGTTCAGGCCCAGATGAAGTACCTGGGCCTGATCCTTGACGGGAGATGGCTCTTCGACGTTCACTTGCGACAGCTTTCTTCAAGGCTGGTCGGCGCTGCCTCTGCCCTCGGGCGACTTTTGCCGAATTTGGGTGGAGCCAGCGTCGCGACGAGACGGCTATACACGGGGGTTGTCCGGTCAATGGCGCTGTATGGTGTGCCGGTGTGGGCGGCGGCTCTGACCGCCCAGAATAGGGCTCGCCTCTGGCGCCCTCAGAGGATATTGGCGGTTAGAGCCATACGCGGTTACCGCACCGTATCGACGGAGGCGGCGTGCGCCTTGGCCGGAACTCCGCCGTGGGATTTGGAGGCGGAAGTGCTCGCCGAAGTTTATCGGCGGACGGCTGACTACCGGGCGGATAGCGGCATACGGCCCTCGCCCGAAGAGATACGCGAGTGGCGTGAGGCCGCTCGTCGAGCCACGATGGCTCGTTGGTCGTTCCGGTTGGAGACTCCTCGTGCTGGCTTTGCCCTCGTGGAGGCTCTCCAGGCGGTCATCGCCGAGTGGGCAGGGCGGCAGCACGGGACCCTTTCCTTCCGACTGACGCAGGTCCTTTCCGGGCACGGTTGCTTCGGGAAGTATCTGCACTCGGTCGCCAGGAGGGAATTGAGGGACAGGCGGGCCTGTCACCACTGCGACTGCAGTGAGGACTCGGCTCAGCACACGCTAGCGGTTTGTTCCGCCTGGGCGGCGCAGCGTGGGGTCCTTACTGCAGTTATTGGAGGAGAGCTCTCGCTACCGGCCGTCATACGCTCCATGGCCGGTAGCGACAGTTGTTTTACCGCGGTCGCAACCTTCTGCCCGGGTGGCGGAGGCGCGCATACCAGCGCCTCATGCCGCGTTGAGTGTGGCCGCGGGTGGACGGGATGGGTTTTCCCCTCCATCCGCTACAATGGCCAGCCGCGAGGAGGCGACGTCCGCGTGTGCCGTACGTCGCCTAAAATAGAGAGTTTATCCGCAGATGGTGCCCGAGGTAGCGGGCAGGCGCTAGGAGGGATCTGGATGTCGTAATAGCAGCGGTTCCCGGATCCCTCCTATCTCAGGCGCAGAGTGGCACACCGTGTGGTTTTAGTCGGTCCGATTCTGACACACCACCCCGCCGTAAACCCTGGTGGGGTGACGGCCCGAGGGGGTTTCCACACGTTAAAAAAAAAAAAAGATCTTCGTTCAGTAATGGACGGCGATAGGTTGATTGATACAAATAAATGAAATTGCAGTGTCTATTTGTAATTGTGAATTCGGAGGTTTTCACTAAATGGCCATGAAAGTGTATAAGGTACTTACATCAAGAAATAATTTTTAAAAAGTTTTAGTCTGTTGCTCTGGTTGTTCCGGCTCTGTAACGACTGCACCAATTTTGACGGGACTTTCATTGGTAGATAGCTGATGTTATAAAGAGTAACGTATGGTAAATAGCTGCGTTTTAGAAAAAAAAGGTTATGTTCAAACATAATTAAATAGTGAACAATATCCGATTCAATAGCAACAAAAACTGCAGATAGGGCGTAGCTAGTATCTCTATAACATTAAAAGTTTAGAAACACGAAACTTTTAATGAAATGGCTATGTAATGTTATCAGTTTAAAGTATAAAATGATATGACTATCATCAACAACTTTTAACAGTCCACTGCTGGACATAGGCGTCTCCTTATCAGGGCGGTTTTGGCCTACTATATCACTGGGCAGACGGGTTGTTAGATATAGGATTTGTTTCAAATTTTCCTGCTCTTTACAATGATGTCGTTCCGCGCAATTGGCTCCCTTAGCCGCTTCTTACGACACCCATGGTATGCATGAAAAGACGTAGTGTCATTCTGTGTTCTTAATCCATCACCATATTGGTATTACAAACGGAATTATTACATACGAGTATAATGTAAGTTTAAGATAATAAAAACTGGGTAATTTAAATAAACACAATATATGTACATATACTTTTTTTCTATATTAAGAGCCTGCCAAAGTAACTCTACTCTGCCTGATGGAAAGCATGAATAGAATCCAAGAGTTGTAGTCACCATACTCATTGCAAATGCAGACAATGCAGTATGGTAACCCACACTATGGCGGGCTAGTGAGATGCTTTGTCACACCCCGCTTGGGGACGTAAAAGGCATGACTGTTATCGTGACAATGTGAGACTTACACAGTTACCACGATAACTGTCACCGGTCGGCTTTCGGTCATACTCAAGCTTATATCCTCCAAGTGATAAACAGAGGCATATTAAGTGTGAAAGCGTATATAATTTACAAACTATAAACCATTTACGTAAAAGGGGCAACCCTATAAGAAAGTTTTTTAAATAAACATCCAATAAACGTGCGTCAATATTCAAATCAGTACATTTACAAGTGTTAAATTATGTAAGAGGTTATCTAAAACTAGTTTTATTTAAGTTTTAATTAGACATGTTCACAACTTGTCTCTTTAATGGCAGTTTTCCGATAATAATTTAATTAACTAAAGAAAATAAGGTAATGTAATCGTGAACATAAGAATCTATATTATCTTAAATCAACTTATCGCTGTCCACTGCTGAACGAAGGCCTCTCAAGGAGCGTCAACCATCCCGGGTCTTGGGTAATTCGCATCCATCCGCCGTCAGCCGCCTTCTTCCAGTCGTCGGTCTATCGCGCCGCAGGGTGCCCTACACTACGTTTGCCCAATCATGGTCTTTACACTTATCTGTCCAATTAAACTTAAGTAATATTTTAAAGACATAACCAGTCTGATCGACTCTTCCCTCCATTTTGAGTGTATAGATACGTAATGTGTAAAGTTAAACAAGCTAATTTTTGAAATAAAATCAATAGAACAATTGTACGATTTCTTTTAATTTTGAATATGTTATACCCAGCGTTACTAACAATTCAGATGTTGGTAACTTTGAAAACAGTTTTAAACGCATTTAAACGCTTCATGTATCTTTTTTTTATATTAAGAGCCTGCCAAAGTGGCTCTACTCTGCCTGATGGAAAGCATGAATAGAGTTCAAGAGTTGTGATCACCATACTCATCGCAAATGCAGACAATGCAGTATGGTGACCCACACTATGGCGGCCTTGTGAGATGCTTCTTCACACCCCGCTTGGGGACGTAAAAGGCATGACAGTCATCGTGACAGAACAAGGCTTACACAGTTACCACGATAACTGTCACCCTTGCATCAATGGGCCTCCGGTCTCAAGCAATATCAAAACTTTTATACTTTTAAATAGATTAATAACAAATTATTTATTTGAATGTTTATCTTTAAATCTGTAATTCTTAACATTATATTTTTATTAATATTTAAACGCGACGAAAACGTGACATTTGTGTAATCCTCAAATCGATCGCTTTTTTAGTGTCCGTTTCATCCTGTTTGGACCCGCGACAAAGGCATATTTCTAATACAAGAGTCATCTTTAAACAAATCGTCATGTGACTGCGAATGTCATCTTCGCCCGACACAGTAAAGTACTCTAAACATAACCCTTATACTGACACAGTCGGGCAAAAACACTGCTGAGTTTTCCTAGAATGTCTGTCTGTAGGCAAATATAACTAACTTGTTCACAGACGTCCCACGATCGGTAAACTTGTTTAGCCTTGTTTCCGCGTCTTGCCGGTAATACAGTTAATAATAACCGTCTCCTCTCAGACATCGATATTTGTCTTCATTTACTACAACTACTTTTACTTTTACTTTTACTTTACTACTACTATATCTGTTCGCTAGCTTTTCAGTGTCTTTACTAGCTAAAAAAAGAGAACATTTTTTTGTTTTTTTTTTTATATTTCGGGCATCTGACACACAACATCATCTAGTTTCAAACTAAGCAGAGCTTGTGCTATGATAACTAGACTGACTATCGATAGAATACTTATATACTTTTTTGTAAATACATACATATTATATATAGAAAACACCCAAACTTCGAAACAAATATTTGCAGATCATACAAAGATTGGGACCGACCCGGGAATCGAATCCGAGACCTCAAGCACAGCAGTCACATTCACTACCGGTGTTCCACCGAGGCAGTTAAATTTGTTTTCATAAAAGAGTTTTTGTGTCTCTAATTCCCTTTTTCGCATGTTGCCATTCCCATGTGAGAATGTCCACGGATACCCCTTACTAGACGAACAAAGGGATGGTTGTGACTCGTTTTTCCTACCCTTTATTAATCCTCAAATTGTTTGGGGACGGCTACTAGTACAATCAGTTTTATCAGAGCGTCAGTTTTGCAAGGTGCGATTGGTATCAGACCTCCGCAACACTGTGGGCGAACTGAATTCGTAGGTTGAATGGTTTATCAGTATGTTTGAAGGCATCGCTTTTCCAAAAACGATTGCCATTGATTTTGATTACAATTGGGATCGATGGTTTATCGTGCTTTCCAAGGCACGGGCGTGAAACAAAACCAAATTCCATACTCCGGGCTGTTCTTAAAAAAATCTTGTAAGAAAAACACAATAACAAATTGTTGACCAGACCTAAGAATCGGATCCGAGACCGCTTGATTGCCAGTCGTATACGCTAACCGCTGAAAGACCAACGCGACACTGGTTATGTTAGCCTCGAGGTAGCCGTTGAAACATGCATAATATAGAAATACCTTGACCCCTAACTTCTAAAGTAAAAATTGTGCAACGTTTTCAACTTGAGAAGTTGCGATTATGCTTTTGAGAGAGCTATCCGAGAAACAATGTATGTTTATCTGAATCTTGGAATCCATGATATGTGCCTTTACAACCTTAGTTAGAGTCTTGGTAGCTGTAACATCTTCTATTAAGTGTCTATACAAATTTATATTAATGAAATTGGTCTGTTAAGTTGTTCATTTCGTTTCAATAACCTAAAAAGATTTACATCAATTGAGTTTAAATTTTGACACGATATACTTCTTGTTTCAAAATTGATTCTTAAAGGCAGTTGGCAACTTGCTAACACACAGCTGGTTTATTATAAAAGATTTTTGTATTAACACATTTTTTGATGACTTTTTTGACGCAGTTGTTCAATAATTGACTTATATATTTGTTTCATCATATATCTCTCAATTTATTTGTCTCTATCTGAAAGATTTTGAGTAAAATATAGATAAAGTAGAGGTACGTATTTACATAAAACTATTTTAGTACAAATCTTTGCTTTAGAAGCTTTAGAACTCTTAGTACGGAATGAACCTGAATGTTCGTTTTGAAATCCAATGAAATTTTTAGTATCAGTTCTTACAGTATGTTAGAGATGCTTGGGAGCCATCAAGATATCGGGAATGTCCTCAATGTTTATAGTAATTGTGTCGGTATCAATTTACCTTCGACCTTGTGACCTCTGAGGGTACATCAGCATCCACGGCCCTCCCGGTACAACGTGTGGCCGACTAACAAAACAGAGGGAGCCAGTTGGCCTCCGAACGCATGTCCGAGTCTGCGCAATCCGTGCTTATCGCCCGGGCCTTTCAGTGAATGAACGGTGGTAGCGGGGAGCGCACGACTCTCGCCTTCGGACGCCTTCGAACCCCATAGACCCTGATATGAGTGACGCCGAGTGGTGTGCGTAGTGTCAGTGTGATGGTACGGGTGTGAATCGCGCTATGGCCGTGTGCTCGATCGAGCCCGGCCACCACCGACCATGTGCGGCGTCATAGGTGAGTGTAGCCCGGGCTTCAAGGTCACCCCGTAAACAATTCCCTGGTGACATCCATGGTTTCCACACCAAACTATGCTATGTTTCTGCAATTTGTAATTTTTAAGTATACTTATAATTTATTAAAATACACTTAGCACAGTAGCGTCTTGACCAAAGATTGCTCTCGTCTTACCATTTATGCTTAAATCTTTCGAGAGATTATGTATAGAGACTGACAATAAAATAATAATTTCATAAAGAAATCAGAATTTAGGCTGTAATCTTCACTGGAGTTGAATGAACCTTCTTAAACATATACATATAGCCTGAAGTTTAGGGCTTGGAGTTTGAATTAAAACTGTTTTATGAAAGAAATCTACTCCATTTAGACAAGTACAAACAACCTATTAACACGAGAATGTAGCAATCTCTTTGACTTTTAAGGGATCTTCGGAAAACGTCTCCAAGGGTGCGAATTAGGGCGTAAACATTTACCCACACTGAACTGTAGCTATCAAAACTATACTAGTTATACATAGCAACACTGAAAATGTAATTTTTAGCTACGGTTTTTTGAATTTAAAAAATAATGCTCAAAAGATTTCGATATTTTTGCAAGGACTTGAAGAATCAATAAAGCCTAGTTGACATTACTCTTCTTTTTATTACATTTATATACATGTTAATTACATTTTCAAGTACATAAAAAAAGCAAAATGTATACAGGGTACAGAGGCCGAGGCACCAGTGGTTAGGGCTCCAAAGACAGGAACCTCTCCGCTATACGAGCGTGATAAGGAGGCCCGTTTTTGCATTAGACCCTTATTCCATCCTACTAACGTCAGCCTCTTAAGGTGTTAATCGAGACGTTTTAATTATTATCATATTGCCGTTCGTTTAGTGTTTAGACCTTCGTGGTCTAACCTGCATGACTTTATTAACTTATACAATGATATCACAAATCACACACGGCCGTGTGATACCGAACTAAGTAAATTATGTGCTATGGTAACCAAACTTACATATATAGATATACTTTTACTAAATATATACAAACAAAACAAATTATTGTGCTTATCACGCGTCTCTGTTTTAGTATTCAGGCTCTGTAATCACTGAACCAACCAACATAGTACCCGGGGGTACTGTCACCGAATCGATCATGTAGAGGGTTTGATACTTATTCTGAATTTCTTTGTATATTGTGTCTATCAAATGTAATCATGAAACTTTACCAAATAGATGAACTATTTCGTAAAATAGTTTTTTAAATGTATTGTTTGTACTATTGAACGACATTTGTTGCTTATAATGTAAGTTAATTTTTTAGTTATTTGATGAAGATTCGTAGTTCAAAAGAGGTAAGATGCTAGGAGATTTTTGTTTACGATATGCTCGTGGCCATGGCAATTCAAGAGTCAAAGGGCTTTGCCACATTTTTAATACCTCCCCAGAATTAGACGAGTGATGGATTCGCATTAGATTAGAAAGTAAGAATTGTTTGATACAGATTTTCTCTGAAATTAGTGGTCGAAGATCAATTCTAATATTTTTTTTTAATTCTCACACTCACAGATACTCTTGATCTATTTGACTCTACTCCGCCTGATGGAAAGCATGAATAGAGTCCAAGAGTTGTGGTTACCATACTCATTGTGAATGCAGACAATGCAGTGTAGTAACCCAGACTACGGTGGTCTAATTAGATTCTTTTTCATGCGCCGCATGAAGACGTTAAAGGCATGACAGTCATCGTGGTTGTGTAAGGCTCACACACTTACAACGACAACTGTCACTGCGGCATAAATGGGCCTCCGCTTTCACACACACAAACGAAACACGACAACACGAATGCTGTCACTTTAGGTTGGTCTTCTATGAAAGGGTAGTACTGCCCCGATGAGTCGTCTCGTTTGTGCTGAACTCAGCATGGCTCGAATGCCTTATGTTTTAAGCACTTATTCGCGATAAAATACAGTAATAAAGATTACGGTACCTTCTTTTTCCCGACGTTTCGAACGGTTAGTAGAATATTGATTTAACTTTCGATCACAATACAATAAAATTCTATTACAGCCAACGTTTTATGTTCAATACTTTACTATGAGAATGTCATTTGTGACATTTGTAAGATCGAGAGTAAATCGGAACGGAATTTCTGCACGAATTTTTATTGTTACAATTGACCCTTTGGTCCATTACAGACTTACGGTTAAGACGACCGAAGGAATAACAGTATTTTATGTCCCATTACGGTTCATAATTATGGTGAAGTACTCTTATTTTATGACGACGATCACAAACACATGAAGAGACAGCAAGAAAGAAAGTTTGGAAAAGGTGGGCAGATCAAAGTTGGACTTGGTTTTAAGGAGTCTTTTCGTTCTAACACTGATCAGTCCCAGAATGGAAAAAGGTTTCTTTAGGGTTGTTCGAAAAACCCCTCAAAAAATCACTCAACATTAACTAGATAGTATTGCCTGGATAAGTTAGATCGTTTATCTAATCTAAGGATTGTGGTGCCTCTTTTATGTTAGAGGCTCAGATACAAAGCTCACTCGGTTCAATACCTATATATGTAGTCTATGTTCTATTTTTTTTCTATTTTGAGAGCCTGCCAAAGTGACTCTACTCTGCTTGATGGAAAGCATGAATAGAATCAAAGAGTTGTGGTCACCATACTCATTGCAAATACAGACAATGCAGTATGGTGACCCACACTATGGCGGCCTAGAGAGATGCTTTTTCAAACCCCGCTTGGGGACGCAAAAGGCATGACAGTCATCGTGACAGTGTAAGGCTCATATAGTTACCACGATAAGTGTCACCCCTGCATCAATAAGCCTTTCGCTGATTACCTTGTGTTAAAGTTATTCTTTTATTTCTGAGAAACATTTTCTTTTTGTATTTTTCCAGATAAGACTCCATCTTCCAATCTCTAGGCTGTTATTAAACATTTCTATAATAAGAAAATCTTAATAACAGTTTTCTGGCTCGACCCAGGATTCAAACACGATATAGCTTGATCGGTAGTTGTACACGCTAACCATTATCAACTGCCTCGGTGGTGCAGCGGTATTGAATGCGACTGCTATGTTTGAGGTCTCGGGTGCGATTCCCGGGTCGGACGAAATGTTTGTATGATCTGCAAATATTTGTTTCGAAGTTTAGGTGTTTTCTATGTATGTATTTACAAAAAAAAAAGTATATAAGTATTCTATCAGTCAGTTTAGCTATCATTTTTTTTTTTAACCTGTGAAAACCCCCTCGGTCCGTCACCCCACCGAGGTTTACGGCGGGGTGGTGTGTCGGAATCGGACCGACTTAAACCACACGATGTGCCACTTTGCGCCTGAGATAAGAAGAATCCAGGAACAGCTGTTACTACGACATCCAGATCCCTCCTAGCGCCTGCCCGCTAGCGCGGGCACCATCTTCGGATAAACTCTCCATTTAGGCGACGTACGGCACACGCGGCTGGAGTCAGTTTAGTTATCATAGCACAAGCTCTGCTTAGTTTGAAACTAGACGATGTTGGTTTTACATGTCCGAAATATTTATTTATTTATTAAAAAAAAAACCGCTAGACCAACGAGACAGTACACTACAGTAAATATTTAATCTACATATTCACATGAGAGGGAATTGTTTTGTACCTCTCTAACAAATGTGACACGCGGAAGTATATTACAAGAATATTAAGGTACAGAAGCAAATTTTTGCCAAAATGGGTGCTGTATAGTGAAATTTACTTTACAGTGTCATAAATATTGTACTACAGTATTTAGTACACGTTTTACCTATCGTGACCAAAAGACTAGTATCATGACATTTTAAGAAAATAAAACAAAACTTAAATTTGACCAACCGCATATCTTTAGTAATTGACACAGACACATTTCACACATAGCCGTCTGATCGACAGAGAATGTGTATCTAAATCAATACTAATAATATTATAAAGCAGAAGAGTTAGTTTATTTGGTTAGTTGAACATGCTAATCTCAGAAACTACTGGTCCGATTTAGTAAATAATTTCATTGTTAGATAGCCCATTCATAAAAGAAGGACCACGACCAATATTATATTACGCTACGACCAATAGGAGCGGAGAAGCAATAAAAATGTCGCTAAAACCGGGGAAAATAATTCCTTTTGTGAGTTTCCATTGCGTGTACTGCGTATACGGTTAAAGTTTCGCGAAATTGAAATCATATCACAGAATTATTTCTCTTTAAAAGTTCTAAAAAAACGTTTACGACAACGACATGTCTATCTTTATCATTAATGCTGTTTAACATTACTGCACGGTTACTATACGGTTGGCTTAGTGGTTTAAGCGGTCACCGCGCCTCTCTACTGCGCTGAGTGTTGTGGGTTCAAATCCTAGGACAACACTTTGCGTCCACAAATTTTTGTTCTGAGTCTGGGTGTTCTTTGTGTCCGTTTCTTGTGTGTTTGTAAAGTTCCCCGCGACACAGGATTTGTCCCTAGTGCAGGTGTTCTCTTTTGAAAAAAAATGTGAAAAAAACATCACGCTACGGTCAATAGGAGATGCGTCTGAATTTGTGCGGTTCAATTAGTAAATACATATTTTTTATGCATCAAAGCTCTGTTACTATCTCTGGGAGTTACCCACATACGATTCTTCCCCTTTTTTACACATTACTGAACCAAAATGAATCCACTCTCTCTGATAGAAAGCATGAGTAAAATCAAAGACCCGTCTCTCTTTTTTACTAGTGAGGATCGTTAAATACTAGACCAATAGGTCAGTGAAAGTTGGCCAAAGGTTGCCTTTACGGCCGAGAGTGACCTTAACACTCGACACACGGAACCGCAAAGGGCTGTTAACAACCAGCCAAGTGAAACAAGCGCAAAATGTGAAAATAATTTGAAAAGGTCTCCCATCTCGATTAAATGAGTTTCACTACTAAGAGACGTCAACATTTTAATGAGATGTCTTTGAACCCATAACGGAATTTAATTTGGGCTCTTTCTTTATTATGTTAGAGATTAAAAAGATATTCAGTGATGCGAAAATTTAGCCGCTTCGAGATGATATTGGTTTGTGGTAGTTCGACTTTATGATGTAAAGTTTTTTACATGTTCTGTGTGATGATTTGAGAAAGAAAATATGGACTGTGTAAAAAAGGGTTTGCTTAGATTTATTTCCAACAGTGAACTGGCATATAACAGAGGTTAATGGAAAAAGAACGCACACTTCGTCGTCCCCAAATAAATTTGTGAAAAGGGAAAGATAATGATTTTTAATTTATTTATTTTAGACCACCAACAATTGATACACATATCTTATATAAATACTTCTCTTTTTCTTCTTCCGTGCCAAGTGGCCTTTATTTGGGGTCGGCCCTCCTCGTATTACGACGCCAAGTCAGATGATCTTGGGTTGTCCCTATATTACCTATATCTATACATATAAATAAGATTGGAGTGTCTGTTTGTAATATTGAAATAACCCCCTTTTACTACATGCATATGAATACTTATACGATACATACACCAAAATAGCATTTTTTACAATTTTTGTCTGTCTGTCTGTCTGTTTTTGCCAGCTAATCTCTGGAATGGCTGGACCGATTTCGACGGGACTGTCACTGACAGATAGTTGATGTTATAGGGAAAACTAAGGCTACCTATATGTTAGAATTTTGGAATTATAAAAAATCCCACGCAGACGAAGTTGCGGATGCAGCTATCTTATATAAATACTAAAATACAAAATACATATTTTGTGCTCATTCAATTATAGGCAATCACAGCTAACACAATTGGAACTTGTACCATTTTAAATCAAAAAGAAAGTAAAACAATAATTTAAAGGATAAAAAAACTGTTACTTAAAAACTTTAGAAAAAAAAAAATTTAATAACAGTAAAAACGAATACACTCCACATTCAAAGGCGACAACATTCAAAGGTGACATGATGATGCCTATAGATGTAAGATTACGTATAAACCAGCTAATGTAAACATGAAAACTGGACTAGATCAGAAAAGTTACTGTGAAGAATACCCGATGTCGTTTTTCTACTGTAGTCCCTGCAACCACGAATTCTTATAATCCTTCTATCGCTTTGAAGTGTTATGTAACCATGGTCTGTTTTACCCGCATTTAGTGTAATGCCCTCTTGATTCAGAATAGTAATAAAACCTTCTTCAAATACAATGATCGTTTTCGCATTCGATCCCGTCACGTTTTTGGGATTACAAAATGGTTCTGTTTACTTTACGAGAACCTAAACTTGCATCTTTGATCCATCAAAGTTTATTGAATTAGGAGTTATTTAACATTATCGATCGAAGTAGATCACGATTGAAAATATGGTAGATGTGTTTTACTCGTAATTAACATGAACGTGTTTACTATGTTTACTTACATACAAGGTTAAGAATACGAACGGCTACCGCAACTATTCATTCTGTAGGTATCGTAAAAACAAACTAAGGGACGAAACGAAGAAAGGGGAAACTTAACTTAACTTTAAAGGTAGTAGAGCCGAGCTGATTTCAACACGAAGGGCTGACAGCCAAGCAGTACTACCCTCTCACAGAAGAGCCACCTAAAGCGACAGCATCCATACTGTCGTGTTTCGTTGGTTAGTGCGAAACCGGAGACCCATTGATGCAGGGGTGACAGTTGTCGAGGTAAATGTGTGAGCATTACAATGCCACTATGACTGTCATGCCTTTTATTTCCCCAAGCGGGGTGTGAAGAAGCATCTCACCAGGGCGTCATAGTCGTCGCCATATTGCATTGTCTGTATTCGCAATGAGTATAGCGACCACAACTCTTGGTTTCAATTCATGTTGTCCATCAGGCAGAATAGAGTCACTTTGGCAGGCTTTTAAAATAAGTAAAAATCCACAAATCCTGTACCTACCCGACCTAAACCAAGGAGAGACCTATGTCCAGTAGTGGTTAAAGTCTGTCGATGATCATGACGATTGATGAAATTTAGGACTATTTGACTGTATCAGTGGCGCAGCGGTAGTGAATGCGGCTGCTGTGCTTGAGGTCTCGGGTTCGATTCCCGGGCCGGACCAAACATTTGTATGATATACAATTATTTGTTTTGGAGTTTGGGTGTTTTCTATGTATAGTATGTGTGTAATCTAGTTATCATAGTATAAGCTCTGCTTAGTTTGAAACTAGATGGCTTCGTGTGTCATAATGTCTGAAATATTTATTTATTTCATTTATTTCTTCTTGACTTGTTGGTCTAATGGTTAGTGATTCTGAATGGTGATTCAGAGGTTAGGTTGAGGTTAGTTGGAAACAAGTAAACATCTAGTTGATTAAGACCGCCGAAGTTTAGACTTCTTGTGTAAACCTAATGCTAATAAACTTAAAAAAAAAGATAACAGAAAATAAAGTCAACACTGCAATGATATTTATTCAGAAATCCTAAAAGAGAAGTAAATAATGTTTCCTTACACATCGTTAAGAATATTAAAAGTAAATAAAATGTTTTTGCAAATTAGACTATAATGTATCGCAATAAGGTGCTTTGAGGTATTAATATATAAAAGCTTGTGTTTTGGAGTTTATATTTCTGAATTTCTTATGTTCTTTGAGAGATTTCATTGGAGACCGTGTATTTTAATGAGACCTTAATAATAGAATATTCTCTTTGGCATATGTGTGCTGATTTAACGACCAAAAGAACACAAATACCGGGGCAAATTTGACATCAGGTTTTTCATTTTGATAATTTGTGTGATTACATTATTATATGTACGTCAGGTCAGGATATTCTAAAGAACATAGGACAGGGTATTTACTTTGGAATGAGCCATATTCAAGGTAAAATACCGAGTACCTAAAATGAACCCAAATTAGGATTTGGTTCATAATTCATTTTAAGTATTCGGTAAAAGTGTAAGTGACCTGATGTGCTACGTATTTTCTATAACTTATTTTATGTGTTTGGTTCCTTTAATAATTGTTCTCTTACATACATATATGGGCTACGAATTAGTTAATATTTGAAAAATTGTATAAAAAAAACCATTTGATATATATGTATATTATAAAAATAGTTTATTTACAAGAAAGCTAACTAATTGAAATTTATTTTTTAAATATAATTACATCGTCTAAATGACCACCGTTTTGACATTTGCACTCTTCTAAGCGAGCACCGTAATTTTCAAATACTCGTCAGCAAAGAGACCGTGAAATGGTCGACATCTCTACACTGATTTGTTTTTAGTTGACGTAGTTTGTTAAGTTTATTGATGTAAACACGATTCTGCAAATAACCCCATAAAAAGAAGTCTGCTGGGGATAGATCTCAACTTTTGGGTGGCCATGGAATGTCACCTCCCTTGGAAATCGTTTTTTTTTGGGAACCCTGTCTTTGCCCACTGGTAGGGAGTCATTGGATGTGTGACAAGTTGCTCCATCTTGTTAAAACTATTTATTACAATTGTAGCCAGCAAATTCCAGTAGCATCGGTCCCAAGAATTCCCGTAACATACTTGCGTGGGATGTTGATTCAAATGTTAACAAATTTTTGGCCCACCCACCATTTTAACTTATTTAACTTTGGTTTATTTAACTTTTATCTACACAAGAGAAATTTTGTACTACATTTTACCAATTGCTATTAAAATAACTATTTAAACACCTAAAACAGCGAGATCTACGTACGTTTTACTTTTAATTGCCTCGTTGGGATAAAAGTTAGCGTATATGACTGTCGATCACCAAGTACTCGGGCTCAATTAATGGGTCGGACCATAAAGTATTATTGAGTTTTTTTTAATAATAATTAATAACAGCCCGATGTTACTTTGTTGGGGTTTTGGTCAAAATTTTGATCTTGAAATATTTGTGAAACGCATTTTCGACAATCATTTTTTATATTCCCATACACAATATGTGCGTTCCGTGTGTGTAGGGGATTCTGTCATGTATATTACAAGCTGAACCGCGCAATCGCGTCAGCGTTAACAAATTCGTTTAGTGAGTCAACCTTAAAACATAAACATATGCTTTTGCGGATTTTTTTTTAATTTTTAAAGGGAAAAAAATCTTTCATAATTATTTTTGTGAAAGGAATAATTTCTCTCGTTTTTGTAACATTTTTTCCTTGATATGCTACTTTGGTCGTAGCGTGATGACATATAGCATACAGGGTTTCTCGATAACTAGTTTATGCAATACTAGCAGATTTTTTTAAGTTAGATCAATAGTTATTGAAATTAGCGCGTTCAACCAAACAAATAAATAAACAAACAAACTCTAAAGCTTTAAAATATTAATATAAATAAAAAATCAAATAAAACTCACTTAGAACCCATAATATTTTATATCCGTGGAGCATCACTGTTTGAAGAGGCGGATACCTATTTTTACTTCATTGTGTGTTCGGTGGACTTATTATATTTCCAACTCTTCTAGTTGCCTTTTTATTATTTCGTTGCGGGTTCCAAAACAGTTAAATTATTCCTGAAATGTCGTAACCAAGATCAACAGCAATGAAACAGGAGTTACAGTAGTAGCATAGAGGGATTTGTCCCATACAAAATGACGGATTTCCTTTAATAAAAAAAAATAACAAGTGTTTCAAGTGAAAGAACGAAAGAAAGAGAAGAAAAGAAAGTATAAAACATTCTTTTCGGCATATAAAAATAACAATAACAATAAAATAAAAAAATAGGTAATGTAAAAAACAATTTCACAGTGTCAAAAGCGGACCCAAGTCTGCATTGTGTCACATGAAAGCCTGACGTTGGCTTTCAACTAGGTCCAAGTGATGCTATACGTTAATATATTTGCAGAACATAATTATTATTAATTAATATAATGTAAAATAAAATAACAAGTGTAGCATTAACTAAACGAAAAAAAAGATACACATTATATTATATCATGTCTTACTATATTTTAAAACTATCGGGACCGCTTGCCACCATATCTGAGCTGATCGTAAAGTGATGCATGGTGGCATTGTGTCGCGCTATATAAGTGATGTGTTAGAATGTGAAACGAAACAGCACACAGCAAAAAGCAGGCCTGGCCTCAGCCAAGCCGGTTCATACATGTTGAAATCAAATTTTCAAATTCAAATTCAAAATATTTTATTGCGGGTAGGTCTTCAGCATGACTTCACTACCTATCTGGATAAAATTTGTCAGAACGCATAGTTTGGAGTAAGCTACGCTTACTCCAAACTATGCATAGTTTGGAGTAAGCTACGCTTACTCCAAACTATGCGTTCTGACAAATTTTTCATCACATCATTTATTCTCCATAAAATTACTGATGAAATAGTCATAAATGCGGGTGAATTCATAAACAGAAAGCTAGAATGATATTTTTCATGTTTACTAATCTTCCATTTCTCACGATTACGAGGACTTTCATTTTCACTAATCTTGAGGGATAAATAATGCAAATGTACCGATTTATTCAAAATAAAAATTTGAGAGTACATACACAGAGTAAAAAACATCAGAGGTACCAATAACTATGAAGGTTATTATCTCGACTATTTTTCCGCAAGGAATAAATTCCAGATCATAGAGTGACTTTATGTTTTTTATGTAGCATTTGCGAAGAAAGCCGACGGTGAAAACTGGGGTGAAAACTGGAGGGTAACCAGTGGTTTGTTTGTCTATGTTAATGATGACAAAAGGTCACAGACCTCACTATCCTCCAGGAAACGAGTGAAAAAAGACAAGCGAAGGTTAGGAATGTATTCAAACGTATTCTTTGGTACCTACACGAATAAAGATGTTTGTGACAACGTTGTATGCGATAAAGCGTTTATAGGATCATATTTTCTTTTAATCTTTTCAAATAAAAACAAAATGACACTTTTATTCGGCATACTAACGATCATTTCAAGCGGTATGTTGAGATTAGAGTCTAATGCAATTAAACTCAATCATTCAAAATTGAAATCATATTATAATAATAATTAAATACGATTAAATCCAGTAGAAATTTTTTTTTCTAAAAAATCTGACTGACTTTGCTAACAACAGTACCATTAAGAGCACTTTTGCATCTTACTGTGCTCAGAAGCAACACTTGAAGTTTGGACTGGAACTTGGAATTTTACTACACGCGATGAAATTTTCTCTTTGCCAATGTCTCCAGTATCTGTACGTCGACAGGGAAAAAGCCATCCACCGACCAGCTTAGAATTACGAGGAACTCTGACTTCGAACAGGGATCACGCTACTGGCGCTGATGTGCCCGTATGAAGTGTACACTTTCCATAAATGTCATGAAGGCAGACTTTCGGGACACAGAGATGGAAACGAAAGTTACTGTGTACTGTGTTTGACTAGTCTCTCTGTTTCTGGAGCTTGAGCCAATCGTCAACGTTTGTCGAATCAAGTACGAGCTTGATGATGCAGTATTTGAGAAGATATTCTCTGACATACGGATTAGTTTAACTATCTCTTCTTCGTCACAAGCTGTGGATTTAGTAGTAAATAGCATAGAGTTACCTTATAATGAAGATGTTGAAGGTTAAGTTATATCCGTCAGTACCCGTTATAATGATAGGATAAAGATCAAACGAGTATATTTTAAGGAGACAGTCTGAGTCCCTTATGATTTTGTCTGGCTTTAAATTATCTCTCACCTTCTTTAAATGGATGTTTTGAAACTGAAGGAATAGAGTTTTCAGATACAACAAAACTTAGATCTCTGTCTGACTTTATTATGAAGAATAATTATGAAAGCATTTGCTAAAAGATGGTACGACTGACATTTGTCGGGCATGTCACCGTTCTGAGAAATTTATCGGGCATAATTTTTGGTCGTTCGCATCTTGCTAACGGTAAATATTCACATAGGCAAAACCAAGCAGCCATATTGGACACCAACAATTTTCCTTAAATACTAACCTGTGAGTTAAGAAAGTAATACAGGTAAATATCCAACCCAGTTCTCGAGACTGGTCGTGCTATGTTGTATTGGAAAATATGTATTCCAAATTAAAGATTTCTTTGATATCTATAAAAGACAGACACACTAATGTTAGATTGGTTTGTTTTCGATTCAAAAACTCAAAACGGTCTAAACCAGTTGAACATAAATTTTAACACGGTAAGTAATTTAAAAACAATAAGATTGTTTTTATTTATTTTTCGAGTCAGTTTTGTTCTCATTTCTCATAAATTCACAATGTGTCAAAGCAAAGGATGTTGGAGAACAGATAGTAATTTATAAAACAAAACCATTATCGTATGAGGATTATATTCCGTACAAATCAATACTCAATACACTAAGTATTCGATGTGTTGACACGACATTGTGGGGAAGGAATTGACTCATAACATGTAAGGGGAATAATCTTCATGTAGGTAGTTGTCAACATGACAAGTGCCGACATTTTCTCTCTTATATTCTAGTGAATATAAAGATTGTACATTTAGATATAGTTTTTTTAATGTAAGAGGTATGAATGGAATTTGTATAATTTTTATACGACTTTTTAGAATAAACTAGAGTGTTAATAATTTCAATCGGGCTCTGAAAAAATAAAGTTATATAAAATTTACTTCCTTCAATTTTACGTTACGTGATTCAGCTTAATATTTATTTGGGAGCATAGGATTCCCACCAAGAACTTAGGGTCCCAAGTCAACCTCACCTGCAAGTGGAAGTACGAGGCTCTGACAAACAAAGACCCACGTTAACGGCAATAGGTTCGCCACTTACATGAGACTAAAACATTGGTGAAAATTGGGTGTTTACTATGCCTCTGTCTATCCCTCCAAGGAAATAGGCGTGATTTTTTGTATGTATAAATGAAAACGATTATAACAATAGACAGCGAATGTCTTCTAGGTTTTAAGTTGTCTTTTTGAGATATGGACTCCATTAATAATGTGCTCTAGAGTTGCAACCTGTTACTACTTTAAACAATTGAGGTCTTGCGCCAGGTGTTCAGTTCAGTTCAGCTTATGAAATCAAGAAAACAAGAATTTGCGTCAAATATTTCCATAAAACGAGTAAATTTTTGTATGAAGCGACTCTGGCCGTAATTTTTTTTTCTCTAAGGTAATATAAAAGTGGTGAAATAATTTCTACTTAAAAGAGTGATTTATCAATTAAAGACCTTTCAAAGGTAATTCAGAACTACTTTCCAATTTATGCTTTTTGCAAAACAGCAATAGTTGGGTGTAACTTTTGTAAAAACACATATATCCTTTCGTAATTGAAGAGAATCCCAACCAAATTTTGCCCAATTTTTTCGTAGGATGTTTAATATTGCAAAGACTTTTAAAATTTTATTTTCCTGTGTAATCAATTATCTGCCTTCTTTGGGAATGAAATCGTTTTAAGTGAGTAAAGAGAGAGTGAATTCGGTTAAGAAAAATAGAAAGGGCAAGGAATCGAAGGTCGAGGAACTTTAATCCTGAAGGAATATTTTTTTACAAACTGCCTTTAACAATCCACTACTGGACCTATGTCCAGTAGAGGATTATTAAAAGTCTATGCTTTTTGCTAGAAGGAGGTAATTCTTTATGAGAAAGAGTTAACAAACAAACAAACATACAAGATACATGTATAACATAATATTCTTTCTTCGGAGTTAGGTAAAAAGAACCAGACATCAACTGGCTAGTTCCTTTATTCGGTTTATCAGATATTTTTATTTAATTTGATTAACTGATGAGATTTTTTTTGTAAGATATTGTAATAATATCTACAATATTAAAATGCGTTGAGTCTCGAGCTGAGAGTACGATAAAGGACCCCTGTTAGGTCCCAGACTACTCTCGCTAGGATGAAATTATACATATTTATCTAATAGTAAAGTAATTTAAATATCGACATAGCTACGAGTATCACATCAAACCACAGCTGCACGCTACGAAAGTCTACGGCGTAGCTAAGTATATTGCAACGGAAATATGCATTTATGATAATTGCACCGCTTTCCTGGAAGCTCTGTTGGGGTTGCTTCCAGAAATGGAAAATATGCTAATTTCATATTAAACAGTAGCCTCCAATCTGGTTCTCGCTGTTCATTTATAATCATGCTTTTGTAAAACAACTGTGAAAGAGAATTCAATGGTCCTTTTTATGAATTTGCAGCTTTTCTGTTGTAGAGGTATTCAATTAGTACGATCGACATTTTGACAAAGGTTTTTATGTGTAGTGCACTTTTATGTATATAATATTTAAAAAAGTCAAGAAAAAAGGTATATTTGCATCAGCCGTCTTAATATATTATAAAAAAAGAATGCATCGAATTTCTTTTATTTGATTTACTTATTTTCAGAAAAACCATTGAAAGGTAGCGAGAAACTGTTTTGTATTTTCTTATTATTCTTTATTATTGATATTGAAACCAGCCAGCTACAAGTACAACTAAAGAGTATTCCTTCAATTTTAAATACACAAAATGCGAAATGATTTTTCCCCGACCTATTAGATAAGCTGGGTCATCAAGTCCATAGGGGTGTTATAGATTTGTAATATAAATAGCCGTAACCTATGGAAAGTGTGTGATGCGTGTCGGTGGCTATGTAGGGCGTATAACTATAAACGTTATGTGACGCAAGTAAACAAGCGTTAAGGGTATTTAAAAGATGGATATTATTTTTAGAGGTTTAAAAATCCTTTCGTTTTGTAATAATTAAAGGCTAAAAAAGTTTTTGACTTTAATTCGTTTTAAATATGTCAAGTTGTCATCTAATGTATAGAATAATAAATATATAAATGTACAGAAATACGTGTTGGCTACAACGAGTATGTCATTATTGAAACGTCAGATAGTCCAAAAGTATACAGGTAGCTATACTGTATGTAGATATACAAAATTGTATACCTACCTTGCGAACTTGTTTCCCTATTTTAGACATCATTGTGTTTAAACAAACAAACACCAACAAAAAAACTCTTTAGTTGTGTAGTGTAGATAATATGCCAAAATACAACGTTTTATATGAAGGATGTGACATAATTATAAGATATGATTCCAAATGTGATGGAAATATCATTCTTGTCAGCGATTCGGAACAACTGCCAAGAGAAATAGATATTTAATATGTTATCTTTACTTCTAAAACATGATAAAACGTCCACATTTTTGGCTAGCAGATATGTATTTTATGTTTAACTAACTTCAAAAACAGTAGGAGATTTTCAATTCGATCAAAAATATTTAAGATATAAGAAAAAAAATGAAATTTTAAGACTTTGATTTTGAGATCCAAGAACTTTATCACATATGCAGCAATTTCTATTCTACTAAACATCTAGATTTTGGTATATATGGAATTAATAAAAATGAAGATTTCAAAGACCTCTTTAGGTAGTATAGCCACGCTGATATCAGCACGAACGGGTCGGCTCGACCGGCGCAGTACTACCCTCCCACAGAAGACCAACCTAAAGCGACAGCATCCGTGATGTCGAGTTTCGTTGGTGAGTGGGAGACCGGAGGCTCGTTGATGCAGGGTTGACAGTTATCGTGGTAACTGTTTGGACTTTACACTGCCACGATGACTGTCATGCCTTTAACGTCCCCAAGCGGGGCGTGAAAAAGCATCTCAGTAGGCCGCCATAGTGTAGGTCACCATTCTGCATTGTCTGCATTTGCAATGAGTATGGTGACCACAACTTTTGGATTCTATTCATGCTTTCCATCACGCAGAGTAGAGTCACTTAGGCAGGTTCTTAACATAGAAAAAAAAGCCAAAAGTATGTAGCGCCTCCACGATCACTCATTTAATAGGCAATGCCTTAAAAAATTAATCAAAATAGTTTTTATCTTATTTTTTTTTATTGTATTTTACTGACTCATATTTTGCCATGGTAAGAGCAGTAATTCTTCTTGGTTTAGAGCTTATAAGATTTTACATTGCTCAAGAGTGACTCACATGAGTCAGAGGGTACTTAGCATCGTGTGACAACTTAATCGTCTCAAGTATTTTATGCCTCTCAAAACCAAAGCTACCCTTATGCAGTCCTTAATCATACTGTTAATCGATCACAGTAATGTATATTATTTCGACTTGAATGCAGACTACTGTAACAAGCTGGAACGCCCACTTAATACATACATTCAGTTCATTTTTAACCTTCACAAGGATGACCACGTGTCTGCTTAACGTTTCCAACGGAATTAGTTACCGATTTTCTTACTACCATATCATTTTCATACACCGTATACTCTCTCATCTACTTAACTTGCTCGTTACTTCTGTTTCCTGTCCTCTAAACACGACAGAAATCTACGCTCAGAAAACAATTTACTTCTTACATGTCCCTCCCACAACTTCGACTTTGTAAACTGTTCGCTCTTCGTTCGTGTTGCTCTAGAATGTGTTCATACTTGAAGTCAGGATGTCCACGAAATCAAAATCAATCAATCAATCAATTGATGACTGACTTCAAGTACGAACGCATTAATTTTTTTATAGTCACTTGAGTTTTTTTTTGTTTTTTTTTATTAATAAGTGTAGGTGTATAGTCCGTGTTAGAATACCTGCTCGAAACACTAAACAATTCGAAAGTATTTAGTACCTATCAATCACATTCATTTTTGTCCATCACTAAGAATTATATTTAATGTAACGTAAAACCATAAATGTTGTACAAACTTCACACTTTAGGACTTTTACACTCAAGTAACTTTGGCAATCGCTCTGATATAAACTTTTCAAATAATAACTCTCGTTCAGACTTTTGGTCTCCATCAGTTAACTGCCAGTTTACTGAACTACAAACCATAGATAATTCTGTATCTGTTGTATACAGAACCACTATAATAAATTACTTTCTGTTCAATAAATTCAGTGGTCACGAGTCCACTTTGCCGCGCTCACCGATAATTGCAAATGGCCGACGGCGCCTCGACGATCATAAACTGTAACTAAAAAGGCGATAGAGTTTGAGCCTATTGTTACAATTGAAATAAAGATTATTTGGTATTTTTAACGGCTTTTCTTAGTATTTTACTTACTTAAGTACTTACTTACGTAAAATACTTAGTAACGTAACAAAAGATAGAGATACAAAATCAAACTCAGATGATTTTCCTCGTTTAAGCCTTTAAACAGCACATTTTTCAAAGTCAGTCATTGAGATGTAGATACGTTAAAAAGAAAGAAAACAATCTAAAAATATAGTTAAAAAAACTAAAACACACGCTCCCAAACTAACAAAGCTAAACATAATAAAAGCGTATTAAAAAGAGACCAATTTATTTTAATCCGTTCAATGGTAATATAATATACATCATGCAGTAAATTAATAAAGATATAACTTTTGTGCTCTTTTTCAAAATATATTAAATCATTTGTTCTTTTTTCATTCTAATTTAATTAAATATTTCTTAATTTAATGAATGTTTGAAAAAAAGAGTGTGATACACTATTTTTTGAACACACAGTCAGAAAAGAGTAATGTTGTGAAATACAATTCTCAAAGGATTATTGAAAAAAGAATTCATCTGAAGTTAGGTGCTTGTTTCAAGTTTGGGTTCGTTAAAAGTAACCTAAAAAGATGCAGAGAATAATTCACGGTAAATTAAACAACAAATACTGTTGCACTACGTTAATTATCGGTTGCTGTTCGTCGCCATTTTGTTTTGTTTTCTACATTTGGGCCGACACAAACGCTACGTAATGAAAGTGTTTGTCAAGAGTAGCTAGGTTTGAATTTAAATATTGGTTTGATAAACGATGGTAACGTTAAATTTATGACTTTATATAGTTAGTTCAGAAGCCTATTGTTTTAAATTTCCTTTCTTTAGTATTTTTTTGTCCAATCGTGGTATCCACTCTAGTACACTTCGGCTCCAGCGACCATCGGTTCGTCTGGAGACACGGCCGGTCCCATTTCCACTATAGCATACTGATTCTCCGTGCGATGTCAGTTACTCTAGTTCTCTGTAGACCTCGTTATGAATTTTATCAGCCAGAGAAATACCCAGCATCACACGCTCCATCGCACGCTGAGCTACTTCAAACTTATGGAGCAGTCCAATGGTGAGTGTCCACGTCTCGGTTCCGTATGTCATTACAGGTAGAAAATACTTTGGTCTTTAGTGATTGTGGGATCGGCGACTCGAAGATGTGACGAAACTTTCCGAACGTCGCCCAGCCTAGACGTAGTGTAGAGCGCCCTGCGGCGCGATGGACCGATGACTTGAAGAAAGTGGTTGGCGGCGGATGGACGCGAATTGCCCAAGACCGGGATCGTTGGCGTTCCTTAGGGAAGACCTTCGTTCAGCAGTGGACGGCGATAGGTTGATTAATGAGTATTTTTTTCACCTAATGGTATATGATTACCGCCGTCTATATCTTATCTTATTTTAGTAATCTTATATTTTTTCCACTGTACTTAAATACTCTGAAAGTCAAAGATATAAAAATAAATAACAAGCCCGTAAAGACATCCGCCATTTTGTTGTCAGAGAAAGCAATATTGACTATGCCATAAATTGTCGTTGGTCGTAAAAGGAAAGGTGAAGTGAGTTTTACGAGTAAACAGATCTTTCTGATTGGAGTTCAATCAGGTTTCTGTTTTCTTTTTCCTGATGACTACATTAAATAAACTAGAACTAACTTTATTATTACTAAATGTACTGAGTCATTAGAGAATTACTTTCATCCTAATGCTTCATCAAACTTTTACTGTGCAAACTAACAATTATATCAAACTTTACTTTACAGTTAGGTACTGCATTTTATAATTTTACTCTTTAAAATTATAAGGTTGGTGCATTTTGAGTACTTTAGAGACACAAATTACAGAATATAATTAAGTTTCTTAAGGAATAGGACTTAGATGGATTACTTGTCTATCGCCGTCCATGGACACCTGATAAATCAAAAGTCAAGTGTGTTGCCAGCTTATAAGGGCTTGAAATTCTGTCTTCGTTGGCCTTAATTCCTCGGTTAAATTCAACGAACAAGTCGCTAATTTTCTTAGAGGCCGGAGGATGGCTCTCCCATAACATATCTATGCTTGTGTACTATATAAAAATTTGAACATTACACTGACACTGACTTGTACGACTAAAGAATTAGAAATTATGTTTAAGACGTATAAATCTCTAAAACACTGTAACTCGATAAAAAGTGGACTATTTTAACCGATTTTTTGCAAAAATCAGAGAATCTGTAGGTCTTTTCCCTATAGAACGCCATCTACCGAAGACTTAATAAGAAGTTTTCCTTCAAACCCTACTAACTTTATAAACACGAAAGTAACTGTTTGTCTGTTAAGCTTGTCTGGCTAAACTGATAAATGAATTTTTATAAAATTTGGTACGAAGATAGTTTGAATCATGAAGATTGTTAGTTTTCACCGTGATAAAAAAATGTGCACGCGCGCGGAGAACCGAGCCGAAACTACTCGATAATTTTGTAACACAAGCATGTACTTCATAGATGCCTAACTAGTTTCTAGACTAAGCTAAACAAAAGACCTTTATCAAGGGTGTAACGACTTGCCACGTCAGTATTAGATGTCAGTTTACCTCAATATAAGTTTTCTTTTTACTTTGCCTTAAGAAAAATTGATATCTTTGTGTATATCTCTTTTCTATTATCGCACGATCAAAGGAGGTTGACACCTTTGAAATGGGATAAGTATTCTGCTTGTTGACAGGTGCTTTGTGGTGTTTAATATTTAAACTAGATATTTATGCGATTGAAAAGGACATGCTTCAATAGTTTGGCTATGTAGAGAAGATAGATGATAGAAGGAATCACTCACGGAAGGCATTTATGGAAGGAATGTGTGTAAAAGCGTTAGAGGTCGTCCACGGTGAATATTTAGCGACCAAATCGGTGATGCTCTGAAGAATGTCCATGTGAAAAGTACCAGAAACCGACTTCACTCAGTGTGTTTCTGCCTACCCCTCTGGAACATAGGCGTGACTTAATGTCATGTAATGTAATAACACAGTTATATTTCACATACAAGCACTGTATTTTAATTATTATCTACCATGGTTGAGCTATTCTTTGGCAAAAATAGATCAGCTCGATTCGATCAAAGCGGTACTACAGCCTCACAGTACTGTTGGGTAGTATAAAAAAGAATTGCGTCTTTAAATAAAAAGATCAAATTACTGAAAATGCTAAAACGCAAATCCAAGAATACGCCATCAAAGCAATGTTTCATGTTGTAAAATACAGCTCTCAACTTTCCTAATTAGTCAATTTGAAACGCAAACACCGAAAGGGACTTCTGAATTGACAAACACAATTTATTCTGAAAACTTTTTTGTTTTTAAACGAAGTCGCTCAAACTTCTCCGTAACTTGATTTGTGTTTTTTAATATTATAACAATCTATATTTCATTTGTGTTTTCTAATTATAAGTTCAAGTTCATTAAAATGATTTATTGTACTGATATTATGTTACTAACTACATCCTGTATCATTGATTGGCTTTTTATTGATTGGTCAGTGGAAAGAGGACCTAATTATAAGAGATATAGATCCTATTTATTTGTTCAGTCTTTTCTTTTTTTTTAGAAAAGACAAGGCCCACATTACGAATAAATCCTGTGTCGCGAGGGATTTACAAACACAAGAAACGGACACAAAGAACACCCTGACTCAGAAAAACAATTTGTGGATCACACAAAGTGTTGTCCCATTTTTCTACCTATCTTAAGAACCTGCCAAACTCTACTCTGCCTGATGGGAAGCATGAATAGAATCCAAGAGTTGTGGTCACTATACTCATTGCAAATGCTGACAACGCAGTATGGTGACCCACACTATGGCAGCCTTGTGAGATGCTTTTTCTCACCCCGCTTGGGGACCTAAAAGATATGACAGTTATTGTGTCAGTGTAAGGTTTACACAGTTACCACGATAATTGTCGCCCCTGTATCAATGAGCCTGCGGTCTCACACTCACCAACGAAACATGACAGTACGGATGCTGGCGCTTTAGGTTGGTCTTCTGTCGGAGGGTGGTACTGCTTAGCTAGTCGGCCTGTGACCATGACCAACGTAACCTAGTCGAGATGTCAGGCAAGTTAAAGGTATGTGGCACCTGACAGAAGCCTCATTTGGTTGAACGTGCTAATCTCCGGTATGAAAAATTATTTTGGTGTTGGATAGCTAATTTACTTAAGAGGACTACAGGTCATATAACACTGTGATCAATAATGAGAGCAGAACATGGATAAAAACTCGTGCTGAAATCAGCGTTGCTATGCTACCTAGAAAATATGTAGGATTTGAACCCACAACACTCGGCGAAGTCGAGTGCGGGGCGTGGCGGCCGCTTAAACTACTAGGCCAATCGTGCAGTCAAATATCTAGGTGTATGTTTAGTGTATATGTATTTAGTAACATACAAGTATTAAAAGCGGTCTGGTCACCTTGGTGGCTCATTGACTGTTAATAAGCAAACTTATGTATTTCTAAATATATATACATACATATATGGTGGACTAGTTGGCCCTTGTGTTTGTATGAGGTAAATTTAAAAGATAAAAATGTACTGCCGCGGTATTTCTTTTTGAACTTTTAACAGAGAACAGTTCCGTCATATGTTATCTTTAACCGTTTACGCAGCGAACGCAATTGAAACTTTCAAAACGAATAATTTGTCAGGATTTCGATCCATTTATTATTACTTCACTGTTATTGATCATGACGTTAGCCTTCCTTGATAAATGGGCTATCTAACAATAAAGAAAGTTTTCAAATCGGACTAATATTTCCTAAGATTAGCGCGTTTAAGCAAACATACATACGAACTTTTCAGCCTTGTAATATTTTTGTAAAACTTTTACCGTTTACGTAATCCACGCGATGTAAATTCTCAAATGGAATAACTTTCCAACATTTAAATCCTTTTGGTCTAAGTAGAGTAATATAAAGTCTATAGACTTCCAGTCCTATACAGAACTATGTAATACTGAAAGTATTTTTGAAATTGAATCAGTTGTTCCTGAGATTAGCGTGTACAAATAAACAAACAAACTCTTTAGCTTTATTATATTAGTATAGTAGTAAAGATGTGCTAAATTATGTCGTTTATTAATTTCAAAATTGTATGTATTGCGTTCAATCAGTGTTTGCTTAAGTTATTTTTGGACATATATTACACGCGGTTGTCAGTTTTAAAATTGATCAGAGCTTGTAACCAAACTGGAGTGGGCCAAGAATGCGTTAACATTTGAATCTAAAATCCCGTGCAAACATGTGACAGGAGTTCTTGGGATCGATGCTACTGGGATTTGGAGTTCTGGCTACAATCATAACACGTGGTATTAATAAGGTGGAGCCACTTGTTACACATACAATCAGTCCCTACCGATGGTCAAAGATATGTTTCCGGAAAAGCTAATTTCCAGACGAGGCGACATTCCATGGCCACCCAGAAGTCCATATCTATCCCCAGCAGACTTATTTTTTTTGTGTTATTTGAATAATCATGTCTACATCAATAAACCAAATACACTACGTCAACTAAAAAAAAAATCAGCGAAGAACTGTCGACGGTCTCGCGGTCTCTTTGCCGACGAGTATTCGAAAATTTCGGTATTCACTTTGGAGAGTGCAAACGTCGAAACGGTGGTCATTTAGATGATATTATTTTTAAGCAATAAATTCCAACTAATTAGCTTCCTTGTAAATAAACAATTGTTATAATAGATGAAATGGGTTTTTCATACGATTTTTCAAATGTTAACTAATTCGTGGCCCACCCTATATTTATATAATATATAAATCTACTATTGAATCGCTTCTACAGTTCTTAAACTGACAATATAATATATTTACTCATTCGCACAAACGCAATCACACGAACACACATACTCACATACACATATTTACACACACAGTCATATGCATTCTCTCGCTCACTTAACTGCTATTGGCATATATTGCACATACGGTAATCATTTAATCTCCGCAGTATCTTTATCGTCTTAACGCCCAACGTAAATCACTATTGGAAAACCATACAGCTGTGAACCTGTCTCGAAGATACACGTGTTGCCTAGTTTAAGAGACAAGAAGCAGTTAAAGCCTGGAATACCTTGCCAGCGCACGTGCCTCCCACTACGATCCCGGGTCCTTTAAGCGGGGTGTGAAAAAGCATCTCACTAGGCCGCCATAGCGTGGGTCGCCATACTGCACTGTCTTCATTCGCAGTGAGTACGGCGGCCACCGCTCTTGGACTCTGTTCATGCTTGCTATCGGGCAGAGTAGAGTCACTTTGGTAGGTTACTATAAAAAAAAAGAAACAAATTTTTAAAACTTCAATTTTGTTTAACTTTTGAACTCTAGCATAAAATATTGCAAACGCGTTGTGTCTATTATATTTTACTGTTGTAACTCTTTTGTGTCAATAAATAATTATTATATAATATAAATAAATAAATAATTTAGATAAATTATACGCAGACACAGATCAAATGATCATGGATTTCACATAATGATTGGTCGTGGGTGGTATTCGAACCGATGACCTTTCAGCCGATTACTAACTAATAAACCAGCAAGTCCGATTATATATGTTATCGATTTTTTTGTGTTATTTGTTACGGTTATTATAGATTTATAAAATTTAACAGCTTAGAGTGTCGTGGTTCATATTATATGTACTCGTATATTCTCCGAGCTTCTTTTGACCATAATGGCACGTCTCAACAGAGATCAACAAACTATACAGAAGATACGCTAGTGCTGTCTGAGGCACGGCTCATATTATCATGTACATATGCAAGAATTGTCCGTGTGGTAACGGATTAAGAATACATAGTGTTACCACCCCTATTCATTCTGCGGGTGTCGTAAAAGGCGACTACGGGAACAAAGTATACAAGACAAGACCATTACAAAGAGAAGGAAAACTTGAAAAAAACCCTATTCCAACCCATCTGGCCAGCGTGGTATAGTAGGCCAAAACCTCCTTGCTAAGGAGAGGCCTATGTCCAGCTGTGGATTGTAAAAGGCTGGTGATGATGATGATGATGATACAAGAATGAATGGAACATAATGGTAGAAACTAATATTTCTAAATTTCGAACATTTTACACTAGCCTAAGTTAAAATAAATTTAAACAAAGTCATCATCATACATATTGAATGCACAGACGGTTAAGTGACTTAAGCGGTCATCTCGCCACTTTTTACTGCAGTGAGTGTTGTGGGTTCAAACAAAGCATGAAACAACATTGTGTGTTATCAATAAATTGTTGTTCTGAGTCTGGATGTTCGTTATGTCCGTTTCAAACATGTTTGTAAACTCCCCCGCGATACAGGAATATTCCTAGAGCGGAAGTAGCCTTAAAAAAAAACAAATGTATACTAGAAGTAAGTACAGCACTTTCCTGAGACGGAGAATCCGTCTTAAAGAATATAGAGAAATCTAGGTCACCGGTTGGATTACCAGACAGCTGTGCTGCTAGTTGTAAAATTAGGTAGAAAGATGTGGACACAGTTACTATCGATTAGCAGATATACAGGTACAATATAAGAGGTAAAGATAGAAATAAAATGTATTTAGGTAAGACCTAGATACCAGTGACGATACCACTTTAGACCTGCTGAGCAGTAATTAGTGATCTCGACTACTAGAGGTCGTGGGTTTGATTCACACCCGGGACAAATAATTGCGTGATGATTACTAGCTCTTGTTTTATGCCTGGGTGCAATTTATTTATAATACATAAAGATTGACTGTCTCAGTGGTCCAGTGGTGGCGTATGCGGCTGCTGAGCTTGAGATACCGGGTTCGATTGCCGGGTCATATCAAATATTTATATGATCTACCAACATTTGTTTTCGAGTTTGTGTGTTTTCTATCTATAATATAAATGTATTTACAAAAAAAAGTATATATATTTATAGTGGTCTAGTACAAGCTCTGCTTAATTTCAATTAATTGGCGTTATATGGCAGACGACTCAATTATTTTTATATTATTATTACGAGTATAATATTATACAAGCATGTTTATTAGTAGCCTTGTTAACATATTTTATTTTTTTAACGTGTGGAAACCCCCTCGGGCGTCACCCTACCGAAGTTTACAGCGGGGTGGTGTGTCGGAATCGGACCGACCAAAAACCATACGGTGTGCCACTCTGCGCCTGACATAGGAGGAATCCGGGAACAGCTGCTATTACGACATTCAGAGTCTAGTTAATATAGCACAGGCTCTGACTAATTTGTGAGATTATTATTTTTCAGTTTTAAAAATAAAATCATTATGTTTCTAGTAACTTGAGTAAATAATTAAAAAGTATTTATGGTATAGTTATTAACTAAATCAAATAATACTTAGTTGTAATCACTAAAGAACTTTTATTGTGCGTTACAGGATTTTTAGTTACCATCAAATGTAGGTTGTTATCTCCAGATGATGTTAATGTAACACAGTCATATTGTTTCAAACTAAGCAGAGCTTGTGCTATAATAACTAGACTGATTGATAGAATACTTATATATATTTTTTTGTAAATACATACATATAATATATAGAGAACACCTAAACTTCGAAACAAATATTTGCAGATTATACAAACATTTGATATGACCCAGGAATCGAACCCAAGACCCCAAGCACAGCAGTCACATTCACTACTGCTGCGCGCCACCGAAGCAGTTAGAAAATGTATGTTTGTTGTACTACTCGAGTAATAGTAGAGCGGTACGAGTGGTTTTTTGTCACAAATTCTGACGTGAGATAATAGATCTTTTTAAAAATTAAACAGCAGTCCTCTTAAAGTAATTTATTAGAGAAATGAAAAGAAAATAATTTGAAGTTACTTAGCTAATTAAACAGTATTTTACAGTTTATCTTAAACTAGTCTAAATAATATCTTATTCATATCAAAGAATGTTTAAATTAAAAGTCTCAGGGATGTTTTCAGAGAGTTTATCAAAGGATCCAACGTGAAAAGGCCCTTTACAGTTGTCATTACAAACGGAATGGGGTACGTACCAGGATAGTCAACAGCTGCTTCTTAAGAATACAATGCCTAACAGTATTCCTTCGGTTCGTTTAAAAGCTTGTTTTGAACGTGGTAATAAAGCCTCTAACAATAACATGCGTCGAAAACTCACAATTTTCATTTTTGCGACATTATTTCTTAAAATAGAAACTGCCTTGTAGAATTAGTTGGCGTATATTTCTCAGTTATATCTATTTTTTTTTATTTTAAGAACCTGCCAAAGTGAGGTTACTTTACCTGACAGAAAGTATGAACAGAATCTAAGAGTCAATAAATAGGCCTCCGGTCTCGCACTAACCTACGAAACACGACAGCACGGATGCTGTCGCTTTAGTTTTAGCATTTATTTCTTAATTAAAAATCCATTTTAGTTTCTAAGTATGGTCATTTTCGACTTGTCAAGCGTTAATATAAAATATATATAAATTAAATAGAAGTAAAATGAGTCTAAGTAAATGGCATGAGCCCTGACAACACTGGAAAATTGTTATTGTCAATAGACAACAGTGATTTTCCGTTGTTCTCAAATATTTATAGAATACTGTAACATTATGGAATGACATAAGCACATACCTATACCATATCATACTTTCTAATGGATCATATTGTGTCAGAAATATAGCTTTCTACATTTTTTACATATAATTATTAAGAGTTTCAAGTAGGATATGCTTTTATGTACCATATTAGTAAAACGAACACAAAGAATTTAATCGACATAAAGTCACAGATTACATAAAAAAAAAACTGCAGGCCAGAGATACAATTTTGACAGTTTTATTTTTCATTTTTGAATGTCGAAGGTTTTCTGCCGAAATATGATTTAAGTCACGTGCGACGTGCCAATCAGAAGCTATTGTTTGAATATGAAAAACTGAATATTTTCTGACATTTAATTACACCCTGGTATTAAAAATGACTTCGACAAAACTGAAAGTACTTTGTTCTTATCTTGTGTATTAAGTAATTTTTATAATGGATATCTTTTTAAGAAATATAAACTCTTCTACAAGATTAAATATTTGAAACAATAAACTTGTAAAGGTTTGCCATAACCGAGACTGAATTTAACGAAGTCGAGAGTACATTTATAATTTTTATGAGATAACATAAACAATGTTTCGGGAAACACTGTTTTATAGTCATTTAAAATACTTTATAATTAGAATAATTATTAAAAAAATCAATGGGAAAATATTTCTGTGTTACTTAACTACAGAATAAGAAAAACCACAGTAAAATCTTTTATGTATATCTTTTTTTCTTTCTATATTAAGAGCCTGCCAAAGTGACTCTACTCTACCTGATGGAAAGCAGGAATAGAATCCAAGAATTGTGGTCACAATACTCATTGCAAATACAGACGATACAGTATGGTGACCCACACTATGGCGGCCTTGTCCACACCCCGCTTGGGGACGTAAAAGGCATGACAGTGTAAGGCTTACACAATTACCACGATAACTGTCACCCCTGCATCAATAGGCCTTCGGTCTCATACTCACCAACGAAACACGACAACACGGATGCCGTCGCTTTAGGTTGGTCTTCTGTGGGAGGGTAGTACCGCCCCGGTCGAGCCGGCCCGCTCGTGCTGAAATCAGCGTGGCTTTACTACCTATACCTTACCTTACCTATACCTTAGTATACCTATGATATATCTACTAAATTTAGAAGAAAACTAGTGTTTTACCATGTACTGTCTGATTTAAAAAAAAGAGGTTCCCAATTCAATTGTACTTTTTGTCTGTCACTTCAAAGATATCGTTCCTGAATTTGACTGTGGAGGGTTTGCTTTTCGAATGGTACCATACAAACTTAAAGAAAAAGTAACAATCTCATTTGTGGAACGTTAAGAAATGAAGAATATAGTTTCTTGAAATTTATCATGATATAGGTGTTTTAAGAAAATAATTTTTTAACAGTACAACCATAGCTTTTTCTTATTTATTCATCTCTGTCTTTTTCCAAATCTCTCTGGTAGATAGTAGCAAGCCAGTGCAGTTATTCAGAGTTGAATATTCAAGATTGCTCGGATTGCATCTGTTTCAAGACTGTCGACTCAACTTCGAGAGACAGCTGAACTTGTGGTGCAAATATAAGCGGCAGCGGTAGATGAACAATTAAAATTAACAAGAGAATTTTTCTTTTAAAGTTTTGTAAGGAGATTTTACTACATAAATTATTAATTAAACTCGTATGTTTGTACTTATTTGCATATGTGAAGGAGTGCTAAGGTTACTGAAATAGCTTACAGAGCAATCATTCTGACGTAGCAATGGTGTGGCTACAAAAGCTGGAGGACTAACATATCTAGTCGGAAAGGACATTCTTCTGTGTATACAATGTAATTTGCACTAGAACAGAAAAATAAATAAATAAATATTTCGGGCATTTGACACACAACGTCATCTAGTTTCAAACTAAGCAGTGCTTGCGCTATGATAACTAGACTAACTAATGGAATACTTATATACTTTTTTATTGTAAATACATACATATCTTACATAAAAAACATTCAAACTTCGAAACAAATGTTTTGCAGATCCTATAAACATTTGGTCCGACCTGGGAATCGTATACGAGACCTCAAGTACAGCAGTTTCATTCACTACCGCTGTGCCACCGAGGCAGCTTAGACAATAATGATAACACCAGCAGGTTTGTGCCCGACTCAATTCTGGAGAATAGTCGTGCTATGTTATATTGGCCTTGATCTATTATCACAGACAGGACTATTGTTACTAATAAGCTTGATATTATGGCGATAGATTGATTAGAGCGATATGCATTGTTGATATCGCTGGTCATCATGACGAGAATCTCGTCAAAGTTGAAAATGAAAAACAATTAAAATATTTCGATTTATCTCATGGGATTTTCGATATATAGAATGTGGCTCATTGTATTGTTAGTCATACCTCTTCACAAAGAGATGGCCAAGAGCCTCGACCAACACCTTAAGAGGCTCGCGTTAGAAGGCAGAAACAAGGCTCTGATACAGAGAGCCCTTCGTGATACGGCTCACACGGTAAGGAGGTTTCCTATCTTTTGAGCAATAACTACCGGTGTCTTGGTCCCTGTACCTGATGTCTGTGGTCTTCTATTCTAATACATTTTATTTTATATGTATGTAAATGTGTTTTAAAATGTAATTTATATGTATTGTAATGAAATAAAGAGAAGAATAATATTAATCTTTACCAATGCTCCAGTAATTACACAGTTATGTATTGTTTCGTTATCGTTAGCCGCGTTAGGTTAAGCCTATATCGTGGTTAGCTATTCTACGAATCACAAGTGGACTTTAGATGTGGAGGTCGAAATTTGTTATTGAGAGATAAAAGGTTATATGTAAGGAGTTATGTGTTAACGTTAATCTTTATCATATTTTAAATCAGCTAAAATTCTCTTCAAATATCATTTATAAGATATTATCATCATTTCAGAGAAAAGACGTCCACTTCTGGACATAGGTCTCCCCCAATCTTCACCAATTCATCCAACCGCTTCCAGCGACCTTTGCCAGGTCGTCGAGCCACCTTGTGGCGGCCTACCAACGCTGCGTTTACCAGTACGCTGTCGCCAATCCAGAACTTTATGGCCCCATCGTCCATCATTTCTGGTTTCGTTTTATAAGATATACACTCCGTAAAAACACATTATTACAAAAAGTTTCAGATTTTGGGTTTATGTTATGAGTATTAATTTTCGCATATTTACTTTTGCTCTGAGTGGAATTAAGGATTTTATATGTTTTAAATTATATAATCCTTGTGGTGACGGATTAAGAATATATAGTGTTACCACTCCTATTCATCTCGTGGGTGTCGTAAGAGGCTTCTAAGGGAAGAAACTATTCAGGAAAATATTATTACAAAGAGAAGGAAAACTTGAAATAAACCCTTTTTTTTTTTTAACGTGTGGAAACTCCCTCGGGCCGTCACCCCACCGGGGTTTACGGCGAGGCGGTGTGTCGGAATCGGACCGACTAAAACCACACGGTGTGCCACTCTGCGCCTAACATAGGAGGGATCCGGGAACCGCTGCTATTACGACATCCAGATCCCTCCTAGCGCCTGCCAACTAAAGCGGGCACCATCTGCGGATAAACTCTCTATTTAGGCGACGTACGGCACACGCGCACGTCACCTCCTCGTGGCTGGCCACTATAGCGGATGGAGGGCAAAACCCGTCCCGTCCACCCGCGGCCACACTCAAGGCGGCATGAGGCGCTGGTATGCGCGCCTCCGCCGCCCGGCTCGCCGGCGGCGAATTGGGTCCGAGTGGAGATCGTCCTCCCGGGCCTTCTCCGCCGCCTCCTTCCACGAAACTACGTCTTCGCAGAAGGTTGCTACCGCGGTAAAACAACTGTCGCTACCGGCCATGGAGCGTATGACGGCCGGTAGCGAGAGATCTCCTCCAATAACTGCAGTGAGGACCCCACGCTGCGCCGCCCAGGCGGAACAAACCGCTGGCGTGTGGTAAGCCGAGTCCTCACTGCAGTCGCAGTGGTGACAGGCGGGACTCAATTCCCTCCTGGCGACTGAGTGCAGATACTTCCCGAAGCAACCGTGCCCGGAAAGGACCTGCGTCAGTCGGAAGGAAAGGGTCCCGTGCTGCCGCCCTGCCCACTCGGCGATGACCGGCTGGAGAGCCTCCACGAGGGCAAAGCCAGCACGTGGAGTCTCCAACCGGGACGACCAACGAGCCATTGTGGCTCGACGAGTGGCCTCACGCCACTCGCATACCTCTTCGGGCGGGGGCCGTATGCCGCTACCCACCCGGAAGTCAGCCGTCCGCCGATACACTTCGGCGAGCACTTCCGCCTCCAAATCCCACAGGGGAGTTCCGGCCAAGGCGCACGCCGCCTCCGTCGACACGGTGCGGTAACCGCGTATGGCTCTAACCGCCAATATCCTCTGAGGGCGCCAGAGGCGAGCCCTATTCTGGGCGGTCAGAGCCGCCGCCCACACCGGTGCACCATACAGCGCCATTGACCGGACAACCCCCGTGTATAGCCGTCTCGTCGCGACGCTGGCTCCACCCAAATTCGGCAAAAGTCGCCCAAGGGCAGAAGCAGCGCCGACCAGCTTTGGAGAAAGCTGTCGGAAGTGCTCGTCGAAGAGCCACCTGCCGTCGAGGATCAGGCCCAGATATTTCATCTGGGCCTGAACCGGTACGAGGACCGAATTGACTACGATAGAGGCGCCGGGTGGTGGACCACGACGGGGCCCATGGAACAAAAGGGCCTCCGTTTTATCTAGGGCCACTCGTAAACCCAGCGCCTCAATGCGGCCGACCACCAAAGAGACTCCCACGGTGGCCAGGCGCGCCGCCTCTTGAAAGTTCGACCCCCGGGCCGTGACCAATGTGTCATCGGCGTAACAAATTACGCCCAGCCCGGGGAGAAGACGACCTCGAAGGGCCCAGTCGTATCCCATATTCCACAGGAGTGGTCCGAGGACAGACCCCTGTGGAACACCACACGACATGGGCCGTTGCCTCAGAATGCCATCTCGGTCCTCGTACATGACGGTACGCTCCCTAAGATAGTCTGCCTCAAGCCACCTCAGGTACTCTGGCACCCTGTGGTAGTGAAGTGCTTCCCTGATGCAGCTAAAAGGCAGACTATTAAATGCGTTGGCGATATCCAACGACACCGCCAACAGCACGCCGCCACAGCTCACCGCCTCTTCGGTCACGGCCCTCAGGTGCAACACAGCATCGACTGTCGAACGCCCGGCTCGAAACCCGTATTGGGCGTCCGACAGATCGGGGCCCACCTCGTAGAGGTGCCGGACGATGCGGACAGAGAGTATCCTCTCAAACAATTTACCCGCCTCGTCCAGCAACACGATGGGCTATAGGCCGCGACCGAGGCCGTTCCGGCTTCCGTAGTAGGACCAGTTTCCCGCTCTTCCAACCCTCAGGAAAGCGCCCGGACGCCAAGCTGGCGTTTAGGACTTCCCCGAGGCGATCCAACATGTGGTCGAGGGTTCGCGCCAGCACTCGGGCAGGTATTCCATCTGGCCCAGGGGCGGTGTTCTTAGAGCGAATCCGTAGAACGACCGCCCCTATCTCCGATTCCCTGACGGGCGGAACATTATCCTCGTTCCGTCCCCCGTCGTCTTCGACCATGAAGGCCATCGACGGGGGTGTGTGCTCCGCCTGCTGCGGGAAAAGACCCTCGACCACTTCCCGCAGGAAGCTGGGCTGGAGTGTCTCTGTAAGGGGGGGCCCGACGTGCGGAGCTTTTGTTGCGACAAAAGCTCCGCACGTCGGGCCTTATCGTGCGATGCGCCGCACGATAAGGGCGACCCCAGGGGTCACGATCGAGACCCTCCAGCATCTCCTTCCTCTTCACTTCTTTGGCGCGGTTAATGGCCAGCTTCAGAGTTTTCCGCGCCTCTCGGTACTCCTCATGACGCTGGTCCTCCTCGCCGTCTACGTGGTGTCGCCGCAGACTACGGGTGTAGGACCTCCGGGCACGAGTACAGGCCGCACGGAGGTCCGCCAACTCCTGGGACCACCAGTAAACCTCCTTCCGGGGAGGCGAAATAAACCCTATTCCAACCCGTCTGGCCAGCATGGTATAGTAGGCCAAAACCTGCTTGCTAAGGAGAGGCCTATGTCCAGCAGTGGACTGTAAAAGGCTGTTGCAGTTGAAGAAATAATACAAATAATAATATTGCGACAACCAACTATGTACCTACCTATTTTTTTGGTCTAATAATTCAAACAACTTAGCCTAGTGATTTAAGTGGCCGCCTCACCGCTTTCTACTGTACTAAGTGTTGTGGCCTAAACCCCCACATGGGGCAACACTTTGTTTGACCCACAAATTGTTGTTCTGAGTGTGGGGGTTCTTTTTATCCGTTTCTTGTATGTTTGCGAAGTTCCCCGCGACACAGGATTTATTCCACGTGCGGATGTTGTCTTTTTTATTTTAAAAAACGAAAAATCTTAACAACTAATTGGTACCTACTTGTTTTTCAAATATTACTTACGTCGTAGTTACGTCAGGAGTCAAGAAGGTTGTTTTCGTGTACGTACTTTATATAGAAACTAGCTACACATGTCGGTCTTACACCGGTGCAATTAGGATGTTTTATCTAATTGTTGTATGTTTATCATTGTTCTATGTTTGACGTTTAGTGTTCTCAGGTGAAATAATCGATCAAATCGATTTTCATACTAATGTATGTACTCAAATTAAAATGGAGCGAATTATAATACACACAACTATTTCGTCAGTTTTCAATATTCATTTTTTTAATATAATAATGTAGAAGAAGATTTGTATCACATCAATTATTTTCTTATCGACCATTTACTAAAATCATGTTAACGTGGCAACACAAATGCGTAATGGCGACGCTGTGAGTATCATTTTGTACAAACTTACCGTCATATAAAAATATTTACTTTAAAATTAATATTTTTTCTTTTACAAGAATGTTTTTACGCTCTTATCCGAAAATGAGAAATACCCAAATAGCGGGTCGTATTGCCAATTTAGGATATAACTTGTTATTATACTTTTAAATAGCAAAAAAGGGTGTCTAATATAGATATTTGGTTTAAATACATTAAAAAAGTTAAATAATAATAGTGTAAATCGTTTTGAGGGTGATTTTCGATGGAAAGGCGATTTTAAGTGATGTCCTTTTTGACTGACAATCGGTAAGAGAAATCATGGGTACCCTCAAGGTAAATCGACTGAGGAAGGTAGCTTAGATAGATTAACTAAAGAAAACCGAGGAATAAGGCCTATGGCGCACGTGGGAGATCTATGCCCAATAGTGGACTGCCCAATAGTGGCTGATTGATTGATATTATTTATTATCAAACCATTTTTCTTTGTAAAAGAACGAAATTCATATGAGTCCGTTGAACTATCGTTTACGTAGTGTGTAAAAAAGATTAAATACGGTTATAAAATTATTTATAGCAATAACTCCAAAAATAAATGAACACGCCAATTTTTATGGTTTTATTTTTCAGTTGCTATTTAAATAAATACCTGTATAAGCCTTTGATCGGTAGAGCGTCGTACCAGCTTTGTTAAGGGTGCAGGGTGGGTCCTACGCGACTGAACGCACCGCTACCCTCACATTGCCCTATTGTAAGAACACGCGGTGCCACTTGAAATTCTTTAACTTTATATACATTAAGTAGAGAAGATTTACTTGAAGTTTTAATAGGTATGGTTGTGTGTTACTCAAAAATACATGAAAGACTGGATAGTTTGATATGAAACTTAGTTAAAAGATATATTTTAGTTTTAAATACATGGGCAACTTTATATCAAGAAAGAAAATTATTAAGAAAAGCGACTGTAAAGTGAACGAAACTGAGAATACGTGGAGGGATTTCTTTGCACCCTTTTTAGGTAAATTATATACAACTAGCTTTTGTCCGCGGCGTCACTCGCGCGGAATTTGGTCCGCCACATTAAGTAAAAAGTATCCTATGTTACTTCTAATACCTCCAAAAACATGTGTACAAAATTTCATGATGATCGGTTAAGTAGTTTTCGCGGGAAACCGTAACAAACAAACTTACATTCGCATTTATAATATTAGTAGGGATTGTGAACATGTAAGTTTGTGTTAGTACTAAGACAACAGTTTTATTTCATATCACAAGTATAAGTGAAAGTAATTTGAGTTGACAATATGTGGGTGTTAAATACGCTTCTGCCTGTCCTTTCTAGGACAGGCGGGCATGTACACCCAAAAATTGCGACCGGAGGCCCATTGATGCAGGGGTGACAGTTCTCGTGGTAACTGTGTAAGCATTACACTATCACGATGACTGTCATGCCTTTTACGTTCCCAAGCGGAGTGTGAAAAAGCATCTCACAAGGCCGCCATAGTGTGGGTCACCATACTGCATTGTCTCTATTTGCAATCAGTATGGTGACCACAACTCTTGGATTCTATTCATGCTTTCCATCAGGCAGAGTAGAATCACTTTGGCAGGCTATTAATATATAAAAAAAAATCGTTGAAACAACTGGTAAAATTTGAAACAAGCTAAGCAGAATAGGGACATCATGTTCTTATTTCGCAAACTAGGTCAGTAGTGTCACATGGCCTGCCCCGGCCTGTCAGCACTTGATGGATTTGCATCCCTCGCCCTCCCTCGCCGCTGGCAATGGCAATCATTCTTACCACCTATCAGCGTACTTTTTGTAAACGTAAGCTGTGTATATATATTTACAAGTTAGCGAAGTTTGGCGGCAATTTTTAAATACGCAAAGATATTGTTGAATGTGGAAGAAATGCGAAATTCTAAACTGTACGTATGTGTTGATCTATCTCTATACGAACAGTCTATGCAATAACAGATCGAATAATACTGGTAAGGAATAGAATGACTCATGTCAGAATAACAGTCTAGGCACTCATATGTTTAAGAAATTGAAGCATGAACATCTTCTTTGAACTTTACACCATTGTTACTACTGAAGATAGAGAAATTGAGAATATCATGTGTATGAAATAAAAAATAGTAAATAAGAAAGCAAGTTTGCTGCTCTTTTGACATTTTAACTACTTAGACTATCATATCAATTTTCATACAGGTTGACAGGTTAACAAAAACGAACATTAAATGATCCACACATAAATAAATTAGTGTACCATTGAGATTAAGCATGTACGTTTTCTTTATACAGGCTGAGATAAGTAGTGTATATATATATATATATATATATATATATATATATATATATATATATCAACAGCATTTTACAGTCCATCGCTGGATATAGGCCTCTCCTTGGCAAGAAGGTTTTGACCTACTATACCACGCTGGCCAAACGGATTGGAATAGGGTTTGTTTTAAGTTGGGGTGCTTGGCTAGAAAACCTCCACGTGGTGCACCCTGGAAACGTTGGCGATGGAGTTGTTCATCACTGCCAACGGCTAATATTCTAGCACGAAGAGGAAGCCATTTTCTTCGGCAATTCGGCCGAGACTTGGTTCAACAGAGCGGGCGTGTCTGTCGGATCCTCTGTTGATCAGGAGACGTAGTCTCCCTGCCGCCGTCGACATATCGTAGTCTCGAGTTGGAGTCTCGCGACTCCAATCGGGGGCGAGGGTCTTGGCTTAACCGCCCGGACTGCGAGGAAGAAAACCTCTATAAAAAATTACCCCGAATCCCGTGTTCTGGTGCGTGACTAGGGGATGCATGGCTGATGGGTAGTTCAGTCGCAAGCGCACTCCCAGCCGAGGCACCTGCGGACCCCTCGGTTGGGCATAAATTTACGCTTGCCCGGGTATTGGGGGATCTCTGCCCGGGTCGACCACTATTTCTCCCCCAATCGTGGGATTAGATATGGAAAAATTTATTCAAAAAAACCAAACACAAGAAAGAAAGAAGGCGACTAAGAGTCAAATGAAGGAGAGTATAAGAGCGGGTAACTGCTCTTCGAACGAAGAGGACGTATTGGAGGGAACGCCTATCTCGGAGCGGCTCCCAGAAGTCATCTTGGCTACTGGGAGCCGAAGAACTTCGGAACGGCTACGTTCCAAATCCGCAATTCCGTCGGACGGAGGTAACTCCAGTGTAACTATAGACGCACTGGAGTCGACAAGGATGGAGCTCTGCGAAAGTCGAAAGCGCGGACACTCCAGGGACGAGGAGAGTGATACGTCCCAGGAGATGCTGCCCCCTAAAGTGGGTAGCAGCCGCAGAGGTCGGTCACGCACTCCAATCTCGACCCCATCAGGCTCTGTCTTCTCCAAGGCAGAAGCTTATAGAAGGGTCCGAGCGGAGGGTGAAAGCGCGGCGGAGGAGGAGATAGCTGATCTCCTGCAAAAAATACGAGGACCGGTGGAAAGGGATTCTGTCTCCCAAGCACCGGTGTCTTAGCAGGAGAGAGTAAATATGGGGGTGGCCATAATCCAAAAAGTGGCCACTAAATCCAGGAACCTTAAGAGTTCTTTCGTAAGAGCTCTTAAGGATTCCTCCTCTGCCATAGCTGGAGTCGTGGAAGACCTCATGGGGGACGTAGCTCGTCTCCAGGCAGCCAACGACCGCCTGACCGGGCAAGTGGCTGAGCTTAGCGCTCAGTTCGCCCAATTCCGGGCGCATCGTCCGGCAGAGGATCCGGCCTCGTCCCCGTCTCAGCCTGCTCCGTCTCCCAATATTGGTGCCATCGCTGACGCCCAATTGCGCCAAATTACCGACGCTGTGTGGCGCATGATGGACGGCCGTCTTGCTGGCCTAGAGGCAAGACTGCCTCCGGCCCCTGTTGTCCGGCCGCCGCTCGGAGCCCATAGACCAAAGGTCACATCAGTGCCAACATCGCTGCCAGTTGTGGGCGGTCGTGTGTCCTATGCGGCGGCGGCGTCGCTGTCGGCTGCTCCTGTAGCCATTCCGAGGGCACGACAGGCGGTCGGGGTAATAACCAAGACGGCTGCATCGAAATCTGGGCCTAAAAAAGTGGTAAAGGCTGGAGCAGAATATCCTCCGCTCCCCACTCCAACAGGTATACCTGGCACCACTACACCTGCCCCCTCTGCATCTGCCCCATCCAAAGATGGTTGGCAGATAGTCGGCGGGGCTAAGTCCCGAAAGCGGGGTAAAAAGGCAGCTCATAAAGCAGCCTCTACCCCGCAGTCGTCATCGGTGGTAGTGGCCCCTACAAAGAAGCCGCGCAAGCTGCAGGTACCCAAAACCGCGGCGGTGGTGGTCACGGTGTCACCGGAGACGGCTAGCGGTGGACTGTCCTACGCGGCCATATTTCAGAGGGCCCGGGCTGGCCTCGCCGGTGACACGGGGACGGTAGGAGTCAGGTTGCGTCTTGCTCAGACAGGAGCTCGAGTGCTCGAGTTCCCTGGAGCCGAAGGCGCAAAAACGGCAGATGCCTTTGCCGAGAAGTTGCGGGGCATGTTTGCAGCCACGGATGGTGTGAAGATCGCCAGGCCTACCAAATGTGCAGAGTTGCGCATCTCGGGCCTGGACGACTCCATAACGGCCGAGGATGTCCGCGTTGCAGTAAGAGAGAAGACAGGGTGCAACGCGGACAACATTAGGGTCGGCACCATCCGCCCCGGTCCAGGAGGGCTTGGCGCAGTGTGGGTCAGCTGTCCCGTAGCGTCAGCCAAAATTTTGGGCGACGCCGGTAGACTGCTCATCGGTTTCGTGAGCGCTAGGATCACAGTCCTGGCGGCGAGACCGATGAGATGCTATAAATGTCTGACATCGGGGCACACACGCGCCAAGTGCGTAAGTCGTTTTGACTGCAGCGGACTATGCTTCCGCTGCGGTCGACCGGGGCATAAGGCGGCAGTGTGTTCTGCCGCCCCTCACTGCCCAGTGTGTGCGGCGGGTAACAAGCCCGCCAATCACCAGATGGGGCAGGTGGGGTGCAAACCTCCCCGCGATTCTCGACAGGTATCGGGGGCTAGCCAGTCGACCCAGGCTGCCTCCGATACTGTTCGCACGTCAGCATCGTCGCCCATGGAGGAGGTTGTAGAGACAGTTCAGTAATGGACCAAGTCTCCAACCTCCTTGTCCAGACGAACCTGAACCACTGTGCCGCGGCACAGGACCTCTTCCTGCAAACCATGGCACAGTGGTCGATCGACGTTGCCGTAGCCGCGGAGCCTTATTATGTTCCTCCCCGTCCAAATTGGTTGGGTGACCGGGACGGTTCTGTGGCAGTCGTCGGCTCCACGGCGGCTCATTCCCCGCCCTTGTCGCTAAGAGACAAGGGCACTGGATATGTTGCTGCTGAGTGGGGGGGGATCACCGTATACGGTGTATACTTCTCCCCCAACCGGAGTTTGAGCGACTTCGAGGTTTTCCTTAACAACTTTGAAACCTCGATGCGGCGACTAACGTCTGGGCACGTCTTAGTGCTGGGGGACTTCAACGCGAAATCCATTGCGTGGGGTTCCCCCAGGACGGATGCCAGGGGCGAGGCCGTAGAGGAGTGGGCGGCCTCGGTGGGCCTCTGCTTATTAAACAGAGGCTCCACCAACACGTGCGTGCGACAGCAGGGAGGGTCGATAGTGGACCTTTCATTCGCTACCCCTGCCCTCGCCGCACGAGTAAGGAACTGGCGCGTCCTGGAAGAGGTTGAGACGCTCTCGGATCACCTCTACATCCGATTTGAGCTCTCCCGGACCCAGGACCCCAGTAGGGGTCACGCGGCGCGGCGTTCTTCTCGCTTTCCGCGGTGGGCTGTAGCCAAACTAAATAGGGACCTACTAGAGGAGGCAGCCATTATTCACTCTTGGCTGTCTCCGCAGGCCCCGGCCGAGGAGGTTGACATGGGGGCTGGTCGCTTCCGCGATGCGGTTACGCAGATCTGCGATGCGGCCATGCCCCGCATACGAGGTTGTCGGCCTCCACGGAAGGAGGTTTACTGGTGGTCCCAGGAGTTGGCGGACCTCCGTGCGGCCTGTACTCGTGCCCGGAGGTCCTACACCCGTAGTCGGCGGCGACACCGCGAAGAAGGCGAAGAGGACCAGCTTCATGAAGAGTACCGAGAGGCGCGGAAAACTCTGAAGCTGGCCATCAGCCGCGCCAAAGAAATTAAGCGTAAGGAGATGCTGGAGGGTCTCGATCGTGACCCCTGGGGTCGCCCATATCGTGCGGCGCGACAAAAGCTCCGCACGTCGGGCCCCCCCCTTACACAGACTCTCCAGCCCAGCTTCCTGCGGGAAGTGGTCGAGGGCCTTTTCCCGCAGCGGGTGGAACACACACCACCGTCGATGGCCTTCATGGTCGGAGACGACGGGGGGAACAACGAGGAAAATGTGCCACCCGTCAGGGAATCGGAGGTAGGGGCGGTTGTTCTACGGATCCGCTCTAAGAACACCGCCCCCGGGCCAGACGGGATACCTGTCCGAGTGCTGGCCCGAGCCCTCGAGCACATGTCGGACCGACTCAGGGAGGTCCTGGATGCTAGCTTGGCGTCAGGACGCTTCCCTGAGTGCTGGAAAAGTGGGAAGCTGGTCCTATTACGGAAGCCGGGACGGCCTGCCGATTCGGTAGCGGCCTATAGGCCCATCGTGTTGCTGGACGAGGCGGGTAAACTGTTTGAGAGGATACTCTCTGCCCGCATCGTCCGGCACCTCTGCGAGGTGGGCCCCGATCTATCGGACGCCCAATTTGGTTTTCGGGCGGGGCGTTCGACGGTCGATGCCGTGCTGCGCCTGAGGGCCGTTACCGAAGAGGCGGTGAGCTGTGGCGGCGTGCTGTTGGCGGTGTCGTTGGACATCGCCAACGCATTTAATAGTCTGCCATTTAGCTGCATCAGGGAAGCACTCCACTACCACGGGGTGCCAGAGTACCTGAGGCGGCTTGTGGCAGACTATCTTGAGGAGCGTACCGTCATGTACGAGGACCGAGACGGTGTTCTGAGGCGGCGGCTCATGTCGTGCGGTGTTCCGCAGGGGTCTGTCCTCGGACCACTCCTGTGGAACATGGGATACGACTGGGCCCTTCGAGGTCGCCTCCCCTCCGGGCTGGGCGTAATTTGTTACGCCGATGACACATTGGTCACGGCCCGGGGAGCAAACTTTCAAGAGGTGGCGCGCCTAGCCACCGTGGGAGTTTCTCTGGTGGTCAGGCGTATTGAGGCGCTGGGTTTACGGGTGGCCCTGGACAAGACGGAGGCCCTTTTGTTCCATGGGCCCCGTCGTGGTCCACCCTCTGGCGCCTCCATTGTAGTCAATTCGGTCCTCGTACCGGTTCAGGCCCAGATGAAGTATCTGGGCCTGATCCTTGACGGCAGGTGGCTCTTCGACGAGCACTTCCGACAGCTTTCTCCAAAGCTGGTCGGCGCTGCTTCTGCCCTTGGGCGACTTTTGCCCAATTTGGGTGGAGCCAGCGTCGCGACGAGACGTCTATATACGGGGGTTGTTCGGTCAATGGCGCTGTATGGTGCACCGGTGTGGGCGGCGGCTCTGACCGTCCACAATAGGGCTCGCCTCTGGCGTCCTCAGAGGATATTGGCGGTTAGAGCCATACGCGGTTACCGCACTGTATCGACGGACGCGGCGTGCGCCTTAGCCGGAACTCCCCCGTGGGATTTGGAGGCGGAAGTGCTCGCCGAAGTTTATCGGCGAACGGCAGACTTCCGGGTGGGTACCGGCATTCGGCCCCCACCCGAAGAGATACGCGAGTGGCGAGAGGCCGCTCGTCGAGCCACGATGGTTCGTTGGTCGTCCCGACTGGAGGCTCCACGTGCTGGCTTTGCCGCCGTAGAGGCTCTCCAGCCGGTCATCGCCGAGTGGGCAGGGCGGCAGCACGGGACCCTTTCCTTCCGACTGACGCAGATTCTTTCCGGGCACGGTTGCTTCGGGAAGTATCTGCACTCGGTCGCCAGGAGGGAATTGAGTCCCGCCTGTCACCACTGCGACTGCAGTGAGGACTCGGCTCAGCACACGCTGGCGGTTTGTTCCGCCTGGGCGGCGCAGCGTGGGGTCCTCACTGCAGTTATTGGAGGAGATCTCTCGCTACCGGCCGTCATACGCTCCATGGTCGGTAGCGACAGTTGTTTTACCGCGGTCGCAACCTTCTGCGAAGACGTAATTTCGCGGAAGGAGGCGGCGGAGAAGGCCCGGGAGGACAACCTCCACTCGGACCCAATTCGCCGCCGGCGAACCGGGCGGCGGAGGCGCGCGTACCAGCGGCTTATGCCGCCTTGAGTGTGGCCGCGGGTGGACGGGACGGGTTTTCCCCTCCATCCGCTATAATGGCCAGCCGCGAGGAGGCGACGTCCGCGTGTGCCGTACGTCGCCTAAAAGGAGAGTTTATCCGCAGATGGTGCCCACGGTAGCGGGCAGGCGCTAGGAGGGATCTGGATGTCGTAATAACAGCTGTTCCCGGATCCCTCCTATGTCAGGCGCAGAGTGGCACACCGTGTGGTTTTAGTCGGTCCGATTCCGACACACCACCCCGCCGTAAACCCCGGTGGGGTGACGGCCCGAGGGGGTTTCCACACGTTAAAAAAAAAAAAAAAAAAAAAGGGTTTGTTTTAAGTTTTCCAGGTAGTATCAATGTGTATTTGTTTAAAGCTTTCATAAGTGTAAATTTATACAATATAAGAGACTTAAAACACGATAGTTACCTACGTTTAGACTTGTTATTTAAATACGAATAGTTTATAAGTGAAATGCGCACTACGTTTAGATTCGCAGATCGGATCGTATAAATCCATTAGCGTCACGGTCGGCTTCTCGTTATGACAACTGTATTGTTCGTATAATCTGACCTTCATCTATGATGGAAGCCAATCTGTGTTTGTTTGTGTGTGCAGGCAAGTGGTCGCTGAGTCGGCGCGTGAGCCGAGGCGGCGCGGGCGGTACGGTCGGTGCGGGCGGAGGCTCGCCCAGTTGACAGCATGCTAAACGCATCCAACGACACCAACCTCACCGATCTGGCGTCCAGCTCCGACCTCCCTACAAGCCCCTTCAGCGTCGTACAGAAGGTCGTCATCGTCATCATCGCCGTAGTTCTATCACTTTCTACAGTCGTCGGCAACTCCATGGTCATGATAAGCTTCAAGATCGACAAGCAACTGCAGACAATTAGTAACTATTTCCTTTTCTCCCTGGCGGTTGCGGATTTTGCAGTAGGGCTAATATCGATGCCCTTGTATACAATGTTCACTGTTTACGGATATTGGCCTCTGGGGCCGTACATCTGCGATACATGGCTGGCGCTCGATTACCTGGCGTCGAACGCATCGGTACTAAATCTACTCATCATAAGTTTCGATAGGTACTTCAGTGTGACGCGCCCTTTGACTTATCGTGCTAAAAGGACTACACGCCGCGCTACTTTTATGATAGGGGCTGCATGGGGATTTAGTCTGTTGCTGTGGCCACCGTGGATTTATGCATGGCCGTATATCGACGGAGAACGAAAAGTGAGACCATACGAGTGTTATATTCAGTTCATAGAGACCAATCAGTTCATTACGTTCGGGACGGCGATAGCAGCATTTTATGTGCCAGTGACTGTTATGTGTATACTGTACTATAGGATATGGAGAGAGACTAAAAAAAGGCAAAAAGATTTGCCGAACTTACAAGGAGGGAAGAAACATGATTCGTCCAAGAGATCGAATTCTAGGTAAGTTGTGTTCACTCATTTATTTTTAATTTAAATGATAGTTATAGCTAACATTTAGGTAATCTATAAACCAACCAGCCAGGTTTACTTGTCACAATTGTCAACTTGGCACTTTCTAGACACTAAATCCTCTTTTACTTGGATTTTTATTACTCTGCTTTAGTTTGTTATTATATTAGCATTCTAAATCTTTAAAATGAAAAAAAAAAAATTAAATGTGTTCTAATTTTAAATCAAGTTCAATCTGTCGACGCCATTATGAATTACAAATTTACACCTAACCCGAAAATCGCTGAAGTTGTAAACACCAAAATAAAACCCTAATGGTTTTATTAAATTAAATTAAGAATTAAAAAACATCTTATTATCATATTAATGATTTTACTTTGCAACCTCAGCGATTGAGACTAGAGGGATTATCAAAGAACATTGAATGCCACAAAGTATTACAAAGTGAACTATCGAATATTACTTTAATTTTATCTTCGGATGAAATTAAAATATTCCATGCTCAGAATAAATTTAAACATTTTTGGTGTCCCAGTAATTACAAAGGCCTTCCAAGGAAAAAATGTTCGGTTATTATGTTAATGGAATCCCAATTTGGATAAGTGAAGTTGATTAATCGATGATTTGGGCTTCTACATTTATGAGTAACGAGAAAATGTTGAGGAAAAATCAAGCAAGAGATTCTAGATTTGCAAAAGAAATCGGGCAACAGCGATGCTTCGCACATCGCATAGTAAATACTTCACAGTTAATGTAACTATTTGAAGAGTATTTGAAAGAAGATAAATAAATAGTATACTACGGAAAAAAGTACTTTTTCTATAGTATATTATTTATAGAGCAAATGTGGAAGTGTCGGTAGAAGTCGTCTATGGCGAGCATTTACGGACCAAATTTGTAATGTTCTGAAGAAGAGCGGTGTAAAAAAGCACCAGGAAGTGATGAGCATGCAATTGATGAATGTGGACAAAGCAAAAGAGGTGTGTTACTACCATAGTACGTGGAGATCAATCGTCTCTGCCTATCCCTCTGCGAAATAGGTGTGACGTTATCTACTATGTATATTTGTATATACATCCATGGACATCTGTATCTCAAAATTCAAATGTGTGTGGCTGTTTTTGGAGTTTTCCTTTCAGAATTAGAACGATTAGTGAAAAGTATGGAAAGTGTTGTGTTTTTGATAGACCTGTTGGTCTAGTGGTTAGTGATCTTGATTGCAAAGCCAGAGGTCATAGGTTTGATTCCCACCCACGATAAATGTTTATGTGACGCACACTATTATTTGTGGTGTTTGAGTATAATTTATCTATAATATGTATGTATTTATAAATATGTAAGTTTGTTTATGAGTAGTCTGGTTTCTACGGAAAAGGCTTTGGTTAATTTGGATTCAGACGGCTGCGTGTGAGATGCGCTAGGATATTATTGTTGCTACCACTATGGAGCCAGTCATTTGAACCGGAAAAAAGGATACGTTACTCCTACAATTACTAAAAGTCAAGGTATAAGGATATGAAGACAAATACATTAAGAAAAGTAATGTCAGTAGATCACATATAAGGCACGTGGATTTACGAAGCATCCGCCTGTCTACGTAATATATATTAACAGCCTTTAGCGAGAAAGGCTTTACATGTACTTCGATAGTGAGACGTATGTTGTAACTTCTGGAACTTGGTAGTTAGGTAAATAATAGTACTTGTAATTCAAGTAATAATAGAAGTTTGGCCTATTGTTTTTAGAGCATTACCGGACATATGACTAAACACTTTACCTAATGGTAACTAACTAAGTACTGTGTGGTGACGGATTAAGAATACAGAGAATATATACTACCTTCTGCCTCTGCAGTGGTAACGTATGCGACTGCTGTGCTTAAGGTCTCGAGTTCGATTTCCGGGTCGGACCAAATGTTTGTATGATCTGCAAATATTTGTTTTAGAGTTTGGGTGTTTTCTATGTATATATATGTATTTATAAAAAGAAGTATATATGTATTTATATGGTTAGTTTGGGGCTAGATGGCGTTGTATATCGAGTGTCCGAAATATTTATTTATTCATTTATCACATGGGTGTCGTGAGAAGCGATTAAGGTAGCATATTATGTAGGACAACATCACTGCAAAGAGAAGGATGTTTGTTTTATTTACGAGCCTGTCAAAGTTATTCTATTCTGCCTGATGGAAAGCATGAATAGCATCCAAGAGTTGTGGTCACCATGCTCATTGCGAATGCAGACAATGCAGTATGGTAACCCACACTATGGCGGCCTAGTAGGATACTTTTTCACGTCTCGTTTGTGGACGTAAAAGGCATGACAGTCATCGTGGCATTTTATCATACACACTTGCTATGACAACTGTCACCTCTGCATCAATGGGTCTCCGGTCTCGTACTCACCAACGAAACACAACAGCACGGATGCTGTCGCTTTAGATTGATCTTAGGAGGGTAGTACTGTAACGGTAGAGCCGGTCCATTCGTCTGAAATCAGCGTGGTTATACTACCTAACAAAACACTTGTTACAAAATCTATACCAATTTATCTCGCCAGTGTGGTATTGTAGTCCAAATTTTTTTTCTAAGTAGAGGTCTATGCCCAGCAGTGGACTGTTAAAGGCTGTTGATATGAAGTGAAGTAACTAAACGTTAAAAGTGTATTTATCGAGTCCTTACGTTTCGAAACCTCAGTCATTCGGTGAATACTATAATAAAAAATTGCCAAAACGTGTCTTTGTGAGACTTTTCTATTATTCTGGTCATGGTGCCGAAACATGACTCTCTTATAGAAGAATCTGTTTGTGCGTATATATTTTTCTCGGGCAAATCCACACCAGTATACCTTATAAGAACATTAGAGACTCTCCAGACATTCGCTTTTTGTTCCATCAAAATGTCCGACCCATTATACCGAATTTCAAGCTGCGTAATACATGTGTTAAGAAACATACGTAGGTATTCGTTTTAGGGTTGGATGTTACGTGTTTTTGTGCTTATCCGGTTTAAATTGGTTTACATAATACTTGAAGGCTCTTTAAAACAAAAACATAAACTCGTAAGTCCCTAAACCGCTTACCTAACCCTCAGTGTATGTATTTTAAAAGGCTGTGTAGCTATCACGTATTACGTAGATGAATAGATGGGGCTCACTTGAGTTGTGATGCATTCATCCTCGGACAAAAGAAAAATGCTGTATCTAGAGGATTTCTATACAGAGAGCAATGACCTAGAGGTTGGTAGATGTCTATGAGGTGCCAACTGTCTCTTTTGTACATGTTTTTGCGAAGACATAGGTTTCTTTGAATTTTTAAACGTTCAAACTTCGTAATCTCATTACATACGTCTAAATAATTTTGTTAGGAGCAAAACGTTGTTGACTTTTCATCATTGATAATATAGATGTGTTTTTTATCAGATTATTTGAATTCTCCTTTATGTGAGTTTATAAGAAGTGGGCCAAAAGATCTGTTAATAATAACAGAATTCCTAAATATAATTAGTTTTCTTATTATTATTAATTTGTAAGTAGGCTTAATAACTACTGTTATGATATATGACAGCATTTTACTTAAAATCAATATTATTACATTGACACATTATAGAGTAAGAGAGAGATAGAGTCAGAGATGTTTTCTTTTGATCAATTTCTTTGCGGGTTCCAAGAGAGTTTAATTTTACCGGGGTTTCCCGAGAGTCGTAACTCGATGTGTTCGTGGATCACTGCTATTAACTCTGGTGTGAAGGAGTTACTGCAGTGAGCTTATGAGAGGGATTAGTTCCAGTAGTTAGAGAGAGATAGAGATAATTTTGCTGGTATCTAAAGGTAAATTCTCAAACTTACATATCCCAGAAATTCCCTGTATACGTTATGAAAGTAGGTCACCGTTAAATCGAATAACCGGCCTTGTAAAAGAAACGCTTGGGGGTAAGTTAGGGTTAGTAAGGATCGTATTTCGGAAAGTTTATCGAATTTTGAAATTCTTTTGGAAAGACATTTTTGTTTTAAAGCTTTCGGAAATTAGGAAATTAAACTTTAGGAACACGTTTTTATGTTAGATGTATTTTTTTAATGTTGTTCAAGCAACCAAGTTCGTTTCATAAAAAGTTTTTTTAAACGAACTGAAGAGATTCCTGTTAGAAAAATGTTATTACTCAATTGATGATCTGTAAACCACATAACGGCATTTTTATTTTTAGCTAATTTGGTGATATCTTATGAACTTTATAGTTTTTGTTGGCATTTAACACTATTTGAATTTTTTAATTGATTTTATTATTTTTTACTTATTTACTGATAAATGTATGACTGACTGAACGATGAATGAATAATTAATTTATATTTTATCCCTTATTTTTCATATTTTATTGTGGTGTCATGTTTATTGTGATTAAACAATCACAATCACAAGTAATTAAATTTAAACAAATTTAATTACTGAAATTGTTACTCATATTGTGATTGCTATTACTTTCTGTAATTATTTAGACCGTTTAAAAATATTCGCATATAACATAATTTTTTTTTCTGAATGAAACAAACAAGAAATAAGAAATGTGTTACGCTTTTATTATGACTTATTATAAATATTATGTGAATAGTAACAAATATGGTCACAAGCTGACAATTCATCCAATTTTGTAATCGTATCATTTGGAGCCCTATTGCGTTAGTTTTTAAACAAGTTTAACAAATATCTATTATAGCTCATTTAGCAAATCGTATAAATTCCCATGTTATGATGTTTTTTTTGACAATTGTAATGAAATAGGCGTTTGTCCTCGTTTGTGAAAGTGTAGATGAAGACGAAGGTGGTACACGCCCATCCAAAAGAAACCTGTTCACTCAACTCTTAAAGGCTATAGAGTTCAACTCATCAGGAAAAATAGATCCAGGCAGGTCGTTTCAAATCTTGGCAAGTCTCACCAAAAAAGAGCTGTCAAACCGTTTAGTTCGACTTTTGGGTACGTCAACAACGTGTGGTGATGTTACGATGTTACAGCTGGAACAAACTATTATACCACTGTAAGTTAAATTCAAAGACAAACAAATGTATTTAAATCACATAATTCGTAAAAAAAGAAAATAGAATATATACCGTGTCGCTGGGAACATTACAAACATACAAGAAACGGACTCAAAGAACACCCAGACTCAGAATAACAATTTGTTGGTTACATAAAGTGTTAGTGTGGAGTTTGAGCCTAAAACACTGAGCAGTAGTAAGCGGTGTGGCGATCGCTTAAATCACTTGGCCAAGCGCATAGTCCTAAAGCTAAAGAGTCTGTTTATTCAGTTGATTACACTAATCTCTGGACTCACTACTGCTCCGAATTAAAGTTTTTTAGTGTGGTAACCATTTAATCGGTGAAAATTGCCTTGTAAAACATTATCAACAGTAACAGCCTTTTACAATCCACTGCTGGACATAGGCCTCTCCTTAGCAAGGAGGTTTTGGCCTACTATACCACGCTGGCCAGACGGTTTAGAATAAGGTTTGTTCCAAGTTTTCCTTCTCTTTGTAATGATGTTGTCTTGTATACTTTGTTCTCTTAGTTGCCTTTTACGACACCCACGGGATAAGTAACACTATGTATTCTTAATCCGTCACCACACGGACAAGTTCAAACATCACGCTATCACGAGTTTTGATGAAATTTCCAGAACGCTCAAGATTTATTCTTTTTGCGAGAAGCAGACGAACTTATGCGGGTCAGATAGTACTGAAGAACCCATATCTAAATCTACATTAAAATAACGTACGTACCGAAGGTGTATTTTTATTTCCATCAAGGGACGGGTCAGTTTACTGAAACAGAGTTAATTTTGAATAGGTATCGGCCCTATAGCTAACTCGCCCTTTGAAAGCGGTTTTGGTTATGTAAAGAATGTTATGGTCTTGTGTTTGATGTTATTTTCTGTTGTGTTAAGAAATTCGTGTTGATACGAAGCCTATATTTGTTTCAAAATCATTGAAACTGATCATTCTTAAGCTTGCCCGCATAAAATTCGTCAGGCTAGTGTGGTGTTTTAGTAGTAGTATGTGATATGGCCAAAACCTCCTTTCTGAGGAGAGATTATGTCTATCTGTGGACTGTTTTAGACTGTTGATGATGATAATCCTTGCTTATTTTAAACGTAATTTTTTATCATTTTGTTCATATGTTACCCTTTGATACTTTTTCGTGGATTTCCTTTCTCGGGTATCGTCGAGTCCCTTGCTTGTTAGACTCGCTTGGGACGGAACACTATGTAGTTTTAGTTGGTTCGATTCTGAAATACCAGTTCAGTGTGAGCGTGGTTTTATTTGGTAACAAAACCACTTTGAGCGTTAATTTGTCAGTCTGTTTTATAATTTGCTTTTTTTTAACAGATTATAATTGAACTTTGCTTGTATTTTGAGGGGTACACAGTAAGACATAAAAATACCCGAAAAAAGAAAATTAATGACCCTAAAGCTGGTTATTAATATAACTTCAGAATGAAACACTCACGCTTAGCTTGTAACCTAAAACGATAACAATAGTCTAGCATAAATGGTAACTAAATGAAATATATAGGTCACTGAATAATTGAAATTACTCCGTTAATTCATTGACAAGTCTACAGAGTACTGGACTGTCGACTTACTTAAAAAAAAATTAGGCATTAGGGTATTTTTAGTGAACCCCTAGTCGGTTCTCGGTTAGTTTACAGATGAGAGAAGATTTCATGAACAAACTGCTGTAGACACTTGTAAGATATATGTGAGCACAACATGCCCTTTCATCCGCTCACTAAGTAAACTTGCAAGTTCTCAAAGAGCTATCAAGGGCCACTTTCAATCATGCCAGTAATCATGAAGTTACGTGAAATATTCAGTCATTTGTATATACTTAATAATATAAGAGTATCGCGTTGGCCTAAAGTTGTGTGTCTATTTATTATTTCGAAGTTTTAGTTTTCGAAAAACAGCACAACCAGCATCCGTGCTGTCGTGTTTCGTTGGCGAGTGTGAGACCGAAGGCCCATTGATGCGGGGTGACGATTATCGTGATAACTGTGTGAGCCATACACTGTCACGATAACTGTCATGCCTTTTACATTCCCAAGCGGGGCGTGAAAAGGTATCTCACTAGCCCGCCATAGTGTGTGTCACCACACTGCATTGTCTGCATTTGTAATAAGTATGGTGACCACAACTCTTGGATTCTGTTCATGCTTTCCATTAAGCAGAGTAGAGTCACTTTGGTAGGCTCTTAATATAGAAAAAAAAGGCAATTGCTGCGATTGACGAATGTAGTATTAAAGACCATATTATGTAACTACATATATTCGGTGTTAATATATGATTTAATTTCATTTACACAGGTTAGAATATTACTTTCCTTTGAGTTTCTTGACAATCTTAAAATATTTGTAGTACATGTCAACACATTTATATACACTCATACGTATTCTCGTGTTGTATGATGCCATACACTGTTTTATCTGAAAATTGTTTTCGAAATAATAAATTTACGGCCATTAACAATTAGTTTAGTTTACTGTGTATCTTTACATAACATTCACATTTGCAGAGCAATGTTTTATCAGTTTACCTGAGAACTTTATTATTGCGATAAAATAATAAAACTCTTATCCTAGGAATATCTCTTGTGTCGTGGTAGACTTTTACGAACATACATAAAACGGACAGAAAGAACACCTAGACTCAGAAATACAATTTTTGGATCACATAAAGTGTTGTCCCAAGTGGGGGTTGAATCCACAACATTCAGCGGTGATCACTTAAATCACTACGCTATTACAAATTCTGTTTTAAAATAATGACTTGAAACAAAGTAATTTAAGTTTTAAAACGTTACTCAACAATATCTTACTAACGAATGACTCAACGAATATCAATCTAAATGCATCGAAAAGTAATGTATTTCACTTCACCGTAAAAGGGATGGCGAGTTCCACCCTTTGAGGGGCCAAATGGGTGGGTTAGACGTCTAAAGACGATGAAATTTTTAAAGGCTCTTACACGATAGGTATTTTTATTGGATCTTGGGGAGATAAAATATGGGTTGAACGCCAGACTAGTAAAGTCGAATCTGGTATCGAATATCTGGCTAGCAGTTTTACTAGTTATATAAATTGTATCACGATAATTCTTATCTATATCTACTTATATGTAACATACATATGTCAGAGGTTTTTTTTTGGTGTAGAAGGCAAAGACATCTCAAGAATTTCAAGTGCTCGAGTGTTTTCTTTTCAATATGATCCCAGGACCCTTAAGCGGTGCGTGAAATAGCATCTCACACTTTGCTGTATTTTCTGCATTCCCAATAAATATGATGACCACCATTCTTGGATCCTTCTCATATTTTCCATTAGGCAAAGTAGTCACTTTTGCCGACTCTATTAAAAAAAACTGAGTTACGTAATACGAGCTGTCTTTGGAGCCGAGATGTCACTCTGGTCATTTCGAGATGGTTCATGTACATCTGAGTACTTGTGTTGTCATTGTCACTTATTATGAAAAATCTAAATAGTGATTTAATTGAAATACTGCATGTACTTGCATCTACAATATGTAACATTTCAATAAATGCTAGTTTTTATAATTACATATTGCTTTAAATGTTACTCAAAAAATTGCATACTTTCAATTCTGATCATTCGATAAAGTGAAATAAATAATTCATATTTTTTTCAATTTTAGATTAAGTAGTGTGATTAGCAAAAAAATGAATTTATTGTAAAAAGCGTGGGGTACTTGATGTCAATTGTTATTAATATTTAAATAGCGAATATTGGTAAACTATTCATTTTGAAAATATTGCAAAAACGTGTTTTTTTTTGAACTGACATTTATCTTTGTGACATACGGGTGAAAACACAAAACAAAGATTTCGTTTTTCAGATATCAAAAAAAAAATCTCTAATCCTGAGATGATTACCAAGATCTGATAAGGATAATGGTATATACTATCCAGTATTGTATTGTCATCGGTCCTTGACAAGTGTGCAAAGTTTCAAATCAACCTATTGTTTTGAAAGGAATGAAAATGACGTTCAAAGATTCCGTTACATAGATACATACATACCAAGCTAATAAAAGCGTGCCAAATAAATATTTGTTACAAAACGTTTTCTAGTAAATCCATTGGGAGAATTAGTTTAGTAGCATCGTTTGTTCGAGAAAAAAATGGTGGTTTCCAAGCCAATATATGTACGGACGAGTTGGAAGAGCTCATCAGAACACTATCCATGATAAAGACGAAAGAGGACTGTCACAGAGGCGACATCTCTTCGCAACTGCAGGGGTTCACGAGATTCGGTGGTTCGTAACTGTCCATAATACGTCAAGTAAACTCTACACGGGTCCATTGCAAACGTGAGAACAGTACTCCACGCAAGAGCGAACTCAGATCTTGTAAAGAAGACACAGATGCTCGGATGAAAAGAACTGTGTTACCTTATTCTGTACACGTAGCTTCCGTGAGGCAGTTAAGTGCATTAATAATCTGTCTAGTAATCCACCTCCCACATAAAAACTCCAACAAATAAAATTTAATCTCAACGTATTCGTATGAAAATAGGTTTGTTTTCGGCTACAAAATTACCACAATATAACATTAGATTATACCCAACCCATAACGGTTCGGCTCAAATGGTTGTATGGGCTTAACAGAGATACATTGCATCTCGAAATATGTTCTTTGGTGAGTTCGGTAGATATACTGCTTAATCGCTATTTCTATGGCCCGAATCAGTTTTCCTTTCGGTAGATATAAACAGCGTAATCTTGTTTGAAAACGATTGATTACCATTATTGATGTATTAAAGTCAGAGGAGGATGTTATCAGCAGTATCGGATCTACAGAAACGTTACTGATTTCTTTTTTCTTGATTAAGATAAATCGACAATTATGACGTAATGTGTTCTCAGTATGGTTTATGTCAAGCTTTCTTCGTATTCATATTTCTATGTAATGACGCTATAAGCAGCGCAACTTTTGTTAAAAATGCCAATACCCAGAATTGAGATATTTAGACGAAATAGTGTGTATATGGCTCCACTTATATATAAGACAATGCCCAAGTGGATTACAGATTTACCACTCAAGAAGTTTTGTGTTGTGCTTCGAAAATGGTGGGTAGAAAAAAGTTACTATTCCGTCAAAGACTTCCTACAAAAAAATTCTTGTCCGTGTTGTCATTTTGTGTGTGAATCTTTGAAGGGTGAAGGGTGAAAGCATGTACGTCGTTTCAAAGAGATATTAATATTGTTCAAATTGATTTAGTTTATTAGCTATTATTTAATCCAGCAATTCGATTAGTTTTCATTGATCACTGTATGAAAATCTACAACGCCATATTTGCATGTCTATTAGTGGTGAAACGCGTATTTTGCTTTTTCTTTACTGTCCTTGTATACCACATTTAAGCAAATAATATTATATTATTATTAAAACTTAAAAATAAACAAGCGCGTAGTAAATTTGCCTGAGAACACATTACGGGAGACTGGCTCAAGTAATTGTGCTAGCCTGAATGTGTTCGTGTGTCGTTTTCAGGACTTGTTACTTATTTTCAGCTAATTTTTTTGCTAAAAGTGTTCCAGTGTTTGTTAGACATAGATTAACTAAAGCTAATTTTGACCTTCATCATAACCCTGAGGAGAAATAGACCAAGATTAGGTTTAAGGATCGACATTAATGTCACCAATCACTAAATCTATGTCAACAGACTATGTCTGACTGCACGGCACGCCGCTCTCTACTGCGCTCAGTGTTGTGGGTTCAAACCCCACATGGGACAACACTGTGTGTGATCCACAAATTGTTCCTAGTACGGGTGTTATTTTTTTAAAAGATAAACAGTTTTACTTTTATATAATTTAATATATAATAATGTTATTTCTTAATAACTGAAACGTATGATTTCAGTTCAAGATTAAATAAAAGTTCAGATTTACTTTTGAAACATAAATAAATACTTTCACTTTCGGGTCGTGAGTTTCCACCCGAGTAGACCAAGAGTTTGAATCGATATTATTATTTAGAAACACAGTTACTTTCTCTACCTATCTACATGCAAGAATGTCTAACAAACCTATTACGAAATTCCATTTCGCTTTACGTATAGCATATCTAAACAGGATAGAAAGTATTTATTCAGAACAGTTTTCTTCAATCCTAGAGCTATAAAGGCGGAAATATACATTCGGATACATGAATTTCAGATATTGCCTTTGAGGAAATGTAAATATATCGCAGGCTATTCCTTTTAAAGTAACAAATGGTTCTCTAGTTTTATTTTTATAATGCTTGTTAGCTCATATTCTGTCAGTTATAATCCGAATCATACAAGTTCGAAGAAAGTATAAGAAAGAAAAATAAGACTGGAAAAAAATGAAAACAGTTTAGACATAGTCATGTTAATTTAACCTCCATTCTATGGAGAAACCTATGTCCAGCAGTGGACTATCATAGTTTGTTAATAGTGATGAAGTAAATTCGATTGTTTTCATCTGCACGTTGGAACTAGTTCACGTACCAGATTCTTAATACATCTATTTAGGAAAAACTCGAATATAAGACTTTGATTTATACCTGTTTTTTGTCATTTCATTATTTACAGTTAAATGATTTTGTTTATTGGACTACAATATTTCTTTTAATCTATCAACATATATTTTTTTTTATTTGAGAGCCTGCCAAAGTGACACTGCTCTGCCTGATGGAAAGCATGAATAGAATCCAAAAGTTGTAGTCACCATAGTCATTGCGAATGCTGACAATGTAGTACGGTGACCTACACTATGGCGGCCTTTAAGGTGGTTTTGTACGCCTCACTTGGGGACGTAAAAGGCATGACAGTCATCGAGCATTTTATCAATAGATAAAAAAAATGTCAGAAAAAATATTTGGTAACAAATTACATAATTACAAAAATATTCAGATCTATATTCGAAAGGCTTTCAATCATTAATATAAAAGCTATCCTCCATTTCTTTGCTCCTAGTCTTTTGCGCTAAGGATGTGGTAGATTTTAAGTCTACTATGAAATGACTGGGCTTCGTTTTTACATCGAGCGAATATCATTATGCTTAGTTTAACTAACTGCCTCGGTGGCGTAGTGATAGTGAATTCGACTGCTGTGCTTAAGGTCTCGGGTTCGATTTCTGGGTCAGACCAAATGTTTGTACGATCTGCAAATATTTGATTCGAAGTTTGAGCGCTTTTTCTGCTTAGTTTGAAACTAGATAACGTTGTGTGTCAGATGTCCGAAATATTTATTTATAATTTCATGAGTTTCGATATCACCTAGTACATAAGTACCAGGCGATATCGAAACTCTGTAGTAACATTGAGTTTTTAGTGTTTGAATTACCCGTCATCATTGTCAAAAATGTTTGGATGGCAACTAGGATCGAAGCACGAAGGGGCTCAAATGTTAAGTCACCCATAGACTAACCTGACTGGGATTATTTTATTTTGCAATGTGTTAACTAACGCTGTTACCATTGAGCAACGACATCCCCAAATGCTACCCTCCAGTACAACCTTCAATTAAATTTACCACTACCTCCTGTCGTTGCTTACCTTTTTTTTATTTAGTTGAACACTAAGGACCGGTTATTGTGGAGAATCTCGTGGGAGAGCCATTTCCAACAGTGGACATCTATTGGCCGAGATAACAATGAATATATCTACCTTGACACACTTCCACAATATTCACACTTATCTATAATGTGTTCTATCTAAATTGATGACATCCTCATTTCTGCATAATAATGCACTCGGTGAAGTACATCGCCTTTTAGATTAGATTTAGATTGGATGATTACCTTGGCAAGGTTTATCCACCTCGATCTTTAGTTTTATATAATTCGTGTTTAGCTATGTGATAGTTAGTTTAAATGTTTTGTTTTCAATGTGCTATGCATTCTTACAGTCTGTAGTTAAAAGTAAAATTAGTTAGAATGTTTGGAATTTTTTTTTTGAGACGGCTTCCGTCCTTGGAATCCTGTGTCGCGAGAGTTTTACAAACGTACAAGAAACGGACACAAAGAATATCCAGACTTAGAACAACAAATTGTGGATCACACAAAGTGTAGTTCCATGTAGGGTTTGAAACCAAACACTCAGTGTAGTAAAGAGCGGCGTGGCGACCGTTTAAACCACTAGGCCGTGCAGTCGAACTTCAGTATCGTCTTGCGTATCTCTGTGATTGTTTTTATATTTATTTAGTGGGTAATATCATCGACAATAACATTTGAAATTCTCAATTTTATAAAACTTTGCATTATAAAATTATTTCGGTTTGTAGTTGCAATGTAATACATAGGTTGTATTAAAGTTTATAGTCATGACAGCAGGCTATTACAAATGAGTTCGTAGTATCATAGTTTTGGAGTCAAAATCATTCATTGACGATAAAATATTTTCGGACGTCTGACATACAATGCCATCTAATTTTCAAAGAAGTAGATTTTAAGCATGGCAAGTTTAGAAAACACAGGAATGCGTTTCGTTTTACAGTTATAACAATTTTTTGAGAAAATGTAAATTCTTTTAGCAAAAGTTCCTGAAATATAAAACATGACATTGGTTAGGATAATTCGCTTTTTAAACGGTACAAATCTAACCATCTACCACATTTTTTTTTCTATATTAAGAGCCTGCCAAAGTGACTCTACTCTGCCTGATGGAAAGCATGAATAGAATCCAAGAGTTGTGGTCACCATACTCATTGCAAATGCAGGCAGTGCAGTATGGTGACCCACACTATGTTGTCCTTGTGAGATGCTTTTCACACTCCACTTGGGGACGTAAAAGGCATGACAGTCATTGTGATAGTGTAAGACTTACACAGCTACCACGATAACTGTCACCCCTACATCAATGGGCCTCCGGTCTCACACTAACCAACGAAACACGACAACACGGACGCTGGCGCTTTAAGTTGGTCTTCTGTAAATAAACTCCTTAAAATAATAAAATAGCACACATGACGCGCTTTCGTGCCTGCGCACGTCTCATTTAACGGTTTTATTCCACGCACTTTTTTCCATAGATTTATTCCATAGATTTATTCCACGCACTTTTTCCACTTACGGTTTTACTATCACATTTTTTTCAGTTCGGTCCCGCAGCGAAATCCCTATCCCCTCCAAGCCTGCCGTAAGGAACTTCGTTCCAAAATTTAGTGTAACCTGTTTGGATTGGTGAAAACAGTATTTAATCGAACGAAGAACCTCTTTCTCTACAAAATTGCTTAACTCAAGATTTAATAACACCAATCAAATGTGTCAACGGATAGCCCTGTGTTAGTTTTTATTATTTTTTATTTTATGAGCCTGAATGACTCTACTCTGCCTGACGAAAAGCATGAATAGAATCCAAGAGTTACAAATGCAGATAATGCAGTATGGTGACCCATACTATGGTGGCCTAGTGAGATGCTTTTTCATGCCCCATTTGGGCACGTAAAAGGCATAACAGTCATCGTGGCTGTGTATGCTCACACACTTACCACAATAACTACCACTCCTGCATCAATGGGCCTCCGATCTTGCACTCACCAACGAAACACGAAGCACGGATGCTGTCGCTTTATTTTGTTTTACTGTGAGAATGCTCTACTAGGTTCGTGCTGAAATCAGTGTGGCTCTAATACTACGAGTGCACAATTACTATTGATTTCTTAATTAAAAATTCATTTTTATTTAGCTACCATCATTTTCGACTTGTCAAGCGTTAATATAATTTACACAAATTAAATAGAAGTAAAATGAGCCCTATTTACTTATAAATGGAATGAGCCAAGGCTCAAGCTCAAGTTGTCAAGACAACGCTGGAAAATTGTTATTGTCAATAGACAACAGTGATTTTCCATTGTCTTCCAATATTTATAGACACATTGTACTCGTAACATTATAGAATGTCATAAGCACATAAGTAGGTAAAAAATAAGATATACACTTCTAAATGTATTTCTAATTCCAAACTTGTCATATTTCGTTTATTACACCAGAGCGGCACAAAGTATTTTAGACTTTATGTATACAGAATAAAAGGTACAATTTGAACTGATGGCTGAAAGAGAAAGGTATGACGGTAATGGTGTATGGAGATCGCAGATCTGAACCCATGTCAACGCCTGTCCGAATTGACATTTGTAGGTAAAAACGAAATACAGGCAACACTTAAAAAGTAATATTCGGGGTGTACCAGCTCCTAGCTGAATTATCGAGTTATTCAAAGGTAATTTTATTTGAAAGATATATAGAAAGCATTCATCAGCATATTGGTTGCTTCGGTAGCGTAGTGGTAGCGTACACGACGTGCTTGAGATCTTGGGTTAGATTTAATTTTTTTTCGAAACTTCAGTAAATATTTTTTTTTCATAGTTTGGGTGTTTTCTATGTATAATATGTATGTATTTACAAAAAAAGTATATGCGTATTGGTGTGAGTTGTCTAGTACTCATAATACAAACACTGCTTAGTTTGGGACTAGATCGCGTTAGTGTCAGATGTCTAAAATATTATTATCATATTTTTACCGAAACGACTGGATCGATACCACATAAAACCTTATACTTGTATAAAATCATACCAATTTTTTTGTTGCCCAATTTCACCTCTCCCCTAATTCTAGGGAACTCATAGGGCACTAAAGGGACTGCAATGCACTTAGATTCTCGTGCTTGATGATAACTTCTTTCCTGTGGAATAGGGGCATATGATGTGCTCAATTTCAGCATTTACTGAACATTACATCTACAATTTTTTTATTTTTTTTTTATAACAACGTACCAAAGTGAGTCTATTCTGCCTAATGGTAAGCATGAATAGAATCCAAGAGCGGTGGGCACCGTACTCACGCGAATGAAGACAGTGCAATATGGCGACCCACGCCATGGCGGTCTAGTGAGATGCTTTTTGACGCGCAGGAAGGAAGAGCCGTATGTTACATTGTATGTTTTTTTCATGAATGTGCGATAACTTCTTCATTTGTGGACCTATCACGATGGCTCGTTGGTCCTCCCGGCTCGAAGCTCCACGTACTGGCTTTGCCGCCAGGGAGGCTATTCAGTTAGTGATCATCGGGTGGGCCGGGTGGCAGCATGTGCAAATAAATGTTTCGGCGGATTCTTTCCTTATAACTGACGTAGGTCCTTTCCTTGCACGGTTGCTTTGGGATGTATCTGCACTCGGTCGCTAGGAGGAAATTGAGTCACATCTGTCACCCCTGCGACTGCAGTGAGGACTCGGCTCAGCACACGTTGGCAGTCTGTTTCGCCTGCGTGGTGCAGCGTGGGGTCTTCACTGCAGCTCCATGGACGGTTGCGACAGCTGTCTTACCGCGGTCGCAATCTTCTGTGAAGACGTCAATTCGCAGAAGGAGGCGGCAGAGAAGGCCAGGTAAGAAGATCTTCACACACGCGGTGGAGGCGCGTGTACCATCACGTCATATCGCCCTGATTGTGGCCGCGGAATTACGAGACGGGTTTCTCCATTCATCTGTTTTGACTTTTGCATCCTACACTATGTCTACACACCTAGCTCGTCTTTGTATTCTAATTTAAATATTGACTTACTGAATAAGTCTTAATTGTGGATCTTCGAGGAACATTTTCTCACCATACGGTTTCTTAAGCAATTTATAGGACCCGTAAGTCGTGACTCAGCGCAGCGTAAATTTGGCATTTCGCAATTTTTTTACATAAACGAATCATGGTTTTGTTTGGGGTAGTGCTCTAAGGGTATTATTTGAGCTTATTCACGTCATATTGTTATGGTAACCGCAGTAAGTATTGCGATATATGAAGTGTTGAGAGGTCCTATTGTGAAACAAACTCATACATGAATTCGATTATCACAGCGAGCGTTTGGTGTTGCGATTAACAAAGATTTCTGTGCGGACCAAATGAAACGCCTAAGATGGTTAACGTAAAGATCGATTAGACGTGATATAAATTCAGACGAGACCCTCGGGAGTTTATGTGTCGAAATCACCCAACTAAAGGATAGCTGTAGTATTCTCAGTTCAACATCCCCGTAGCCTTTATATCTCATAGGTTGTTGATTTGTGCGTTATGACAAAGAACCCTTCAATGACTTTTGTTTTTGTCATCAAATTTTTCAAATACTAAATCTGGTTAATTGCCCGAATCTATTTGTTCAAGTGTACTATCCTCATTGGCTCGTCGACTAAGCCGTCATTAATAAAAATATTGTCTCAATATAATTCTAGAGTCTATAAGTATATCTAGTTTCAATACGCACTGTAAATTAAACCGACACGGTTATTAACATGAGCAGGAGTTACATTTAAAGGTGGTCGTTTTTGTAGATTGTTGACTCTCGCGATCTTTTTGACATGGTACAACTGGAAAATGGTGAGTATGGCGACCACCGCTCTTGGATTCTATTCATGCTTTCCATCAGGCAGAATAGAGTCACTTTGGAAGGTTAAATATAAAAAACACTTACTATTATTATTTTACACTAACATTGGAAAAATAAAAAATAAATAAACCGACTTCAAAAAAAAACCGAATCTCTGTATCTAAAAAGCTAAAAAGCAAAAAATAAACAGAATTATTTGTTTGTTCAAAACATCTTTTTCTAACTACTCAATCAAAAGTTAGTAAGTAATATAATTATAATTTACCTTTTGTTCACGAAATTCTGAATAGAAGTAATTATTATATTATTTTATTTAGCAACAACAACTTAGAAACGCAAATAGCCAAGTTGATATGAGTCGTTGCGACTTATTTACAAAATTACTATCATCATCATCATCATCATCGTCTCAGCCAAAAGACGTCCACTGCTGGACATAGGCCTTCCCCAAGGTTCTCCACAACAGACAGTTCTGTGCCGGCCGCATCCAGCGGCTTCCCGCAACCTTCACCTGATGGCCAGCTCACTTGTGGAGAGCCTAACAAAATTGCTATGTGACAATAATATTTGATAAGTTACGTACCTTCGACTCCGCCACACTGGTTATACCATCCCACTGTCTGAATTTCAAACTGCACATACAATACTACTGATCTCACGAAAAAACAGAACAGGATTCTGAAACAGTTCCAGCAAACTCACATATTTGCACATGTTTGCCAACATAGGCGAACGCGCAAAAAAAGGGTTGAATATATTTAATTCAAAAATCGAATATGATCTGTTACCAAAGAGTTTCTTCCACAAAAAATACATCCCTTACAAAATTACATTCCTCTTTTGGCAATTTATTTATATTTTTCGCCCTTATCGAAATTGATCTCTTTCAGCTTAGAGAAAATACAAGCTCGTGCGTTGCGGGTTCAAGAGAATACGATGACTTATTTAGTAGCTGTTCTGAATACAAATTTTGTCCTTTTGAATCGTATTTTTGACGTCGAATGATATATTTGACGATCAAAATCGTCGAACTAAGAGTACAGGTAGTTTTCAAATCGTATTAGAAGGCAGTAATAGAAATACAGTGTTTTAAAAATAGAGTTCCTAGGCAGCATAAAATGTAAAAATGATTTGATGACGTCGCTTCTCAAATAATATACAGATTTTAAGGAGTTGCTGCATGTCAGAGCCTCTCAAATTACTACATGACGTATTTTTTTCTTTTATATTAATAGCCTGCCAAAGTAACTCTACTCTACCTGATGGAACGCATGAATAGAATCTAAGAGTTGTGGTCGCCATACTCATTACAAATGGAGACAATGTAGTATGGTGAGCCACACTATGGCGGCCTAGTGAGATGCTTTCTCATACCCCGCTTGGGGACGTAAAAGGCATGACAGTCATCGGGACAGTGTAAGGCATTGTATTGTATATTTATATTTTATATAGCAGTGTATTTAGTTTAAGTCACTGTCTATTACATACGAGTTTAGTAATTACGGGCTAAGAACATAGAGACTACAATTATGTCTACTGTTTTAATTGATATAATTAAAACAGTAGACATGATTGCAGTTACTAGCAGTCAGTTTAGTGTTCAATATGGCGTCAACCGAGGTCAACGTAGTGACAGGTGACAACGACAATCGTTAAAATGAGAAAATGCGGTTCAAGGTCAAGAAATGTAGATCATTAATAAAGCAGTAATAGTTTACACAAGTAGATATATTATTAACGTGGTGATTATGACAAATAACATTATACTCGAAATACAAAAGAAAGTTATTGTCCCCAAATTAATGGGAGGATTTGTAGTTTAAACGAAACGAAACAATTTTCTGTGTCTTCTGTTTTAAAATGTTTTGACAATAATAAAGAAACATAGTAGACTTATTGCGTATGTTATCGCTATTTTCTGATTTATTTGTTTCTATAACTGTTCTGGGGTTTTGATTCTCTTGCTAATATTTTTATACACTTTTCTCATAATAAATAACTCATATTTTCTTACAGAATTGTAGGCAGTAAAGAAAGAAATGTAAAAAAAATAATTTATTGTATATATAAATGAATTGATAATTAGAAAATTCATTGTAGTCGTGAAATTTCGTGAGGGTATTATATTTTACCTCAAATCTTCTAACACATACTCAAGATTTATACGTTTTTTAAATATTACTATGGTAAGATGTAATTTGTATCTTGTTTATTATGACTCAAATGAGATTATGATTGCATCAATACTGTAAGCAATGTTGTGAGTGTTTTATATAAATTCATAAATAAATAATGAATTACTACGTATATGAAATTAGTTGTTTCATTCATTATCGCTTTACATTTACACTGATTAATGCCATTATTTAAACGTGAAAATAAGATTGTATCATTAAACTGGATGTTCAATTAAACTTTTAAAAAGAGTGTAAAAGATAATCGCTTATAAAACTGATGCTCTACAGCGATGTTTGATTTTAACACTTAACAAAAAATTCTGTTACTATTTTAACAAAAACATTCAATTATTTCTTTCATTTATAAATATCATCAACATCCTTTTACAGTCCACTGTTGGACATAGGTCTCTCCTTAGCAAGGAGGTTTTGGCCTACTATACCACGCTGGCCAGACGGGTTGGAATTGTTCCAAGTTTTCCTTCTCTTTGTAGTGATGTTTTCCTGAATATTTTGGTTCCCTTAGTCGCCTTTTACGACACCCACGGGATGAATAGGGGTGGTAACACTACGTATTCTTAATCCGTCACCACACGGACTGTTTTATTTTATTTTATTTATAAATATATTATTTATTTGTTTTTCATGACCATATTTATGAGTCTACACTGATCCGCCATAGTAAAGGTTCATCCTTTGAATTTGTCTAATTATAGCGCCGATATTGTTCTTGTGATGCGTGTAGGTGGACATACGTATGTTTACTTTTAATGTCTAATGGTTTCAAAGCTACGACGTCACACTTATCAAGTTGAAACATGTTTTTTGACATGTGATACTGAAGTTTGCTTCTCTATACGTTTAACACAAATAATTGAAGTACGAAAAATAAAAATGTTTTAAGATAAATATTATTTTATGAGGATAAATAACGAATTCAACCTTTTACCAATCAAAATGATAAAATAACAATTTTTGTAGTGTTACTTAGTAAAGTCATGCCTTTTATATCCTCAAGCGGGGCGTGAAAAAGCATCTCACTATCACGACTGAAGGTGATCACAATTCTTGGATTTTATTCGTACTTTTAATCAGGCAGAGTTAAGTCACTTTGGTAGACTCTTAAAATAAAAAGAAAACTAGATTAGTAAGAACATGTTGACTGTACCGCGAAGTACTCGCAGTTGATTTTAACTATTTTGATTTTCATTCGTACCGTTTGTGTCACGGTCATCATCAGCAACAGCCTTTTACAGTCCACTGCTGGACATAGGCCTCTCCTTGGCAAGGAGGTTTTGGCCTACTATACCACGCTGGCCAGGAGGGTTGGAATAGGGTTTGTTTCAAGTTTTCCTTCTCTTTGTAGTAATGTTGTCTTGCATACTTTTATGGTGGGATGAGATGTCACGTCCCTCCGACACAAAGGAAGGATCCTCTGACCAGGCGAGGTGATCATGCCTGGCGGGTCACGGCCCGTGTGTCAATATCACGTGTCTCGGTAATATTTACAATATCTGCTGAAGGTCACAGTTGCTTGCTAAACGGTCATGTTCACAGATTTTCTACGAATGGATGAAGTCAAATTCGATCACTTGAAGCTTAACAATTAGGATACCTTAGCTCTAGGTAACAAGCCAGTCAACAGTACAGTGGTCAATCCAGCCTAAATATCTCACACGCCTCCACCGGATTCTCGAGGACGATAGTGTTCCAATCTTACATAACGTCGAAATCCCAGCCGCTTGAAAATCTAGGTCAATTGACATCGGAACGTTAATGGCATTTCCCGGAGTCACTAACCTCTGTAATCGAGCTGTCGGTAATAAGAATACTAACCTGGTTTACTGGATATCAGTCAGTGACAAACAAACAATCGATGCAGTTACCAGTAGAGGCGAAGAGTATGATGCGTTTTTAAAACTTTCTAAATCAATTTTGACAAGGTGCTAAATTTAATTCTCGTTTTGTACAAGATATTTGTATCGAGTCTTTCTGACTATCGCCATCCAGAAATTGCTGGCTTTTGATCCTGTCAAAAACAAGTGTTGGTGGAAGGGATGGTGCATCTGGTAGTCGAGTCACTGGATGAACTGGTTGAAGTATTTCTTAACACCGTTTCTCTGTAAAACTGAAGTATCTTTTACCACATGACAAATGGTGAGCGACTGTTTCTATAAAATTGTTCCTGTCTCCTTCTAAACGATTGTCTTAAGAGCCTGCCAGAGTGACTCTACTCTGGCTGATGGAAAGCATGAATAGAATCCACGAGTTGTGATCACCGTACTTATTGCGAATGCAGACAATGCAGTACGGTAACCCACACTATAGCGGCCTTAAAGTTAAATGCTTTTTTACGCCTCGCTTGGGATGTAAAAGGCATGACCGTCATTGTGGTATTGTATTGCACACACTTACCACGACAACTGTCACAAAAAAAAATGATTAAAAATTTTAAGTCTAAATAGTAATGTTAAGTATTTCATAATGTTATCAATTATACATTTTTTTCTTTACTCCCCACAATTCTGTAAGAAAATATGTGTTATTTATTGTGAGAAAAGTATATAAAAATATTGGCAACAAAGAAGCGAAGAATCAAAACTCAAGAACAGTTATGGAAACAGATAAATCAGAAAATAGCGATAACATACGCAATAAGTATTTTATTGAACTTATTTTTATCTTTACTTAAGATATCTTTACCGTTATTTATCGTCTGTATTAGGTTAATTTTAAATAGTTAATATATTGCTCTAACAAGTCTGCGGTTCATTTGCTTTTTTTGAAGGTACTTGTCTGGTGTTTTATAGAAAAATTACAATAAAATTTGTTAACATAGGGTACACTATTTCATAGGTAAGAAGCGTTCTGTTGGCGGTGGCCTAAATATCACAGTATATTTTTTAACACGGGGTATGTTTTTATGCCCTCCGTAGGGTCTACCCAATAAACTCCACGGCGGCCTACCTTAGGAGCCAGAAGGAGCTCCAGGAACGTATCGGTGGCTTCCTAAGTTCATCCTGCCGTACCTCACGGCTGAAGTACATCCTGGGATGATTAGAGTCCCGTTCAGGGCAGGATGCTATCGTACCTCTCACTGTTACTATTACACAGTATGAGGCGGAACAACACCCAGCCTTAGGTGATACGCCCAGCTGCACCGGAATGTCACCTGTCACGAGTTATTTACAGCGGTCACATCACCGCAACATATAACTCCAGCGACTCTTAGAAACAAGCAATCTCTAACATGTTCCCTTCTCGACAGAGAGAAGATCTAGAACGGGATGATCGAGATGATCGAGAAAGGACCAATCCTGCTCGAAGAAGACATCCTTCGAGCGGAATGGGCCCTTGCCCAATCCCGCTTTGCGAACTCCTTCTGGAGCATAATATCCTCATGGAAAGAGGCCGAGCTTTCCCATACCTCACCACTCACGGTCAATGCAGGCGGTGATAGGTTCTGTCCGATCTGTCCGACGCCTGGACTCCAACGCAGGGCTTTCATATCTAATGGGAGTATTGTGCAAACTCAAAATTATATTTAGATAAGATTTCGATACTTTTTGTACTTAGGGACTGTGCTATAGTTCAAATTATATATATTTTGCGTATATTTTAGAGATTTTGTGAATTAGTCAGCCGTGAGTCGTAGTCAGTCAGTAGTGAGTCAATTACTCAGCGGCATTTCGCTTTTTTATTCTTACATAGATTTATGTCATAAACTTTGAATTTGAGGAACGATAGCTGTTATTTATTTTGCTATAAGTGTTTCAGTAAACACTAGATAAAATTTAATCGACTCGTGACACACACAGAATAACATATATAACAGATGTTTTAGAAGATATATAAATTGATATATATAGCTGTTTTTAGCAGAGGGTAAACATATGTGAACAACGCCTAAATGCCTTACAACGTTCAACGTTACAACGTCCTCGAGCCCATACTCCACTTAAGCGGTGGTAAGGTATTAATGGTCGTGGTCTGGCAGCGAGACGTTACCAGGAATGTACCTGTAAAAGAAACGTTCACAGTTACATAATACTTATTTCCTAGGCACATAAATGAACAATTAGAAAGTTAGCCTTGTCTGTTATGCAATTTGTAATTTTGGTCTAAACTATTGTGGAGGGACCTGTGTCATATGTCCCTCCGACACAAAGGGAGGATCCTCCGACCAGGCGAGACGATCAGGCTTGGCAGGCCACGGCCCAACAATTGATGTTGGGATGTTGTATATATGCTAATTGCCACGCGAATCTCTATATCGCGATACAGGATTAGTAGTTGCATTGTAGTTCATTACATTCATACGTTGCGTTCATACTTCGTCGTAGTTCGATGTATTTTCGCTAGATGACGCTGTTGTATATTTTCTTTGTACTGTAATGTAGAAGCCTATCTTTAAAAAACATTTATTTAAGTGATTGTTGTGTGTGTGCCTTTTGATACTATACCGTTTTTCGATACATTTTATTTGATAGTGGTTTAATATGTAATTTTATTTTACAAAGCGATTGTAGCATAAATGAGGAGTCATATTTGTGATAAGTGGTAGCAGGTTAGAACACCTCGTGCAGTGCTTCGCAGTAGATTAGCAGCAGCTAATCTAATAAGCTGGAGAGGTTAACAACAAACCGAGTAAGGTGGTATATATATCGACGGTATTCGTTGTTTATATAATGAAGCACCAGTATGGAAGTTTTTGAACGACAGAATTTATTGAGAGAAAGTAGGAACTACAGAATAGACAATAACATAACTTCCATACTATAGATATAATTTTGATATAAAACTAACAGTTTAATTGAGTTTTAAATTTCTTTTCTTCTGTTGCATTATTAGAACGTTTCCTAACAGCAAAATTAAGGTTTATAAATTAGGAAATGAAGCAAAACCAGCAGACAAAATCACTAACAACTGTCTTAGTCGTTAATTTTTATTTTTTTTCTCAGAATTAGTTTGTCTATAACTACAAATTCCACAAACGTACTATAATGTAATTGAAAGACAAGTTTCAGGCTTACGTTGGTATATTTTTGTAAAATTCACTTCGTACAAAACTATAGAGCAATATAGCCGTTCAGTAGCGTCTAGTTATTCTCTTGTCTCGATTTCCTACCTAAACATGGTAGTCACGTCCTCGTAATGACATTTTCACATCTTGTCACAAGATATCTAGTGTTAGCAGAACAGTGCCGAGACGCTCTGACAATAAACCATTCAAGAGCTTTAGAATTGTTCTGACAACCCTGAGATCTGATGCTATCGGCCCTACCGTCCGTAGCTATGTCCATTATACTCTCAGGAAGGACGTGTCAGCAAGAGAAACAGTATTATGCCCGTGTCTAACGATTGTAAGAGACAGACATATATCATTGTGTTGCGTCTCGATTGTTATAGCTTTATATGCAGAAAAGAAACTTCTTTTATTTATGCTTGCCTAGTACACCGCGTTGCTTTTATGACGAACTCTTTTACTCTTGTTTTTGTAATGAAAGTTTTATTAATCAGTAGTTATGAAAATAAAAGACAACTTGAGCATTTCCATGTAATTTGTGTTAAAGATATAGAAATGAAAAGGCTTTAAGTGGGGTGTGAAAAAGCATCTCACTAGGTCGCCATAGTGTCTCGCCATGACACAATACTGCACTGTTTGCATTTGCGGTGAGTATGATGACCACCACTCTTGGATTTCATGCATTCTAACAAGCAGATTAGAGTCACTTTGGCAGGCACTAAAATACAAAATATAGCAGACTCCGGTCAGACAAACAAATAAATAAGGATTAATTTTAATAAAATTTATATCATCATGATCATCATCCCAGCCAGAGACGTCCACTGCTGGACATAGGCCTTTTTTTAAAAAAAAACATAGGCCATAGGGCATAGGCCTCTCTCAACGTTCTCCACAACAGATGGTGCCGCGCCGCCCGCATGCAGCGGCTTCCCGCGACCTTAGCCAGGTCGTCGGACCACGTAAAGACCAAAATTTTATATGGAAAGTCTAAATAGCAACCTCCACTGGTCACATTAAAGCTTATTGATACATTTAGTTCTACATCTTTGCCAATACTTTCCGAAATTGTTTAGCTATTGTCTTCAATAACTAGTTTATTTAACTACAATAAAAAAATTTTAAATCGGTTCAACTAAGCTATTAAAGGTTATAACTTTCTCATAGATGGGTTAAGTTGCTTGTATCGCGGGGTACAGAAGTGAGTACGCTAAGTCGAGCGAGAAAAGGGCAGAAAAAACCCATCTATTACTCAAAGACATTCAAGGTGTTTTTTATTACCTGTAATTTGTTTGTGAAAAAGTTCTTCTTCTTCTTCTTCTCAGCCAAAAGACGTCCACTGCTGGACATAGACCTCCCACAAGGTTCTCCACAACAGCTGGTCTCGTGCCGCCCATATCCAACAGCTACCCGCGATCTTCACCAGGTCGCCAGACTACCTCGTGTTACATCTCCCTGTCTTACACCTCGCTGTACTTTAATAGGTTTCGAGCTCTGATCTTGTAAACGGACTGACATACTGGCGTTTTCATATAAGCACTTTAATACTTCGATGTACCGATAGTCAATTTGGCACCGCTGGAGAGACTGTAGCACAGCCCAAGTTTGGAAGGAAAAAATTTAGAGGAGTTAAATTTTCAGCACATATCAAATAAAGTATTTCAAATTTCTGTCCTTTAAACATGTATTCTTAAATCTCGTCTCTGATTGCCAAAAATCTATAACACTCTTCTAAAAAAGTTTAAAGATTTAAAATTCAAACATACTGGAAATGAAATCAACGTTTTTAGATCTATAAACTCCAGTAATGGAAACGGTAGGGTCAATGAAAACCTACACATACACATCGCCTCTCTGAAACGAAAAATTCTTGTTGTGTAACTGGTTTAATTTTCTAACTTCATCTTATTCTCATCGCGGTGACATCAAAGAGTTTACCAGCCAAATTATTTAATAAATTATGCCATAAAATAAACATAATGTTACAATAGTCTCCCTACACATGGTTTAATTTATGGGAATGAATACAATGTTGACCAGCCTAAGTTAACAAAGTTTCCTTTTACCTTGTTAGCTTAGGTAGTTATTTCAACTTAGGAACTTATTTTCACCAGTTTTACGGCACAATCTCTAAACCAAGCTTATCTTAATACTATACTTAATACATAATGAATTAACTTAAGGTATTAGAGCCACGCTGATTTCAGCACGAACTGGCCAGCTTGACCGGGACAGTAGTACCCTCCCACAGAAGACCAACCTAAAGCGACAGCATACGTGCTGTCGTGTTTCGTTGGTGTGAGACCGGAGGCCCATTGATGCAGGGGTGGCAGTTATTGTGGTAAGTGTGTGAGCATACAATGCCACGATGACTGTAATGCCTTTTACGTACCCAAGTGGGGCGTGAAGAAGCATCTCACTAGGCCGTCATAGTATGGGTCACGTCAAGAAATATTCAGTTCCTAAGACTGACCACTGTTTATCTACACGTTTTTTCAATATATGTCTAATTTTCTATGTTTTCTTACATTTAATTTTCTAATTTATTCCTAAACGATGGCCGATGGGGCCATAAAGTTCTGGAGTGGCGACCGTGTACTGGGAAACATAGTGTTGGTAGGCCCCCCACAAGGTGGTCCGACGAGCTGGTGAAGCTTGCGGGAAGCTGCTGGATATGGGCGGCACAGGACCGGATTGATCGACCGGGGACGTTTTTTAGCTGAGATGAGATGATGAGATGAACTTATTCCTAAAGTTTCCGGGACCACAATACTCTTGCTTCATGTTACGTAAATTATAATTGCCAGACTGTGGCAATGTGGAGTGTATGTTAGATACGTCTACCGTCTAAGATATAAGCGAAACAGTTTGTATTAAAAAGAAACCTTTTCCATCTAATCCGAATTATACTCAACGACCCTTTTTTAACTCACTTCTCATATGGATAATAAAATTGGTGTGAACCCGAGGAAGCTTAACTTCATTACAGTACCGGGTAGGATCTAAATATCAAATCATGTTAGCGCACGTCAACTTTATCAATTTATCTCGCTGTTCGGGCCCCCATTATACGACCCAAGCAGCCACATGTTACCTTCCCCCCCACCGACGTAGCCTACCCTTCACCGCTCCGGGAAATGTAGAAGCTCCTGCCGTAGACTATTTATGAGGTCGCTTTCTTTCTCAATAAGTTAACATTTACTACCTCTCTCCATTTTCGATCGTATAAACTTGATAATATGCCTCAAAATCCCACGGCAAGGAATATCACTCACTGCCTTTTAGAAAGATATCTCATACCAAATCTACGATTTCAACAATCAAATATCAACTTAATGTTAACGAAACAAGATTCATAATCGTCTAGCACGCTCTATGTAATGTTAACGTTTCGGAACGTTCCTTTCCAGTTGAAGCCACGAGTGTACTTGTTACGATGTCCCTATTTCGTAAGATCCGTTTGTTTCGGGATACACAAGCGAATTAAAGTCGTACGGTTATATATTTAGGAATACTTTACGTTAGAGAGATGCCGGCGTTTACGTATGTTTTTTTCCGCTGACAGTGTCTGTCAGTAGGGCTGAAATCGTTTTTCGGATAAGGCGATTTCATCTTAACGTTCTTTTTTCATCTTTGTTTTCTTTGGTTTCTGATTGCATACTTTGGCCAGTTGAATGAATCCCTCGCTTTTAATAACTTATTTCTTAAATAGTCTCCAGTTGTAAGGACTTAATTTCTTTAGAATTACGAATATAAAGAAATCAATATTTGGTGTGGTAGCGTAAGTGACATCAGGCTTGTTGGTGATCCCCCCTATGTCAGGCGCAGAGTGGCAACCGTGTGGTTTTAATCGGTCCGATTCCGACACACCACCCTGCCGTAAACCCCGGTGGGGTGACGGCCCGAGGGGGTTTCCACACGTTAAAAAAGGCTTGTTGGTGTTATTTTGATTACAATAAATAGCTAAAAATAGTTTATTAAGAGCGACGTTGTCTTCAGATCGTAGCAACCTAAAAGTAAAAGAATTGCTATGAACATATCATAAATGTATAGTGGGCAACCACATTTGACTGTAACATGGGAACGCATGGTATATTATTTCTAATTAAAAAATACATAAGCAAATCTGTTGGATAGAATTGTCAGACGAATTTAGAACAGATGTCAAAACCTGATTTGATATGATTCAATATATGTAATGTACATGTTACTGTAAAAGTCTAAACTATGGCAAATTTTAAAACTTTTCAGTAAAACCTTTATGTCGAATATGGAATAACAGATGTATTTCAAAAGAATTTTAAACTACGAAATTCATAAACCATGTTGATCTATTTAAATGTTATAAATACATATTTGATTATGATTCTCAAAAGTTTTTTATTGTTAGGGAGTGAGGACCGCGTCTTGGCAAACATAGTGTTGGATGCCCTCTAGCCAGATGACGGGACGACTTGGGTAGAAGATCCGGCGGCAACATAAAACAACAAACCGGGCGTTGTGGCATGCTATAAGTCCAATGGCCTGATGATGATGTCAGAACAGCTAATAATTTGTGGCAAAATATAAGGTGTGCCAAGAATTCGTTAACGTTTGAATTTAACATCCCGTTCAAACATGTGACGGGAGTTCTTCTAACCGATACCACTGGAATTTACTGGTTACAATCATAACACATGGTTTCAACAAGATGGAGTCACTTGACACACATCCAATGAATCCCTGCCGGAGGTCAAAGACATGTTTTCGGAAAAGCTGATTTCCAGACGAAGCGACATTCTATAGCCGCCCAGAAGTCCAGATCTATCCCCAGCAGACTTCTTTTTATGGGGTTATTTGAAGAATCATTTCTACATCAATAAACCAAATACACTATGTTAACCAATAGAAAAAATTAGCGAAGAGATGTTGGCGATCTCGAGGCCTCTTTGCCGACGAGTACTCAAAAATTTCGGTGTTCACTTCGAAGAGCACGAACGTCGAAACGGTGGTTACTTAGACGATGTAATTAAAGAAAAAATGCCATCTAAGTAACTTTCTTATAAATAACCAATTTTTATAATATATCAAATAATTTTTTCAAACAATTTTTGCTATCTAATTCGTGGTCCACCTTATACTTTAATATCGAAAAGTGAACTACGAAAACCCGCTACGTTATTTCCAACTTTTCGAGTTGCTTAACGTTAATACTGGTAGCGAAATATCGAGCTCATAATTTCTTTTAGAACGAAGTTCCTTATCGCGCTTTGTAAAGGAGGCTAGACGGAAAAATTCAGACGAAAAGCTGTCACGACACTTTTTGCTATAGTGTAATAAGTCGTGCGGCGTGCGCATGTTTCTCTGTCTCTCTCTCTCTCTCTCTCATAGAATGTAATCCAACTATTTTCGTTTCGTCTTTCTATTTTGCTTTGAACAGTGTAGTGTTAATAAACTAAAAGAAATAAAAAAAAATATTAGAACTCCTTCACTAATTAATCGAAAGGAACTTCGTTCCATCCGGGTGTCCCTTGACACCTCTCAAGTTTTATATTAGGTTCTAGTTACTGCATCGCTCTGTAGTAACAAAGATTTTTTAAATTTATAATAGCCTACCAAAATGATTCTACTTTGCCTTATGGAAAGCATGAATAGAATCCAAGAGTGGTGATCGCCATACTCATTGTGAATACAGATAATGCAGTATGGCGCCCCACGCTATGGTTATAACATTTTGGTTACCTAACAATTAAACCTCAGAAATATACTTTTTTAACTTTTCATTTATATTTTTTATCTGTTATCATTACATTTAAATATCTCTCGATGTACATCAGTATCAGGCGATTTCTTCATCGATTGTATCAAAACTTTAGTTTTCGGTTACGGTCATCAAGGCTGACGCGTTGCGAACTCGTTTATCGCCATTCTGAATACCTACGACCTGGTTACAAGTTTTATTATTGACGATACAAAACTGAATCTTCATTATTTTGAACATTAAAATCTAGAGGAAGTTAGGACCTTAACTTTGTCACGAATTTTGTTCAACTGTTTTTTATTTTAACTTTAACGAGTGATGTTTATTCATAACATTAAGAAAACAAACAATAAGTGTATTCTTTCTAATTAAAAGAGATGTGTCCAGATAGGTAGTACAGCCACGCTGATTTCAGCACGAACGGGCCGGTTCGACCGGGACAGTACTACCCTCCCACAGAAGACCAACCTTAAGCGCCCGTATCCGTGTTGTCGTGTCTCGTTGGTAAGTGTGAGACCGGAGACCAATCGATGTAGGGGTGACAGTTATCGTGGTAACTGTAAAAGCCTTACACTGTCACGATGACTGTCATGCCTTTTATGTCCCCAAGCGGGGTGGCACTAGGCCGCCACAGTGTGGGTCGCCATACTGCATTGTCTGCATTTGCAATGAGTATGATGACCACAACTCTTGGATTCTATTCATGCTTTCCATCAGGCAGAGTAGAGTCACTTTGTCAGGCTAATAGAATAGAAAAAAAAAATAGAAATAGGTTGGTAATAAACAAAATTCTCGTGTGGTGATTGATTAAGAATAGGAAATGTCTCCACCTAGTAATAAAGAAGTTTGACCCATTGTCTTTAGAGTATTCGACGACATACGATCAAACAGTTACCTACTGGTAACTAACTAATTAAGTACTTACCGAGTGGTGATAGATTAAAAATACAGAGTATGTATCATCACCTTTATTCATTACTCATCCCATGGGTTTCGCAAGAGGCGACTTAGGAAGCAAACCACGCAAGACAATATCATTGTAAGGAGAAGGAAAACTTGAAACAAACGCTATACCAAACAGTCTAGGCAGCGTGGTCTACTATAGGCAAAAACCTCTTTGCTAAGGAGAGACCCATGTCCGACAGCGAACTGTTTAAGGCTGTTTATGAAACATGATTATGCTAAAAATACAATCAAATTGAAGAATGTCTTCTTTATATTTTTTGTGATAGAGTGGGCAAGTGACTATTGAGTTCCATGTGTGACGGTAGTCACTTATCACCAGGGGAACCACCCGCTCATTTGGCCTTTAAAAAACCATATTTCATTTTATTAATTTAAATACGAAATTTCATCCAAAGTTTCAATCCCTCAGAGAATTATTGTTTTAAAACGTGATACACTACTCTTCAACCAATATTTATCTGAATAATAATAATGTCTCTTGGATTACACTTGGGTTTTAATTATCATGTACTATTAAGCTCAAACTAAACTAAAAAATATACTATTAATACTAACGTTCAAAACAAAAAGCTCATTGTAAGCTTGACTATAATCGCCCAGGATTAATTTATCGTTAAAACATGTCGATTAATATGAATAATGGACGTAACTATAGGTCTAACATGTTATTACGTCAGTAATGTGTCGAGATATGTGTATTTCATAGTTAATTTATCATCGACTAGTATTCAATTACTTTTTTTTTTATAACTGCCGAAGTACAAGGCTATCATTTATCACGGAGAATTTTACAAACGTACAAGAAACGAACACATCGAAGACCCAGACTTAGACCAACAATTTGTCGATCTCACACAGATTTGTCTCATGTTTTGGACAGAATACATGACAGAATACATGGTGTTGAATACACAACACCATGTATTCTGTCATAGCAATAAAGCTCAGCTTCTTATGGAATAATTTCTTTGTCAATTCGAACTTAATATTTAGTATTACAAACCAGAAATTTTCCCTCACTAGTAAACTTTTTACGCCATTGAAGTCTTCAGTGAGACAAAAATGTTCTCTGTTTAACTTTGTAATATTATAACTAACTAAATTAGACTGCCTCGTTGGTCTAGTGGTAATCATATGCGTCTGCCGATCAATAGGACTCAGTTTTGATTCTTGGTTCGGCCCAAAATATGTTATTGAGTTTTTCTTACATAAAAAACCTTAATAGTAGTAGTATTCACGCATGTGCCTTGTAGAGCTCGCTTGAAGTTTTAAAGTGTGGAAACACCCTCGGGCTGTCACCTTACCGAGGTTTGCAGCGGGTTATTGTGTCGTGTTCGGACCGACTAAAACCACACGGTATGCCACTCTGCGCCTGAGACAGGAGGGATCCAGGAACAGCTGTTATTATAACATCCGGATCCCTCAAAGCACCTGCTCGCTTACGCGGGCACCATCTTTGGGTAAAGCTCTCTATTTAGACGATGTCCGGCACACGTGGACGTCACTTCCTCGCAGCTGGCCTCTGTAGCGGATGAAGGGGAAAACCCATCCCATCCACCCGCGGCCACACTGGTGAATTGGTTTCAAATGGAGTGCATTCTTCCGGTCCTTCTCCGCTGTCTCCTTCCGCGAAATGACATCTTCACTGAAGGTAGCGACTGCGGTAAAACAACTGTTGCTACCGACTATAGAGCGTATGACGGCCGGTAGCGAGAGATTACCTCCAATAACTGCAGTGAGGAATCCATGCTGCGCCGCTGCTGTGTGTTGAGCTGAGTCCTCCCTGCAGTCGCAGCGGTGTTAGGAGGGACTTAATCCCCTCCTAGCGACCGAGTGCAAAAATGTACTTCCCGAAGCAACTGTGACCGGAAAGGACCCATGTCAGTCTGAATTAAAGGGGCCCGTGCTGCCGCTCTGCTCACTCAACGATAACCAGCTGAACATCCTTCACGGTGGCAGAACCAGCATGTGGAGTCTCCAGCCGCAACGGCCAACATCGTCCGACATGAACCGCTGCCTTAGAACACCATCTCTGTCCTCGTACATGACGGTACGCTTCTCAAAATAGTCTGCCACAAGCCACATCAGGTACTCTGGCATCCTGTGGTAGTAGAGTGCTTTCCTGATGAAATATACTGACAACTAGTTCAACCTTCGAATTCAGTTTGCCCTCAGTGTGGTTGAGGTCTAATTCTGGGCACACTGTAGAAAAACTAATAAGCTGATAAAACTGACTGAACTAGCAACCGACCCCCAATAATCTAAGGAATAAAAAAGACTAAGTAGAAGATCAAATTAACTTAGGTTTATTTTTAAATTCCCACAAGAAGACTAAGGTCTCTAATAGATTGTTATAATGTTACACTAATATTACTCACAGGCAATTTAAGAGAGTAACTTTTAACTATTGAAAATGGTCTAAAACCGCATTAAATGTTAACTTAACTTATTTCTACGAAACAAACCCAGAGATTATCGTCGCTTTTACAATCCAATTCAAGTTCTTACCCGGCCTTTAAGAGACTGCCTATACAATACACTTACCAATATTTAAAATTAAAACACAGCACTCTCTACAAGTAGCGCGACAAATGAACGCTGAACTCATAAAGATCTACTCACGATACAAACCCAATTTCGCAACTTGGAAACTTCTCGAAGCTAATTGGAATTTAGGTAGTTAGTTTCACTTTGTTTTCCTCTCAGTTGTAGCTATTGGAAGTTATTGAAGTGATTTGGATATTAATAGAATTATCTTACGAATATTACTGATTTTGCCTTGTCATATGACATTAAACAAATCAGAGACATACGCACGCACGCACGCTCGTACACATACACACACTCATACAGAAAGAGGGTAAAACAAGTAGATTTGAAATAATTTTTAATATATAACACTTAAATGTCAGAAGTGCGTTGCTGTGCTGGAGTCACCCGAACTTTGGCCTCTGACAGTTACTCGTGAAAATCAACAAAAGAATTGCTAAATTCAGTGGTCTGTTCATACTGAAGCATTGCTCTCGCATGATATATGTATATTATCATCTTACTGCCTACCGCAATTTTATTTGAGGTCACGCAACTTTTTACCGCATTTATTTTATGCCTAATCACCCGACTGAAAACGTTTTGAGGAGTTTAATCGTTTTCAGGTCAAATAAAAGAGAGGTTCTCAATCTTAATGGTAAAAATCTTTTTTTATCACGTTACCGAAAAGTAAGGTTTTTGTACAAATCGAAACAAACGACCTCATACCGTAGGAATATGTACGAGTTATTTAATCATGAACAGTAAAACTTCGTAGAGATTTAAAACTCCAACTATACATTGCCATCTCATAAACTACTTGGCCGTGTGGTGAGGGATTAAGAACGCATAGTGTTACCATCCCAATTCATCCCGTGGGTGTCGTAAAAAGCAACTAAGGGAACAAAGTGTACAAAACAACATCATTACAAAGAGAAGGAAAACTTGAAACAAACCCCATTTCAACTCGTCCGACCAGCGTGGTATAGTAGGCCAAAACCTCCTTGCTAAGGAGAGGCCTATGTCCAGTAGTGGATTGTAAAAGGCTATTGATGTAAACTACTTTTATTAGTCTGAACCTTTTTTAGATTCTTGTTTAAAATTAACCAGTACCATCGACGAATATAAAACTATTTTGTAGCAAAATATAAATGGTGCTTATCCACCAGCCTCCAATACAATAGGAACATTGCACCTTGGCTTGGTGCCAGAACAGAAACCTAGTACCAGCATATTTATATCGTTTTGATACCCTCATAGAATTATACTTCCCTAACATTATAATCATGAATATTCTGAATAATAAGACGTTATTACCATCATAACGATTTGGTGTTGTAGTAAAAAATGTATTCAGATATATAAGGTAGACATCAGATCTAGTTAGGTTAGTGGGTCAAGGCCAAATTCTATTTACATAAGGTTGATTTTCGTTTGATTTTAAACTACAGTTTAAAATGTAACTTTTTGAAGGGTTTTCTAATGCTTCATTGGCAATATAGTTCATGTTCATTGAATAAAGAAAAATCAAGCTCTTTTTAGTCAGGCAGAAACGAGATTGCCCACCAATATAACAATTTTTTTTTGTAACTTATACTATGTCAGTAAACCTACATTCAAAAATCACTCAAGTTACTCAATTATTTACGCATTCGTAGCCGCAACAGAACGTTGTGTTGGGTATACGTTTTGTTATTTTTGTTTGTGGGTGTTGTAAGAGGTGACTGCAGAGGAGGAAACTTCAGTAGGCCAAAACCTCCTTTTTATAGATAGGTTTATGTCCAGCAGTGGACTATGGAAGGCTGTTGATATGATGCGATGTGATTTTAATAAAAAAATGGTCAGACATAGTTCTATCTTCACATAAAAAACATGAACAAAATGTTACTTTACTTAACTGCCTCGGTGGCGCAGTGGCAGCAAATGCGACTGCTGCGCTTGAGGTTCGATTTCCGAGTCAGACCAAATGTTTGTACGATCTGCAAACATTTGTTTCGGAGTTTGGGTGTTTTCTATGTAAAATATGTAGGTATTTACAAAAAAAATATATAAGTATTCTATCAGTCAGTCTAATAATCTTAGTACAAGCTTTGCTTAGTTTGAAACTAGATGGCGTTATCTGTTAAATGTCTGAAATATTTATTATTATTATTATGTAAGGATAACGAAACTACGATAGGATGACAGCGATAACAAAAAACGATGAAATTTAAGTTTTAGTTATCATTAAGAAAAGTCATTCAAGAAAACAAAGCTTTGTGTCAATTGTGAAAATAAATAAATGAAAATAAAAAAAACTTTATCAAACTCTTAGAAAAAAGAACTAATGTTGAAATATGTTGCCTTATTATGTGGATGTTACTCGCTCCACCGGCTATTGGCAAGGCGAGGTATACCAGTGTGGTTTTTAGGTGGTAAGAGTCCGACACACACCTTCACTCCCTCCCAATGGTGAGAGACATCTATAAAGATCGTCCACGTCGTTAACACAAAAAAAAAGTGTGTGTAAACATACAACAATTTTTTTTTTCTATACTAAGAGCCTGCCAAAGTGACTCTACTCTGCCTGATGGAAAGCATGAATAGAATCCAAGAGTATCCATACTCATTGCAAATGCAGACAATGCAGTATGGTCACTCACACTATGGCGGCCTTGTGAGATACTTTTTCACACCCCGCTTGGGGACGTAAAAGGCATGACAGTCATCGTGGTAGTGTAAGGCTTACACAGTTACCACGATAACTGTCACCCCTGCATCAATAGGCCTCCGGTCTCACACTCACCAACGAAACACGACAACACGAATGCTGGCGCTTTAGGTTAGTCTTCTGTGGGAGGTAGTACTGCTCCGGTCGAGCCGGCCCGCTCGTGCTGAAATCAGCGTGGCTCTATTACCTACTAATTTCTACATTACCTCAACAAAGCATACCAGCAACTTGTATATTTCTTCATTTTGTGTTATATTAAGCAAGTTTTCTATTTCACGTACAAAATGCGACAGTTAAACAAATGAAATAATATAAAAAGAACGTCGTATTAACACATTAAAAACAAAAACCAGGCCAGCTAAAATGAAAATAAATCGTACGTAGGTAGTATTTTTAAAGCTCTACTCATTTATCGTAGGAGTTACATGGTCGTAAGGTTACGCCCACGCTTCAGTCTGCGGGTTATTGTAGCAAATCGAACTGAAAACGTAGTGATGGACGGTAGTAGTGATTCAAGTTGTTTTATTGGCTGTTGTTTTAGCTTCAACGATGTGGACAAGAAACTTTAATTAAGTGTTTCGGGAAAGTAAAACATTACCGTGTTTTATGAGTTAGATAAAGATGATAGAGATTAAGCTAATTTCTTATTGGTCTTTTTATTTAATCTATTTTTATTGGGTCAAAATTGTATTTGAAAATCGGTTTTTAGCATGACCACAAGTATGTAAAAGGTATGGTGGACTCGAGAGTCTCATTGACTTCTAGCTGTGTCGTGTAATCTGTTATCGTTATTTTTACCTTGACTTTGTAATGGTGGGGTTAAGTTACTTGCTCATATGTTCTGTTCGTGCTCATATTTCCACTTCAGTTACTAATTTTATTAAAAAAAAACTGTTTTTCTCAAAAAATAATTTTAATTAACCAATAAATAAATGTTTTGAACATTTAACACACAACGCCATCTATTTTTAAATTAAGCAGAGCTTGTACTATGATAAATAGACTGGCTGATAGAGTACTTATATACTTTCATTTTGTAAATAAATACACATTATACATAGAAAACACCTAAACATCGAAACAAAAATTTGCAGATCATACAAACGTTTGGTCCGACCCGGAAACGAACTGAGACCTCAAGCACAGCAGTCGAATTCGCTACCGCTGAACCACTGAGGCAGTCTTTATTCTTAATTTTTAATAAAATTTTATCTTAATTTCTGGACAAAACCATGAATATTGAATATTTCTCTCTGTCGAAGTAAGAAGACACATTCTTCCTATAACTTAGAAGCTAGAAAATACTTATTGACTGAAAAAGGGTCTATACTTCTTTGTAATAAAACCAAAAAACAAGCACATAGTTAATTATGCACCTTATTTTGTATCTTATAAGGATTACATTATCATGTTGGTATTTTGTTTTAGTGACGAAACAAAGGAAATAGACGGTCGGACGCGTTCGGAGTCTGGTGATGCGGACTCTGTGTACCACGTCAGAGGTGCATTACATGATCAGAGGTGGAGAGATAACCAGGTGAGGCATTGATTTATATCTTATTTTATAAAACAGAGATAAAGACGATTTGATATAGTGCTTTTTCAATAAGTAAAATTTCGAATATTTACTTATATGATAAAATGATTATTTTTCAAATGAACCTAGATCTAGCTTTGTTTTCAGTGTTTGGCCAAACGTGTTATATTGGAAATAATAGTGTATGTGTTTAATAGTCTATGATTATGTGCAAAAAACCTCTTTTCCTAGAGGAGGCCTATGGCCAGCTGTAGACTGATATAGTCTGTTAATATGATGCCGTGGTTGCGTGTTTGATGAGTTCATACGATATACTTGTCTTGAAGCCCTGTACAGTATGTAGGTAACGAAATAGTACTTCGAAATTATTCTGTCCAATAATTTCAAAGTTATTTTTGGATCATTTCAATACAATTGCAAACAAAACCAACTCATCTTTAGACGAACTTACGCAATATTAAACTTGTACGAGTATTTTGTAATATTCATTGCAAAGTAAACAAAATTTCAGACGGAAACAACGAAATTTAATAAGCAGAACATTCTAGCAAAAGATTTTGAAAGCAAAATTATACGACTCTCTTGAAATGTGAAATTCACACACGGAATAAATTTAATTGTTGGCGCGCCTCGCACTGCTCCGGACGATTCGTAAATTTGCACAGTAAGCACACGTTTGTACATTTTAAATGAACATTTTCTCTCACACTTAAGGAGCTTGTACATTGAACAATTCTGGCAGTTGACACTGTTGACGTTTGCGGTATTGGAGTTTATAGTTATTATTTATTAGTCTCGTGAAAACTTCCAAAAAAATAATCTTCTGAAAACCTGTTATTTTGACTTCTAGACTGAGAGAAGGTAGGGAACAAGAATAATAATTTTTTTAGCTTCAAATGAACATAAATAATTAATTTCTGCATTGTATTAATTGTTTTCTAAAATTAGAGTTCACATAAGTATATGTATATTAAATCTCATTTCATTGTCTGCAATAGTTCGAGAAAGATTTGTAAGTTAAGTGCCATTTGATTTTCTGATATACATCGGCACTCATCGTGTTACTCACAGGTTGCAGGTTATAATATGTCACTGACGTTTAAAAAATAAGAAGTAATGAACACAAAATGATTTTCTACACAAAATAAATAAATAAATATTTCGGACATTTAACACAGAACACCAGTTTCAAACTAAGCAGAGCTTATATTGTTATAACTAGACTGATTGATAGAATACTTAAATACTTTTTTTTAGAAATATATAATATATTATTCATAGAAAACACCTAAACTCCGAAAGAAATATTTGCAGATCATACAAATATTTGGTCCGACCCGGAAATCGCACCCAAGCACAGCAGTCGCATTCGCTACCACTGCCCCACCGAGGTATTAGAATGAAACAGATTTCAAGGATTCAACTGTTATAGTACAATAGTGAAATTTTAATAGAATAACAAGTGTAAATTCACCTTTACCCAAGACAAATAAACTTAACATGCTTAATTTTAATCTCTGGAATACTGGTAAGTAAAATTAGTTACGACCTCATTAATAAAATATGGATTTGGCCTCGGAATTACGAGTAGAGTTTCCAGTACGTATTTGTCGAGCAAAATGCTTTGACTTAATTACAATAAAGCAAAAAGTGCGCTTTTTATACTTTTTACATAATGTATTGTTGTATAAAAAAATTATACATTACGTAAATGTATAGAGAAGCACAAACTTTAGTGTAAACCTGTTAAGGGAGAGTCCATTTTTCCACAGCAGGCTGCTATATAAAACTGGTTCCATTACGACAGCTACAGAGAATTCTTTCATTGCATTTAACCAAGGCGCCAACCCGCCCCCTAAGTTAAGAGGGGCAGGGTGTAGTATCCAGTCAAACGATGGCAACGTACTTTTGTTTCTTCAGTTCCAGTCCCAGTAGTTACTTAATTGAAATAAATGTTAATTTTTTTTTAAATGAAGTCACATACATGTATCATGTTTTTGACTAGGAAGTAAAGAAAATTAAGGAGAAAAAAAAGCAATAAAAATCAATTAAATACAGTATGTATGAATTCTTAATGTAATCGATTGTATATAAATCAGTTAAATCTAAGAATGTGCATGAAAATCAAGTGACAAGTGTTTTACAATCGTTTAGTGAAATATATTAATATAGAATCAAGTTTCTTTCAACTTTCTACAATTGGCAACACTAGTCACCGACTGACAGATAACAGCACCTGTCAGTGAGAAAAAAACTGCACTTATTCGTTTTCATTCGTTTTGGGTGCGTACTCTCCACATTATAAAGGACTGTTCGTCGGACTTCGCTATTTTAAATTATCTGACTCTATTTTTCTTTTACAAACAAAGTAAATATGGTTGAGTTAACACCTGGACACGGGCAACTATAGAGTCGTACCTTTCACCTTTGGCATGTACGACGCTAGTTAATTCGCGGTATTGTTCGATTTTGGGTTTATGCGTTACACCAATAAAACCGGTTACAAGCAAGCTCTGATTATATTTATTGATTTACAATGTAAAATAATTATCCAACAGAGTAATTGAAAACACAAACTGAGTCTAAACTAATAATTGCCCCCAACAATTTAAATTCAGTGCACCAGGCACTAAAATCGCAATAAACCCAGCAGGTTAATTTATAGTTGATTATTTTATGTTTCGACTCGAAAGTGGAATTGGTTTGAGCTTCAACAAAGCGTCGAATAGAAATGATGTCTCGTAAATAATGAGTTTAGTTGTTTTCCAATCTTTCCTTTTACGGAACATAAATTATTAAAACTTAGGTTTCACAGGAAATAGGAAATCATGATAAATCTTGTTGACTTCTCATGTTAAAAATATTGAACGATAATTCTGAATTATTTGTTGTACTCGTATCTTGTGTTCTCTCACTAGCTACTACGAGAATGTGAATTGGTTATATTATTTGTCCAGATATAAGCGAATCTAAATGTAATACATTTGTTTTCGTTAAATATATATATCATTTGATAAAAAGCTCCTCCGAGCTTTATTTTCTAAACTAGATCGGAGTCGGTTAAGCCTTTTTTTTTATATTTGTAATGGAATAGGCGTTTGTCTTTCACCTCACCTGATGGAAAGTGCAGATGAAGATGAAGGTGGTACACGCCCATCCAGAAGAAACCTGTTCACTCTACTCTTAAAGGCTTCAGAGTTCTTTGACGATATGGTTGAACTTCAATTTTTTACGTGGAGTGACTGCCATCAGACTCAAAATCCAAGCACTAGACGATATCGAAGTTTCTCCGAATGCTCACACACTTACCAAGAAAACGGTAACCCTTGCATCAATGGGCTTGCAGTTTCAAACTCACCAACGAAAGACGACAGCACGGACAGCGCTTTAGGTTGATCTTCTGTGGGAGGATAGTACTGACCCGGTCGAGCCGCTCCGTTCATACTGATATCAGTGTCTCTACTACCTATAAAGTTTAATGGTTTGACTTGTGAAGTGTTGTAACTTATCTCATTTGTTGGGAATTATGAAGGTTATCATGTAACCTACTCAAGTGACGCATTTTGAGTTTATGTTTAACAGATTTTCTCTTAAAACTTTCGGTCTTCTTTTATTTTGATATCTGTCAACTTTCATAAATACTAGTATATTCGTTTGATTTTTAAACATGTCCAATATTTATCAAATAAAATTCCGCATCGGCTTGTAAGCGCTCTGACATTAAAACCCTTCAGTGTTAAAGCCAACCCGTTCCTTTCGACATTCAGTTTAGCTGTTTCCACTACAAATTAAAGTCTTGTAAATTTGATTATTAAAATTATTGGGATATATATTCACCATATTCTTAGCCTTTATTAATCCCAAGATTGTTTAGGGTCGACTATTAGTTCAACTGGTTTAACCTGAATGTCAGTTTTTAACGGAGCGACTGGCATCGGACCTTCACAACCGTGAGGGCAAACCAAATTTACCACGACAACTATCACTCTGTATCAATGGGCCTCCGGTCTCGCACTCACCAACGAAACACAACAGTACGGATGCTGTCGCTTTAGGTTGGTCTTCTGTGGGAGGGTAGTACTACCGCCTGTTCGTTCATGCTGAAGTCAGCGTGGCTCTACTACTTGGTAAATGTTCAAATAGGTCAATAGGTATTTTGTTTTTTTAACAAGATTGTTTTGTTAGAATGCACTTGACTGGTCTGTTAGACTAGTGGCTAGTGAACTTGACTACTAAGTCAAAGTTTCGATTCCCGACCATTAAAATAACAATTTAATAGTTATTATGATATAGTTTGTGTAATTTATCAATAACTAGCTTACCCCGCGAACTCTGTTTCACCTTAGAGGCAATAAATAAGCAGATTTTTGATTTTGGACTGAAACGCGGTCAAACGGGATAAAAAGTATCCTATGTCCGTCTCCTGCTTCTAAGCTACCTCCCCACCAATTTTCAGCTAAATCCGTTCAGCCGTTCTTGAGTTACGAGTATAAGTGGTGTAACTAACACCACTTTCTTTTATATACCTAGTCTTGCCATAAATATTGTAATAAAGAAAAAAGAAAATTGTTAACTGCAAATAACATTTATTACTTTTACAGTGTGTCAGTTTAATACATAAATATAAAACAATTAAAAATATAAAAAGCTTATTCGAAGTGGTCTCCATTGGCTGCAATACAGTCCTTTAAACGATGAGGCCAGTTATCAATAGAAGCACGCACTCTTTCCATGGGAAAATTCTTCACTGCCAATCGTATAGATTGTTTTAGGGACTCCAAATTATCATGGCGTTTAGAGCAAGCTGTACTCTCTAAAACTGACCACAAATCATAATCCAGCGGATTAAGATCGGGACTAGACGACGGCCAGTCTTCAGCTCTGATGAAGTCCGAAACGTTCGATTCCAACCAAGACTGCGTGGACCGAGCTTTATGACCCGGCGCCGAGTCTTGCTGGAAGGACCATACTTGGTTATTGAACATGGTGATGTTAAGGGGCTTAACTACCTTCTCAAGAATGGTATCTTGATACACTTGTGCCGATGTTTTGATACCTTTTTCACAAAAATATGGCTCAGTCACTCCTTCATAGCTAACACCCCACCAAACCATCACTGAAGTCGGATAATGTCCACGTTGCACTCTGTCGACTAATTGGGAAGCTTCCTTAGAGCTTTGAGCATAAATACGGTCATTTTGTTTGTTAAAATGTTGCTCAATTGTAAAAATTTTCTCATCCGTAAACAAAATTTTTCTGTGACCTCCCTTTGCGTACCGCTTCAGTAGTTGTTTCGATTTTACCACCCTATTCTTCTTTAAATTATCAGTTAAGAAATGGCCAGTGCGTCTCTTATAGGCTGCAAGTCCTAAGTCATCTTTTAAAATACGCGACATGGTTCTAGGTGCTATCTTCATTTCCCGAGATAAAATCTTTTGCTTTCGGACAGGATTTCTTCGAATTCTTTCCCTTACTGCTTTGACCACCTTTTTCGTACGAACACTACGTGGACGGCCAGATCTTTTTCTGTCACAAACAGAGGAGGTCTCATTGTACCTATTAATAGCCCGGTACACAAACATTTTACTAATACCAAGTGTATGGAGAGTTTTAAAAATTGCATTTGGCTCCATACCTACTTTGTGTAATGCTATCACAGCGATTCGGTTCTCTTTATCACCCCACACCATTTTAATATCGCAAAATATTTTACAATGTATTGGCGCCAAAATGAGAAAACACAATGAACAATCGTATAAAAATGACAGATTCGAAATTCAAATGTAATATTTTTTTATAATTAAGTGTAACAGTATTTATGGCCAGACTAAGTATATAGAAGATATGCATTTATAAAGACAGTAGGCACAGTATAGGCGCGTTAATTCATTCACCAATACAAATATTAACACTGAGTGGGCATCGAATCCGTTACTATATGCAATACTATTCAACTGTATTTGGACAATTAAAGTTATTGTGTAGTACGGGTATGTTTTGTTGGGCCTATGCCAAGTACGAACGTGGCACTGGCCCACTGCATTTGGCACGTTCCCTCCATCCTACATAACTGTGTAGCGATGTGGGATGTGGTATACTGTTTGCCTATACCACTAATATGTTACAAACATAGCTAACGTATAGATCAGTTGTGATGAGCTTCAAGTATACTCTTTTATTATTTTTTCATTTTTTTTTCTATATTAAGAGCCTGCCAAAGTGACTCTACTCTGCCTGATAGAAAGCATGAATAGAATCCAAAAGTTGTAGTCACCATACTCATTGCGAATGCTGACAATGCAGTATGGTGACCCACACTATGGCGGTCTTGTGAGATGCTTATTCACACCCCATTTGGGGACGTAAAAGGCATGACAGTCGTCGTGACAGTGTAAGACTTACAGAGTTACCACGATAACTGTCATCCCTGCATCAATGGGCCTCCGGTCTCACACTCAGCCACGAAACACGACAACACGGATGCTGGCACTTGAGTTGATCTTCTGTGGGAGGGTAGTACTGCCCCGGTAGAGCCGGCCCGCTCGTGCTGAAACCAGCGTGGCTCTACTACCTAGCACCTGGCTCTTCTACTAAAATGTAAACATAACTATGTTAGTTCGTTTGAACTTAACTTTGTTAAAACAAAATCTCATTTCGAAATTTTCTAACCATACGAGTATATATACAAAAAATAATTATGAATTGAAATGTGTGCTGTGAAAATAAGTATGGGCTAGAATAAAATAAATTTACAATTGCATTAAGAATGTTAGAAAAAGTATAAATTAATAGATGCATAAAATATATTACTTCAGGTGATCTCAGCTCGACCGGGGCTGTACTATTCACTTATAGAAGATCAATCTAAAACTACAGCATGCGTGCTATCATGTTTCGTTGGTGAGTACGAGACCAAAAGCCTATTGATGCAGGGGTGACAGTTATCGTGGTAAATGAGTGAGCCTTATCCTACCACGATGATTATCATGTTGATGATTACGTCCCTGAAGCGGGACGTGAAAAAGCGTCACACTAGGGCGCCATAGTGTTGGTTACCGTGCTACCTTGTAATTCAACAAGTTTTTTTCTTATATTTTATCTATATTGTCATATGTGAAAAGTGGTTAGTTTAATATTTAAAAAATATGTAATTGAAATTAATTACTGAATATGAGCTAACGAGTCCTTATTCTGTTGTATACATCAATTCTCGTAAAAGCAAGATATACGTGATGATAGACGATATATACCTATATGGAACGGGAAAGTTTTAATGTTAGAACGACAGCTCTTTGTTGCAGAAGTGACAATGTGTCTCACAACTATGGGCTTTAAGAAGCCAACACGCTTGTCTTGTCACTTGTATGCTTGATGATTTATTTGAAACGTTGTGTCAGACATAGTTATTAGATAAAGTTTGAGGTATGGTACCTGAAGTGCTACTAACGAAAAGAAAGCCTACCCTTTAAAATAACTGTTTTTATTTTCTTTATAAAGCCTTTTATGTCGTCGAAATAAATTTTCTTAAGTAACAGTACCTTTTAAGACTTAAAAATCTTAAGTAACGTTAAAAGAATGAATTTTAGAAATACTTTCTTCGCTTTGTTTTCGTCTGACCGAGAAAATAAAGGTTTTTAATCTGTACTTTTGCTTGTTAACTTTCATAGCAGGGCCCTGTCTTTCTAGCGACAAAGGGAAAATGATTATTGTTTTTTTGACTTTGGACCTGACCGTGGCAGAGAAATGCGAAAATTACCATAACACAAACCCGCAGGGTTGAATTCGGTTCTGTATTAAAATGAATAAAATGCTTCAAATATGGTAATCTAGACTGCACCGTTGGCCTAATGGCTTAAGCGGTCGCCACGCAACTCTCTACTGCGCTGAGTGTTGTGGGTTCAAACCCCACATGGCACAACACCTTGTGTGGACAATGATAAATTGTTGTACTTCGTGTCCGTTTCTTGTATGTTGGCAAAGTCACCCGCGGCACAAGATTTATTCCAAGTGCGGGCGTTGCCTTAAAAAACAAAGAATTGTTGGTTACTGTTGTTAATTTTGATGTTTATATTTTTATTTTGTTTAATAGGACACTAACCATGGGCCTCTCCTTCGCAAGGAGGTTTTGGCCTATTACACCACATTAGCCAGATGGGCTGGTATAGAATATGTTTCAAGTTTTCCATCTCCTTGCAGTGATTTTGTGTTGCGTAGTTTGCCCATTAGTCGCCTCTTACGATAGCCACAGGCTAAGTAGGGATGGTTACACTTCATATACTAAATTCGTAACCACACGGATTAATCATAAAATATATTTATTTTTTTTTTCAATATTAAGAGCCTGTCAAAGCGATTCTAGCCTGCCTGAAAGTATGAATAAAATCCAAGAGTTATGGTCACCATACTTATTGCAAATGAAGACAATACAGTATGGTGACCTACACTATGATGGCCTAGTGAGATGCTTTTTCACGACCCGATTGGGGACGTAAACAGCATGACAGTCATCGTGGCAATGTAAGGTTTACACAGTTACCACGATAACTGTTACCCCTGCATCAACGAGCTTCCAGTCTCGCACTCACCAATGAAACACGACAGCATGGATGCTGTCGCTTTGGGTTGGTGTTCTGTGGGAGGGTAGTACTACCCCGGTCGAGCCGGCCCGTTCGTTCTGAATTCAGCGGAATTCTACTACCTATTTGTACATCTTACGGACTTGAAAAAATATGTTACAGATAAAAAAGTAAAAAATTAAACTGTTAAAGAGAATAAATCTTCGTAGGTAGATTGAAAGTGATAAATGAACATATATATTTAGTGTTCCAAGTAATTTAGTGTTCCAAGCAATTTCGAAAGTAATTCTACTAATATTATAAAGGTGAATGTAAGTTTGTTTGTTATGGCTTCATACGAAAACTACTCAACCGATCATCATGAAATTTTGTACAGATGTTCTTGGAGGTATTAAAAGTAACACAGATTACTTTTCATTAATATATATAAATAAATATATTTATTTAAAATGATCTGCTACGAAACAATGTGGCAGACCAAATTCCACGTGAGCGAAGCCGTGGGCAAGAGCTGGTAAAATATAAAATCAAACACCGTTACAAACGGTGATTATTATTCAGCAAATCTCAATTCAGATCTAACAAAGTTTATCCAGAAACTGTATGCATAACAATCTTTAATGAAGCTGTTTAACTTTCTAAACCTATAAATAATAGCGAGTAATATCGAATATTAATTTATTCTCGTTTCCTTTTCGAAATTGTATAGGTTGAGTCACGAATTAGTTATCAATTGAAAAAATCGTATGAACAGAAACCATTTGATTTATTATAAAAATTGTTTATTTACAAGAAAGTTAATTAGTTGATTTTTTTTTAAATAATATCATCTAAATAACTACCGTTTCGACGTTTGCACTCTTCTGAGCGGGCACCGAAATTTCCGAATACTCGTCAGTAAAGAGATCGTGAGATCACCGATATCTTTTCGCTGATTTTTTTTTAGTTAATATAGTGTATTTGGTTTATTGATGTAGACACGATTCTTCAAATAATACAAAAAAAAGAAGTCTGCTAGAGATAGGACTTCTGGGTGGCCATGGAATGTGGCCTCGTCTGGAAATCAGCTTTTCCGGCAACATGTCTTTGACCACCGGCACTCACTGGATGTGTGACAAGTGGCTACATCTTGTAAAAACCATGTGTTACGATTGCAGCAAACAAATTTCAGTAGCATCGGTCCCAAGAACTCCCGTAACATGTTTGCGCGGGATGTTAGATTCAAATGTTAACGAATTCTTGACCCCCCCTATATTATGCAAGGTACCAAGACTGCTTTCTAAACACAGTTTTGCAGTTCCTAATATATATATTAAGTTAATAAATTACAACTAGACAGAACAAATTATCACGCAATTATTTGGCACCTTATTAGTCTTAATCACTAGGTCCTAGACCAACAGATCAGTTATTATAGGTATTGATTTAATTATTCTATGTGATTGTTTTTAATTCAATTAACCAGAGCTTGTTGTTGTTGTCCGTGTGGAGATGGATAAAGAATATGTAGTGTTACCACCCCTTTTCATCCCGCGGGTGTCGTAAGAAGCGACTAAGGGGATAAACTATTCAGGAGAATATCATTGTGAAACGAAGGCAAACTTGAAAAAGATTATTTCAACCATAGCATAGTAAGCGAAAACCTTCCAGCAGTGGACTGCAAAAGGCTATTGATAATGACAATGGTGTTGAAGCAGAGCCTGTGGCATCTTTCTGCTATGATAGCTGTTTATAACCATCAAGTTCTTTTGACACGTTGTCGTCAAAGATATAGGTCTTATTGAGACTATTATAGAACTATTCTGCTGACTACAATAGATTTACCACCTCTTTGTTACTCGTTTTATCAAAAACAATGAAACCATTGCAAAAGCCCGGTTATAATCTAATCTAAACTACAAGTAGAGTTACATTAAAACAATGTTCTGTAAGTTCTGACTTCTTCCTTGGGCTAGTAGCTCTAACATAAAAGTCAACTTCTTTCAAAGTTTTTTTTCTTTCGAAGGCTTTAAATGGACGGCAACAAAAACGCGGTTGGAGCGCAGTTCGAGCATGGTGCGTAGCGTGGTGGCATTCGGGGCGCGAGGATCTTGAAGATACGGAGCCTGAAGAAGAGCCGTCAGATCCAGGATATGCAACACCTGTATCTGTTGAAACGCCTCTGCAAAGCTCCGTGTCTAGGTGAGCGACTAGTTTTGTTTTTTCAAATTAAACATGACCAGGAAAATTTAGGCTAAGACTATTGATACCGATTGTGATTAAATAGGAAATGATGGGACGTAGTATATGATTGTAACCATGCGTGCAAATTTTTATACGAAATGGGTGATTTTGAAGCTCAACTAAAATTGTTTTCAAGTTATAAAGTAGTTATAGATTGGTTACAGTAATAATCTGGTTTATTAGTGTTACGTATTGCGATTACAATTTACAAATAATGCCGTAAATAAAATATATAAAATGTATTTATGTTTTACATAAATTACATTATTTTTAACAGATGCACATCACTGAATGTCATCAGAGATCCATATGCAACTAGAGGAGGTTCCAGTGGCTCAGGTGGAGATGGAGGAACTTCTCCGCTCCGCCGTAACTACGATCTAACTTCGAATATTCCAGCAGCTCGGGACAGCCGTTCTTTACCTCCTAACACTAGAATCAATGCCACTGCTTCACCAGCACCCAAATCCGCCTCAGCAGACTCAGTGTACACTATTCTTATACGACTACCAGATGGTGATACTGAAAGACCAACTATCAAAATGATCACAGAAGAATCACCGCCTTCTAATACTGTTAGACCTCATTTTCGACCAGCAAGGGGAGATTCAGAACTAAATCTCCATCCAGCAGGGCATCAAGCATTGACTAGAAGAACTTCTCATATACAGGACGTGAGAATCCCACTAAATGCGAAGATAATCCCAAAGCAGTTAGTAGGGAAAGGGTTAACAAAACCAGCGAAGAAGAAGAAAACGCAAGAGAAGAAACAAGAGACGAAAGCGGCGAAAACATTGTCAGCTATTCTTCTATCTTTTATTATCACATGGACGCCTTATAACATCTTGGTATTACTGAAGCCACTTACTTCGTGCACTAAGTGTATCCCAGATGAATTGTGGTCATTCTTTTATGCACTTTGTTACGTTAATTCAACTATTAATCCTATGTGTTACGCTCTTTGCAACGCTACGTTTAGGAGAACGTATGTAAGAATTTTGACCTGCAAATGGCATAATAGAAATAGAGAAGCAATGACAAGAGGCGTTTACAACTAAACAGTATTGAGCTTTGTAAATTTAATTTGATGTTTTACATGGTACCAAGATGTCGATTGCCCAATTTTGGTACCTGATTTGTTTTTGACTTTATATGTGTTTTTGCTGGTCAAAAATTAAGATAAGTATAGGTTAGCTGGTAATTATGTAGGAGAGAGTAAATATAGTAAGAGAGAAAAGAAAACAGGTGTCTCGCCAGCATTAACACAGATAATATGGAATTTAAAATATTCCTGTGAAATTTAAATTAAACAGATTCATAATAATATATATAATACCATGTTTAGTATGAAAGCATGTTTCGGTTGTCCTTGAAAACGATTTATTATAATATTTTGTTTTGATTAGTAATTTGATCGTCCCGTCCATATAGAAGAATTATTTGTAGTGATTTACGGAATATATTTTGTTTTAGAGATGTTTTGTTATCATTTTGTGTCTTCGAATGGTCTTTGTGTAATGTATTAACAACAAATAACAAATAAACAAATTTCTTAATCATATAATTTACTGAAGCACTTCTTTTTGTATTCAGTATACGATTTTTTATTTGGAAGTTATTATTTATTTAAAACAAGTGTTTACTTGAAACCACACACCAAAGTATAATAAAATGCATAACACAAAGAATATTTTTATCTTCTCCTGTTATAAGAAGAAGATAAAAATGAGTTACAAAAAAATATTTAACAAAATAGCTGTAGTAGATATAAACCTGTCTAGTCGTATGGCTGCTACAAAATTAGAAAAAGAAATTAAGAGAACTAAATACAGTTTCTCTTTTTTCAAATTTCGAAACTTTTTGAATTATTTCAATATGGCGACAGAAATAGCTCATGATTTCGAATTTAGGAACTCCATATTCTAATTTCGAAAAGTTTTGTTTGTTGGTTAAAAGTTTTTAGAAAGCAACGTAATTGGTGAACGCAGATCAGCGTTTCGAAGTATTTCTCGTGTTACGTGGCTATTGGTGGATGTGTATTCTAGTCAGATTTCTGAACAATGTTGTGAACAAAGTTAAGCTCTTAGGATTAATGTCGATGAATTTGAAAAACAATTTATTTTTAATTGTATTTTGCGTTAGACATGCTCTAGGTTGTTGAAGTGTTTGTCAGCACTAAAATAACCGAACACAAAGCAACTTACTTTGTGTTTGACATTTTATAAGTATATATTTTAATCAGTTTTTTTGAGATTTAAATTATTATGTAGGACCTTTACTGGGCGACAGGCTTAGATAACTTCTCCGAATTCTTTTATCTGCTAAATATACTTTATCATGTTCCAGTTTCATTAATGTAAGTTTTATATTTGTATAAATTCTAAGCAATATTGAGACTCTTATTTCAATGACATTCAATGTTCATATAATTTTAAGGTCTCCAAGTTATTTACTAGAGAATGAAAGTATCTTAACCACGTGCATCAATGCGAATTTCATATTGCATTTGATACCTATAAATATTCATACAACGATCTTAAATCATACGTATGTATGTATGTATAGTTGTGTCATTTTAACTCACTCCTCTCAACTAATTTTATGGATATTACGGAATCTATTATTCCTTTTAATGTCGTAATTACTATCACTATTGTGATAAAGTTTTAATTAATGAGTAGTGAGCTAAAATGATCATCTAAATTTTAAATGAAATGCTAGTATTATCCGTACAACATTTTCTTATACATAACTCTGTGTGAAGTAGATAAAATTGGATATATTCATTAAAATTCTAAATATATGTATGCATTTTAAAATATTTTAAATTATAATTGTACATAATGCATTTAATTCAATATGTTAAGTCTATTACATTTATATCGACATTACAATTATAAATATGAATATTTATGTAATATACAATTAATTAATGTGTGTGAAGTATTGTAAGGTATGTATAACATATACATAAACCTATAAATGTTGTACAACGTTCCTTTTGTTGTGGCTGAGGTTCTATTAACCCATTTATTATAAAATGATGTATGTGTAGAAATTCTAATAATAAATCAACATGCAATTTATATTAAGATCCTAGATTTGAATACTAACAATTTTATACAAGAATATACGGAGAATTACGCATTTCAATCGTGACATTACCTTATTACCTAAAATAAATACGCAACATACGCAAACACAAACTCAAACTTTTGCTCCATATATACTTAAGGAGATGTACAATGTTGTGAAATCACTTCAGATATATCAATAAGAAAAGCAATTTCCTTTTATATTTTTTTGTTTGTTTTGTAGAAAATCAAGTTGCTTTGATAAAATTATCGATTTTATTTTATGTAATGATGGTTCCGATGCTTGTGACAAAAGTGATTTGCCGATTGTAATTTAAGTCTTATTTACCTAACAGACGATAGGTTTGTTACCGTCTGTTAAGTTAGATGGGCAAATTGGAAGAATAAAAGGTAACGTGGTAAAACCATATTGGCAAGTGGAAGTGGATTGTGATTTATTTGAAGGTGAAATTAAAAAAAAAAATTTTTACTAATTTTTAAAGCATACTTTTGCATTTCTTTCTTTCTTTGATTTACTGGTAAGCGGCATTGTCACACTGATTACCACTTAGTTGAGTATAATCTATAAGTATCCTTCTTTCATATGGGTGTATTTTAATAGTAGACCTGTGTTTTAATTTTTTAAATCGCTGATACTCTAAAGTCAAATGATTTGACATTAGTAAACCATAAAATATAACATCGACACTCTGTGCTGATAATCTTTTATATTTCTCCTATCTAGTTTATCACAAGATTCCTCCACTTTTATGCCATTATTCTTGAGTATTCAATGCAAAATATTCGACTTTTATCTCAATATTTTTTCTTATTAATAACGTAGGCTCTAGTTTTCTTTTTAATCTAGGCCTTTCAAAGTGAGTGACTAGCTCTGTCTTATGGAAAGTATGAATGAAATTCAAGTGACTCATTGTGAATGCAGATAATACAAAATGACGACCCACACCATGGCGACACAGTGTGATGCCTTTTTAACGCCCCACTTAAAGAACTTGTCTAAGTGTCTAAGGGGAGTCAATAATCTTCATTCCTAGTTCTGTGGTGATTTAATATTCTACTTATGGCATACATAATATTGACCTGTTAGTTGCCTTCATCTTGCTTTAAAGACATTTTGTTTTTCTTGTGTAAAATAGATGAAAAAACAAGTTCATGCAGAAACAATTATATGTTTTGTTGTGAAGTTTTCAGTTTGAATGTGTAAACGAACGAACATATACTCGCCCGACTCGTCTCAAACGAGGCAGAGCTCGTTTCACAGCGACCAGACAGCGCACAATCATATTTCTATTACTAAATACATAAATATTATGGATAAATTGCATCCACTAATAGTAAAATTCTACGTAATTATCACATATTTTTTGTTCTGGATTTTTTGTTTAAAAAACTATCAGTATATTAAAACCATATAAAAAAAACATAATGAAGGACTTTTTCCATTATTCTATTTCAATTGTTTACTTAACAATGCGTAATTCTCTCTCTGTATATATAATATATTATTACAAATACAATGTAAAAAATTTGACACTGTAATACTTCATAATTAGATAACTTTTTACGTGGTAAAGTTGATTTCGACAATGAACATAATGAAACCAATATTTTAAAATAATCACAGGAAAACTTGGAAAAATCCTTATACAAACCCGTCTGACCAGTGTGGCCAAAACCTCCTTTCTAACGGGAGCCCTAGGTCCATTAGTGAATAAATTTAGGCTATTAATAATGATGTCGAAACACAGATGAACCCAAATTATTTATATAATAATTTTTCACGATGCGGACATTCTCAGTGCCAAAGAGATCGATCATTTAAATATCTATTTAGTGTTTCACTTGGTGAAAAGTAACTGCAATTTAGTAAGTATGTCATTTATATATGATACGTTAATATTTGATCATCTGGAAAAAATGAGGCTCACTCATAAGGTGAAAGAAATGAAGAAAATGCTTGACTGTAGTGTTAAGGGTACTGTGATATCAATCCAGTTAAGCTCCACAAATACGCCAAAGTAACTCTTCCACGGCTGCTACAGATAATAAATTTAGATTCTTAAGATTATGGGCTTAAAGTGTCAAATACTTTAAAACTCAACCAGGATCAGAAATGAACATTAATAAGAAATGTTGTCTACAATTTTATTCTCATTAAAAAAAGATTAAGATGTGCCAATTTTAGGTTGCCATGCTATTGAATTTCGATTGACGTTTCGAGTCGGTAAGTGAATCGGGTTGAGCTAGCGATAATCTTAGAATAACTACATCATATGGTTATACGATTAAGATTTCATAATGACATTGCCTAAAATTTTATGGTCAATAGGTTTAATAAGAAACATATATTGAATCCAAATAATTATTTAAAAAAACAAAAACCTTGTTTGCTACAACAGTCATTGGAATTTTAATAATTTTCAAATACGTCGCTTTCTCAGTTAAGACGAATTTAACTATAACTCAAATGCCAAAATCCTTCAAGCCATTTAGACCAAAGATCTTGAGTAATACATATACGTACATACATACCTAAAAATATTGTATTTGTAATAATTATATACTACACGTGTACTATTTCTAATTCCTAAACGTATTGTCAATGCGCACAGTAAAGTTAGTTAATCAAATTTTTGTGAGTGTCCCTAACGTAGATTACTAGATGGATTTTTTTTGTAGGTTATGTAGTAGATTAAAACTCTTAATAACGAAAATGATGCAATATTTAAATAGAAATAAGCATTTGCTCTTGTTCTTTCTGTATAAATTTATTTGTTTTTTTCACTTACTTCTACTGAAACCATAGCATCTGAGTGACTCACTCACTTAATAAAATCTTCTTTTCTAATGAATTACTCTTGCCTAATAAGACTATGTTATATGAGTGACTAGCTCATGTAACAAGACCGTATTACATGAGTGACTAGCTCATGTAACAAGACCGTGTTATATGAGTGACTCGCTCATGTAATAAAATCATATTATCTGTGAATTAATCGAGTGAGCAGTCCATACCCGAGCAATAGGTGTGATCTGAAGAGATTACACATGAAAGGGTAACCTAGGCTTCGCGAATTACCAGAGACAGTAAAAGCAAACCTACAAACATGACTATATAGTTCAAATTGGTTTATAATTGCAACTTTTTCCTATATTTATTTAGTAATACTGTGTTAGAATTCTAAAATAATTTATTTTTCTTCGATTGTGATTATATTTAGTTGATATTGATGACAGATCTGCATAGTGAGTTACGAATCGTTCGATATTTTGTTTAATCTTAATTGTCTGAGATATTAAGTCTATGGAGTTAGGGAGAAAATAGTTAAAAGAATATAACGATATTTATATATATTGCACATTTTCTTTATTACCCGTAGTTATTTAATAGTTGACAGTAAAAAACTGTATTTTATGTCACCTCCACGTTTTCTTACATCGTCCTTTATGAGGTATACTCCTATTGTCACTCCTGCCTAATGCAGCAATGTACTTAAAACTCTCTGTAAAACACGTTTATAGCTTTTCGTTTAAAGAATCTATAATTCAATATTTGTGTGAATATTTGTATCGATAATCAAAGCAATATAAACCCTAATCCTATCTAAGCAATGTCGTATACAGCCAATATTTTCACAGATGTTAAAAATGTCGATCCTTATACATCTTATTTTTCATGTGTTACTGTACTTTGTCGCTCTGGATATGACTTTTGTGTAGCTTAAACGGTGTGAATATTATTTTACTATCATAGAAGAGAGACTAAATATTAAAAAACATATTACAAATATCGAGATGTACTCGATGTTTGTAATTTGTACCTTTATAATCACATGCAATTATAATAGAATTTCTTAGATCATTTATGTGTATAGATAGATTCTCGAAACTGTAAATCAATAGCTTTTTTAATAGTCCACTGTTGGACATAAGCCTCTCCTACGAAAGAGGGTTTTAACCTACTAAACCACGCTGGCCAGAGGTTTGTATAGGATTTGTTTAAAGTTTTCCAACTTTTTGCAGTGATGTCGTCCTGCATAGTCCTTCCCTTAAGTCCTTTACGGCATCCATTTGATGAATAGGAGTAGTGACACTCTGTATTCTCAATCCATCACCACGCTGATAGCGAAACAGTAAAAGCGTCACAAAAATAGAGTAGAGAGAGAGTTTTTGGCTGTCACTGTCATTTGTACTGTCACTATCACTATAAACGCTCAGTGTACACACATTGGTGTGTGTGCAAATCAAGTGTTTGATATAATTGGTTCTTTTTTTTATTTACTTTGTAAAGCCATATTATCGTAGGAGAGCCATGAACCATGGTGCTGTGGGAAAGCTACGACACATACTCGCCGACTTGACCTGCGTGATATGAGGATCTCACAGAATATCGGTATTAAGCAAATACATTTCTGTCGTTGTCTGCCACCGACTGAGATTACCAGAGAATATTAATCTCTCCCTTTGCTGTTGTGTTGAGTTTTCGAATTGAATTCTCGGGTCGGACAGAATATTTAAATGATCTGCAAATATTTGTGTCGTAGTGTGTTTCTTTTCTATAATATGTATGGACTTACATAAAAAGTATATTCGTATTCTTTCAGTCAACCAGCTTTCATAGTAGAGCTCTCTACTTATTTATAAAAAAAATGTAAAATTATGGAAAGCACTGAAAGGGCACAGTCCATAGATGGCACTCACCATCAGATGACATCTCAACTCGTTTTAAACCCATACCAGGAAAAATTCCATCTAGACATATAAACGATCTAAGCAATGATGATATACCCCTTGCCGACCTTAGTGACCAGTTTTAACGGAGACTAGCTGACTACGCAAGAGAAATTAAAGTGCACTCTCTGTTCCCTCATTCTCACAATCCAATGGGGCGGTTCTCCGACACGAACGGAGATAGATAAGGCGCAGGACAGACGGTTGTACGTGCTCTCCGTATAACTAACAAACTTTGTATAATTGATTTAAAACTGCATCAAATTCAGCCCAGTCATAACGAAGGTTATATAATAAACATGCCGATAGTAAGCCTTCGGTAGTAGTGATCAACAAATTCTAAATATTTTTACCCATTTTAAAATAAAAGCACTTTGTCATAGATATAATAATGTTAAATTAGATGTACTCAAATATGATTACCAAAAACCATGTGCCAATACAGTATTAAATAATATATAATACATATTGTGTGCGCAGCTCAAATAATAATGTGTGTAGTTGATTTTTTTAAAGTTTTGTGAATAAAAATATAGATTTTTCGCCAATAAGGATTATTAAAGAGTGCATAGCTAGTGAAATTCATAGTTTTAATGTGTACGTTATCACACAAGTTAAAAGAGTATTGCCTGTCCTCCATTGTGAATAAAAATAAAAGAAATATTTATTTTATGATTACTATATTTTAAAAAAAGCCATGTTTAATATAATATAACATATTACTCGTCATAATTTTTGTAATGTAAGTAACAGATATCTCAAATATTTTTAAAATTATAATACTTATTAATTTAAATTTTATTTTATTTGTTCATTCACGAGAGCAAATGCAACTTTATATTTTAAAATACATTTATAAATATTTGAGGTATTTTTATTTTGAATATTCTGGTGTTAATTATTAAACATTTTTAATAATCATTATTTGAATCTTTAAACGTAAAAACAAGGGAGTAAAACGAACTGAACTATTTAATTAAAAAAATATTGATGTGTATTTGTAGTATTATAAAATAAAAAAGTAAAGGAAAGTAAAAGTCAAGAAATATGTATGATAGATAATTGATGACATATTTGACGCAATGCTCGTCTCACTCAAATCTGTTTGCAACTTCGTACAATCGCGTAAAACAATATTTTCTTAATTTCTTTCATGCATATGATTCGCATGTTTCTAAAATAAAAAGGTGTCTCTTGTTGACTTCACTATATAGATATGTAGTCTATTCAGCTGATATGGTAGGTTGTTGATTCATATAAAAGTAAAGAGTATTGATTCCTGAGGGCCTAGTGTGAATTCATTTCACATCGACTCTATGGTCACGATAGTCACATTCAGTGTTGTGAGTAGTCCACACTGAAATCTTCACCAATGACATCAGTTTCAGATTTTTCGTTGCTTTTATATTAAAATTTACAGTTTTATTAAAATTTATTTTTAAAATAATCAGGCACACACGACTTTTTAATACAATGTTACAAAGTATCAAAAAGTATGAATCGTTATTTATTTATTTGAAAAACTAAATTTGCATGTAATATATCATAATATGCTCGAACTGTCAAAACAAAAAATGACGTTATGAACTTGAGTCCTTTTGCACGATTTTTGCGAACAGATTCGCGTGAAACGATCACCAGACCGATTCTTTCACTATTTAGAATCGTAATTAGAACTAAAAAAAAAAAACTAAAACACACTAGAGCAGCTTATTTACGGTACTTTTTCTTTTTGTTAATTTATGCTAAGCAAACATACTTTTTTTAAAGTATTTTACAAAAATTGAGCAATTGATTAATTATTTATCAGTAAACAATTAAGTAGCCACAACTTTGAAATGCTATACTACAAATTTTATGTTGTCTACAATTATAATTTAAGGTTTATGAACAAAATAACATTTTAATTGTTTTATTAGCCATACATAAAAGATGGTCTAGTCTGGTACGTCTAAGGGTAACCCTCCCCTTACAATCTGAGAAGAATGTCTTGTGTGCAAAATCTGCACACAAGACATTCGACTGTGTTGAAATACTGTACTAGTAACCTATGTATATTTTTTTTGTAATTAATTAACATCATCTCAGATGACTGACGTCCGCTTTAGGATAGGCCTCACTTCCCCCAAGGCTCACTACAACAACTTCCCGGATCTAACGGCTTCATCTTCACCAAATCGTTCAACCTACCAACTCTCACTCTTCCGGTACGCGGTCGCCGTTCGTAAACTTACATCGGCCATAATAAATTTAGAATTCTTTGTCGATAATTCTATAACATTTGAAAGTTGTTTGGCTCATAAAAACCAGTATTTTACGTGTTTTAAAATCATTAATTTACATTAATTTAGTGATTTAAGTGTTATTTTGTCATTAAGGCAAGTTGTTTTAATAACCCGACCAAAGTACTTCAAGCTTAGTTAACAAGAATTTGGTGGAGTTTCAGTCAGATTGTGTGTGGAATATAGGAAAAGCTGTGTCAAATCTTAAAATTTAAATATTAGGATTTATTATTATCAATGTACAACTTTAGTCATTCACGATGTATTTATTAATAAATAAATAAATAAATGTGGTCTTTTGTAAGTTATTTTAAAATTAAACTATGTTTTTGTATAACCAAAGACAATAAAAATTTAACTAAAATATTGTGTTCATTATTTTTGTTCATATTCCGTTTATTATTTCTACATAAATATAAAACTAATATTTTGAGTTGTAATTTAAATTCCCATATTTTATTTCTAATATTTTCTCTTCATTTTATTTAAATATTTAAGTATTTAAGATAATATTTGCATTTGTAACTAGATTGACTAAAATTATTGAATATAAATACATTATTATTTGTTACGATATAAAAAAAAAGTTTAATATTACTATTATTGCAAGATTTTCCTAAAGAACATTTTACCGAATCAGATGTTGTTTTAAATTTAGTAAATACCTTTTTATAACATTAAAATAAATTAAACAGTCCTCCTTGACACGGCCCGTATAGTGGGGAGGCTCCTGTTTTTGGAGCCTTAAACATCGGTGTCTTGGGCCTTGTACCCGATATCGGTGGTTTACTATTTTTTTATATTTTTAAATATGTATTTACGTTTTCCTTTTTTATATATTTAAAAATATAATCGATATGTGTATATATGAAATAAAGAGAAAAATAAATTATATAAAATATTTTAGTTAGAACAGCTGCATTTGTGAATGCACCCTCTTTTATCGCTGAAATAATCTCAGGTTATATTGGCAACCTAAACATGAGTCTAACTTAGTTTGACGGAAGTATAGTTAAATTTGGATTAATATTATAAACCTTATAAACAATAATAATTAATATAAAAATAGCTGCTCAAGCCGCTGGTTAGAGCTAGTTGACTAATTAATTACATCTCTGAGATGGACAGTTAGGCGATTTTCGAATGACTGAAATTTTAAAATTGATTTATATAGCCATGTAATATGCTGACTGCAATCATGAGTCGCTTTTAAAAGCGACTCATGATTGACTCATATTAACCTATCGCCGTCCACTGCTGATTGAAGGTCTTGGTGGGCCAGTCGTGTCTCTAGACGAACCGATGCTGGCTGGAACCGAAGTATGCTAGAGTGGAGACTACGATTGGGCAAACATAGTGTAGGGCGGCCTGCGGTGCGGCGGACCGATGACTTGAAGAAGGTGGCTGGTAAGGAATGGATATGAATTGTCCGGACAACCAGGATAGTTGGCGCTCCTTGGGAGAGACCTTCGTTCATGTTTGACTAAGCTAAATAATTTAATATGAAAGACATGTGTTTCTTTTTGCATTATCCAAGTTTTTTGGTGCGATTTACCATTACTAAGAACTCGGATAATTGTGGTAATTCACGCATCAAGGGTTCCGTACAAATTATAACAAGTGAGACCAAATATACTCTTAACTTAATTGTTCCAAAATTACTCCCTTGATGGCACTAAGCGTCACAAACCGCTTACCAAGCGTAAAATAAAGTTTATAAAAGCGAAAAAAATTACATCTCAAAACAAATTAATGGTTTTTTATATATTTTCTTACATCGTCTATAATTTCATGATTCCAGGAAATATAATTCTTTAAAATGTTACGCTTAAATGGGTGTAAATAGAAGTGTTTTGATTACATTACTTAAAAACTTAACTTTTGACAAATACGTCAAAAGGCTGTAAGACAAAAGTAATTGATTTTAACTCAATACCTTAGCGCGTTCCTAAGAGAAAGAGTAAAGGATTTTATTGTTATTTTTGAGGCAATTTCCTCGTTCTGTTACCCCACTAGAGTTCATGGAGAAGCAGTGTAACTAAATCGAACCTACTAAAACCAATAAGTGCTACTACGTCTAATACAGGAATGATCCTGGCAAAACTTATATTAAACCATCTCCAATTTTTCTTCACTTTACAGTGATATTGTCCTACGTAGCTCGTTCCCTTAATCGTCTCTTACGACACCCATGGGATGAAAAGAGGTAGTGACACGCTGTATTCTTAATCCGTCATCATACGGACAAATGTTGTCACTTCAGTCTTTTCAAAGTATTTTGAACGATAAAGACACTATCTGTATGTATCTTGTAAAACTGAAAGAAATAGTGCATATACTTTGTATTTTAGTAGTCTTATTTATACACATTTATATGCACGAACAATCTTACTCATCAGATCTAGGTACGTCAAATGATGTCTGGTGAGTTTATACTTAGGACAAATGTCCTAAGTAGAAATCCAAACGCCGTTCCTTGATCGTCATTATCACTGGCCAATAAATTAATAGGACAGTCTCCAAAAACACACATATCTCAAACACACTTTATGAAGTACATAACCTGCACATGTTTCCGCTAGTTCCCATACTACACCCTACATAGACATATATATGGAACAGGATTTGAGAATCTGAATTGGTAACTAATCATGTCAGAGATGAGGAGAAATGAGGCAATTACGGCATGTAGCGTCTAACTTTAATTGATTATTAAGAGATGATGTAAATATCGTACATTAGTTGCTTTGAATAGTTTTATTAAGTTATCATGTTAATTACAGGCTGGCTTAGCAGCTGCTCTAGATATAATTCAAGATTTATTTGCGTTGATAGGTCATATAGTTGTCAAGTCAATGCAAGATATAGATGGCATATCTAAGAATATAAAATTGGCATAGAACTTTAATTTGTATTTAGGGACAATAGGCGGTCTGAACTTCTGTCAGACAATCTCTGGAATCGTCATAATCATAATCATCTCAGCCAGAGGACGGCCGCTAGATGTAGACCTGCATCCAGCGGTTTTTTACAATCTTTAACGGGTTTATAGGACTACTTTTTGAAGGCCTACTTACACTTCATTATTTCTTGAATAGGTTACTAATATATGTACCTATGTCTCTATACCCACTCTTTTGTAGTAGATTTCACACTTACAAATACTTAATTACTGACCAATAAAAAAGCATAATGTAGAAAAATTGTTATGCTCTCGATACTTACCTAAAAATACTTTAAAATGATTGACTGCGGAATACACGAAGACAGCCAAAATCTATATTCCTGAAAATAAATTTCCTATGGGATTCATTGGTAAAGATTAAATAATCTGAAATTTGTTCCTGCGTCCGGGTTATTGATCGTATTATGTACGAGTATATTGGTTCTGAAACTAAACTGTAGGACGCAGCAATTTTGGTGATATATAGCGCTAATATATAAACAGTTGAATTTAAATATTTCTAAACTAAACCACTAACTCATACCAGTGTGGAAGAAACTCAATTTTTCCACATCTAATTTATTTTTTTAAAAAAAGGAATTTCTCAGTTGGCAATAATTTAATAAAGGAATCCATATAGAAAGTTACAAAAGTTAGAAAATACATTAACGCATGTAGGAAATTTATACGCATGTACAAGTATCCACCCCACATCTAAATTACTTTTAATATGAAAATTTAATCGACCCGTTATTGGAACGCGTAGGACCACAGACATGAGAACGTACCGCGGGGGAGTATTATCAAAATTGCCAGCATTTCACGCGTACAATACAATACGTTATAACACGCGGTATCTACGTATAGATGGTTTTTAATGTTCAGATAGTATGTTATATTCATAATTGGAAAAGTAATTACTTAGATTACGGTTTTAAAGACACACATACAGCTTTATTTTAATACTTTGGGTTACTATAAAAAAACGATTCACTATTAGTTTGTAAAGTGTGTAAATCATTTTATCGTGAAAAGGGCGGGGCGTGAAAAAGCATCTCATTAGGCCGTCATAGCGTGGGTCGCCATATTACACTGTCGTCATTCGCAGTGAGTATGGCGACCACCGCTCTTGGATTCTATTCATGCTTTCCATCAGGCAGAATAGAGTCACTTTTGTAGATTGTAAATTTAAAAAAAAAAGAAAGTGTGGAGTGTTTCAGCACTACGACGTAAAGATTTTTGTTTTAGAACTTATTTTCTACTTTTTAGTTCGGTTCGTCATAAAAGTATTTTTTTTAGTTGTCTAAACGACAATTTATCTTGAATTCGGCTGCAAACGAGTAGACATATCACCTGATGGTAAGTTATTATCGACGTCCATAAGACCTGCAATTCAATAGTTAAAGTTACATAAAAGCACAAGAAAAAATCGAAATTTGTAAAACTTAGCCTTGCATTAAATAGATTTTGATGAAATTTTGATGATGATGAAACATTGATTGAAAGGTTTATCATCATTTTCATCTTCTAAGTCTTTATTATTCCCAAGGTTATTTTTAGTTAGCTTCTAGTATAACCGATTTTACTTGAATATCCCCTTTTTCATGGAGCGACTGATATCGGACCTCCGCAACCTTAAGGGTGTAATGAATTCGAAAAATAATTTAATATTAATAAATATTTCGGACATCTGAGACACAACGCCATCTCAGACAACTGACATAAATACATATATACTTTTTTTTGTAAATACTTACATATTGTACATAGCAAACACGCAAACTCCGAAACAAATATTTGCAGATAAATGTTTAGTTCGACCCGGGAATCGAATCTGAAACCTCAAGCACAGCAGTCGCATACGCTACCACTCCACCGCGGCAGCCAAATGTTATATCGACAAAAACAATTTAACAGAAAAGAATTCAAATGTTACAAAACTGAAAAAAAAAACTCAACAACAACAATAATAGTTGTCTACAAATTTGTAAAAAAGTATCTTTATCTCATTTCTTTTACGATATATTCTCCATCTCATACCCAGTAGATAGCAAAGAATTTTTTTTTAAATTGATTTTCTTCCATCTCCGGAATTGGCCTCCAGAGATATTCGGTCTATAAATCTACGAAGTAAGGCTATTTACGGCGTAACTTCAGCACTTACCTTACTACTAACTTAATACATTTGTTTATAGAGGTCTCATTCCACGAGGGACATCGGTTTGAGTTACCAATTTTATATTATTTTTCAAACGATACTTGCAGTTTGAATGCAATTTATGGTGCCTAAAATTTGTTTCACAAAAATGCAAATACGAAGTCTTGCGTAAAATTGTTGAGAAATCTTTACGAAAAATTACCTTAAGTTTGAAGGGAAATTTATTTTGAGTAAGTCTTCGTGATAACGTCATGTTTTCAATGATTTTCGTTAAGTAAAAGTGTTTGTGGATAAAATACCTGTAACAGGAGTTTATTTTTTATTATTTAAGAGCCTGTCAAAGTGCCTTTACTCTGATTGATGGAAAATACGCATAGAATCTAAGAGTTTTAGTTACCATACTCATTGCAAATGCAGACAATGCAGTATGGTGAGCTACGCTATTGCGGCCTTGTGAAATGTGTTTTCGCGCCCCGCTTGTGGAAGTAAAAGGCGTGACAGTCATCTTGGCAGTGTAAAGTACACACACTTACCTATCAACCGTGTATCAATGGGCCACTAGTCTCGCGTTCACTAACGAAACACAACAGCATGGATGCTGTCGCTTTAGATTGGTCTTTTGTGAGAGAGTAGTACTGCCCCGGTCGAACCGGTACGTTCGTGCTGAAATCAGCGTGGTTCTACTACTTACTAGTTAAAAGCATTCATCCAAACCATAAATATAATTAATACGCTTGAAATATAATTTGAAATACGTATAAACATCCTTGGACATGTTATATTGAATGAAGGGCAAATGACTTATTTAGAAACATGCTTAGTCGAAAACTCGAGTATAAAAATAATAATTAACGATTTTTATGCAGACATTATTGTCACTGCTTAGACATTTTCTTTTCTTTCGTGTGCTTATGATTCTGAACTGTGTCTTTTTTTTGTCTGTGTGGCAATCTCGCCGAATATTATGTCGGCATTGAGTCGACTGAAAACCGCATGTCATCTCGGGCTAGTACCCGAGCCAGGTGTACTCTAGAGAGGAAATCCTTAGAAAGTGAACTGTATTCTGTGACGTTTCACTATGTCATATTACGGTTGCAAAAAATGTTAATTACCATCATTGAAGCGTGTTATGTGTTCGGTGCACAAGTTTTTAAGTTTTTGAAGTATACATAATCCACCTTAACATTTTTATTTATGTAGATTGCATATGCCTTTCGGCTGATATGAAGATGACGAAACCATCAGCATATGTTAAGTAACATGAGATAAAGACACATCTAAGGTATCTGATTGCCTCCATTCCGAGTTCAATATACCGACTCATGATACTACGTTAGTATTAAATGTAGATATAGTACAACTATTAAGTCTTCGTATTTTCAACAAATAAATAAAGTCAGTTTGATACAATTGTGTACGCTTTTTTTACATTATCTTAAGCCACAAAATAAACACTCCTTTGTAGCCACAATCTTGTTTACATGCTTTAAATTTCCTGCCACTGTTATCTTCCATTCTATTTCAAAGATAATCCACTAAAAGCTCTTGAAGACGGAATTCGGTCTCTCAACTTGAAATATCTGTTTGATCGAAATTCAAAACAATATCATACAGGAAAATTGTCTGATTGACAACAAGTTATAAAATGATAAATAAATCTGTTTTTGTAAGTATATCTTTATAGTCACTTTTTCAAGTCGGAATTTGCAGCTAGAAGGTGCCGGAATCGTCTAAGGCTCACTCTGGGAAGAAACGTCGAGACAAACCACCGAGGTGGTTTTTTTTAGTCAGCCTATCTGAACAGATGGTATACAAAATCCAGTCGGCGCGAACTCAAACCGCTATTAGTCAAGATCAACGGCCCACAGAACGACACTACCTCTACAAGACATTTGGGTAGGACTTAAACAAACCTACACTATTCACACATTTATGCACACAAAAAACTTACTATACAATTCAAATTAAAAAGAAAAATGAACAAATGAAATACAAAATATAACAATTAATTAAATGTACATCACTTTCAAACATAACAGCAATGATAGGGACGTAAGTGCGAGAGTGAGTATCATCAGCCTCAAGCAAAGTTGACATCTAAATAATCTACAACTGTGTAGTAAGCCTCTTCACATAGCTTTTCTTTTACTACGGGCTTTTGTTAATAATTTCTAATTACGTTACAAATTTTAAGAATATCTTCAAAGTTATCTATCTTATTAAGAAACAGACGCAAACAGATTTAACTTTCAACATCATGAGAAAAAATGTTACCATTAAAATCTTAATTAAAAATATGGTTACTGTAAAATTACCCATTTTTAACTTTTTTTATCTGAAATATTAGTTATTACTGTTGATATGCTTTTGAATTGTAAAATCAGTCCTTATTGAACTCAATAATGATATGGAATACATATTGTACCTTTTTTCATCTCATCAGATTGGTAAGTATCAGTATATGTTCGGTATCGAATTCAAACGTGTAAAACTGCAACGGAATTATATTTGTTACCTCCTGCCTCGAAAGATGGCGTTGATACCAAATTAGATCACGATATGATTTCGTTTGCATTGTCAATTTAAATAATGAAATGTTTAAGTATTGAGTCGAGCTTCGCTTATCTATTTGTTTATTATATTTGTAATAGCAAATTATGGTGACCTCAGTTGGGAATATATCTGTAGTTAAATTAATAATCTGCTTATTATTTATCTCGCTCACGAACCTGGTACATATTCCGTATATTTAAAGGTAATTCAGTTAAAGCCTGGAATTCATTACCAGCGCACGTGTTTCCCTACCACTATGATCCCGGGTCCTTTAAGCGGGGCGTGAAAAAGCATCTCACTAGGCCGCGATAGCGTGGGTCCCCATACTGCACTGTCTTCATTCGCAGTGAGTACAGCGACCATCGCTCTTGGATTCTATTCATGCTTTCCAACAGGCAGAATAGAGTCACTTTGGTAGGTTTCTATAAAATAGAAAAAAAAGATAATTCAAACAGTCTCATATGGGTGCATTCTAATCAAAGAATGGTCCAAAAAGTCTTAATAACCTACCAAGATTCTATTTTTAAACATTTTCGAATTTAGAAATAGTTTTCCATTGTGTTGCCGTTCCAAACCATGTCTAGCTCTATAGCTACGTCATCCGAGTTACTTGTATGAACTAAAGTTTCAACTATGTCAAGATAATTACTAAAGTGGTTTTCAACACTCAACCATAATAAAGTTAAGTTTAACAAGCCTCTCTCCTGCTTTGTGTTGACGACAATCAATTGTAATTTGTCAAAGACGATGTTTCGGATGCACACCTTGAAATTCGTGTACGAATTACTTGTTGCTTTCGAGATTATAAAGATACATTTTGTCAAATTGAATTGCTTCAAGCTTTAAATACGAGTAGAAATGTTATTCAAATCGAAAATTCTATTTATTAGGTAACTCACTGCATATGCCTTACTGTTTATGATTCTATTGAGTCCGGTATGCTTAAATTTCTTCGCAACATTTTCGAGGTAGTTTTTAGAGGAAATATTACATATTTCTAGTTCTTGTATCGTCATTATATTGTCTCCCGACAGCTTATAGCATCTAAAGGATTTCTTAAGTTATTTAATAAAAAAAAATACGTCAATGGATATAATTGACAGGCCTCTTGGTCAAGTGGTTGGTGACACTTGACTGTTAAGTCATAGATAATTGGTTCGATTCCCACCTAGAACAAAAAAAATGTGTTACGAGCACATTCATTTGTTCTCCGTCTCCGTCTCTGTTTATGTATTTAGAAGTATAGAAATGTGGATGTAATAGAATAGGCTAGGAGAGTCGATTTTGACCATGGCGGCCAGTCTCAACGGGGACTAACCAGTTCGGACTAACTCACTTGTGCACTGTAATATCTCCTGTGTAGTGCTCAAACACAGGTGCGCTATCTGTTCCCTCATTCTAATAGTCCGGTGAGCTACCCGACACAACTGGAGAGAGATCAGGCGCAGGACTGTTTTTTTTTATTTTATTTTTTTTTATTGCAGGCACCCGTCATCGCAGGGTGTTACTGTCTAGTGCATCCTGTGACTCATGTAAGTGTCACAGCTCGTTATTTTCTTTATTTAAATACACTTACAAAATTTATTAAAAGTTGATCAATTTTGTCTTAGTCTATCGCTTATTTTATGTATTACAATTACCTTTGTTATTCTCGTTACAATAATTTCTTAAATGCTTTGCTGCTCTCTCTATATTACTACTATAAATAATCCATCTAATGCTTATCCTATCTTGTTTCTATTATTTACTACACTAATGGAAAAAATTAAGGGATCAAAAAAAAATTCCAAATTTTTGGACAGTTTTCAACAGGCCGTAACTTCGAGAGAAATGGTCATACAGGAAATCAAAAAAAAGAAAATTATAGTTCCAAGTGTCCAACTTTATAGCCTCCGCGGTTTTTGAGTAATCGTAGAAAAACCAGCAACAAAAAAATTTTAAAAAATTCGATCGAGTGAAACCAAAAAACGGCTGGTTGGATTAGTTTGGTTATTTGTAAGGTTTTTGTGGACATATTGAACTGTAAAAGGCACACTTAACATTAGTGGTTTCCTCAATATTTTCGATCCAGTGCTTGATTTGCCAAAAAACCACCAAAAGCCCTTTTTTTGTTGCATTTTCAAATTCATTTGACAGAAAGAAAATTTTTTTTTTCGGAAAAACTATAGCCATTCGTTAAGGAAAATTTATTCAAATTCTTAAAACCCACCTTTAAATTTCTGTGGAATCATTGGTTGCTGAAATATCAATAATCAAAGACAAGAGGATCCTTTTCCATTTGAAAACCGATATCTCGGCGAAAAGTGGGCAAATCAGGGTGTATAAAAAGCAAATTAAAGCTAAATGAACAAGGTATCCGGTATCCTTATATTGTTAAGCTAAAACAATTTTTTCCACGTCCGTAGACCAAAAAAGAAAACTAAAAAAATTTAAAAAAATTTTTTGTTGCTGTTTTTCCTACGATTACTCAAAAACCGCGGAGGCTATAAAGATTTCAAGTTCGAATCCAAGAACTAGACACTTGGAACTATAATTTTTTTTTTTTGATTTCCTGTACGACCATTTCTCTCGAAGTTACGGCCTGTTGAAAACTGCCCAAAAATTTGGAATTTTTTTTTGATCCCTTAATTTTTTCCATTAGTGTATTTCTACAAGTTTCTTACAATATTTAATTAAGTAACCACTACATTTTTATCCTGTAATACGTGTTTTAAATTATCTGCGCATATGTTTGTGTTGATTTGTTGCTCTAAGTTAAGTCTAAGATTTATATGGACGTGACATTCTAAGAGCACATGTAGAACGCTCTCTTTCTTGGTGGGCTCGCAGATACAAGATGGGCTGCCCTTACACTTGAAGCGATGGAGCTACTGGGCGAATCCTCCATGCCCTGTGAGCATCTGCGCCAGTTTTGGTGTAACTTTGATTCGTTTGATAGTTGCACTGCGTCGGGCAGAAACACCTTCGTGACGAAGGCGGTTTCGCCTCCGGTTCCATTCGTCTAGAGTACCCTCTCGGATAACCTTTTGGATGAACGAGATCGGATACTGATCATAGTCAGGCAGCCTTTGGCACGAAAGCGCTGCCTGTTTTGCAAGAAAGTCCGCGCACTCGTTTTCCGGGAGGCCCACGTGAGCTTTGATGTGGAACAAAGCAATCGTTTTGTTTTCATCAACAGCTTTTCTAATATTGTAGCGGGTGTAGTACTTGATGGTTGGTGATCGATGCCAGCGCTGATCTCGAGTCGCTATATATACCATACGTTCGTTCGTTTCGCTTCAGTACCTCACTCGTGGCTCTACATGTGGCAAGGAGTTCCGCTTGCTACACAATGCGCAGGCAAGGCGCAGGACTGTTGTCTTTACATACTCTATGAGGCATGGGAGTTAAGACCTCAATTTTTAAACTCCAGGTTGTTTTTCAGCATTTCTATAACCAGAAAACTCAATAAAAATTCTTGGCCCGTCTTTTTTCGGTTTTGGTATTAAATCCAAGACTTCTGTTGCATACGAAAGGCGCTAGGGCAACGAGGCAGTTAATATAGAAGCATATTTATCAGCAATTTGCTCACCATGGCTCTGCCAACTTTGGGATTAGACTGTCGCCCTATGTAACGTGTGTACACTATTATTATATAACGAATATACAATTATCATAAACATTCTGAAAATGAGATCCTATCACTAAAAATAGAGTCTATTCCCGGAGGATATCTGAGTTCATTGATGAACAAGAGAGCAAAAGGCACCAAAATAAATCCTTTATCTTTCTTTTGCGCTTTGTGGAATGTAATTGCTTCTTCCATGCATCAGCCTTATCTCTTATCTATTATCTTATCTACTACATCAAGTTTAGTGGAAATCGTTTTCAACTCCTTAATTTAACAGATTGTCTGAATATTAACTTACGAAATGTACATTTCTTTTATTATAAGGGGAGTAAACAAGTAAATGTACTTATCACCTGAAGGTGAGTGATTACCGCCACATGAAAACTTACTGTTGAGTTACAATTTTTGATTTTGGAATTGATTCAATTGCAAAGATTTTTCAATGGAAGGGGAATCCCCCTTGAATTTTTGAAGCTCCAGTTACCCACTCATTCAGGAATTCAACTAGAGAATTCTTTAATAGCGGTTTTTTGTGAGACGTTGTGTTTAATAATAATAAATACTTAACCTATTTTGATATTCTTTGTTATGCTTTAACTTCTCAACTACTAAACCGATTGTCATGAGATTTTGCACCAACGTCATCACAGATTAGAAGAGGACCTGTCATCTAAGTGCTGCTCTAAGCAATATATAAAACAATAAATTTGACTGTATGGATAGTTACTTAAACGATCATCAGACCGTTTTCTACTGCGTTAAGTGCAGTGGCATCAAACCTCCAATGGTACACCATTTTGTGTGACCCACAAACTGTTATTCTGAGTCTGGGTGTTCTTTACGTCCCTTTCATGTATGTTTGTAAAGTCCCCGCGACACAGGATTCATGCCTAATTAGACGGTTGTCTTTGAAAAAGAAAAAAAGAAAGAAAATGTGTAAGGGATTTAATCTAGAATTGTACAAAAGTCTAAACCATGACAGTTCAAGTTACACTGGTTATTGAAATAGAACACAAATTAAAACAATGAAAATACAGCTGTCAGGCATCGATCACATAATAAAATGTTAAACAATAAGCTATTTAATTTAGTATAATCAAAGTTTTGCAATTATATGATAATCTACGATAAAAATTTGTATAAGAAATTTAACAAATGCAAAAAAAACTTAATAAGAACTTTGTCATCAAGAACGTACAGTAGAAGTTAGAGCGTTCAATGAGGAAATATGATTGGCAAATATCTTCCAGTTAGTTCCTGATGTTTCAGCGCACTGGAGCGGAGGGCGACGCGTTTTAATTGCTTTTTCAATTAACGCCGGGAGAGGTCCTCTTGGGATCCTATTCGCGAAGGCGTAATGGACTGCTCAAAGATTAAGCCAGCTAGACTATTTCTTCAGAATTTTGTTCTTTATTTTATTGAAATTGAATGCACCTAGAATTTTCTAGAAATTTATGGCTCATATGCAGATTATGAACGACATTATAAAATGTAGTTTTTATAGCTGTCGCCTTAAATCAAGGAAATTTTAGTAACGATTAAATGTTACTGAACTTTGTTTCATTCTGATCACATTGCTTTGGCTAATGGTGGCTTTGTAGTTAGACTATTGTATTTATGTAGTCTAACAAGGCAATTACACTTTAAAGAAAGCAAAAATCTTGCCGTGAAAATGTTATTTACTTATTTAAAATTTTGTAGGAACTTAAAACTTACAAAAAGGTGACTTCCATTTTTATAACTTTCACGGACCAAGTGTCACTCATACAATTAAAAGGAATTGCTTCCGTTTGCATATATGTCTAGACATACATGCAAACGGAAAATGTAAACATTCCTCTGGTACAGTTTGACAATGGAGCAGTTTCCAGTATCAGTCGGAGTAGTTCCAGTATCAGCATCACTCAGAGGCCCATTGATGCAGGGGTGACAGTAGTCGTAGTAAGTGTGTGCAATACAATGCTACGATGACTGTCATACCTTTTACGTCCCCAAGTGAGGCGTAAAAAAGCATTATAAATGGCCGCCATAGTGGGTGTGGGTCACCATACTACATTGTCAGTATTTGCAATGACTATGGTGACTACAACTTTTGGATTCTATTCATGCTTTCCATCAGGCCGAGTAGAGCCCTTTTGGCAGGCTCTCAAATAAAAAAAAAATATCAAATAAAAATCAGTTGAAATAATGCTTCAGTTGTCAGAACAATTAGACTGACAATTGTACGATCTCCTGTACTAGAAACATTCCTGTGCCACGGAGGACTTTATAAACATACATGAAACAGACACAAAGAACACCCAGACTCAGAACAACAGTTTGTGGATCACACAATGTGTTTTCTCAAGTGGGGTTGTACCTACAATACTAAACGAAGTAGAAAACAAAGCGGTGAACAATTAAACCACTATGCCATGCAAATTAATTCCTGAACTAAAGTTTTAAGTATGAAACTACACTTTTATACCTACACTCTAGTCTACACCTATTTAACCATTGTGAAATCCTGCAACGACACTTAGACGTTCGTAATTCTATTGGCGAGTGAGACCTAAGTACATCTGACACTCCTCTTCAACTAGCAAGATCTATTTTCAAGTACGCGGTGGGTTTTTCCGTCAGCTCAGATTTCAACGGAATAATTTAAATTGTATTTTCTTTACTTTTCAAAAGTATTTGTTTTAAATTAACAATAAACAAGAACAGTGTTGTAATGGACGTTGTTATGGTAGGTTAAGATCTCTTGCGTAAATCTTTATATATGATAATGTTAAGTTGGTTTTTGTATGCTTCTAAATCTCATACAGTTCTGCATCGTTTGGGCTCAAATTTTGAAACGAGACGCAAGCCACTTCAAAGATTTCATTTATCAGTTTTTCGCGTTAGTTTTCTTGTTCATTTCTCAGTGGAGCACGGCAGGGTACAGTTAGTATAACATAAAGTATTAAATCTAAGTATTTCAATAACAGGAGGCAGTAATATGAACTGAAGTTATCAACAACAATAGCAATTTCTAATGTAAAATGACGTCACGTAGATGTTAGAATGCTACCTTTAAACCGAAAACAATGTCAATAATACAAACTACTACTATTACAGTTTAACGACTTTATGTGAGATAAATGGTGACTTAGAACCAGATTATGACACAGTATGAGTTTGACTCCTGTTCTGGGGGTTGTCACAAATTTGCATGTAAATAATTTATCCATCGTGGCAATCCTATTCGATTTTTTTCCAATTTTCGATTAAAACTTTGTAACAACCCATGTTTTCGCCAACGAGTGCTAAACATAACCTTACTGTTTCGTAGTTACTTTTTTCATATATGAATAATTATATGATCAATTCTTTTTTTGTTCCTTGAATAAAATTATTTTACACAGTAAGCGCGTTGTGGCCCCATCAAGCGATCCATTGCGACAAATTTCTGAGAAACGAGCTAGTGGTCATACCCCACATCTGGCTTGTTTCACACAGTCATTTGTTTGCGTGGGATATTAGATCCAAATGTTAATGCTTGGCCTACCTTGTGTGATAAAAGTGAAAGTTTGTATGGATGTTTGTCGTTGTCGTTGTTGAAGCACAGCACACAAATTTCTTTTATTCTGAAGAAATGTAGGGTTCTCGTAAGGTGAACAATGAACAATAACTATGGGTAACACAACCGGCAGTAGTTAATTATTCTTTACGTATGTCTCCATGTAGTGACAGATTAAAAATGTGGAGTTTCACCACCCCTACTCATAGTATATTATACATTTGTACTGATATTACGTAAATAATATATATATATATATATGTATATATCAGTACAAATACGAGTCACGTACCTATAAAATAGGTCTTTGGCTACTGCAGGTAGCCTTATCAGGTAAAAAGAAACAGAACGATTGCTTGGTAGCTATTGCGAGGACGTAGTATAACCCTGTCGAGCTGGCCGTCTTATTGTGATTTGTGCCGAAGCATAGCTCTACCATGACGAAATAAAAAAAAAATGAAAGTAAATCTTTTATTTGTGTGCTGAGGCTAATAAAAAGAGTTATTTCAAGAATCGATCAGTGGCTCGATACAAAATTTACGTAAATGGACTTTCAGTCTCTGCCTTAGCCCCATCTTCCGTGAACACCCCATCCTCCATGACCACCCATTCCTCCGTGACCATACCATCCTCCGTGACCACTCATTCCTCCGTGACCATGCCATCCTCCGTGACCACCCATTCCTCCGTGACCATGCCATCCTCCATGACCACCCATTCCTCCGTGACCATGCCATCCTCCGTGACCACCCCAACCCAACCGGTAGCCTGCGTTTATCACTGGCGCAGTAACTACAGGGATAGCGTGAGTACGAATAATGGAAACAGGAGCAGCTCTCACTACGTGTGCAGTGGAAACAGCGTGTCCCATCCAGGGCGTACCGAAGCCTGAAAACATATTACATTAATCTATTCCTATATGTTTGTGTATATACACAAACATAAGTAATATATACAAAGGTATGTATAAGTCATCTATATGTATGTACATGTATATGTGTCTACACATGAATGTAGGAATGTGGTGTGAAATGTCAACTTATGTGGATTTGTACCTGTCACCATATACATTTGTGAGCAGTCAATATTTGTGTCCTAAAGCATGTTGTGACTAAACAGAAGTGTGTAGAGAACCTGAAATATTTCACTGTTATTTCAATAAATACTTAATGTCGTTTCAACAAGAATTGAATTAGAGAACCAATCATAAAAGTTATGAAATAGAAAATCAATATTTTAAGTTCATTCTTACTAGTGTGTTAAACTTACCTATAGGGTTTCCTTGACAAAGGCCAAGGACTGTCATCAGACAGGCTAACTGAAATTAAAAACAAAATTGCAATTATCATATTGACTTACCGCACAACGTTCGTTCATAATTTTCATAATTGCAAGCGCGTAAAAAACTATTTTGTTTTGATTGCAAAGTAAAAATCAACAGTCAGTTGAACTTAAAGTGTGTTAAAGTATACCGTAACTTAATCGAGCAGTTGCTTTCTCTCTTTAGCCTACCTTATTCAGTAATAATTGTTTCCTCTTTTTACAGTCTCTTTTCATCTTTAATCAACAGCCCTTACAATCCACTGCTGGACATAGGCCTCTCCTTAGCAAGGAGGTTTTGGCCTACTATACCACGCTGGCCAGACGGGTTGGAATAGGGTTTGTTCCAAGTTTTCCTTCTCTTTGTAATGATGTTGTTTTGCAGACTTTGTTCCCTTAGTCGCCTTTTACGATACCCACGGGATGAATAGGGGTGTTAACACTATGTATTCTTAATCCATCACCACACGGACATTATAATTCTTCGGTAGTATAGTGGTAAGTATCCCCGCCTGACATCCACAATAAACCCCAATAATTGACGGGTCTCTTGATCTAGTTCGATTCTCACGTAGATTTTTTTTTGTGTAATAAATACCATCATTTGTTCTGTTTAGGTGTAATTGATCTATAATATGTATGTATTTAGAAATATATAAGTAGGTTTATCAACAGTCTAATTATCATAGCAAAGGTTTTGCTTACTTTGGGATCAGATAGATAGCTATGGTGATGATAAGGAGCTTATGAAGGATTTGAATCATTTCCAAAGTTCCTTCTTTACAATATAAGGCTAGCATTTTATTACATTAAAAACAATATTATTAAAGTAGTAGGACTAATTATGCGGGTGGCACTAGACCGGCTGTTGTAGAGAACCTTGGATAAAGCCTATGTCCAGCAGTGAATGTCTTTTGGCTAAGATTAAGATGAAATCATAGATAAAATAATTATCTATTGTTACGTATTACACTCATTATTACTAAGTTACGTCAAAAAAGGCTCGAAAAAGGTCTTTTTCTGATTGTTTAGTTATTAATTATGGTTTTTTTCACCAAATTATGTATGTAAGTTAAAACATCGATGTAGGATGAACTGTTCTCAGTTTATCTTACTAAATCATATAACTTATTATTCTGCTATTGAAATCAATTCAATTTAAATTAAGCTGTATTTTATTTAAGCACTTTTACTCACGTAATTTTTTTAAGAATGACGAAATTGCATTTAGGGTTTTAATTAATTCAAGCGATGCAATTTAAATTTAAATTCAATGTCAAAATATTTTATTCAAAGGGTCCCTTTAAATTGTAACACTCAATCATGCCGTTCAACTGAGGATCGATTTCAAGCACTTTAGACACAATCCTGTCATTTCTTTACACAGAAGTAGTTTGTCTGTTAAGAAATATCTCTAATGAAATAAATCTTTCGTTTTCTCATCACAATTATTTCGTCAATTATGATATATCGGTTATAGTTCTTAATTCTTTTAAAAGAATTGCGGATTGCGCAAGACCGGGATGGTTGGTGCTCCTTGGGAGAGACCTTCGTTCAAAAGTTAAATTATATTCTAAATTGTATCAAGTCAGCTCAATATTTGTTTAACACGCTTTTATTAGCTTGGTTCTATCTATGTAACGGAGTCTGAACGTGATTTTCTGCACCCCTTTTAAAACGATGGATTAACTTGAAACTTTACCCACTTATCAAGGACCAATGACATTGCAATAATTTGTATAGTTTGTTCCATTATCCTTTCCAGGATTCTCAAGATTAATGATTTATTAACATGCTTTTATTAACTTTGTATAATGAACATGTAACGAAATTTTAGCTTTTAGAACAGATGGTACATATGCAATTAAACCAATGTTGGTACTGTCCCGTTAGCTAAGATGCTAGTGTTTCATTGCTAGTGCATTTTTTCTGTTGTATCATTGGCTAATATTTTGTCTTGACTTAGCGTTGAGAGACGTTATACAATTGTTAGTTTTCTAATAAAGTTTCCGTTTGTAGAATGTCAACAACAGCTATGGTACTACTGAAAGAATATTGCTATTAATTCTGAGTCCACAAAATACAAGGCTGGCCAATTGATTTACAATTATTTTATCTAAGTTCACGACTGTTTGCCGCTGGACAAGCTTATATAGCATCCAGTTACGGAAGGTCTTCTTGATTACGATATAGCTCATAAAACAACTTGGTAGCTAGAAATCACGTGTGATAATAACATAAAGCCTATTATTGGTTGATTCCTAGTAAAGAAAGAAAAATAAATGACGGTTCAATTAAAACACAATTTCGAAGATAATCAAACTAAAAAGTAGAAATTAAATAATAGTTTAAAAACTAAAAAACACGCTTATACAGAAAATAAAGCTAAACGGAAAAAAATTAAGGACAGTGTGATTAGCAAAAAAAAAATGAATTTCATTGTACAAAAAGTTGGGTTGCTTTTTAAGATATTTACAAAATTACTACTTCTACCAACACTTGACATTAAAATATATATAACAATTGACATCAAGCACTTCACGCTTTTTACAAAAGTTAGATTTTCTATAAAAACGTTTTCCTTTTAATATTATTAATTCTCAATCTACAAATGGGTTCTTGGAATATAGCTCTCAAAATTAATTTCGAGTCGTTCAATCGTTTCATGAATTCAATTAAAAAATCATTCTGAAAATTGCTTCTTTGAACTAGAATAGTGTACAGAATAAATACTTAAGTTGACTAGACTGTTGTAGGAAAAGTATTAATAAAAACAAAACTCACAAAAATATATAAAGTAAAGCGATGACGATTAAATTAGTAAAACAAAATAACACCAATTTCATTAACGAATTCTATGAAAAAGGCAAAAGTTTGGTTAAAAATTATATTAGCATTGTACATATCCTTAAAGACAGATTTGTTACTAAGTTGTCCAATTCCCGGCTGATAGTGTTAAGGTTCACAAAAATCGACTAAATTACAATTTTTTAACAGTGAAACAGGCAAACCAACCACTTGATACTAATAGAATACTGCCACAAATTCAAGAGAAATATGACCCCATGATGAGCTTTTAGATAAATAAACCTTTCCAGGATAAGATTAGATTTCTTATACCAGAATGGAACGAATAAATCGATTACCGATTCGATCATGAAGACGTTCTTAAAAATAAGTAAAATGTCAAGTTCGTTCTTAGATTTAATTACGTAGAGATTAGGCTTAAATTTCAAATACATTAAATTACCAAATTATTTAAATCAAAATATAACTTACAATAGTATAGTTGTTCATCGTAGTGGCTTACTGGATGATGTGTGAATATTTGACCTGCAGACAATCAATTTATAGTTGCACCGAAATCTGCACCCACTGCTGAAACCGAGCCGGATGTAGCACACACGCACATTGAAATAAATAGTTACGTTAGCCTAAACATCCTTACTGCGTTTAGAATTTAGAATTTATTAAAACATCCTCGAGGCCTAAAGTTGATGTAAATTCCCTAATCCACTCATTTATACTGTTCATTGCAGCTAGTTGAACAATTAATCAAGATTCATACTAATTGATTTCTTACTTATGATATGATATTATCCAGTTTTTTAAATAATTGATTATAGTTCAACTGTTTCTGTGTCGGTATCCATAATTAATTCTTTTTTAAAACTTAAAACTGTCAGATATTATATTTAAAATCCTATTAACATAACAGATGGCAGGATACATGAATTAGAGATGTCCCTACCGCCACTTTGCCAACTAGTCGATTAGTCGAGTAAAAAGACCGAGTTATCGGCTTACTAGGCTGTCAAGCCAATTACCAGTCAATAATTAGTAGGCGTAACGCTTCGTTTACTATTGAGTTTTCTAGGAAAACGGAAATATGATCAATTTAATATTAACCTTATTGAGTATTCGTAAACTATTTTCAACATAATTAAATTAAATATACATTGGGTTCGAATCATCATATCCTGCCAAGACTTATATTATTTGATAAGGCTAATTATAAGGCGCATATCGCTATAATTAAAGTACTGAAGACTATTAGCATAATAAAATAACTAATTTATACTAATATCATATATTAAAAACTTGAAGAGTTTTTTGTTTGGTTGAACGCACTAACCTTAGATAGTTTTAGTTCAAATTTCAAAATCTTTTAGTGATAGTTAGATATCGAGAAAGGTAATAGGCTCTATAACATCACGCTAAATCCAACAGGAGCATCAAAATCGTTCAAATCAATTTCTTTTCAGAGACACAGATGAAGCTGTGTGGGTTGACTAGTAATATATATTTAGCATTTGTACCGTTCGGTAATTAATTTAAGCTAACTCTTATCATCAACAACATATTTCGAGATCGTTTCTCCATCTCATTCTGTCTTCTACTTGCCGAATAGTGGTTGCAACAGGGAGATTAAATACCGAGTTTTATCTGACTACATTTAATAATTTTACTCAGCTTGTATCAACGCCTACAAATGATAATACCATGTAGTACTGCCCGACCTTCTTCCTCCGTACCTACTCAGTAATTACTTAGCCTAGTATTTGCCGACTTAGTGTTAAATGTAATTGCAGTAACCAAGCTTATCATGTTGCAACTGAGAAAATAATTTCATCGAGCAGATTACTGAATGAGAAGTGCGAATACGCCCTACTACTCAAGACTAACTTAAACAAAGACACAGAATGAAACAGTAACAGTATTCAGCCAAAATTTCAAACCCATTACGCAGTGTAGGAACATCATTGTAGTTGGAAAACTATATGCTGTGTGGTGATGCGTGTAAGTTATTCTAAATGCGCGAAACTTACATGTTTGCAAACAATAATTAGATAATTATCGTTATAACGGGTTTGTTGTGGTTCATTTGCATTTAAATGCTTGTTCAATGGCCTCCATTAACGTATATACTCGTACTGTAAGTGTTCATATTTAATCAATATTAATTGATATTCATGAGTAAATCTACGAAGAGATAGTGTGTTAAAAGTGTTTTTTTAATAAGAACAAAAAATACCGACATGGTTCGAAGAATGAGCAAGCCAGAGAGGTGTAAGGTTGGTCTCGTCTGAAGGATGGTTGTGGAAGCAAAAGGGTCCTAGATGGAGACTGAGGATTGGAAAAGGAGTAGCTGGGATGTACTTAATGGGTTAAAACTATTTCTAGTAGTGGAGGACTTTATAAACGCTCATGAAAGAAACACAGAAAACACTCAAATTCAAAAGAGTTTGTGGTTCACATAGAGTGTGCCGGGATCGCGCTCACAGCAATCAGCACAGTAGGAAGCAGCGAGGTGACCTCCTTGTCTGCAGTTGAATACTAGTCGATCAATCCATTGAGTTGATTGAATTGATTTGAATTCTTTCGAAGCATGTAATCAAGGCTAGGAACGAACTCTTTGGAAACATTTAATTGATGTTATTTTTATTGAATATATTTTTTTAGCCTACAAAGAAAAGGTGAAACAGTGTAGATTTTCTAGTTTGCATCGTGTGAGCACTGTACCATGTAATGCGAAATACTCATTATGTGCAGTGGGTAGTGCCGGCTACGTTTAGTTTCATAAAAACGTGTCCATTCCATTCCTTTGTTTTCATTTTTATTTTTCTTACGTTCTCTTTGTAATAGCAAATAATGTAGTTTTGGAAAAAAAAGGCAAAATCATTTCTTTTTATAGAAAATTTAGAATAAAATATTATACGCTTTATGTTTAGAGAAGTAGCTAATAAACATATAGTAAAAGTGGGCGTTTAATATGCCTCGGCCTACTCCTTTGGGAAAATAGGCGTGATTTTATGTATGTGTATAAAAGTGCAGTCGTGCAGTCAACCACTTCGTAAAAGTTTTTAAAATCATGACACGGATCAGATATACACGCACGTATATAAAAAAACACTGAAAAAAACGAATTTCGAATTGGTTCACATGCCCAGAATATTCCAAGGATGGTGAGACTGACTGAAATCCTAAATTTCTTCAAAATAAAAAGGAGTTTATGTGCTGTTATCTCTGTGTCAAAATTCAAACAGATTCCTTCAGCTATTTTACGTAAAGAATGCTCAGTAGGCACTTCAGTAAAATATCTAAAAGATTTGACTATTACCACTTTTAAGACAACTCCCTGAGCCTGCTCAACTGGAAGTAGGTACGTTTTGTGTGTTCGTATAATAATAAAATAAGTGACGAGTGACTGGCCGTGTGATATACATTGACCTTCAGATATGAAAGTTAGCAGACTTCCTTGATTTTTAAAAATAAATATCAACTTTCGAAGCCGGGATGATAGATTTTCAAGACGGGGATTCCGATTTAGTGAACTATCAAGAAGAACATCTAGTTAGATATATAAGTAATTCCCATCTCAAGAGCTGAGGACGAACACGCGATGTTACAGGCAAATAAATAGAATTAGCAAAACATGTATGAGTTTCAAGAACGAGTCTAGTATATTCGAGATGGTGGATTGTAAATAGAAAGCTGAGTGTACACTTTTGGAGAGATTAAAAGCCAATAGGTAAAACGTACCCAGCCGGTTATCACCATGTACTAGCAGAACCGTGTCATCAGCATAAGTTATTATGAAATAATTTTTCAGCGACGTATTACAAAGAGGATTATGGTAAGTTAAGAACAATGTTGGGTATAAAATTGAGTAATTATGGAGAACTGACTCATGGTTACTTACTAAATTATCAAGTGTAATGCACTGAAAGCAACCAGTGAGGTAATCCTTGCTAAGTTTAAGTGCGAGGCTACGAACATCCATTTCTTCTAGCATGTTCAAAAGGTGAGGTACAGACACACTGTCAAATACTTTAGAAAGGTCTAGAAAGATAGCTAAGCACATAGACCTAGTGTCTAGTTTAGAAACAACATGATCCACAAGTACGGTTACGGCATCTTTAATTGATTTATCTCTTCTAAAGCTATATTTATTTAGAGGTAAGAGATTAAATGTTGCCAGGAAATTTACTAGACTTCTGTTAATTGTTTTTCCAGTAGTTTGGAGATTACGAGCAAAATCAATATTGGTCTATAATTGCTGATACTATGATGTAACATTCCAGATTCCCAACTTATGGTAGTATCTGTACGTATTGCATTAATACATAATTAATTTTACCTCTTCTTCGTCGGAAGGCAAAAGAAGAAGGGAATGATATGATTTTACATTCTTTCATCGTATAGAGGGATAAACGACTCGGCCAGTGTATGCAACCACTATTTATGAACTTTCTCTCCGAAAATCCAGAATCAAGGAGGAGGCAGAATTTATACACCAGAATCTGTGTTCGTACGGTGAAAAACGCCGAAAGTATTGCTTAGCACCGGTTTTCTCTGATCACTCTTGCGGAAACGGCCTACTACTCCTACTTTACTACGAACGCAACCACGGGCTTAAGTTAAGTTAAAAATTAAAAATGACTCTAACTACTGTAGCGTCTTATTTAATACATACAGTTGTGTAATGAAGGTGTCATAATGTCATTATAACGAACACGAGAGGCAGTGGTAGCGCAGCCTCAACTTGAAGGTTGGATAACGACGCACTTAGAGTACTATGACGTCATTATACACGAATAAGTCGCTTTGAGTAGGATCTTTGAGTTCATTAAAAGTAACTAATGAGTCTTTATTAATATTTAACTTAATATATAATGTTATTTGTGCTATTAAACATTAGATGTTTCTCGTTATTCGCTTAACCATATTGACCTGCTTGCTGGTCTAGTTATTAGAGGTCCTGACCACTTAGCCAGAGTTTGTGGGTTCGATTTCTACCCAGAACAAATAATATTTGATGATCGAATATGATAGCGAATCAATCATAAAAGTTATGCAATAGAAAATCAAATATTTTAAGTTCATTCTTATTAGTGCGTTAAACTTACCAAGAGGGTTTCCTTGACAAAGGCCAAGGATTGCCATCAGACAGGTTAACTGAAAATAAAAACATAATTACAATTATCATATTGACTTACCACACAATGTTCATTTAAATTTGCGTGTTTATCATTATATCGCTGTGGTACATTTGCATTTAAATGATTTGTTCAATGGCCTCCATTGATGTGTACCTTTATGTGTACATATTGAATCAATATTAATTTATATTCATGAGGAAATGCCGAATCCATGGTCTTAAATAAAAGCTTTTAATAAGACTGGGAATAGAATCTTAGGTTAATGTTTATTATGTAAAAACGTGCGTGCTATGCTGCGAACCATAGCTATACATAGCACTAAAAATAACGACATTGCTCGAAGAATGAGCAAGCCAAAGATGCTTGCTCATTCTTCGAGCCATGTCGAGCAATAAGGCCGGTCACGTCTGAGCGACCGTGGTAGAAGCAAGATTCTAGATGACAACTGAGGATTGAAAAAGTAATAGCAGGGATATACTTAATGGGCTAAAATTATTTCTAGTAGTGGAGGACTTTATAAACGCTCATGAAACGAACACAGAACACCCAGATTCACAAGAGTTTGTGGTTCACATAAAGTGTATGCCGGCAACACGCACACAAAAATCAGTACAGTAGGAAGAGGTGAGGTGACCACCATCTTTACAGCTGAATACTAGTCAACCAAGTCTTTTTAATAAATAACTTGTCCATTCTGAATTCTTTTTTTCATTTTTTTTTCTCACGCTCACTTTTTACCAGCAAACAATGAAGTTTTAGAAAAAAAGATTTTGTGGCTAAAAGGCTCACTTCTTTTTTATTAGTACATTAATTTATTATTAAAGATAAGTAGCTAATAAACATGTAGTAAAAGTAGGCGTTTAATACGCTTCTGCCTACACCTTTAGCAAAAAAGGTGTCATTTCTATTTACAATCCCCCAACTCGAATGTACTATACTCATTTGTTCTCGTCTTGACACATGTTTTAAAATTCTATTTATTTGCCTGTAACATCGTGTGTTTGTCCTCAGATTTTGAGATGTAGATTACCTACATATAGCTAGGTGTTCTCCTTGACAGTGTACTAAATTGTAAGCCCTGTCTCGAAAATCTATCATCACGGCTTCGAAAGTTGATATTTATTTTTAAAAACCAAGGAAGTCTGCTAACTTTCATATCTGACAGTTAGTGTATATTACACGACCAGTCATTCGTCAGTTATTTTATTGCAATATGGGCACACAAAACGTACCTACTTCCAGTTGAGCAGGCTCCGGGAACTGTCTCAAAAGTGATGACATCCAAATATTCAGAATTATACTGAAGTGCCTTATGGTAATTGTGATATCCTCACTGTGAGATGGCACTACATGCTACAGACTGTACTGCATAAACATGCATAATTGAATTTTACAAACTTAACCTAAAACTAACCTAAAACAGTCCAATCATAAATTCAGGTCCACATACTTAAATACATGCACACACATGATACATATACTCGTACATAAACTCACACATACATTACATATACTACAAATAGACATACAACTTATAACTAACAAAGAGTAGAATATAGAAATATTTCGACCTTATTGACGACCCACTCTGCAGAAATGTAACTAGTGTACAATCTGCGAGAGCACTGATACCCACAACACAAGTTAGATCTTACCATTGGTACCAAAGTTCCACTTATGTGAAATTTATTATTATTATAATATGTAGGGTGGGCCAATAATTCGTTCACATTTGAATTTAACATCCCGCGCAAACATGTTATGAGAGTTTTTGGGACCGACGCTACTATGCGACTGATGGGACTAGCCACAATCATAACACATGGTTTCAATAAGATAGAGCCACTTGTTATACATCTAACGAGTCCCTGCCTGAACATGTTTTCGGAAAAGCTGATTGCCAGACGAGACTGCATTCCAAGACTACCCAGAAGTCCAGCTCTATCCCCAGCAGACGTCTTTTTATGAAATTATTTGAAGAATCATGTCTACATCAATGAACTAAATACACTACGTCAACTAAAAGAAAAAATCGGCAAAAGCAGATATTGGCGATCTCGCGGTCTATTTGCCGACGAGTATTCGAAAATTTCAGTGCTCGCTTAGAAGAGTGCAACCGTTAAAATGGTGGTCATTTAGACGATGTAATTTTTAAAAAATAAATTTCAATTAATTAGTTTTCTTGTAAATAAACATTTTTTATAATAAATCAAATATATTTTTTAATTTTGCAAATGTTAACTAATTCGTGGGCCCACTGTATAACATATATTACTGGCGACCTCTCTGGTTTTGCACGAGTGCAATCGACGTTGGCTGAATCGTCCTTTTGATTATCTAACATCTTCTGAAGCGTTCATTTAAATGGCATATCCTAATAGGTAATTTTGGTTACAGTTACTGTACAATGCATCTAAGGTATTTAATTCGATAAGAAATTATGTTGTATTGGTCAAAATTACTTTGATAGTATTATCCGTAATTAAATTTTATGTTAAAACTAGCTAACCCGGCAAACGTTGTTTTGCCATATAAATAATTTCTATGTACTTTCTAGTGCCGACAGAAAATAATTAACCTATTTTAAGTGTGTAAGGATGTGGTATATGCACGAAATAGGTGTGTAATGCTGTGAACGATAAGGGAATATAGAAATAACAAACGCCAAGCACTATATTTATTAATAATTCATCATAATTTATTTCTGTTATATATATATACGTATCATTATTCGATAAGAACGGCAACACTATCAAAAAATATCAGTCTCTTAATGCTACAGCGTGAACAATATTTTTTGTTAGCCCATCTTTAGCTAACACAAACAAACTTGATGGTTTACCCACTCGAGAGCATGCCACGTATAATTGTCCGTGTATGTCTTGCTCAACAGAGGTGAATATGGTACCACCCAACGATTATCAATGTCAATGTCTGTGTTGTTGATGTTTTTAATAAATGATCGTCCGCCATTATCGGGACTTCTTCGACAATATATTGGATATCCGTCGACATTTGTGATCGTATCGTTCGTGAAATCTTTAGGGAAATTTTTAGTGCATTTTCCATCTGCCATGCAAGGCGATGTACGATTAAGAGTACCGCATGGACCATGAATCATGTTCGCTGTAACAATATCAAACAGCAGTTGGTCAGTAGACGGATCTGGAAGTTCTGCAGAAATGATACTATCGATTTCTTCAGGACGGATTTTATCGATTAACCAAACCAAAATGTGAGCATGAGATAATCCTCGCTTTTGCCACTCAACTGAATACAGCCAGCAACGTGTGCGGCCGAATACATGTAATTTAGTAATGAAACTTATTAAAGACTTCAACTTTTGTTTGAACACACGTGCTGTAACGTCATGACGATGGATTGAATTTTGGCCAGGCAATAGCAAGGATTCAATCTCTGGCCATTTTGGATTACATGTAAACGTGATAAATAAACACGGTCGTCCATATTCGCGCACGAAAGTCAGAGCATCCTGTATATATTCTTGCATATGACGTGGACTGCCCACATACGATGATGGTAGAATGACAGAGTTACCAATTTCGGCAGCGTCAGCGTTGTTGTTAATAGCGTCCCGCAAGTGAATGTACTCTTCCGCACGCAGCTTGAGTTGATTATATCGTAAGTATCGTAGTCGTTCGCCTTCTATCTTGGCGTACATGTCGACCATGAATTGTTGACAAAGCTCGCGACATCGTAGAATGACGTTGTCCCGGCCGCGTCGAATCATCAATCGGTACGCATAATAATCTTTCGAGCTAACGTTCTTGTTTGTTTCGGCTCCTGTAATAATATATTTTTAAATATTAGATTAAATCAATTACGATAAATAATTTAATTTTTTTTTTAATTAGTAATCAAGTTTAAAATGAATGAAGTACCTGATACGGGATCGCGTTGTTTGATATTTATGCAGTATCCGTCTTGTCCCTTCCAGAACATTAGCGGATATTGGAGAGCATCTTAAGAACGATGTGTATCAGCAATGAACTGAAGATTATTACTCCTTCTACGAACCACAATTTCTCGTGCGCCTGTACAATCGCCAACCATGATTCCCGCAACGTCGTCAACAACAGGTGCATTAAATCTACGAATATGCTCTCCAGCTGGTGTTTTATCAGGATTAATGACAATAGCGTGGTTATCGTTTTGTAATTTATGCATGTGTGATTTGAATATTTTCAACAATTCATTGTGCTCATTCAGTAAAGCGTCCAGTTCGCTGACGATGCGTTTTGCAAAAAATGAATCAAGGTTGTTATAGTCACACGATTGGCCAGTGCGCTTCCGGAATCCTCGCCGCCCATAAAGTAGATTTGTAAAAATTTATGTGCTTCGTTTGGCATTGGCAGTAATGAGCCTATTTTATGATAAACTTGGCCTCTAATTTTAAATGTAGAATTGTATTGTTGACCAAGTGAATTAGTATTTCGAACTATTTCTGTTGCTCCGAACGATGTCATTTGAAAGCATGAATTGAATGTTCGAATGGACTTCAAGAACACGTTAAAATCTGGATCCGTGCCGATAAGTAAACCGTTCAATGGTTCCGGTGGTGTTTCAATGTCGGGTAGTTGAACTTTTCCTGACGCGCAACACATCCCAGCTGGCTCGTTTTTAAATTTAAGAGCATGACAATTTGAACATTCTTTGTCCATAGCACCAATCACCACTTTTGTATGGGCATAATATTCCACATCAGGCTCATACTGGAATGCTAGCCGCAGGAATGAATCATATGTAAATGCTCGGTGTACCTGTTGGCGTTGCTGGTTGTTTGTTCTGCGTCTATTGGCTGTGAATCGGCGTGATTGTCGTTGTTGTAATCTTATCACTTCATTGCGTTCAGCTCGTGTATCTTCAGATTGTTCTTGACGCAATTGCGCCATGCTCACACGTGCATCAGTATTTTCTTGCTGGATTTCTTCTTCAGTTCTTTCGGATCTTAAATTTCTCTTGCTTCTGGTTTCACTTGTATTACGGCTCAAATTAGCCCCTTTGCGTTTTCGTGGCATTGTTCGCTATACAAAATACACATAATTAGAACTAACAAAATTACTTTAGAGTGAAAAACATCGTAATTATATTGTTATTAACAACAATTTGAGTATAAAAAAAAATATACTTACAACAACACAAAAGTCGTTGTTGGTAGGAGCCCCTGACACGCGTTGAGTATTTTCAGGTTATAATTAATAATAACAGATATTATTCATCTTATCTTATATTATTAATTTACTATTAATTAATTAATTGTATGATTAATTTAAGAGAGTTATTATTAGTATTAATTTATAATTAATAATGAGAGTTACACTGACATAAAAAAATAACAATTCTAAACGTCACTACTAAGTTTGATACATAAACACACATAAACATTAATGATGGCCGACAACAGTGGAGGGAGTGAGAGAAACAGGAGACCGGCTTCGGTCTCATCCCTACTCCGCGTTGTTCACTGGGTAGTTACACCGATATAGTCTGGCCAATGAGTATCCAGAGTAAAAACGCGGAAAATTTAATTATTAAAAAATAGGGGTTGGTGATAGAAGGGCAAAAACTTAGGGTTGTATGTATTTTTGAATATCGTATCATAAAAAAAAAAAAAAAAATTTGTCAAAAAAATGAAAAAAAATAATTGAGGGGTGGACCACCCTTATTATTTAGGGGTGTGAAAAATAGATGTTAGCCGATTCTCAGACCTACCCAATATGCTTACCAAATTTCAGAGGAATCGGTCAAGCCGTTTCGGAGGAGTATGGAGACTAACATTGTGACACGAGAATTTTATATATAAGATATAACACTGTTCTAACTATTCATAAGATATACACATTTTATGGAAGACTTTTAAATTTTAAAAATTTAGATAAAATAAATAAATAAATAAATATTTCGGACATTTGACACACAACATCATCTAGTTTCAAACTAAGCAGAGCTTGTACAGTACTGACTGATGGAATATTTATATATTTTTTTGTACAGAAAAATAGAAAATACTCAAACTGCGTCACAAATATTTGCAGATCATATAAACATTTAGTTCGACCCGGGAATCGAATCTGAGACTTGAACTAGTTATTTTGACATTTTTAATTTTTGTAAGCCTTGTTTAGTTTAGGCAATATTAGAACTAAAAACGTTTAAAAATTCAAAATACATTTTATTTCATATTATGTATTTTATTTCATATTATGTAAAATATTTATAAAAAAAAACTTATACATTCATTTCACTTATTAATTTTCCAATCAACTTATTACTAACTTATTTATTTTCAGCCAATGATATACTCTCTAATGAAAAATAAATAACCTTGAGTGTATTTTCCACTCTTCATTATATTACAACTGGCAATACCCCGAAGCCCTTTTACAAAAGAACCACGTAACCCGTAAAGTGTTAGTACGTAGTACTCCGAACTCCGTAAATATATATGCGGAGGTGGATTGTTACGTGAAGGTTTGTTCATTTATTATTCATGTCTCTGTCTAACTTGTGTCCGGGTATTAAATGTTAGCTGAAAGGAAAACAGATAAAACTGGATGAAATTGTTATTATTCAAGCAATTTTTAGCTTTTATTTAGATTTATTATATTTAAGGGAAGGATGAGGAGACACTGAGGAGATACTGTACATTTCTTTTACTTAGTTAAAAACAAATAAAGAGTTAAGATAAGAAAATAATATGATAACCGCATTTTTGAATATTTTGGTCACTAATTTCAAATTGATGTGATTCTTGCTACACTTGCTACGTTTTACTACGGCGTAGCAGATGCGCTACGTATTCGTGCTTAGTACTCATACGTACCTATAGTGTTTTTACTGTCTTGAAATATCTTTTCTCTTAATCTTTTTTTGCTCATCTAATTAAATTTAAGTCATCAAAACATTAATTTTTAAACGTAGATTCCATAACACTTTTAACTTAAATGATAAAAATTAAAACAAGCCGTAAAAAAACGTTTATTATTGAAAATTTTATTACTTATACTCATTAATGTCATGTTACATGATTTATTGTTGTATGTATACAAATCTTTTTGAAAAACCTTATTTATTTTTAATCTTATTTAAGTATATAAAACAGAATGCCGGAATGTATTATTAAGCTCACAAAACGATGACCCAAAATAAATACATGACACGAGTTATAGCAGACAAAACATGTATTGTATGTATTTGTTCTTAAATCTTAAAGAAGAATTTGTAGGTGAAAATAAAATATCATAAAAATACAATAAAACTTACTTAATTTTACTAAAACTAATAATAATAACTTGACACATGGCACACACACGATCCCAAAATAAGTGAAGCCTGTACCATGGTAACCAGAATGCTGATAAGCATACTTATATATCAAATTCATACATACTATAGACAAGTACATAGACCAAATTTGTCGTGAATGCGAATCGACCTCCCTACTCAACACTATCTACTCAACTTTCACTCGAGAGTTCAGTTTGCGCCTTACATTGTGTTTGCACTTATTCTCTTACTGAACCAGAATAAAAAGCCTCATAAAAACATCATTTTTACGGATTGTTAAAAGAACTTTTATTATTGGTTATGAAACGAAAGTTCTTAGAAGGGTGTATTTTATTGCACACCCCTACGAAGGTTCTGGTTAAAAGGTACTTAAAGTATAAAATAGATAATAAATTAAAGAATACTATTATGTTATTTATTTACTTTAATTTGTCAGAGTTTTTTATTTTTCTGGCCAAGATTATGAGTTGTTAAAGTGGGTAGAACCATTCCTGTGTATAAAACTGGTTTAAAACGGGTATGTGTGTAGACAGTAACTATGTACAGAAACTAATTATCACAAAATTTTAGTTAAAGCAGTGTTCTTTTGACAGGTCTTTCCATTTTTATATAGTCGAAATAATTGTATAATAGTCGTTTTTGCTATTATTATTACATTATTTTATGTTTCAGGGTAAAATACTTAAATTAAAGTAAGTAGCTGTGATAGTCAGTTTTTTTAATAGCAACACCTAATGATAATTGTGACAAAGTCCAATCATTATTTCTATTATTATTATTATAAAGAAAAAATAATATAATCTCATGAAAGTTAAAAAAGAAAAAGAAATTAAATATTTGGATCTATCTCACAGGATTGTCCATATGTTAAATGTGGATTCGGTGATCATTGTTCCGATAGTCGTATCTGCTCAAGGATTGATAACCTTAAGCCTCGAGTAACATCTTAAGAAGATCAAGTTAGAAAGTTACATCAAGAGTCTGATGCAGAAAGCAGTCCTTGATACGATTTATGTAGTGAGGAGACTCCTGTTTTTGAAACTTTAACCACCGGTTTCTTGGTACCCGAAATCGATGGTCTACTATTTTTATATTTTTAAATATGCAATCAATACTTATATAAATATAATAAAAAGAATAATAGCAGAAGTAATGATTTTTCACTACTTTCAAATAACAATTTTATAAAAATCTTATATCTGTAAGCATATTCCTTAATGTTAAATTAATTTAATTTCCATATTCCAAAAGTCGAACTAAATAGTTTGACAGTTCGTTTTAGGAGAGAGTCGCCAAGATTTAGAATGACCTGCCTGGGTCTATTTTTCCTGATAAGTTGAACTCTGGAGCCTTTAAGAGTAGAGTGAACAGGTTTCTTCTGGATAGGCGTGTACCACCTTCGTCTTCAGTCTTTCTATTTCATTACAAATATAAAAAAAAAAAGTATCCGAAACAGAAAGTTTAATATAAATAGATTCCTAACTGTATTTAGATCTAAATATTCACAAATCGGATTATGTCTGGTATTAATTATACATTTATATTTCACTATCGTAGCAGATGCGATTAAAAGGCAGAAAATATAAGAAACCAGTGATAACATGAATGAACAAAACCTTTTAAAATCTTGGTCATCAACTTTCACAGTACTAAAAAAATCTTTTTGTCACTAGACAAGGTTAAAATTCTGTTCCTAGACACTTTGGTGACATAAGGGGAAAATACCTTTTTAAGGAGAGGCCTATGTCTAGCAGTGGACCACTAAAGGCTGATCTGATCTGATACTGATCAAGGGTCTATACAATGTGATGCAAGACCTTAATATAGTGATTGTTTATACTTGACTTAAACTTATGTGATAATATTCCTATCTAATCAATATCAATAATCAACAAAAACCTTAGATTTTTAAACTAATTTAATAAGTTTTCATTTGTTGCCTAACCTACATCTTTTTTATTATTACATTTCGTTTTTTTATGTTAAAATTTTAAGTGTAATACAGGTCACATTTTGGGGTCATGTGCATGACCCCATTAATAAGTAGAATGCTATCTAAACTTTTAATAAAATCTGAAATCAAACTTGAAAATTAACAGAAAATATTTCGATGGCAAATGGCGACACGAAAATTCGTAATAATGTAAGTAGTTCTCAATGTACAGCCACACCAGGAAAAGCATTTTTGAAGCCCGGAAACATTTTAAAATCTACCGTAGGCTAAATCAACTTTTAATATTTTTTGTTGTATTTTACACTAATAGCGTTCTTAAAATTTGATGAGGTCTGTTTATTAAGTATAGCCATAAGTTTACGTAACATGATATAACGATAACACACATAAACCCATAAATTATTATTTTTTAAATGTGGACAATTTTATCAAATATTCTTATCCTCGCACGCCCCAGGCTCTGGAGGGATCGTTAGAGAGTTCATCACGTGTTTCGTCTCCAAATGTTCCTGTAAAGAACAAAAATATTCATTTACCGAATAGTTAATACGAAAACTGGTATATTATTAAATAGCGTAGAAGACTGGTTCTGAATCAAAAGAATTCCCTTATATTATAAAATAATAATCATTTATTTTTTTATATATTTTTTCATTTTTATATATTTTTTTTTATAGCCAAGAACTTCGACCACACCTCAAGAGGATTACGTTAGAAAGTTGGATCAAGAGTCTGATGCAGAAGACAGTCCTCCTTGACACGGCCCGTATAGTGAGGAGGTTCCTGTCTTTGGAGCCCTAAGCACCGGTATCTAGGTTCCTGTACTCGATGTCGGAGGTCTACTACTTTTACTTTAAATATGTATTTTTATTTTCCTTTTTATAAGTTTAAAAATGTAATCAATATGTGTATATGTGGAATAAAGAGACTAATAATTTATTCACAACTTCTATATAAAATTCTAATGAAGTCCCTGACTTCTGAACTAGGTAACAACCTGTGTTACAAAAGTCAGTGCTCCCTCTCAATTATTAGTTGGTACAAATTGTGTTAAAAAAAGATACTAATAATAAAATAAGTAATGAGTTAAGTTAACTTGTAAATTATCACCAGTCCACGCAGCTCTAAAAATAGTGCAGTAAGAATAGTCTTCAACTTTAATCAGATCTTCAGTTCACCGATCATACTCACTAGTCTCTACTAAAATTATTTCAGTTTGCACATTACACGTTTACGTTGTTTTTTTTTTCTTATTTAAATAACCTGCCAAAGTGACTCTACTCTGCTTGATGGAAAGCAAGAATAGAATCCAAAAGTTGTGGTCACCATGCTCATTGCGAATGCTGACAATGCAGTATGGTAACCCACACTATGGCGGCTATTAAATTTTTTTACGCCTAACTTAGAGACGTAAAAGACATGACAGTCATCGTAGCATTGTATTGTACACACTTACGAGTACTACGACTACTGTCACCCCTGCATCAATGGGCCTCTGAGTGATGCTGATACTGGAACTACTCCGACTGATACTGGAAACTGCTCAATTGTCAAACTGTACTAGATGAATGGTTACATTTTCCGTTTGCATGTATGTCTAGACATATATGCAAACGGAAGCAATTCGTCTTAACTGTATGAGTGACACTTGGTCCGTGAAAGTTATAAAAATGGAAGTCACCTTTTTGTAAGTTTTAAGTTCATACAAAATTTTAAATAAGTAAATAACATTTTTACGGCAAGATTTTTGCTTTTTTTAAAGTGTAATTGTCTTGTTAGAGACTACATGGATACAATAGTCTAACTACAGCCACCATCGGCACATACATACATTTACCACGACAACTGTCACCCTTGCATCAATGGGCCTCCGGTTTCGCACTCACCAACGAAACACGACAGCACAGATGCTGCCGCTTTAGGTTGGTCTTCTGTGGGAGGGTAATATTGCCCCGGATGAGCCGACTCGTTCATGCTGAAATCAGCGTGGCTCTACTACCTGGTGAACGTTGTGACAGGATTTATTTTTTACTATAGGTCTTTTACCAGACACATCACGATAATAGATAATAGGAACAGATGTGATGAATTAAAAAGACTAAGACAGATAGTCATGATAGCCCAACAGTGGCAGAGGGAAACTATATACGTTAATTAACCTGAGAATTTGCATCGCGTGATATAGGATCATTAGGTACAGGGTCGTTTTGTAGATGTTCGCTAGATGGCACTGACCCATGAAAGTTCATTATAAATACCGCTCGATAAATGCGGTCAGTTATTTTAAAATACAAAGTATGAATAAATTCTTTGTTGTTGAGATTATCAGGAGACAGGGTATTATGTTCTGGTTGAGTGGCTTTATCGCTTTACACTAATTGCGTAAGCTCAGAGCTTGGCCTTAATTACTTTAATAGTTCACTGCGCTTTATAACAGTATTGCACTATTAAACTCTTTTCTTTTACCAACTAAATAAACCTGTTAAGGCTCTATCACTTTGGGGAACGATAGTTATTTCTAATTTCAAAATTCGGTCTAAGAGAATCAGAGAGACATCGATATGTTTCTCATAATAACGTACCAAATTAGTCCATATAGTCCAATTAAAGTGCCGAAACACTCAAGACGTTGCTTCAATCATGTGATCAAGATATACTTAAATAAATAAATATTTCGGACATGTGACACACAACGTCATCTAGTTTCAAACTAAGCATAGCTTGTACTATGATAACTAAACTGACTGATAGAATACTTATAAACACCCAAAGTTCGAAACAAATATTAGCAGATCATACAAACATTTGGGCCGACCCGGGAATCGACCCCGAGACCTCAAGCACAGCAGTCGAATTCACTACCGCTGCGCCACCGAAGCAGTTATGTTAGACATTTATGTTAATAACATCCTTTTCGAAAAATATTAATTGCTTACAACTAAGTCAAATAAGAGATAGTTCTGTACCAACATGTTCTAAGTCCAGTCTGTCCATTTCGCGAATAGGTTTTATCATCTTCTGTGCTCTTTTTTGGGCTGAAGCAGCCCTCGCTTGTAGTATCTGTAACAAGATGTAAAGTTCATAATTTAAAAACAAATCTTTAAAATAATCAATAAATTCAACTTAAGTAACTAAGCTTATTGAACTAAGTTCGTTTTTTTTAGTTACATCTGTAGATAAAACTGTAGGTTGCAAGTTATGGAATAAAATCTCTTTAGACTTAAAATCAATGTTTATTTTACTAGAACCTATAACTACATTTTCGATGTACAATTTTACGCCCTAAATGCTATCGTTTTTAATTTTAATTGGAAAATGGCCGCTAGCACAATTTTGAAAGATGAATGTTTAAAACTCAAAACAAATTACGACAATAAAGAATTCCACCTCTTGAAGTGTCGTTCACGAAAGACGGTAATGCTTCCTTTTATAGCCATTTACGCCGCAAATTACGAGGGAAATTTATGATAATATCTGCATTTTACAGATGCAACCTTACGAGGGGTGGTTAGCATTTTACTTTGTTGCTCCAAGACTATGGAAACACCCTATCGGTACATAACATTTACTAATAATCGAATATAATAACTGCGGTGATCTAGCGGTTAGCGTATGATACTAGTGATCAAGAGGTCTTGGATTCGATACCCAGGTCAGGCCAAAAATTGTAATAGAGTTTTTCTGATTATTGAAATGCTTAATAACCACTTGGAGTTTGGATTTTGTATTTCCGTAACCAGAAAAACTCAATAAAAATTTTTGACCCGACTCGGGCATCGAACCCAAGACCTCTTGATCGGCATTCGTATACGCTAACCACTAGACCAGCGAAGCAGTTTAACAACAATATGTGTACAACACCATATCAACCAGAGCAAGTTTTTGGAAGAGATTTTTATTCAATAAAATTTTATACACATAGATACATATTATGTCTTGTTTTTTTTACATTATATAAACTTATCCAAATATCAGTAGCCTTGTTATTAGGCTCAGCAAAGTAACTAAAAAAAATACAAAATATATGCTTCTGTATTTCCTTCGTGGATAAATAGCCGTAAAGTATACAAAAAGTAGATACATAATTGTATAAGACTTATCATGCCATTGCTACCGTCAAGAAAGCCTTATTCAGAGCATTTCGTTACGAAAGCATTGCCGATAATGGATTTCACCATTATATGTGTTTACTCCGGAAATATAATGCAAATTTTATATATGCCACTGTATTTTAAGGAGGCAAATAAGAATGATCGAGTCAGGTTAAAAAGTTTCGCATAATGAAGGTTGGAGAGATGAGAAAACTTTGCAAAAATTCCAATATAAAAAAATTCGAGGTTACGTCCCAAACTAGGCTCTAAGTCTATTACGATACGGCTAAATTAAGATGGTTTACGTGGAGCGGCTACCATTGACACCCAAAGTACCAGACGATATTGAAGTTCTGTGTGAATACTGTTGATGGATTTTTATGGCTTCAGATTACAACTGATATTTATGTATATGACAACTGGGACCGACTACTTAGCGCGCCAGCCGAGATATGGTCTTAATATGTAAAGAATGGTCACCCATCCAAAGACGGACCTGGTTAGGATTGCTTAACTTTGCAAATAGGTAACTTACAGGGTAACTTACCCTTGTTTCTGACCGAACGTATGAACGACAAAATCTACTATTACTATTCGATTATAGCCGAGCTATGAACACTTCTAATCCATTCTAGAATATAATTCTTAAGAATACATTATTAATTTAAGTGTTAATTACGTTTATTTAAACTCATTCAGTCACATTAATAATAAAAACAGTATAATCTTCTCAGTTTTACTCTAGAATGCGATGTACGTAGCGATGTATGTAGAATAAGACATGATGTCTGTCGATGTAGTGTGTATAGTGACGGATTAAGAATACAAAGTGTCACTGGGGTGTTTTCATAGTCGTCCTATGGGTATCGTAAGAGGCGACTAAAGGAACAAACTACACAGGCGAACATCACTGCAAAAAGAACCGTTTTTTTTTTAACGTGTGGAAACCCCCTCGGGCCGTCATCTCACCGGGGTTTACGGCGGGGTGGTGTGTCGGAATCGGGCCGATTAAAACCACACGGTGTGCCACTCTGCGCCTGACATAGGAGGGATTCGGGATGCAAAAAGAACCCCTTTACCAACCCGTCTGGCCAGTGTGATACAATAAGTCAAAACATTATTTCGAAGGAGAAGCGTATGTCCAGCAGTGGACTATTTAAAGCTGCTGTTGTGTAATGTGATGTGATATTTGCGGATTTACAAAAACAAACACACTTTTCGTCCGTGTAGTGATGGATTAAGAATACATAGCGTTACCACCTCCTTTCATCCCGTGGGTGTCGTAAAAGACGACTAAGGGAGCCAAATCTGCAAGAAATCTCATTACAAAGAGAAGGAAAACTTGAAACAAACCCTATTCCAATCCGTCTGGCCAGCGTGGTGTAGTAGGCCAAAACCTCCTTGCTAAGGAAAGGCCTATGTCCAACAGTGGACTGTAAAAGGCTGTAGATGAAACATATCTTTAGCTTTATTATCACAGATTGTGTAATCGACACAATGTACACACATACACATTTGATGTACATATATGTGTACGCGCGTATCGCCTCCATTCATAGATAAACCAACGCTTCCTCCTACAAAATGAAAAATTGGAAGGGAATAATGTAAGAATGAAAAGAATGTTGATAATAAAATCGATCATTTTAATAACAAAAGGTAGTAACTTCCATTACAAATGTACAGACATACTTAAGGTCAGTTATCCTTTCGGATTTATAAAATCCGAAAGGATAACTGACTGAAATATATAATATTTTAATATTAATTTTTTGTTTGATGTCTTTTGATGTACGTTATTCCAATCATGGTTGAACTAACCGACTCAAAAATGGAGAAGATTCTTAATTCGGTTGTGTTTTTTTTTGTATTTCTTATCTTAGAGCTTGGTAATTAATTTTTATTGAGAGGGTATGCTTTCTATTTGGCCGAAATTTAGAGAAACAATGCCACCCAAAAGGATGGAAAGGAAAGGAATATAGTTTATTATAATTATTCAATATGTAGGTGTATTGAAGTAATATTTTTAAAAGTTCTTTAGGTGGGTATCCGTGTCTCGAAGGGCACGTTAACTATTGGTCCCAGTTGATATACGAAGATCTGTTTCAATTGTTATGTGTAACAGAAGTCCTAAAACAGCAATATTGTCTACAGAATTTCGATATCGCCTATCGTATCGTAATAGACTTAAGGTGACTAACTAAACTTGGAAAAAAGATTCGATAATTTTGGTACTTGTTTCTTTCTTCATAACTAAAAGATTCATTGACTTACAGATAGTCTTCTCTGCTCAGCTTCAGCTAACTTTTCCTCTATGTCAGGCAGACTCAGCTCAGGTTGAGGAGCTTGCAGCAGTCTCTGCAGGTGAGCTGGCGGTGTCACCTGTCGCTTAGGACCATCGAACTCTTCTAAAGGGATCTCGAATGCTACGGCTGTGGACAATATCAGAGTATATATTTCTACAAATTATATATATGTTACAAAAATATATAACATGATAATAATATAAGAAATAAATACAAATTACGTTATAGTTATGTATATAGTAATTAAAAATAAGCAAAAGCGCCTTCAAAAAAAGAAAAATTGCTTTGAAAAGTAAATAAAGTTTGCGATTGAGGAAAACAGCAAGAAGCGTGAACCAGCCACGTAGATTTGGTCATTTATTTTTAGTAAACCATTTCATTAACTTGAGGCACAAAGTTATCTGTAATAATAATATTGTGAGTTTGTATTTTCGAGGTAAACTCCTGTTCTAGTAATAGAATTTAAAAGAGCACCGGTCGTAAGCTGAACTGTACAGTTGTTACTAGTGCTGTAACGCGCGTTGAAAGTTCACTGGCAATAAATACTATGTAAATTTTCAATTGCTGAACTTTAATGTAACGATAATAAAAGTAATGACAATAAATCATTGACGAGACGACGGAGGTGTTTAAAGTGCTCATCATAAATGGATTCCATTAACATTGTTAACGATAACGATAAATTGTGAGGCTGAGTGAACAGATGTTTGTTACTCAATCAGGCCAGAATTGCTGAACGAATCCGGTTCAAATTTTGCACGAAAATAGAGCACAATCTGGAATAATACATAAAGAAATTTGAATGATAAACTTGACGTTAACACGAGCGGAGCCACAAGTAATAATTAATACATTAACAAATCTATATTATTGACATTTTCCAACGTGACAAAACCACATAGCGTTATAAACTCCTTGATGAGGCGTGATAATGTCACGTTGTTTACGATCGATCCATTTCTAATTTTACTAAGCATGTGCGAGTATATTATATTGATTTTACTGTTAATAGACAGAGCACAGCGTGGTTGCACTTAATTTACTCAATTAGCCCTGTGACCCAACACTAAAAGGAAATTATCGGGCCATGTGGATGGATTTAGACCCGCATAAGTATACATTAATGCTTACTCTACTATATCATTTGGTAGCTCTTAACGTTAATTATTGTGCCTCACGTTTTTATGGGTAAATAGGGATGTATTATGATCGGCTCAATGGCGCAGTGGCAGCGTACACGACTGCTATGCTTGAGGTCTCTGGTTCGATTCCCGGGTCGGACCAAACGTTTGCATGATCTGTAAATATTTGTTTCGGAATTTGGGTGTTTCCGATATATAATACTAGTTTTTGCCTGTGGTTTTGCTCGGCATTCGGTCTGCCACATTAAGTTTCATAACAGATAATTTTATTTTATTTTATATTAAAAAGTATCCTATGTTACTTCTTATAGAATCTTATATTATCCAAGAATATGTAAACAAAATTTCATGATAATCGGTAGAGTAGTTTTCGTGTGAAATCATAACAAAAAAACTTACATTTACATTTCTAATATTAGTATGTATGTATGTATTTACATAAAAAAGTATATATGCGTTTATATTAGTTGTCTAGTACAAGTAGTGCAAGTTCTGCTTAGTTTGGGACTAGATCGCGTTGTGTATCAAATGTTCGAAATATTTATTTATTTATTATTTATTTATTAGACATCCATATTTTTACTTCTATTATGGTATGCCCAGTTATGTAAAGTAATTGCCAATCAGTATAATACATACAGGATAAAATTAACTACGCAAAGACTACAGCCTCTTCGGATTAATAAAATAGTAACGCAACGATCAAGTCTCGCACTCTGACCAATCAGCTTTAAAACTTTTGTTTAAAACAATAATTTCTTCGAACCTGATTGGTCAGGGAACATCATGCATACTTGGTGCATTGGTGTACTTAATACCTACGATATTCTTTACCAGTCAACCTTTGGGTGAGGCAGAGAAAACGTAAAGTAGGTGCATTGTTTTTAAAATGTGTATGAGAGTAAACAAACTAAAAGATATATCAAACAAACATAATATATAAACATATTGTATATATAACCATATCATCTGTATGTATGTACAAAAAAAGGAATGTATGTAATTATATCAGTTTTCTAGTACTCATAGTACAAGCTCTGCTTAGTTTGGGACTAGATAGTGTTGCGTATCAGATGTCCGAAATGTTATATTATATATCTTAGCGTGAATAAATTATAGACTAGTTTAGCCACCAAAGAGAATATTTAATTACATTCATTACGTCCATAACATCCAATACATCCTTAAAACACTAAAACAATAACACATAACATCGCCACGTATAGTATTATATAAGTACTAACATCTGATCAACTTACGAGGTTTCGGCTTCACAGGCGTGTCAGGCAGCACCACGGTAGGCAGGTCATCACCATCATCGTTATGATGACCATTCAGCCCAGCGCCATTGGCTGCTTTAGCCACACCGTTGCTCACATCTTCAGCCACTGCGGTGACAGTTCCAGATGACCCACAACCCATTTTCGACCTAGAAGTTCAAATTTAGTATAATTCTAGTTATCCTAACTTCTTAAGTGATACTATAAACGTAGAAATGAGTTTGTTTCTTTTGCTTTAACTTGATAACTTAACTAATCATATTTATTATTACGGTCACTCCAAGTCGATACATATTGAACTAATCGAATGTTCCAGAGTAAGTTCGAACATTCCAGAAAGTCTTTCGGAAAGTCATTCTAGTTTTGCGGTGTACCGAGTGAAAATATACGAATAATACACGGGATTCGAGAAAGATGTAGATGTCAGAGATTATTATTTAAAAAAAAAACATACATTAAGAATTTTACAACAAATGTTTGAGAAAACGCGTATAAAAATATATGATTTTAATTGCTGTAAATACCCAGAGAAAACTAGCCTAAAACAGAAACTGTAACAGTTCGATAGACATAGTATTATATAACTCGAACTTGTCTATGTAATATAATTATACCCACTTAATCTTCTTTTTCAAATCGATTAACTCGGGTAAGTAATCGAATTAACCTAAATGCACGGTCTTGATGAAATGTTTTCTATCGAGGTAAGAGGCTTGCATTAATTATTAACAAAGAAACATTATTAAAGAGCAGAACCTCGACTTAGAACTTCTCTATCTAATTATTTGTTAAAAGTTGTGCTAACTGTTCGCCGTCCTGCCATGCTTCCTTATTAATTTAATTACGTCAAGAAAATTTATTACATTGCATTTTAACTTAAACGTACCGATTAATCTCAAAACCATTTCTATTTGAAGGAAACCATTTTCAGCTAAATACTATAATTCGCGAAATGAATGGCCACAGTTAAAGATATTGAAATGACGTATCGATGTCGTCAATGAATTAAACGATAGTATTGTTATATTTAATAGTAGAATATTAGACAAAAAGGTAATAAAATTTGCGGAGAGAAGATTCAGTTACCCTAATTGGGGTACAATATTGTGGTTGTATAGTTGTGTAAGATTAAGGTACTTGTGAATTTAAAAAGAGCAACTAAATACGACTAAATATTGCTAACTTTTGTGTGTGTGATTTATTGGTATTATTTATATGGGAAGTTTCTAATATTGGTATATAAATTGAATTAATATAAATCACATTATACTTGACTGCCTCGTTAGTCTAGCGGTTAGCGTGTGTGAATGTCGATCGAGAGGTCTCGGGTTCGCTTAAAGGGTCGGGTAAAAAAAAAGTGTTCTTGAGTTTTTCTAATTATATAAATGATTAATAACAACCCGGATTTTGGAAGTTGGAATTTTAGCCACCGTGCCTCGGAGAGCACGTAAAACCGTTGGTCCTGTCCCATCTGACAGTGAGAGTGAAGGAACAGAGTGCTACTGTGGTGTGTATACACACTTGTGCACTATATTACCTTAGGTAGTAGAGCCACACTGATTTCAGCATGAACACGCCGGCTTAACCGGGGTAGTACTACCCTCCCACAGAAGATCAACTTAAAGTGACAGCATTCGTGCTGTCGTGTTTCGTTGGTGAGTGCAAGACCGGAGGCCCATTGATGCAGGGGTGACAGTTGTCGTGGTAAGTGTGTGAAATATAATGCCACGACGACTGTCACGCCTTTTACGTCCCCAAGCGAGGCATGAAGAAGCATCTAACTAGGCCGCCATAGTGTGGGTCACCATACTGCATTGTCTGCATTCGCAATGAGTATGGTAATCCTTTAAATCAGGCAGAGTAGAGTCACTTTGGCAGGCTTTTAAATTAAAAAAAAAAAGACTGCCGTTGCCGAAATCAGAAAGGAATATATCACATTAATTCAATATACCATTATCGGCTTATTCGTCGAGTGGTGAGTCGTATGACTTTATTTATTTCTCTCGTCGAGGTTTTATAACAAAATATTAAGTTTAATTAATAAATAGAACAATAATTTAATTATGAAGCAATACTTTATGGATTGACATTGACCTTCAGCCTCTGTTCACATTTCATAACGACAGCTGTCTGTCTTTCCCACAGTATGAATATGTCAGCATATAAATTAGATCGAGAATGAACTATTTATTAACCAAACGCAAAAAGGAAGGGTTTTATAATCTCTTGGACATCTGTGTATCAAGCAAACAAGTGTTAATATTTGGACATATACTCATCTATACTAATTACAAAAGAATGAAGATGTTATTATGCTTTAAGATTGCCTCCACTCTGATTCCTACGATATTACGAAGAAATTCTTTTTTCTGGAACAAAAAAAGCTTTGCAAAAAGAGATCTTAAGAGATCTCCCTGTGAAATGAAAAGAATCAGTATGATCAGATAAACATGTTGAGAGTAGGAGTTACCATTCAAACGACTGTAAATAAACGTCAATAAATAAAAAAAAAGAAGATTGATTCTCTCTTTGAAAGTCGTCATTTTAAGGGAAAGATAAGCTAATAACTTGCGTCCTTCATTAATTCTTAAAACGTATTTGGTAGCGAAAAAAAAGCGAAACAAACAAAATGGACGTTCGACAGATGCATAGCTATTTATCAATTCGCGTACCGTTGCCTCGCTCGATCTCGTAAACACGGATAGGGGGAAATTGGATGAATCGCGGCAATACTTCCTTATTATCTCCCACCCGGGTGGGGGAGAAATATGGCTGTATGCCGTTACCTTTGCATTAAGAAAATCTATGACGGAGTTTTACTCTTAATTTTACTTTTGTCTTCTGCGGACGCTTTTTACTGGTTTTAATGGTTCCAGTGAGATATTGCTTTCGCCAAGGGTTTAATGAGATAGGCTGAAAGGATGTTTTTACTTACATTTTATGTAGACGTGATAATTAAATTTTTAAAGAATTTTAAAGAATTTATTGTTTGACTTTTTTACCGTTTATTAGAATATAACTCAGAAGTAAGTTTTAAAGATATTAGGAGCGTGGTGAGACCAAAACACTTCGTATGACAATATTTGTAAACAAAAACCGACTGTATGAAAATGTATGAGTTCCTTTTCAAAGTTTACGTACAAACAATTATAATTTTTAGTAACTTTTGGTATAGCCAGTGCCACACATTAAAGACGAATCCAACGATACCTATATATAAAGGAATAAAACTACAAAACGTGCAAAAGAAAACAATTAATTAATCAATTTTTATACATAAACATAAACAAATGGACCATGACCGGACTGGAGGCCCATTGATGCAGGGGTGACAGTTGTCGTGATAACTGTATGAGCCTTACACTGCCACGACAACTGTCATGCCTTTAACGTCCCTAAGTAAGGCGTGACAAACCATCTCACTACGCCGCCATAGTGTGGGTCACCACACTGCATTGTCTGCATTTACAATGAGTATGGTGAGAGTACATCAGGCAGAGTAGAGTCACTTTGGCAGGTTCTTAATATAGAAAAAAAACTGTGACGTTTTTAAAAATTCTGCTAATACGTAATATTATAATGTAAACTATAAAAAAATAGTATCACAGTATATTAAATCTAGTCATCGTTATTACGTCAACTAAATGTATATAGTGTCTCTGTAATATTTAATTTATATCTCAGCACCAACCAACGAATTTCCCACAAAGGGTACATAGGGCACCAAGAACTTAGGGCCCAAGTCAACTTAACCTGCAAGTGATGCACCTACTGACCGACAGATGTGGTTCTGGCAAACAAAACATCCTCACCACCACGCATCGTGGTAAGTATGTAAGTGTTACGCTGCTACGATGCTTATCATGAATTTAACGTCCCCAAGTGGGACGTGAAAAAGCACTTCACTAGGTCGCCACAGCGTGTGTCACCATACTACATTATCTACATTCATAATGAGTATGGTTACCATAACTCTTGGATTCTATTCATGTTTCACATCAGGCAGAATAGTCACATTGGCAGGTTCTTAGACAAAAAAAAACCTATTACGTGGGACCAAAACAGGTCTGATTTTATATCACATATACAAAATCAGACCTGTTTCCCCGCAGATCTGTTCTGTTGTATGTATCAGCGAAATTCTTATAAATATTAAACATAACGTATGATGTGTTATTTCCCGTAAAGATTGTCATAATGTGCTTAAAAATAATACCTACCTAAAACTAACTGACGTTTAATCAAAGAGTTAATAACACTACTATATTAACTTGGGCAGTATTTCCCAAACCACAAACAAAAGCACAGTAATCTACTTCACTACACATAGAAGTCCTCAGTCGGGTATCGAACGGACGACCCGTGCGGCCGCGGCCACATCGTAGACACAACTATCTACCACGATTAATACAGTTTTATTTTCACTACACTTTTTCCAATAATAGGTTATTAGTTACGTGGATGATATGGTATTGATACTTGGTATTTAAATTTCATTCTATTTCATTACTCATGTGTGTAAAATACTTCGTACAACGGCAACCTTAAATTTTACTCATACCCTTAAACAATGCTATATGGCATATCAGTCAGGACAATTCTAATTAAATAGTGGAATAAAAGTAGGAGTGAGTATTATAGCAAGACTACTTAAAAATAGGTGTAACCTTCTAGCTTTCATTTCGAGAATTTGAAAAATCTGCCATAGTGTGGGTAAACATACTGCATTGTCATTTGCAATGAGTATTGTGACCACCACACTTGGAATCTACTCATGCTTTCCATCAGACAAAGTTGCTCAAATATGCGATCTACATCCAATCATAAAGATTTAAAAAACGATGAAAAAGATAGATAAATCGACATATATTGTTAAAAGACATAGATAACAAGTGCAGAAAAAGGATATTACTTACACGGATCGATTGAGGAATTTAAGCAATAGCTGACATAGGACCAAGTTGCATAATTGTAACTCAAAATGGTTGTTGGTGAATAACCTGAGTTATGACTCAGGTTGTAATTTAATACCTATCATACGAATTTAAGTTATTTTGATCTGTATTTGTCAAATAAATTCAACTGATTGGAGCTATTACTATATTAAATAGTATCAAAAATTGTCGACTGACGTATACTCAGGATTTTAACAATGCTTACATACAAATTACCCTCGCCTGCTGGCCTGATACTGAACTCCAATGCGCCTTCACTACAAAAACTAACGAGTCGACTGTCACTGAAATTGTCAGAGGTCATTAGAGGGTAAGCAGTAAAGTATTTTTTTTTGTATAGGATGGACAACGAATTAGTTAACATTTGAAAAATTAAAAAAAAACTATTTGATATATTATAAAAATTGTTTATTTACAAGAAAGCTAATTAGTTAAAATTTATTGAAGTGAAACTTCTTTATCGGGGTTGGAAAAAAATTTAGTGTAACATTTTTTCGTTACGCGTCACATTTTTTCGTTACGCGCCATCTTTTTCTTATCCCTACCACGCGTGATTCGAAGTATGCTTTTTCCAGCGGAGTAGGGATTGGTAAATGTCTCCAATGTATTTTGCGACCCGTTTTGAGTAGTTACATTTTTGAAATCCAGGTGGCGATTGCATCGACTTCGGACGGGTTTAAATTATTTTTTTGAAAAATAACGTCATAAAGAAGTTTCACTTCTTACGAGTGTACGCTAGTACACGCACACATTTTTTTTTCTTAAAAATTATGTCGTCTAAATGACCGTGTCGATGTTGACACTCTTCTAATCGAGCACTGAAATTTTTGAATACTCGTCGGCAAAGAGACCGTGGGATCACCGACATCTCTTCACTGATTTTTTTTTTGGTTGACGTAGTGTGTTTGGTTTATTGATGTAGAGACGATTCTTCAATAACCCCATAAAAAGAAGTCTGCTGGGTATAGATCTAGGCTTCTGGTTGGCCACGAAATATCACCTCGTCTGGAAATCAGCTTTTCCAGAAACGTATCTTTGACCACCAGCAGGGACTCATTGGATGTGTGACAAGTGGCTCTGTGTTACGATTGTAGCCAGCCAATTCCAGTAGCATCGGTCCCAAGAACTCCCGTAACATGTTTGTGCGGGATGTTAAATTGAATTATTAAGCTATTGCATAGCTTTTATCGCGGGCTACAAGCACGGCGGCCGAATCAATAAATTCCGTAACGAAAATAAACCTAACACCCCCCACTCCGACCGGTACAGTGATGCGGCGTTAAAAGCCGTGCATCGTCTAACGTCGTTGCAGTTCGGCAGACTTCGGCACGGTGTTTGTGTGCGTGTGACTAGACTTATGCGTGTAGACTGTACGAAGCTCGCACGGATCGAGACGAGCTGCTTCGAAATATTATAATTGTATAAGTTGATAAAAAATGCTATGCAATAGCTTTACCGCGGCAGTCTCCAAGTTTCACACGTATTTTCAAGGAAGCAAATGAGTATACCTGGTTACCTAATAGTAGGTAACCACCTTCGTCTATGGACACTTGCGACTCAAGAGTTACAAATACGTTGACATCTTTTCAGTCCTTCGTTCTAGGATCAGGTAGAGAAAACCCCAGTTAGATATAGGTCACTTTACTTGATGAAAAAAAAAGAATTGTTAAACACCGGTCTTGTCTTGTCTTATGAGGGAATGGGATCACTTGAGCCTCCCTGCTTAGTCAAGTTGACATTCTACAAACGTAAATGTATCCTTATCAAATGTATGTAAATGACTTTATCTCAACGCTAAGTCACGTGACTAAAATCAAATTAAAGAAGGGAATAGATTCGTTAGCGATTGTAGAAAGAGATTTGAAGCGAAACACTTACATCTTGGCTAAACCCTCTGGTCTATGTGTATATACATACTGCTCTCTGGTTAAAGAAAAATTGTCACTCCTATAACCTCCCATGAAATTCAGTAAAATTATAAGCTTTTGAAGAATATTTGTTCAAAATACGTTTAATATCCTCATCTGCAGTACATTCTACAAATATTATAAATGCGAATGTGAGTTTATTTGTTACGGTTTCACGCGAAAACTACTCAACCGATCATCATGGAATTTTGTACACATGTTCTTGGAGGTATTAGAAGTAATATAAGATATTTTTTATTAAAAAATATGTATATTATTAAAAATGATTTGTTACGAAACTTAATGTGGCAGACCAAATTCCACGCGAACGAAGTCACGGGCAAAAACTAATAATATATAAATGTCAAACTAAATATTAATATATTGCAGTGTGAGTTGGATATCGACGCGTTTAGCTTAAACGCTCGGGAATCGTTTATTAATATATCATCAGGCGCTCGTGTTATTTAACAGTTCAGTATTGTTAAAATAATAAAATAAACATAATTATTTTATGCTTTTCTAGTAAGGAGGGAAGTGTTACTATATAATATATTTTATTATAGTTTACTTAGGGAGTAAACTACACCAAACTATCGCTGCATAGAGAAGGCAAACTTGAAACAAATCTCATAGCAAGTCGTCTGGCCAGCGTAGTATAGTAAACCAAAAATTCCTATCTAAGGAGAACCAATGAGTATGTCCAGAAGGCTGTTCAACACTGTTGACGACAGTTTCTACAACTTTTTAATAGACGATGTGACGTAAAACATAACGCCTGAATATATGTGATTAGCAATCCATTAAACATGAATGGAATAATTTTCTTTGGACGTTACGTTGCTACAAAATAAAATTATATTAATCTTTAATTTTTTTGTTCTATATGAAGAGCCTGCCAATGTGAATCTACTCTGCCCGGAATGGATGGAAAAGAGTTGTGGTCACCATACTCATTGCAATAGCAGACAATGCAGTGTGGTGACCCTCACTATGGCGGCCTAGTGAGATGCTTTCTCATGCCACGCTTGGGGACGTAAAAGGCATGAGTTATCGTGGCAGTGTAAGGTTCACATAGCTATCACGATAACTGTCACCCCTGCATCGATGGGCCACCGGTTTCGCACTTACCAATAGAACGCGACAGCACGGATCAGTATCCGTGTTTTAGGTTGGTCTTCTGTGAGAGGGTCGAGTCGGCCCGTTCGTGTTGAAATCAGCGTGACTCTACTACCTAAAAAACTTATCATCAATCATATCATACATCATATTATATTATCATCAACAAACCAATGTTTACAAAGATTAAGAGAATAACAAAGTAAGGCATACTTGAACCTAGACACTTAAGTGCTTAGAGAAAAGTAATCACTTTTGTAATGTAATTGAACATTTTTGCGACACATCTCAGTAACTCAGTTACAATATAGAACGGCTCTACATCTCACGGAGATCATGTACTTTACTCTATTTAATCAGCCATGAACTAGAACAAATAAGATACCACACATTGATGCGTGAGTGACAGTTATCGTGGTAACTATGTGAGCCTTACACTGCCACGATGACTGTCATACCTTTTACGTCCTCAAGCGGGGTCTGAAAAAGCATCTCACAAGGCCGCGAAAGTGTGGGTCACTATACTGCATTATCTGCATTTGCAATGAATATGGTGACCACAACTCTCGGATTCTATTCATGCTTTCTAACAGGCAGAGTAGAGTCACTTTGGCAGGTTCTTGATATAGAAAAAAATAATAAATCAAAAAAAAATTAAAGATAAATATAACTTTATTTTTGTAGCAACGTAACGTCTAAAGAAAATTATTCCATTCATGTTTAGTGAATTGTTAATCAAATATATTCAGGCGTTATTTTTTTCATCACATCGTCTATTAAAAAGTTGTAGAAACTGTCGTCAACAGTGTTGAACAGTCTTTTGGACATACTCGTAGGTTCTCCTTAAAAAGGAGTTTTGTCTACATTTACAATGAGTATGGTGACCACAACTCTTGGATTCTATTCATGCTTTTCATCAGGCAGAGTAGAATTACTTTGGCAGGCTCTTAATATAGAAAAAAAATATGCTTATCAGCTAAGTTAGTTTAGCTATTAGTCATTTTAATAACATCAAGTTATTAAACCAGAGAGCTTTAAAAAGGTACTACCATTTTTTACCACATTTTCATAACTAACCAAAAAAAATAGTTCTAACAACTACTCCACAGCTATGCAAAGTCACAGACAACCCGTCACTCATAGGTCCGAACAATCACCTACACCTACCATTGATTGCCGCTACATAATGCATAGACACCCCACACCACCCCCTCACACCCCCGTATCCCTGGCCTCAAATTACTCCAAGCGCCAATTAACACCGACCCCTCAGTCTGCCGAACTACAGAACAGTTCATAAATACTTCTAGGGTCAGACTAAATTGGAAAACATGGTAATAACATTTTTAAATCGATTTTATTAGTAATATGGTTTGGTACTGTTTAGAAATTAGGGCGAGTATTCAGTATTTTGACCTAATGTGGTCTAACGAGTTCAGTAAGGTTATAGCTCATTGTACGTCTGTCTAGTTGGCTTTGGTAGCACAGTTTTAAAATGTTATATGTACAGAAGATTCTAAACAGATAACAGCCTATTTAAAGGAGTTTTATACCCGTGAAGAGTCAAGCCATGCAAAAAAAAAGGATTCCTTATAAACATATTATAGATAAATTACACCTAGACACAGAACAAATGAACATGTTTACCATTGCTTGAAGGAAACCCCACCTCAATGAAAGAAACCCAATCATTAAATATTTTAGTTATAATCAATTATTATTTCAGTAAGATACTCAAGTAGTTACTAAAATCACATGTTGAGCACACTGCCATCTATCGGTACAAACTAAAACTATGAACACCTTTGTAATTCAAATAGAGAACTTCTTTAATGTATCGAGCCTTGATCGATATACTTTTTCTGCATTCTGCTTATAAGCAGAGATGAGAGCATCTATAGATGTCGCTAGCAGTTGTACTCAAAGTCTATGGATAGAAAAACTAATGAACCTTTGTGTTTTCTTTTTAAAGGCAGGTTAAATTGATTGTGAAGAGATTTTCTACGGCTAATAATGTCACTTGTAGAGTTGAAAAAAAAAAATATAAATAAATCTTAAATAATTTACTTCCAACTGTGGCCACGACTTCGTTCGCATAGGATTTGAATTTTTAACTTTAACCTTACCAATCCAGTGGAAAATTCAGGGTAAAAAGTAGCTTATATGTTGCCCATTAACCATCTCTATCTCTTAGTAAAATCTTCTTTAAAATTTATGAAGAAACAGACAAGCAGAGAGAGCGACAGACAGACAAGAATTTAAATTAGGTAGTTTATGTTTTAGCATCGTATAAAGTTATATGTACTTGGAAAAACACAATTATTTTTAAATCACAGACACCTCAAGTATTTATATTTATTTTATTTATATTTAACTTTTACTCATAGAAAAGAAATCTAATTTCAGTAGACATATTTTTTTTTTATTTAACAAATAAACTTAGTACTGTGTACAAGTTTTCATTTGCAAAGAATTAAATCAATATTTAAATTTAACCTTGAAATAAAAAGAAATATAGACGAATGTTAACATAAACCGATATTTTGTAATAAAACCGTGAGGTCGAGGGCGGCATTTTTAATTTTAAAAATTGAATATGTATTTCTGTAAACCACTAGTGTCTTGGAATGTTCCCTTTCTGTTAAGAATGAGTATTTTCTATTATTATATTCAATTTAAGAAAAGAAATCTATATCGTACCGAACCCACCCAAACAACTATGTAACATAGAGACCCTAGCTAGGATTTCGGGGTAACTTTGCCAGGTCTACGACCTGTCGCAGTGGTCGTCCACGCCGCTGTGACTACAGATGAGCCCTTGGGCCTGATGATGTTTCTGGGGTGTTACACGCGGAGTCTTGTCCAATGTGGTAACCTGTGCTTAGTGAGGTCCATCTCCGAGGGGTGGGGGCCTAGAGGAACGCCCGTCAACCAGCATTAGTCACTGAAAATAACCGATAATTTAGTTTAGAAATTCACTTTAGAATACTCTTAGATTCTCTTCCAAAGAATTGAGTTAAAATTATGTACATAGGTGAGTACGTGTTCGATTTTTTAGTTGCCACGCTATTAGTTACAATGTTTGAATTGTCTAATTGTGTCAACATGGAAAGCCCCTTCAATTAAACTGTATTATGTGCTCTGTAATAATTTAGGGTTACTAAATGGAAATGACAATTTACTTAGTGTGTCTTTTGTTCGATTCTCAACAGTCTTAAGTGAATAGAGATTTTAGCCTACTTTACCACGCTGGGTTAGGTTTGGCATTGTTTAGGGCTTGTTTCAAGATTTTTGTATCTTTAGAGTGTTGGAGTGTCATTGTCATGAGTAGTGAGTCGGCTCTTACAACAGCCAGGGATGAATAGTAGGCACTGTTTTTTTAAGGAATAATTTTATTTTATAAAAGTAAGAGAAGTACAATCATATCATCAATCATCAACAGCCTTTAACAGTCCACTACTGGATATAGGTATAGCATAGCATACTATACCACGCTGGCCAGACAGGTTGGTATAGGGTTTGTTTCAGGTTTTTCTTCTCTTTGCAGTGATATTGTCCTGTGAAATTTGCCCCCTTAGTCGCCTCTTACGATACGCTTGGGGCAAATAAGGGTAACACTTCGTACTCTTAATTCGTCGCCTCACAGAATTTATAATCATATATATACATAACTAAAACTATCTTTTAGTCATGGTTTCACCATGGACACCGTGGACACCAAGGCAATTTACAGCAAAAGCTTGACATAGGCTATGATTACTGAACCATAGGGGGTGGTAGTAATCGATCCGTCTGGCGTCTGTAATACAAACAGAATTTTAAGGTTCATTATTAGATAGTTGATTATATAGTATGGACCAAACGGGTGTCATGTCTCTCCGATTCAAAGGGAGGGTCTGGGTCTGCCTGGCGAGCAGCGGCCCAACGGTTGATGACAAATTCTATATCGTAATACTTTCGTGTCATGTATGTTTGTAAAGACAAACATTCATGAAACGGCCACAAAGAGCACCCAGACCCAAAACGATGCGTTACATGACCATTGTCAAGTGACTTGAAATGGTGAGTTTTAGAGATTTGGTTAGGTTGCAAAGTTACGGCGTTATATTTTTCGTGGTAGCCTACATTTGTTGTTAAGTATTTCCTATTAGTAAATATACGGGGACGTGGTATTCGATGTCTCATTTTTCTAAGTTCTCACCTGACTTAAATCGACAATTTGTGGATCATATAAACTGTTCTCCATTGTGTGAATCGAACCTATAACACTCAGGCTATAATTAAACGAGTTGATCGCGTAAGCCAATACACTATCCCTGCAGTCAATTATCTAGTATAAGCAATGTTACTTCTAGCAAGTATACAAGTTGCTACAATAAGGTTTTTCAACAAAATTCAGTTTATTGATACCAAAATTCCAGTCTAAAGGCCTCAAAACCCAAAAACCTAAAAACATATCATAATACATTGATTGTTAGTCAATAACTCAATAACCTGAAAGCTTTTGACTGCCAATAGAGTTAGGCCAACGAACTATGACATGGACTCGGTTCACGTAGCCTATAGAATAAGGCAGTAATGCGTCTAGCCGAATACAGTCAATTTAATAAATAGATGTTCCGCCTGTTGGGTTAATATTCAGACATTTTTTTATGAGGAAAAACGAGTAGGCAGCTTGACTAATCCTATGTTAGAAATTTTGCTTTTGCTTGATTTCCTGAAAAGAGAGTAAAGTGTGTAATACTCCGGGATTTGCGCGTTCATTACTTTGTGCAATGAGCCTGCCTGAATCTTGTGATAGTCGTCGTGCCTGTAGCCGTCAGATAGTGATACGTGAGATGTCAAATTTTAACGAATTTCTTTGCTTTCTAATAACTATTTGAATTCGGTCTTCTTTTCGATTTTCGAACTTTGAAAGTTTAGGATTGTCTATTGATTTTTTTATATATATGTATTTAATTATATTAATAGTAGTATTGTTTATATGTATATACAGTACGTAGGTACTGTATATACAAATAAACAAAGAAAAACTAAGGAAAAGGAAAGAGAAAAGTAAAAAAACGTTAAAAATTAAGCTTCAAATTGGAGTCTAACACCTCACAAAACTATTTGTGACAATTATTTAGACTCAAAGGTTTGCTGTAAGTTGATTGATAATGATCTAATTACACTAACATTTACTGTCATAACTGGGAACACTGAATATACGTAATAGGGTAGATGATACTGCAGTCAAATTAGCTTGCAATGGGAGAGGACTTGTGCAACAGTGGACTGTGATAGGCTGATGATGATACCGATGAACTATCAAGGTATAAAGAAAAGTATCATTTAAATCGAAATACAGAACAAACTCTCAGATTCTCGTAAAACAAAAATAAATAAATAAAAATTTCGCACATTTGACACATAACGACATCTAATTTCAAACTAAGCAGAGCTTGTGCTATGATAATTAGACTTATATACTTTTATTTGTAAATACATACATATTATACACAGAAAACACTCAAACTTCGAAATATTTGCAGACCATACAAACATTTGGTCCGACCCGGGAATTGAACCTGAGACCTCAAGCCACATTCACCACCGCTGCGTCAACCGAGGCAGTTAAATCAACAGATATTAGATGACAAAAGGCAACAGATGCTGTTGTGTAGTAAGAGTACCTACAAAGATGAAGTATGTGTGAGACCCGTGCATTATGTAGGCACATATTTCTTAGTACATCAAAAAATTGAGTGGAAATTAATATGAGGCCAAGCGTAGATTAACTGTTTTGAGTAAACGTATACCTGTCACTTACGGCGTTCTAAAATGACTTAAAACACATTGGAATATTAAACTTTTCTTTTCAAGATACTTACTACACTCTTAGGCTACCGTTCATGCGTTACCGGAAGGGCTCATTTTTGTAGCGCTAAGAGTGTATATTAGTCATATCTCATATAGGTTTATCTCGAATTATAATTCTCAAACAATCATGTATTTTGACAAATTAAACATTTTATTTTGGTACCTATAGCATCATATTTTTATGTCACTGGTCGACTGGGAGACATTGTCTTTATGGCATAAAATCCACCGTTGTACAACAAATGAATAATTAAACGAATCGGCATTTTAACAAATATTCAATTTTTACTAATATTTTGATTTTTAACTACTTAGAAGTGTATCATTTATTTTTACACCCCTGGTCAGTGCAGAATAGAGAACAGCTATCGCGGGTCACTAACAATAAGTATTGTTTGATTGAGTGATGACATTAAAAATCACATATCACTTTCACAATATATTTTTTTTAAGCAATGTTAACGATATTTACATTTCACTTAAATATTGCATGATTGGCCTAGTGGTTTAGCGGTCACCACGTCGTTCTCCACTTCGCTGAGTGTTGTGGGTTCAAATCCTTGGGACAACACTTTGTATTATCCACAAATTGTTGTTCTGAGTCTGGGTGTTCTTTGTGTCCGTTTCTTGTATGTTTGTAAAATCCCCCGCGACACAGGATTTATTCCTAATGCAGGCGTTGTCTTGGGTAAAAAAATATATTCCGTGATTTTTTTTTTATACCACGACGGTGGCAAACAAGCATACGGCCTGCCTGATGGTAAGCGGTTACCGCAGCCCATAGACGCCTGCGGCACCAGGGGCATCACTTCAGAAACCTATTTACCCCCTTCTTGAAGAACCCCATACTGTAGTTCCCAGGGAATGACTAATAACAACAACAATTACGTACTACTTATACAATTCATTTTTTTAATTAGTGATTATAGCGATTATTACGTATCGAATATACAGTACATTTTTTTAATAAATAATGATAGTAATAATTACTTATCATCAACAGCCTTTTACAATCCACTGTTGGACAGGCTAGGCCTCTCCTTAGCAATTAACATATCACTTGCACAATATATTTTTCCGTAGAGGAACCATGCTAGGCGTTTGTGGACGATGAGAAAATTTTTGATTCGATCGAAACTTGAGCTGTGCTACAGTCTCTCCAGCGGTGCCAAAATGATTATCGATATATCGAAATATTAGTGTTTATGAGAAACCGCCAGTATGTCGGTCCGGTTACAAGATCAGAGCTCGAAACCTACCAAACTACAGCGAGGTATAAGTCAGGGAGACGTAATATCTCCGAAACTGTTCACCGCAGCACTAGAAGAGGTCTTTAAGCTTATAGACTGGAATGGACTTGGCATTAACACCAATGGCTAGTATTCGTATATCACCCACCTTCGATTTACTGATGATATAGTTGTCATGGCTAAAACCGTGGCAGATCTTAGCACAATAGTTGATGATCTCAGTAGAGTCTCTAAACGAGTGGGTTTAAAAATGAATATGGATAAGACAAAAATTATGTTGAATGCGCATGTCACACCTGCTCTAGTGAAAATAGGAGAATCTACCCTTGAAGTGGTTGACGACTACGTGTATCTAGGACAGACTATCCAGCTCAGTAGGTCCGACTTCGAAAAAGAGGTCAATCGTCGAATCCAGCTAGGTTGGGCAGCGTTCAGCCAGTGATGATGATGATGATGATGCACAGAGACGTGGTCGTTCATTATGAACTTAATAAGAAGGATCAAAGTCACCCAAAGAGCAATGGAGAGGGCAATGCTCGGCATTTCTTTGCGTGATCGAATCAGGGATGATTAGATCCGCAGACGAACCAAGGTCACCGATATTGCCAATAAAATTGCTAAGCTTAAGTGGCAGTAGGCAGGGCACATTATACGCAGAAACGATGGCCGATGGGACCATAAAGTTTTGGAGTGGAAACGCAGCGTCGGTAGACCCCCCGCAAGGTGGTCCGATGACCTGGTGAAGGTCACGGGAAGCTGCTGGATACGGGCGGCACAGGACCAGTTGTTGTAGAGAACTTTGGAGGAAGCCTATGTCCAGCAGTGGATGTCTTTTTAATGAGATAATGATGATGATGATGAGAGGAACCATAATCATCATGCCAGGGAAAGGCGTGTTATGACACAAATTTGCAGGGTCGGTCGGAGTGGTACCATAGACTGACATAAGATCGGAAAAGTAACTAACGATTCTAGATCAAGACTTAAAGGGCGGCAACTCACTTGTTGTTCATCTGGTAACCTGTCTACTCGTGCCCCCTTATACCAAAAAAAAAATCTTTCTTGCACGCGAGACTATAAGTGGAATTGATGTCCGCCTTATAAAAATGACGGTTCTATTAACGTCAATTTTCTTTCAATCTTATTAGATCATCAAAGAAAATGTAGGCACATTATTAGAAATTAAAACGATGCACTACTAACAGTCTTTACTTTGAACCCAAACACCCGAAATGTAGACAAACAGTTATTACAGGGAGTTCACCGCAAAACGGTCCCAAAAACTAAAGAACGGATAAAATATTCGATTTAATTTAATCGATTCTAATCCAAACTCGGTTATTCGTTTCGCTTAATCGGATTCACAAACAGCGTACCACGCGATTTTCGAAAAAGGAAGAGATTAGGGTAAAGCTCCCGATTGTGGGCATAAACGAGAGGTCAACGAACTATTAATACTGATGTAAAACGGTGAATCGGCGACAATAGGGTGAGCGCACGAATTCATTGCCTTTTAATAATCAGAGATAGAATTGTCTCATATATATATACCTGTATATAGCTTTTACAACATTTTTTCCCTTTCTAGTTAACACTAAGCTGTTTAAGCTATTATTAAGCTATTGCTAACCTATTGTTAAGCTTTTTTAATTCTTCATTGCCTTTTGACTAAGATGATGATGATTGCGGACAAATCCACCGCTTTTTACCGTAGATCTCTTACACCTGATGACATAAACTAAAAGATAGATAAAGACATAAAGATTAACTTACCTGATCCTAAACAAATAGTGTTGGGTAAAGGTTTTTTAAACTTCTATGAGTGTCATATGTGTTAAACATGACGAAATTAAATACAATTTATTTCACCACCTACAACTCACCGATTTGCCCAATAGAGATACTTAACAACACCTTTCAAATAACCAAAACAGGATCCACTGTGTTGTCATTCTTCGAGTGAACAACAGAAAACAATCACATATAACCATTTTGGGTAGCATACGACTGTTTTCTACGTCGTGTGGTGCGAGAAAACAGTTTTTATTTTTGGGAAATTAGATCAGTGTATAACGGATTTATTTCGAAATCCTTTTTTTGTTAAGATGAGATCAGATTAACGGATTTTCTCGACTTGCAAGTCATCGCTTTCTTTTTGTGTGGTTTTAACTTAAGGAATAAGAAATGGCTAGCTAGCTAGCCTTTGCCCGCGGCTTCGCTCACGTGGAATTTAGTCTGCCACATTAAGTTTCGTAATAGATTATTTTAAATAGATACATATTTATTTTTTGAATAAAAAGTATCCTATGTTACTTCTAATACCTCCAAGTACATATGTACAAAATTTCGTGTTGATCGGTTGAGTAGTTTTCGCATGAAACCGTAAAAAATAAACTTACATTCGCATTTATAAAATTAGTAGGGATACGTAATACATTTATACGAAATACTTATAATACTTTATATTTATATAATCTTTGGATGCGACTATCCCAAAATTGATCAGAGTGATGTGTAATGGGAAAAGTTCATGTCCAGTAGTAGACTGCGATAGGCTCATGATGGTGATATGAAACTAGAAGAATGTATGCTATAGTGATATAATTATGTCTAAGAGAGTGTAGTATGGCTGTCAGGTTTAATTTTCTATAGATAAAATAAAAAGTTGTACGTCCCAACTTACTGTTACTGCTCGGATGGCGTAGTAGTTGAAGTGTTGTGGGCTCAAATTCTAAATAACACAGTGTGATCCATAAAATATAAGTCTAGGTGTTCTTTGTGTCCGCTTCATGTAAGTATACAAAAGTCTTGCACGATATAGAATTTATATTTAGTGCGGCCAATATCTTTAGTAGAGAGACAAGATAGCATAATTATTATTGAGTTTTAATTTCCTTATCTTTCTTTTGTTAAATCAAACGTTAATGATTTGATTACGAAATAACCTCTTTTCATTTGAATTACATATACCATAAATATATAATAAATCTGTCCGGAATACACATTTAACTGAATATGACATTTTGGGACCCCATTTAAAAAGGGGTTTTGACGTCGTTGAATTCAAGATGCTTGTCATTATAAATTACTGAAGTCTTAGATATGGAGATGATTTGCAACTTTTAAAATACGCACGGGTACTGACTGATATGTTTTTTTTAAGAGTTGCTACTTTACCTGATGGGAAGCTTCGATATAATCCAAGTGTTGTGGTCAACATACTTATTGTGAACTCATAAAATGTAGTATGGTGACCCACACTATTAGGGTCTAGTGAGGTGCTTCAATTCAGTTATAACAACTTCTTAGTAACTACGAAAGAAGAAAAGACTGAAAACAATTATTTACAAACGATAAAGATTTACTGCAAAGGAATTTAGACAAATTATCCTCAGATATTTATCTTGGATGATATGTTACATAGCGGTGAAGATTTCTAACCCAACAGGCCAGTCGAATTCCAGTCAGATTTACTTCAACTATTCGTAACTTGTCCGTGTGGTGACGGATTAAGAATACATAGTGTTACCACCCCTATTCATCTCGTGGGTGTCGTAAAGGCGACTAAGAGAACAAAGTATACAAGACAACAAAGAGAAGGAAAACTTGAAATAAATCCTATTCAAACCCGTCTGGCCAGCGTGGTATAATAGGCCAAAACCTCCTTGCTAAGGAGAGGCCATCCAGCAGTGGATTGTAAAAGGCTGTTGATGATTGATGGTGATTCGTAACTTTCCATCATAGACAATATAGCATGATGTACCTACTAACCCAGATGGACAAAACATGATAATAATATATTACAATTATGTAATTTATGTTAAACAGCATATTCTTAACGTCACATGTTTAAATAAACAAATACCAAAAAAGACATAATTAGTATAAGTGAAATTAGTGTGGCAACTCAAAAAGGGTCGCCCTATATATGGGGTGGAGTAAATTGTGTCTACAAACATTTATGGAACATATATGGTGCTCAACATTGGCGACTAGGCGCTAAGTTTAAAGTTGACATTGTTATGTCATTACAAGGTTCTAGTGTTTAAGTGACGATATAAGCTTCTAACTTCAGAAGCGAAGTAAAAAATATAAATTTATATATATACCAATACTGGCCGCGGCTTCGCTCGTGTAAAATTTGGTCTACCACATTAAGTTTCGTAACAGATCATTTTAATTTTTTTTTAAGAAAAATATAACCTGTGTTTCTTCTAATACCTCCAAGAACATGTGTACAAAATTTCACGATGATCGGTCGAGTAGTTTTCGCATAAAACCGTAATAAATAAACTTATGTACATTCACATTTATAATATTAAGTAGGGATTACAAAACTGAAGAATTTGTTTGTGAAACTACCCTTTTGAATTAAAAAAAAAAGAACTAGCCCAATAGGAGCTGAGTATCAACAAAAAGGTTGCAAATCGCGAAAACATTCCTTTTGGGAGACAAAGCTACGCGGGTCAGCTAGCATTTTATAATTTCCGTATACTTATGCCGCGCCTCGGAGACTATTTACATATTTCCTGCGTAATTGGTAGGTCTCTGTTAAAACTGGTTGCCGAACCATCGGTTAGGAATACATCATCATACTCATGCCAGGCTATACCTTTGTTATATTACTAATATAATAAACTTTACACATCTCACAAACGGTCGTCTAATTTCAAACTAGGCAGATCTTGGGCTAAAGTGACTAGACTACTAGATAAAGATACTTATCATCTTCAATATCATCATCATCATCAACAACCTTTATCAGCTCAGTACCGGACGTAAATATCTCTTCAGAAAGGACTTTTTGGCCTACTATAACACGCTGACCAGACGGGTCAGTTTAGAGTTTGTTTCAAGCTTTCCTTCTCTTTGGAATGATGTTGTCTTGCATACTTTGTTCCCTTAGTCGCCTTTTACGACACCCATGGGATAAATAGGGGTAGTTTCTTTGCAGTGATGTTGTCCTGTGTAATTTACTCCTTTAACCCCTTCCCCCCCCCTAAGTAAAGGAAGTGACAAGTCATCATACGGACAAAAAAGATACTAATTAGTAATTTTATATTATTTATAAATACACGTTTCACTGAATATAATCTTAATTCATCCCAATGTTTACTCGATATATAAGTCACTAACCTTTCGACAACAGCCTTCTACTATTTTACTCCAATGTTTACTATTCCTCTGTTAGTAAACAGAACAGCTAAGGAAATCCATTCCAAATAGGATCCGACATCTTGAAAGGAAGCATTAATTCTTACATCAAAGAGACGGATAGGGCAGCACTTTTATTTTCGCTCACAGACATGTATGAGTCAGTTACGATGGTCTGCCTTATATACGAACAATGCTGAAGCCCAGACGAGCTGGTGAGACACCACGTGCATTTCCATACTAGTAACGAACCATAATTTTGGATCCAATCCATAACCAAGGGACGCTGACTTACTCCAGTTAAGGTTAGTGATGTGACCCGTTCTCTTTGGTTGATCGATATTTTAATGAGTTGACTATAATAATAAAACGAGACCTTTATAATTATGGCCAACTCATTAAAATTGTTTAACATTTTAACACCAGAGTATTAAAATAATAAAATAGTATCTATATTATAAAGGTGAATGTTTTTGAGTAGGTGTGTGTGTTAGTTACTTCTTCACGCTCAAATAGCTTTACAAATTTCGATAAAATTTGTGGGGAGGTAGCTGACACCCGCATTAGTACATAAATGTAGAGTTTCTGTGGAATGAGCATTTTATTAAACTTGATAAACAGCTAGTTAAACTGTGATAGCAAATTCTGTTATTCACTTTTATGTTATATTAATATGAATAGGCGCTCCGTATTAGAAATAGTGAAAACAGAAAGTATTAGACACTTTAGTCAACCATTTATGAAAACTTAAATGTACAGTCTGTAGTTTCTTATTTCTCGAAAAGGAACCTTTTAATCGAGGTGTATATTACACTTGTCAAGAGTAACCATCTTATGGAGTCGTTTGGTGCAAAGGGACGTACGGAATAACGTAATAGATATTGCATACATTTGTCTTATCTGTGGTTTCACCAAGATTATACTCACTGTTGTGTTTAATAGTGTTTTTAACATTAAAACAATTATACAACAGTGCTTTTTTTGGACATAGCTTTTACATACGTAAAGCTTAATTTCTTTTAATGCTACTTACACTTGTTATCGATAGCGTAGGCTCAACTGCCATCAAAATTGTGAATTAAACTAATACATGTTAAATTTAAGTGAAACTACTTGTTGCACACAAATCAAACATTAATAGGGATCAATAAAGATTTAGATTTGTTAGATAATTTAACTGGATATTGGATCCCTTCCGTCTGGAGAATACATTCACTCTACAGGAAGATTTCTACCAATAAGATTGCTATACCTCAGGAACAGTGTTTTCAATTCAAACGTGATTTATTTCTTCAAAAGAGTAAGACTTATAAAAAAAATAATGTAGTTACTAAATATGGTTTTTGTCATGCGATGACATCAGTTACAGATCGCCTAGCAGTTAAATTTCGATTTTTTTGAATCTCTCGTTTTTAATTCAATTTCATCAGATTTGTCTCTTATATCTAAATCTATAAATACCTACTTTACATGATATTATCACTGAAAAGTATTGAACAGATTTAAAAATGGAAACATAACATATTCTTAACGACTGTTTGTTTTCGAGAAACGTTGAAAATGTAGCAATCGATGTTCAAATCGATAATATTATTACCGTTCACATTAAAATCGATACAAAACTATCGAATCGAACACATCATTATATTACTTATTTAGCCGCGTCCATCTCAGTAAGGCAGGTACCTAAAGAGGTGATGTTAAAGATGCTCTTTTTAGCGCTCCGGGAATTTCTTTTTGGTGTGTGCCTCAAATGGGAAGTTCAATGCTGGTGTTATATAATACTGTGAATGAACTGTTTACGTACGTTTTTGTCTCTAGGACTTTATGGCTAGTGTTAATTATACTCTCAATAGGCTCGCCAAATAAACACCCAGCGTGAAAGTTTATTTGTTTTGACGTGTCAGGGGAAATGGAGCGTTACGTAGTTTAAATAACAAATTGAAGAAAATAAATTATTGTGTTTTGGAATATTTGTGACTAAAGAGTCAGGTATACCTGTATTTAGTTATTATTTTAAAGTTATACTTCGTTTGGTGAGTTAAAGAAGAATGATGAGAGTAAGTGTTTACGATGCGTGCGCAAGAGAAACAAGTTAGTAAGTTTTTTATTATGTAAAGTAAATTATCTTGTGATATTGAAATAAAATTTATTTAACTATCGATAAATTTCCTGCCATTTATTTAAAAATCTTTTAGAAGTTTCGCTTTTTTTATTATTAGTGTCGTTTTCTCTACAAACATAAGAAAACGTGAAGGATAAAATGCTAAGAAAGATTTTTATCTAGTTACGCCAAAAAGTATAACTTCCTACGTGCTTACATAAATACGTACACATCTTAATTGGGCTGTAAACTACATATTTATATACAGTGGATGTTTCCATGTTAAGCACCACCCGTGCCTTTTGTTTGAAAAAAGAATTGATCAGCTGTTTACAGCTCACAGAGACCAGAAGGTCTCTTATCTAGTCACTGGACGCAATCACTTACCACTAGACTCTAGTGGTTAGTGATTACAAGTACAAAACTGGTCTTGGATTATTTTAAAAGTCCAATAATTTATTCGGAATGTAAGTTAAATAGTCTATGGATAATATCAGCATTCGGGAATCGGGTTATCGTAGTACAGGTTCTGAGCAGGGTTTCAAGATTCGACTGCAATATGAACCGCCTTCAAAGTTTCAAATCAGGCTAATACGCTACCTAGTAAATAATTATATTGTTTTCAAATCTTGGGATAAGTGTAACTATCTATACAAGTTATTAGCGCTCAATATTAGTTGATAATAAGAGAACAAAGTATGATGTGTTTTTAACAGTTATTAATCAAATCTCAATAACAGTCTGTTTAACACATATTTTATTGTTTTTATATTCTATTGAAGTGTGTGAATACTGGGTAATTGTTTTTAAGTTCTAAGTCCAAGTCTGCTTTGTACGCGGTGTGGCAATTTATATCGGCAATATTTAAATAAAGTATCCTTTATTTTTGATGTCTCGATTTTAGAGGACCTGCAATCACATGGTCTGGTTTCTTCTAAAAGAAGGGTACCTGAGACTAGAAGTTCCAACGGTTTTTAGGAGAAACACCATATTTACCTGAGTCCTTGATCTCCAATAGGCCGGAGATTTTTTAAAAATACAACGCCCGCACTAGGAATAAATTCTGTGTCGCGGGGGACTATAAACATACAAGAAACGGACACAAAGAACACTCAGACTCAGAACAACAATTTATGGATCACGCAAAGTGTTGTCCCATGTGGGATTTGAACCCACAACACTCGGCGCAGTAGTGAGCGGCGTTGTGATCTGCAGAGATTTTCCACTACGTCTGTAAATTTGTAGACGTTTCGAACGAAATGCACTGATATTTTTGGGTACAATCAATCGTCGATTCAATGGCCGTAGACACAAACGATGAATAAAATTAATAGTTATAAATCGACAGATAAATTATCTTAAACCGATCAAAAATCAGATTCTGCTATTTATATAACTTCTATATTGGAAGAACTATTGGCTAGAAATTAAACCTAATTAATAATTATAATAGAAATCATCAATAACCTTTTACAATCCACTGCTGGACATAGACCTCTCCTTAGCAAGGAGGTTTTGGCCTACTATACCACGCTGGTCAGACGGGTCTTGTCTCTAGTCTTTGTAATGATGTTGAAAAAGAAAATTATTCTTTAAAGACATAGGAGGGGACCATATTCTATATCATTAAAATATTCAGGTAAAAATTAGCAGGAATATAATTTACTATTTATATTTACAAATTCTTACTATCTTACTTAAGCTTTATTATAAATAAAATTAAAAAGGGTTTGCGTGTAACGTTGTCACGCTTTTTCTATTTCAAACTAATACTTATATTTTTTAAGCAAATAAATCATTTATGTAATGATTTTTTCATAAAGAAATATTAACAATAAAACACGAGACAAACAGTCTACTTTCAAATAAAAAAAGTTGAAAATAAATTTTAATATAATTATATAAAAAAAACCTGTAATTTTTTCTATATAAAAAAAAACCTATCTTGACCATCGCTTTCTAAGAATTGCCAATAATCATGGCTTTTAATTTATTTATTTTTTTATATATATTATATTCGAATACAAGAGATAATGTTCCATAGAGTACATAGTAGGCCTAATGTATATACTAGCCGACGGTGACAGCTCGCATATGTCTATTTAAAACTGTCATACTAAACAGTTTTTAAACACTTAATTCACAAAATATATGTTACTTTTTGTAAATTTTTCTTAATTAAAATTAATAATTGATTTTATGGTAAATAAATAAATTAAAACGAAAATGTATGTTCTATTGTAACATGAGTTACAAAAATATATTAAACACATTTTATTGTCATCGTTATATATATAATACATATTAGTATTTCCTCAACATCAACAACCTTTTACAGTCCACTAGTGGACATAGGCCTCTCCTTGGCAAGGAGGTTTTGACCTACCACGCTGGCCAGACGGGTTGCAATAGGATTTGTTTCAAGTTTTCCTTTTCTTTATAAGGATGTTGTTTTGCATATTTTGTTTCCTTAGTCACCTTTTACGACACTCATGGAATGAATAGGGGTGGTAACACTATGTATTCTTAATCCGTCACCACAAGGACTATATTATTATAACTGGTTAGATGTTATGTTGATTTCATCTACTAGCTATAGCCCGCTGTTTCATCTACGTGTCACTGATCCACCTTTATCACTTATAATTTAAAAGGGTTTATTTTGCGTTTGGTCAATCTTTGCTGTCATTCTGTATCTCTTCCTGGCTTGGAGCATCAAAAACACATATAATACGACCGGAACGAACTTAAAAAGCAGTGTTAAATAAACACATACACATCTACACATGCATACATACACACGAACACATACACACACACATGCAGACAGTAAAGGTTTGTTTATAAAAATATTGCTATTATTATTACTGTTATATATACCCAAACAATGTATTTTGAAGTATGTGTATGCTTCTTATGAAATTAATCACTAGTTTAACTTATTTAACACTGTATAGCAATTTTGTCAAATTACAACTTTAATTGTACTCTGTAAAAAGAAAAACGTGTCATTGAAAGGTTACTGGTACTTATAGCACAGGTCTTCCCATTTTAAGTAGCAGCTGAACAAAAACATTGTTTTAACCAATTAGTATACGTAATAAACTGCTCCACAAGTTGGAAACACTGTGCAACATATAAATAAATAAAGAAATCCTACACAAAATGAATCGACTCGACTGATAGTTTCAGATATCTTACGGGCGTTAAATACGCCACCTTGAAACATCACAACGTGTCAAAACGTCACATAATTTCGGCATCCTGTAAAAAGTATTGAAAACGAAAAGAATTACGACGAAAAGAATTACGACGAAAATAATTGGAGAAGTGTTAAGCCCTTGCGTGTTAGAATGTTTAAAAAGTTATTGAATATTGAATGTGACCGCTATTTTTACGCCTCTCATGTCGGATTAACTTTACCGCTGAAAAGTACAGACGTAAACCATGACTTCTTTTTACCCCTTGTCAGCAAAACAAGCTCTGATCCCCACTCCTGTGCTTCTTTAGTATTTGACTAATTTCTTAAAATATTTCTGAAATATCTGGGTATTTGTGGATAGTTATGAACTTATTATATCTGTGCTTAACATGACTTACTGTGACAGTTCCACACGGTTGGCCTAATGGTTTAAGCGGTCGCCATGCCGCTCTCTACTGGGTTGAGTGTTGTGGGCTCCCCCTCACGCGACAACACTTTGTGTGATCCATAAATTGTTGTTCTGAGTCTGGGTGTTCTTTGTGTCCGTTTCTTGTATGTTTGTAAAGTCCCCCGCGACACAGGATTTATTCATGATGCGGGCGTTGTCTTTTTTAAAAAAAAGAAAAAAAAACTGATCTATTATTCGTAGATAGTTATTAAATCGTTATACCTATGTCTAAGATGACTTATTGTAACAGTGACGCACAAAAGAGGCAAGTTTAATAACTACAAGTTTTCTCACCAGCACCATAACCTAGTTGGTGTTGAATTCCAGTAGTATTTGTAATCAGAAGACACAGAAGTGAGTGAGTTACCCTGGTCTCGTCAAACTACGGCAGTCTCAATCCAGTTTCTCATCTTCAAGCCTTGTAGTGTCTTTACACTATCCGCTTGACCTGTTTTTCTTACCTCAATTTACCGTTTTGTACCGTCAAGTGTTAGGCTTGTCGTATAATACACTGCCACCACTAAAAGGCCCTGACAATGGTGTATTCCCAGCCGATTTCTCAGCGGAGACTAGAAACTACGCACTGTATATTGTAGTGTACAAGTCTGTGCGTTAACACAGGTACACTCTCTGTTCCCTCACTCTCACAATCCGATAGTACAGTGTGTATCCGACACGACCGACCCCAGCTTCCAAACCCCGTGTTGTTATTAAGCATTTATATGATCAGAAAAATTCAATAACACTTTTTAACCCGACCCGGGAATCAAACGTAAGGCCATCATCGGCAATCACATACCTTTACTGCTAAACCAAAATGCCTTCACTGTAAAGAAAATAGATGAAAAAAGTTTTCCGTTCCTAAACTAAATCCACAACAAAATATATATGGAAATATCATAAATAAATTAAACCAATAAGAATAGGTTGCCTCCAAGGGTGCCTCCTAGTCTCCAATCATCCACTTCCTACAGCTGATGTAATTAGCGTGCAAACAGTGATGCGACCCGTATGAGCTGGCCCTGTCCTTATGGGGAAGGAGGTGATCAGCTTAGTTTACTTTCGTCGCCAACGTCCGCCGGATATGTACCGTTCGACGAACGCCAATAGCACCTTACTGATTTGATAGATACATTCATTTTTATTGTTGTGTTATATGAATTGGATATTGTATTGAAAATTAGTTGAGTATAGTTCCGCCATACCATACGACTTAAGTTTTTCTATCAACGGAACAAGAAAAGCGAATTTTTTGTCGTTATCCTACTAATATTATAATTGTGAAAGTTTATGAGTATGGATGTTTGTTACCCTTTCATGAAAAAACTACTTTTTTTTGTATATTTAGATCCTACCAAAGTAACTCTACTCTGCCTGATGGAAAGCATGAATAGAATCCAAGAGTTGTGGTCACCATACTCATTGCAAATGCAGACAATGCAGTGTGGTGACCCACACTATGGCGGCCTTGTGAGATGCTTTTTCCCACCCTGCTTGGGGACGTAAAAGGCATGACAGTCATCGTGACAGCGTAAGGCTTACACAGTTACCACGATAACTGTCACCCCTGCATCAATGGGCACAGATTTGGATGGAACTTTACAGTAATTTAGGTTATTCATCAGGATAACAAATAGGCTGCAATTTGTAATGATTTTATGTAATTTTGGTCGTAATATAACGATACATGTCAATTAAGTCGAAAAAAAAATCTGGCCTCTGAGAGTTATCTTGGCGTACGCTGCCTAAATCATTGAAGTTACACAAAGATGATGTATTTCTCTGTAAAGAATTTCTTACCTTTTCCCATACGTATTAAGGGCAGCGCAATAATTTTTTTTGTCATTCTGCTCTGGCATTTGTCAGTCCACTGCCTTACACCTTTACTGTCTTCTCTGTGATCGTCCTCTACTCTTATATTCGTTAACTTCAATGAGCTCAAAAACAAAACTATGTGTAGTTTATGCTTTTCACCTGTAAGTAGCGTCATAGATAGATGTTTAAAAAAAATATAACTTCATCAACTATATTATTGATGAGAAAATAATTTTGAATTAACCAATAAGCAGGCCATCGCCTCCTCCGTCACTTCCTTTCAGGTTAAATGGAGGATCTGTTTCATTTATTGTAGAGTACATATATAACTGTAATAACAATAACTCAGAAACCAAAGCCTTCAAAATTATCATTACAAATTTTGGAAAACCAAAATTGATTAAAATACCAGCTAAATAATTCTCACTCTCAGATAATATCTGGGAGAAGAGTTATATTAACAAATTAACACTTATAGCTTTTGTCACTAACCATCATCTAGCATGCTAGCGTATTTTGCCTCCTACATTATGAAAATATTATTAGGAACATCGCAGTGTACTGAAATTATTGTTGAAAAAATGTTATTGCCTTGTGAGTCTTTTTAAAGGCAGAGTACTTTACGAAGAGTTTGTTTTAAGATTTTCTTCTCTTTGCAATTTTGATCTGGTTCGTAGTCGACGTAGCTCCCTTAGTCGACATTTCAATCCGTCACCACATATGAATGAAAAATAGTTTTAAATTATTCCATTACATAGGCCGAACTAGAACGACAACAGTGCCCATGCACACCAAGATGGCGATTGTTATGCAATTGGCGCGAAAGTAACTGTCAACTACCTTCCTGTGTTACCGGATATTAAAATAAATAAATGTTACTACTATTGTAGTGCTAAACACGTACGCACGTGGCTACTTGAATTTATGATTGACATTGAAAATTATGAATGATTTGGTATGAAAGTACTGCAATACTGTTCTAAAAAGGACGCAATTACATTTTATTGCTGATGTGACTGCAAGAGGTTGTATTTTATTATTGAGTATTACTGTTTTCTTATTGAGTTTAACCCAGTAAGAATTTAAATAATATACCTATATGTAAAAGAGTAAACCACATGTATTATATTGTATCCTGGAAAGGGTACGTAGACGTGTGTTAACCACACACTTTATGTCAACTATAATTTGGTCCTGACCCGTTGGTTAAGTAAGTGACTTAAATATGGGTACCGGTCCCTTAGAGTTAGGTATATAATGTTAGAGTCCGATAATAAAGAAAAGAGAGCACATTCTTTAGATAGCTTTAGATATATATAACTCAAATTGTCTTTTGACAGAAAATTGAGCCCCGTAACAAAAAAAAAATCCCACACTCATTAGACAGAAACGATTGTTGAAATTCCAAACCCTTAAAAAAGAGGTTCTAACTTTCTTACGAAATTGCTTAACTAGCTAGCAGCTGAACAACGAATACGTTATGATAGCTGAAATGTATCTGAAGAGTTTCTTCAGGATCAGTAACGATTTATTTTTATATATATATATATTTTATATATATTAAGAGCCTGCCAAAGTGAATCTACTCTGCCTGATGGAAAACATGAATAGAATTCAAGAGTTGTGGTCACCATACTTATTGCAAATGCAGACAATGCTGTATGGTGACTCACACTATGGCGGCCCGACGATAACTTGCACCCCGGCACCAATGGGCCTTCGGTCTCACACTACCCAACGAAACACGGCAACATGGATGCTGGCGCTATAGGTTGATTTTCTGTGGGAGGGTAGTACTGCCTCGGTCGAGCCGACCCGCTCGTGCTGAAATCAGCGTGGCTCTACTACCTAACAATTTATGTGATATATCTTTAGTAAATAGTGAAATCTCGCAAAAGTCTCATTTATCTAGTGGTTAGCGAATGCGACTGCCAATTAAGAAGTCTCAGGTCCGATTCTCAGGTCAGGCCAAGTGTCTATCATTTTTTCTGTTTAGAAATGCTAAATAACAGCCTGGAGTCCTAACCCCGTACCTCGCAGATCTCGTAAACCCGTCGGTTTTGTGCCTGATCTCTCTCCGGTCCTTTCGGGTTATGGGAGTGAGGGAACAGAGAATACCCCTTTGTTTACTTACATACTTGTGCATTATAATATCTCATGTGTTGTTGGCTGGACTTCGTTGAGACTTGCTGCAGTGGCCGAAATTGGCTAGGAGAAAGTCATTAAATAGCTTGTGTCCTGAGCAATTACAATTAGTTCTTAATGAGAAAAACAAAATCAATACTAAGGATAAATATCATAGTACATAAAATCTAAAATGAAAAACAGTCGCTCCCTAACCCGTATCTCTGGATGTCGTAATAACAGCTGTTCCTGGATCCCTCCTACTTCAGGCGCAGAGTGGCACACCGTGTGGTTTTAGTCGGTCCGATTCCGACACACCACCTCGCCGTAAACCCCGGTGGGGTGACGGCCCGAGGAGGTTTCCACACGTTAAAAAAAATGATATATTTATCTGGGTAATACTCTACACTCTATTCTATATCTTTAATATGTATAATGATAGGTTCAGCTATTGAGAAGGGAAAGCCTAACATATAAACCTGTTCACTTTCGTATTTATATTGTTACCATGCTTTTAACATAATATCTAAAGGTGTCCACTTACATATCATACGAGCACAAAGTTATAAACTAATTGCACTAGTTGTAGGTAGACATTGTGAATAATAATTCCAAGTTAATTTAAAACTTGTAAAAACACATTTTAGAAAACCCTTTTTGCTCAATTGACATTTTGATCATTTATTAAGAAACTGATAAACAAATTTATATTAGAGTAGACGGTCACAGGGAGGACGTGTCGGAATGTTAAGTTTTTGTCTCAAGTAAGTACATAAGTAGATGCTCAACAATGTATGTGAGATAGGATTAATGAATTTTTATGAGATGGGAGGGCCTAGAGGCAGGTGGCTTGTCCCCACTACTTTGAGACAAGTGTAATTCATTTTAAGTAGGAACTTGTTTTTAAATGTCTAAAATACGAATCGATAAATATACACTTCGTACTCATAATAACTTATCGATTAGATAAGTTATTATGAGTACGAAGTGTAATTGAATGTTGAAGATATGAAGGTAGCGACGTATTTTAGTAACAAAATATGGTTTAACACACCTGTAATTTATAAAAACTAAATTTCTTTGAATATTTCTCTATTAGTAACTATCTTGTCCGTGTAGTGACAGATTAAGAATATATAGTGTTACCACCCCTATTCATCCCGTGGGTATCATAAAAGGCGACTAAGAAACTAAATATACAAGACAACATCATTACAAAGAGAAGGAAAACTTGAAACAAAATTTATTCCAACCCGTCTGACCAGCGTGGTATAGTAGGCCAAAACCTCCTTGCTAAGGAGAGGCCTATGTACAGCAGTGGATTGTAAAAGGCTGTTGATGAGTTACTATCTTATGGAATCAGCTTTAATTACGTAGCTGTATTTTTGTTATTCTTTTAGAAGCAGTATTTCATCTCTGCACAGGTTTCCTCGAATAAGGTTGTAAATCGAACATTAGGACTTGCGATTAAATAACTTTAGGTGCCGCAAAACCCTTCAAAACCATAGCTGCTATCGAAAAATGGCTAGAAAATGTGTACACGTCATGATGGTCAGTTTGTTAGATAATGCGTGATAGTACAAGAAACATCTAAAGAAACTACGATACATTTAAATATTTGTAGAATAATTTGTAATGATTTTTTATTTTATAGCAAAAAAAAAACGGATAATTCACACAATTTTTATACCAAATACTTTTTGATGAGATACATAAATCTTCAAATTCCTTTTTTTTTGTACATTACTACTGCTTCACTTCTACACACACTACACTCTACCAATACTACATTTTAAATGCCCGGTGACGCAGTGGTACCGTAAGCGACTGCTGTTTATGAAGTCTCAGGTTCCGGACTTTGTCGTATCCAAGCTTTATACGATCTGTATAAATTTGTTTCGGAGCTTGCTTTCTATGTACAATATGTTTAGATTTAAGAAAAAGTATATCTATGCCTAACTTGAGATTAGAGGGCGTTGCGTGTCAGATGTATGAAATATATTTTTTTTAAAATCAACCTATCGCCGTCCACTGCTGAGCGAAGGTCTCCCCGAAGAAGCGCCAACCATCCCCGTCTTGGGTAATCCACATCCATCCGCAACCAGCCACCTTCTGCAATTCGTCGGTCCATCGTGCATATTATTTATTTATTTATACTTTAATACTCATTTAACATTCATTTTTATTAAATGTCACGCTTCCAGAAGGTTTCAAGATTACGTGCAGTTTCGAGAAACCCAAACTAAAAACATAAACGAAGACTGATAAACGCGTTTGATAAATGTCACCTTATGGCTCGGAGCCACAAGTCAGGTTTACAAACTACGTCGTGTTAAATCACTTTTGTCCCTCGTGGTACATCGAAATTGAATTCGACCACACGTATCAAACACGCCATCGGTACTCCATTCTCTTACTGCTACAAAAAGCTTGTAAATTAGTCGCTACATCTTAATTTCCATACACTTCAGATATTTCTGAGTGCCGAGGAACAGAGCACCAAACACTAAATCGTATCGGTTGCCCACTATGATCGAAATACATCAACATTCAAAGCACACACGCCAACACATGGTTTTTCTTCCCACCACGTGGAATCTCCCGTAAATTCCGAAGAGCGCATTAAAATTGTATAGGATCGGAGTTTTTGTTGAGTATCGTATATGAGGGTGCACAAGCGAGTACATAATTGTAATTAACATGAGATTTCCCGTAATAACCGCGATGTGCTCGCGCGCGACCGAAATGGTTGCGTCGGGTTTTTGTCGGTGCGCGTACGCTGAATATCATAGGCTACGTGCGTGGATGCGCGCGCACGGGGACATTCTTGTGCGCATACTTTTAGTTTTGGAGCACTTGAGCTAACGTGGAGATTGGTTTAGATGTATATTAGTTAATTTATATCATATATCCTTCGTCAGGAGCATACAAAAGAAATGGTTTTGAGAACAGTTGTTTGTAATCAGACTACAATTAAAATTAAACGTTTTCTAATTACTAAGCTTATTGTGACTTAAATTCTTAAATTGGTGATAATTGAATACCCTTACGAAATAAATGACATATTTGCATGATTAAATCAAAACAAGATTTTTTGTTATAGGCATAGGGGCAAATGAGGGCGAGGGAAATAGTCAGTTACAAGTTCACGTGACCATAAGAGGAATGGATAGCCATTTTAGAAAAAAAAATTTTTTCGCCTCATATCTATTTAGTCGAAGACAATGTTAACGCAGCTTCAATAGAAGAAATATCTGAATAAATATAAATAAATAATAAATAAATAAATATTTCGGACATTTGACACACAACGTCATCTAGTTTCAAACTAAGCAGAGCTTGTGCTATGATAACTAGACTGACTGATAGAATACTTACATACTTTTTTTGAAGTGAAAACTTCTTTAGGCGCGTTGAGCGTTTTGGTAGAGGGTAAAATCCTCGGTTCGCGTCACCGACATGCTAATGATAATAGTATATCTATAGCTATGGAGAATATGATATTATATATTATATATGAAATTTATTATTATTATATATTATATATGATATTATATATTATATATAGCTATATATGAAACATAAAAAATTTCATATAATTTTTGCATATAGTTTTAATTACTCTCAACTTAATAGTTCCGTTTTCACTTCTATCGGCAGTCCCACGACTGCTATTTTCATTTTTTTTATAAATACACACATACTATACATAGAAAACACCCAAACTTCGAAACAAATATTTTTAGATCATACTAAGATTTAGTCCGACTCGGGAATCGAACCCGAGTCCTCAAGCACAACAGTCGCATTCACAACTGTTTCGCCACTGGTTGAAATACGCAAATATAAATATTTAGTTATACTCAGACCTTTCTTCTGGAATATCCTGAAAGGATAACAATCACCCCGTGTGCATCAGGGTGTATCGATGAGACAGTGCTACGCCCTCTACACCGCCGACTGGCTACTTATCCACTATCGATGACCTCACTCACGACACACGATACGATTTTTTCTATATTAATTTATTTATTTAACATTACTTTTAAGAACTATGAATATATATTAGGACACTCAAGCATTAAAAAAAATATCCTACAGCTATCTACTAATTACTGCTATTATATGTCCAAAAACAAAAGCCTTATGCCACTCGCTTTAAAGTCCATTTAAGAGTGACATTTTATGTCGACGAGACGCGCCCGACACGTTATCGTCAGGCCTTAGCTAATCGTATAGGTTAAAAGTAAACTCCTTACAAGTGGATCCTTACGTTACGTTGTGTTTGTGCCGCTCGCAGTTTTTGCGCCACCTCGTAACACGATCGTCCCATCTCATAATTTTAGACGTTTTTATATCGACTCCTGCCCTGGCCTTATTAAGGCCGTCCCCAATTACGTCCTTTAAGAGATGGATATTGACAGCGTCTATTGCTATCTCAGATAATTATTGGTGTTAGACTTTGAGTGTTCATGTTATTATCTGATACTACTTACCTAAAATCTATTTTAAAATGTACAATACGTATATCATTAATTATGATGACAACAAGGTAACGACCATACAGGTATTTAACACTTGAAACAAAATTTCATGTTTACCATCTTCCATTCATTAAAAATCCAATCATTAAATTAATTAATGATATAAAAACTTTAATTAATGACTTGAGTCATCTACTTTCGACCTATGTTCTTTATTCAGCCGTCAGTCCGCCATCTTGTCTTTCTAATTCATCAAAATAAATTCTATTTTTCGTAACTCGAAGGCAACTTAACTACTATACTTAATAAGAGCTTAGATAGATAACTAAACGTACTAGTTAGCGGTACAAACCGCGTCATAACAGTCTCAACTCGTCTCGTCAACATACTAGGCATAGTCCACCCCGCGGTGTATGTCTGAGACTAAACGACACCACTATGATGAATTAAGTGGTAAAGTCTGCCTGAGAACATCTGTGTGTATCTTATATTAAAAAAATATATTAAACAATTGGATAGATGACTGTATCGTAAATAAATACTAATGTCCACTTCATTAAAACTAATATCGCGAAACATCTCGACAAATACAATTGACATAGCTTTTTATTATTATTACGAATTTCAATCAAATATGCAGTGAAATATATTGTTCAATTGAGTAGTCTAAAACAGTGACGTCACAACTTTGTATTTAGTACATTTTTCATATAAAATTGTCGTTTTGACAGATGATAAAAAGTAACTAATTTGACTAAGGTGTCATCTAGCCTATTGTCTAAACTTATATTCACAACCAATTATTTAAAAAACTTAATGGAAAAATAAGTTTTTTTAAAGTAGTAGTAGACAACGAAATAGTTGTATCATCGAATAGAAAATATTTTAAAACTATATTATTTTAAACAACAGATCCACTAGTAGTTAATTATGATTAATTAAAATTTAATTTTAAGTTATAAGCGGCAACAGAAGCGACACCATACAAAAAGTGGGTGTTTAATACGCCTCTGCCTACCGAGAAAACTGGATATTATGTTTTATTCCTATTTCTATAAACAAAGGCTATCCACAGTTTAACGGTTCGAAATTAATTGCTTTTTAACATGATACATATTAGCATATTAATTAGCATGCATTTAATAATTTTTTTTGTATTAGAGTTTAATTAGTAAGACGTTTTTTTATATAAATAACATGCATGTTTAAAGGTATTAAATTAAATTGCCGTGAGTGAACTATGTTTAAAAAGGTTATTAAGAGCTCATCGCATTAATATGTGTAAAGAGGATTCAATAAGTATGGTTCATCATCATCATCAACAGCCTTTTACAGTCCACTGCTAGACAGAGGCCACTCCTTAGCAAGGAGGTTTTGGCGTACTATACCACGCTGACCAGACGGGTTGGAATAGAGTTTGTTTCAAGTTTTCCTTCTCTTTGTAATGATGTTGTCTTGCATACTTTGTTTCCTTACTCGCCTCTAACGACACCCACAGGATGAGTAGGGGTGGTAACACTATGTATTCTTAATCTGTCAGTACACGGACAGTAAGTACGTAAGGTTTATTATTCATTTATTTATTAGTGACACATGCGGACAATTTACATATACAAAATTGACAAATATAAAATTGACGAATGTTAACAAATATACCTATATATTGATGTCAAATTAATAAACCAAGTCTTATATAGACAATATCATACAACTTACATTATGTAAACAAACAATAAAAAATATTGTTGCCTGAAATATTCTGAAAAAACGATGTCATAAGTGTCACTATTACATCGAGAAAAAATAGAAAAATAAGCTACGGTTTATAATTAAAGCTAGGAAAGATTGCCTTGGTATCTAAGCTTCGTTGTTTTAAAGAAAAAAACCGAAAGCAATGTTAAGGTCGTAGCGTCAAAATAGGATGCATTTTCAGTCCATCGTACTTAGAAACCCTGATGCAACCGCCCTTTGAAATTGTACAATATATGGTTTATTGAAACACATGTGAATATTAAACTATTTTTATATTTATTTTTCAACAATTTAATCGTTTTAATATCTTTCAAATTCTATTTATTTTATTGTGTTTTTTTAATCATTTTGATAGGTTTTAAGTTTAATTTCAAAAAGAGTGATTAAAATACTGTTCAACTCACAGGGTTGTGAAATTTTTTGTTAAAGTTTAGAGGGTTTCAGGTCACAAATCAAAGTAGTATTTAAATTTTTAATTAATTTATACTTAACAATAGACTTAAAGTGTGGTTGTTTATTTCTTCTTGTACCAGACTTTCAAAAACTGGGTATTTGTAATACCTTCCATGAAAAAAAAAAGAAATAAAAGAAAACGTATAACAGGATACGGACAACAAAGGACTAGTTATGTAGAACCTTACTTACCATCCACGTACGACGTCCAGTGTCTGAGATGGTGAAGATGTGTTACAGCGACTAGATCTCGTCTTTCTCCGTCATCCGTTCATGTTTATACATGGTGCATATCTTCGAAAATCTCTTGGATTTATAAATTGCCTTATTATATTTTTTATCATTATCAAATTAAGACGATAAAATTATTTCTAATGTGATAAGTGGAAGGATTAAACTCGATTAACGGTGTAAGTCTTTTATTTTATCCACGCAAATAATCATTACTACATTTGGCAAATGTTCCAACTTACCTATAATGATAATGGTGTATACTATACCCATAACAAAATATTATCAATCCATTGTTCGATATTTCCACATGAAAACCGTCCTTCAGAGGCGCGTGCTTCGCACGGCGATGCGCCCGCACCATATTCAGACCGGACGGACGATTTAGGCGGGCGCGTGCGCAGTCATAGCGATCGTTTGTAATGTGACAAGGTGCTAAGGAATTTCGGTACATTTAGCACCATATTGGTGGTGAGTTCTTGTTTTTGCTTTCTTTCCTTTTTTTTCTACTATAACGAGGCTGTAGAAGGCAGTGCTTGTGGTATTTTTTGGTTTCACATACTTATCGTTAATTTAGAATCATCTCATTGCAATCAATAGACATTGATATTATTTAGTTCGGCTATGATATAATTTTCATTAAATAAATAAAATTATTTTTGTGACACGTGATAAAATAGTAGAAAATAAAAATAAAGAGTCACGCTTTTTTTAGAATTAGGAACTATAACACTTAGGGAACTGTGTCTTTTTAAATTGTAAAATTGTATCCAGCGACATCCTTGTTGAAAATAGATTTCACTGATATATTAGAAGATTTTTAATAAAGGTTATCGTGTACATTGTTGTTTAAGATTTTCAGTTCTTAATTATAATAAGAAGAAAGCTGAATCAAGGATTTGGTGCATAGGGCAATCCTCCTGGACACGACCCCTATAGTGAGGAGTTTCATATCTGTGGAGCTTTAACTACCCGTTTCTTGTTCTCTGTACCCGAAGTCGATGGTGTACTATTTTTAATATTCATTTAGTTAAACCTATGACGCATCTTGTATCAAGACGGGCTTAATACCTTGAGACGTTCTCTTCCAATCGACAGTTACATAGAAAAGTGATGTCGTAGATGCACAGATAAAATAATTAATCGTACAAAGTTCTTGTTGTTGTTTTCTTTTTATATATTTAAAAACACTAATATGTATATACAATTGTAATAAAGAGAGTAATAAATTTATTCAACTATATAATACATATTTTTAAATATATTTAGCATATTTGTGTGAATTTATTAATAATGAATTTCACAGATCCCACACACGGTTGTCTGATCGCAAACTAGGTAAATAATATTTACAAACATATTTATTCCGTAAAAAGTTAAAATTAATGTACTCACCTTAAGTGACGCAATGATTTATTTATTTATACTCTCTGCAAATAAGTTACATTGCATAAGGCGGACTTAATGCCGTAGGCATTTTCTTCCAGTCGACCTGTGGGTGATGCAGAGATGTGTATAGCAGGTGTAATATTATAGCTAGTAGGGTTGATTTTTTAATTTGCGTATAAATATTTTATGTAATACATAATGATATAAATATATATATGATGATAGATATAATTCTGACTTATTTAATTATAATTTTTCGTAAGAGCTGAGGCTCACGTATGGTTCCGATTTGTTGGTACTGGGAAAGAAAGTACCACCTTACTTTAAAAGATCTCGGTGTATTGACTACTTACGTTCTTTGTAAGAAACAGAAAGAAAATATTTAAATAAAGAAATAAAAGGTATTGTCCCTAGAATACCAAATGTCTTTGTGGTTAACCTAACCGAAAATGACGCGCGAAACCAATTATGGAAGCCATTATTAGAATAATGAGCATTAGCAAAATATTCATGTCCGAGCGACAATGAATTTAAAATACTTGGTTTTTTGTTGTCAACAGGAAACTTTTCATGCAATTATGTTTTAAAGTATTGCAAGAATTCTCTTACGACAAACAAGTGGGTGTGCAATTGTGAATAGAAACAGACTGGCGAATAAACAATGTAATAATAGGTGTATACGTGGATGAAATGAAAACCAAAGATTATACTTTTTTTTTAAATTGTATAATTGAATGATATAGGTTTCTCTCTTTCTAGTTAATGGTGAATAAAATAGTTTACAACAATTTAATACAATAAGAGAAAACTTTTGTTAGTTGCTTACGGACAGACAATCCCCTTTTAATAGAATTAAAAAATATATTTTAGAGAATGAGACATTTTATTCATTCATCGAAGTTTCTTCCATTTCGAAGTCACTCTTTACTTCAGGTTTCCCACAAAGAGCACGATTTATTCTAAAATTCACTCGTGGAAAAGTAAATTTGCCAAATTTTGGGAACACTTTTCCAAACGAAAGTGAACCCTATGCCATATACTGTACTGACAAGCATTGACTGAAGTCTTCTACTGGACATAGGCCTCTCTTTAGCAAAAAGGTTTTGTCCTACAACCGTTGCCTAGACGCGTTGGTATATTTAGGGTGGGCCAAGAATTCGTTAACTTTTGAATTTAACATCCTGCGCAAGTATGTTACGGGAGTTCTTGAGACCAACGCTACTGGAATTTACTGGTTACAATCGTAACACATGGTTTCAATAAGATGGGCCACTTGTCTCACATCCAATGAGTCTCTGTCGGTTGGCAAATATATGTTTCCGGAAAGGTTGATTCCCAGACAAGGCGACATTCTGGGACCACCCAGAAGTCCAGATATATCCCTAACAGACTTCTTTTTATGGGGTTATTTGAACAATCGTGTCTAGTTCAATAAACCAAATACACTAGCTCAACTAAAAGAAAAAAACAGTGAAGAGATGCCGGCGATCTCATTGTCTCTGCCGACTATTCGAAAATTTCGGTGCTGGCTTAGAAGAGTGCAAACGTCGAAACTAATTTTTATAGTATATCAAATAGTTTTTTAATATGATTTCTTGAAAAGTTACCTAATTCGTGGCCCACCCTATATTACCTATACAACTTTATTAGTTTCGTATTCTAGCTAATTAACTAATAGGTATGTGTATATCAAGGTTTTTACAATGAAACGCAACAATATGGTCATTGGAATATGTTGTCGCATTGACATTATTGCAATTAATGTATAATAATCTTCCGTGATTCAAGGTATCCAAGAGTAGTCGGAGATGAAGGAAGAGAATTGAAAATTTCATAAATTCTTGTTAACTCGCTTACCTTGTTACGCTTATATTGTTTTCTGTTTACAAAATAATTATATTTCTTATAACAATGTAACAATAATACAGATATTATAAGTGTACGAGTAAAGTGGCGAAGGATCCTGATTTCTAAGCTAGATATCGTGGGTTCGTTCATTATGTTTTATCTCTGCTTGTATTCTGTCTAAAATATTTGTGTATTTAGAAGTATATAAGTATATAGTAGTATATAAAAGTATAGAGTATGTATATATGTAGATAAGTATATTTACACAAATAGTGGTAATGTAACCACCAAAGTTATATTCGACAGAGTGCAAAATATGCCACTGTCTACTCCTTTACGCATAAAAGACGTGATTGTATTTAGTAAATAACAAGAAAGATAGAATAGTTTTTTGAGGTAATTTGAAAAATCGTGTCTACATCAATAAGCCAAATACACTACGTCAACTAATAGCGAAGCGAAGTGATGTCGGCGATCACGCGGTCTCTTTGCCGACGAGTATTCGAAAATTTCGGTGCTCGCTTAGAAGAGTGCAAACTTTGAAACGATGGTCATTTAGATGATATAGTTTTAAAAAAAAAATCCAATTAATTAGCTTCCATGCAAATGGACAATTTTTATAATATATCACACTCTACTCACTCTTGGCACACTCTATTTAATTAGTGAACGGGGTTCACAATTCATGGCAATGGCATAAGATATTTTCACAGCACTTCAATTTATCGTGGAAATCAACAAATTGAAATGAATGAAAGTAAATTGACTTACCGGATGGGCTGTGTGCTTGTTTGCGCTTTTATTGAAATAAAATTCATTGTTTTGTTTGAAGCTGTTTTTTTTAAATATAGTAATTAATCGAGAACCATGTTAGCTGACAGATTAATAGACTCGTTTGTCACCCAGGACGAATACTATGTAATGTGTGTGTGTATGTTTGTCATGTTCTTATTATAACTATTTAAAACTTATTTTACGTAGTCCTATTTACATTTGGAAAAATTAAATAAAGACTATAATAATAGCATTTTTTTTTCATAAATTGATGCACCAACTGTTCCAAGGTACTAATTGTGTCTATTTTGAAGGTACATATATATTTTTTTTTATTTTAAAAGACAACGCCCGCAGTAGGAATAAATCCTGCGTCGCGCGGGACTTTACACACAAAGAACACCCAGACTTAGAGCAACAAGTTGTGAATCTGACAAAGTTTTGTCCCCCGTGAGGTTTGAGCCCACGACACTCAGTGAAGTGGAGAGTAGCAAGGTGACCGCTTAAACCCTTAGGAAAACCGTGCAGTCATATTACAAGAGATGTATTACCTATAAATGAAAAATATAGGACATCGGTTAAATGAAACCCCCTGACACCAGACGTTTTTTGCCTAGATAAAAAATTGCCCTTCTACTATTATAGACTTAATTTATCTGTGTTGCAAAATTGATGATATTTTGATGATGAATATTATGTGTTTTAGCAAACATGTATTTAAACTTTCGCAATATGATGTACTCTTAGCCGATTTCGGTCACTTTTGACGAAGACCAGCATGGGGCTTAAAACCCAAACGTCCAAACTCTGGGCTGATATTATGCATTTCTATAATCAGAAAAACTCAATAATACTTTCCTGACAGGACTCGAGGCCTCTTGATCGGCACTCGCACACGCTAACCGTTAGACCAACAGGCAGTACCGCAACATATAAACTGATTTATTTTCAAAGCTTAATATTTATGTTCTGAATCAGCACAAGGTTCGGCTCCACATAGCTCAATGCGTTTCCCTCTACAACGGGTTATTTAAGCGCTAGAACACTTATTTGTATGTATTACATACAGAAATTAGGCTTGCAAACTAGTATGAGCTCCGATAGCCGATAGCCGATTAAGGATAGTTGTCGGCTCGCTTGTCACTAATGCATTTGTAATGTGAAACTTTTACACGGTCTCCTACCGTAACAACATACGCGGAACATAGCGAAAGAATGGTCAAAACAATATATTTTGTGATTTCATTTATACAGTATATATCGACGCTTGGAAACGCCACATCATTAACAACAGTTTTTAATAGCGCATTGGTGGATATAGGTCTCTTCTTAGAATGGAGGTTTTGGCCTACTATACCGCAGCTGACCAGACAGCTTAGTATAGAATTTGTTTCAAGTTTTCCTTGACTTTGCTTTGTTGTTGTTCTCCGTGGTTCACTTCTTTACTCTGTTCTTACGAGACACACGGGATAAATAAGGGTAGTGATATTCCGTACTCTTAATCTGTCACCACACGGACAGCAATTCCTTTCCTCCGGTAATTATCCGGCTAGTGATATCCGTTGATAATTTAGTTTAAAAAAATATCTAGACCCTAGACAAGTTGACATTCAACGCAAATTAACTCATGTGGTCAAAACAAAATATTAGCCAATAATACAAGAGAATGGAGGCACTAGCGATTGTAGACACGATGCGAACCACTTGCATCTTGGCTAAGGGGCTGGTTTGAAAAGTCGTTAACAAACCAACAAATGTTAAGATAGCATTGACAACAGACAGATGGAAATTAATAAGTTATTTCTTTGTATTGTTTTGAATATTAATGATTCTTCTGACGATCGCCCCTGTCGCTTGGGTGATTAATGTACACGCTTATTACATCTCGATGTTACTAATTGTTCATTTATGCAAATAAGTTGTTAAGTGGACTTTAACAGAAGAAGTTTCGAAAGAAACTATACAAACCGGTGTATTAGTTTAGCATAAAGAATACAGATGGTTGACAATAGTGTGGACCACCTTTCAATTATTATTAAAATTATTGTCTATTTCAATTACATTTTTAAACAAGCACATTTCACAGCATTTTGACAGTAGTACAGTCATACAGGAACGTGTATAATTCCTGTGTGTCTGTATAGTTTGACATTGTCATAATTCGTACCTCATCCGAGAACTTCAAGATATTTCTATAAATTTAAACTATTTAGTCAACACATGTCTTAATCCTTGATCAAAGATTCTTCATTATTAAAAAAAATGTTAAACACGACCAAACGCAAAACCTACAAAGCAATTAGATAAAAAAAGGTTGCATCAATTGTAAAATGATCTCCGTAACACAGGCTTTCCAATATATTCCTAGCCAATAATTAAAAAGTATTCATAGCAAGAGATCTTGGATATCTGGTGTTGATATTTGGCATAGCTATGTACATTGGACATTGTTATTCGGTATTTAATAACATATTGGTTGGATGGTGATTGGTTGTAACTCAACCAATGGACGAGAGTCTCGTAATGAGTGTGCTGTATCGACAATAATAGTCATGGAGTAGCAAAAAACATATTCTATGAAATTTATTTTGTTGTCTAAACTGGTTTTTAGTCGGAGAGTCGCACGGTACAAAAAGTATTGGTAATAATTTCGATTAAATATAAACGAACTGAATATTAATGTGGTTGTAGATATAGAGATGCTTTGCAATTTATGAATGTTTTAATTGCGACGTTTTATTTATTGAGTAAAAACTACAAAAGAAGTATTTACTACTGAAGAAGCACACGCAGGACAACATTAAATCCAATAACTGATATTATATTATTTCTGGACTAAATTAGCTATGTTGGTTTTGAGGATTACTTTAAATATTAAACTAGAAATAAAATAAAGTATATTATTACTTTATCATCGATGTAGCACCGACGATGCTTAAAATACTTGTTTCTATGCTGTAAAGTCATGTTTGTCCAATTAAAAAAAAAACCGTATTAGGTACAACTCATTATACTTTGTATGAGCTGTTTTTCAAGTGTCAATATGTTTTCTTATTGTGTTTTGACGTTTAATATATTTTTTATCTCAGAACCAATTGACACTTATTTTAATATCTTGCCAATTAATAAACGTCCAACGATTTGAGTAAGATAGCGTTCAAAACCCATATAGGTGTCAGCTACTTAAGGGAGTTTCCTTTTCTTTGCGTTCAAGAATCCGTTCCAAATTTGAAAAAAAGACAGCCAAATATATCGAAAAGGGTTCTCAAATTCAAATTTAAAACAGCAAAAACAACATGGCGACTCCATATCATTCTGTGTTCATTTGACAAGGTCCCAATATGGCTGATATTACATATTCAGGCGTTTACCACTGCAGGCAGCATAGCAATCATGTGTGCTTGGTAATCAACCTAGCGCCGACTGTTATTACTCATGTATGAAATGTCCACAGATTTTCTAGGTGGAAGCTGTGGCCAAGGTTTGTATTAGTTTGATGTCAGGTTTTGGAATCGAATTTTGAGCATGGCATATTTTTTATTTTCCTGTGATAAAAATAAATTTTTCATTCTTTACTGTTAAATTTTGGAATACCTCTTGCATGATATTAAACTAGACGAAGTTACTATGGTTGCTGCTGATAACAACATGTAGATCTACTAATATTATAGATGTGAAAGTGTGTTCCTTGTTTGTATGTTTGTCTCTCTTTCAAGTCGTAATGGAGCAATTTTATGTTATGATTTTTATGTCTGGAGGTAGTGAGGAGGTTAGAGAGGGATTTGGGGTACTTTTTACCGTGGTAAAATATTTTATTCCCATGAGAAGGTCCATTACGATGCGTATTTGTAAAAAAATTTTTTATAAATTCCAACAAAAGTACTAGTAGATTTTTTGCCCGATTGTATACGGTACAAAATCCGTGGTTTCTGATGGATAGTTCTATATTGAATGGTGTACCTAGACTCTTTATCTTTAACTTTTTAATATTTTTTTAACTTTAAATTTGTAAGGATGTATGGATGTTTGTTACTCTTTCACGCAAAAATTGATGTACGGATTTAAATGAAACTTTACAGTAATGTAGTTTATACATCAGAATAACGCATAGGCTACTTTTTACTGCGATATCTGTCATACACGCGGGCGTAACCGTGAGCAAAAGCTAGTACATATACATGGAACATATCGGGCTCAACTCACGATTAATAGTCCATAGTGAAAATTGAGCCAACACCTTTTGGCTCAGCAGTTGGGAAGGAGAACGATAAACGTATTGCGTTATTATTACTTCCTAACTGCTGGGCCAAAGTCACTAAAGGTTTTTTTTATTAAATAAACTATTTGACTTCATTTTTCCACAGACAAAAAAAATCTTCTTTTTGAAAATCTATTCTTAAGGTTGTCTATTCAGCAGTCTACGAACTTCAGGAGCTGAGCAGTGAACGCCGGGAGACTTACGGGCCAGGTAGCGCGCGTTATATGTTTACATGTAAATGAAAGTAAATAAAACTCATTAATATAGTTTTTATTTTATTATTTAAAAAATGAAACAAAAGGAACATTTTTATTAGAGTAAAAAATCGTTACAGTGTTGATGTTACGTTTGTTCGTTGCGTTACGTGCGTAGACTTAGAACACTTTAAATCATTTTGAACGTTATCCAGATATTGTTTTACGGGTTGGATAAAATTGTAGAATAATGATTTATATATTTTTCTGTTAAGTTACTATTTTCGCTCTTAGGTGTCCTGAAATTGCTTATAATACAATTTTTTTTCTATGTGAATGATTGAATGAAAAATCGATTTCAAACACTTTGAGTGAATATTTTCTTAAAAAAAAACTCAATTTTAATTCGAACTCTGAAATGTTATGTAGGTGAAATTACTGAGAGAGTAATTTCATTCGCAAGGAATAGTTCTTAAATTATTTCGTTACAACTTTTTTAATCATTTTCACGGTTTCGTTTGAATTTTACGTAAGCTCATATCTTTTCTTACATCGCATTCTTAATAGTTTACCTAAATACCAACAAAAAACAACCAAAATCTACACATAATACATTTGTTTATACAACATACTCCTGCGATTTATTAAAGAAATGTAACTAAAGTACTGATAAGTAACAAAATTGATATAAATGCCCTTGATGATTATGACAAAACTTACATTATAGAATACAAATAAAGACACGTCCTCTGGTAGCGGACGCTTAAGATGTAGCGGGAGCTCGGTTGCTTTAGAATATTCAACATAATTCTAAATAAACAGACGGCTGTATTTAGTATTTAATACTCAATTTGGTAAGTTTTATAACGTTTAAATACTTTTCAAATAAAATCAACCCGCTCCCATGTACAATTAAATAATACTAAAAATTAAACGCATAGCTAAAGAAAACAAAACTAATTCGGTAAAATAAACTCACCTGATTCGGTGAAATTCATATTTCAAACGTGTTGTATAATCTAGACCCTCATCAATTGTAATAGAAGTATTAATGATTGGTACAAAAATACAGACAATTTGTTATTTTTCATACAAACAATATTAATATCTACTTACTTAAATACAATAAATTAAAAGTTTAGATTTTAATACAATACATTTCGAGTTATTTGTTTACATTACAAATATTTGTATTATGATTAAGTAAATATGCGAAATATTTTAAATTTGGAGAAATAGTTCTATTATAAAAACATTAATTTGCTTATACCACGAGCGAGTAGCGAGAAAGATCGATCGTACTAACTTTTTAGATTGATTACTTAGTTAATAAAATAATTTGCAACTGAATAAGAATTGAAATATCACTTCAATTCTTTTTTGTCGTTTTTAATTCAGATATTTATATTTTTTCATATATATTGGAACATAACTTCGTCATTTATAGACGGAATGGCAAAAATCTGTTTTTGTTCAAAAGGGTTTTATTCCGAAATGATCTTATTCAAATTTCATATATCTATATCGTTTAAATCTCAGATGATGAGTTTCGGAGACAGACAACAAAACTTTACAAAAAATGACTGCAAATCAACAGCGATTGATAATATTAAGTGCATTGTATACGCAAATACATAGTATTGTTTGCACTAGGTTCAACATTTTTTCTCAAAAAAAATTTTACTTGTGGAATCTCCAGTAGCCAAAAGAACGATGATATCGTAATAACGTAATAAACTCAGCATGATACGTGCAGGTAAATAGAGAAATTTACTTTAGTCATATTAAAAATCGTATTAAATAAAGTATATTACCGTTTACAAACTAAACAAAGAAACAGGGACGACAAAAGTAGCAAATAAAAGAGCACTCACAATATTGTTTTGTGGTGCGCAGTTCGCGGGTACTGAATATTTATAACACTGTGATATTCAGAGGTAACTTTGCAAGTATTGGATAAACACTTTTTCAATAGCATTTTTAAAATTGCTGCTGCCGACTATAGAGAAATTTGGTTGGGTAAAATATCTTCTAATAAGAATAATTTTATGTCTTTGCTGATTGTATTAGAAAAAATATCAAAAAAATTAGTGTAGTAGTAGTTTACAAAAACAATATTGTTAATTCACACCCACATATTTAACAAAATACGCATTTTTTGCTCAGGTTATTATTTTTTTAAATTAACAGCGAGTTCGCATCGCAGTATGTAATTACAGCAACCACTAGGATTTCTATTATCATGGAACAGACTTAAAGAAACTCGAACCTGGACTTATCAAGTTACTGCAGTTTCTACAGTGTTTGTCACTCGAGACTCTTGCTTATCTCCCTGTACCCGTTACCTTTTTCCTTTGTCCAGTTTAAAAATGTTCACATTCTCGATAATTATAATAACTTTATAAGGTAATTCTCGCTAATCGCTCACAGTATAACCAAAGACCTATTGAACAATAGGAAGACAATCTTGTTTACAATTACATAGCTCATTGATTATGTTACCTAACTACCAACAATTCTAGATATCTCAATATTGCTAAAGTCCAAATATAACACTTTGGTACATATTTTTTTGTTTTATTATTTTTCATACGATTAAATATTGATAATACCATTATTTCAGCCATTGTGCGATGTTTCTGTAAATAAAAAGAGTTGACGTTTATATGATTTATTTTCAAACAAAGAAATACAGAGCGATATTACCGTGTTACAGGATTACTAGCACGTAAATGACAATTTGAATAGGTGGATTTTTATTTAGTCAATCTAAGATTATTATAGGATTTTGTGTAGGTGCTCTATGATTTTAAGTCTTTATTCTATTCTCGTCTTTACTGACTGGAACATGACAATATGATTTTTTAAATTTTAATTTTTTAAGACCTTCTTTGATATATAAAAATTCAGATTGTCTAAGAATTGTCATGTAAGGCCGCGATAACTCCACATTTTGCCAACTATTTTAATCCTACTTACGAAATAGTGGACAGTTCTATTGCCTTCAACGTCGCACTTTGGAAATTAGATAGGAAAATTAGGACTTGAATGTAAAAGGAAAAGTTAATAAGACAGAAAAGCAATATTGGGAAAGGGAAATTATACAGACGAGTGAATGACATATTACTTATCTATTCCTCAAAATGCAAGCAATAGTAAATAACTGCTTGAGCAAATCAGGACTGAATATCTGTAACTCAAACTAACGCACCAGCATCCATGTTGTGTTTCGTTGGTGAGTGTGAGACCGGAGGCCCATTGATGTAGGGGTGACAGTTATCGTGGTATCTGTAAGCCTTACACTGTCACGATGACTGTCATGCCTTTTACGTCCCCAAGCGGGGTGTGAAAAAGCATCTCACAAGGTCGCAAGAGTGTAGGTCACCATACTGCATTGTCTGCATTTACAATGAGTATGGTGACCACAACTCTTGGATTCTATTCATGCTTTCCATCAGGCAGAGTAGAATCACTTTGGCAGGCTCTTAATATAGAAAAAAATAAAAATAATAACTCTCGTCGGGGAGTCTGAGTCCTCTAACCATTAACTCAACGAATAAATGTAACTTTATAAAAATATACAAACAGTCTCCTTGAGAGGACTACCTGAAATATTTATCTGCATCACTTTCTACCAGTGCTCAAGTCTTGTAGTTCACTGCTATCATCGCTGCTGGCACTTGGGCATCCGTTAGTAGCATTGGCTGTGGGTGCCCCGGCTGCCATCCCTGCCATGGCTACAGAAAGCGGGATGGTTATGAACTGCGGCTGCGTTGACGATGATGCTACAAGTTAAAAAAAAACGGAGAAATTAAATGTAGTGGCAACACCAAAAAAGCAATCTTATGTCAGCTATATATTTTTGCAGTGCAGGTTTTACTGTAATCATCATCATCATCATCATCATTAACAGCCTTTTATAGTCCACTGCTGGACATAGGCCACACGTTAGCAAGGAGGTTTTGGCCTACTATACCACGCTGACCAGACGGGTTGGAATAGGGTTTGTTTCAAGTTTTCCTTCTCTTTGTAATGATTTTGTCTTGCATACTTTTGTGGAATGACGAGGTGTCGTGTCTCTCCGATACAAAGGAAGGATCCTCCGACCAGGCGAGGTGATCCTGTTTGGCGGGCCACGGCCCTTATCTTTACAGTTAACGTCATGTACTGTAATAATGAAGGAAAAGTAACAAACACATGGCTGCACATATGGCCATAGGTGTATGAGTCTGGATGTATATATTGTCCACCAGAATAGTCCACTTTATGAATGATTGACGTCTGTGTGACGTTATTCAGATAGACCATTTATTCTAGACAACAATGACACACACCCTGTTTAACTCAGCATAACCGAATCTTACAAAACTTGAGGCCCCAATTACAGTTTAGGTGAATTATCACCCATGTCGATTTCATTACAGAAAATATCAAATTATACGCACGCATATCATGTCCTTGATTAGCCAGTCCAAGAATAAAACTAGCAGGATATCCCATCGCTAGGTTGTTCAGCCCAAGGTTAGTTCTTATTTCGTCTAGGCCAACTCCTGCCAAAACTCCTGAATGATATAGCATAGCTCCTCCAGGCAGATCGACAGGTTTAGGCAAGAGTTTCGGCAATCCCTGAACCGGTTTGCTGCTATCGGCTTCTTGGGCGTTTGATGATGATGTAGAAGCTATCGGTTCCCCGTACGCTTCTCTGTAAATAAAACAAAAACAACAAACTGTGTAGTATTAATATAAACGAGAGTTAAACGAGTGCGTAGCCTGATGTTAAGTATGATGTCACCACTGCCAGTAAACCTGGGATTGTATCACATGCGGTGTTTAAGAATAACAGAAAATATCAAATCATACGCAAGGATATGACGTTTTTGAACAGCTAGTAACCACTAAGTTTATTTGGATGACTAGACTAATACCTATCGAGGAAAATCTTTCGTATAGTCGCGTTGTCAATCTGCTCCCTCAAACCCTGATAGAAGTTCAGCCCTTCAATCTTCTCCTTAAAAAAGAGGTTTTGGCCTACTATATCACCCGTATAGGGTGCATGTGCAATGCTGATATATGCGTAATTTGGTTTCCCTTAGTAGGTTTGTACGATACTCAGGGGATGAATAGGGATAGTGCCGTGATATGGTGGTCAGTGGTAGGTAAATGATGAGTTTCAAGAATCCTTACCGTTTTACAGGTTCTTTATCACTATTATCATTTTGCATCCATTCTTGTTTGTGCACGTGCATCAATTTCTCTCTTGGGGACTCTGGTTCGCTGCCACTCTCGTCTCCGCTGTCTCCTGACGATGCTGGTTCATCCTAGTAACAAAAATTCCTCGGTTAAGATAAAATGTTTGAATTTGTACAAGGTTATGGTCATCTAATACGTGATGCAAAAACTTTGGAACTCCTTTTACGAAAATTGCGTGGACGCAGGAGCATAAAATTTGGCACACTTATTGTTTATACGTAGGAGAAGTGCAGAACGCTAATATTTTTCAATAACAACGCTTTTAAAGTACATTAAATCAATAAATAAAACATTACACACACTACCATGCATTTCACACACACATACATACATTAGTATTTGTACACGCATACATACTCTGTGGTCAAATTGTTTCTTTTGTTTTTCATTTTGTCCGTAGACATAGAGTACTGACATAGATATATAAAAAAAAGGTTTATTTGCCTCATTTAATATAAAAAAAAGTTTTCAATAATAATGCATAAAAAGTACATTAAATCAATAAATAAAACATTACACAAACCAGCATGCATTTGACACACGCATACACAAGTATTTGTACACGTATACGTATACGTATCTGTGATCAAATTGTTTCTTTTGTTTATTATAGATATAGTTTAATGTCAAACAGAAAAGTTTGTTTACTGTGGTTTTATTGAATGTCAAACAGAAAAGTTCTATTTGACGAATACTACGTGAAATATTGAGCGCTTGTACAAATTTTTTAAGTTGTGTAGCAGTAAGATACATTTAAATGTACACGGACTATCATTATATGCATAAAGAAAGTTCTGTAGCAGCAATCTGCAATAACAACATTCAGATACAAAAAAAATAATAATTTGCTATTGCTGGTTCAAAGCAATTATTGTAGTTTACAATTTCAGTAATTGCATATACTTCATGATAAATAAGTGATTTTGAGAGATACGTACATTTAAATGTGCACGAATTATCAGAATTAACAACATCATCATACAGGTAATAACTTTTTCTCTTCTTGATTTCAGTAATTTAATGAAAGAACTGTAATTATGCCTCGACATTAAACATTAACGGGTCGGAGTGAGAGACAAAGAACAAGGAATATTTCTCTAAGAGGAAGGAATAATTCCCCAACAGTAGTATTCGATAGTAATATGATTTTGAGAGATACATTTAAATATGCTCTAAATGTCATTCCAAATGTGTTTTTAAGTTATGATTGTGGATTAATGGATTTAGAGTGTAGGTTTTGCAATGCGAAACATTTTGAATCTGAAGTGACTTTAGGCGACCGAACTGCATTCACTTCATGTTGTCACAAGGGTAAAGCAATATTACCACCCTTAAGTCAAAATGAATATTTTATATCATTGTATGATGGACTTACTTTAAATGAACCTTCAATAAAAAGTAAATCAAAAAATTATTTTGAATATATTGGGAAATATAATTCATGTTTTGCTATGGTTAGCTCAGAAGCCTAAGTTGCTGAGGCAGTTACAAGTGGAGTATATAATTTCAAAATACATGATGTTTTTTATCACAGATCAGGTCCAATGACTGCCGCATATGGTCGCTCACCATGTTATGCACAATAATTATATTTTTATGATGTTGTTGTTTTGCATCCTCTTATAGCATGTTTTTATTTTAATAAACATTTCTTTAAATAGGTATTCTTTATTTTTTTTTTTTTTAATTTCGCATAATTTGTTAAAAAAAGAAATTAGCAAATAACAGTCTTGGTCCAATCTGTGGTTATAGTAGTTTAGTTTTCGACAGTAGAACCTTAATAATGTTTGAATATTATATTTTATTAATGTATATTAAGTCACTTACAATTTAAATTTATTAGTCGCCCAGGAAAGTCGACCACAGTATAGTTTAATACACTATAAACAAATGCTTAATAAAGTTTAGGTTTCATTAGTTTTGTTTAAAAATTCATGTCTATATTTCTTCTTTTTTTAAGAGCCTGGCAAAGTGATTCTGCTCTGCCTGATGGAAATTCTGAATAGAATCCAAGAGTTGTGGTCATCATGCTCTTTGTAAATGCAGACAATATTAATAATAACATTTTATTAATAAATTATATACATAATATAACTTATTAATAGGATATTTCAGTTATATACAAGTTGAGGGGCGATAAATATGTATTGCCGGCTGTTATTTTGTTTGTGAAAGTAGAAATTCAAGACATAAAACTACTATTACTCTCTTCAATTTTGAACTAATATCTCTCTTAACTAAAACAATGGTATTTTAAACATAAATGAAGACGTACTATACTATGACTATATGTAAAGCTGCTAGCTGTTACCGTATCTGCATGTAACATTTTCCTAGAGATTGTATTGTGCCTTGTGTAATAATAAGTAGTTCACAGACCATATTATAGTTTTGTGCCGTTAATATTGCTTAACAAAGTATGATTTATATAATAAGTAGTAAGTAATATCTACAGTCAATATCAACAGCCTTTAACAGTTTACTGCTGGACATAGGCCTCTCCTTAGCAAGGAGGTTTTGGCCTACTATACCATACTGGCCAGACGGGTTGGAATAGGATTTGTTTCAAGTTTTCCTTCTCTTTGTAATGATATTTTCCTGAATAGTTTGTTTTCTTAGTCGCCTCTTACGACACCCACGTGATGAATAGGGGTGGTAACTCTATGTATTCTTGATCCTTCACCACACGGATAATCAATATCTACAGTATCAGCTACTTATTTCAAGTTATAAGTTCCTTTTGTAGAGATAATCCAGCAATCAATGTAAAAAGAGTCTTAGTCCACTACTTCATCTAGTATCTTCGTGGTATGGCAATAATAAATAAAATAAATAACCTCACATATCTCACACACGGCCGTCTGATCACAAAATTAAGCAGAGTTTATACTATGGTAACCAGACTGCTGACAAACATACTTATATATTTCTAAATACATACATATTATAGATAAATTATACAGACACAGAGCAAATAACCGTGCTTCTCATACAAACATTTGTCCTGGGTGGGAATCGAAACTTCGACCGCCGGCTTAGCAGTTAGGGCCACTAGATAAACACGCCCGTCAATATTTGTTAAAGCTACGGAATTTCTAAAATATATCACCTGTAGAAGAATCCGTCTCGATTTTAAAGTTAATTCATTAAAAATATGTATTGTTAGAATGTTATTTAAACACAAATAATACTGAAATGTTCTTCGTAAATAATAATGTATTTTAATTTTTATAGTAAAATGTAGCAGTGTAATGATGATTGCTGATGCAGGGGGTGACAGTTATCGTGATAACTGTGTGAGCATTACACTGCCACGATGACTTGACCATGAAAGGCATGACCTTTTACGACCCCAAGCGGGGCGTGAAAAAGCATCTCACTAGGCCGCCATAGTGTGGGTCACCACACTGCATTATCTGCATTTGCAATGAGTATGGTGACCACAACTCTTGGATTCTATTCATGCTTTAAATCAAGCAGAGTAGAGTCACTTTGGCAGGCTTTTAATATGGAAAAAAAAATATGCCATGTCTACCGTTTCAGGGATGTAATGTACGAACTAGTGTGTATTTTCATCATATTAAATTTGTTACGACATTAAACAAAAATGATGTATTTAGAAACCCCATATACAAAAGTGTACTCTGCATAAATATAATGTACATAGACTATCTACATTTCGCTTTAAAATTATCACGGTAATAGTTAATTCAAAAATGTGGGTGGAGTAGAGTGCATTTTACTTTCTTGTCAAATACTAAAACTGAAACGTTATCTAAAAATTTTTCGAAATTTGGTTATTTTTAAAAATGTATTCTTAAGCGAAAATGTCACAAATCATGTCATTTTACACACAAAAACATTCAATTAGGCTCTCCAACTAATTCCTTTAACTTTATCCTAAGCTAACACTTGAATGTTTAATCCCTCCAATCAAGTTGTGCCGCGCACTCAGCGCAGGTGTTTTTGAAGCGTCACTCAAAACATTTTAGCGCAGAAAACTACACCCTAAGGGTGTCTACTTATAGCTATGCACTTGTTAGATGTCGACTTAAGTGCTTATGAAATCGAGAGGATTTGCAGCGTTTGAAGTCTGAAGCTATGTGTATAAGAGCGATATGAACGATAAGATAGTCTAAAATATTGGTTGTGAATTTTTCATAGCGAGAGTTAGAGTGTTGTCATTTTCTGCCAACACATGGTTGATGTCGGCACGATAACTGTCATTGTGTGATAAAGCATCAGGAGTTACTGTTAAGTTTAGCAGGTTTTAGATAAATTCATCAATAGCCTTTTACAGTCCACTGCTGGACATAGGCCTCTCCTTAGTAAGGAAGTTTTGGCCTACCACGCTGGCCAGACGGGTTGGAATAGGGTTTGTTTCAAGTTTTTCTTCTCTTTGTAATGATGTTATCTTGCATATTTGGTTCCCTTAGTCGTCTTTTACGACACCCACAAGATGAATAGGGGTGGTAACACTATGTATTCTTAATCCATCACCACACGGACTAGGTAGATTAGCCCTGGAAAAACTTGGCACACATGGCTTGGCTCGACCGTAGTCATACCATGGTCTCAAACGTAATAAATGTTAACAATTCTCTAATTGCTTTTTAACGCGTCATCATTATCATTATCTCAGCCAATGACGTCCACTGTTGAATATAACCTCCTCCAAGTTTGTCTTCAACAGCCGACTCCATGCAGCCCGCATTCAACTGTTTCACGCGATCCTCATCAGGAATGGTAGAGACGGTGGGGACAAGGAACCCTTTTTTTCTTGCTTTTCGCGTCACGCTTGGCATGCTGGTTGATAATCGAAGTGAGTTGGTGTGCTCAGTAGGATACTGCTGCTCATTATCTTGTTTGCAATACCTTAGTTTTCTTTTGGGACACCTACGTGAAGAGATAGGATGGTGTTATTCTTAGCAGGCACCCAGCACCACACGGTGCTTTTACTGAGTATAGAGATACAAATTGTCAAGTAAGTAAACATTCTTACCGACAAGTGCCAGTCAGTCAGTCACTACAGTACATACGCACCACATTCCGTACTTACACTTGTGTAATTGTGTAAGGATTAAACGACATTAATGAGTATAAACTTATTTCATTTGAGTGACTCTAAGACAACGCTACATGAACACTCCATACGTTACTACAAACATAATAGCATTATTAAAATATACATAGAAGTGGTGACCCCGACGTGATATGAACACAACCGTTTGATAGTCTCCTTTCTCTGACGCCTTTCTTAGTAAAGTCACCTGAGCTTACAACTCCCCTTTTCCTTAATATGAGGTGGATTTAACAGTTAGCAACACACTTGTAACTTTTGAGCTGCAGGTATCCATGGGTGGTGGTGGTATAGCACGACCACGTGATTCGGGTCCAAGTTTGCCCTCAAATGCCACGCAATAATTTTTCATTTGGATATCCTGGTGTATCAATAGTATTTAATTGTCAAATAGGTATATATGTTCCAACAGCTCAATCGAGCAATCCAAGTAAGGGTTCCTATCAAAGAGTGATGCGAAGGGAAAACCACAATTATTTAGAAGTCTAGTGGATAATAATTAGAATAAGTGAAATTTGATATAGGAACATGTGCCAGACTCAGGCGACGGGAAATTAAAAGGCTTTATTACTAAATATTCCACTTGCATTATTCATCTAGATAAAATCACATTACAATATGTAGTCCCTACATTGTTAACAACATATTCATATATTATTGCTCATTGTATTCACAAAGATAGTTTTGTTACGTCACGTGGATAAATCACACAAGTAATTAGCTGATATCAGGCGCATCAAAGCAATACAATTGTAAATAAATACCTACAAAGAATGATTTCCAGGGATGCAGAGCTGCGCGCGCGCCGTTCGATACGATCGTATAGAGTTACTATTAGAATAATGTGGATAAGATTGCGTACGATGTTTATTTATACTTGCACAATACTCAAAAACCCAAATATACATGGTACAGTAATTTTTCTGAATAATGTTTTCTTGTGTTAATTTAACTAGGTGTAGTGATCTCATGTATTATTGAGTCATATTAAAAAAATTGAATTTGAATTATTATTTGAATGAGTTCAGTGTACCTGTGTGAGTATACTTAAGGCATCTAGATAATTTATTTATCTAGTAGAATTTGCAATTAATTGAATGCCATTTCGTATCTTCAATACCTCTACCAGGTTTGTACCTTCGTACTATTACTTAGATTACTTGTGGTATTAATAAGAAACTCACTTTACTAGTAAAATATTCAATAAAAGAAATTTTACAAATCTTTGTTTTTAACGAAATGTTTTTATCACTTTTTTATATTTTTTTTCTATGCTAAAAAACCTGCCAAAGTGATTCTATTCTGCCTGATAGAAAGCATGAATAGAATCCAAGAGTTGTTGTCAGTACACTCATTGCAAATGCAGACAATGTAGTATGGCGATCATCACTACGGTGGCCTGGTGAGTTTTGTGTTATTTGTGGCAAATATATGTTTGAAAAAATTTGTTTGAACGTATTGAACTTTTCATAAAAAAACATACTTGACGTATTTTGGGTTTCTATTGCCGACAACGTCAATAAGCGAACAAAGCTGACATTTTCGATGACGACGACGTTTCCTGTATAATTTATCCATAGTATGGATGCATTTATACATTACTATGCATATATACATATGTCACTTCACATGTGTTAGGTTGGAGGAAGAACACATGGAAAACGAGCTTACAGATTATAAAGAAGCACCAAATACGTGAATAATTTTTGTTATGTAAAACGTGTATGCAACACTGCAGCAGTGTAAAAAATCATTATTGTATCTTATGACCGAAGGAAAAGGTATTATCATTGTATTTGTACTTTATTATTAATTATTATTATGGATATCACTAGTTTAGATACCGTAATTTAAGCTCTACCCCATTTGGAATCAGACGGTCTTGTGTGGGATGTGTCCAGTTACTATTGTTATTTTCATTTTTTTTTTGTTGATTGCAATACAGTATCAATTACAGTAAGGTATGTCTATACAAATATATTGTGGCTAGAACGCGTGGGCGTCGCCTTTATTCGCCGACGCACTAAATAATAATAATTGTGGTTAACTAACTACCGTTTAACGCATTCGGCTTTCTTCAGTACATCTGATAAGTCCAGCGGTACAGTCAGCAGAAAAAATATGGCTATTTATTTACTGTTTTACAAACTTATTAATGAATTTTATGGTTTAGAGCAAATTGAATTCGATTAGCGCATTAACAAATTACATTACAAATTTTGCTACTATTTAAATTCCAAGTTTTTAATAGATACCAGTCGTACTGTTTTTAGACTTTCGCGACTATAACACATATACATAGTTTTTGTGGTATAGCAACACTTAGTCATACTGTCAAAAAGACTAAATAGATCTAGATGACATTTGGCACAAAGGTAGAATACTGAATTACATACACTTTTAACCTAAAACATTAAATAGAATAAAAGTAAAACGATATAGTTTTGACTGAAACTCGATTGACTGAAAAATTAAATATGTTACTTTATAAATTTATTAAAAACCACACCATTGGCATGCCATTAAGAACTTAAGTTCTTAGTAATATAGCAATACATATGTCTTATTACACATTCGACATATATTTAATTTAACATTAATTGAGAATATTTGGCTAAACTTACTTTGAATTTTATTAACATTATTAGTAAAAGAGGATTTATCAACTGTATATTCTGCCAAAGTACTTCGTTTTGTGTGACTCAGTACTGATAATCTTTCGATAAATTAACTCTCATTGAGTTATTTAATGATCAATTATTTTGGGGTATATTATACAGCACTCTTTAGATGAAATGTAATTTTTTATTTTAATTTTAATAAAAGATATTTTTGGAATAAATCTTGTGTTGCGAGGCCCTTTACAAACACACATGTAACGATCACAAAGAATATCTAGATTCAGAACAACAATTTGTGAATCACACAAAGTGTTCTCCCAAATGAGATTTGAACTAAAAACACTTGGCGTAGTAGGAAGCAACGTGGCGACCGCTTAAGCCACTACGTCATACGTGCAGTCAATATAATATATCTATTTAATAGCTTGTAGTATGGCTTATTGAGTATGAAGACATAATACGATTCTAAGAATAATTATGTAAACGATTACATAAAGTACAAAGAATAACCTCCTGGCTAACGAGAGGCCTATGTCCAGCAGTGGAGCGTTACAAGCTGTTGATGAAGATGATGATGATGATGAAAGATAAACCAAAAGGCTTGTCGGTCTACTGGTTAGCGATCTTGACTGCTAAACTCGTGAGAGGTTGTGTGTACGATTTTCATACAAAGCGATTTAAATAACAAAAAAATAAAATATAGAAATCAAATTTGTACATTTACGTTATTAGGGTACTTCCAGTAACAGTATCTACTTCGTGCCATTATTAAACATTATACACTCTTTTACTAATTTTTTTTTGCTAACTGTACGTTCTGAAGGCATTAAGTGTCCGCGAGTCGAGTCTACAATCGGTTAGTGCTCCGTTTTTGGACGTTACAGTTTATTTTGTAGCATAATGACGTCACAATGCTACAGTTACCTCATTATTGTGCTAACTGTACTTAACGTTTGGTTCTCTTGACAATTGTTTTAGATGTTTGAGAACGAGTGGGAGGTGCAATTGGTTATATGTTATTTTTGCCTTTTAAGATCAAACTTTAACAGAATTAAAATAGGGAAGAAACAAACATCATATAAATTACCGTTAGATGCAAGTAATGGAGGTACTACAATACAATACCTTTTTTTTTTCTATATTAAGAGCCTGCCAAAGTGACTCTACTCTGCCTGATGGAAAGTATGAATAGAACCCAAGAGTTGTGGTCACCATACTCATTGCAAATGCAGAAAATGCAGTACGGTGACCCAGACTATGGCGGCCTAGTGAGATGTTTATTCATATCATATACATAGTGTTACTTACTCCGTGGGTGTCGTAAAAGGCGACTAGGGGAACAAAATATACAAGACAACATCATTACAAAGAGAAGGAAAACTTGAAACAAATCCTATTCCAACCCATCTGGCCAGTGTGGTATAGTAGGCCAAAACCTCCTTGCTAAGGAGAGACCTATGTCCAGCAGTGGACTGTAAAAGGTTGTTGATGAATGATGATGACGATGATGAATATACCATACCACGGTGACCAGACGGTATAGGGTTTGTTTGAAATTTTCCTTGTCTTCGCAGTGATGTTGTCCTGTGTAGTTTGCTTCCGTAGTCGCTTCTTACGACGTTTATGAGATTTATACTATAGAGGTGGTGACCATTCGTATTTTTCATCCGTGACCATACGGATATCGTGATATGAAAAAAAAAAAAAAAAAAGGCTGTTCACACTAGGGTATTTTTTATTTCTTTTATTTTAATAGCCTGCCAAAGTGACTCTACTCTGCTTGATGGAAAGCATGAATAGCATCCAAAAGTTGTAGTCACCATACTTATTGCGAATGCTGACAATGTAGTATGGTGACCCACACTATGGCGTTATATTACGATTTTTACGCCTAGCTTGGGAACGTAAAAGACATGACAGTCATCGTAGCATTGTATTACACACACTTACCACGACAACTGTCACCCCTGCATCAATGGGCCTCCGGTCTCGCACTCACCAATGACACACAAGAGCACGAATGCTGTCGCTTTAGGTTGGTCTTCTGTCGGAGGGTAGTACTGCCACGGACGAGCCGGCCCGTTCATGCTGAAATCAGCGTGGCTCTACTACCTGGTATATCGTAAAAGCTTCAAAATATATACTCAAGTTGATCTTTATGCTATTTATGGAATCACGTGCGATGTATAAAACACAATCGATTGATCATATCTACGTCGATCGTGTTCGATGTTATCTAACCATTGTCGATCGGTATCCATACCCTCATGAGTCTGTACTTGTAAACCTTTATAATATTTATTTTGATACCATCTGATATTAAAACCAGTATGGATTCTACTGCAAGGAACAATGGACTGGCTTGTTAGAAGAGTTGTCAATGTGTAATTTTTTTTTTAATACTGTAATTATCTATAATTAAATTCTTTACGTGTATGTTACTGAATTCTTTCTAAGCTGTTGGATTAATTTGATATAATTTTTTATATTGTAATTAACAATTGGATCTGGGTTCTGGGTTTTCTGAAACTTTAGTGTTTTTATATTTAGTCGTTTGTATCATCATCATCATCATCAGCCGGACGACGTCCACTGCTGAACATAGGCCTCTCCTCTAGAACGCCACACCGTACGACTGGACGCCAACTGCATCTATCGGCTCCCCGCGACTCGGACTATGTCGTCGGTCCATCTAGTATGGGGCCTACCGTTTGTATATTTAGTATGAATGAAAGTTTCATGTATGTTCATGTATTAATATCTTTAGTTTAACATTTCTATTTTAAGAGCTGCTGAAGTGACTCTGTCCTGCTTGATGGAAAGCATGGATAGAGTCCAAGAGTTGTGGTCGTTGCAAACGCAGACATTACGCACCCTCTTGAGATGATTTTTCACGGTCCGCTTGGGGACGTAAAGGGCATGATAGTCATCGTGGCAGTGTAAGGATCACACACTTACCACGATAACTGTCACCCCTGCCTCAATGGTTGATAAGTGAGGGTCGACAACACGGATACTGTCGCTTTAGGTTGATCTTCTGTGACAGGGTAGTACTGCTCGAACTGGCTCGATAGTACTGAAATCAGCGTGGCTCTATTATGTAACATTTAGTTTAATATTTCTTATATTTTACATTGGTTAAAAAACTTCAACGATGATGGATACCAACAACCATGTACTATTGTAAATAATACAACATTTGCAAACAAACTTCTGACACAACTCACTATTACAAACAATAAAATATAGAGCAAATTATCAAGTGTTTTATTCTAAAGATGCTCCAAGGAATTGACGATGCACCCGAATGTAGATTACTCGTATATCTTAACTTCGTACAAGTGAAAATTTTCATACTACACTAACAGGATTTTCGATAAAAATCAGTTTTGTTACAACGAAAGGTGTACCGAATACATTGTAAATCATTATTCAAGGGTCCCATACAAATGTCCGAACATACACACTGACTAACAAACATGTGTATAGTGAAGAATTCCTATTATACCAGGCGGAATGCGTCTGCTTGATTTTGAATGGTCGCTTATTATGCGCCCATTTACACCCGAGCAGCGATAACGAGGATATAAAAATACTGGAAGACACGCACTTTAAAAATATTGATTTTTGTTAGAACTTTCAGAGATGTCTCAGGGAATCTATGTCTTTGTGACTGAAAGTTTGTTTTGGAACGTATTTGCTGTAGAGATTAAGTAATTAAATAATTATACAAACATATATTCATGTCTCTTTTGGAATGAAGTCTCTTGAAGGTCGTATGGGCCTGAACGACGTAATGTTCGCGTACAAAATTCTCAACCGAAAAATTGATTGTCCTCAGTTGGTAGCCCTTTTTAAGTTCCGCGTTCCTTCCAGACTTCCGCATGGTCCAGTTACGCCACTTTATCCCCAGTTAAGAAAAACAGTTTTTGGTGCCAATTCTCCCTATGCAAGAATGTGTAAAATGGTAAATCGCTACAGCTATCTTATAGATTTGCATTTTGATACCATCCGGAGAATACAATTCGTGCTTGGTGGTTTGCTATGAGTAAGACATAATAATTGTAAAAACTTATAAAAAATGTATTAAAACCCTACCTATGTGAGCGTTTGTGTGTATGTGTGTGTGTGTGTGTGAAATTTGTGAGTTTTGTTAATTAAATTTTTTATTTAATCCATTTTTATTACATAAGCGGTGTTTACCTATAAGTAGCTGTTGCATTGTTTTTTTATGATATGAACATGTATAGATTTAAGGGATTGATGTAAACAGTTGCTGGTGAACCTAAATAAATAAATAAATCTCTCTAACATTGAAAGTGTTGGCAGAAACGTATTAAAGTTACATATTTTGCTACCTGTAGTTCGGCCGAGGGCCTTAGCCACTAGGTTCTTTAGGGTGTTATTGGGAATATGCTCGACAGAAACATAGATTATAAGAAAATAAGATATGAGGAACTTAAAATAATCAGTTAAAGCCTGGAATTCATTACCAGCGCACGTGTTTCCCTCCCACTATGATCCCGGGTCCTTTAAGCGGGGCGTGAAAAAGCATCTCACTAGGCCGCCATAGCGTGGGTCGCCATACTGCACTGTCTGCAGTGAGTACGGCGACCACCGCTCTTGGATTCTATTCATGCTTTCCATCAGGCAGAATAGAGTCACTTTGGTAGGTCTCTATTTAAAACAAAAAAAAACTGAATATTGCCTACACGGATGGATTGGGGATGCAACAACTCGAGCAGGACAGGGTCATATACATATATTGATGTTATGTTTATGAACATACTTAAAGAACGATTGTAGGTATTTTTGTATTGATCAAGTGAGGATAGTCATACCTTGCTTGACGCGAAGCGTCGCTAAACTCACACCAGTCAACCCGTGACCACGTGTGGTGTAACTCGTTTGAAACGTCGGGAAATTGAAGGTATCGTTACCTTTTTAAATAATTTTATTGCGAATAAGTCTCGCTGTATAACAAAACTGTTAGTATGCGTAAAAATGCCTTGTATGTGTAAAAAAGGTATCCTTATTATCATTAATCACCATCAATAGCCTTTTACAGTTCGCTGCTGGACATAGGCCTCTCATTAGCAAGGAGGTTTTGGCCTACTATACCACGCTGGCCAGACGGGTTGGAATAGGGTTTGTTTCAAGTTTTCCTTCTCTTTGTAATGATGTTGTCTTGCATATTTGGTTCCTTTAGTCGCCTTTTACGACACCCACAGGATGAATAGAGATGGTAACGCTATGTATTCTTAATCCGTCAGTATACAGACGAACTAATCCTTATTATGATTATTATAATATATTATATTATATTATAAATGACTTCTCGTGAGCCTTTATGTATATACAGAAATAAAGGTTCATATATGTGTATATTTTGTGGGTAGCGAAAGTAGTGACTGATTCAGCAAATTTTTTACTTTATATTTTCCTATTAACCTTAATATATAAAAAAAATGATTTGTTTTTTACTTTGCTTAAGTAATACCTAAGTCGTGTTATTTTGTTTCGTTTAATCCTACCAACCATATAATTACGTGCTATGTTACCGTCCAAAAATGTTTTGGCTTCATGGTCCTATTTACAATCTTTCCCTAAATTTTACTTTCATTTGCATACCAACCCCTTCCAGTACCACTCTATATCTGACCAAAAGATACGAAAACAGTAGCCTAAAGGCGTTCGATACGCATCTGGATAGCAGTAACAAGGACCGTGTTCATGTCAATCGCGCTAATGTTACCACGCCGGCCCTCCCTCGATATTTACCTACGTGTAATGGTACTCGTGGTACAAAGATGGTCGCCGGTGGAGCGTGGGTGGACAGTCCAGCCACACGGAGGTAATGCTCTGATGAAGGGAGCTCTCCGGATAATTGGGAAGGGTTATCGTATTTGTTTTGTTCGATTGAAAAATAATATTTGTCAAGGATCATTTCATAATTGTCTCATTATAGGGCTTGAATTATTTTTAAATAGCATTCAAGTTTCAATGGAAAATTTCCACTAGTTTGTAACGATTTTTTTGTAAATTTTCTTATTGAAATAAAATGAGTCGTATTAAGCACAATTGTACCCTTACAAGCATGCTATCCGTTGTATGTATAAGACTTTTAGACAACTTTTAGTAAGATAAACAACAGCCCGTCGGTCGAGGACCTTCTTCTTCTTCCTAAAAATAAGATGACCGTAGAGAATTCACAAAATAACATTCATAAACTGCAACTTAGAATGCTAAAAATAGCAAATATCATAGAATACTTTAGAGGTTATTGGTCGAATAAGAATTCTAATCATTTCAATAAAACCCTTGTGAGATTTCTCCCCTATTTGACACCCTATAAGAAATCAAATCTATGTTTAGTCAGTTCGATAAACTACTCAATTTTAAAAGCCTACTGGTTGACAGTGTGGATTTTCTAAAGAGATTTTCTAATGCACAAAAATGGAATATTTCATAACCATTGTAACTCCTTTGGTGCAAAACTTTTTGGTAAACTTACACCTCGTGTGTTGTTGTTTAAACTCAAACTCAAACACTATCCATGTCGAAAGGTGTTACAACAACAATAGGTACTAGGGTGTCAGTCATTTTTTTTTTCATGTTAATAGCCTGCCAAAGTGACTCTACTCTGCCTGATGGAAAGTATTAATAGAATCCAAGAATTGTGGTCACCATACTCATTGCAAATGGAGACAATGCAGTATGGTGGCCCACACTATGGTGGCATAGTGATATGCTTTTTCACACCCCGCTTGGGGACGTAAAAGGCATGACAGTCATCGTGTCAGTGTAAGGCTTACACACTTACCACGATAACTGTCAACCCTTTTATTGAATATGTACAACTTAAATACGCACACAAATTTAAGGTCCAAACCTATCTCTCACACACTGAGGATTAAAATCCAACAGAATTAACCATGGACCAATAACTCTCCAGCATTATCTTGTCTCAAACCATTTTGTTCACCCACTGAAGTTAATCCCAAAGTAAATGTGGCTCGAAAGACTGGTAGAAACTTATACTCGATGTGTTAGTGGATCCGGTAACATCTTTAGACGGAGCAAACCTTAGCTAAGATAGTAATCTAGAAACTAAAGGATTTATGCTTTACGGCACTCTGTAATGATACCTCAACATTAGAATTATGTGTATGATTTTGTTATTAGTATACAATTACAATTGTACGTTAGATTGTCAATTTCATAGGTATGAGTATGTATTTTCATTATAATTGACTTGACAGTACGGTTGGCCTAGCGGTTTAAGCGGGCGCCACGCCGCTCTCTACTGCGCTGTGTTATAGGTTCAAACTCCACATGGGACAACACTTTGTGTGATCCATAAATTGTTGTTCCGAGCCTGGGTGTTCTTCGTGTCCGTTTCTTGTACGTTTGTAAAGTCACGCGCGACATTTATTGTTACATGTTAACGTATATTTACTTGTAGCTCTGCCCTCAACTTCTGCTTCTTCAACACCTCCTAAAAATTGCTGACAACAGTGGCATAGTTAAAACTAGTCATTACTAATATAAAACTTGTCTGAGTCCCTGCTTGTAACTTAAAACTGTCAGCGAAAGTAGTGTAGACATCGATCCACATATATACGACAGACATTTATTAACTGGAACAACTGCTTAGATATATCTACAAATATTTTTAATGTTGACTCTTTAATTTAAGTACCGCGTTAACATAAATTGAAACTTTTGTTGATCCTTTCAGTACAGTGCCATTCTCTCAGTGGTATCTCCACATACTATTATGGTGGCCCTTCACTTAAAAACATAAGATCCTCGATATCTCCTATACATTAATTAAAGGTAATTACTTAACAAAAACTTAAACAACTATTTATTAGTGGCACTAATAATAACTTCACAAACGGCAGTCTGATTCCAAACTGACAAGGTCTTCACTATTGTTATGTAGCTGTATGTTTCCAGGCTATTATTACTAACGAGAAAAATAATTCTTACCTAAAGTAAGTGATGACGATGTACCCTGATGTCAGCCATGGCAGCCAGTCTCAACGAAGAGCAACCAATTACGCAGGAAATATTATAGTGTACAAGTGTCCATGTCATAGTCGGATTGGATGGTTATCCGACACGACTGGAGAGAGACCAGATGCAGGACCGACAACTCTACGTGCTCTCCAAAGCATGGGGGGTTAAAACCCTAATTTCCGAACCCCAGGTTGTTATTAAGTATTTCTATAAACAGAAAAAGTCAATAACACTTTTTGGCCAGACCCGGGAATCGAACCTAAGACCTCCTGATGGGCAGTCACAAATGTTAACTGAGAGTAAGTAGATATGATTGAACGTGACTCTTTTATATTTTTCAAACCCATAATTTATACACGCCGCGAAATTTTACGAAACTCATCTTCAATACGCTAGATCTAGTCACTACTTAGTCTGGCCATAAATACTGTTACACTTAATTATAAAAAAATATTACATTTGAATTTCGAATCTGTCATTTTTATACGATTGTTCATTGTGTTTTCTCATTTTGGCGCCAATACATTGTAAAATATTTTGCGATATTAAAATGGTGTGGGGTGATAAAGAGAACCGAATCGCTGTGATAGCATTACACAAAGTAGGTATGGAGCCAAATGCAATTTTTAAAACTCTCCATACACTTGGTATTAGTAAAATGTTTGTGTACCGGGCTATTAATAGGTACAATGAGACCTCCTCTGTTTGTGACAGAAAAAGATCTGGCCGTCCACGTAGTGTTCGTACGAAAAAGGTGGTCAAAGCAGTAAGGGAAAGAATTCGAAGAAATCCTGTCCGAAAGCAAAAGATTTTATCTCGGGAAATGAAGATAGCACCTAGAACCATGTCGCGTATTTTAAAAGATGACTTAGGACTTGCAGCCTATAAGAGACGCACTGGCCATTTCTTAACTGATAATTTAAAGAAGAATAGGGTGGTAAAATCGAAACAACTACTGAAGCGGTACGCAAAGGGAGGTCACAGAAAAATTTTGTTTACGGATGAGAAAATTTTTACAATTGAGCAACATTTTAACAAACAAAATGACCGTATTTATGCTCAAAGCTCTAAGGAAGCTTCCCAATTAGTCGACAGAGTGCAACGTGGACATTATCCGACTTCAGTGATGGTTTGGTGGGGTGTTAGCTATGAAGGAGTGACTGAGCCATATTTTTGTGAAAAAGGTATCAAAACATCGGCACAAGTGTATCAAGATACCATTCTTGAGAAGGTAGTTAAGCCCCTTAACATCACCATGTTCAATAACCAAGTATGGTCCTTCCAGCAAGACTCGGCGCCGGGTCATAAAGCTCGGTCCACGCAGTCTTGGTTGGAATCGAACGTTTCGGACTTCATCAGAGCTGAAGACTGGCCGTCGTCTAGTCCCGATCTTAATCCGCTGGATTATGATTTGTGGTCAGTTTTAGAGAGTACAGCTTGCTCTAAACGCCATGATAATTTGGAGTCCCTAAAACAATCTATACGATTGGCAGTGAAGAATTTTCCCATGGAAAGAGTGCGTGCTTCTATTGATAACTGGCCTCATCGTTTAAAGGACTGTATTGCAGCCAATGGAGACCACTTCGAATAAGCTTTTTATATTTTTAATTGTTTTATATTTATGTATTAAACTGACACACTGTAAAAGTAATAAATGTTATTTGCAGTTAACAATTTTCTTTTTTCTTTATTACAATATTTATGGCAAGACTAGGTATTCTCCTTTATTAGGCTATCCATATTACGCCCATTCATATCTAAACGAGCATTTCACAGTAAAACAGTATTCCTTAAATCATCAAGATATTTTAAGTTTACAATAACACTAACGGGTAAAACCACAGGCAAAGCTAACTTACCTCATTGACTACCCTAAAAGACAAATAGGAACACACCAACTTTGGATCGTGTTCGAGTGTTGACACATGTCCATTGTAGTGTGGGTTCGATCTCGCGAGACGTAGATAACCGTCTGACGCGTCGCCTGAATCCTAAACGAGCTTGAGGTGCCAATTACCTACTTGCTTTGTTTTTTTGTTAAGATCATTTATAGCCATTCGTATCTAGTAAAGTCTGGGTTAATACAATATCTTCATAGTTCAATCTTTTCTATTTGAATACCACATTCTAATGCCATTAGTATCTCTTTGCATCAGTCTTAGTATTAACTAGCCTTTCGGCTTAGTGGCTAGTAACCCTAAGTGTTCAGTCGGAGGCTGTGGGTTCCATTCTTTCCCAGGACAAGTAACTGTTTGATTAGCACAATCTTTATTTTTATTTTAGGGACCTGCTAAAATGATTCTATTCTGCTTGATATAAAGCATAAATAGAATCGAAGAGAAGGTGTCACCATACTCATTGCGAATGCAGGCTTTGCAGTATGATGACACACAGTATGGCCGCCAAGTGAGATACTTTTTCACGCCGCGCTTGGGGACGTAAATGGCACGACAGTCATTATGGTAGTGTAAGGTTCACATCCTTACCACGATAACTGACACCTGCATCAATAGGTCTCAGGTCTCACACTCATCGACGAAATATGATAGCATGGATGCTGTCGCTTTAGATTGGTCTTCTGTGAGAGGGTAGTACCTACTGCCCCAGTCGAGTCGGTCCGTACGTGTTTAAATCAGTGTGGCTCCACTACCTGACAAACAAGATGAGATTGAAATTAACTATTACAATATTGAAATAGTAATTATCTTGGTCATATTTGTTATTTAAATGAAATTTCTGAAACTTTTCCTGTGATCAAAAAAACTTGTACACGCGTATATGTTTTTTTTTCGTTCTGAAATCAGTGAGACTTTACTACCTGAGAAATAAACTTATTCTGTTTCTAGGTGTAATTTTTCTTAGCGAATGAAATCTTCAAAAAAGAAATATCACGTTTATGCGTCCTTCCCCGTTACAAAACCACCCTCTTATATTTTCTCTAATCCAGTTTTTATTTCATAAAAGTATCAAATCCTAGTCGAGTGTCCTTTGCTATTGTCTATCATTGTGTAAGGACGGAGAAAATGTTATTATCAACCAACTAATCCTCTTATATTTCCTTTGAATATTCTGATAAAGGATCATATAATACGTACAGCGAATACTTAACGTATATAATATTAATTTGATGATACTTCTGTAAGGCATGTAAGTTCATTCATTGCTTTTAACCGAGTGAGCCAGCTAGTGAAGCAAGATTTTTTACGTATTTATTTATATCTTAGATTATTAAATGTAAGTTGAAGTAAAGAGTTGTGTAATATATCTTTCTCTACTCTCATTAACGGATCTTTTCAACCGCAATGATAATTTTTCAAGCCAGTCCTCATATGACGGCAATCTGTGGTACCAAATATAAAGAAAATAATCCGAATTGAAAACCTTCTTATTTTGAAATCGATGAAGAATAAACATTTACCTCTGTACAATCTAGTGCTGTCTCTCTCCGGAGGTTGTAAATATTTTAGCAAGTTCGAGTAACAATCCGTGTAAGCACACAAAGCCAGTAACCGTACCGATTACAGTACAATGAGATGTCGGAATTTCTAATGTTAATAACATAATAACAAGTCAGAACCCATTTAGGACTGAATTTGTAACAGAACGGGAGCATGCGTCTGATGGGAAAGTTATATAAGTAATGTTTTATTAAGCTTTATTAAATTTTTTAAAAGACCACTCCGCACCAAGAATATATCTTGTGTCGCGGACTTTACAAACGTACATGAAACAGACATAAAGAACATCCAGACTCAGAACAACATTTTGTTGATCACACAAAGTGTTGTCGCTTGTGGGGGTTTGAATCATGTACACTCAAGGCAGTAGAAAGCGGCGAGGTGACCGCTTAAACCACTTCTCTTTTCTTTTTAACCTGTGGAAATCCCCTCGGGCCGTCACCTCATCGGGGTTTACGGTGGGGTAGTGTGTCGGGATCGGACCGTCTAAAACCCCACGGTGTGCCACTCTACGCCTGACATAGGAGGGATCCGGGCACAGCTGCTATTACGACATCCAGATCTTTCCTAGCGCCTGCCCGCTGATGTGGGCACCATCTGCGGGTAAACTCTCTATTTTAGGTGACGTACAGCATATGCGGACGTCGCCTCCTCGCGGCTGGCCATTGTAGCGGATGGAGGTGAAATGCCGTCCCGTCCACCCGCAGCCACACTCGAGACGGTATGAGGTGCTGCTAAGCGCACCTCCACGGTTCGCCGGCGGCGAATTGGATCCAAGTGGAGGTCGTCCTCCCGGGCCTTCTCCGCCGCCTCCTTCCGCGAAATAACGTCTTCGCAGAAGGTTGCGACCGCGGTAAAACAACTGTCGCTACCGACCATGGAGCGTATGACGGTCGATAGCGAGAGATCTCCTCCAATAACTGCAGTGAGGACTCTACGCTGCATCACCCAGGAGGAACAAACTGCTAGCGTGTGCAACTGCTTAAACCACTACGTCAACTATGCAGACAATGTTTCTTTTTAATTTTATTTTTACTTCCACACAACTTAATCTACATAAGTAGGAGAAACACAGGTGCACTGCCACCCCGTCTGACCAGAAGAAGGTTAGCAGGGTGACGGTTTGGGCATCTTTGACCTCATTCACTTGGTGGAAAGTAACGAAGGAGATTTTTAAGAGAGCCGACTAAACCCTAACCTTCTCCAATTCTGAGTCTCAACACTTTCCTATCTTCTCTTTTTAAAATAAATACATTAAATATGCCAATCACATTTTTTATTTACTTTCGAAACATTCAGTTCATCGACGCGTTAATTCAAAGCGTATCCAAATCTCCATTATGGATACAAAACAAACAACGGATTGTATTCATTTTATAATTGGACAGTTTAAATATTTCTCTACATTATGCAGGTGAATAAATTCGAATTTATTTAATAAACGCTGAAATATTATTAAAAATATAGAGCTTAAAAAGTGTTTTTCCAGTTAAATATCAAGTTTATTGGACAATGTTTTTGTTTCTAAATGGATTAAGAGGTGCTTGAAAATGAATGAAACACCTAGCGAGATGGTGAAGCGACATCAGATAGTTGTAAATATTGAGTAACAATTGTCAAACTATAATACTACTCTCGCCAATGTATTCTATGTGCTAAGCATTTAAACTGCTTACACTGCGTTGCCGCTCTATACTGCCCGCTTTTTGCCCGAATCTTACAAAGAGGAAATACAAGAAGGATCAAATGTTTTGTCAACACTTAACGACAAAAAAAAATTAAGGTACTTCTTTGTATTTTTAAAGGTTATTCATAATGATTTTTACTTTTTAAATATACTCAATGGCTACTATTCTAATGGAAAAAGATAATTTAAATTACAATCCCCCCTTTTAGAGTCTATTAAGTCAATTTATCGCGTTGCTTTTAAGATAAATTGAGAAGTTAATTTTATATTCCACATTTACACTAAATTCAAGCATCCACTTCTGTAATTGATAAGATCCATTAACACTCCGTATACTTTACTGTGCGTTACCGCCATTACTCCATGTTACTGCCTTTACGGTTACTAGTATTACCTACCTAAGGGATCTTAAGATTGAAGTACAAGTAAGCGAGGTTTTACTTCCATTTTATTGAGGGCAGCGATCGTTTTTATTTTATTTATAAGGCCGTTACATTTTTAGGAGTTATTTTACGTGGGTCTTAGTTTAACTTTGCGAACATCCATTGTAATTATGTTATATATATAACCTTTAAATTATTTTTAAGATTTTAATTTACTCTCTCATCAAAAAAAAGGTCTACGTCGTCTAGTTTAAACTACTACAGCAGAATATTGTAGTAAATATTTTGTTGCTTAGAATCTGTTTTATGATAATTCAAAAACGTAATCAATCACCGATTAAGCCACATTATTTTGAATATTTTATGACTCATGTTGTCTTATAAAAGTCTAACTGTATCTCACTCTTTTACTTAATATGAACAATTCTTGAGTACAGTATAAACTTCTTTATTACAGTCCATATGTTCCTGACATTGATTGATTACAAGATTTTTGCTCCAAAGCTGCGAATTTAAGTATCAATATCAAAAGGCGTATAAATGTATATCCATGTAATATATACTATGAGTCTTTTGTCCTATTTAAGCTTATATTTAGGAATAGACAAAAAAATACTCAAATAGATCTTTCGTAGAGCTATGACAATTTTACTAATTAATAGGCGTAAAAGATGTATTTTTTATTCTTAACGCTTTTTGTTTGATCGTTTGTCGTTTAGATATTTTTGTATTTGTATTGAATTAAAGTTTGTATTGGCAAAAGGTACAGACTATATAACATCACACTACTAGGCGCGGAATAGCTATTAAAAGCTCGATTGTTGGCTTAAACAATGTATTTATTTCTCAATAATCTGGACTTATACCCCTTATACCACAGGTGTGTTTCTTACAAGGCACACGGAAGTCCAGTACGGTCACAGTGCACAATGGTCGGTGAGATGAAAGCCTCTTAATATTCGTTACGTAAGCTAATGGCGGCCGGCCACCATTGTACTCTGATCGGGTATTTGCAGATATTTTTTGTTAATGCTGATATTGTCACGACTGCTGAGTTACTTTTCGTTCAGATGCAGATTTTGAATATCTTTTTTAAATGAATATATTTAAATATACTGTAGATTTCTTATTCATGTACGCACCGAATATTTTTGCTCAAATTAAAAATTGTAGATCAAGATAGAACTTCCACTCCTCTACGAACCCGCCGGAAAAAAAGAAAAAAACAGAAAAAATGTGCTTTGATCGCTATTAAAGCACATTTTTCTGTTGTTAATAATCGTTAGTAAACAGTAAAGGAGAAAGAGAATAAAGGTGACGATAATTATTTCTGAAAAGAATTAACCTATGACTTAAATATATACTAAAATAACAAGATATTAACTAGTTTTTGGTCATCAATATTTTACAAATAACTAATAGTATAGGGTGGGCCAAAAATTCGTTAGCATTTGAATCTAACATCCCGCGTAAATGTGTTACGGGAGTTTTTGGGACTCCAAAATTTGCTGGTTGCAATCGTAACACATAGTTTTAACAAGATGGAGCCACTTGTCACACATCCAATGAGTTCCTGCCGATGGACAAAGACATGTTTCCGGAAAAACTCATTTCCAAACGAGGCGACATTCCATGGCCACCCAAAAGTCCAAATCTATCCCCAGCAGACTTTTTTTATGGGGTTATTTGAAGAATTGTGTCTACATCAATAAACCAAATACACTACGTCAACTAATAGAAAAAATCAGCGAAGAGATGTTGGCGATATCGCGGTCTCTTTGCCGTTGAGTATTCTAAAATTTTGGTGCTCGCTTAGAAGAGTGCAAACGTTGAAGTGGTGGTCTTTTAAGTAAACAATTTTTATAATATATGAAATGCTTTTTATACAATTTTTTAAATGTTTACAATTCGTGGTCCAGCCTATACAAAACACAGCTCGAGTTAGTTGCTTAGTTTAGTGGAAAATGACAATTCATATATACTTTAAAACACAGTAACTGCATGCATGTACTACGTTGAAAGAAAATTGATTGATGATTGGCGCACATCACTATGATATTTGAGCTCGTTCACGGTTCTTTCAAATGTAGTCCTAACGCCCCCAGTTTCTATACATGGTGTGTTTTACAAAATTAATATTTATATTTAATAAATATGATTAATTTTAACACTTCAATGTTTCTTAATAAACTTTTTATGCTAGGCACAAGTCTACAGATAGGGTCTGACTAGGCGCGGCGTTGATTCTGGAGGGGACCTGAAATAATATGGTCCGGGTCCCCTTCAGAGAAGAACGCCTGAGACCGGCCGCCGGGATGGTTTTTAGTAGAAACACCACATACTCATGGCTGCTGCGTTCCCGAGGAGACGGAGATCCGAAGGGATTTTCCACCCCGACAACAAAAAAAGGCACAAGTCTACTAACACGAAGCATGTAATCATACTCGTAGTATGGCACAAATTTTTCGTGTGCTTGCTTACGAAGCGAAACGCAACTTGAACCGTCAGAGGATGGGGTTTGATCAATATGCCACTATTTTATTAATGCGAATGCACTAGAGTGCCTGTAGCTACTATGGGTTCCCGAAATCGGGTAAATATAGGATTATGGGAACGTTGGAACTCTACACAGCGTATTATAGACGTAAACACACTTCAAGGTGTCTTTAGATTCCTCTTAATTTTGAATTATAAGAAAACAAACTGGTCGGATGAAAGTTAAAGGTATCCTAACACACACAGCAAAACTTATTTTCTAAGGAGAGGCTATGTCCAGATGTAGACTACAAAAAGTTATTGATTATGATTGCGACATATTTTTCTTCCAGTTGAGTCTTTCGTTGCTTTTTTTTCAATAAAGATATTGTTAAAAATTCTTTACTTTTTTCATGACAAACAAATATAGACTTCAACGCATAGTAATAATAGGCTAGATGACACCTTAGTCAAATTAGTTACTTTTTATCATCTGTCAAAACGATAATTTTGTATGAAAAATGTACTCAATACCAAATTGTGACGTCACTGTTTTAGACTACTCAATCGAACACTATATTTCACTGTATATTTGATTGAAATTCGTAATAATAATAAAAGCTATGTTAATTGTATTTTCGGAGATGTTTCGCGATATTAGTTTTAATGAAGTGGACATTGGTATTTATTTACGATACAGTCATCTACTCAATTGCGTTGAAATAGAATAGAATCAGTAGTGTCTAATTAGATTTTGCATTTATAAGCTCTACTATACATCGTTTAATTACAACATAATTATTTATTTCCTTAAAACTTTATGCACTTTTGTCATTTACTACGCAAGACATTCTCTACTAGTCCAATTATATGTGTGTATCTCATATATGTGCCAGTAATACGTGGCCTACAAAAGATTAATGTATCCCACGAGGGTAAGGCCCCTGGTATCTCTCAAGTGGTGGTAATTCGTGAACATTTAAATGTGTGCCATCACATATACGAAGCACGCCTGAGCCATAGACAATTTCGTTTCCATTTACGTAAGTGTGTTTTGTTTTGATAATGTACGTAGAGAAGGCGAATTTATTTTCTTTCGCAGTAAAGAGGATTTTATTAACTGTCTGAATAAGAAGTTATATTGGGCTAGCTACATTTGTAGATTTTCTAAATTAAGTGATAAAATCCTTATAATTAATTTTACTGGCTTATAAGAGGGTGGATTATTTTGAAATATTTTTCTATATTTCTTTAAGGTGTATGAGGCAAGGGAGTAGAAAGATTATTTGAAGTTAAGTGACTATCGGTGTCCATTGACACCTGCAACTAAGAATTTCTTTCTAAGAGTCTTTGACGCTACTTTGAGGTTAGAACTGGCTTATTTGTGTCACAATATGAATCTTTTACAGTGAAATTTGAGTCATATTTTTGAATTACAGTGATATTTTAATTGCCGCTGTGGTACAGAGATAGCGTATTCGACTGTTGTGCTTCCAGTCTTAGGTACGATGCCTGGTTCTGACCAAATGTTTGTATGATCTGCAAATAATTGTACCGGAGTTTGAGTGTGTTTTAAAAATATTATGTATGTATTTACAAAATAAAACGATATATGTATTTCTTCCGCTTCACCCATAGTACAAGCTCTGTTTATTGTCGGACAAGATGGCGTTGTGTCAGATGTCCGAAATACTATTATTATTAATTTCACCACCCATCACCACCTGTCAAATGTCTGACACATTTGACATATAAATCAGCTTACAATTCATCTAAAATATATAAAATCTGAGATGAGTTGTATAAATACTCTTATGATATAAATCGTTAAAATATTCATTTGTTCCGTCACTTTTGATGAGATGCTGGAGCCTCAATGTTTTCCTTGTCTTCTCGGAAATACGAATAAATTTATGGAAAATAATAAATGTATACCATTTTTTTGAGAGAAAATCACTGCTTGGATCTCAGAATTACACAACATTACATATTCTTGATGTGAGAGCAATTTTTTTATTATGGTTTTATATTTTGGGTTGCCATCGTAAAAAATACGTTATCAGGCTGATTAGTGTAGACCTTACAAATTTAACGGTTTTTACAGCCTTGCTGACATTATAATAAACATTTTAATCTTTTTTAACTTTAAATATTATAAATGCGAAAGTTATGAATATTTCTTACTCTTTCACGCAAAAACTATTGTACGGATTTAAATGAAATTAACTAATTTAATATTAATTAATTTGGTAATATAGATGATACATCAGAAAAACACATAGGCTATTATTAAGTACACTAATCATTTACATATGTATTTTACAAGTCTCTGACTAAACCTTAGAGGACACAGGCATGAATCTATGTGTGTACTATAAAGAGAAAGTAATAACATTTGAAACACCGTGGACACTTACAGGAGAGTAATAAAAATTCTACACTATCTTTATCAAGCTAACAGTCAAAATTTATTTGCTACATTTCGAAGACTTATTTTTCAAGTAATTTTTCTTAAAATAAAAATGCAACATACTGTATACAGCACCCGCCACACAGTTCACAGGTTTCACACCGGAACGTTCATAACTCCGCCTCGAAAATTTGCACCGCATCGGTACTGCGTCGAACGTGACGAATTCAAATCGATGCAGCCTCGTTCTAACGCAAATCACAGGCGGACGCGATCCGATCGGAGTGTCGTGTCGGCCGCGGGCGACGATACCGTTCCTACGGTGCTGACGGTGTACATGGACATTTGGATCAGTTATTGTTCTATTGTTTTGTTTTTTATATACTCGAAAAAGATAGGAGACTAACAACGACCTTAACAATGTCAAATCACACAAATAAATAATTAAATAGTTTAGGTAAACATACGGTAAGAACTTTTTTGTATATTATCTGTTTTTTTTTTCATTTCCTAGTGCCGAAAAATGAACAACCTAACAAGAAAAACTTTATTTGAAGCCTTCTTAATTGCCAGATTTACCAGTTTCTGATAAAGTTTCAGATAGTTAACTGCTATATAACATACATGTTTCTATCATGTATGTCTCTACCCAAGACTTGTGAAACCAAAATTTGTACTAATTCTACGGTTAATTTGCCATTAGTTTTATTAGGGAATTTATCAACAAGCGAAACTGACCCTTACTGTATACACTACAATAGAAGCAAACGTTGAATGAATTAACAAAAACACTGTACGATTGGCCTAGTGGTTTAAGCGACCGCCACGCCGCTCTCTACTGCGCTTGGTGTTGTGGGTTCAAACACCACATGGGATTTGATTTGTGTGATTCACAAATTGTTGTTCTGAGTCTGGCTGTTCCTTGTGTCTATTTCTTGTATGTTCGTAAAGGTCTCAGCGACAGGATTTATTCCTAGTGAGGGCTGGTCTTAAAAAAAACACTATAATTGTATAAAATCTATCAACATAGATAGAAGAGCAATTAAGATGTGCTTATAGATTTGCCCAGTGGAAAAGGTCTAACTTCAAACATTACGCTCCTATTTAATTAAGTCGCATAGTAGCAAAGCGTAAGTCAGTTGAATATAAGAATTAATTCAAAATTGCTTAATTAATTATCGTTAATTTGACATTCGGTGCATTGGCGGATTTAATGCTTACGGCATTCTCTACCAGACAACCATTGGCTGAGACAAAGAAAACAGGAGGTAGGTGCATTTTAGTTGAAATATGTATGAGAATAAATAAACTAACGATAAATCAAATAAATATAATACATACACTTAAACCTATACACTATATATACATATATATGACTGCCTCGATGGCGTAGCGGTAACGAAAGCAGCTACTGTGCTCGAGGTCTCGGGTTCAATTCCCGGGTCGGACCAAATGTTTGTATGATCTGTAAATATTTGTTTCAAAGTTTGGATGTTTTCTATGTATAAAATTATGTATAAAATACATACAGTATTTACAAAAAAAAATTATAAGTATTCTATCAGTCAGCCTAGTTATCATAGTACAAGCTCTGCTTAGTTTGAAACTAGATGGCGTTGTATGTTAAATGTCCGCAATATTTATAAAAAAAAAGGTTACATGTATACTTAGTCTGGCCATAAATACTGTTACACTTAATTATAAAAAAATATTACATTTGAATTTCGAATCTGTCATTTTTATACGATTGTTCATTGTGTTTTCTCATTTTGGCGCCAATACATTGTAAAATATTTTGCGATATTAAAATGGTGTGGGGTGATAAAGAGAACCGAATCGCTGTGATAGCATTACACAAAGTAGGTATGGAGCCAAATGCAATTTTTAAAACTCTCCATACACTTGGTATTAGTAAAATGTTTGTGTACCGGGCTATTAATAGGTACAATGAGACCTCCTCTGTTTGTGACAGAAAAAGATCTGGCCGTCCACGTAGTGTTCGTACGAAAAAGGTGGTCAAAGCAGTAAGGGAAAGAATTCGAAGAAATCCTGTCCGAAAGCAAAAGATTTTATCTCGGGAAATGAAGATAGCACCTAGAACCATGTCGCGTATTTTAAAAGATGACTTAGGACTTGCAGCCTATAAGAGACGCACTGGCCATTTCTTAACTGATAATTTAAAGAAGAATAGGGTGGTAAAATCGAAACAACTACTGAAGCGGTACGCAAAGGGAGGTCACAGAAAAATTTTGTTTACGGATGAGAAAATTTTTACAATTGAGCAACATTTTAACAAACAAAATGACCGTATTTATGCTCAAAGCTCTAAGGAAGCTTCCCAATTAGTCGACAGAGTGCAACGTGGACATTATCCGACTTCAGTGATGGTTTGGTGGGGTGTTAGCTATGAAGGAGTGACTGAGCCATATTTTTGTGAAAAAGGTATCAAAACATCGGCACAAGTGTATCAAGATACCATTCTTGAGAAGGTAGTTAAGCCCCTTAACATCACCATGTTCAATAACCAAGTATGGTCCTTCCAGCAAGACTCGGCGCCGGGTCATAAAGCTCGGTCCACGCAGTCTTGGTTGGAATCGAACGTTTCGGACTTCATCAGAGCTGAAGACTGGCCGTCGTCTAGTCCCGATCTTAATCCGCTGGATTATGATTTGTGGTCAGTTTTAGAGAGTACAGCTTGCTCTAAACGCCATGATAATTTGGAGTCCCTAAAACAATCTATACGATTGGCAGTGAAGAATTTTCCCATGGAAAGAGTGCGTGCTTCTATTGATAACTGGCCTCATCGTTTAAAGGACTGTATTGCAGCCAATGGAGACCACTTCGAATAAGCTTTTTATATTTTTAATTGTTTTATATTTATGTATTAAACTGACACACTGTAAAAGTAATAAATGTTATTTGCAGTTAACAATTTTCTTTTTTCTTTATTACAATATTTATGGCAAGACTAGGTATATATATATATGTTATAAGCATATAGATATTATTAATAATGGTGGTAGATGACAATTATATAGAACTTGATTCTGTCAGTTGTTTTAAAAGATACTGCTTTACTTTTGCCTTGAACGAAAAACTATTGGGGGCCATCCTGATTTCGAGGGGAGGCTCATTCGAAAGAAGAACCGACTTTACAACAAAGGAAGACCCAACAAATCCAGACGTAAGAGAGGGACATCGAAGAAGAAGAGTATTAGAAAACTATAGGTTTCTGTTATGAGTGCTACAAAAAAGTTGAAAGTAGGACTTTAAGTATGTTGGCGAAGATAGGTTACTTAAAATAGAATTTAGGAGAGCAAGCGCGCGTAGTTTATGACATAGACGAATTGGTTACCAGTTAAGCTGCGAGCAGAAAGAGGATACATGAGCATATTTACGAAGGTAATAAACAAATCACTTATTTAATTATTTAAAAATTATATATACTAATGTTCATGTTATTACTTCGACAATAGATAAGTTTATGTGCAATATATCACTTTGTTTTAGTGGTAAGACGAATAACAATAACACTTTATGGAAAAACTCGTTTTTACATTGGCTCGAGTACGTGCAAGCACAAAATATACTACAGCGCCATCTACTGTAGTCACTTCGAACTACAGAGTAACTACTTATCCTGCATCGTGATATACATAATTTACCTGGTCGGAGGGTCCTCCATTTGTATTGGAGGGACATGACACTCATTCCTTCACAACTTTAAAGTACGATTACTGAATGAGTAAAAAACTTTTATACCACCTTACGTATTTCATCGTAGGGATTGTTTTTGTATTTATTTGATTTATTTGGCTGGTAATATCATCAACAATAACATGTTAAATGCCTAGATTTTTAGAACTTTGTTCAAAAAGTTATTTCAGTTTGTAGTTTACAATGTAATACATAGGCTACTGAAGTCGACAGCATTTATATTTTATAACAACATAAAAATATTTTTGGACATCTGACACACACCGCCATGTAGTTTTTAAACTAAGCAGATTTTAAGCATGCAATGCGTTTTTTTATTGCAGTTTTCATAACTTTTTGAGAAGAATTTAAATTCCTGTAACATTTACGCACTTTAAATGCGAACTACGCAGGACAATATCACTGCAAATAAAGGTTGTTTTTATAGATGTTTAGAACTTTAAGTTGGCATTTCTTTTCAAGATGGCGACCGATTTAACAGCTGTCAAGTGATTTATTCTTAGTTTGGTTTGGTAATTCATCATGAATAGACTCACGCCTGAACAACACTTGCAAATAGTGCAATTTTATTACGAAAATAATGGTTCTGTGCGGAAAACGTATTGCGCACTACGTCCATTTTATCGTCGACAAAATCGTCCATCAGAGCAGTTAATTCGATTAACCATGGAACGTTTTCGCACCACGTTTACTCTTATTGATAACTCGCATCTCCAGAGACGCCGTACAGTGCATACAGAAGAAGCTATCGCTGCTGTAGAGCGTAGCATTGAAGAAGACCCGGAGGAGTCCATCCGCCATCGAGCACAGGAATTGGATCTGTGTCCATCCACTTTATGGAAGATTTTGCGGAAGGATCTTGGTTTGCGTGTTTACAAAATCGTACGTACATCAACGTCAACAAACAAAACTGCCGCATTTGGAATGAAGGTAATCCGCAAGTGTATGTCGAAACACCGTTACATCCACAAAAACTGACTGTTTGGTGCGCTTTATGGGCTGGTGGAATCATTGGTCCGTACTTTTTCAAAAACGATGGTGGCCAGAACGTTAGGGTAAAAGCCGTATAGTTGCCTCGGACGGATACATGCCTCAGTTTCAAATGCTCTATGTTAGACGTATTGACAGTGTTTTTTTTTGATCATAATTAAAAGCGTCCCCCCCCCGCAGGCCTCAGTGCCGCATAAGCCGTTGAATTAGGCGCACGTGTTTTGTCCATGTGAGTAAAAATCTTCCGCGGCGATACTTTGACGAGCGTCAGAATTATATTGGTAAGTAATCTCTGTTAAATATTTTTCTAACTAATTGCGATTTCAGTAAAAAAAATATTTCTTTGAATGTATTAGAGCTTAAATTGCACTGTTTATTACGTTTTATTGTTAAAAATTTTTTATTTATTTCGTAAATGAAAAGGGCAAGTATCCGTATAAAAACGGATAGTTGCCCTACTATCTTTTGCGGATTGTTGCCCCAGGGCAACAATCCGTAAGTACACATTTTAACAAGGAAAGACATAGTTTTTTTTAGTTTATTTATTTTTTCATTTGGTTTTACTATTTTTCTTGGTATTTTTTTTATTTGGTTTTAATATAGTTTATCTTAAGAGGCTGTGGTAGGTTCTTTTTTATCGACAATTATTGACATTTCTTTAGACACATTTTTCGCCTAGAATAATTGATGAAAAAATTTGAAATTTTGCAGGAGTACTCCGAACATGACAGTAATCATGCCCGTTCTCCGTTTTTCTCCCGCAGGCTATTAAATAAAATAAATACTCAACAGCAAAATGCCTCGCAAGTATAAACGAAGGCCAGGCGTGGTACCGCGCCACATCAACTGGACAGAAGATAGTTTAGCACTTGCGTTCGAAGAACTAAATAAAAAACAAAAAAGTATCAACGAAATATCCCGGATTTATGGTATATCCTCTCGAACCTTAAGAAGACGGTATGAAAAGAGAAACCAGCTACTGGTAACACAAGGTAAGTCAAGGATTTAAAATTGTATATTTAGCTTATAAATAAAATAATCTGTTTACGTACCTACCTACTTATCTAATTGCATTTTTAACACTTCTAGGAAAATACCCTGTCCTTGGCTTTGAAAATGAAAAAAGACTAGTATCCCATATACTAAAGCTCGGAGACGCAGGATTTTCTCCTGAAAGGAGTTTAATTCGCCAATTAGCCTATCAGTTTGCCGAAAAACTAGGATTGAAGCACATTTTTAATAATGAAACTAAAATGGCTGGACCTCAATGGTTGAAAAGCTTCCTTGAAAGAAATCCCGAAATAGTTGTGAGGCAAGCTGAGGGCTTATCAATTCAAAGAGCGAAGGGTCTAAGCAGGGCCGAAGTAGCCAAATTTTTTGATCTGCTCATAACCGTCTTAACTAATAATGATTTGCTGGATAAGCCGGACCGAATCTTCAATATGGATGAAAGCGGTGTCCAACTCAACAATAAACCTGGCAAGGTATTAGCCAAGAAAGGTACTAGAGCAGTGAAGTCACTCACTTCCGATGAAAAAGGCGAAACAATTACCGTTGTTGCTTGTTGCAATGCTATCGGCAATTTTCTCCCACCTGTTCTGATTATCAAGGGGGTAAATAAAAAGCCAGAATTTGAAGAAGGACTTCCTCCTGGTTCCAAAGTTTATATGCAAAGGAAATCAGCGTATATTTCCTCAGAACTTTTTTACAAGTGGCTGACTGAACATTTTATACCCCGCAAGCCTCCAGGAAAGGTATTACTAATTTTAGATGGTCATTCATCACATTCCAGTGCTGACAATATGCTAGAAACTTCTCGTGACAATGATGTGATATTGCTTTGTTTACCTAGTCATACTACTTCTGCTTTACAACTTTTAGATGTATCGGTATTCGGACCATTTAAAAAATACTATTATGCGGAGACAAACAATTTTATTCGCACCAATCCACAAAAAAAACTGAACCGGTACAATTCTGGTCAACTGATAGCAAGAGCGTGGATTAGAGCAACTACACCTGCCTATGCAATAAGTGGTTTTCGCGGCAGCGGAATCTATCCAGTCAATCCAAATGCTGAATCTGATGCTGAATTTGCTATATCAGATATTGCATTGGGGGAGCTTACACAGGAACAAGAGTCTAAATCTATAAACGATCAAGTACCAGGCGCTTCTGGAGAACTTGCGTTACATGAGCGCATACAGGAATCTGAATATGACCGAAGCAATGTACTAAGTCGACAGAATGGAGTGACTCTACAAGGCGATCAAGTCCCAAGCTACAGTGATAAAAATAATCCAGTAACTATCGTAAATGAAGCTGAGCAGAATAGCGTGAACCAAAGTTACACGCCACCGAGGCCGTCCTCGAGTCTTTTGGCTCTTTGTCATGAATGTTTAGACCTAAGAGATGGCGAAATTGGAAATTACATTTTAGATAATACTGAACTATCATTGCCATCGCTATCTTTGAATGAGTCACAGAACAAAGATCTACAAAAAGAAACACCATCGAAATTTTTACATCAATCATCTCCTATACCAAAAATTCCGCTGAGTATGTCTAAAAGAGCTAAACAATCAGCAGAAATTTTAAACTCGAATGATAAAATAATGAAGAAGAAGAATAAAATTGAGAAAGTAAAGAAAACAAGCATAATGAAACAAACGGAAGAAACAAAAAACAAACCAGTTGGTAGCAAAGAAAAGATCACGAAGCAAAGAGGGCGACCACAAATAAATAAAAAAAACAAAACAATATAGAGATATTACCAGCAGTGAATCAGAATTAGATAACACAGATGATTTTATTAAACTGACTAAAGGAAGGGCTTTAAAGAAAAATTCGTATCTACAGTTCTAATAGTGAGAATGAAGAAAATGTTATAAGCTCAGAAACATCTAAAGGCAAAGCAACTAAAGGGCTACCAATCAAAGGCAAAAAAAACAAAACATCTATTAGAGACACTGAAAATATATTAAAAGTAAAAAATGCTAATTCAAAAAAAGAAAATACCAATAAAGAATTTTCAATTGATAATTATTGTGCAGAATGTTATGAAAATTATAATTTAACTAAATCGAAACCAGATTGGATTCAATGTGAGATGTGTCAAATGTGGTTGCATGAAACTTGTACAACATTCAAAAACCATTGTATGAGATGTGGCAAGTTGAAAACCTTGACTTCTGGTGATAATCAATGCTAATGCCAAAGTGGATCACTATATTTTTGATATTTAAGATAAATACTAATATTTAATTAAAAACTTACTTAATTAGGTAGGTACTTGATTAGGTAATAATTTAACTTCTCTTAGTACTTAGTACTTAATAAAGGATCTCAGTAAGTAATAAGGACTGAATACTTACTTAATAGATGCTAATGCCAAAGTTAAATCTTATTTTGTTTATTGTTCTATCTTTAAAATAAATAATAATATTTCATTATTATTTTGGATACTTAATTAGCATTTTGGAGTGTATTTTTGTTGTAATTTTATAATTATATTAATTGTAATTAATACTTAATAAAAGATTGTATTTAATAATAAAAACTGATTGCTTAAATTAATATAAGTTCATTTTTATTTGAAAAAAAAAACAGACAGGCATCTATCTTCACATCAGGCAAGTATCCCCCCCCCAACTCTTTGAGAGGGTTATCTCTGACCGGATCAGTGGGCATCTGTCGCGAGTGGGCCCTGATCTGTCGGCCTGTCAGTTTGGATTCCGACGGGGACGTTCGACAGTAGATGCTGTCAAGTGTGTTCGATCCCTGTCGGAGTCGACAATCCAATCAGGGGGGGTGGCGTTGGCGGTTAGCCTTGATATTATCAACGCGTTCGGCACCCTCCCCTGGCAGGCAATTAGGGCGGCCCTTGTATATCACGAGGTGCCGCTCTACCTGCGGGCCGTCGTAGAGGCCTATCTACGCGACAGGACAGTGAAGTTTATCGGTCGGAATGGAGTAGAAAACCAGAGGGAGGTATGTTGTGGGGTTCCCCAAGGCTCTGTATTGGGCCCATTGCTGTGGAATCTCGCATACGATGCGGTCCTTCGTATCAGTCTGCCCTCTGGCCTAAGTGTAGTCTGCTATGCGGACGACACACTTATATTGGCTAGAGGGTCACGCTTTGAGGAAGTGCTTTGGCTTGCCGAGCAGGGGGTGGCTTGTGTTGTAAACAAGATCTGTGAGCTGGGCCTTAGGGTGGCGCCTCAGAAAACTGAGGCGATATGGTTTCATGGCCTACGCAGACGCCAGGAACCACCCAGCTCATGCCTTCGCGTGGGTGACGCTGAAGTCCAGGTGGGCCAGTACATGAGGTACTTAGGCCTTATCCTGGACAGTCGATGGAGCTTCGAAGAGCATTTCGGGCAATTAGTCCCCCGAGTGCGGGGGGTAGCAGGTGCGTTGCATCGTCTGTTGCCCAATCTCGGGGGACCACGGGAAGAAGTTCGCCGCCTCTATATGGGGGTTATTAGATCCATGGTCCTCTATGGGGCGCCCGTTTGGTTTAGTGACCTGGCGGGTGCCTCCCGCTGCCGGGCTCTACTCAGGAGCCTGCAGCGGTTGATGGCCATACGGATCGTGCGGGGCTACCGCACAATCTCCTATGAGGCGGCGACGATCCTGGCACGATCTCCGCCCTTCGATATTCTGGCCGACATGGACGCGATGGTTTATGACCAAATTCGTCGTTCTGTCGGTCGGAATGCTGAAGAGGCCGCGCCAGATCATGAGCCCGGAATGCTACGGCAGAACGCGCATAAGCAAGCTCTGGTGGCTTGGCAGGCACGGCTCGAAACTGAGGGCTGTGCTAGCCAACGCGCCGTCGGAGCCGTTCTGCCGAACTTCGAAGCGTGGATAGAGAGGACCGACTGTGTCACCTATCGATTGACTCAGATACTCACCGGGCACGGCTGCTTTGGTGAGTATCTGAATCGAATAGGACGGGAGGCTACGGCACAATGCCACCACTGCGAGTCCGAACGGGACTCCGCCCAGCACACGCTGGAGGACTGCCCAGCTTGGGAGTCTGAGCGTCGAGTCCTGGTCGGACGGATCGGACGAAACCTTACGCCGTCAGCACTGATCACGGCAATGCTGGCGACTCGTGAGGGATGGGAAGCCGTGGTCTCCTTCTGTGAGCATGTTATGCTCCGGAAGGAGACCGCAGAGCGAGATCGGGAAAGGGCCGATCCCGCTCGAAGGAGGCGGCGAAGGGGACGCGGCAGAGGTCGCTAGTTTCCTAATCGCCGCCTAAGGGTCGCTGCGGTCATATCTTGGGGCGATGTGACTGCTGCAAGCGACCCGAGACAGGTGACACTCCGGTGCGGCCGGGGAGTGTCGTCTGGGGCGGGGCGCTGTTCTGCCTCTTACTGTGCAGGGCGGAGAGAGGTGTGATAGCGTCCTGTCCTTGGGGCATGAGATGCCCGGGATGTACCTCACTTGTGAGGTACGGCAGGGAGGACTCTAGAAGCCGCTAATGCGTTCCTGGAGCTCCTTCCGACTGCCGAGGTAGGCCGCCGCGGGGTTTAGTGGGTATACCGGTTTTCCGGGAGTCCCACACACGCCCTTCGTCCCTCCGGAGGGTATGGTGCGAAAAGCATTCCCCACGTAAAAAAAAAAAAAAAAAAAAGGCAAGTATCCCCCCGAACCATTTTAACGTTAGGCTACTATCCGCCATAGTAGGCAACTATCCCCTTTTTTAGAGGTCACATAAAACAGGATTTACTCAAAACTAATAATATTTATACTTGAAAATATAGGCTATGTTAGAAGATTAATAAACTATGTTTAAGAATACACTTTGAATAAAAAAATAATTGGTACATATTTTTAATAAAAGAGCTTTTTTAAAAAGTGTGGCAACTATCCGGCTTTTACCCTACAGTCAATGGTGATCGGTATAGAGCCATGATTACTAACTTTTTCATTCTTGAATTGAATAACCATAATGTCCAGGAGATGTGGTTTCAACAAGACGGCGCAACATGGCACACAGCTCGTGCCACAATAGATTTATTGAAAGACACGTTTTTTGACCGCCTAATTTCACGTTTTGGACCTGTGAATCGGCCTCCAAGATCTTGTGATTTAATACCGCTAGATTACTTTGTGTGGGGCTCTGTAAAGTCATTGGTCTATGCGGATAAGCCACAAACGCTTGACCATTTGAAAGACAACATTCACCGTGCTATTGCCGATATACGGCCACAAATGTTGGAAAAAGTCATCGAAAATTGGACGTCCAGATTGGAGTACATCCGCGCCAGCCGTGGCGGTCATATGCCAGAAATCATATTTAAAATGTAATGCCACAAGATTATCTTTCGGATAAATAAAATTCATGTCAATCAAATAATCCATCGTTGTTTTATTGCAACTTAAAGTTCTATACTTCTATAAAAAACACCTTTATAAAGAAAACTTGAAACAAAGCCTATACCAATCCACCTGGCCAGTGTTGGATAGTTGACCAAAACATCCTTCTAAAGGAGAAGCTTATGTCCAGAAGTGGACTGTTAAAGGCTGTTGATTTGAGATATTTTAAGCCAAATAAACAACCGTAATTTGTTGGCAAGAATCAGTCAAATTTGTGAACTGTTACCTTTTTATACAGAACATTGTAACTAGTTAGATCACGGAATAAGGACATTAATAGCGCAGTGTCTTGTGAACTAAGAACTGTAAGGAAAACTGATATACATAGTCTTGGAAATGTGGAGTCCAGAAAGAGAGAAAGTCGTTTCTTCTGATTGGTTTTAAGTTTCCGTAAAAATATTTTTAAAAACTTGGACACATTTTACACATGGCCATTGGATTCCTAACTAGGCAGAACCTATACTATGGTAACTAATTAAAATGATCGTGTTCATCACACAATATTTGTGTCGGATGGTAATCGAACCCACGATCTCCGGTTGGGCAGGCATGTTCGCTAACCACTAGACTGACCGTCGTCATAGACATACAAACATATGTATGTATATACATATATATTACTTTTGGGGTACGATACAATCTATATTTACGAAATTACTTACCCTGGTTGACTTATCAGAGCTTAAGCCGCGCCTTTAACGTGGTAAACGCTCACTAAGAAAAGATTTTTGAAAATTCACCTCTTAGGGGGTACATAGGGATGAACGGTTTTAAGGCTGTTCGTCATGTTCAAAAGTCAGAAATATGAAATAAATAAAATCACTCGTCTGAAGACACTGATTGCACAAATATATGTAAAAAGTAAAACAATGTTTTCGTATTTTTCTTGTCAGACCTTAACTGTATCAAATGTTTCGGTTGAGTGTTGATAACTACTCTCAAATTTACAACAAATAAACAAACATATAAACTTGACTAATGAAATAGAACGTTTGTTAAAGTATTCGTATCATAAGTTCAATGATTAGCGATCCTGTCTGCTATACAAAAGGACGTGGGTTCATTTTGTCTTTAAGTGTAATTTATTAATAAATATCGTTTATAAAGAATCTGATAAGTATCTAACAGAAACTTCGTCAAGTTAGTAATCAGACGGCCATATTTGCGGCATCTCAAGTAATAATTGTCATTTATATCAAACCTTAAGCAAGCTACAGTAAATTTCTCTTAAAATTACAGCCGTTTGATAAAAATTAACTAATTGATAAGCTATCGTTAACTATTAAAATCATGAGTCACCTTGAAAATGACTACTGCTTATAATAGTTTCTAATTCTTTAAGCTGTGTTGTCAAAACCAGGTCGTTAAAAATAATATTGACCGGACAATGACCAAACATTTACCAGGAGGTCAACCATACGTTATTATTAAAAAACTTGATACTCTGCATGTCCTCATAACTGCCAATAACATAAAACATTTTGATAATGAGGCCGGAGTGTCAGCGTCCCTTCCGTGTCCTCGGACAATTACGACACAATCACAAATGAGCCCAAAATGTTCCGATCACCGATTGGACCACACACGAACGGGTCACAGTTTAAGAACCCGGTCACGTGTCCCGTCGTACAAAAGATAACGGGACCGAAGAAGACTAATTAATCTTGTGAAACAGCTGCTTTGAATGCGACAGTTTGTGTTTCTTGTGGAGTTTCTATAGGAGGTAATGTTAAGGCATGTTTCGAGTAACCTACATTGTTTTTGGAATAAAAAAATTAGAAAAGGCTACTTTCATCGTCTGAAATCTCCAACATTTGCTACAAATCTACGTTTGAGTGAACATTAATACTCCATTGCGCCCCCGATAAAGGCTTCTGTGCTTACAGAATGTTTAGTAAATGTTTCTGGTACATTCCATAACCCAAACGGTTTGATAGCTTTTGACTTAATTTGCTTCGTTTAATTCATCTTAATAGCAAAAGTAACATTACGTCATATCAATTGTGTTTAAATTATGTAACGATCATGTCACAAGTATTTAACCAAATATATACAAATAGCGTGGGCCAAGAATACGTTAACATTTGAATCTAACATCCCGCGCAAACATATCACGGGAGTTCTTGAGACCTATGCTACTGGAATTTGCTGGTTAAAATCGTAATACATGGTTTCAACAAGATGGAGCCACTTGTCACACATCCAATGAGTCCCTGCCGGTGGTCAAAAACATGTTTCTGGAAAAGCTGATTTTCAGACGAGGTGACATTCCATGGCCACCCAGAAGTTCAGATCTATCCCCAGTGGACTTCTTTTTGTGGGGTTATTTGAAGAATCGTGTCTACATCAATAAACCAAATACACTAGAGATGTCGGCGATCTCGCAATCTCTTTGCCGACATGTATTCGAAAATTCCGGTGCTCGCTTATAAGGGTGCAAAAATTGAAACGATCCTCATTTAGACAATTAGCTTTCTTGTAAATAAACAATTTTCGTAATATATTAAATGCTTTTTTTATATGATTCTTTCAAATGTTAACTAATTCGTGGCCCACCTTATACTATAAACAAATTCTTATTAAATTATAAGACACTTGCACACCGAGTGTCGTGTTTAAACGCCTTAGATAACCAAGTTCGTGATAGGCCGGTGGCCTGAGGGTCTGTTTGTGGCCAACCTAATGATAAATCATTGAGAGAAGAGTAATGATGGAACTAGTTAACACTTGTGTACGTATATTCTGTTATAAGTATACTGAATTATTTAATGAATAAGTAAATAGTAATGTTTAAAGTCGTAGAAGTACAATTTATTAAGAAATACCTCGGAATTTAAACAATTCTTAAGATACTATAAGTATTTTTTTGTTTTTTTTCTTGACCTACCAAAGTGACTCTTAATGCAGACAATTCAGTATGGCGACACATGCTATGGCTATAATGTTTTGATTATGTAACAATTAAATCTCAGAAATATATTTTTTAACGTTATATTTATATTTTTTCACACCCCAGCTTCGAGGTAGTCGGGCCCTATAGTCGTTGCATGGGACGTATTGATACAGCAACTGAGCTAGGGGCAAATTATGAGCGATGAATGGGACTGTAATTAGTTAATTTCACTGTATCTCCTACAGTTCATATCCATTTTAAAATAAAAAAAATATCTTAAGAATAAGCAACCTATACGTAAGTAAGTAAGTAATACGACCTTTTACGTCCCCAAGCGGGGTGTGAAAAAGTATCTCACAAGGCCGCCATAGTGTGGGTCGCCATACTGCATTGTCTGCATTTGCAATGAGCATGGTGACCACAACTCTTGGATTCTATTCATACTTTCTATTAGGCAGAGTAGAGTCACTTTGGCAGGCCCTTAATATAGAAAAAAAAAACAAAAAAACTTACATTGCTATCATATTTTTTGTATCCATAAAATTACTGAGTTAGAGTTATATATTTTTGGAAGTCTCGTCCATTCTATTTAAAAATATATAAAATATTCTTATTAAGGAATAAAGACAACATAACTACATATTAGGTAATTAAAACATTAGCTAAGAAAATAACATAAATTATTTATGCTTGAAAAACACAAAACTATCTTATCTGCTGTTAGCATCATCATCATCTATCTCATCACCATAATTACTAAGTAAGATATGTAGATACCTTTGCTCTCCACAACCTTAATCAAATAGTAACCATGATCTGGTAAATGAATACGTTATGAACTACCTTGTAGAGTTACAATTAACAATGTGTCGTAAGCCAGTTGTGGCCAATGGTGTTGATGTAAATCAGATGGGACCAACTGACACGTGTTGTGTTAGTAAATGGTATTATCCGACTATGTACCATTTGTTTTAATCACTTTAGAGATTCTGAAGATTAATCAGAGTACTGTAGCGAGCAGGTCGCATTGGCCGCAGTGGCCACTAGGCCACTCCAGTTGTAGGATATTAGACGAGAGACTTGAAACTACTACAGTTTCAGTTTCCATTTGCTGACGCAAAATAGAATTCAAGCAATGTACAATTCTCTGTTATACTACTAAGGAAATTGAAACAAGGGTAGGAATGATAGTGCTGAAGAGTTTTTGTAATGTAAATGCATAGAAAAGAGAATAGATTAGAGAAAAAAGAGATTTCGATTAATACATTTTAAAACAATAATTAACTTGGTCTTATAATCCTAGATCAATAAAGAAAGCCGAGTATATGCATACATGTTTTTTTCGTCGTCATTGAAAGCCTAAAAAGTCATGGATCAAATAATAAAAACTCAATCCCAGTGCCGATTCTTTTAACACTTTTACTTTGGAAAAAGTGTGGTGTCGCAATTTTGAACGGAATGTGAATCGTGGGGTGGGCACGCAAACCGTCGCGTTGACATCGGAACGGTCCTTGTCGTTTTCAGTATAGTATCTATATATTAATACGCGATGCAAAAACTTTAGACCAGTTTTTACGAAAATTGCGCGGACGCAGTAGCATAAAATTTGGCACACTTATAGTTTATGTGTAGTAGAAGTGCAGAACGCTAATATTTTTCAATAATAATGCTTATAAAGTACATTAAATCAATAAATAAAACGCTGCACACACAACCATGCATTTCACACACACATACATACACAAGTATTTGTACACGCTATTTTATCCATAGACATAGAGTACTGACATAGATATATCAAAAAAAAGTTTCTTTTGCCTCATTTAATATAAAAAAAGATTTTAATAATAATGCATAAAAAGTACATTAAATCAATAAATAAAACATTACACAAACCAGCATGCATTTGACACACGCATACACAAGTATTTGTACACGTATACATACTCTGTGGTCAAATTGTCTCTTTTGTTTATTATAGACATAGCTGAATATCAAACAGAAAAGTTTTATTTGACGAATCCTACGTGAAATACTGAGCGCTTATACAAATTTATGTAATATATACATATATATAAGTTGTGTGGCAGTAAGATACATTTAAATGTACACGGACTTTCATTATATGCATAAAGAAAGTTCTGTAGCAGCAATCTGCAATGACAACATTCAGGTACAAAAAAAATACAATTTGCTATTGCTGGTTTTAAGCAATTATTAGTAGTTGTAGTATGTAGTTTACGATTTCAGTAATTGTATATACTTCAGGATAAATAAGTGATTTTGAGAGATACGTACATTTAAATGTGCTCTAAATGTCATTCCAAATGTGTTTTTAAGTGATAATGATTGTGGATTCATATTTAGAGTGCAGGTCTTGCAATGCGAAACATTTTGAATCTGAAGTGACTTTAGGCGACCGAACTGCATTCACTTCATGTTGTCACAAGGGTAAAGCAATATTACCACCCTTAAGTCAAAATGAATATTTTAAATTATTGTACTCATTGACTTACTTCAAATGAACCTTCAATAAAAAGTAAATCAAAAAATTATTTAGAATATATTAGGAAATATAATTCATGTTTTGCTATGGTTAGCTCAGAAGCCAAAGTTGCTGAGATAGGTACAAGTGGAGTGTATTATTTCAAAATATATGATGTTTTTTATCACAGATCAGGCCCAATGACTGCTGCCTATAGTCGCTCACCATGTTATGCACAATTATATTTTTATGATGTTGACACTGCTATTAATTATAGATTACAAGAACGTATTAGTCAAACATGTAACAACAACATAATGCGTGAAATTTCACTGGAATTGGACAAAACAGTCCAAAAAATTGGTGTTTTATTAAAACGGCCAGTTTTTACACATGGGCAATTGTATGTCGCAGCAAGTAGAGTTCGTTCATTCGCTGGTTTAAGGTTTTATATATCCGAATATAATGGCCAAGGACATTTAGCAAACGATGAAAGAGTTTTTACAAAAAACATTGTTTTCAGAGAAGTTTTAAATCATTAATTATATTATTACAATATGCGATAAAAAATGTTTTTTTGTTTTGCATCCTCTTATAGCATGTTTTGTTTTAATAAACATTTTTTAAATAGGTATTCTTTATTTTACTTCTTTTTAATTTCATACAATTTGTTCAAAATAGAAATTGGCAAATAACAGTCTTGGTCAAATCTGTGGTTATAGTAGTTTAGTTTTGGACAGTAGAACCTTAATAATGTTTGAATATTATATTTTAATAATGTATATTAAGTCATTTACAATTTAAATTTATTATGGTCGAATTTCGACCAATGGGCGACCACTAGTAGTACAAAACCTGTTGATTCGCTCGCTCACAGTAGTAAATTTGCTTCTTCTCGCGTCGTTCACCCGCCCGCGTCGGTATAAAATGGATAACTTCTTTTGGAAGTCGTGAAAGTATCCGCATTAGAATAGTACAGTACAGTATCTGAGATTAGCCACGCGCATTAGTTCATATGTTTCTTCTCGCGTTGTTTAATGGCCCGCGTCAGAATAACGGAATTCTTCGTATGTCGTGATATAGTCACTGCGTCGGTATTTTATGTCTATGTCTTGTATATGAAGCCGTTACCAGAAAATTTGGACTGCTCGAGTGAGATCGGGGTCCGGGAGTTCACCCCGGCTCAATCGTCGTGTACTTACTCTACCATACACTTATCTACATTCACATAGTGTAAATACTTCACAACCATCGGTCTACGACAAGGTTGATCAGATTAGTACCACACGGTAAACGCCAGATTATGACACAAGTATATTAATTTATATATTTGAAACTCTCGTTCAAATTGGAGAACATTTAATGAGAGAGAGAGACGGTCAAAAGTGTATAACTTCCTCTTTTATAGTGAAAACGTAACATGTGATTGTAAATGTAGTCATTAAAGGGCAACTGGTGGTAAACGCCCGTAAATAATACGGTTTAATAATGTATACTTTGTAAGTCTTCCCACCGCTCTAATTATTTAATATCGACGAAGGCACGGGCGTGGCGATACGACCGAGTACCACAGATAAAGTAGACATTTTACTCCAACTCCTGTTATACGTAGCATGGTACTTCTTTTACCGTTGTCTCAATACGTTTATGTTCAGTAATTACGTAAGAAAATATACTTGAGGTTGATTGCATTGCTAGTTCCGTTATATTGTTTACAAATATTATTTACAGGCTTTCCACGAAGATTCATCAGTGTTAATAGACATTACACCGCTACTGTAAGTCGTCATTTAATGTTACGTAGCTGCGTCTATTACATAGCTTAGTTAATTAAGTGTTGGATATAAAATTCGATGAACTCTTTACACTTTAGACTTTGCTTCGTCCATATATCCTTTTGTGTTGAAACTGCTCACTTTGCAATACTGTTTTGTAAGTAACTTTTATCAGACGCATTCAGACATCAGTTTTGTTTAAAAGAATAGAGTGGAAAAAAATGAGTACTTACCCTTCTGTTATGAAGGAAATCCAGAACGAAAAGAAAAGAAAAACGCAAACACTAATAACTGTTATTAATGATAAGATGGATACTCTGTGCTCAATAGTTTTAATACATTAGGATATTACTGAAATATCGTTGATCACTTCCTTAACGGATGACTGTTAGTGCATTTATAAAATATGCTAGCTTTTCGTAACAAATCATTTTTAATAAATATATATTTTTTTAATAAAAAGTATCCTATACTACTTCTAATATCTCCAAGAACACGTGTACAAAAGTTCATGATGATCGGTTGAATAGTTTTCGAGTAAAACCGTAACAAACAAACTTACATTTGCATTTATAATATTAGTAAGATTAACAATCTTTGTATATTGAAGCGTTTTGTCACAATCAAACGTAGAAAACATTATTCATTTAAATGGGTATAAATCCGAAAATCAATCTACCGCTTTCGTATAAATGGCTTTTCAATTATATTCTACTTATAATAAAATCGTATGTCTAAAATAAGAAGTAACATGTTATAATACACCTACTTTTTGCAATAAATATTAATTAATTTCTCGTCTTTGATACTTTCAAATATGACGTAAAATACAGCTCACAATATAGTCGGATTCGTGTCAAAATTTGGTTTTACGAGTAATTTACGAGCACCCATTTTGTTTTAAATGGTCATTTGATTTCATAACCCTTTATGCATATCCTTTTATGATTTAATATAAAAACAACTAATTTAATAATGAATGATTTCATAACGAGGGAGAGATATTTAAATTTTATTTTATTCTGATTAATTGCGGATTTTTCTCAAATAAATGGCCACACCAAATTATGCACATGTCTATTATCTGGAAGGGATAAGTAGAGGTGTATTAATATTACTTATAAGAGACTATCTCTAAGAGACTAAGAGACTTATCTCTGCAGTTACGAAGAGATGTCGCCTCTATAGCAGTACTCTGTCACCTTTATCATGGAGAGTGTTCTGACGAGCTCTTCCAACTGATCCCATCCTCTCCGTTCCTCTACAGGACAGCTCGTGCTGGCCTTGGAAGTCACCGTTTCAGAATGGTAAACATACGCTCCCGAACTAAACGGTTCGGCTCTGGAATTCATTACTAGTGCACGTGTTTCCCTCCCACTACGATCCCGGGTCCTTTAAGCGGGGCATGAAAAGGCATCTCATTAGGTCGCCATAGTGTGGGTTGCCATATTACACTATCGTCACTCGCAGTGAGTATGGCGACCACCGCTTTTGGATTCTATTCATGCTTTCCATCAGGTAGAATAGAGTCACTTTGGTCTCATGAAAAAAAAAAATTGAAAATGAAAAGTGATAAGATGGGTAAATCAACGACAGGAATATCTCCTATTGTTAATACGGATAGATATCGGAGTCCAACTAATCAGTCTAAAAATCAAGATAGCATATTTATAGCTCGAGCTGACTGGTGCCGGGAAGTCTGAAATCGAGACCTCTGACATTACTATTTTTTTTTTAATTCACATCACATCTACAGTGTCTAATAGTCCATTATTGGACATAGACCTATCCTTAGAAGGTTTCGGCTTATTACACGCTGGCCAAATGATTTGGTATAGGGTTTGTATCCAGTTTTCCTTTTTTTTTCAATGCTGCACAGATTTTTTACTTTGAAACTATTTACTGTACACTGTATTACAACATTCCATTATACACTCCTCACACTTGACTATCAAGTCTACTATCTGTCTGTTCACCAGCATCAAGACCTAAATCAATTACCTCTACATATAGGACATAAAACGAGCAAGCAATATTAGCATATAGATGAAAGGGACGCCCTCTACCGCTTAAGTGCAAACATTAACGCTAGGCCACTAGGGTTGCAGTAATTATAATTGAAGTGTTACTAGTTTTCTGTAATAATTGATATTGTATGTTAACAATTGTTACTTGGTGTGAAGTATTGAGTTATTTGATAGCCACCTTAAAAAAACAATAACCAATCTCAACTGCAAGTGGTTCATTTACTGATCGACAGATGAGGCTCAGGCACACAAAACACCTCAAATAGTGGCAATAGGTTCACCACCTATTGAAAACACTGGCGAAAAGTGGGTGTTTAATATGCCTCTGCCTACTCCTCCGGGGAATCAGGTGTAGTTTTATATAAGTATGTTAACTGTTGTTGCTTGGTGTAAAAGAATTATACGATTAATAAAAAAATACCTACCTAGGTAGCCCAATGCCTTATACCAGGTACCTAGGTACCTCCCAGGAGTTGGCGGACCTCCGCGCGGCCTGTACTCGTGCCCGGAGGTCCTACACCCGTAGCCGGCGGCGACACCGCGAAGAAGGCGGGGAGGACCAGCTTCATGAAGAGTACCGAGAGGCGCGGAAAACTCTGAAGCTGGCCATAAGCCGCGCCAAAGAAATTAAGAGAAAGGACATGCTGGAGGGTCTCGATCGTGACCCCTGGGGTCGCCCTTATCGTGCGGCGCGGCAAAAGCTCCGCTCGTCGGGCCCCCTCCTTACAGAGACACTCCAGCCCAGCTTCCTGCGGGAAGTGGTCGAGGGCCTTTTCCCGCAGCGGGTGGAACACACACCCCCGTCGATGGCCTTCATGGTCAGAGACGACGGGGGGGACGAGGTAGGGGCGGTTGTTCTACGGATCCGCTCTAAGAACACCGCCCCCGGGCCGGAAGGGATACCTGCCCGAGTGCTGGCCCGAGCCCTCGAACACATGTCGGACCGCCTCAGGGAGGTCCTGGACGCTAGCTTGGCGTCCGGACGCTTCCCTGAGTGCTGGAAAAGCGGGAAGCTGGTCCTATTGAGGAAGCCGGGACGGCCCGCCGAATCGGTAGCGGCCTATAGGCCCATCGTGTTGCTGGACGAGGCGGGTAAACTGTTTGAGAGGATACTCTCTGCCCGCATCGTCCGGCACCTCTGCGAGGTGGGCCCCGATCTGTCGGACGCCCAATTTGGTTTTCAGGCGGGGCGTTCGACGGTCGATGCCGTGTTGCGCCTGAGGGCAGTTACCGAAGAGGCGGTGAGCTGTGGTGGCGTGCTGTTGGCGGTGTCGTTGGACATCGCCAACGCATTTAATAGTCTGCCATTTAGCTGCATCAGGGAAGCACTCCACTACCATGGGGTGCCAAAGTACCTGAGGCGGCTTGTGGCAGACTATCTTGAGGAGCGTACCGTCATGTACGAGGACCGAGACGGTGTTCTGAGGCGGCGGCTCATGTCGTGCGGTGTTCCACAGGGGTCTGTCCTCGGACCACTCCTGTGGAACATAGGATACGACTGGGCCCTTCGAGGTCGTCTTCCCCCCGGGCTGGGCGTAATTTGTTACGCAGATGACACATTGGTCACACCCCGGGGGATGAACTTTCAAGAGGCGGCGCGCCTGGCCACCACGGGTGTCTCTCTGGTGGTCGGGCGAATTGAGGCGCTGGGTTTGCGGGTGGCCCTGGACAAGACGGAGGCCCTTTTGTTCCATGGGCCCCGTCGTGGTCGGTCCACCCTCCGGCGCCTCCATCGTGGTCAATTCGGTCCTTGTACCGGTTCAGGCCCAGATGAAGTATCTGGGCCTGATCCTCGACGGCAGGTGGCTCTTCGACGAGCACTTCCGACAGCTTTCTCCAAAGCTGGTCGGCGCTGCTTCTGCCCTTGGGCGACTTTTGCCTAATCTGGGTGGAGCTAGCGTCGCGACGAGACGGCTATACACGGGGGTTGTCCGGTCAATGGCGCTGTATGGTGCACCGGCGTGGGCGATGGCTCTGACCGCCCAGAATAGGGCTCGCCTCTGGCGCCCTCAGAGGATATTGGCGGTTAGAGCCATACGCGGTTACCGCACCGTATCGACGGAGGCGGCGTGCGCCTTGGCCGGAACTCCCCCGTGGGATTTGGAGGCGGAAGTGCTCGCCGAAGTTTATAGGCGGACGGTTGATTTCCGGGCGGGTAGCGGCAAACGGCTCCCGCCCGAAGAGATACGCGAGTGGCGAGAGGCCGCTCGTCGAGCCACAATGGCTCGTTGGTTGTCCCGGCTGGAGGCTCCACATGCTGACTTTGCCGTCGTGGAGGCTCTCCAGCCGGTCATCGCCGAGTGGGCTGGGCGGCAGCACGGGACCCTTTCCTTCCGACTGACGCAGGTCCTTTCCGGGCACGGTTGCTTCGGGAGGTATCTGCACTCGGTCGCCAGGAGGGAATTGAGTCCCGCCTGTCACCACTGCGACTGCAGTGAGGACTCGGCTCAGCACACGCTAGCGGTTTGTTCCGCCTGGGCGGCGCAGCGTGGGGTCCTCACTGCAGTTATTGGAGGAGATCTCTCGCTACCGGCCGTCATACGCTCCATGGCCGGTAGCGACAGTTGTTTTACCGCGGTCGCAACTTTCTGCGAAGACGTAATTTCGCGGAAGGAGGCAGCGAAGAAGGCCCGGGAGGACGATATCCACTCGGACCCAATTCGCCGCCGGCGAGCCGGGCGGCGGAGGCGCGCATACCAGCGCCTCATGCCGCCTTGAGTGTGGCCGCGGGTGGACGGGACGGGTTTTCCCCTCCATCCGCTATAGTGGCCAGCCGCGAGGAGGTGACGCGCGCGTGTGCCGTACGTCGCCTATATAGAGAGTTTATCCGCAGATGGTGCCCGCTTTGGCGGGCAGGCGCTAGGAGGAATCTGGATGTCGTAATAGCAGCGGTTCCCGGATCCCTCCTATCTCAGGCGCAGAGTGGCACACCGTGTGGTTTTAGTCGGTCCGATTTCGACACACCACCCCGCCGTAAACTCCGGTGGGGTGACGGCCCGAGGGGGTTTCCACAGGTTAAGAAAAAAAAAAAAAAAAAAAGGTACCTAGGAGGTACCTTGGTTTATTAGGTAGTAGAGCCACGCTGATTTCCGCACAAGTGGGCCGGCTCGACCGGGGCAGTACTACCCTCCCACATAAGACCAACCTAAAGCAACAGCATCTGTGTTGTCATCATTGTGTTGTTGTTGGTGAGTGTGATACCAGAGGCCCGTTAATGCAGGGGTGACAGTTATCGCGGTAACTGTGTAAGCCTTACACTGCCACGATGACTGTCATGCCTTTTACGTTCCCAAGTGGGGTGTGAAAAAGCATCTCACTAGGCCGCCATAGTGTGGGTCACCAAACAGCATTATCTGCATTTGCAATGAGTATGGTGACCACAACTCTTGGATTCTATTCATGCTTTCCATCAGGTATAGTAGAGTCACTTTGGCAGGCTCATAATATAGACCTGGAAGGCACTTTAAAACACTGAAGAGGTGCATAGGATTCTCACATAGAACTTGGGGCCCCAAACCATCCTCACTTGCAAGTGGTTCAAATACTGATCGACGGACGAGGTTCTCATAAACAAAATAATAGGCTCGTCACCTATTAAAAACACTGACAAAAATTGGGCGTTGAATATACCTCTGCGTATCCCTCCGGGGAAATAGCCCTGATTTTATGTATGTATGTATGTTAACTGTTGTTATTTGATGTAAAGTATTGGGTTAATGGTTAACCACCTTAAAAAAAATTGTTTTACTGCGTTATTTGTGAATCGAGTAGGCGTTTTTTTTATTAATCTTTATCATTATCATTAATAATAATAAGAAACAAAATTAGATCTATCTCAAGAGATTGTCGACGTGTGGAATGTAGATTCAGTTATCATTGTTCCGATTGTCATATCTGCTCACGGATTGATAGCAAAGAGCCTCGGCGGTGTTAACCTTAAGAGGCAGTTCACGTTAGAATACTGGATCAAGGGAGTAACGCAGAAGGCAATCCACATTGACACAGCTCATATTCCTGGTTTTGGAGCCCTAACCACCGGCGTCTTATCCCTGAACCCGAAGTTGGTGGTCTATTATTTTTATATTTTAAATATACAGGGTGTCCAAGAACCTGGCGTCCAACTGGATTCCCACGATGCCCCAAGTTCTAACAGTACTCAGAAAAATATTTTAAAAAATCCACCCCATGTACTTACAGAATTATACTGATTTCAAAAAAAAAGGGGAAATGAGCACCCTGTGACATACTTTTGAATGCTGTGACTGCTAATGCTGATAATTTCGATATTTCTTGGAGGTTTTGTAATCTAGGGTATTGCTGTGTCTAAATAGAATGTAAAAATAAAGTACTTTTTGTACCATTTTAAAATAAAATATTATTTTAACTAAAGGTGATATGGAAAACTATTGAATTTCGCAACTTTGACCGACTGTAGTGTAAAAAAAATGTACCAAAATAGTATGGCAAGTGACGTCAAATTTTGACGCGTTTATTCCTCTTTTTAAAAAGGTATAATACTTACACATTAATTTGAAAAAAAAAATTTTGATAATATTTTTACTCAACAACCCAATTTTTACGATGTCTTACAGAATTCTTAGAAAGAAAAATTTACGACGAATTGAATCTAACCTCTAAAGAATTACTATTGTATGCTCATAAAAATAACAACAGGCCTCTCAAAAAACAGGTTAGACCGTAAGGGACGGTATGTGCATGCATCTCACCATAGTGATTCGTTATTACAACAGGAGGGAGCAAGACAGAAACTATCTTTGCGATTTGCTGGTTCTTCTTTATGGTACCCCATTATTCAGGTAAGAGTGAGGGAGAAAAAGGTTAGAGGTGCGAGTGAGATAGATAGTGACGCTATCTGGGATCGTGCTATTTAGGATAACAGTACGGTCAGTACACGTCACTGCCTCCTGCCGTTACTACGCACCTCTCTCTTATTGTTACCATTGATCACGTACTACGATTTAAAGCTTTGTTTATTGGACTCGATTACTCTTTGTGCTCTGGACTTTGAAACGAACTCTTTACGACGACCTTTGCCTGTGTTTGGACAGTTTGTGTTTTGTGTGTGCTACCATGGCGACCTACACTCCGCAAGAATACGCAAATATGCACTACATTTATGGAGAATGTAGAGGTAATGGACGAGCTGCAGCGAGACTTTACAGAGAAAGGTATCCGAGGGCTACGCGATATCCCGACCATCGAGTTTTCATTAATGTGCACAGATCACTATGTGACGGGCGGTTCCCCAATCAAGTAGCTGGTGAAGGACGACCCGTAAATGACTTCATACGCGATGAAGTTTTAGAGGCGGTGTCGGCAAATCCAAGCATCTCTGTGCGAGGAATAGAAGCTGATACGGGGATACCGAAGAGCACAGCACACAGTATTCTCCAAAAAGAAGAATATCATCCGTACCACATACAGCGAGTGCAAAGTATTTTACCTCGAGACTATCCGAGCCGAGTCGCGTTTTGTGAAACAATCCTGCAAAAACATCGAGAAGACGAAAACTTTATCGACAAAATTTTGTGGTCAGATGAATCAACATTTAAGAAAGATGGCTACATGAACCTACACAACTTGCACGAGTGGCATGTGGAAAATCCGCACTTGATGCGAGAAGATAGATCCCAGTACCGGTTCAAAGTGAACATGTGGACCGGTATTCTCTGTGGGAATATTATTGGTCCATTTGAGATGCCCGAGAATTTGACTGGCGAATCATATTTAAATTTTCTTCAAAATGATTTGCCAAACTTACTAGAAGAGACCCCACCAGATATGTGGTTCCAACACGACGGCTGTCCAGCACATTTTCGCGTATCCGTTAGAGAGTTTTTGGACGAGCAATACCCGAACAGGTGGATTGGGCGATCAGGAACAATCCCGTGGCCAGCCCGCTCACCTGACTTAAATCCGCTGGATTTTTTTTTCTGGGGAACTATGAAGGAGCTCGTTTATGCGAAGCCCATTAATGACATCGCTGACCTTCGTGAGAAGATAACACAAGCAGTGCAGGTGATACGTCACTCGCGAAACATAAAGCGGTCCTTTTTAAGGAGAGTGAGAGCTTGTATTGCCGCGGGTGGTCAACATTTTGAACATTTATTGTAATAAAATATCTTTAAACTAACATTCTTTGCTTTTATTCTACTGGGAACCCATCTACCTGTGTGTATTTCCTTCTTGCTCACTCTTGGAACCGAAGTAAATAATAGTAGTAACATAACAGTTTCTAAGATAAGAAAGGGTCCGACAGTTACCGTTAGTAGGTAGGCACTTCGTAAAAATTGGGTTGTTGAGTAAAAATATTATCAAAATTTTTTTTTTCAAATTAATGTGTAAGTATTATACCTTTTTAAAAAGAGGAATAAACGCGTCAAAATTTGACGTCACTTGCCATACTATTTTGGTACATTTTTTTTACACTACAGTCGGTCAAAGTTGCGAAATTCAATAGTTTTCCATATCACCTTTAGTTAAAATAATATTTTATTTTAAAATGGTACAAAAAGTACTTTATTTTTACATTCTATTTAGACACAGCAATACCCTAGATTACAAAACCTCCAAGAAATATCGAAATTATCAGCATTAGCAGTCACAGCATTCAAAAGTATGTCACAGGGTGCTCATTTCCCCTTTTTTTTTGAAATCAGTATAATTCTGTAAGTACATGGGGTGGATTTTTTAAAATATTTTTCTGAGTACTGTTAGAACTTGGGGCATCGTGGGAATCCAGTTGGACGCCAGGTTCTTGGACACCCTGTATATATATTTTTCTTTTCCTTTTTTTCGTATTTAAGAATGTAACTAATACATATATAGTAATACGTATACTAAAACTAACTAATACGATACTGTCAATTCATCATAGAGGTCGAAGTTCAGACATGACACTGATTTATTTATGATTTTTCAATGTCAATGCCTTATTTGACACCATTTTAAAATTGGAACGTTTGAAGTGGTCATCGTTCAATGTAGATTGCATACGAGAAGTTCCATTTCCAAAATAATATCAAATGAAGCATTGAAATTCAAAAATGGAACACAGGAAGAGCGCTGGACATGACAACATACACTTACGAATCAAATATCAACTTTATTTTCTATTTGCAACAGTTGAATTGCCCTCGACGGGAGAACATCAATAAATCAGTTTGACATTTCTGTCATCTGTCAAACGACACGTCAAAGTGAGGGGTAATTAAAAAAGCATGTCAACATCACCTTTGGCCCGGTCGTGGGATTGGTCGCTCATGTTTATTCGAAAAGTCATGAATACGGTAATACGTTCGAATCGCATTGCATCACATTTGCTTGCAGTTTGAAACAAAGACTTAGAGATAGGTTATATCATTGAAACGTCAGTAAGAAATAATGTTGTTTAATGAATTATGATTAAATAAATAATCATAATTAATTAAGCAAAAAAAAAGATTTATAGTGTGGCATGGACAAGGAAGACATAATTACAGACTTGCGTCGGACCAATGAAGTATCATTGAATTTTTCTGTTTATAGATATAAAATGAAACGAAGTTTGATAGTTAGGGACTTAACCCTCATGTCTCGAAGGGCACATAACGCCGTCAGTCCTGCGCTTGAGCTCTCCCCTCTCGGATTGTGAGAGTGAGACAACAGAGAGTTTACTTGTGTGCGTATAAGCTTGTGCACTATGATGTCTCTTGTGTAGTTGGCTGGCTCCGTTAACACTGGCCGCCGTATAGACTGTACAAAGACTTTAATTGACAGTCGATTTGACAGTACCCTAGTTAAGATAAAGTCCGAAAACACACGAACTCTGAAATAAACATTTGCAGATCACACAAACACCTTTTTTTTTTTTTTAACCTGTGGAAACCCCCTCGGGCCGTCACCCCACCGGGGTTTACGGCGGGGTGGTGTGTCGGAATCGGACCGACTAAAACCACACGGTGTGCCACTCTGCGCCTGAGATAGGAGGGATCCGGGAACCGCTGCTATTACGACATCCAGAGATCATACAAACACTTGGTCCAACCTGAGAATCAAACCCAAAACTTCAAGCACAACAGTTGCATACGTTACCACTGGCAGTTAAAATGGGGTAAAATGGATGGCAGATTGGACAAACCTTAGAAGAAACTAATATATATAGCATATATGTAGGTATGGTGAGGCCACTCTCGGTGAGTGTCCATTATCTGTTTTTGTTACTTTTCTCTATTTTTATCAATGTCTAAAACTGTAGTTCTTTGAGGCGTAAATCCGCAGATTAAAGTACATACAAGTATACAGAAAGGAGGTTAAATTTGTAAGTGTTTAATAATTTGTGTTCAATCACATTTACCCGTTACTCTAATGTGTTTCTATAAGTGAAGACTTGTAATTGTCTTTTTAAATAGCCTTTAGTCTAATAATACATATAATAAATAAATAATTATTCTATCTATAATTATCTTTTTATATATTTTTGTTTCTATGTATAAGTTGAATTTTCGAAATATCTGTCGAGAAATTTAAATTGCTATATTGAATAATGAATTACTGTATTTCCAAGTTTTATTATCTTACCGAGAAACCTTCAATGGTGCTACAGTAGGGTGTTATATATTTACATATAAATTTAAAAGTATTTTGTAGTACCGTTTTGGTATTGGAGTTTATTTATCGAGTTTATTCCAGGGGCGCTATCATAACCAGACTGATGATAATTATACTTAAATATTTCTAAACTAACTGCTGCCCCGACGTCATCTGCGTGAAGGCTCTACAGTACCAAACATACCTAAAATGCCAATGTCGCTTTTAAAATAGCATCAAGATATAAGTATACGTTTTTTTGCAAGCAAAGCAAGTGAAGAGAGTTATATGGGAATCCTGCTGAGTTCAGTCATAAAATGTGACTGAAGAAAATAGAGAAAATAATGTAGGAATACATTCCAGGATACAAAAGAGTAAAAATACGTACAAAGATATCATACCTTACAAAATATGTGTCGTTAGATTACACGCTATCACAGAATGCATACGAAAAATAAAGATTCACAGCTCCTCGTAGGTGATAGCGTGATAATATGTAGCCTATACGTTGACCCAACCTGTTAGTAATATTCATGCAAAATTTGAAGTAAATCCATGCAGTACTTTTTGAGTTTAGCCCAAACATACATACAGACAAACAGACAAAAATTCTAAAAACTATATTTTTGGCATCGATATCGATTATAGATCACGCCCCAAGTATTCTTTTAAAAAAATATTCAATGTACAGTTTTGACTTTCTTACGATTTTATTATATAGATACATACATATTACAGATAAATAACACACAGACACTGAATATATAATTATGCTCATCACAGAAATATTTGTTGTGGGTGAGAATGGAACCCACGACCTCCGCCGCAGTCAGGACGACTAATCATAGACTGAATACTTGTGCACTTATCTGAAAAGGCTGGCAAATGCTGGCTACAACCAGTTCAAGTTACTTCTCAAACTTTCTTTCATTCCTGATTACTTCCATAAAAACAAAGCCCTAATATTGCCTTCCCATTAAACCAATTTTCTCATCTAATCTCCAAAGTATCTGGTTGACTGCAAAAGGTTTATCCCTACCTCGTGAGTGGAATTAAAATTATTGGTTATACGTAGGCGTCTTCATGTTTGTATTGTATTTGTAAAAAAAAATATAAGAGTTTTTTCTTAGATGTTCACAATTCATTTTAGCTCAGATTTTGCCTTGACTTTGCCTACTAAACTTTGTTCTAGCATACTCTTATTAGCATTGGTAAGATTTTAACTTATAACAAATTATTTAAAACTTGTAAGTAAATTATGGGCATATATCATACTTATCATTTTCGTTCATGGCTATAGACAGACTGTATAGTTCTACACTCGAGAGCTTTGAATCTAGGTCACATACAGACGGGGAGAAATACTTTACCCCCGGGACAGGGCATAATGGGGCATAGTGTCGATTTGTGGAGAATCTAAAGTCATACGGTACGGGTCCCGTCCAAAGTCGTGTGCCAGAGGCCGGCCGTCGAGGTAGTTTTTAGTGAGAACACCATATACTCCTGACTCCTGTACCCCAAGGAGCAGGAGATCCGAAGGACTTTCCGCCTCGTCAAAAAAAAAAGAAGGTCACATACAGATTCTTGAAAATCTTTGAATACTAGTGAGCATAACTTCAGTAGATAATTAATTACCTTTCAATTGTAATTATATTGTACACTTTGTATTATATTCATAGAAATTGCTTGAAACAACAACCATTCTGATTGACCCTGGCTGCTAAGCTAGAGATCCTGGGCTCCATTCCCACCCATGCTCAATATTTGTATGATGGACATGATTATTTCTTATGTGTCTGGGTGTAATCTACCTATAACATGAACATCAACATCATCATCACCATCATCAACAGCCTTTTACAGTCCACTGCTGGACATAGGCCTCTCCTTAGCAAGGAAATTTTGGCCTACTATACCACGCTGGCCACATGGGTTAGAATGGGGTTTGTTTCAAGTTTTCCTTCTCTTTGTAATGATGTTGTCTTGCATACTTTGTTACCTTAGTCGCCTTTTACGACATCCACGGGATGAATAGAGGTGGTAACACTATGTATTCTTAATCCGTCACCACACTCATAATGAACATATATATTTTGAAATGTTTAAGTATGTTTATCATTAGTTTGTTTAAAATAGTACAGGCTCTGCCTAATTTGGTACCATACAGCTGATATGTCTGAGGTTATTTATTTATTTATTACTAACATTTTAACGAACGAGGAATTCATATATATTAAACATTTTTGTATTTTTTATTATAGGTAATGTTCAGCACTTGAACGTAGCCAGAACGGGGCTACGATCATTGCTCTCGAGAGTAAATATAATTTATGTTTGCAAAGGTACTACGTTTAAACCATTAGTAAGCAGGCAGATTAATTCAAACAGGTACATATATCCCTAGACGCGAGGAAAATTCAGATGAAGCTTACATTGTATCGGAGGTATATTTGTTACGTCGTAGTATGCAAGGGTTAGCGATTCGAAATTTTTAAAAACGAAATATTACAATTGTGGCAGGTTTTATGCCTGTTAAAAGAGTCCATTCTTTTTCGTGCGTATCGCGAAGTTCGCGGGTTCGGTTCTCGCTTAAGTCGCACATTTACGTGTACGAATGTTTGATGTGGTCTGGGTATTTCTGTATGTGTGTATGTGTTTACAAAAAAAGGTTGCACGTATTTATCAACAGCAGTTGTCTAGTACCCATAATATAAGTTCTGCTTAGTTTGGCACTAGATGGCGTTGTGTGATTGTTGTAAAATATATATCTTAATAAAACTGGAAGACCACCCATGGAATAAGATTAACCGGTCACCATTGCTCAACAGTCCGGTCCGGTCACCATTGCTGAATAGTCCGTGTGGTGATGCATAAAGAATACATAGTGTTACCACCTCTATTCATCCCGTGGGTGTCGTAAAAGGCAACTAAGGGAACCAAATATGCAAGACAACATCATTACATAGAGAAGGAAAACTTGAAACAAACCCTTTTTTTTTTTTTTTTTTTTTTTTTTAACGTTTGGAAACCCCCTCGGGCCGTCACCCCACCGGGGTTTACGGCGGGGTGGTGTGTCGGAATCGGACCGACTAAAACCACACGGTGTGCCACACTGCGCCTGAGATAGGAGGGATCCGGGAACCGCTGCTATTACGACATCCAGATCCCTCCCAGCGCCTGCCCGCTAATGCAGGCACCATCTATGAGTAAACTCTCTATTTTAGGCGACGTACGGCACACGCGGACGTCGCCTTCTCGCGGCTGGCCATTGTAGCGGATGGAGGGGAAAACCCGTCCCGTCCACCCGCGGCCACACTCAAGGCGGCATGAGGCGCTGGTATGCGCGCCTCCGCCGCCCGGCTCGCCGGCGGCGAATTGGGTCCGAGTGGATATTGTCCTCCCGGGCCTTCTCCGCCGCCTCCTTCCGCGAAATTACGTCTTCGCAGAAGGTTGCGACCGCGGTAAAACAACTGTCGCTACCGACCATGGAGCGTATTACGGCCGGTAGCGAGAGATCTCCTCCAATAACTGCAGTGAGGACCCCACGCTGCGCCGCCCAGGCGGAACAAACCGCCAGCGTGTGCTGAGCCGAGTCCTCACTGCAGTCGCAGTGGTGACAGGCGGGACTCAATTCCCTCCTGGCGACCGAGTGCAGATACTTCCCGAAGCAACCGTGCCCGGAAAGAATCTGCGTCAGTCGGAAGGAAAGGGTCCCGTGCTGCCGCCCTGCCCACTCGGCGATGACCGGCTAGAGAGCCTCCACGGCGGCAAAGCCAGCACGTGGAGCCTCCAGCCGGGACGACCAACGAGCCATCGTGGCTCGACGAGCGGCCTCTCGCCACTCGCGTATCTCTTCGGGCGGGGGCCGAATGCCGCTACCCACCCGAAAGTCTGCCGTTCGCTGATAAACTTCAGCGAGCACTTCCGCCTCCAAATCCCACGGGGGAGTTCCGGCCAACGCGCACGCCGCCTCCGTCGATACGGTGCGGTAACCGCGTATGGCTCTAACCGCCAATATCCTCTGAGGGCGCCAGAGGCGAGCCCTATTCTGGGCGGTCAGAGCCGCCGCCCACACCGGTGCACCATACAGTGCCATTGACCGAACAACCCCCGTGTATAGCCGTCTCGTTGCGACGCTGGCTCCACCCAAATTGGGCAAAAGTCGCCCAAGAGCAGAAGCAGCGCCGACCAGCTTTGGAGTAAGCTGTCGGAAGTGCTCGTCGAAGAGCCACCTGCCGTCGAGGATCAGGCCCAGATACTTCATCTGGGCCTTAATCGGTACGAGGACCGAATTGACTACGATAGAGGCACCGGGGGGTGGACCACGACGGGGCCCATGAAACAAAAGGGCTTCCGTCTTATCTAGGGCCACCCGTAAACCCAGCGCCTCAATGCGCCCGACCACCAAAGAGACTCCTACGGTGGCCAGGCGCGCCGCCTCTTGAAAGTTCGTCCCCCGGGCCGTGACCAATGTGTCATCGGCGTAACAAATTACGCCCAGCCCGGGGGGAAGACGACCTCGAAGGGCCCAGTCGTATCCCATATTCCACAGGAGTGGTCCGAGGACGGACCCCTGTGGAACACCGCACGACATGGACCGCCGCCTCAGAATACCATCTCGGTCCTCGTACACGACGGTACGCTCCTCAAGATAGTCTGCCACAAGCCGCCTCAGGTACTCTGGCACCCCGTGGTAGTGGAGTGCTTCCCTGATGCAGCTAAATGGCAGACTATTAAATGCGTTGGCGATGTCCAACGACACCGCCAACAGCACGCCGCCACAGCTCACTGCCTCTTCGGTAACGGCCCTCAGGCGCAGCACAGCATCGACCGTCGAACGCCCTGCCCGAAAACCAAATTGGGCGTCCGACAGATCGGGGCCCACCTCGCGGAGGTGCCGGACGATGCGGGCAGAGAGTATCCTCTCAAACAGTTTACCCGCCTCGTCCAGCAGCACAATGGGCCTATAGGCCGCCACCGAATCGGCAGGCCGTCCCGGCTTCCTTAATAGGACCAGCTTCCCGCTTTTCCAGCACTCAGGGAAGCGTCCGGACGACAAGCTAGCGTCCAAGATCTCCCTGAGGCGGTCCGACATGTGTTCGAGGGCACGGGCCAGCACACGGGCAGGTATCCCGTCTGGCCCAGGGGCGGTGTTCTTAGAGCGGATCCGTAGAACAACCGCCCCCACCTCCGATTCCCTGACGGGCGGAACATTGTCCTCGTTTCCCCCGTCGTCACCGGCCATGAAGACCATCGACGGGGGTGTGTGATCCACCCGCTGCGGGAAAAGGCCCTCGACCACTTCCCGCAGGAAGCTGGGCTGGAGGGTCTCTGTAAGGGGGGGGCCCGACGCGCGGAGCTTTTGTCGCGCCGCACGATAAGGGCGACCCCAAGGGTCGCGATCGAGACCCTCCAGCATTTCCTTTCTCTTAATTTCTTTGGCGCGGCTGATGGCCAGCTTCAGAGTTTTCCGCGCCTCTCGGTACTCCTCATGAAGCTGGTCCTCCTCGCCTTCTTCACGGTGTCGCCGCCGACTACGGGTGTAGGACCTCCGGGCACGAGTACAGGCCGCGCGGAGGTCCGCCAACTCCTGGGACCACCAGTAAACCTCCTTCCGTGGAGGCCGGCAATCTCGGATGCGGGGTATGGCCGCATCACAGATTTGCGCAATGGCATCACGGAAGCGACCAGCCCCCATGTCGACCTCCTCGGTCGGGGCCTGCGGAGACAGCCAAGAGTGAACGATGGCCGCCTCCTCTAGTAGGTCCCTATTTAATTTGGCTACAGCCCACCGTGGAAAGCGAGAAGAACGCCGCGCCGCGTGACCCCTACTGTGGTCCTGGGTCCGGGAGAGCTCAAATCGGATGTAGAGGTGATCCGAGAGCGTCTCGACCTCTTCCAGGACGCGCCAGTTCCTTACTCGTGCGGCGAGGGCGAACGAAAGGTCCACTATCGACCCTCCCTGCTGTCGCACGCACGTGTTGGTGGATCCTCTGTTCAGTAAACAGAGGCCCACCGAGGCCGCCCACTCCTCTACGGCCTCGCCCCTAGCGTCCGTCCTGGGGGAACCCCACGCAATGGACTTTGCGTTGAAGTCCCCCAGCACTAAGACGTGCCCAGACGTTAGACGCCGCATCGAGGTTTCCAAGTTGTTAAGGAAAACCTCGAAGTCGTTCAAACTCCGGTTGGGGGAGAAGTATACACCATATACAGTGATCCCCCCCCACTCGGCAGCAACATATCCAGTGCCCTTGTCTCTTAGCGACAAGGGCGGGGAATGAGCCGCCGTGGAGCCGACGACTGCCACGGAACCGTCCCGGTCACCCAACCAGTTTGGACGGGGAGGAACATAATAGGGCTCCGCAGCTACGGCAACACCAATCGACCACTGTGCCATGGTTTGCAGGAAAAGGTCCTGCGCCGCAGCACAGTGGTTCAAGTTCGTCTGGACTAGGAGGCTGGAGACTTGGTCCATTACTGGACTGTCTCTACAGCCTCCTCCATGGGCGACGATGTCGACGCGCGAACGGCATCGGAGGCAGCCTGGGCCGACTGGCTAGCCCCCAACGTGCGCCGAGAATCGCGAGGAGGTTTGCAGCCCCCCTGCCCAATCTGATGATTGGCGGGCTTGTTACCCGCCGCACAAGCCGGGCAGTGAGGGGCGGCAGAGCACTCTGCCGCCTTGTGCCCCGGTCGACCGCAGCGGAAGCATAGTCCACTGCAGTCAAAACAACTCACGCACTTGGCGCGTGTGTGTCCGGATGCTAGGCATTTGAAGCACCTCATCGGTCTTGCCGCCAGAACAGTGACTCTGGCATTCACAAAACCGACGAGGATCCTGCCTGCGTCGCCCAAAACTTTGGCCGACGCTACCGGACAGCTGATCCACACTGCGCCAAGCCCTCCAGGACCGGGGCGGATGGTGCCGACCCTGATGTTGTCCGCGATGCAAGCCGTCTTCTCGCTAATTGCAACGCGGACGTCCTCGGTCGTTACGGAGTCATCCAGGCCCGAAATACGCAACTCTGCGCACTTGACAGGCCTGGCGATCTTCACACCATCCGTGGCTGCAAAGATTCCTCTCAGTTTCTCGGCGAACCTGTCCGCCGTCTTTGCACCTTCAGCCCCGGGGAACTCGAGGACTCGAGCTCCCGTCTGGGCAAGGCGCAACCTGACCCCTTCAGTCCCGAAATCAGTGGCGAGACTATCCCGGGCCTTCTTAAATAAGGCCGCATAGGACAGCCCGCCACTAGCCGCCTCCGGTGTTACGGTGACTACTACAGCCGCGCTTTTAGGCACCTGCAGTTTGCGCGGCTTTTTCGCGGTAGCCACCGCAATCGACGGTGTCTGCGGGGTAGAGGCTGCTGTTTGTGCAGCCTTCTTACCCCGCTTTCGGGACTTCTTAGCTCCCCCGACTACCTGCCAACCATCGGTGCAGGGAGCACAGGTGGAGGTGCCAGGTACAGCGGTTGGAGTGGGGAGCGGAGGGAACTCCGCTCCAGCCTTTGCTGCCGCCGTGGACCTTGACGTCGGTCTAGCCATCTTGGCTGCTGCCTTCGTCGCTCGTCGAGCCCTCGGAGCTGTTGCGGGAGCAGCAGGCAACGACGCCGCCGCCGCATAGGTCACGCGACCGCCCACAACGGGCAGCGCTGACGGTGCCAATGCGACCTTCGGCTTATGCACCGCGAGCGGCGGCCGGACAACGGGGGCTGGAGGCAACCTCGCCTCCAGGCCAGCGAGACGCCCGTCCATCATGCGCCACACTGCGTCTGTAATTCGGCGCAGATGGACATCTGAGATGGTACCGAGGTTGGAAGACGGAGCCGGCTGGGACGGAGACGGAGACGGAGCAGGCTGAGACGGCGACGGGGCCAGATCATCTTCCGGACGATGCGCCCGGAATTGAGCGAACTGAGCGCTCAGCTCAGCCACTTGCCCCGTCAGGCGATCGTTGGCTGCCTGGAGACGAGCCACGTCCCCGATGAGGGTCTCCACGACCCCCGCAATTGCGGAAGAGGAGTCCTTAAGGGCTCTCACAAAGGAGCCCTTGAGATTACTCGACTTGGTGGCCACTTTGTTAATAATGGCCACCGCCGCGTTTGCTATCTCCTGCTTGGAGGATGATGTTTGGGAAACTGAGTCCCCCACTATCGGCTCCCTGACTTTTAGCAGGAGATCAGCAATCTCCTCCTCCGCCAAGGTTTCGCCGTCTGCCCTTACTCGTCTATAGGCTTCCGCCTTACAGAAGACGGAGCCTGACGGGGCCGAGGCCGGGGTTCGTGACCTCCCTCTACGGCTGCTTGCTACCTTAGGAGGTAACATCTCCTGGGATGTGTCACTCTCCTCATCCCTGGAGCGTCCGCGTTTCCGGCTGTCGCACAGCTCCGTCTCCATGATGTCCAGTGCATCCGTCCTCGCACTGGAGTGCGTAGTGGATCTTGAACGAATCCGTTCAGATGTTCTTCGGCTCCCAGTAGCCATAATGGCTTCTGGGAGCCCCACCGAGGTAGGCGTTTCAATCGTTACGCTTTCCACTTCGGACGAGAGGTCGTCCAACCTTGCTTTTCCCTCCTTCGTGTTTTTCTTCTCCTTCTGTCCTTCTTTTTTATTATTTGGTGTAGTTTTTAAGTTTATAGATTCCATATGAGACCCACGAGAGGGGGAGAACTGAAGGTCGACCCGGGCAGAGATCCCCCAATACCCGGGCAAGCGTAAATTTATGCCCAACCGAGGGGTCCGCAGGTGCCTCGGCTGGGAGTGCGCTTGCGACTGAACTACCCATCAGCCATGCATCCCCTGGTCACGCACCAGAACACGGGATTCGGGGTAATTTTTTATAGAGGTTTTCTTCCTCGCAGTCCAGGCGGTTAAGCCAAGACCCTCGTCCCCGAGTAGAGCCGTAAGACGTAACTACGTCACCCATCTCGAGATTACGAAATGACGACGGTGGCAGGCAGATTAAATCTCCCAATGCCTACTTGGCGGCAGTGTTAGTGTACGCCAAGTCCGTTCTCCTTTCTCCACCACTAATAGTGGAGAAACTCCGACCCGTGAAAGGGTCCCACCTTCGTGATTTTTTAACGAGGTTTTTCTCCTCATTGCTCCGAAGAGCGAAGAGCCAACAGAGGAATCGACAAACATGCCCGCTCTGTTGGACCAAGTCTCGGCCGAATTGCCGAAGACATGGTTTCCTCTTCGTGCTAGAATATTAGCCGTTGGCAGTGATGAACACCATCGCCAACGTTACCAGGGTGCACCACGTGGAGGTTTTCTAGCCAAGCACCCCTTGAAACAAACCCTATTCCAACCCGTCTGGCCAGTGTGGTATAGTCGGCCAGAACCTCCTTGCTAAGGAGAGGCCTATGTCCAGCAGTGGACTGTGAAAGGCTGTTGATGATGATGATGATGATTGCTGAAAATAAGGTTTACGTTTCTATGAGTTCGTAGTATCACTCCCATATGTTCCGAAACGAGGTTCCTAAACGATTTAAATTAATATGAAATTGATTCGGCTTCGTAAGTCACCAACCACGTTTATGAACGTTCCAACTCGTAATATGTGGTCCACGTTAGTATGTATTCGCACTTTAGTCTGCCTATCAGGCCGCGGTCTAAAAAGACAGCGGCGCGGGGAACGCCCGCGAAGCTGGAATGCAGCGCCCGCTGACTTCGAGACCGCAGCCTGAAAAGTAAAATAAAGTACACTGCCGCTGCCTACACCGCGCTGAATTGCACTTGACTGCACGATTGGCCTAGTTGTTTAAGCGGTCGCCACGCCGCTCTCCACTTCGCTGAGTGTTGTGGGTTCAAATCGTACATGGGACAACACTTTGTGTAATCCACAAATTGTTGTTCTGAGTCTGGGTGTTCTTTGTGTCCGTTTCGTGTATGTTTGTAAAGTCCCCCGCGACACAGGGTTTATTCCTAATGCGGGCGTTGTCTTTTTAAGGAAAAAAAAAGAAAACTTAGTGTCCGCTACCTAATATCTTCAACTTCAAAAGGGTCTATCTCCATACTCACTACAAACAACAATGTATTCGTTATATTAATAAGCTAATGGTAATTAAAACTATAGTTGTGGAGCTAAAAAAACATCAACAAGCAATAACTCGGCGTATCTACTGGATAGTTTAAAAGGAGGGTCTCGTAAAAAAATATACGCGTTGATTTATAGACACGATTTTCCCACGTGCTACGAGGAATAAAACCCGGAACAGACAGTGGGAACTATACACTAGGGACCGCGAGTTTTTCTTGAATGTCTAGTGATGTTGCCATCTGACGATGTAACTTGAGTGTGAGTAATTAAGAAAATGTTAGCATACTCATTTCAGATAATTCATTTATGGTATTCAGTGTATTCATTATATTTACTACCGATATTTATTAACTTATGTTAATGAGTTTATTAGGACAATCTTACATTTTGTTCGGTACATCTGATGATGTTTTACAGTAAAAAAAATTGTAACGTTCCCCACAGAGGAAAGCCACTTTTACTGTAGAAACACACTAGTAAATCCCTGCTGCATTTTAGTATTCGATTTCTTTTCTTTTAACCTACTTAGACGGCTTATTCTGCCCAAGATACTAAAAAACTCCACTGACTGACTAGGTTTACAGAGAGTGATAGTGTCACAAATAAAGGTCTCCTCTAAACAAATTCCGAAAAGACATTTTTTGTCTCGTTGATTTTATCGATAAAGGGAATTCACATCCCTATACCCTTTGCCTGGTAGGATACTATAAACAACGGTATGTTAAAGTTACGTGCTCTTCTATACATAGAACGTGGATGCGTCTATAATCAATATTAAATAATGAACAAGTAGCGTGTAATAATAATCGATACATAATCGAATCGCTTATAGTTTTTCTCAATTATGATAGACTATCGATATATGTGATCTATAAAGTGATGTGTAACGTCATCACTAACAAGTTTTTGTTTTATTTATTTACTTGACTTTGTCGTAACGGAGTCTTGTAACCAAAGAGGGACGTAAAGTTTATGAGAAATATACTCAATATAAAGCCTATATCTGGTTTTCTTGTACGTACATTTTTACTTTTTTAATTTAGAAATTTACTATTTAAGAAATTGAACTGTTCTACCTGAAAAATATTTGCTTAAAAATATCGATAAAAAAGGAAAACGTGTACTACCCTAGCCACGGGATCGCATTAAGAAAATTAATTTTTTTTTCATCACTTCCATTCCGTAACTACCAATGGGGTCTCTGCTATTTCGCTAATAGTTATTAATATCTGTAGATAAAAATATATATTATAACTGAAAAAGATAAAAAAACTCTGGCTTTAAATGGGATGTAGATTTATATCAATAAAGCAATGGATAATGATTAAAATGAGTCATTATTTCATGATCAACAGTGATATCAAACATGATTTTCTGATAAAACACGTAAAAACTACAACTAGACTTTACAAGACAATAGATTTTGTCTCCTTTCAATAAATATGAATAATTTGCTAACTAGAGAAAATTTGTAAAATGATTTTTATCCGTAAATGAATCTCCAATTTAGCTGATAGCACGCGCACGGAAGAAATACTAAATTAAAACAATTTCGTGGAACGCGGCTCGTTCCTCTCTTGTTTATCCGATAAATAAATCTTTTTATTCTGCGGACACGTCCGGGGACGGAATCCGGACTAAGGGCCTGGCCTTAAATGGTGGGGAAGTTCGCATCGGTTTTGTATTCCGAACGAGTCGCATGCGCAGTAAAAAATCTACGCTACGAGTGCGTACGCGATCGTACGGGGATGCCAAACGGTAGGGTTGTCGCGTGCGAGCCAGGGCCGCCACTCGTTTGGTATTCGGAATGTTTTGGGTCTATGGTATCTTACTTGGTTACTGGTTGATAAGATAATCCAATGGTTAGTTGAATTTGAATCTACCATGCAATGTGCTACGATATTTAATTTTAGTTAAAGTGTATGATTAACGTTTATATTATGGGCAAAATTACTGGACAAAAAAAGAGCCACGAATATCTTTATATAACATATATTTTCTTAAAAATTCAGGTCAGTGAGTACACGTCATGTCACATGTCATGTGTGTCACATGTCATGTGTGTCACATATCATGTACATGTCATGTGTGTCACATGTCATGTGTGCGTTGCCAACCCTACTACTATTCTTTAAGTAAAGGAACTTCTCTGGTACTCCAATCTAATTTAAGCAAAATTCTGATAAGTTCTACCTACTCATCAATCAAACAGATTATGATTTCACTTATCAGTAAGATTAAATATTTAATGGTATTTAAATTTATGAGGACGGCATCAAGTTTCCAATGCCTTTATTTAACTACTAGAACAGAATTTTGTACTAATAAATGTTAACCAATTAAAAAACACTCCAGGGAAGCTCGTAAACATACTACGATAGCCTTTTCAGTACTATAATCTATAGTATATTCGTATCGTGTTGTCAAAAGTAAAAGTATATTCAATAAATTGTTTAAACAATTCGGTTTGAACTAAAAACAAACAAATTGTCTTGCTCAAAACACAAATATGTCAGGCTGAGATATTTGTACACCAATGACAGAGGGCTTATTCTGGAAATTGCACCCATTCATTATGTCACAGGCTTTAGAACAATAACGAATTGTCGACCTAAAAGTGAGATGAAGTCGATTCTAATTGACGAGGCCCTTATTTATCATGAGATTTGTGTGTTTCAAAAAGTAAAAAGGATTAGAAGGTGAAGCTTATTGTACAGTTTTATTAGTTTTCAGTATAAAATAGTACCATAATATAAACCAACTGCAAAAATGATTGAGAATTTACTTCACTTTTTAAAATAACCACGATATTAAAAAAAAAATGTTAAAATACACAAAATCTTCCTGTTCTATTCGTTATTTCCCAACCAACAGTCGAGATTATTGTTCATTTTTTTTAAGTTATTATCTTACACCAAAAGCAATAATCATCATAACTATAATTATCATAAATAATAATCATCAAAAGTCTAACATATTGATGTTTTCCTAACCAATTTTAGCCACGGCAGCCAGTCAACTATGCATGAGATATTATAGTTCACAACTCTGACAACACATTCTCTGTTTCCTCACTCTCATAATATGACGGAACGGCTATATTACACAAGAGAGGAGAGGTCAGACGTAAGCCAAACGGCTTTATAAACCCTCCGAAGCACATGAGTTAAAACCCCAACTTCTAAGCTCCGGGTTGTTATCGATCATTTTCATTTTCAGTAAAACTCAACAATATTTTTTTGACCCGTCCGCAGTCGTATGCGCAGCAAGATCCGCAACCGCTAGATTAGCAAGGCAGTGCCAATATCTTAGGAGTGGATCATGTTGCCTCTTTTAGGCATTATTGCCTTTAACATACCTCCAGTTACCTTTTTTTTAAAAAAAAACATAATCGACATCGATCGTACGACATATTCATGATTCTCCTTCGTCCCAGAATACACCACTTCGACTCGAACTTGAACAGATATATATCTCAGATACTCAACCCGTTCGACGTGCACTCGTCAACTCCCGTCAACTTTATGCGGCTGCGTTTATAGCGGGCGATCGCGCGTGCTGGAATCTGGCGAAATGGAATATATTGTAAATTCTAATTGTATTATGTATGTAAACATACGAGTAATTAAAATACAAAAGATTGCCAAGGGTGAATTGTTTAATGGGAAAATTTATACAACAAAGTATTTAAATATTTTCCGCATTCCATAATACCTTAGATTAAGTACAAATAGATGTAACCACAGAAAGACAATCGTAATTTTTTATTTCGTGGGAGAGACATGTTTTGGTAAAAATGTGGCGGCTTGACCGGAGTTTTACCACGATCACAAACTGGTATTAAACAATTCTTTCGTTATATTTGTATTCCTAAAGTATTATGTTTATTTTATTTGTGATATGTATGCATATGTTATGTTTGTTCCCATATATTACACACCATTATAGGTTCAATGTATTTCCGAGACAGGTGCACTCCGGTGCGGTCGGGGAGTGTCGTCTGGAGCGGTGCACTGTTCTGCCTCTTACTGTGTAGAGCAGTGAGAGGTGTGATAGCGTCTTGCCCTAGGCCATGTGGTGCCCGTGATGTACCTCAGTTGCGAGGTACGGCAGGGAGGACTCCAGAAGCCGCTAATGCGTTTCTAGAACTCCCCCCAACTGCCGAGGTAGACCGCCGCGGGGTTTAGTGGGTAGACCGATTCACCGGGAGTCGCACACACGACCTTCGTCCCCCCGGAGGGTACGGTGCGAAAAGAATTTCCCGTGTAAAAAAAAAATGTTCAATGTATTTGTAAATACAGCACACGTACAAGGACGAACCGACGACATAGGATTCGGGACCGATCGTAACACTAGCACTGCAGTCTCTCAGGCTGTAGCAGTATGTTGAGATAGGCGTTTAACCCACTGTTTCATATTTTATCTAACCACGCGTTGTCCTGTAAATGTTAGAATAAATATTTTTTCTTGTTTTCTTTTTTTTACTGGGTGAGTGAAATTATCAGAACCTAACCTGAGTCTAGATGAAGGGACTCTAAGGGTAGCAACACACTTGTGTTTTTTAAGTTGCAGGGTTCCCACGAGCGGTGGTACCTACTCACATATATCACGGAATTCATCTGTTCTTTTACATTCTTACACTATAACTACACGGATAGACAGGCAGCCAAGTGTGTTTACCAATTGGTAATACAATATCTGAGGTCTGTATGCTAGCTGTATGGATACACCGACTCAATACTATTATGCTTAATTCAAAAACCATCCCAGACTCTTTACTGTACTCACATAATTTTTTTTTAATCAAGTTTCATGGATTTAAAACAAAAGGACACCTGTGTGGTTTATTTCGGTATTGCTTCCCAGAACGAATTTTAAAAAATACCAGCGCCCTCTAACTATAAACTTCAACATGTAAAAATATCTATGATGACTGCACGATTGGCCTAGTGGTTTAAGCGGTCGCCATGCCGCTCTCCAATTCGCTGAGTGTTGTGGGTTCAAATCCTACATGGGACAACACTTTGTGTGATCCATAAATTGTTGTTCTGAGTCTGGATGTTCTTTGTGTCCGTTTCTTGTATGTTTGTAAAGTCCCCCGCGACAAAGATTTATTCCTAATGCGGGCGTTGTCTTTTTAAAGAAAGAGAATAAAAAAGAGATCTATAAAAGACTTACTCGTAGAAATAAATATCGCTCGTCGACAATCTCTATCAGGTAACCAAGTGATGAAAAGTATAGTGTACTGTCTGGTATAGACCTATAGGTCTCCTACGTTAGGCGCAGAGTGGCACACCGTGTGGTTTTAGTCGGTCCGATTCCGACACACCGCCTCGCCGTAAACCCCGGTGGGGTGACGGGCCGAGGGTATTTCCACACGTTAAAAAAAAAAAAGGTGTCTCGTATAGTAGAAAGTAAATAGGAAAAGGAAATTAAATAGAATATAAAGTGATAGTAACACATAATGTGGATGATTAGACAAGTATATATAAATAAACAAAGGAAACTTATAAATATTCCATCAATAAAATCACGTCGATAGACAGTCAAGTATATTTGCCAGTAAAGAGTCCGAACAATCCCTTTGTAGACACAGATAGAGAATTATAAAAACAAACAGTACTAATCAAAGCTGTATCTACAATTCAATAGTGAGGATAATAACCAACAGTGTGGATGCGCCCTGCGGCGAGGTGAGTAAAAAATATATTTATTGACTAAGAACAGTGAGCTCTGGTGTTGCCAATAAGGCTTTGAGGCGTTGGTAATTAATGTTGCTGATTTCTAATGAGGCTTAGATAAGCAGTTCTCTCTTCGTAAGTGGGTTTACGCAGGAATTCGTTTAAAAGTTTTTTCTTTGTTATTTAGTTTGTTTGATAACTTAAACAGTCAGACAGGACACATACTCCTCTAAGTAACCAGACGATTTTCAACCCCCACATTTTGCTGGTTATAGATTTTTATCAAACATAAGAGACAGGTATTTGCCTAAACAACAACAACTAATTTGCCTTTACCTATAACTTGCTATTAAAAAATAAATAGGTAGAATGGTAAAGTATCGTAAATAATACCTTGCATTATTTATTTATTTTTAATTTTAATAATGCCTGCATTATATTTGCATGAGGTGGTGTGGTAACTTCCACATACAAACAAAAATATACAACATCGCCATCTAGCGAAGATACATCAAACTACGAAGTATAATAATGAACTAAAAACTGAAACAAGTACTAATCCTGTATCGTGAAATAGAGATTCGCGTGGCAATTAGTATATATACAACATCCCAACATCAACCGTTAGGCCGTGGCCCGACAGGCATGATCACCTCACCTAGTCCGAGGATCCTCCCTTTGTGTCGAAGGGACATGATACCTGTTCCCTCCACAGGTGGACTTAATGCCATTATTGGCTCATTTTTTAAATACATAAAATACATGTTCTTCAAATAATTTTAGTGAGCTGTTCAAAAGCTATGTTAAATTACGATTCTTCTTCGTGCATCAATGTTATGTACTTGAATATTTACTTACTAAAATATATCTGATAAATTTGTATTTCATATTATTGTTTATAACTTTTTTAACGTCTTTTCTAGCTATATTTTGACACAATAACACGATAATAGTATAATAAGGTTTAGTTATCAATGCAAACATCATACGTCCATATTATTTCTCTTCCGTGTATTTACTTCGATAAATAAGACATTTAAATAATGTACTAAATCAACATAAAGTTAACTGTTTACTCGACTTATATGTAAACATAATTCCTAAGAAGTACGTGTGGTGTGAATGTTACTGACAGAGTCAGGAAGTACGTGGGAGACTGAAAAAGATGTAGTGACACAGACTGTAGAGGGCGTGTTTCGATAGTTTAACCACGTAAAGAGGGTGAATGATAGAATACTCACAAAAGGAATTTATTGAGAGATTGTGAGTGGAAGTGACTGCAGAAGTCGACCACAGCAAATATTTACTGACCAAATTGGTCATGTTCTGAAGAAGGACCCTGTGAACAATGCTAGGAACCGACGAGCACGCATGCAGTGATTGATAAATATCGACGAAACAAAAGAGGTGTGTCAGGACCGTGGTAAGTGCAGACCAATTGTCTCTGACTACTCCTCTGAATAATAGGCGTGCCTTTATGTCATGTTTTCTATATAAAACTAACATTATTTCAAATATAACTTCAGTTTCAATTAATATCGACAATCAATCTTACATGTGTCAAGCGCTGCCAATACAAACTTAATTGGTTAAGGCGCTAACTACCTTCAAACATGGTGAGTTAGACTTACCTGAACATATACACTTGTGTAAGTCAACATTTAAAATAATCTTACATCTATATCAATTTATACTACTGTGATTATTTTCACTTGATTTTTATACATATATAATAATCCGTTCACCCATGATCATGGTAACAGTGTCGAAATATTGAAAACTAATCCCCAATCTCTTGTCCGTGTGGTGATGAATTAAGAACACAAAGCGTCACCACTCTTATTCATCCAATGGATGTCGTAATAGGCGACTAAGGCATCAAACTACGCAAGACATCATTGAAAAGAGAAGGAAAACTTAAAATAAATCCTATACCATCTGGTTAGTGTGGTATAGCAGTCGAAAACCTCGTTTCTAAGGAGATATCTACGACCAACAGCGTGCTGTTAAAAGCTATGAATGTGATATCGAAAGATTGTAATGAGTCATATTCAATAGATAAACATATTATTGATTCCTGATTTTTTGCAGACACTTGATACGATTACCATAATACTAGATAATTAAGAACAAAATCAACGAGTATCTGAGCAAGTTTTTTATTCAATGATGTCCATATTGAATGAGGAAGGTTTGTTTATCTAATCACTTTGAATATGTTATGTGATATATTATGGTGATGGAAGTAGTGTGAAGGATTGATTTCCATGTTTGGTAAAACGTAACGGTCAAAGAACAAAAAGCTTCTGTTGCTACAATTAAATATTTCGAACATCTCGACAACATCATTGACTTTCAAATTCATTTTCATTTTATTTTTTTTCATTTTAAAAAAGACAACGCAGACATTTATTTATTTTTACTTTAGTTTAGTTAGTGTAGTTTACATTAATGACGATATTGTTGATACTTAAAGCCAAATCAATGGGTCCTTTATAAAGAAACAAACAAAAATACAGGTGAAGCTAATAGAAGCGAGAGAGAAGCATACCCTACCTTTTTTTTTCTAGTGTGTCTGTATTTTAGAGATATTATCCATTTTTTTATTTCTTTTTTTTAAGACGACGCCCGCACTAGTAAAAAACGGACACAAAGAACACCCATAACCCGAACAACAATTTGTGGATTACATAAAGTTGTTCCATGTGGGGTTTGAACATACAACACTCAGTGCAGTAGAGAGCGGCGTGGTGACCGCTTAAACCATTAGGCCAATCGCGCAGTTAAAGTTAATTTAAACAAAGCTAGTACTATGGAAGCTAGATAGACTTATGTGAGCAAATTTGTGCATTATAATATCTCCAGCGGAGTTGGATATATATTAGTGCATATCCAGTGTGGAGTTGGATGGTCTCCGTTGAAACTGGCCAACGTGGCTGATTTTGGCTAGGAGTACAGCATCATCATCACATTTTGCGATAACTTATTTTTAGCATAAAACGTTTTTTTTCCTATATTAAGAGCCTGACAAAGTGACTACTCTGCCTGATAGAAAGCATGAATAGAATCCAAGAGTTGTAGTCACCATAGTGATTGGAAATGCAGACAATGCATGCGTCTAACACTATGGCGACCTAGTGAGAAGCTTTTTAACGCCCCGCTTGGAGGCATAAAAGGCATGACTGTCATCGTGGCAGTGTAAGGTTTACACAGTTACCACAATAACTGTCACCCTGCATCAATGGGCCTTCAGTGTCGCACTCACCAACGAAACACGACGTCATGGATGCTGTCGCTTTAGGTTAGTCTTCTGTGGGAGTGTAGTACTGCCCCGATCGAGCCGGCCCGTTCACAGTTAAGCCCGAATTCAGTTAGTGTCACATATCCATTGAACGGTCGGAATAAGTTAATAGCTAGTAAGCTGCACCTTGAATTTCATAGGTATGTTCACCGTGTGTATGAATACAGTAAGTATTTAGGTTCTTTAACGATCATACCCAACAAAAAAATAATAATATTTCATTATTTTTATTTATTGAGTTACAACATAGCATTTTTCAATTAGACTTTTGTATGAAAATGTTATTAATGAAATTGCTAGCATTAGAAAACTGTAGTTTTTTTTACACACAACGTCATCTAGTCCCAAAATAAGCAGGCTTGTACTAAGGGTACTTGGACAACTGATATTTATCTTGTCTGTAAATACATACATATTATATATAAAAATCACCCAAGTACTGAAATGAAGATAAGACGAAGAATTGAAGATAAGAATTGAACCGAAGTTTATATATAAATCACGATGACTTAGGTGACATACTTGTATAACATAATGGTAAATTATTAAGAACCTACAAAACTCTACATTAAGCATAACCCAAAAGGTTCTAGTTTATAGCAGGTTTTAGACTCGAGTCGTACAGATTCTTTACTACAATTATGTAAACATAAAACACTCCTTCGTAAAAATTTACAGCCAATTAAGTAATAACTTAAAAGAAACTCAAATCAAACTCGAAACACTTTCCAGAAAGCAATATCATTCACTTGCGTATAAAACAATAGCCATCCACACATTAATCGGGGTATTTCTCTTAGTTTTTACTCTAATAAACACAGCGCGGGAAAAAATTAGAACACACACAAACTAACTTGATTTCGCAACAAAAAAAATAACACAAGAATCTAAGAAATTTTGGCTTCTATCAATATTCATGTTTATACAGAAAACCTTGATGGTGGCCTTACCAAGTGGGATACCATCGGTGGCGCAGTAAGTTTTTCGATCGCAATTAACCTTTTAAAAGTTTGAAGAAGTTCGACTGCCACGCGTCCAGCGCGCGACTACCCTACATGGGCACAGTACTTCAGATCACCCTGATACACTACGGTGCTTTCCCATCAATTCCATAAGGAAATAAACCTTACATATCGTATCATTCAAGTTAAAACTGAAAGTCAAGGGCGCAGAGTCCAATATTGAAGGGAAAAGTATTCATGATATATATTGAACAGTAATTTCGTAAGAAGCTGAAGTTAAACGACTTTGGTCATAATAGTGATATTTGTGTTTTATGATCATAAATGTCAGTGTGTATTTGTTTAGTATTTAAATTGACACTTTAGTGACAGTTTTAAATAAATAATGACTTTACAAATTTTACACTCGATTATCTGACTTTTAATCATCAGTACATGTTTCATTAAACATTAAAAAGAAAACACAAGTTGTCAAATAGAAGACCTGACTCACTTATACTTTTCTCATCTATTTTTTTTTTGTCAGGGTACAGAACCCAGTTCCAGGGATTTTCCTTACTGTGCCAGGGATTTCCTTGCTAGGGTGCACCTGGTTCCCCGGCTACTTGTACTTGAGACGGCGTGCGGTTTTTGGTCGGTTCGAATCCGATATAACCACCTTTCAGTTTACCTGACTTACTATTACTTTTTCATAAATTTTTTTTCAGGGTATAGAACCATATTCCAGGGATTTCCTTACTGTTCCAGGGATTTCCTTACTGTTCCAGGGATTTCTTTACTGTTCCAGGGATTTCCTTACGGATCCAGGGATTTCCTTACTGTTCCAGGGATTTCCTTACTGATCCAGGGATTTCCTTACTAGGGTGCACCTGGTTCCCCGGCTACTTGTACTTAAGACAGCGTGCGGTTTTTGGTCGATTCGAGTCCGAGATAACCACCTTTCAGTAGTATCCGTGTTGATTTCCGCACAGTAAAAAAAGGTACAGAACCAAAAGACCTATCTTATTGATGTCAACATTTAAAAGTTCACATACTTACTTTTTTCAATCGACCTATCGCCGTCCACTGCCGGGCGAAGGTCTCTCCCAAGGAACGCCAACGATCCCGGTCTTGGACAATTCGCATCCATCCGCTGCCAGCTACCTTCTTCAAGTCGTCGGTCTATCGCGCCGCAGGGCGCCCTACACTACATTTGCCCAATCGTGGTATCCATTCTAGTACACTTCGGCTCCAGTGACCATCGGTTCGTCGGGAGACATGGCCGGCTCACTTCCACTTCAGCACATTGATTCTCCGTGCGATGTCAGTTACTTATTTATTAAAGTATATTTACGGATTCAACTATTTCATATACATTTACTACTCACGACTTAGTACACTGGCTATTCTCATTAAAAACACATTTAATTTAACTTTATGGAAAGAAATGAAAGCCCTTAACTCAAAACGAAAAGAGTTTTTTTTTATAAAGACCTCAATGTTCTCGACAACAGCCTATAATTATACAATTGGTATGAGTAGCAGGAATCCTGAACCCGGTCGCGTTAGAACACTTATCAGTTGAACTGTACACGTAATTTTGAGCAACTTTCATTATTTTACCTCATACATAAATTTTCCGCTCTAAATTCCCAAAAGTGCTGGATTGACTGTTCTGCCTATATGGTAAATTACGTTAATGTCATTATAGTTGGTAAAATGTGTTTTTTTTACACTACACTGCCTTCCCTTAATTATTAGATTAAGTAAGAACTGTTGATATTGTTCAGTTTGGTGGATCTTAACTAAGTAGGTAAGCAAGTGTCCTAAATTTAGTCATACAAGCTAGTGTATACCTGGTAGGTTTGCCAACACTGTTGAATTATACAGGTAAACTGGAGTTTCCACACCCGTTCAAGCAACTGAAAAACATTTACCCGTTGGTATACCTGTGCAGTGTAATTGTACAGGTAAAACTGTGAGCGGTGGTCGCTGCGCAGGCGTAACTTGCGCTATGATTGCGTAAGGAAACAACGTCAAGATCTGCTGCCGCTACCCATGGCTTCAACGGAGAGATGTACAGGTTTACCGCTACGCGTATGTTCAACACTCAGTCTAAGTTTACCTGACGGCATTCGTCAGGTGAAGCCAAGGTCAAGTAAAGTCAGGATTACCTGCACAGTTACTTGTGCAGACAAGTCCATCAGGTACACACTACCGTGTATGGCTACTTTGAGAGAGTGAGCGCAACAGGGCCAAATAATTTGTTAAGAACTGTAACTCTGGAACTACCAGTAGCCATAAACACACTTAGCACATACCTAACACACTAAGAGTCTTAGTATTTTGAAAGATAGGCCTAACTAAGTCAGCTAACCTCATTCACTCGGTCAAATTCCACGAAATAATCGTTTAACATCGGTATTTTGTGAGATTGTGGCCCTTTACTTAGCTGGACGACAAATTACCTATGTAACCTTGTACCTTTTAAGCTTATAGAAAACTGTTTTCTACTTTTTGGTTCGGCTCGTTACAAATGTGTTTTTTTTTTGTTTATTAATCGATAATTTATTTTTACTTTTTTAATCATTAAAACTAAATCGAACAGGTCCTTTATAAAGAAACAAATATAAATACAGGTGAAGCTAATAAAAGCGTGTTAAAAGCGGGAAAGAAGTATACCTTTCTCTTTCTTTTCTAGTCAAATGCAAATTTATGTCTGTGTGTCACAAGTATTGGATTAAAGAATTTTGAATCATGACGTGTATGCAAAATTATATCAACATCATCAAAGTTTGCTCCATATTACGTGATCAGAACCAAACCACCTTCTGTCTACCCTTTCAGAATATACTACTGACGTTATAAAAAGCAATCATTACATTCTTAGCATGATGGTAACTCGAACATTAACTACTTTACTAATAAACTAGTCGACTGCACGAAACTAGTCCCTTCATGACGGTATATAGCAAAAAACTCTAAAATACATAGTTGAAACATTAATTATGGATCCGGTATGGCTATCGAACTGAAACAGGCAATAAGTACGATATAAAAATGCTTCTAACAGAGATAAATTCGAACTATATTCGTATTTACGTTTGTAAATGGTTCCAACAACACGGGAGGCTGGTGGATTCTTAGCTGTTGTTAGGCCTAACTCACAAGTGCCGTATCATGGTGACAATGACTGTAAAATCTCATTATTATTTAAAATTTACGGGATTTGAGCATCGCTAGTTTAGTTAAACTGTTTTTCTATTATGTGCTAGGAACTATACTTTATATTTTAACTATTTATACGCAGTTTAATTGTATTCTGACTAACTTAAAGTGATATACTTATTAAAGACGCTATATTTTAACTGCCAAAAAGAAATAAACAAAGAAAGAGAACGAAAAAGAAAACTTAGTTTTCAAAAAAATCAGTTTAATGTTTAGGAAGTCTTACCAATAAAAGTATGGAAAAAAACTAAACGTATAGATTGTAAGAAGTTACCATTACTAAATTAGCACGTGTGAGTCAGGCTCTATGCAGGATTTATTTAAAAATAGTGGATCATTAAGTGTCGTGACTCAAAAAAGTGGTTCATAGTACACACATGAATCGACCTTAATCACTGCTAATGATTGGTTGGCGGACGAATCCTAACGTATGACAATGTAGCGTCGATGTTGACTGATCTTTGACATTTGACGTGTATACCGTCATTGGTGTGACCAGTTAAATTGGAGTAACATAAATAGATTATTAAATGACTGAGGGATTTAAAGGCAAGCATTCGTGTCTATATTAAAATAAACAGCATGCTACGTAATGTCACGTAAATTTAAAAGAAATAAAATATATAGGAAATAAAATTGATTCAAAAGTAAAGTAGGCAGTACTACTCTGGAATGCGTTCCCACTCGAAGTCAGGATATCCACAAACCGTTTTGCATTCAAAAAGAATGTACATAGTCCCCTTCTTAACGAGATTGAGGAATCGTCTCATCGTTAGTTGGCTCAGCTTACAGTCAAGTTGTCATAGTGTACGTATATAATCTAAATGTATGTGTATATTTATGTATATATGTGTATATTTAAATGTGTATTTATGACGCATGTATTGTATGTGTTCATGTATGTATACGCACTCATGTATTGTATATTTTAACTGTCAATATAACCTCTGTGCACCTCCCTTACAATATTTCTAAACCACCCTAAGGTTGAATGGAAGAGAATGCCTTGGGCATTAAGTCCGCCGATGTACAAAGTGCATAAAGTGTAAATAAATAAATAAAATACATTTGTGTATAGATTTTTAGACCAGTAGGCCTCGCAGGTGTACTCTGAACACCCTGACAAAGTTTCACCACAATACAAACAATGCATTCAGGACGCATAGAAAACAAAAGTATGTACTTCTAACCGATTTCGACCACGACGGTCAGTATCAACGGAGACCAACTAACTACGCAGGAGATATTATAGCGCATAAGTATGTGCGCAAACGCAGGTGCACTTTTTGTTCCCTCACTCTCACAAGCCAATGGGATGGTAGAAAAGAGATCTGGTGTAGGACCGACGGCTTTACGTGCTCTCCGAGGCACGGGGATTAATTCCCCAACTGCCAAGCTTAAGCGTTCCTTTAATTAGCAAAACTCCATAACACGTTTGACTTAACCGGGAATCGAACCCGAGGTCTATTGATAAGTTGTTGCATATGCTAACCGCTAGACCAACGAGTCAGTTTAAACAATTATATAAACATGGACCCGGTACTGTCACTCACTCACAGGTTTTGTGTGAAGCAATGATATCACGCTGGCGTTGCTCTATCGCGGTAAAAACATCGCTACATATTTGTGAAGCATGTGTCAGGTAATAATAAATACGCAAATGAACTAAAGTAACTGTCATAGCGTCTGCCATTAGCAAACTAGAGGTTTATGAGTGATCCTTGAGAAAGTGAGATATCCCTACGTGCCCTAAATATAGTTTAAAGTTAAATATATATGTATATGATGCAGCGGTGACAGTTATCGTGGTAACTGTGTAAGCCTTACACAGTCACAATGACTGTCATGCCTTTTATGTCCCCAAGCGGATTGTGAAAAAGCATCTCACTAGGCGACCATAGTGTGGGTCACCATACTGCATTGTCTGCATTTGCAATGAGTATGGTGACCACAACTCGTTGATTCTATTCATGCTTTCCATCAGGCAGAGTACAGTCAGCATTTCGGCAGATATAGAATTATATATAACAGTCCGTGTGGTGATGGTTTTAGAATATTGAGCTTCACCACCCCTATTCATCCCATGGGTGTCATAAGAGGTGACCACGAGAGTAAATTATGCAGGACAACATCACTGCAAAGAGAAGGAAAATTAGATATAGACCCTTTACTAACCCGTCTGGGCAGCGTGGTATAGTAAACCAAAAGCATCTTTAAGGAGCAGCAACCTCTATGTCCAGCAGTGGACTGTTGTTGATAATGATGATGATATAAAAAAGAATAACAGTAAATGTTACTATAAACTATAGTTTATTAGTGTTTACAGTTATTGTCTGTTTAGTTATTAAGGGTCATAGCGTAAATAGAAATGTCCTCCAGAATTGTTCCAACAAAAATAAATATAGAATTAACAAGAACTATATTAGAATAGCGCAAAAGTATGGCAAAGTTGTGAATTTTACCCCTAGCCTAGACATTTTTACTTCCAAATTTTACTTTTAAATGTGAATTATTAAAAGTACGAATCCTGTGATTAAATTGTCTTCAAAACTAATTAAACAAAAATTTATTAGCAGACACATCTTTATCTCTGACAATACAAAGCATTAGTGCAGTTTATCGATTAATTTGTAAATTTTTATCACATCATCTACGCACACAAATCAAAACGTCCAATTGCAATTTCTCAATCGCACTAACAAGTATGCAAATCGCTCGATATCGCAACCGTCAACAATAATTAAGCTGGCAAACCGCCTCGATACATATAATCGATTAAACACACACGATTATAATCGTCGAATCGATCATCGGAACATCGTCGTACGATTTGAGGTCGACGCGAGTGGGTTGTCAGGAAACTGCACCTTCATTACTATACAGGAGCGGGCAGCAAATCAACCGGACAGACAGACGGACAGACGAGCGCTGGATACAATAAGATATTTACAAGGCAAGGTACGAGTATCGATATATGAGTGTGCTTTGTTGCGGTTCTGATCGAATTGTGAGGGGGATTGTAGGCTAATTTTTGTTTTGACAACATAAATGCGTTGGTTCTGTTTATCTTTGTAGGTTTGTTATGTTCAACTTACAACTTGTGCGAGTATTGTGTCGTTATTGACAGCATTTCCCTTCTCTGTGCTTTGTCTATTAAATGTTATTGGTTACTCGGATCTAGAGCAGTTGAATGAAGGGCGGCATAAAACTTTTGACTGCTTCGGTGGCGTAGCGGTAGTGAATGCGACTGTTGTGCTGCCTCGGGTTCGATTACCGGGTCGGACCTAATGTTTGTGTGATCTGCAAATATTTGTTTCGAAGTTTGAGTGTTTTCTATGTATAATATGTATGTATTTACAAAAAAAAGTATTTAAGTATTCTATCAGTCAGTCTAGTTATCGTGGCACAAGCTCAGCTTAATTTAAAAACTAGATGACGTAACGTTAAATGTCCGAAATATTTGTTTATTTGTTTAGGAGGTATGAACACAAAACTCAATTATAAACCAGTCAAGAAATTACTTACAAGGAGGTGGAGGTTTCTTCTGGCTATATGAAGCAGATATCTGCTCCGTGCAGAGACATATGAAGCTCAGAATACCAAATTCTTATTACATCAAAAGGATTCGGAGTCAACAATTGTATTATTTTTATTTATTGTTTATTTTTGTATGGGACTGGTGTCACTTAAAACTCTTCATTTGCCGTCGTCAGGCACGTTAAAGACCTTTTTGTAATTTTTGTCTATGTATAATATTGGACAAAAATGGATGAAGTGCCGCAAAGGTAGTGAAATGAAAATCTTCATGAATGGTATATATAAAGAAATACATAGACTTAGGTTTAACTATTACAAGGTTTTTTATTATGGTTTCATATAAATTTATGTACGTGTATATTTATAGTGAGTTTAGATAAAGATACTAAAGATGTTCTATACGTGTGTGTATTCCGATATTTTACTTCATCTCACTTGGCAGCCATAGCGTAGGCCACCATACTGCATTGCCTGCATTCGCATTCACACTCTTGGATTCTATTCATGCCTTCCATCAGGCAGAGTAAAGTTTGGCAGGCTCTTGAAAAAAAAAAATCTTGAAATATTCTCCGGCTATGAAACCAGCCGATCCTCGGCAAATGTATTCATGGATGTGTGTCGTGGATAACCACTGTACTTGATATCGAATTTATTTTAAAACATATAATGTACCAGTGAGAGAAATAACATAGATTTGGTAGTTTCTTCCCTCCAACTCCTAACTGACTGTGTTTTATAACAGCAAACAATAAAATTATGGGTTTAATTTCGTACATAGTAATGTATTATTATCGCTGTCAAATCTGACACAGAAATATTATTTAACAAGTGAGAGATATCGGGTTTTATTTTAACATTATTGAAGTATATTCATGAATGTCAAATTACTTGTATTTATAATTCTTTTGAACACGCAAGGAGCAAGTTTGTACACATTAATATAAGCATATCCTCAGGTGAAGGGACTTCTATGAAAATTAACTAAGAAAATAAATTATAACTGCTATTAGACAATGTAGCGTTCATTTGGCAACACTGTTTTTAACGACGCCACTTTTTATACACAGAGTTGGACACACAAAAATGTTAAGTGGACACTAGGATTAAAAACGTGTTATTGAAGCTCTTGGAGACAAATACTGTGAATATTGGTCCCACCTGAACAGTAAATCCATATTGAATATATTCTGTGTTTAATTTGACCATTCAAGTGGTAGATGCATCAGATAAAAATATATTGTGGAGTGACACAAACATAGAAACTCAAAAACAATTTTGATTTTGATTTTTAATTCAGAAATAATTTCTTTTGATGTAATATATTTTGCAACTGTAACTTCAGTATAACATAAAGTTTTCATTTTCAATTCTTAAAAACGTAATATTAAATTTGATTAGTGTAAAACTTGAAGGAGGCTGTTTAGTAGTGGACTTCCTTATCTATTTGCTAAAGTTCTTGATTGATGACAATAAGTTTGCCACCTACAGCTACTATGTAAGCGTAATTATATTTGATAAATTACGGACGTATACGCCTCGATATGACAATTTATGTGTTTAAAAAAATGTCACCGACCAGCATCACACATCAATAATAATTGTAACCATTACCCGTGAAACTGTTACAACTTAAACTCTCGAACAGCGGCAAATAAACATTCGCAAAGGCAAACGGTAAATTTTAAATGGCCAGCCTCGAGGCAGATGGCTCGGCGCTAAAGATCACGCTGGAAATTAATCACACTTGTTGTGCAGATTCACTGATAAACGTACGAAAAATAACGCCTCAAGAATGAGTTATAAGTATCGTCGGCTTTTAAAAATTAACTGTTTGGCTTGCAGCTATTAAAGAGAGGATGTCTCGTGTTATCACGAATGATAATTTCCGTATTTCGGTATGTTCGTTTCGGTGTAAAGGGCGGATGGCGTATAAGAACGGTGTGAGATGAATGCTTGAAATATTGGACAGGTGATTCTATGGATTTATAGGAATGTTTTGAATATTTTTACTTGATAAGCTTTGATCTTGGTATACGTAGATTTTTTGCTTACTATGAACTTAACCTAAAGAATTTTCGATGCGAAAAACAAACCTAATTTGGGAATTTAGTGAATTTATGAGTAAAAAATTACGAAGAAAAATAAAAACCTACTGTGTCCCTAGGTTAACAATGTTGTTTCTAGTATCAAATTTGGCTAGAGAAATCAAAAATACCATAGTACTGCATACATTAAAAATATCTATAACAAAATTATTTTAAGGTTTTTTCATGTTAGACGTTATTGCTTAACGAATTTTTTCATTGTTAAAATGTCACATTATTTCAAATATAGTAACGTGATTAGTTATAAATAAGTCACCCTTTACGCAGATGATAATTATCATACCCAATAGTCATAGCTTGAATATCAAACTCCTGCACCAAGCCATTTTTAAGACACGCAGATTTTTTTCATCCAATTTGTCTGTTAGGTCATTTGTGCATTCAACTAAAGAAACTTTTCTCGAAGTACAAATACTTTTAGTCTACGTAAACAAGTTGCACTCGTTTAATTGCATGTGATCAGCTGTTGATATGTAAAACAGCTGACCGAAGTTGACCCTGGCAAATTGGATTTACTTTTAGTAAAACTAAACTATTATCTGTTCCAATTTGGTTAGCTTTTTATTCTTTTTTCTATTCTATCTGGTTTCCGTCGGTATTTCTTTAACATGATGTTATGTAAGATAGAAATTATTCATCCAGAAAATATATTCCTTACAACACAATGGGGTAAGGAAAGGGTCTCGTGCTGCCGCCCTGACCACTCGACGATGACCAGCTGGAGTGCCTCCACCATCATGGATCTACGAGCGGCTTAAGTATACGGCCATTTTGATATTTGTATTAAACTCCCTGCTTGGTTGTTCTAATGCCATTTGTAGGTAAGTGCTGCCAATTCTAAAGACGTATTTCATTTTAATGGCACTCCAAGACGTTTTGCTCAATTAATTATTCAATACTACATACTTGCCATCCATTCCGACACTTTAAAAGATGTATTACCTGTAACAAAAAATATATAATCAATTAAGCTATTATAAAAGCGTGTTTAAACTTCTATTTAATTTATTGTCTAACGCTTTTTAACCATGTTTTAAAATATATTGCCTTGTCAGTCTAGCAGTTCGATTGCCAGGTTGGGTCAAAAAGTGTCATTGAGTTTTTCAGGTTACGGAAATCCTTAATAACAGTCGGTGTCTTAATCCCAGTGCCTCGGGAAGCACGCAAAGCCGTTGGCCATGCGTCTGATCTCACCCTGATCGTGTGGGATAACCATCCCTTTAGATAGTGAAGTGGACAGAGAGCTCACCTATCATATCACCTATCATGATATCACCTGTGCAGTTGGTTGATCTCCGTTGAGACTGACCACCGTGGCCGAAATCGCCTGGGAGGAATACATCATCATAATAATCAGCATTGGCCTATGTTCAGCAGTGGACGTCTTCCGACTGCTGCTGCTGATGATGATGATGATGATAATGATGATGATGATGATGATAAGTATCATTCAAATATATAATCTTTTCCTTTATGTTAGGAGAAGAAAAGAGTTCTATAATCTCATTAGTTGCCGACTATAAAGATCTTTCTCCCGACAACAAAAAAAGTTTTAAATTTTACATTAATTTAATTAAATAATTCATCTGCTTGACATACACTCCTTTTATTAAGAAAATATATATATTATAAGGTTTTAGTACACAGTTTGCTTTCCAGCAAAAACATATTACCGCTTCCATTCTACATACTATTAAAACAGAACTCATAACTCTAATCATATCAAAACTGAGTCAAAGATGAAATTCAATAAAGCATTTATAAACATCTTAAATTCGTCTTTAAATAAAAAAAATACGTCCCTAATTGAGCAGTGCGAATAATGACATATTTATGTACCAGGGAGGGTTCGCAAAAAAGGGTAATATTAATATATTGGTATTGAACTAGAGGCTTCATAACACGGTCCATAACAGCCGGCGCCTGCGTCCGTGTATCAACAAAAACTTATATCACCAATGCATCTTAGATACAGCGGGGCTGGAGAATTTTTGTACAGTATATACAAAAAACGCAGAAGCATAAGACGATAGTAATATGACTGCACGTAGGATATACTAGTACGTACAATTAGATTTTCAATTATAAATATTTATGTTAAATAAATGTTTGCTTAAAATCTATTATTCTACAACTATGCTTAACTTGTAACATATATATAAATTTATTGATATACTAAAAAACTGGTACAGGATTTCTTAAAATCTACATTTTCCATTTTTTTTTCAACATTGTCTCTTTTTAGGCTTATACATTTTTCCTTATGTTTCTCCCTCTTCTATAACATCTCTAAAAATAATATTTCATAAACCCTGCAAAATAAACTTCTGTTTCAGCCGTGAATCATTTTTCTCATAGTCAGATTTTCATATTGGTGAACAAAAAAAAATCACGGTTAGCGCAGTCGCGTGAGTAAGGTGGTTGTGGAAGAAATTTGATAGGCACAGTACTACCCTCCCACAGAAGACCAACCTAAAGCGCCAGCATCCGTGTTGTCGTGTTTCGTTGGTGAGTCTGATACCGAAGGCCCATTGATGCAGGGGTGACAGTTATCGTGGTAACTGTGTAAATCTTACACTATCACGATGACTGTCATGCCTTTTACGTCCCCAAGCGGGGTGTGAAAAAGCACCTCACAAGGCCACCGTAGTGTGGGTCACCATACTGCATTGTCTGCATTTGCAATGAGTATGGTGACCACAACTCTTGGATTCTATTCATGCTTTCCATTAGGCAGAGTAGAGTCACTTTGGCAGGCTCTTAATTTAAAAAAAAACATTGTAGCGTAAGTCCTGCATTTTACTGCAGGGATGAATGTGCAGGTATTATGGTGCAACAACACTAGTTTCTTAGATAAATGGCTCCGTGTCTCATTAAATTTCCAATTGAATCTACCTAATAATTAATTGTAGTACTGTCCTATGTTCCTTTCTGTAAATATTCGACCAGGACTATTCTTGTAGAACCCCAAAATATCGAGGTCATAATATTCCAACTGAGGGTGCTATTTTTGCCTACTTTGGGACAGACTCATCCGAAAAATTTATTGTTTAGATTGTCTTTTTGTCTCTGGTAATAATAGTATCCAGGTTTTAACAACGTGGCAACTCGCCATAAAAATTCCTGTGGATTTTGTTTCAAGCGGTCTAAACACTGCTTCAACATTATGATCTAGTAATAGCAATCGCAGCACTCATGACGCGACATCTTTCTCACACCTGTTTTATCATTTAAAAATTGAAATGCCCTTCCATACGAGATGCCTATGGTCTCGGCTACTTCGCGCACTTTCTTTCGGTAATAACGGGTACGATATAATGGACCTTTTCAACATGATTACGTCTGACGGGCCTCCTGGCCGCTCTTCAGTTGTACAGTTGTGCGACTACGCTTAAATTCGTAGAACCAATATCTAATGATTGTCATGGACGGCAAAGAGACAACATCCAACTTCTCTTTTATTTTATCACATTTTTTTGAAAAGTCTAAAACGAAAATTCCAAAAATAAAAAAAATATTTACAGATTGTCATTGCTCCTTTACCACTTTATCAAAAAACACCAGACACGAAGGACAGAAACGGTTATAGAAAAAAAAAACAAGCAAATACAATAACCTCAAATTAAGTACAATGACATCTAATAAACTACAGTACACGATGATAATGTCGAATTCAGTAACTAACGCCACCTGTCGTCAAAAACGTATACTTATTTATCGAATAGGATATCGCCCAAGTTTAAAATTTGTAGGCTATCGGAACAATGTTACAAAAGCTTTCCCCTATAACAATAAGTCGAGCGACGGCTTGAGTCCGTAACGACATTTTATCTCTCAAATATTCCATATACTGTATTCTGAAAACAGAGCGCCAAAAGATATAACAAGTATCATTCGGCAATTCAAAAAACTGAATATGATTCACCTGACATACCAGAATTCTATAATAAGATGTATAATATAAGTTTATACCTACAATGTAACGTGAATACAGGGTGAGCTTTAGTGTTTTAAATTTGCGCTGCGTGCAATTATAGCGGCGATAGCAAAATATAAAATAATTAAACGAGACGCGAGAAACCAAGGATTGAACCAAGTGGCGTACAGTTGGAAAGGCCTATTTCCAGCAGTAGACTGTGTTAGACTGATGAAATTAGGTAGTAGTTAAAGATACAAATATATACATTAGATAAATGTCTGTTTGTATATTGTAATAACGATACAATAATCTAAAATCTTAGTTGAGTGTAAAGTCCAATCATGCATTTAACAACTGTCAAAATAGACGCTACTTGGCTATGGGGTATACATTTTCTTCATTAAAGATTTTATTTCCATTTTAAAAGAAAAAAACATGAAAATAATAATTAATATACTAATGTTCAAACAAGAAAGGCAAAAACCGCATTAAGCTTAGGCTATCACGCTCATTGTTGGCTGGAGTACGGTAGTTTTGTATCCAAAGCTGGTCGGCGCTGCTTCTGCCCTTGGGCGACTTTTGCCCAATTTGGGTGGAGCCAGCGTCGCGACGAGACGGCTATACACGGGGGTTGTACGGTCAATGGCACTGTATGGTGCACCGGTGTGGGCGGCGGCTCTGACCGCCCAGAATAGGGCTCGCCTCTGGCGCCCTCAGAGGATATTGGCGGTTAGAGCCATACGTGGTTACCGCACCGTATCGACGGAGGCGGCGTGCGCCTTGGCCGGAACTCCCCCTTGGGATTTGGAGGCGGAAGTGCTCGCCGAAGTTTACCGGCGAACGGCTGACTTCCGGGCGGGTAGTGACATACGGCCCCCGCCGGAAGAGATACGCGAGTGACGAGAGGCCGCTCGTCGAGCCACGATGGCTCGTTGGTCGTCCCGGCTGGAGGCTTCACGTGCTGGCTTTGCTGCCGTGGAGGCTCTCCAGCCGGTCATCGCCGAGTGGGCAGGGCGGCAGCATGGGACCCTTTCCTTCCGACTGACGCAGGTCCTTTCCGGGCACGGTTGCTTCGGGAAGTATCTGCACTCGGTCGTCAGGAGGGAATTGAGTCCCGCCTGTCACCACTGCGACTGTAGTGAGGACTCGGCTCAGCACACGCTAGCGGTTTGTTCCGCTTGAGCGGCGCAGCGTGGGGTCCTCATTGCAGTTATTGGAGGTGATCTCTCGCTACCGGCCGTCATACGCTCCATGGCCGGTAGCGACAGTTGTTTTACCGTGGTCGTAACCTTCTGCGAAGACGTAATTTCGCGGAAGGAGGCGGCGGAGAAGGCCCGGGAGGACGATATCCACTCGGACCCAATTCGCCGCCGGCGAGCCGGGCGGCGGAGGCGCGCATACCAGCGCCTCATGCCGCCTTGAGTGTGGCGGCGGGTGGACGGGACGGGTTTTCCCCTCCATCCGCTATAGTGGCCAGCCGCGAGGAGGTGATGTGCACGTGTGCTGTACGTCGCCTAAATAGAGAGTTTATCCGCAGATGGTGCCTGCGTTAGCGGGCAGGCGCTGGAAGGGATCTGGATGTCGTAACAGCAGCGGTTCCCGGATCCCTCCTATCTCAGACGCAGAGTGGCACACCGTGTGGTTTTAGTCGGTCCGCTTCCGACACACCACCCCGCCGTAAACCCCGGTGAGGTGACGGCCCGAGGGGGTTTCCACATGTTAAAAAAAAAACGGTAGTTTTGTATAGACATGAATGGATTTTTTTAAAAAAGATTAGCATAAAGTAATATTACTTATGGATCAGCCTGTATACATCGATGAAATAATTCAAGTCATAGAAATTTCATTTGTTATAAGATTTTGCGTCGGTTTCGTTTGATTGCTTACTTTGTGTTTATTATAGCCCTTAATGTGACAGAGTGAATGTATCTGGTCAGTTTTTTATTTCAACTTGTTTCAGAATTGAATGGACTCGGTATTTTGGAGAAATGTGTATCGACACAGTGAATTGTTTGAATGCCTTGGAGTTTTTGAAGGTCTCGATTATTTGTTAGTGGAAGAATGAAATAATGAAAGACGTAGATGGAATTTAAATTGAGAAATGTTTTACAGAAAAAGTATCAGGACTTAGATAGTGCCGAATACAAATAAAATATGTAAAGTTTAGTAATTAATTGTTATTATTGTGGCGACTTCCACATACAGCGCAAAAATATATACTATAGCGCCATCTAGCGAAGACACATTAAATTACGGAGCGACTACTAATCCTGAATCGCGGTATAAAAATTCTCGCAGTGATTAGCATATACCTAGTCTTGCCATAAATATTGTAATAAAGAAAAAAGAAAATTGTTAACTGCAAATAACATTTATTACTTTTACAGTGTGTCAGTTTAATACATAAATATAAAACAATTAAAAATATAAAAAGCTTATTCGAAGTGGTCTCCATTGGCTGCAATACAGTCCTTTAAACGATGAGGCCAGTTATCAATAGAAGCACGCACTCTTTCCATGGGAAAATTCTTCACTGCCAATCGTATAGATTGTTTTAGGGACTCCAAATTATCATGGCGTTTAGAGCAAGCTGTACTCTCTAAAACTGACCACAAATCATAATCCAGCGGATTAAGATCGGGACTAGACGACGGCCAGTCTTCAGCTCTGATGAAGTCCGAAACGTTCGATTCCAACCAAGACTGCGTGGACCGAGCTTTATGACCCGGCGCCGAGTCTTGCTGGAAGGACCATACTTGGTTATTGAACATGGTGATGTTAAGGGGCTTAACTACCTTCTCAAGAATGGTATCTTGATACACTTGTGCCGATGTTTTGATACCTTTTTCACAAAAATATGGCTCAGTCACTCCTTCATAGCTAACACCCCACCAAACCATCACTGAAGTCGGATAATGTCCACGTTGCACTCTGTCGACTAATTGGGAAGCTTCCTTAGAGCTTTGAGCATAAATACGGTCATTTTGTTTGTTAAAATGTTGCTCAATTGTAAAAATTTTCTCATCCGTAAACAAAATTTTTCTGTGACCTCCCTTTGCGTACCGCTTCAGTAGTTGTTTCGATTTTACCACCCTATTCTTCTTTAAATTATCAGTTAAGAAATGGCCAGTGCGTCTCTTATAGGCTGCAAGTCCTAAGTCATCTTTTAAAATACGCGACATGGTTCTAGGTGCTATCTTCATTTCCCGAGATAAAATCTTTTGCTTTCGGACAGGATTTCTTCGAATTCTTTCCCTTACTGCTTTGACCACCTTTTTCGTACGAACACTACGTGGACGGCCAGATCTTTTTCTGTCACAAACAGAGGAGGTCTCATTGTACCTATTAATAGCCCGGTACACAAACATTTTACTAATACCAAGTGTATGGAGAGTTTTAAAAATTGCATTTGGCTCCATACCTACTTTGTGTAATGCTATCACAGCGATTCGGTTCTCTTTATCACCCCACACCATTTTAATATCGCAAAATATTTTACAATGTATTGGCGCCAAAATGAGAAAACACAATGAACAATCGTATAAAAATGACAGATTCGAAATTCAAATGTAATATTTTTTTATAATTAAGTGTAACAGTATTTATGGCCAGACTAAGTACTTACACAACATCCCAACATTAACTGTCGAGTCGCGGCGCTCCAGGCATGATCATCTCGCCTGGTTGGAGGATTCTCGCTTCGTGTTGGAGGGACATGACATCCGTATCCTTCACATTATTTAGTAATCATTAAATATTTTACATATGGGGTTGTTAGGACACCGAGCAATCAAGGTCTGAACGTGGACAGCTGATTTTTTTATAATATAAATTATAAATAGTTGTTTTAAAATAATTTATAGATAATGGTTACAATCTAATAGCATCAAAGTAATATGTAATAAAAATGAATTTTATAAGGTTCTTATTTGATTTACAGTCCCATCAATAGTTCGTGTTGTCACGTAAGTAAATAAACAAACGCAGTAGGGAAAACTATTCCACTATAAAAAGTGAAACAACTTATGAAAATGTTACCATATGCTACAAAAGTAGGTACAATCAGATCTCATCACATCTCAGCCAAAAGACATCCACTGCTGGACATAGGCCTCCCCCAAAATTCCCGTGCCGCCCGCATTCAACTGTTCCCCGCTACCTTCACCAGGTCGTACGACCACCTTGTAGGGGGACCACCAACGCTACGTTTTTACACAACGCGGTTGCCACTCCAGAATTGTATGGCCCCATCGGCCAACGTTTCTGTATAGTACTACTTAAGTTTGGCACTTTTACTTGCAATATCGATGACCCTGGTTCCTTTGTGGATCTCTTCATTTCTGGTTCGATCCGCAAAGAAACTCGGAGTATTATCCTCTTCGTTGCTCTTTGGGAAACTCTGAGTCTTCTTATCAGGCTCATATTGAACGACCACGTCTCTGTGCCGTAAGTCATCATACTTTTCTTTAAATTCTTTTTATTTTTTTATCTAAGAAATTAAGAATTATGTGCCCTCAAATAAATTGATAGCTAGTTAAAGTTTTGGATTCAATTCGCTCAGGAAAAGATTGAGGAAGAACAGTTTGATCTAGTAGCCGACCCCAAATAATCTTGAGAATACTAAAGGCTAGAAAGATGATTGTTCATAAAAAGATTATTCTTGACTGGGGCGTCATTTTTAACTGAAAAATGTCAAGATTCAATACTTATATAAAACACACTAAGCCTCTTAACGGTTAGAAAATACACATGTAATATATAGTAATAAAAAAACTTTGAGAGTTGTGTTAAGCACACAGCGCCATCTATTCCCAAATTAAGCAGAACTTGTATAATGAATACCAGACCACTGACATAAATACAATTATACCTTTTTTGCAAATACATACATATTATGCATATAAACCACCCTAACTTCGAAACAAAATTTACGATTCGCACAAACATTTGGTCCGACCTGGGAATGGAACCTGAGACCTGAAGGTCAGCAGTTGCATACCCTATTACTATGCCACCAAGGCATCAAGTCTATATGCTAGCTTGATTTGAACACAAATGTTTCAAAACTGAAGCAATACCGGTGTACGTGTTAAGTAACATTTTAGTAACATATCACCGAGTGAGGTTACCAGAGTCCAAGTCTTTCCATTTTTTTTTATACCATAGGCAACTCCACACTCAGCACACACACAAAAACACTCAGTGCAGTTCAAAACGGCATGGTGACTATTTAAACCACTATGAAATGTAAATTTGTGCAGTCATTGCAGCTGTGTTTAGGTTGATGGTTGCAGATGCCCATGGCTAACTGTAGTCACCCATCAACAGGTGACCCATCTCCTCGTTTGACGAACAAAATAAACAATAGAATATCATAATACTATAATAATATAATATACTATAATTTATGGATCAAACAAAGTGTTGTCCCATGTAGAGCTTGAACCCACAACACTCATCGCAGTATAGAGCAGCGTAGCGACCTCTTAAACCACTAGGGTAACCGTGCAGTCGACGTATATTATCTTCCTATGACTTATGACTTCCTATGACTTATCTTCCCCTTAATCGACTATGGTGATGTGTGCTGCTATGACCTGAATGCAGATCTTCTCGATAAATTAGACCGTCTTCTTAATAACTGCATTCGATTTGTTTATAATCTCCGTAAATATGACCATGTATCCTCTTTCCGTTCGCAGCTCAACTGGCTACCAATTCGTCTACGCCGAAAATTACGCGCGCTCTCTGTCCTATACTCTATACCCAATAACCCATCTTCGCCAACATATTTAAAATGCTATTTCCAACTCATATGTAGCAATCACGACAGAAAGCTTCGGTCCTCTAACAATCTTCTCCTTCGTTGCCCCTCCCATACATCTGAGTTTGTTGGCTCATCTTTCTTTGTGCAGTCTGTTCTTCTCTGAAATGAGCTTCCCCTCGAGGTCAGGATGGCTACCAACGGTTTTTCTTTCAAAAAAAAAGTGAGGCAGTGTCTACTGAAGCAACTGTCAGAATCCACCAATACATGATTATCATCTTATACTTGTTATGATATTTATTTGTGTATGTATGTATGTATGTATGTATATAGATTTATATCCACTTAAGTATGTATATGTATCTATTTATGTATTTATATAAATTTTAGTATATGATAAGTTTGTACATATATGTTTATTTCTGTTATTCAACATCACCTGAAACGCACCTACTTCCTATTTTCTCTGCATCACCCAAAGGTCGACTGGTAGAGAATGCCTTAGGCATTAAGTCCGCCTATGTACATAAAGTGCATGATGTATAATAAATAAATAAATAAATATTATTTGAATCTCATAAAGAGAAGACATGATCGCTCCTTATACCGGATGCTTTGCGAGTTTAATACTTTAGTACTTACCAAATCCCTTTTCCCTAACTTGGTTACAAAATTACTCATGAAATGACGTAATATAAACATACCTTTATAGCTAATATGAACAATAAACAACCATATCAAGGAACGTAAACTGAGGGTAAACGAAAATTTATCTACTTATACAAATATAAATTGATTTAAGTATCGAATAAAATATCCTTCTTCCGACGCCAATTCAATACAATTCGTATTGAAATACAATAAACAATAGTTAATTGTTGTTGCAGGTTGACAAGAAACACAAAGGCATGGGATACGATGGGTCGGCGATGCACTTTTGTGATAATGTCCCCCGGGCATCAGAGTTTATGATTGATGATCGATATTAAATATCGAATTAATACGTGAATCGATTCGATTCGATAAATAATTTATTTTTATATGAATGGAAGCATTTCAAAAGTTTTGATGTGGTCCGATATAATTTTTGTTGGGTTCTTGGATATAGACTGAGATAAGATATTAACAAAATGTGGATCGCGGGTTTGCTTAGCAACAAATGAGTGGAAGCTACTTCATATGCTAGTACTACAGGTGTGTACACAACAACACAGAATCACGCCTCGTTAGGTAGGTAAGCAAAGGAATATTAAACGCCTACTTGTCCCCAGTGTTTTAGTCCCACGCAAGCCTAATGTCGCAAATCGGGATGTCTTGTTTTGCCAGAGCCTCTTGCGTCTATCAGCGTGTGTACCGCTTGTAGGTAAAGTTGACTTGGGGTCCTAAGTTCTTGGTGTGAACCCTGGTGTAGAATAAAATAAGACAAGTAAATCGATTGCAGCGCATGCTAATAATCGCTACACAAAAGTGTATCTTTAATGCGTCTCTCTCGACCTACTTACCAATATAAATGTAGTTCCATGCCAGCATTACTGAACAACTATGGGATTGGGGACCCTGTCACCCATTTGCCTTGCAATACTTCAAAAAACGCATACAAGCCCCAAAAGAAAAATCCATCGCAATGTTAAGTAAATGTGTCTAACAAACTGGGTTTTGTACAGATATGCATTTCATTCAAATATACATATATTAACCTATGTTAATTTGAATGACAAAGAAATCTACATTTTTCTAATTAATCTTACAAGTTGGCAAAGAAACCCACAGAACGTGAACAAACACTCAGAAACGTACCCATTTTCATAAGAGATATGTGAGGCGTCTACAAAAATCATACGCTGTCATAATATTTCATCTTTCAAAAGAATTTCTCTGTCTTGATATCCTTAAGATAACCGACCTATGTTAGCTTAGAATTTTAATGCTCCTAACAATGTATTTTTTCTTGGCTCGTTTCATCTTATCTCTCTACCTGAATGGTAATATAAGTATCACTAAAAATAGTTTTTTTACCGCAGCAGTAAGTAATAAGACTAATGTATATATAGGTACTACTTGTATGTACATATATACATGCAATAATCATCATCATCTCAGCCAAAAGACGTCCACTACTGGGCATAAGTGTCCCCAAGGTTCTCCACAACAGCCGGTCCCATGCCGCCAGCATCCAACGGCTTCCTGCGACTCTCACCAGGTCGTCAGATCTTCTTGTGGGAGGCCTACAAAGGCTGCGTTTTCCAGTATGCGGTCGGCACTCCAGAACCTTACGGTCCCATCGTGCCATCGTTTCTGCGCGCAATGTGCACCGCCCACTGTCACTTTTATACTCGTTTAAAATATGTGTAAAATATACTATAATATTTTGTGTGTATGTGTGTGTAACTTTTATTGATTATCCTCACATTGTTGTTTACTTTGAAATGTGAACTAGTTTCAAACATCCTGCAACGTTATATCTGCCACAGCCTGTACATTGAAGTACCACAAATCAGACAATGGGATTCAATACGGGAGCCGCGACCTTTACCACAACCATATCGTATCGTATCATCTCTACTACCGACTTCACCTCATGACCTATAGGGTGACTACGAACTGTATACTGAAGTGGATATTTCTCACTTGAACGATTTGTGGAGATAGTTTGTCAGAGTTTAGAGACGTCAAGTTAAACAGCCTTGTGATGATAGACTTCAGTGGTACTTAACTCACCGTACCACCATATACATAACATACATTTATTTATACATACCATAATTGGTGTGTCCTTTAATTGGCGTGCGTATCGCAAAGTTGTAATGATAATTTTTAATTAAATTAATTTTGATGAGTTTTTTTCATCACTCTATTGGTATAGGTTGATCTTGACCAGCGCTTAGACCATTAAAACGAGATATTTATTATTATTGTTTTCTGTCGCTAGTGTGATAATGAGATTTGTTTGATGTTTGTATTTTTCAATGCTCAGCTCTTAAAAGTAAACTAGAGAGATAGAGAGAGAGAGAGAGAGAGAGACATTTAGAAATAAAAACATTATCATAGAAGTACAGTGTCCCTGAAGTGATTATCCTTAGCAATTACAATGTAGAATTCTTAAATAAATGTATGAAAGAGTTTTATTAATTACGCGCTCCTACGATTCTATGGAATGTCAGATCCTTGAATTGGATCCTGAAATCCTCCTTTCCAGGCTACTTCGATCAATTCACAATAGGCATGTCAATAGACTTTGTTATAAATGATTTTTAAACATTTGTAAATACAAGTATCTAAAATCCATATTCCATAAAAGCCATGGTAACCCTAACAGTAGCTCTTGTTTTTCGAATGCCATCGTTTGTGTCCTGCAGAGCAAAAGCACACTCATAAAGTTAGGATCAAACGTCCACTAACAATATTCGAAATGTAACCGATACATCGTCGATTTTATAAGAGCGAGTTTGACAGATGCCTTTTAAAATATTTCAATGGATATTGATGTTGAGATATTTATTTCATGGTACAGCGTGGTCGAATTTATTTTTCGTGTTGTCACGGATTCAATCTATGTGCACTTGTTGTTAACGTTTAGAAAGCTTTTCCAAAGTTATGAGCTGAGAACTTGTTATTTCTTAGTATGAATTTGTAAAATAAGTTTTATTTACCGCTGCATTTTAACAACGAAATTATTGTTTCGACAATTTCATTCGCACAGGATTAGAATTTTGAATTTTTACCTTTACACATGGTTTTTGCTATGTAAATCCCGGTCCCACGAGAAATCTGGGATAAAAGGTAGCCTGTATGTTGGTCAGTAGCTTCCTCGATCGCCTAGTGAAAGTCTCATTAAAATCGGTTTAGCAGTTTTAGAGATAAGTCCGACATACAAACAGACAGATAGACTAACATTACATATTTTTGACAAAGGTAGTTTATGTTTTAGCATAGTGTAAAGAACTACGAGCATTTGAGAAAACATATTTTTTTTTTAAATCACAGACAGATATTTCAATTTTATTTAAATGTTTTAATAGTTTGAGAGTGATATTTAAGTATTTCATTTATGACTTGATAATCAAAATTTGATTTTAGAGGAGAATCCTAACTACACCGTCATTTCCAAAAAAAATCAGAAATATTAGTCAAATTGTGTAAAATTTTGCAAGAGTAATAAGAACTTACCTGAGATGCCGTGTCACTTAAACAAAGAAACCAACTAACAAAATTAGACCACACTGATTTCCGGCCGGCTCCAAACGGGCATTACTACCCTCTCACAGAAGATCAACCTAAAGCGACAGCATCCATGCTGTCGTGTTTCATTGGTAAGGGTGAGACCGGTGGCCTGTTGATGCAAGGGTACAAGTTATCGTTTTTAGTGTGGGAACCTTACACTACCACGATGACTGTCATAAGTTTTACGTCCCCAAACGGGGCGTGAGAAAGCTTCTCACTGGGCCACCGTGGTATGGGTCATCTTACTGCCTTTTCTACATTCACAATGAGAATGGTGACTACAATATTGAGAATGGTGGCAGAGTACAGTCACTTTGGCAAACTTTAAAAATAACCAAAAAAATACAATAACGAGTACTTTACTAATATTGAGTACTTGATCTAACCTGTACAGAAACATGTTTTTCTTGCTTTAATGCAAGATATACACAATTAAATCAGTTATCGAATTTAATCATTACTTATACATGCACTTTTAAGGTCCCAGACGACATGAATCATAGCAGATGTCATCAAAATATATTGATTTATATCTCATGTATATATTACGTGTATTTTTTCTCACCTAAATGTTGAATTTAATCAAAACTTGAGCTCAGGTTACACATCACACTGTCTCATTAAGACATTATTTGAAAACTAAAAAACTTACAACGAGAAAGTCACATTGTACTGCCTTTTTTATTATTATTTATGTGACATCACAGAATATTGTGTAAAGGCATATGAGTTACGACGAACTGCCGCTTTAAAATGGGTTTAATTGAATTGTATTGTGTTGGATGATATAGTGGAGTGACGAAAGTTTTACGACTTTGAATAAAGTTGTAAATATACGATGTATCCTTTCGTTAAACGTTTTAGGGGGAGTTTAAGGATCCAGTATATAATTGATCATTTTTAAAATTTGTTATTTATTCAGAAATTACTGAATTTGATAGCTGCCTGTAAGCTTTAAGAGGTAGTCAAAAAAGGTGGGATCGTATTTTAGGGCGTGGTGGTGAAAAATTTGAGACGTTAAATGCTTTTTAAGTTATATACGTACATTTTTTGTTTAAATACAGTATGCCTTAAACTTTGATTAATAACTTTGGGTTTGACTGATTAGTAACGTCACTATAAATTTTAATTGGAGAAATAAACTCAGAAACAGATTAGCAACCCATCCTTTACCCAAATTTAAAAAAAATAGCAGCTCCAGTGTACTTCATAGCTTTTGAAAGCGTTGTTGAGAGACGAAATCACCATTAAAAAAGATATTAATTATAAACAAAAAAAAAATTAATTTAAACGATCTATATTTCGTTGCATGTGCTTTTTGGTACTGCAAAATTAGAATAGCCTTATAAATATTAAGTAGAAGTAAGGCACAGATTATATTCTGAAATGGAATATAAACTACTTATTTGAGAAAAAAACGATTGCCAAAACCGACGACAATCAGAGGAAAGTTGCGAAAAAGCTAGACTGCAATGAAAAAATGGTGCAGACGTATTCACAACTTTTCAAATATTGAAAAATTTGTTAAGAGAAACTGAAACAGTTTAATTATTAACATCAATTGTTAATTATTGAAATGAAAACTGGACCAGGTTTTCACCACATACCAATACCACTTCCTAACATCATTAGAAGCAATAAGATGCAAACACGTAGCATATTAACTAAATTTGCAATTAAAATGGCTTTAGTGACAGTATGTATTTCTTAAGTGGTTTCTCTGGTTGCTAGTGATGCATACAAAGTGTATTTGCCATCGATGTAAGCGCCATTACGATGCTTCATCTTTTCAATGTCACTGCCTGCTATTTTCATCTCAATAAATGAGTTTTTAGTCTGTTGATAAGCATACGGTCCGTGATTTGAGAGACTCCTAACACAAATATAAAAGTAGAAAATGACTAAAGAAAAAATAGACACGACTAGATGAAAATTTAGTGGTAAAACGATAATGGTATGTGTTCTTTTAATAATGTAGAGCCTGCTAAGGGAGCAACCATGGCAGCCTTTACATTAACATTCACACTCTCTATCAGACGATGGAAAGCAGGAGTAGATTTCAAAAGCGGTGGTCACCATGAACCACACTATGGCGGTCTAGTTAGATGCTTTTTCACGCCCCATTTAAAGGATCCAGTGGGAGGGAAACACGAGAACTGATAGTGAGATTCCAAGTTTCCAGAAAGGAGTTCCGAAGCTTTTGGTTCGAGAGTGTATGCGTGTGCTGTCCTGCAGAAGGGAGGATGGATGAGATTTCTCGGCTTTCTCTGTGCTATTGCTTACACTTCTCGTCTTTTCTTGCAAGCTTTATCTCGTTCTCATCTTGCAAATTTACTTCTAAAATAACTTTTCCATATCATCAGAAGCAGATCAGATGCATTCCACAACAGAGGTATTCTATTTGATAAGCGCTACCAAATTATACCTACCTTTTTTTTTGTTGTCGGTGTGGAAACTCCCTTCGGATCTCCAGCTTCTAAGACCCTCAAGAGCCAGGAGTATGTGGTGTTTGCACTAAAAATCATCCCGGCGGCCGGTCTGAGGCGTCCTTCTCTGAAGGGGACCCGGATCACATTATTTCAGGTCCCCTCTAGAATCAATGCCGCGCCAAAGTCAGGTCCTATTCTATGGAGGCTACGTAGGCTTCTCCACCTATGAATCCGGTTATTATAAGTTGTTGCGGTCCGATCGCTTTTTTGCGATCAGACCGCAACAAATTATCCTGTCGCAGACTGCAGCACCTAATCTGCCACCAGAGGTCCCCACACTCCGACGACTCGCAGTCCCGTCGACGGCTCATAGCGCCGCCAACGTCTTCTTCGCTCTGGATTGGCCCTCTTCCGATCTCGTTCAGCGGTCTCTGTCTGGAGCAGAACAGTTTCGCAGAAAGAGACCACTGCGACCCAGCTCTCCTCACCCTCATCTCAGCAATCGTTGCTGCATTGCTGGCGGTAAATTATACCTATCTAGTTACTTTTTAGTATGCTTCTATCTCCTTCTTCAGGGACACAAGTTTAAATATATTTATAACCACTATGGTAATGTATTGTTTAAATTTATGTTGTAAGTTAGGGATTTTTTTAAAGTAGAATTAATTTTTTTATTTTTTTTTATGGTTTTATGGCTTTTTACGAAAATCTGTATTTATCTAATGATATAATAGAGACCTTTTTGCTAAACAAAAAAATTTTAACCATTAACAGCAAAACAATACAACAACTAATGTACTCCTAGCCGATTTCGGTCACGGTGCCGCACGCATCTACGCAGGAGATATTATAGTGTACAAGTGTGTGCGTAAACACAGGTGCACTCTCTGTTCCCTCACTCTTATCTGACGAGACGGTTGTCCGACACAATGGGGAGAGAGGTTAAGCGCAAGACTGATATTTTTACGTGTTCTTACGTTACGGGGGGATAAAACTCTAACTTCCAAGCTCCGTGCTGGTATAATTTCTGTAACGAGAAAAAATAATACTTTTTCCGGGCATCGAACACAAGACTTCTTTATCAGCAGTCACATACACTAACCGCTATACCAATCAAAAATACAACAAATAAGTATCTGATAAGCCAATACTTTGTCTCTTCGTGTGTTTTGTTTGTTTCTTTTTATTGTTATCCTCACCTAAAAATATGTTGAACAGAACGTGACTCATGGTTGCCCAAATACTATACTCAGTGAAAGTCATTCGTTTGGTCATTGATTAAACCATTAACAATTTAAAACCAATCAGCGCTAATGATATTTTAAATTTGAGTTTCTTCCTGTTCATTTCGACAAAAAAAGGAAAAACCTAGATGTATTACTCTGGACTGGAATACCTTGTATTTTCATCAAGCTTTAGTGATTGCCGTCAAAACAAAAAAATAATAATTGTATACACATTTCATCAAACTTGGCAGAATGACACAAAATGAAAGTTACAAAGGGAGCCTTGAACCGAGAGATGTGTAAAACAAGATATGGCTAAGTAGAAAACATATTGGTTTATAAAGAAAACACATGGTTTTAGTTTTTTGAAGTGAAAACTTCTTTAGGCGCGTTGAGCGTTTTGGTAGAGGGTAAAATCCTCGGTTCGCGTCACCGACATGCTAATGATAATAGTATATCTATAGCTATGGAGAATATGATATTATATATTATATATGAAATTTATTATTATTATATATTATAAATGATATTATATATTACATATAGCTATATATGAAACATAAAAAATTTCATATAATTTTTGCATATAGTTTTAATTACTCTCAACTTATTAGTTCCGTTTTCACTTCTATCGGCAGTCCCACGACTGCTACTGTTTTTTCTTTTTTCGTATATATTAGTGACGTGCAGTTGGAGAGGCTTATATCCAGCAGTGGACTGCGATAGGCTGACGATGACGATGATGATGATATAAAAATTAATAAAATACTGCCCGATCATCTTGTTGCGTTTTACATACCACGTAGTAATTTCGTTTCAAGAGTAGTCTCATTTACGAGTACTCTCCTATTCTTGTGACTCTTTTGAATACAGAGCATAGTAATTGCAAAATAGTGAATTTATAACTAATATTGTAAAAAAGTAAGTTTAAAAATGTCCCACGTCTTACAAGACTACTTCCTCCTGCAATAATCCTTTTCTTGAGACGTAGCGGCAACATAAAAAAAACATTCAACATTTCAGTATCCAAAAATTGTATCATTCTAATGTAGAGACAGTTGTTTAATGGTGAATACGTAATACTTTAGTCATTACTTGCCAACTGTGAACATGAGACGTTTATTTTAATTGAAAAATATATTCAGGTCAAGTGGTGTTACTTTTACCTCGTGTCGTACTTTAGTTGGAAAGTTAAGACGCATGACAGATCCACTGGACATTTCGTTTTCGTCTTGTGTGGTCCCTACTCATTTCATCGCAAAAACTTACTGATTCGCTTTTTATGCAACAAAATAACAACTACATCCGATCGTGAGGGCTCATGGGGTAATAGCGACCTTAATTCGTAGTAATAAGGAATGCCTATTTGTAAGATTTAGCGTTTATTTGAAAAAATACACGCCAGAATATTTGGTTTAGAACCTGTCAGGTCCAAATGATTTCGTCGCGACCGATATCCACATTAATTGTGGATTTTTTTATTACCCGACCTCCCTCGTCGTTCACAGTGGGGGTGACGGAAGAGGAGACGAGTTTTGATTTCTGATCAGTTTGTTTAATAAATATTGACGATAGCTTGATTGGCAATCGTTATCACATAAAAATCAGAAGGTTGGATAGATGGGATGGCGGCAGCTAGTAAATGTTTTAAGGAAAATTCTGATTTCTAGTGGTCTTACCATCCATATCCATTTCATTAATTTTTACTACTTTATTTGCCTAACAGAACCAAAAGTACTCTAATAAATGCAATACTCCTGAGATATTTTGTAGTCCCACAGAAGATTCATCTAAGAAAACTTTTCAGTTGCAACTGAGACTTCATGAAAAGTACAAGCCGGGAATATACTTAATATCTCGCGTAGGGTTCTAATTTTGGTCTTAACAATCGAGAATATGCAATTATGACATGTACTGAAAAAATAAGTTTACTAAAAACTGTAACGCAATCTAGTTTAAAAAAAAGCATTTTGTTCTCGATAATTCAAAAAGATATAATAAGTGATTATATTAAACCGTTGATACACCCATTATTTATTCATTTTTATCTATGTAGTACATGGAACACTACTAGAACAGCTACTTACAGGACAATATATCATCTTCTGTCCGTGTGGTGACGGATTAAGAATACATAGTGTTACCACCCCTATTCATCCCGTGGGTGTCGTAAGAGGCGACTAAGGAACCAAAATATTCAGGAAAACATCACTACAAAGAGAAGGAAAACTTGAAACAAACTCCATTCCAACACGTTTGGCCAGCGTGGTATAGTAGGCCAAAACTTTCTTGCTAAGAAGAGGTCCATGTCCAGCAGTGGACTGTAAAAGGCTGGTGATAATGTCATCTTCACTGTCTTTAGAAAGTCAATTACAAGTCTTCACTTATAGAAATATATTAAGAGTAACATGTAAGTGTGATTGAACACAAATTATTAAATAGTTATTAATTTAACCTCCTTACTATATCACTATACTTCAACGTGCGGATGCATGTATCATAGCACTACAATTTTAAGCAATAAAAAGAAGGAAAGTAACAAAAACTGACAAAAGTAAAAACAAAAACCAACGACGTGTCTCACCATGAACTCTTTTAACATTCCTTGAAAAGCCTTGACTTAAGCTGCTTCCGGCCATTGCCACATTAATTACAAAGGGAGTCACAAAGAATTAGAAAAAGAGACGAAATACGATACCGCCTTCTAAAATACCTTTCGTAAACTCATCCGAACCTACTATCCACGTGACTTATCAACTTCTAGTATTTTAAACAGCTCTTAGATTCTTAAAAAAATTAAATAATTGACTAAACTTACTGTGTATATGTTCCCGTGAGAATGAGGGCTGACCTACTGCCCTTATTTCATCACCAACGTTATCGATTCCATCTTTTTCCTGTATGTATCTAATCTGGGTATTTAACCGCTTTGACTACTGCTCAAAAAGCTGAAAGGAAGTAAGATAAGGCGAAATTGGCGAAACCTTTCCAATATTATAAAGGGCGAAAGTTTGTTATTTTTTCACGCAAAAATTGACTGAACGAATCTGGATGAAATTTAGCATGGAGATAGATTACATGGTCTGTTCCCGTGGGATGTTTAAGAGCAATTACTAGGAAAAACAAATAGTATTAAAAAAACGGCACCAACATATCACATAATCCTTTTTGGAAGTCAGTAAGAATGATTAAGCCTATCACTCCGGCCCATATACGTATAGTGTCAGGCTTGTGTCACTACCGTTTCAAAGCATTTACATGTACCTATCAACTACCTGTTAAGGGGTATAGTTCGTAGGTAATAAATAGGTATAATAAAAGTGTTTTCTTTCAGATTAATTATCACCCAGTGATGACTCGTAGGGTTACTTGTGATTGGTGGTTGCAGTTATCAACTGTATGTTGATTTATCTTGGTATGTATTCTACAGATACAGTACGTATAGAACAGAACTTAATCTACGATGTCTTAAATTATTAGCCGTACTTTTTTTTTAAGAATCAAAATGACTCTACTCTGCCTGAATGAATAAAATCCAAGTGGTCTCCATACTCATTGCGAATGCAGGCATTATAATAAGGTGACACTTAAAATTATGAACAAAGCACCAAACCAGCTTCTGAACCTTTTGGAGTCGTGATTTTGGGGGTAAGCAGTACGGTGGTACATCGCAGTCGAGTCGACTAGAACTACTTGCTCTTGCACTTGCTATATGGACAACCTGGATTATTGAAAAATTTATTTTAAAAACATTTAACATAAACTAACCCCGGCAATTTTGCTCTAAAATTGACCGGAAATTATTTCTTAAGGGTCTTTATTACCCCAGGCTACAGAACAAAAATTTTTATATAAAAAGAGCAATACTGTCAATCAATTGCATGTATAGTAATCTCCAGTAGTGGACTATTAAAAACTATAGTTGTGTCCTAAAATGCTTAACTGTGGCACGTTTTCATTGTGTTATTAAGAAATGAAAGGCAAAACTAACTGAAAAGTAGATACAAAAAATATTTTAGGCTGTGTGTCACATTTTGATGCACACACAACCAACTAAACGTCTTTTTACAACTATAATATATAAGTACTCATTCCTGCAACTAAAAGACAGTATTTACGGGTACAGAGACTGCACAAGCTCAAAGCAAATTTCTAGTACACCGGTTTAATGAGAATATTTTTCCTCTGCCATACAAAGCTTTGTTGAGAAAAAACAAATGCTCGGTAAAGCCATGTTTTCTCTATAGTGTTATTGTTTTGTGATACACAGAGAATTTTATAATTGAAAATAAAATGTAGGTCATTTTCGGTTCATGATTGTGTCTATTTTCTTACAAATACTCACGTTAAAAATTAAGAATTTTGAAGTGTTTTTACTTTAGTGTTTCGTTAGTGAGTGCGAGACCGGAGGCCCATTGATGCTGGGGTGACAGTTATCGTGATAACTATGTGAGGTTTACTGCCACGATGACTGTCATGCCTTTTACGTCCCCAAGCGTGGCGTGAAAAAGTATCTCACTAGGCCGCCATAATATGGGTCACCACACTGCATTGTCTGCATTTGCAATGAGTATGGTGACTACAACTTTTTGGATTCTATTCATGCTTTCCATCCGACAGAGTAGAGTCACTTTGGAAGGCTTAAAAAAAGTACTAACCTAGTTAAGATTTATAGTCGGAAATTTACCGTAGAAACTCGCAAAGCATCGGTATTCAGATAAGGACATTACATCTCGGGAGCTGGTGAATTTGAAATTGGTTCTTGAGTTACTGCGAAAAATTAGCCTGCACGGATGGCGTAGTAGTTTAAGAAGTCACCTCGCCACTTTTTACTACATTGAGTATTAAGGGTTCAAACCCTGCATGGGACAACACATTGTGTGATCCACAAATTATTGTTCTGAGTCTGGGTGTTCTTTGTGTCCGTTTCTTGTATGTATGTAAAGTCCCCCGCGACACAAGATTTATTTCTAGTGCGGGAGTTGTCTTTTAAAAGAACAAATAATATTCACCAGTTCTCTGATAACTATTTTTTTGTACAACGTGTTTTTTCCTGCATCATTGTCAGTCTCACTTTCAAATTTACTAATACTAACTTTTATAAGCATAAATGAAACAATTGAAAATACCTAACTCAAAAATCATTTTAAATATCAAAATACGGCATGAAATCTAAAGCAAAAACTGTACCTGAATGGGTTCACCCGTTTACGAGCTTTGATTTGAAAGGTATACGCAGACACAGCTATAAAGACGCACGTCTAGTTACAATACTTCTTGAAGGTTAAAACCAAACTAAATCACGATACTTGTTCAGTAAAATGAGACACGTTTAATGTAAAAACAATTCCATGACATAAGTCATATTTAAATGGCAGAAAAATAGAAAAGAAAATTTACGCTTATACGTAAAAATATAAATTCTTGGTAAGTCCAATAACATTATTGGTTTATCTTGGTTATAACACATTCTTAAACAATAACACACCATTGGTTGAAATCTCTGATATTTCATATACTCTATTTACAATATGATAGTGACACGTAGACGTGAAGATATAATTTAATACTCAATTTATTACAACTTAACAAAATAAATACATATTTCGGACACAACGCCATCTAGTCCCAAACTAAGCAGAGCTTTTACTAGGGGTACTAGACAACTGATATAAGTATATGAATACTTTCTTTCACTTTCACTTTCATCTTATACATAGAAAACGCTCAAACTCCGAAACAAATATTTGCAGATCATGCAAACATTTGGTTCGACCCGGAAATCGAACCCGAGACCTCAAGCACAGCAATTGCATACGCTACCACTGCGTCACTGAGGCAATCATGATAATCTTATGAGTATAGTATAGTGAAAACTTTAATTCGTCTTCATTTATTATAGTACTAATCTTTAAACACAAATATATTTCAAAAGTCTCTTAAAACAAAAACAAATTAATGGCTACATAAATCGTTTCGGAAAATGACTCTCGACTTTTGTTTCCAAAGTGTCTAAAAAGCTTAAAATACCGGCATCGATTTTAACATTAGAACAATACATTATACGATTACAAACGATAATGACACCATTCCCAGCCATCTCAGCCGCAGTATCCAAGAAAAAGTAGGTACTAATTAAATACAAGTTCACGCAAAATGGCCCAAAAATGCTACAGCGCAAATCTAACAAGCGAAACACAGGTTAACATTATGCACAAAAACCTCCCAGCGAATGTTCAGAACACGATTCTAACACGGTTCAGAACAAGTCCGACGTTTTTGTAGACATGTCCGAACTTGTCTGATTATGCATGAATCCGTAATGTTTCGATTCTTAAAACGAGAGCGGAAAGACGATATGTGATGTAAAATGGATGATTTAGAAAATATTCCTTTCCAAAGAATTTGTGGGAGTTTAGAAATGAATTGTAAATATTTTGTAGCGAACAGAATAAGACTAGATAACAAAGATTTTTATAAATGTAGGTAAAAAGGCTCATACTTTAAACGCAAAAGCGACAAATGTTAGACCAACTGAATTTAATTTACGAGCTAGACCAGCGGTTCTCAATCTTTTTTGGTGACGGAACCCTTTTGGAAAGCGAAATACTTGACGGAACCCTATAATAAAACAATAGTTTTTAAAAGTGTATTCTTTATTAATAAGCATAATAAAAGTACAATGTAACAGTTAGTTATTACTTACTTACATAACAAGTATAATAATAGAAGTTATTAAAAAAGAAAAAAAATCTAATGGGAGGTATGAAACTGTTTTTTATTTTTCATCAATTGGTTGATATCAGGTTTGATAGAGGACAGTTGAAGTCTCATATCAGGTTCGGCGTCCAGTCTATTGCGGTATTTTGTTTTCGTAGCTGCATAGGTTGAGAATCCTGTTTCGCACAAATATGTTGTTGGGAACGGGAGAAGAATATTCAGAGCCATTTTGGCAAGCATTGGAGATTCATCACGAATTCTGCACCAAAAATCGTTGAGAGGCGTCGTTTTGAACAGTACCTCCATACTTGTGTCTGATGACATATCTAAAAGAGATTCATATATCTCGTTTGACATACTTTCGGGCTTTTGTAAGTTGGGTAAAAAAGGATTATGAATCCATGAATTCAGTTTCATTTTTGTATTTTGTTCTTCGGGAAAATACTTCTCAAAAGATGCGCGCATCGAAGTGAGATATTTGACCAATTCCTCAAATACATCATCTTGAAACATTTCTGAATCGTTATCGCTAACAAACTCATTGAGTGAGGTAAAGCTTTCTATTTCTCTCTTTCCAACGCAAATAATCCAAAAATCTAATTTTCTTTTGAAGGCAGTTATTTTATCACAGGCCTGGAACACTGTTGTCTGTTTACCTTGCAATGATACATTTAATTCGTTCAGTTTTTGAAAGATATCCGCCATAAAAGACAGTCGGAACAACCAAGTTTTATCATACAAACGGTCTTTCAAATTAAAAGCAGTATCTGAAAGAAACATTTGTAACTCGGCTCTAAGTTCAAATAGCCTTGTTAAAGTTTTACCCCTAGACAGCCATCGCACTTCTGTATGGAGCAGCAGTGTTTTATGTTTGCTGCCATAATCTTCACACAATAATGAGAACAATCGGGATTGTAGTGGTCGTGTTTTGATAAAATTAATTATTTTTACCGCTTCTTCCATAACTAATTTTAGATTTGACGGCATTTGCTTCATCGCAAGTGCTTGTCTATGCAGGATACAATGGCTGGAACTACAATTAGGCGCTTTATTTTTTATTCGTGACACTAGTCCTGCTGTAATACCCGTCATCGCCTTGGCCCCATCTGTACAAATGTCAATGCAATTGTTCCAACTGAGATTATTTTCCCCAAAAAATATATTTATTTTATTAAAAATTTCTTCTCCGGTAGTTTTTGTGGGCAGCGGTGAACACATAAGCATATCTTCTTCCAAAGAACTTTCATATGGATATCTCACGATAATCAGCAAGATAGCCAGACCAGCGACATCAGTAGACTCATCTATTTGCAAGACGAATCGTGTTTCTTGTAGACGTGTAACTAATTCTTGTTTGACGTAGCTTGCCAGATCATGAATTCGCCGTGAAACAGTATCGTTTGATAGCGGCACAGTAGAAACATGCTTTGCAGATTTTTCATCGAGCATACATTTTGTTATGTCTAACACACATGGTTTTATTAAATTCTCAGCGATAGTGTGCGCTTCACCTGCTTGTGCAATGCGATAGCTAACTAAATATGATGCCTCTGTGGCCTTTTCATTGATAGTTTGGGTTACATGCATCATAGTTTTTTGACTTTCCAATAACTGTTCTTTTTTACGTACAAAAAATTCTTTATTTTTGTCTTTAGACTCGGGGTGTACAGTTTCTAAATGCCGGCGCAACTTGGCAGGTGCCATGGAACTATTAGGAAGCAGTTTACTACATAACATGCAGAGAGGTGAGCCGTTGGAATCAACAAATCCGAAATTGATATATGATTCATCATACTTCCTTTTTTTCGCCTTTGAAACCGTGGAACTTGACGTCGTTGCATAATCGTCTGGATCGGTAATTGCTGTATACTCCGCGCGATCTGATTTTGAACATTCGGCTTCGTTAGAAGATGTTGTTGCAACACGTTTAACGCCTGTAAGCCAACGTTCCATTCTTCTTTATTAATAATGTTACATGTCAGGATGGTGGGGTCAAAATAACGCACGATCGTTACTGCGTAAAAGAGTTTAGTCCAAAGAAGAAATGTACAATCAGAATACAGCAGTAGAACACTAAACACTTTGTTTCTAGCAAGTAGGTACTAATCACTCCGAACACTAATCGTCGACTAACTAAGCGTCGAGGCGCGATCGCCGCTTTTATAGTCCTAGCCAGATCTCGAACATTCTCAAAAATACTCGAGTCGGCGCCTTTGATAAATAACAAGCCGAAATAAAAATAGAAATACAAAAAATGCTGTGTAAACAATTTCGACTTTACGTTTTAAAATTAGAGCCGAAAGTAGCTTGTTTACAATTATTGTTAATCTCAGGGGCGGCTTTTATCAAAGGGACTCGCGCGCTTTTATCAAAGGGACTCGCGCTCACAAGTAGATATCCGCGGTGGCGGCATAGTAAAATTGTACGAGGTGACTAAGGTCGGCTGCGCCTCGTGAATCGTGATACGCCGCGTCAGAACGGTCGACCAGAGAGAGGTGTTTGGAATTTTTTCTAAATTCTTGCGGAACCCCTACAGGGATGTCGCGGAACCCTAGGGTTCCGCGGAACACACTTAGAGAATGGCGGAGCTAGACTAACTAGAAAGTGATCAACAAAGGATAATGCGAATTATAATTTACAATTAACGAAAATGATTAAAGAAATAAGAGTAGGGGCGGGGCGTGAAAAAGCATCTCACTAGGCCGCCATATTGTGGGTCACCATACTGCATTGTCTGGATTGTGATTTGTGACCACAACTCTTGGATTCTATTTATACTTTCCATCAGGTAGAGTAGAGTCACTTTGGCAGGCTCTTAATATAGAATATATAGATATTTTCAATCTTTAACGCATTTTTTAACAGTGTAAATGATTTCGCCACTTCTACTAATTACCACTACTATGGTATTTTTAGGCATACTTGAAACTTAACAAGTAGATATACTCGTAAGGTTTCGGAGCAGGTGGAAATACTCTCAGGATCTCCGGCTCCTCGAGGACAAAGGAGTCTAGGATTATGTGGTTTTCCCAACAATAACAGCCGATCTGAAGCGCCCTACTTTGAGATGGACCATGATATTTCACGTCCCCCTGAATCGACGCCACGCTCAAATAAATATAGACTATGCCTAATTTTATATTAATTTATTTGACAAAGGTGGTCAAATATTTCATGTTTAACAGGGCCCATTTAATGGTTTAAAAATCTAATTTCAAATGGTCTCTAAATCCGACCATATCCACTGATTCGTGAATAGGTACGGAATTAATACAATTCCAGCTTCAGCAATGTTTCTGAATAACGATTGTATAATGTTTTAGTGTGTTGTTCTTTTAGGTCGCCTTTAACAATGCCCGTGTTCTCTTGTATTAATGTTTGGAAGATCTCATGTCTGAGGACTGTTTTATTTGGTATTTTCAAAAGTCTTTTCAGAAAAAAGACAAATAGTTTAACTACGCCTTGTGTGTAATGTTAACATAACAAAGAGACTTTAAAGCGTGACATCTTTTCAGATGAAAATACTAATTATTATTATATGTACGACCTTCAGGACACAAGTGCACTCCCACCTCAAAGGCTGGCAATATCTTTGTGATTTTTGTACGTCGGTAGCGACTTTCTATGAGGTGAACTCTCTGCTCATTTGCATTCTTTGAATAAAAAGGTGGCAGTAGTAAAAATACTAGAAGAAATCTTCTGCCTTAGAGCAATACATCGATGTTTAGTGCTCTTGCGCAGATAAAAATAATTGTTAATTGTATACATAAAATCACGGCTGTTTACCTGGAAGGGAGGCATATTAAAGGCACACTTTTTGCCAGTGTGTTAGTCCCATGCAATAGGTGGTGAGCCTAGGGATGTTTGGTTTGAGAGTTTGAGAGAGCCTCGTCCGTCGATCAGCAAGTGTACCACTTGCAGGTCAGGCTGACTTGGGTCCCTAAGTTCTTGTTCTAATAATTGTTATTACCTACCTACCAGAGAGCTAAATAAGCTTCAATTACCATATAGTAGGTGACATGCTCCCTTCAGAGCAGGACGCCTGAGACCGGCCGCCGGGGTGGTTTTTAGCGGAAACACCACATACGCCTGGCTCCTGTGTCCCTGAGGAGCCGGAGATCCGAAGGGATTGTCCACCCCGTCAACAAAAAAAAAAGGTAGGTGACATGCTAGCTTAACATTTCTCACATCCGTTCAGTTTAGGTTCGGTTCAGTCAGGATTTAAATATAAAGACCATTTATTTAATAGACACAATAAGTACAGCAAAAGTATGGCCTCTCTAGAGTAACAAATAAAGCGCTGATCATGAATGGCTTCGTCTAAACCATTCATTAGTGGATGAGTTAATAAGTGAATGAATAAATGACAATAGGGAGGCTATATATTCGAAACTATTAGGGCAATACTCAAAATTAACTAAAGACAATTTCTAAAAAAAATATTGTACAAACCCGACTGTAGACAAAAATATGTATATAATACTAATTACATAAGTATTATACATATTTTATACTCTTCACATAATACTTTGACCTATTCAAACTCACTAGACCACGAGGCTAACTAAGTCCTAAAACTTGGTTAGTTCCAAAAATTCAATAAATAATAACAATAATTATATTCTCGCAACTGTGTGTAAATAGAGTAACGATATTAATCATGCAACTATTTAGGAAACTATCTAGCATAATATACCTCATAGTCTTCAATATGCTTAATACTCACATTATGAACTCATTTTAGATACTCCCTAATTCAATTTTACTACTACTAAAGTAGAGGGTGTTAAGCATAAAAATGTACTTAACTAACAAATTATTTTGTTACATTGTCTACTCCAAAAATTCTTTTAGTGTAAAATTAAACATTGTGTCTCTATACCACTACTGTTGATGATTTTGGCTATGGTGACCGCCACTAATTATTAGCCGAGACACTAAGCTGATCAACTCTTACATATGCTTTGATAGTTACTGTATCCATTTCTGTGAGCAAACGTACGCGAGTAGTGTAAGAGATGGCCTGATCCTGGCAATTTAGCTTTAAGCATCGCGCTTTGCATCCATATCGGATTTACTCCGTATTTCAAAGTCATGTACCTTAGATTTCATTAAGCACCTGCATTCAGGCATTACCAATATATTTATACACGTCACAATGAAATTTGATATCTTATCTTATACAATAAAGTTTTGTATTACAACACATGTATTATACTTATAAATTATAGTCATACTTTTAATTAAAATATCACGTCTGAGAAATGAAATAGTTCACGACCTGCCCCGCAGTTCGGTCACCCTACACCCACCGGGTTAGTCGTCTCATTATAATAATTTCACACGTCCTGTTCATAGCCGCTGCAATTACGATGAAAGCTGCTGGTAATATGATATTTTGTTCTTGTTTGCACTCACGATAAGTACTTAGATAGTTTTGTTAAAAAAATTGTGTTAAGTCGATGGTTTTGTCGATAATTTCATTTTTTTTAAAAAAGACAACGCCCCCTTTGGAATAAATCCTGGGTCGCGGGGGACTTTACAAACATACAAGAAACAGACACAAATAACACCCAGACTCTGAACAACAATTTATGGATCACACAAAGTGTTGTGCCACGTGGGATTTGAACCCACAACACTCAGCGCAGTAGAGAGCGGCGTGGCGACCGCTTAAACCACTTTTCTTTTTTTTTTTTTTTTATCGTGTGGAAACCCCCTCGAGCCGTCACCCCACCGGGATTTACGGCGGGGTGGTGTGTCGGAATCGGACCGACTAAAACCACACGGTGTGCCACTCTGCGCCTGATATAGGAGGAATCCGGGAACAGCTGCTATTACGTCATCCAGATCCCTCCTAGCGCCTGCCCGCTGCCGCGGGCACCTTCTACGGATAACCTCTCCATTTAGGCGACGTACGGCACACGCGGACGTCGCCTCCTCGCGGCTGGCCACTATAGCGGATGGAGGGGAAAACCCGTCCCGTCCACCCGCGGCCACACTCAAGGCGGCATGAGGCGCTGGTATGCACGCCTCCGCCGCCCGGCTCGCCGGCGGCGAATTGGGTCCGAGTGGAGATTGTCCTCCGGGGCCCTCTCCGCCGCCTCCTTCCGCCAAATTACATCTTCGCAGAAGGTTGCGACCGCGGTAAAACAGCTGTCGCTACCGACCATGGAGCGTATGACGGCCGGTAGCGAGAGATCTCCTCCAATAACTGCAGTGAGGACCCCACGCTGCGCCGCCCAAGCGGAACAAACCGCTAGCATGTGCTGAGCCGAGTCCTCACTGCAGTCGCAGTGGTGACAGGCGGGACTCAATTCCCTCCTGGCGACCGAGTGCAGATACTTCCCAAAGCAACCGTGCCCGGAAAGGATCTGCGTCAGTCGGAAGGAAAGAGTCCCGTGCTGTCGCCCCGCCCACTCGGCGATGACCGGCTGGAGAGCCTCCACGGCGGCAAAGCCAGCACGTGGGAGCCTCCAGCCAGGACGACCAACGAGCCATCGTGGCTCGACGAGCGGCCTCTCGCCACTCGCGCATCTCTTCAGGCGGGGGCCGCATGCCGCTACCCGCCCGGAAGTCAGCCGTCCGCCGATAAACTTCGGCGAGCACTTCCGCCTCCAAGTCCCACGGCGGAGTTCCGGCCAAGGCACACGCCGCCTCCATCGATACGGTGCGGTGACCGCGTATGGCTCTAACCGCCAATATCCTCTGAGGGCGCCAGAGGCGAGCCCTATTCTGGGCGGTCAGAGCCGCCGCCCACACCGGTGCACCATACAGTGCCATTGACCGGACAACCCCCGTGTATAGCCGTCTCGTCGCGACGCTGGCTACACTCAAATTCGGCAAAAGTCGCCCGAGGGCAGAGGCAGTGCCGACCAGCTTTGGAGAAAGCTGTCGGAAGTGCTCGTCGAAGAGCCACCTGCCGTCGAGGATCAGGCCCATGTACTTCATCTGGGCCTGAACCGGTACGAGGACCGAATTGACTACGATAGAGGCGCCGGGTGGGGGACCACGCCGGGGCCCATGGAACAAAAGGGCCTCCGTCTTATACCGCTTAAACCACTAGGCCAACCGTGCAAACTTTTTTGAGACTTGGACTTTTTAGGTGTGTTTTTGGATAGGTTCATAACTGGAATACAATTTTATGCTTGTGGAGCTTCTTTTTGCACATGTTTTCGTCTTGACAGTTTCAAGATAGGAGGGTATTTTATATTTAAACTCACGAAATGTCAACCTTAAAATACAACTACCAACTTCTGTATCGTATTTTAAGTGTGCAGATAAAACCTACTTTTCTTCAATGAACACACACAGAAACGAATGAACACGAAAGGAGACGGCAACACAACTTTATCAATGATAGAAAGAAACAAAATATAAACAAAATCTAACCTCAATATCTTACAGACCTTATAAGGATCGAACAGATATCATTTTTTATACAACTATGACAATGGATTCTGATATTTACAGTGATAAAAATAAAGCAGTATTTTGAATGGTTTGTTAATAATCGTACCGTGTGCAACGCTGATTCCGATTATGACAAGTAAATTATAGTAATAAAGCCGTTTGAAAAGGTTTATATGTTTTTTTAAGGTTTTTAAACGCGTAAGTTATAATGACGTATTTAGTGCGTATCGATGAGCGATGTGATAGAGATACGAGACCATTTCTTTTTTTGTTCATACTTGTTAATGACAGTTCCACTTGGTTTAGTTTGAGGAATTTTGTCAAGAGAAATAACAACTTTCACAGCCAGTAAATAAGGTTCCTTTTTGTAAAACAAATTTAAAAGGTTTAGAAATAAGTACTTGAATAAAAACGAGTACTAAGTGAAAGGAACTTAATACTGCCATTTTAGATGTGTTTTTTATGACACAAGAGGCAAATTAGTACATGGGAAATTAGCACCTATACACACGTAGAACGCAGGTCTATTCTTCTGAAACAGAGTATTTAGTTCATCCTAATTAAGAAAGTGGCCTACAGACTATAGTCGGGTATAAGGCAGCTTGCCTTTGGTGGTGGTGTTTTTTCTCTTTTTTATCAATTAAAAACTTATCTTCAGGTGTTTTTGAGATAATAACGGATCTGTTGATTGCTGCCCTGACTGCTAAGCCACAGGTAGTGGGTTCGATTTCCTTCCAAACTATATATTCGTGTGGTGAACACGATTACTTGTTCTGTGTTTGAGTATAGTTTATACATAGCAGCGGTACAGTCTGGTTACCTAGCATAGGCTGTATCTAATATGGAATCAGAGAGCCGTGTGCCTCTATAGATAGTAGAGCCATGCTGATTTCAGCACGAACGAGCCGGCTCGACCGGGGCAGTACTACCCTCCCACAGAAGATCAACCTAAAGCACCAGCATCCGTGCTGTCGAGTTTCGTTGGTGAGTGCAAGACCGGAGGCCTATTGATGCAGGGGTGACAGTTATCGTGATAACTGTGTGAGCCTTACACTGCCACGATGACTCTCATGCCTTTTACATCCCCAAGCGGGGTGTGAAAAAGCATCTCACTAGGCCGCCATAGTGTGGGTCACCACACTGCATTCTCTGCATTTGCAATGAGTATGGTGACCACAACTGTTTGGATTCTATTCATGCTTTCCATCAGGCAGTTCATATAGATAGATGTGTTAAGTTATTAATTTATTTATTTATTAATTAATAATAGATGAGAGTCATAGTTTACGGCCTATTGCTTCTTAGAAAACCGATGTTTAGCGATGTTTTCTTTTCACTTTACCCCCTCCCCACCCCCGAATTTGAGATAAAGAGTGGAAAAGGCGAAAGTGGCTGTGATTAAGTGATTTTCGTCTCTACCTTACAGTTAATTATCTAATATGACTTGTTAAGGCCATGATGTCAACAATGTCCAACGTGGCAATCTCTACGATTTCATTTAAATAAATAATTAACGTGTGGGCTTTGAAATCACCTTGTTTACAAGTAGTCAGGGTTCGACGACAACTTTAGTACATATGCCTACGTAACATGGTATACAAACTACTGAGTGGTTTAGTTATTTTTTAATATTAACAAACAATATTGTGTGTTACTGAATTTTAGAATGCATATTTTTAACGTTTAGGAGGGGCCAGAAAGGGAAAAGGGATTTATTCACGTTTATATTGCAATTACTCGGTGAATATAGTAAAATAAAAGAAATAAACCGTAGTAAAACAGATAAAATAATGATTACCAGAAAAAAATATATTAATATTTTTAACATTAGTTATCGCAGTAAATGTGTGCAATACAATAGCACGATGACTGTCATACCTTTTACATACCCAAGCGTGGTGTGAAAAAGCATTTTACTAGGCCGCCATGGTATGGGTCATCATACTGCATTGTCTGCATTTGCAATGAGTATGACCACAACTCTTGGACTCTATTCATGCTTTCCATGAAGCAGAGTAAAGTCACTTTGGCAGGTTCTTAAAATGAATTCGTGTGAGTCCGTGTGGTGACGGATTAAGAATACATAGTGTTACCACCCCTATTCATCACGTGGGTGTCGTAAAAGGCGACTAAGGGAATAAACTATTCAGGAAAATATCACTACGAAGAGAAGGAAAACTTGAAACAAACCCTATTCCAACCCGTCTGGCCAGCGTGGTATAGTAGGCCAAAACCTCCTTGCTAAGGAGAGGCCTAAGTCCAACAGTGGACTGTAAAAGGCTGTTGATTTAATAAAATAAATAAAAATATGTAATTGTAATATTAATGTTAAGAACTGTCATATTTTTCAAACACAAGTTTACAACAAAATATAACTTTAAAATTGATATAACCTCGCTTTTTCCAAACTAATTACTTATCTAATTCCTGTAAAACATACCAACATGGGTTTCACTTATTATAATGAGCTTATATTCCACGAAATATTACAGTCATATAGAATCGATTACCCTAGAATGTTACCTAGAAATTATATCAAAACAATATAAGGCCAGTACTTCAATTAAGCGTAGCGTAGAGCGTGGCGTTCTTAATTACATACTTAAATTCTTAGAACTTGTGAGTAGAATTCGTACAACTTTTTGCATGAAAATCAATAATGTTTAATTAATATACGCCTACATCAAGAGCTTCCTGTTAGATAAAATGATGGCTTCTTTTAAGAAATCAACTTAAGATGGAAGATGAAGTTACCTAATTAAACATGAAATCTTTAGAGCACATGAAAAACGCAAGAAATATGAAGTATAACTCTAGTTATATGTTTCTATTATGCTCAAAACGTTTAATTTCCTAAGCTTAAGAGACTTTTTGTGTTATTTATAATACAATTGGCATGGAGCATACTGAATGGTGCTTCAGTCAGTAGGTAAACTCACGTGCAGTAATCCTTCAATTATGTCATGAGCACTAGTATATATGCCAAAGAATAAAATTTGGCAACCTTGCCTTGTGAATATATTTCTAAACATTTGCAATGAACTGTCAATATTTTGCAGATTTTATTCAATACAATTATAAGTTCGCTACGTTGGACGCTACGTCAATCTATGGTCGTACCCTAGCTAACTCTATGCATATAACCTTGATAGAATGACTAATATATTTTTGCACGAAACTTTTATATGGCAGTCACGTAATGTTACTGACAATGTGTTACGAACAATGACATTTATGTTGCATTATCCGCTAATCAAATTGGAAGTATAATGAGCTTAATGACGTAGGCCAATAAAAAATGGCGCTTGACGAATTTCCGGTCAGATTTGGTGATGAATAGAGGACAGTGATTTAGCGCCACCTCGATATTGTTGCGGACTAGTCCATTAACTTGCGATAGTCGATCATATCTTAAAATCATCATCATCACATCAACAGCATTTAACAGTCTACTGCTGGACTAGATCTCTCCTTAGAAAATAAGTTTTGGCTTACGATACCAAGCTGGTCAGACGGGTTGGTATCTCTTTGCACTGGTGTTGTCCTGTGTTGTTTGCACTCTTAGTCGGTTATTACGACACCCAAGGGATAAATAAGAGTGGTGACACTCCTTAATTCGTCACCACACGGTCAATATATTTGACAATAATTAAGGTAGTGTTATAACCGTTACCAAAATTAAAAAAGATAAAATTAATTAGAGGATTTTATTCTTTTATTTTTTAATAGTATTTTTTATATCTTCGTAAGTTAAATAATAACCTCTTAACATTGGAATTTCATCACATAAACAGCCAAAACAAAACAATATTATATAGGTGGAAACAAACAATTAACCCGTCGGCTCCCAAACTTTAACAAGCCTGGATAGACAGTTAAACAGCGTTTTACACTGCGATACACTCCGAAAGTTATTTTAATCAACCATTAAACTCACACACAGAGCTTTTTGAACTCGCAGAAAGACATTTGGAGAATTTTCTGAAATAAAATAATTGACGGCAGCTTACGTCAAAATGAGCTCTTTGTACGTACGAACGGAGGTTTTAATTACTTAATCAAGATAATAAATAAGTCGAGAAAACAATCCAACGGCAAATAGGGTTACCCCAACCAACAATATCTGAGTTACCGGATATCTGGAAATTGTAATTGGTAGAGAAACTTTTTTAATATTTCTTGGATTCATTCCGAACACTTGATTTTGTTAAAATCTATATAATAAAGGATGAAGCGCTTTCCGCTTCCACTGATACGTCACGATTGTAATAAAAAAATTAACGTGAACATGTGACACTCAACTAACAATAACAATCAATTTTTCAATCACAACCCATTATTGAGGACAACATCCACGTGCTATACCGTTTGCCAACATATCGGGACACATTTGCCGGAGACCTTCCGGATGCCGACTATTTAGTACATCTCTAGTTTTTGATACAGAATTAACACAACATGTTATCATAAAATTTATGAAGTAAACTAAGTATCAACTTAAGAAAAAACTGTATTAAAGAATAAATTAGTTCACAAAATAGGTGACGATTATGTAAAACGTACAGAGATCTGTTTATTCCGTGATATACGAAGGTAATGAGCAGACTTCAGAAAACGTGGCAGGGTTATGTCTCGGCAGATATCGACTAACTCGACCAGAGTGAAATCACAGCCTTAAAGGAAACTGGTGTCAACTAATATTCTTTCAATATATCGATGCAATTAGTTTTATAACTACTTTTCTTGTTGTCGGGGTGGAAAATTCCTTAGCATCGCTGGCGTTTTACAACACCTTAAAATTACTTCAAGTATTTAATAAAACCTAAAACTTTCCTCTGAAACGTTTAAGCACAAAGCACAGAATTATCAATTAAAATGATAAGTAATACAAAAGATAATAATTTATTTTCTGTCCAAAATAATTAAAAAACTATAGATCGATAATAAGGTCACAATGAGCATCAGATAAACTCCATCAAAAGATATTTTATATCTGCCGCACCAGCTTCTACTCACTGTACAATCATACACAACTTTACGAGTTGTAATTAAGTACTTGTGCGTCCACAAAGCAATCAAGATTAAGTAATTTAAGGCTTTAAACTCAATTGCACTGAAGGAGCTTTGTTCCACAGTCATCTGATGTTACTATTCATGGAGTCTTTGTCTCAAGAATCAACCTTTTGTGCCTTGAGAGAACATCTAGGTGTTACCTCATTCAGACTTCGTTTAACTACTTACTTGATACTAATGTACTGGGTAACATTTAGTTCTCTTCCCTTCCTCTTAATACTATGGATCACAGTACATTAGTAAAAATTGACGGGGAAGCCCCTATCTTCTCTCGATACAGGGTGTTCTTAGGTAAGGTGGCAAAACTATAAATTTTATATTTTTACTGAGGAATTTAATTCCTGTATTGTAAACGATTGAGATTGGACTTTCCATACTACTTCGAAACTCGAACTTGATACAGTCGTTTCCACGCAATTTTGAAATATGTAATACTTATTTTTTATTTTTTATACCAAAACCTTAGTTAGCTGCACTCTCCACACCTACATCTACTTTCAACGCCGTATTTAGTCCGCTCTTTATTAGAGAATTGCATATCTGTTGCAAGTATTTATTAGTTATGTAATGTACACATAACATAAAAAGATAAAATCTTCTAATTTCACTTTGGTCGTTTTCTAGTGGATAAATTATGACGTAATATTACTCGATTTTGCCAACGGCAGCGAGTTTCAACAGAGACCACTCAACTACGCAGGAGATATTATGCACAAGTGTGTGCGCAAACACAGGTGCACTCTCTGTTCTCTTACTCTCAAAATCCGATGGGACGTCTATCCAAAACGACCTTGGAGAGATCAGAAAAGTTGTTCTTTGGACTGATCGGTGTATATACCCCGAGATCCCTTGATTGAATATAAAAATTATAGAAAATCAAGTTCAAAGGATCAATATTCGCGACATATCGCGTCTCCATCCGGTGCGAATGACCGAACTGACGATTCGAATCGGATGTCGCTTCCAGATTAAACGTCACCGAAAATTTGCGCAACAAAGTTCACTCACATCACACGTCTCGCCCCTTTATTAACACCCCATATCTTTACAGACTTCATCATTGAATGGAAAGTGTGGTACACATTACTCCTGGATGTTTTCTGGTCAAAATAGATGATAGAATTTCCTAACAGAAATTTATCCGTTGCGTTTGAGTCATCAATTATTCATCAACGATATATAATTTCTTTTATACATTGAATAAAGATATTTCCTAACTGCTCCCGGCTCCTACGACGAATATTTTGGCACTAGATAGAGCTTTCCATTACGCTAGCCGAAGCAAGGCTTGAGAGGTTGTGTTTCGAGCGCACCTTTTAGATCGTAAATGCGTTGCTTTCCTTACTCTACAGTGTCACCGTCTGTAAATCAATAAGCGGCTACAGTCAACCATTGTATGGTATGGCATAAGACCCTTAAAATGGTGCATTCTTTCAGAGCTTCCTTAACAGCAAGCAAGCGTACAGCCAAATTCTTTGCAATAGGCCTGAGACGATACATCGCTTGTTATTCGTAGTCGTTTTCATTCTGGCATACCATTTCATTATCAGCACTGGTATGATAATGGCCTGTGGATTGATTCCAAATGAAAAAACATATTTCATACACTAGTGACTTATTCGAAACGAGTTTACTTTTACTGAGAAAAAATACGTGTCGATTTTGATGAGAATAAATCAAACGACAGTTTTTATAGGCTTTCTACATCAATCAAATCTTTCCAAGTTCGGTATTAAATTCAACATACAAAGTATCTAAAACAACCGAATCTAGAGCACACTTTTTGTATACTCAGGTCAAAATCCATCTACAGCTGAACACCTGGAACAACTGTGACTTCCACTACAAAGTAATCAGAATTGCAGACACCAATACTTCCTGATCTCCAATGTCCATAGCATACGAAATACAACGGATGTGCTGTGTGAACTTTCCAAACTACAAAATTGAACCTGACATTCTGCTAACAAGTATCTTTTTTAAATTTCACCTCTATGCCCTTTAGAATAAAGTCTATAGAAGTTTTAAGTACTTGACAGGTTTTTCTTGTAACTTTTTCTTGTAACGGAAACAGTGAGTATACATTGATGACATAATAGTTTCTGGACGTGTTCATAGTGGACAATAGAGCCATTTCGGTACTTGTATTAAATCTGTACGAGTGCTGAATACTTAAAAGATGGCATAGACAATAGTTTGTATGTGTACGGTGTGCAAAATAATACTTGAATAGGCGGCGTTATTTAAATTTTGATAATGTAGTGATTAATTTAAATGCATTATTTGAAGTGACAAATAGTAGAATGACATTTTCGTACCATTTAAGGCGAAAAAAAAAGAGAAATAGTTAAACGAATAAGTTTAATAGTGCTTGCAAATTACAAAGTATTTTATAACGATAGTTGCTAAAATCCTCCTTGTTTTTTTTTCTGTGTGGAAATTCCTCTGGATACCACCTAATAGTGGTTTTGTCGAACTCGAACCGACTAAAAACCGCACGCCGTCTCGAGTACTAGTAGCCGAGAAACCAGGTGTACCCTAGGAAGGAAATCCCTGGAACGGTTGTTAAAGTCCTACGAATAAGTGATTTTAGATCACCGAACCTCAAAATATATCTTTTGTATCTGTCTATCTTATAAAAGTATTGGACCACTAAATGTCCTCACAAAACATATACATTTATACGCGAACCCCAATACCCTCTCCAAAGATTATGGCGAACGTCGGAAGACCTATATTCAGAAGAGGACGGCGATGTGATAATTAATTGAACACCTATGAATTGATTCTTAAGTAATAATACTATATATGTAAACTAAAATGAACAATAGACTTGTAGTGTGATAAAGAATTTTTCACCATAGCTGAAATACGCTTCAACAGATGTATAGGAACTCACTGAGAGTCTCACTGGAAATTAGTGTTAATTTAATTTAGTGCCATCATAAAAAATGAATTTAATCACACTCCTGGCGCCAGGAAGTGTTCTGGTAATTATATTTTGAAGTGCATTAGACATGCACAATGCAGCGGCACAATTAGGAAGGTCTCTGCACGTGACGAAGCTCGAAATAGACGTGACCTGAAGTATAATAGTTGAATGAGAGACGAGAGATGGAGTGGAAGGCATTTTAATATATTTAACTTTAACTTTCCTCTGCACCTATTTCGTGTATCTAATTTTGAAAAGACGAACTTCTCCGCATTTTTCATCCTTTATTGTACGTACTTTATTTTTTCCTAAGAGGGGCAAATTAAAAAAAAAACTTTTCTTGGTGGGTGCTTATGCGTAATGGTTTCAGCGGTCACTTCGTCGCTTTCTACTGCGCTCAGTGACTCAAACCTCACATGGGACAATACTTTGTGTGATCCATAAATTGTTTTGAGTTGAAGTGTTCTTTGCGTCCGTTTCATGTATGTTTGTAAAGTCCCCCGCGACACAGGATTTATTCCTAGTGCGGGAAATGTTTTTTAAAAAAAAAGGCTGGTAGGATTTTAAGCTTTCAGTCCCAGCGGGTTGGGCTATGCGTTGATGAATGAATTGTTCAGTCAGTGCAAGTATTTTTTTTATATTTGGATGAAGTTTTGCCTTACGGATATACAGAGACTCAACTCTCACAAATAATCTTTTTTACGAGATTAGATTCCCATGAAAATAGTTCATATATTCTCACCTATTCTGCCTAATTTCAGATTCCAGAACCATTTTAGAAAAGACTAATGTCCGACTAAGCTACATTGCTAGGACAAAATAATTTCTCTTTGTTATTAATTATTATCATAGACAACCTTCAGTAATCTATTGCTGGACATGGATCTCTCGTTAAAAAACTTACCAAATAAACGTAGTTAAGTTTATAGTAAAAAAATTAAGTGTGGAGACTATCTCGGTGGCGCAGTGACAGTGCATACGACTACTGTACTTGAGGTCTCGGGTACGATTCCTAGGTCGGACCAAATGTTTGTATGATCTGCAAACATTTGTTTCGATATTATTTGATTGATATAAAATAAATACACAACACAACAAAAACCATCTGAAAAAAGGTTTATCTCTGAAATATATGTCTCCGGCATATGTGTTTGTTATAAAATGTTACGAGTGAACATGAGGCAACGAGGCGACGAGGAAAAAACAAATTTATCGTCAAAAACTATCAAAGTTGACACAACATGGAAAGTTCACATACATTGTGACGACTTGGTGGAAGTTAATATGAAAGAGAAAAAGTTTCAGAGTAAATATACACAGAGTATGTAATACTAGGATATCTACTGTAGATACTTAATTTTTTTTTATATATATTAAGAGCCTGCCAAAGTGACTTTACCCTGCCTGATGGTAAGCATGAATAGAATCCAAGAGTTGTGGTCACCATACTCATTGCAAATGCAGACAATGCAGTATGGTGACCCACACTATGGCGGCCTTGTGAGATGCTTTTTCACACCCCGCTTGGGGACGTAAAAGGCATGACAGTCATCGTGACAGCATAAGGCTTACACAGTTACCACGATAACTGTCACCCCTGCATCAATGGGCCTTCGGTCTCACACTCACCAACGAAACAGGATAACACGGATGCTGGCGCTTTAGGTTGGTCTTCTGTGTCTTATCTTTATTTAATAAGATACGTAGATTATTTTGTGTTCAATGTGTAAGTGTTTATTAAAAACTGCATGTCTTTATCAAGAATTTCAAGCACATTTATCAATTAAACTTAAAATTATGTCTTCAATAATATGGTACATCTCACATCAACAGCCTTTGATAGTCCACTGCTAGACATGGACCTCTCCTTAGCAAGGAGGTTTTGGCCTACTATACCACGCTGGCAAGATAAGCCAGTATTCGGTTTGTTCCAAATTTGCCTTCTCTATGCAGTACTGTTGCCCAGTAGAGTTCGTTCCCACGGTCAACGCTTACGAAACCCAAGGGATGAACAGGGGTAGTGACATTACATTGTCTTAATCTATCACCTCTTGAATAGTACCTAATATTTGTCACAATATGTAACCGCCCCAATATCTACCAGTGAGCCGTGATCCGACAATGAGGTAAGGATTCTGACGATATGAGATACGACTAAATATGTTTCAACCTCTATATATACTTGTATGTGATAGTGATGATAATGATGAACTTGCGATTTCGACTACGGCGGCTAGTCCCAAAAGGGACCAACTCATGATCATCATCATCATCATCATCATCAGCCGGAAGACGTCCACTGCTGAACATAGGCCTCCTCCCTAGAACGCCACGCCATACGGCTGGACGCCACCGGCATCCATCGGCTCCCCGCGACTCGGACTATGTCGTCGGTCCATCTAGTGGGGGGTCTACCCACGCTTCGTCTTCCGGTACGTGGTCGCCACTCGAGAACTTTTCTTTCCCAACGATTGTCGGTTCTACAAGTGATGTGGCCTGCCCATTGCCATTTCAACTTGCTCATTCGAAGAGCTATGTCGGTAACCTAAGTTTTCTTGCGGATATCCTCGTTCCGTATCCTATCACGCAAGGAAATACCAAGCATAGCCCTTTCCATAGCTCGTTGAGCGACTTTGAGCTTCTCCATGAGGCCAGCAGTAAAAGACCAACTACGAAGGAGGTACTATAGTGTACAAGTGTGTGCGGTAACACAGGTGCAGTCTCTATTTCCTTATCCTTATAATCCAATGGGACAGTCATATGGTATCAATTTACATCATCATCATCAACAGCCTTTTACAATCCACTGCTGGACATAGGACGTTTCGGCCTACTGTACCACGCTGGCCAGGCGGGTTGGAATAGGCTATGTTTCAAGTTTTCCTTCTCTTTGTAATGATGTTGTCTTGTATACTTTGTTTCCTTAGTCGCCTTTTACGATACCCACGGGATGAATAGGGGTGGTAACACTATGTATTCTTAATCCGTCACCACACGGACACTTTACATACAATTTCTGAAAATATTACCGTTCTTCTTTAGACAGTTGCGTAAAAGCAGATATCAATTATGAAGCACAGTGTTACAGTTGAAGTCGGACGCTGATATGTTCTTAGACCCTATCATATTACCAGATGTGTGACTTGGATGAAAACCAATATAAGAACTTGATTCAATATTTTTTTAATATGGTCTGCCTGTCTTAAAGAGGTCAAGGTTAACAAACGGATTTATTATAATCTAGTCTAATCATTACAGCTGTAACGTGTCTTATGAATAAACACGTGCCTTTTAAAGGTCGGTTATGATACAGATGTTTCAGTTAATTCATAACACGTCTATCTACAGTTGATAAAACAATGATAAAAGTGAAGATTTCCTCTGTATTTTTTTTTCTATATTAAGAGCCTGCCAAAGTGACTCTACTCTGCCTGATGGAAAGCACGAATAGAATCCAAGAGTTGTGTTCACCATACTCGTTGCAAATGCAGACAATACAGTGGCGGCCTTGTGAGATGCTTTTTCACACCCCGCTTGCGGACGTAAAAGGCATGACAGTCATCGTGACAGTGTAAGGCTTACCAGTTACCACGATAACTGTCAGCCCTGCATCAATGTCAAATTTGAACATGTTTTCATTTAGGAAATCTTTTTTTGAAACGTTATCTACTTTTCAATATCCGACTAATATAGTTAGGAAGTGTTAAATACTCATTGATGTGAAAAATTACTCAAGATGAGTTTTTTATGGCATAATTATTTAATACCTAGTCTTGCCATAAATATTGTAATAAAGAAAAAAGAAAATTGTTAACTGCAAATAACATTTATTACTTTTACAGTGTGTCAGTTTAATACATAAATATAAAACAATTAAAAATATAAAAAGCTTATTCGAAGTGGTCTCCATTGGCTGCAATACAGTCCTTTAAACGATGAGGCCAGTTATCAATAGAAGCACGCACTCTTTCCATGGGAAAATTCTTCACTGCCAATCGTATAGATTGTTTTAGGGACTCCAAATTATCATGGCGTTTAGAGCAAGCTGTACTCTCTAAAACTGACCACAAATCATAATCCAGCGGATTAAGATCGGGACTAGACGACGGCCAGTCTTCAGCTCTGATGAAGTCCGAAACGTTCGATTCCAACCAAGACTGCGTGGACCGAGCTTTATGACCCGGCGCCGAGTCTTGCTGGAAGGACCATACTTGGTTATTGAACATGGTGATGTTAAGGGGCTTAACTACCTTCTCAAGAATGGTATCTTGATACACTTGTGCCGATGTTTTGATACCTTTTTCACAAAAATATGGCTCAGTCACTCCTTCATAGCTAACACCCCACCAAACCATCACTGAAGTCGGATAATGTCCACGTTGCACTCTGTCGACTAATTGGGAAGCTTCCTTAGAGCTTTGAGCATAAATACGGTCATTTTGTTTGTTAAAATGTTGCTCAATTGTAAAAATTTTCTCATCCGTAAACAAAATTTTTCTGTGACCTCCCTTTGCGTACCGCTTCAGTAGTTGTTTCGATTTTACCACCCTATTCTTCTTTAAATTATCAGTTAAGAAATGGCCAGTGCGTCTCTTATAGGCTGCAAGTCCTAAGTCATCTTTTAAAATACGCGACATGGTTCTAGGTGCTATCTTCATTTCCCGAGATAAAATCTTTTGCTTTCGGACAGGATTTCTTCGAATTCTTTCCCTTACTGCTTTGACCACCTTTTTCGTACGAACACTACGTGGACGGCCAGATCTTTTTCTGTCACAAACAGAGGAGGTCTCATTGTACCTATTAATAGCCCGGTACACAAACATTTTACTAATACCAAGTGTATGGAGAGTTTTAAAAATTGCATTTGGCTCCATACCTACTTTGTGTAATGCTATCACAGCGATTCGGTTCTCTTTATCACCCCACACCATTTTAATATCGCAAAATATTTTACAATGTATTGGCGCCAAAATGAGAAAACACAATGAACAATCGTATAAAAATGACAGATTCGAAATTCAAATGTAATATTTTTTTATAATTAAGTGTAACAGTATTTATGGCCAGACTAAGTATATTTTTTACCCTAAATTGGGTTTGTACCGTTGACAGCTAGCTTAGGATAACCTTCGTGTCTATTTTTCAAAAGGACAGGTCTATAGACCTCCATTCTGCACTTATAGGCTTAGATTGGAAACTTGAGAATATACCGAAAGGGAAGGCAGATAAAAACTATAGGTAATGATTAGAAACGGAAATTGCTTATAGAGATATACCGGCAAATGTAAGGAATTAAATTGCTTTTAAAATCACAGCAGACGGGATTTGAAATTTTTTTTTACGTGATTCTATGGTCTATGGTCAGTGCAAATAAAACATGCCACAACTACAACAAACATTGCACTAGTATCAACTTCATCATAATTAATTTAACCATTTGGGTTGCTACACACTGCTCATATAATTTTTAACAATACGAGTTTCCTACGTGTGACCAGTCTTGTCGACAATGTCTTTCGACTTGTTTGAGATATATAGATACCATTGAAAACATTAATATGAACTATCTGTCGACCAACACAATATTGACAACTGGAAGTTAAGATATTTTGACTACTTCGAATGCTTACAATAATAAAATTGTACTAACGATCTTCACATAACTTTGACTGATTCGAATGGTCAAACGAATGTGATGCTGACTGTACATCAGTACAAGCTCTTTAATTGACATACATTGAATCTGCATTCACATTTAACCTCAAATCTGTTTAAGTGTTAAGAAGTGACAATGGAAAAAAGAAACTCACTTACATATATACATTTGACTGCCTCGGTAGCGTAGCGGTAGTAAACGCAACTACTGTGCTTGAGGTCTCGGGTTCGATGCCCGGGTCGGACCAAATGTTTGTTTCGAAGTTTCGTTGTTTTCTATGTATAATAAGTATGTATTTAAAAAAAAATAGCAGTCGTGGGACTGCCGATAGAAGTGAAAACGGAACTATTAAGTTGAGAGTAATTAAAACTATATGAAATTTTTTATGTTTCATATATAGCTATATATAATATATAATATCATATATAATATATAATAATAATAAATTTCATATATAATATATAATATCATATTCTCCATAGCTATAGATATACTATTATCATTAGCATGTCGGTGACGCGAACCGAGGATTTTACCCTCTACCAAAACGCTCAACGCGCCTAAAGAAGTTTTCACTTCAAAAAAGGTAAATAAGTATTCTATCAGTCAGTCTAGTTATCATAGCACAAGCTCTGCTTAGTTTGACAGTAGATGACGTTGTGTGTCAAATGTCCGAAAAAAAAAAAATAAACCCTCAAAGTTTTAAACTGAATTTTTCGAGCAGTTGTGTAATTAACGGCATTTAATTTCTATACGAGTTTTATCCATTAACTTCTTTATCGCTGCGAATGACCATTAATCACAAACAAACCACGTAAAACGGTGACCACAATATCAATACAAGTGATTGTGTTCTGGACACGTGTGACGCGATTCGGAAGCGTTCGGCGCACGTTCGTTCATTTCCGCCTGGTTTCGGTAACATTATAATGACCATAATTCATTGTCATTTTAGGATACATTGCGAATGTATTGACAGTAGTTGATTATGGTTTGAGTAAACAAAATAAGTAAGATAGAGTGCCTAGTAAGTTTCCAAACTTTGATCAATAGAAGCTAATACTACTTGTATTGAATACTTTCGAAATATGCTAAAACATATCGATTAGCAACGTGAAATATCAGACATGTAAAAAATTATTGGTTTTAAACTTTTTGATTACATGAAATATTTTATTTAACAATATTTCATTTTTCAACTGGCGGTCATCAACAAATTGACAATCAAAAATCTACTGTGAGGTGGGAGAAGTATGCGCTCAAAATCAGATTGCTATAGACACTTGACACTAGCATTAGATACTTAATTCACTTTGTAACACTTTACTTATGAATAAGAAATTTAGTTTTAATTTTATTTATCGGTTTTTTAAGCAGTACTTTCAAAAAAAAATCAATAAAATCATTTGAATCAACATTTAAGATCATTGTAATTTATGTGAAGTACTTTAAATCATCAACTTATCCTTTAAACTCCAACAACAGATACATCCTACATTTGTTGTCATTTGAAAATCGTAATTCGGCGTAAGTCTTGCATTTCTAATTTTTTTTTTATTGTCATGTCAATGCCCGTTTGGAGACGGAAGCGTTGTCTGCACGGAAACCGGGAAGTATTCATTGTGCATTTTTTTAAATATCTATTTCGATTCGCAGGATATCATGTGTTTCGGCCAGTGCGTTGACACCGCGGTGCTATGGAACCATAATTTAATGGTTTAGCGCCACTACAGCGACGTGTGTTTTATTTTTATTGCCTTTTATTCCATGACATGTTTGTTTCCAATCAATTCCAATTATAGCAAAGCGGTCGGAAAGTATATAATCGGAAGGAGAGCAAGTCAGTCGTGTCGGATCCATCGAATTGTGAGAGTGAAGGAAGAGAGAGTGCACCTGTGTTTGCGTACACATTCGTGGCCTATAATTTCTTCTGCGTAGGTGGCTGGTTTCCGTAAAGAAATCGTTTAGAAACACATCATAGCAAAGCGGGCAAACGAGCAGACGGATAACCTAATAGTAAATAAGGTTAAGAAAAGCTGACGTTAAACAAGAGAAAAAGTTGCCAACCCTTGAGTGTCTCCCGGAATAGCAGGAAGTTCAGCGTTGGACCTCTGCTAATCTTAACCCTCGCCGGGTCACCGGGCAACGAAAAAATCACTTGATACCAGTTTTCTGTCACCATGGTATCACTCCCAGGGAAGCTTGGCTCTCACGATAAAAATATATCCTGCGTTCCTGTAGTGCAATGGTATAAAGTAACTGGCCTTAACGTGTACTGCTAATGTGGAAAACTTGTCGAAACTTTTTGTTCACGGCAAAGAGGTTTATAACTTTTAGGGTTCGTACCTTAAAAAGTCCCTTCGACCTACTTACAGACCTTTGCAAAGCCTTTTCCTTTTGAAGGCGGACACGTATCAAATTGAAATTAATATCCCCTTTTTCCGTTTAGTAGAACTTGCTTTTTTTGTTCTGGTGTGACGATTATGTAACAACATGCTAATACTCTAGTGTATGAGAATCTGCTCTCAGATTAAGAACATTACGCAAGAGAGCAGCAGCGAGAATGTGCTAATCATCTTTACCTTGATTTTTACTTAAAGAGCTGAGTAAGACTATAAATGTATTATAATGTAAGTGATAAACTGTTCTCTGAAATTATAAAATAGAGGGATTTTATGGTGACTCAACCCAAGAGGGTATTACTGAATGTCACTCAAATAGTCTCATTTATAACTGTCGGATAGGTATGCTTTTAAAATAAGTGGAGAAGCCTTTGTAGCCTCCCCAGGAATCTGACTAGGCGCGGTGTTGATTCTGGAAGGGACCTGAAATAATACGCTCCGGGTCCCCTTCAGAAAAAGACGCCTGGGACCGGCCGCCGGGATGGTTTTTAGTGGAAGCACCACATACTCCTGGCTCCTGCGTCCCCGGGGAGCCGGAGATCCGAAGGGATTTTCGACCCCGACAACAAAAATGAAGAGGTATGCTTTTAAAGAGCAGTGACATCCAAACATGAGTGACATTTAATACGAGTTACTTATGTTAAACACCAACAAATATATTAGACACAAAAATAATTTTCCATCTGATCTATTAATAAGATGTTTAGTATCAAGTCAATCAAAGACCACATTTAATAATATGGATCAACACTGTTATCATATTCCCTAATGAATAAATCATTTGTGTAGATTCTGAATGAGATCTGTGTAGGATGCGAGGGCGCCAGTTACGTCACCACACCGCCAACCAATACCAACCGTAGATCCATATAAGCAGATTCTATTTTCAAATTACCTTTTCAAGTTTGAATAAAAAAATTAGATATTTAATTTTGAACTTTATCTTGATAGATTAGGTCTGTAAATATATTGATTGTGTATGTCTGAATATCAAATGATTCGGTTTCAATATCTAAACATGGTATTAATGACCGATTACAAACACGTTTGATTGACGTTTGGCGAATGTGAGCACGGTTAAAAAACGTGAAAGAAATCATGTAACAGATGTAAACGGCTAGTATATAATTGTGCTTCGTTAGAGTATGTTTATTAATTAGTTGTTTGTGACTTTCGGATGTAGGTACAAATTGATAAATAAATCGTTATCAACACCATTATCATTATCATCCCGTCCGCTTTTCTCCAAGCAATCATTTAAAAGAGTTCTGACTAAAAATTGAAGCGTAGATAGGCACTAGTGTGAATAGTCATCAAAGGTATTTTACTATATGACTATGTATGCACACATGGCATAGTGGTTTAAGCGGTCACTGCGCTGATTGTTGTGGGTTTTACACCACACCGTGCAACACTTTACGTGATCCACAAAATTGTTGTTCCGAGTTTGAGTGTTGTCAATTTTCGATATATATGTAAAGTCTCCGACAGGAATATTTATATTGCAAATGTTGGGTTTTTAAAATGAAAATTGCTTTTTGTTATGGTGCAGAAGAGCAAACGAATAGATATGATGGTAAGTAACAGCCGCCTATGAATACCTGCAAGTCAAGAGTCACAAGAAGCGTTACAACTTCCTGTGTAGAATCAGAGACAGCTAATAGAAGTAGACCGGGGTAGCGGCGCGACCAGGCAAGGCGAGCCGGAAAAATGAACATCATTGATCCCACACAAAAGGGGACCATCTACAAGGTGTAGGTGGCCTGAAGTACGTTAGGGTTCCAGGGATATTGTTTCTAGGGTGCATGCCCCTGACTACTAGTACCTGAGACGGCGTGCGGTTTTTGGTCGGTTCGAGTTCGACATAACCACCCTTCGGTGGTATCCTTGGGGATTTCCGCAAAGTATAAAAAAAAAGGGTGCATTTGGTTACTTGGCTACTCGTACCTGAGACGGCGTGCGGTTTTTGGTCGATTGACAAAACCACTAGTAGGCAGTATACAGGGGGATTTTCGCACATAAGGAGGTACTTACCACCACATGGTAGCTACAGTTCTTTCTTATTTGTAATCTATTGAATTGTTAACCTCCTTTCAAAAGTGAAGAACATACCGGTTTATTCATACATAGCATATTTTATTTTCATTATATTATTCAGTAGGTACAGACACAGACAACAGATTAAGATATACAAAGCGTGGCCTTAATAACAAACAGAGACTGAATCTTCAAGTCCAGTTAAAACTGTACATAACTTTCGAAGTGACTTCAGTTGTGGTATGGATAAGTTAAAACTGATTTTTTTTTCTGTATTTAATCTACCAAAGTGACTCTATTCTGCCTGATGGAAAGCATAAATAGAATCCAAGAGCGGTGGTCGCCATACTCACATATCATCGTCGTCATATTTATATGTTACACAGTGTTTACAACTTGTGGAGCAGTTTGTTTCGTATACTAAGTGGTTAAAAGAATGTTTTCATTCAGCTGGTACTTAAAATAGGAAGACCTGTGATATAAGTAACAGCAATCTATAAAAGACACATTTTCTTTTTACAGTGTGCAATTAAAGCTATGACAAATATTACTATACAATACTAAAGAATCGTTTATGAGCAAAATATGGACGAAATAATACATAAAACCCATTTTCCCTCCGTAAACGTCAAATATCTATTTCAGAATCTTTATTACGTACCAGTATTAGTTTCAAGTGCAGTTTCGAAACTTCAGTCTTTAGGTAACTAATGTAGACTAAGTTTTGAGTGCACCAGCGATACCCCAGGCCGTAAATTGTTGGTCCTGACGGCTCAAAGTACCAAACATTTTGGGTATCTAATTGGTATTAAGTAGAATTAAACATTGAATCTCTTTAACGGGATTATTCCTGTCTATACCATATTGAGTATTAAAAGTTTTTTTGTTGGTATGTGTTTGTGTATTTAGTTAAATACGCTAACCTTAAGTAAATATTACTTATTCGAAATTAATAATTATTTTAATGTTGGTTAGCCCATCCATCGAGGCAAGTTATAAGCTATCTAGCTGTGTATTAATAAAAATGGTTACAAAAACGAGCACAGATTATTCACTTTCGGATGAAGTTACTCAAATCAACTAGTTCGTGTATAAAACATTAACAAAACGTAGCTCAGAAGCAAACACCAAACAAAACAAACACAACACATACACATATATGCCATCAAAGTACCTTACGAAGCAAGATAAACGCAGGATGATTCTATTATTAATCTCCACCACCACAAGACGTTGATGCTTACCACCTACAATTAAAACCACCTACCTTCACTATTACGGCTAACAGATCAAGAGCAAGTACAAAAAGGTAATCTAAAAGGCGCCAAACACGACCAGATCTTTTCATATCAAAGTGAAAGCCTCCCAAAACAAGCTAACAATTAATCTAAGCATCGTACATACGTTCATTGTAGCTAAAGTGGTCCATTGAGACACGGTAGCTTCCCATAAATGGTAACATCGTGAAGTTTTGGACAAAAAGCCAGTTTAATTGCTTGTATCCACTGTTTTTGTACGAATAGGAGACAAAATGTCCTTTTTAGGGAAGTGAGTCAGACACCCACGTGGTGATATCGAAACAAGTTAGATTTTAATATCGGCTTTACTGCTGTAGGGCTTCTTTGTGTGTATAAACATACATACTGACTATTATTAGAGTACAAATGTAGTCTATGTCGTAGAAAAACTTATGAACAGTCATTAAGCAAACACAAAGAACACAGACTCAGAATAACTAGTGGTTCATACATAATGTTGTCATGTCCTTTTTTTTCTATTTTAAGAGCCCGCCAGAGTGACTCTACTCTGCCTGATGGAAAGCATGAATAGAATCCAAGAGTTGTGGTCACCATACTCATTGCGAATGCAGACAATGCAGTATGGTGACCCACACTATGGTGGCCTAGTGAGATACTTTGTCACACCCCACTTGGGGACGTAAAAGGCATGACAGTCATCGTGACGGTGTAAGGTTTACACAGTTACCACGATAACTGTCACCCCTGCATCAATGGGCCGCCGGTCTCACACTCACCAACGAAACATGACAACACGGATACTGATGCTTTAGATTGGTCTTCTGTGAGAGGGTAGTACTGCCTCGGTCGAGCCGGCCCGCTAGTGCTGAAAGCAGCGTGGCTCTACTACCAACAATAAATCAAATCAAACTCACAACACTCAGCGCAGGAAGAAGCGGCGTGGTGACCGCTGAAACCACTAAACCATCTTCTATCCTATCAGGGAAATAGCTCCTTGTTCAGCAGTCACATTAACCATGCTGACAATCATAATTCATTCCACTAAAAGCCTATATGTGTATTACTGTCATATCAAATATGGTGAGCTAAACACCTGTTTTACTCGGTGAATTGGAACAGCTAAGAGTAAGTAACAATATAATAAAAAAAGTACACAGCTATTTATAAATCACACAAGGTTTTGTCCCATGTGGGGTTTGAACCCACAACACTCAACGCAGTAGAGAGCGGCGTGGTGGCCGCTTAAACCATTAGGCCAATCGTGCAGTCAACAAATTCACTTGCAAATTAAAGTACCCAAATTCTCCACCTATCATTTTTAACAATTGTTTAGGGTAGATATTTTGACAAATTTAAAAGCTATGTAATTACGAGACTTTTTTATACAGTAGAGATAAACTGCTATTTACTATAAGAATACAGAATATTTATTATAAGGATACAAAATGTCCCTATCTCTTTTTATCTCACGGGTGTCGTAAGAAGCGACTAAGACAGCAAACTAGGCAGAAAAATATCGCTGCAAATAAAGGAAAACCGGAAACAAATTCTATACCAATTCGTCTGGCCATCGTGGTATAGTGGACCAAAATTGCTTTTGTAAGGAGAGGCCTATGTCCAGCAGTGCACTGTAAAGGCTGTTGATGAAAAATGATGATGATGATGAAAAAATCTTATTTGTATACCTAATACAAGTACTAGGCATTTAACACAAAGATTTCAGTAATTAATATTACTTCTCGCTTATCTAAAATATGTCACGAGGGTCATACAATATTTTTTTCCTTTTCAATATTTCGGACATTTGACACACAACGTCCTCTAATATCAAACTAAGCAGAGTTTGTGCTATGATAACTAGACTGACTGATAGAACACTTTTACTCGTATACTTTTTTTTTGTAAATACGTGCATATTATACACAAAAAAAACAAATAGAAACAATTATATTCAAAACAATATGGAATACTTTACATCTATCAAAATACAACGATAAGATGAGAACGAAAGCTAAATGGTTATATAATAATAAATTCAAGTAATTATTCTCCGCCTGACAACCGGACTTCCTCGGCTAAGTACAAAGAAACTTACGGGTGGTCTATCTTATTGTGCTTAAGTAATGCACTTGTCATAATAATGTGTAACTAAGGCGGGTTTAATCCTCTCAGGATGTGTTGACGTGTCCTACTTCCTTTAATTATTACATAATACTTGGACGGTAATAAACCCGTACCTCAAAGAGCACGTTAAGCCGTCGGTCCTGGATGTCATGAACATCTATGCCAATTGTTATTGGGAAGTTAATGAGGGCAACTTTCGAATTAAGTTTGCCCTCAAGGATACGGAGGATACGGAGTGCATGCATGTCACTCCGTAAAAAAGACTGTCATTCCGGTCAACCCGGTTGAACTAAAAGCAGACCCCAAATAATCTTGGGAATCCATCCAGTAATCCGGGATGTAAACAATATCAAAATACAGGTACTCAACAACATGAGCTGTTCATTTGTTTACAAAGTAATGTTTTAATTTATTTTATTGTAACAAGGAGTAATACCCTCGGCCTCGCAGAAAACTGATGTTTAGGAACTCTTTCGTTGATTCACAATCAAATCGAGCGAGTTAAGGAGCCATAGACTCGGTCAGTGGACGGCGCGGAACTCTATGAGAAGAAACTCATTCGTGCCTCTTGATTTGTTTACTACTTACGCCATAACCAACTATGATATATTACTTTTCAATTATACAAAATATTCACTATTTACAAACAATATTATCAAGGATTTAAGACATGAATAATAAAAACGCGATCACTTAATAAGTATTAAACACGTTTGAATTTTTCAACGTGAAAATACGAAAAAAGTGACCAAAGTTATGTATGGCACGCCGATTTATTGATGCCGTTAAGATTTACGAAGTATATTGCTCACTTCTTTACAAATCTATTGACCAGATAATACAAAAATTAAAACTCCCAGTTGAAGTCCCGGTGGTATTTTCACTGTCCAATCACAATATGGAGGTAAGACTACACTGGTCACATGACCAGCGTCTCAAGGTTGAGACAAACCTCATTTAAGTGGAGCTAATGTGTGTGAGTGTTGTCGTGTTGTTACTCCATGTAACCTCTAATGGAAGACAATAATTTTCGGCATCAACATCTCTTTCAGACTGTCAAGACTAATCAGAATAAACGAGACGTCTTCTTGTCTTCTACAGTCTCCACCTCGAGACTTGCGGTATCGTTTCATCTTATCCTAATTGACTTCCTTTTTTCATCCCGTTGAAAAGCTTGGCATCGATTAGATTAGACCGATTGGAAAGGAAAGAGAACGTCAGGCAGGGGTCCGAAATAACGATGGAATTATGCAGATCTCAAATGAAATAGGGAAAAAACACAAAACAGTGTATACAAGATCCCTCAAAAAAATTGATAAAAAAATATTAAAAGTCATTACATAATTCGTAATGTCTTTTAGTAAAACAGTTATTGTAAATCATCGAGAGGCTATTCTTAGAAGATAACTCGCGTTCTTGGAAGATTAAAGAAAAGCGTTTTCAAATTAAAGTTAAAACCCCACTACGGCATCATTACGACGTGCCGAGATGTCACAATGGTGATGGTCACACGTAATTAATTTTAACATTCAGCAATATATCATCTCAATACTACTTTTTCATATTTAAAATTTATTTTATTTAAGTCTCCACTTGACATGATGTTTGCCAATTATTTTTAACTTTCTGTTCTGTCGTATTAAAAAACTTTAAAAACATGTAGAATCAGTGATTGCTTAGCCTGACTGGTAAATCTTGTGGATTTAGGCAGAGCCTGTACTATTGTAATCAGATTGTTGATAAATGTGTACTTATATATCTAAATACCTGGAAATTTTCGATAACCAGAAAAAAAAATATCGTGCTGAGAACATCGCTAGCTATCCTGAGTGGGAAGAGAGTCCACGACCTGTAGCTTAGAAATGAGCATCAAATAAATAAATATTTCGGGTATTTAAAACCAACATCGTCCAGTTCCAAACTAAGCAGAGCTTGTGCTATGATAACTAGACTGACTGATAGAATACATATATATATATTTTGTTGTAAATACATACATATTATACAAAGAAAACACCCAAACTTCGAAACAAATATTTGCAGATCATACAAACATTAGGTCCGACCCGGGAATCGAACCCGAGACCTCAAGCATAGCAGTCGCATTTATTACCGCTGCACCACCGAGGCAGTTAATTACCAAACATTAGTTCAACTAACCCTTTAATTCGTAACATTATTACCCTCTAGCGCACATGATCTACGTATCTCTTATTTTGATTACTGTTGACAGTCTAAAAGAGATGTTGCTGCCACAAAATATTGTCTTCCATTAGAAGGAGGTTACATGGAGTAACAACAAGAAAACACTCACACACATTAGTTCCACTTAAATGAATATTTGAGTAATAGACATTCAACTTGGATAAAAAACAGAACACTATCATATTAATGTATGATTTACGCATAAGTTCGTAAACCTATGTATAATTTCTTTGGACTGTGTGATGATGGATTAAGAATACATAGTGTTACCACCCCTATTCATCCCATGAGTGTCGTAAAAGGTGACTAAGGGACCAAGTATACAAGACAACATCATTACAAAGAGAAGGAGAACTTGAAACAAACCCTATTCCAACCCGTCTGGCCAGCGTGGTATAGTAGGCCAAAACCTCCTGGCTAAAGAGAGGCCTATGTCCAGCAATGGACTGTAAAAGGCTGTTGACGTGTGTCTGGTAATAAATAATTACTATTATTCTCTTTGTATTCTATATGTACATATTATTTACGTTTTAAATATATAAAAGGGAAACGCAGTATTTATTTAAAATTATAAAAATATTAGACCAGCGACTTTGGATACAGGAATCAAGAATCAGGTGGTTGAGGCTCTAAAGACAGGAACCATCTTACTCTACGGGCCGTGTCAAGTACTGGCTTGTACATTAGACCAATGATTCAGCCATCTAACGTGAACCTCTTAAGATGTTGGTCGAGGTACTTGGTTATCAATCCGTGAGCAGATAATCGGGACAATGATTACCGAATTTGTATTCGACATATTGACAATTTCGTGAGATAGATTCAGATATTTATCATTATAATTTAACTACCTCGTTGATCTAGCGGTTGGCGCATACGATTGCCAATCAAGAGGTCTTGGATATAATACCCGAGTCAGCTCAAAAGTGTTGTTGGGTATTTCCTAGAAGAAATTTTTAATAACAGCCCGGAGTATGGAAGATTAGAGGTGTGTCAAACCCGTGCCTAGAGGAGAGTGCGTTAAGCCGTCGGTCCGGTTGTCATAAACATCGAAGGTAACCGTTTTTGATAAGTCAGTGTCATCAAATATACTGACAGGTGGTTCATCGTTCGAATTCAGTTCGCCCTTAGTTAAAATCCAATGCCAGGCGCTCCCTGGAAAAATTTATATTCACGTAAAATCGACAGATTTAGATTAGCCAATACTAAATAATCTTCGCTGTAATAAGGGCTGGGAAAAAGAAATATGAAGAAAACAAGCAAACACTACACCTGCGGCTGTAACTCAAACTTTCTGCTTTTAAGAAGGGAAGCTCTTTTCTTCTAAGTTAAAAGGCCGTATCAGCTCTTGAGTATAGCAGCAAAAATTTGACAGAAAATTGGTAAAGGATACGTGGTAAAATTTTTCCTGAAAAGTAAAGAAATTGCCAAATAACTTAGTAATGAGGATAAAAATTTTGATTTTTACGATTACCATAGTGACATAGTTATAACCAGTTATTCTTATATTCTTATTAAAATGTTTAAATTTAAACATTTAGAAAGCCTATAATATAACTAAGAAAACAGTTCCCAAAATATCATTTTCCATTCATCGATAAATACTAAACGTAAGTTCTCTGAGTAACAATTCTTCGTCCTTTAATTGAACTAAACTCAAACAAAATTATCGCCAGCTTAATTATATTAAGTTGCTGACTTTGTGCAAAACGAACATTAATTAATATTAATTATTATATCTTTATAGGGTTGTTAGAATATTATAAAAGTATCTACATTTATGTAAGAAATTCGTACTATTGCATACATATGTAGTAAAGTTTCACTTTCTTTTAAAACTATAACACTAAGTCTAAGTATTCATTCCAGTCTGAAGACAAAAACTGTTAAGTATACGTAAGTGATCCACGCTACTCAACCGTGATCGATCAAAATGTTCAAGACTGACAAATAGCGTTAACACGTCGACACCCCACCACGATGGCTGGCTACCATAGCACCTTCGCCCCACTAGCCTCGAGTTTCCCACTTTCCCGAACCAGCGTGAAGTTGGCTGCGCAGCAGTGGGCGGGGCGAAGGCGGGGCGGTGTCGCTCAGTGCGCGGCAAGTCCGCAATGACTCTGTCGTGTCACTCCGCCGCGTGCTTCCAAGCGCGAGGTTCTATTCAATCATTGACTAATCGAACACCGATAACGTTCGCGACATTTTAAACTAACCTCCAACTTGAAACTCTCTATCATAACTGTATGTTCTATTTTTTCCAGCTTTGTCTATGCGAAATCAACAGGTGAGCCATTCGCATTTATAATAAAGCTACTGACCTTTGCTTCCACTATTTGTCGCAGGTCATGATTAATTCATGATCCTTGTGTAGGTTTTTGTAATAAAACGCGTATATAACTATCAAAGAGTTGGCCTTATAATCAACCATATTGCGAAGGGCTGAGGGAAATAAGTAACAATTTAGATTTAGAACCATAAGCGTACAACTTATTGAATATAAGATCGATATTATAATTGGAAGGCAATTTCAGCTCGAGGGAGATCGGCATGCGTTTTGAAATAAAAACCGAGTACGTGCGACGAAAGAATCGATAGATTACAGTTTTTGTCGGTCACCTCACTAGTCCCTGCGACATTGTTGGAGTGGACGTCAATTAGGGATAATGATGAACTGTGTTTTTGAGCTTCCACGCAGCGATTGTTTGAGATTCAAGCCACTTTGATAAATGATACTCAGACTCAGCTTTTTACTTGAGAAATTAATTTTGCGTCTTCCGAGATCGTGTGTCTATTCTTAGATTACATTGAAAGAAATCTATATTATGAAGCTCCTAGAATGAGAACGTTGAGCGATAAATTTTCATTTATCGATAAACTATTGTTGGTGGTTTTTATAACTCAGGATTCTAAGAGCTATAGGAATAATCATAATTGTGCATTATTTATCAATAGTGCAAATAAGTAAAAAAATAAAAATTAAACTTGAATATGAGCATTTCTTCATCTTGATATTGAAATAACGAAAATAGTAAACATACTGTAACCCTGGTAAAATACTTCTGTCTCTTATCATGAGCTGGATGGGAAGTTTGGAAGTTGGAGATTACCGTTTTTTTTAATAGCCTGCCAAAGCGACTCCACTCTGCTTGGTATAAAGCATGAATAGAATCCAAAAGTTGTAGTCACCATACTCATTGCGAATGCTGACAATACAGTATGGTGACCCACACTATGGCGGCCTATTACGATTTTTTACACCTCACTTGGGGACGTAAAAGACATGGCAGCCATCGTAGCATTGTATTGCACACATTTAGCAAGACAATTGTCACCCCTACATCAATGGGTGCTTCACTTCCGTGCCTTATTCATAGTTTGCTAGTTTCCGTTGAAACTGGCTACAGTAGTACAGTAGTACAGTAGAGTCCATCATCGAACTGAAGTCAGTTGTTTGTCTATCGTCAGAGTACTAATAGTAACAAATTAATAAAAGACATTCAAAGATACCATATAAGTATCTCAACAAATCATTCTGTACCTCCTTGTCTCTTACTAGTCATTACTGATTAGATACACATTATTTAAACGGTGGTGTACCCGATGGGAGCCCTGTGTCATATAGTAGAGTGTACTGCGACCGTTAAAGACTTCTTGAATAAAACACCTCTATTGGGCTGGAAGTAATTGGTATCCAGGTAAACATGTGAGATTAGGAAAAATCGTATGTAATTAAATACGTAAGGTTTTATTTGAAGGTACCGATTAGGCCTAAGGAACTATGTATATCATTGCCAGTGATTACTTACAAAGATTTATGATATGTGTTTAAGGATCTATGTACAACGGTGTATGTTTATTGTTTGACATGTGTACGGCTACCTCCACAATCAGACTGGTTAAAACTGAATTGTCGTTACTATCAATATTATGGGGTATTTCATAAATAAAAAAAAGTTTAAAGGAGGCAACCCGTAAGATTATAACAGGCTAATTCTACTACTAAAAAAGACTTGATTAATGCTAATAATAATTTTTATTGCAGAACTATTTCACCGTACATATACATTAAAATAATAATTATATTGTTTATTGTGGAATTAGTACCTTTTTTTAAAAAAAAACTTTGCCCGCATTGTGAATACACACGTGAAATTTGAACCACAACACTCAGCGCAGTAGAGCGGCGTGGCGACCGCTTAAACCACTATCCATCCGTGCAGTCAAACATTTAAATGAGCATTAATGCAGAGAATTAATTGAAGAAGTTTATTCATAATTAATCAAAGAGATGTTTATCATAATAAAATAGCATCATATTAAAATCAGACATTTAATAATGTAACCATATGGCGAAGGATTAAGAATACGTAGTATCACCATACTCATTCTCGTGCAGTCGTAAGAGCCGACTAAAGGAGAAGACAACACAGGACAATAGAGATGGAAAACTTGAAACAAACGGAATCAAAATCCATCTAGCCAGTGTGCTATAATAGACCAAGACTTCTTTCTTTAGGAAAAGCCTATCTCCATCAACATCAACAGCCTTTTACAGTCCACTGCTGGACATAGGCCTCTCCTTAGCAAGAAGGTTTTGGCCTACTATACCACGCTAGCCAGACGGGTTGGAATAGGGTTTGTTTCAAGTTGTCCTTCTCTTTGTAATGATGTTGTCTTGTATACTTGGTCCCTTAGTCGCGCGTTACGACACCCACGGAATGAATAGGGGTGGTAACACTATGTATTCTTAATCCGTCACCACACGGACTACTATGTCTATGGACTATGTCCAGCAGTGGACTATTAAAGATTGCTAATGATGAATTACAATTTCTCAAATGATAAATAAATAAATATTTCATACATTTAACACACAACGCCATCTAGTTTTAAACTACGCAGAGCTTGTACTATGATAACTTAACTGACTGATAGTAAACTTGACTGATTGATAGAAAACTTATTTAATTTTTTTTTATAAATACATACAATCATACATATTATACATAGAAGACACTCAAATTTCGAAACAAACAATTGCAGATCATACAAACATTTTATCCGACCCGGGAATTGAAGCCGAGGCCTCAAGGTCAGACGAAAAGACTAAAGACTTGGTGGACGCGAAATAAGAAGCACATACGTTGAGAACTACTGTGATTGTAGTACCTTCTGGTACTTAAAAATGCCTGTTCACTTTCGCTTACTCTTCAAATTTCGTATCTGTTTTAGAGATTTTAAACTAGATGAGCAGGGAAAACGTAAAACAAACAAATAAATATACTACGAAACTTCAAACATCGATTGTTATTAAGATTGACTAGATTTATTATACCTACATTAAATAACAATTTGGTTTTTGAGTGGCCTTTTGTAGTTTGTAACCCTGATTTAAGCTGATGAATGGATATGGTGTGGATCTGATTCCCCGGTCCCGGATCCCTCCTATCTCAGGCGCAGAGTGGTATACCGTGTGGTTTTAGTCGGTCCGATTCCGACACACCACCCCGCCGTAAACTCCGGTGAGTGACGGCTCGAGGGGGTTTCCACAGGTTGAAAAAAAAGAATCTGATTCCCCAGGACAAATAATTGTGTAATAAGCACGATTCATTTGTTCTGGGTCTGGGTATAATTTATCCATGAATACATGTGTATTTAAAAATATATAAATATGTTTATTAGCAGTCTGGTTCCCCAGGCTCTGTCTAGTTTGGAATCAATCTGACATGTAGGAGATGTGCAGATATAACTTCATTATACTTTACATTATGCAAAAGTGTTCGTCGTTGGCAAAAGTTTTCATTGGTACTCCACTTCTATTGGTCGTATTCTTCCTTCGCTTCTATTCCTACTTATGTGGGCTAGCTATCACTAAAAGATCTTTCTCTTGAATCAGCAGTTCCTAAGATTAACTTTCATTCAAACAAACAAATAATCTTCAGCTTCACAAGATTAACATAGATTATTATATTTCTTTGTCAAAGTTATAGGCCACAGGTTTATCCAAGTTTCATTAGACAATTCAATACACTGATTGAAAAAGCTTTAAACAAACATTAGCACGCAGAAAGTTAACGAAAATAAGCCAACCTAACTTTGAAGTAATCAAAGTTTACCCGCTTTAATCGAATTAGTTTTGAGCTTGAACTTATGCGCAAGTAATCTTCATAAGTGGTAGCGACTCTTGTGTCATCTGCTCACCCACCTCGACCGACCAAAGACAAAAGAGACGATTATTAAAATTTGTTTAAGACAAGAATAGTAAACAGCTTTTTCCGTTTTAGACAGTGATTATAGATTTTATATTCAATTTATTTAAAGTAGGTCTTCGGACTCTTTGTTCAACAGTCAATCAACAGTCTCCAGTAGTCTACTGCTGGACAAGCTTTTTCTTTTTGCCTTACCACGCTGGTTAGTGCCTTAATATAGCGTTTGCTTCAAGTGTGCCTCCTCTGTGCAGTGTTGTTATTCTGCGCACTTTGCTTCTTCAGCTGGCTCTGAACACACTCACAAGTTAAATACGGTTGGTGACACTCCGTCTTCTTAACCCTACCGCCACATGGATTTTGAACCAAATGAATTCGGCTTGAAAAGAATAGGACAGATTTTTAAATAAAGGAATGACGAGTAGCATCCATGTGGAAAGGAGGTATGATAGTGTTGAATATTTAAGTGAACCATTAAATGAAACGGAAAGGTTTTGTTAGAGGTTCACCACTTCCATTATATTTCACCAAAGAATATTTCATCTTTATCAAAAATTAATGGGGCATGGTAAATACTTTATAATATTAGGCTTATAATAATAGGCTTTTTTAGGTAGCCAGATTTTTTAATGCCAACGTTTGTCGGTTTTTTTCTGCAAATATACTTAAAAATGTTAATTAGTTTGTGTTATCATCATCATCAGCCTTTAACAGTCCACTGCTGAACAAAGACCTCTCCTTAGAAAAGAGGTTTTGGTTTATTAAAGCATGACGGCCAGACGGTTTGGCAAAGACTTTTGTGCCAATTTTCCTTCTATTTGCGGTGTCGCTGTTCTGCGTACTTTACTCCCTTAGTCGCCTTTACGACACCCACGAGATGACTATGGTGGTAACACTGTATTCTTAATCCATCACCACACGGACACTTATGTACATTTTAAAAAACTCAATTACTTCTGTGTCGATGGCGTTCAAATTTTAATATGCAACCAGTTTTAAAGATGGCCTTTTATTTTTTTTCTCACACACACACATACACTCACGCTCACATTTCACATTGATACTACAAATATACATACAAATATACATGCCTATATAACTAACAAATAGTTTTAAAGTAATACTATTCCTGACTTATTGACGATCCACTTTGCGAAAATCTACAAAGAGCCTGCTAAAGTAGCTCTACCCTGCCTGATGGAAAGCATGAATAAAGTCCAAGATTTGTATTTTTTCACGCCTCGCTTATAAGACCTGAGATCTTAGTGTAAGAGAAACGCGGGTGCTAGTGGTGAATTCTAAGTTTTAGAAGAAGGAAGAGCCGAATCGTTTATTTCGAGAGGTTCCAAGACCATCACGTTTTGTTGTATAGAGGAAAAGATAATGTGAGTTAGTTGGAAGAGCTCGTCAGAACACTCCCCATTGTAAAGGTGACTTATGTATAATCTGAGAGAGCACTGGTACCCATAACCCAACTTAGATCGTACCATGGGTACCAGAATTCCATTGACACTACCATATTTTTTTATGTTCATTTTTATGTAAAAAAGTTTTATTGTACAACCTTTTTATTACAATTGTATGTACATTTTATTTACATTTTTAAATAACTATAATAGAAAAATAAAATGTATATTTAATAGTTATTATTATTCATTACCACTAATGCAACAAGGTCTCAGTGATGTTAAAATTTATTCTATTAGGAAAATGTGTTCCTATAATCCATGAATCTGCAAACTGTGTTTATCGAGTAAGATCAAAAATATGTATTCCAAAGCACGAACAACAATTCCAAATACCTTAACACAAAAAAAACATCAGATGATAGTTAAACGCACAGAATAATTGGAATTCACTACGAAGAACGTCTCTATCTAACGAATTTCTAATTTATTGTGCGCGATAGTCCACACCCCGGCAGTAAATCCTGCGCGCACGCATCTAATCAGCGCTGGTGGCGGCATCTAGCGGCACCTTTGCGAAACAAGATGCAGAAGCCTGCCGCTCGCTGAGATTAAAAGCTATGCAATATTTCTATTTGCTTTCTATTTGCTATTATCTTGGTTAGCGCTAGGGTGATAATATAGTGCGTTTTAATTGTCCATTTAAGTGGCTGAGTCACGGACGGTAAAGAACGGGCGAGATTGGAAATATCTGCGCTGTTTGATGGTGAGTTATCAGCGAAATTGTACGGAAAATGTATTTTGGTATAATAGTGACTCTTGCTGATTCGGTTTCTGATAATATGAAATTAATTATGTACCATATTGTATCGTATTTTATAAGTCTGTAATTATATAGTCTGAAGAAAAAATTGGATGAGGTGTTCTTCGAGTTTTATGGTACTGTTTTGGGTCTCAACTCGAAAAAGTTGTAATATTTCAGAAAACCTTAAATTAAGTAAATATATGCATTTATAATTAAAGTTACCTCTGAAATATTTTTTTTCTAATATCCTAACTAAGAGACCTTACCTGATTTATATATTTTTTTTTGTAGATTAGAAAAAAGTACCATAACATCTATAACCCTGATAAAAGATTTCATTTGTGTAGTCTCAAGCGGTATCTTAATATGAGGGTCACCCTGCCTGGCTCTTAGCAATGTCTAAAGTCCCCACAGAGCTACGAGAAAATTAAACATAATACCTTTCCTTTCCCAGGGCAGATGGTTGTCGGGTGTATGTTTAGTCCCTATTATGTAAGTGGGACTAAAATTGCGGTCGCTAAAATGTGAGAGTTTACTACGCCTCTATCTACCCCTTCGGGGATATGTACGTCAGTGTGTAAGTTACTCGCCACTTCAAAAAGTAGTTAATTGATTAATTATTCTTTATTTAACTTCTATTCACACAATGATTTATTCTGAAAACGGTTTATTGTGACAATAATTATGAAATAAATCACACACGACAAAGTACATAGTGATGGTGACAATATTATTATGATTTAGCATGTCAATATCGATGACGTGAACGCGGCGCGCGCGCATACATAAATCGCAAGATGTCGACGGTGCGTCGCGCATGCGTACTAACGAACTGCGCACGAGTCTTTCATTAAACCGATTCGATTACATTTCGATATTAATGACTTTTCTTTACAAGTTACGATAATTGTTTGTATGAATAAAAATATTGCCTTACCTGTGCTGAAGAGGAGGTGCGTCTTACCTGTGAAAAATAATTAAATGTTAGTATACTTCAATATTGGTTGTTACTTAACCTTATTTTATTGTTACAATTAGTTTTATTTTTAATAACTCATCAGTATAATAACACGAGATAAATTGTCAATACACTTATATCGTTATAATGATAGTCAAAAAACTTTTTTTTTCTCAACAGGACCATAAACAACTTAAAATAAAAACATGGCACAGCAGATAAACTAAAGATAGTGATTTTTTTTTACTTATTTCGAATACAAAGTAAAATAAATATATTATTATATATTTGACGGGTATATTGATCTAGTGGCTAGTCATGTGTGACCGCTTACACAAAGGTAGTGCGTTCAATTTCCACCCAGAAAAAATATTGTGATGAGTACAATGTTTTTTTCAGGCAAATCAAACCAGCCTACCGCCGTCCACTGCTGAATGTAAGTATCCCCAAAGCAGGATCAACCACGTTTTTTTTCTGAATCAGGTTTTTTTTTTCTTTAAAAATCCCGTGTCGTGGGGGACGTTACAAACTTACATGAAACGGATACAGACAACAGCCAGACTCAGAACAACAATTCACATCAAAGTGTTGTGCCGTATGGGGTTTGAACTCATGACACTCAGTGCAGTAGAGGGCGGTGTGGCGACCGCTCAAGCCACTTTTTTTTTTTTTTTTAACGTGTGGAAATCCCCTCGGGCCGTCACCCCACCGGGGTTTACGGCGGGGTGGTGTTTCGGAATCGGACCGACTAAAACCACACGGTGTGCCACTCTGCGCCTGAGATAGGAGGGATCCGGGAACCGCTGCTATTACGACATCCAGATCACTCCCAGCGCCTGCCCGCTAATGCAGGCACCATCTATGGGTAAACTCTCTATTTTAGGCGACGTACGGCACACGCGGACGTCGCTTCCTCGCGGCTGGCCATTGTAGCGGATGGAGGGGAAAACCCGTCCCGTCCACCCGCGGCCACACTCAAGGCGGCATGAGGCGCTGGTATGCGCGCCTCCGCCGCCGAGTGGATATTGTCCTCCCGGGCCTTCTCCGCCGCCTCCTTCCGCGAAATTACGTCTTCGCAGAAGGTTACGACCGCGGTAAAACAACTGTCGCTACCGACCATGGAGCGTATTACGGCCGGTAGCGAGAGATCTCCTCCAATAACTGCAGTGAGGACCCCACGCTGCGCCACCCAGGCGGAACAAACCGCCAGCGTGTGCTGAGCCGAGTCCTCAATGCAGTCGCAGTGGTGACAGGCGGGACTCAATTCCCTCCTGGCGACCGAGTGCAGATACTTCCCGAAGCAACCGTGCCCGGAAAGAATCTGCGTCAGTCAGAAGGAAAGGGTCCCGTGCTGCCGCCCTGCCCACTCGGCGATGACCGGCTGGAGAGCCTCCACGGCGGCAAAGCCAGCACGTGGAGCCTCCAGCCGGGACGACTAACGAGACATCGTGGCTCGACGAGCGGCCTCTCGCCACTCGCGTATCTCTTCGGGCGGGGGCCGAATGCCGCTACCCACCCGAAAGTCTGCCGTTCGCCGATAAACTTCAGCGAGCACTTCCGCCTCCAAATCCCACGGGGGGGTTCCGGCCAACGCGCACGCCGCCTCCGTCGATACGGTGCGGTAACCGCGTATGGCTCTAACCGCCAATATCCTCTGAGGGCGCTAGAGGCGAGCCCTATTCTGGGCGGTCAGAGCCGCCGCCCACACCGGTGCACTATACAGTGCCATTGACCGAACAACCCCCGTGTATAGCCGTCTCGTCGCGACGCTGGCTCCACCCAAATTGGGCAAAAGTCGCCCAAGAGCAGAAGCAGCGCCGACCAGCTTTGGAGTAAGCTGTCGGAAGTGCTCGTCGAAGAGCCACCTGCCGTTGAGGATCAGGCCCAGATACTTCATCTGGGCCTTAATCGGTACGAGGACCGAATTGACTACGATGGAGGCGCCGGGGGGTGGACCACGACGGGGCCCATGAAACAAAAGGGCTTCCGTCTTATCTAGGGCCACCCGTAAACCCAGCGCCTCAATGCGCCCGACCACCAAAGAGACTCCCACGGTGGCCAGGCGTGCCGCCTCTTGAAAGTTCGTCCCCCGGGCCGTGACCAATGTGTCATCGGCGTAACAAATTACGCCCAGCCCGGGGGGAAGACTACCTCGAAGGGCCCAGTCGTATCCCATATTCCACAGGAGTGGTCCGAGGACGGACCCCTGTGGAACACCGCACGACATGGGCCGCCGCCTCAGAATACCATCTCGGTCCTCGTACACGACGGTACGCTCCTCAAGATAGTCTGCCACAAGCCGCTTCAGGTACTCTCGCACCCCGTGGTAGTGGAGTGCTTCCCTGATGCAGCTAAATGGCAGACTATTAAATGCGTTGGCGATGTCCAACAACACCGCCAACAGCACGCCGCCACAGCTCACTGCCTCTTCGGTAACGGCCCTCAGGCGCAGCACAGCTTCGACCGTCGACCGCTCAAGCCACTAAGCTAACTGTGCAATTGATTTATAATATTAACTATGTATTTCATAAAACATATAGGGTATCTTTATTACCCGGTTCACGACGAAAGCCTTGCCTCTGTAACGTAAATAGGATTAAACTATAGTTGTCAAAATGAGTGTTTAATACCTCAAGCGATTACTTCTAGGAAGATTTAATAGTCTTTATTTACATAAAATTGTTGTATACAAAATAAAACCTTTAAGCGTGTTAATACTACGCACATTTTGATTACACTTCCACGGAAAGCAATAAAAAATTCTACGAAAAGCATCAGTGTGAGTTTCGCATGCAGGACGCGTCAAAATTGTGTTCGATTAAGTCAAATCGGTGTGTTAGCAGCTTTTGAACGTACGCGCATTGTTTGATGTAAGCGCTATGTACATAAACGTCACGCTCCGAGACTGTAATTGACGATAGTGATGTGAATCTATCGATAAAATTTCGCAATGATTTGTGTGTGTATTGTTTCCCGTGAGTTGTACGACCTATAGCGTCATACTCACTGAGAGTAAGTTTGAATATAAATTAAATTATTACATTGTGCATTTTACGAAAAAGTTAATGTTTGAATTTATTGGCGCTATTTAGTTATGTTTATACTTTGATAATACTCTTTAGTGATTTACAATAAATATTTATTCTGTTTTTATCATAAAGTATTTATATTCTTTCACGCTTTCCTACCCAATTCTTGCAAAAAATAGACGAAAATCATCTCTGAAGCGAGATGTATATTTAAAATTTGTTGTCAAGCGGAAAGGGTGGATTGGATGCATAGGCAACTTCATCTGCAAGTGATGCACCAGCTGAAAAACGAACGAGGCTCTGGCGAACAAAACATCCTGATTAGCAGCAATAAGCTCGCCACGTGTGACCATAATACTTAAGAAAAGTGGCCATTTGACACGCCTCTACCTACCTTTCCGGGAAAACAGGCGTGATTTTATGTAGGTGACGCGATTGAATTCGTGTATATTTTTAATTAACGTGAATACCATTCAAGAAAGTTTTTATCGTACATCATACATAAAATAAACACCTTTTTATATTACGTATGGTCAAGGTCTATAATCATCGATATAATGATACAACATCGATACAACACTGATCGATAATTATGAAAGCAACATTTTGTTGGTGAGTCGTTCACTGCCCGCAGGTTAACTCATAATTCCCGTTTTTTTACTGAGTATACTTTCTTTTTAGGTGCGTCTTCTTGAGAGTTAAGGGTTTCCAAGTGCGATAGTATTCTTAGACTTGGGTTCGGTACTCTTTTCTTTTTAATTTATATATAATAATTATATTTAGGACATCTAAATAACATTATGACTGCCTCGGTAGCGCAGCTGTAGGGAATGCGAGAGTTGTGCTTGAGGTTTCGGGTTCGATTCCCGGGTCGGACCAAACGTTTGTATGATTTGCTAATAGTTGTTTCGAAGATTGGGTGTTTTCTGTGTATTATATGTATGTATTTACAAAAAGGTATATAAGTATTATATCAATCAGTCTAGTTATCATAGCACAAGCTCTGCTTAGATTGAAACTAGGTGAAGCTGTGTGTAATCCAGTCCTAAACCAAGCAGAGCTTGTACTATGGGTTAGTACCCAGGCCACTGACAAAAATACATACATATATAGTTTTTTTTTGTAAATACATATACATAGAAAACATCCTAAGTCTGCCCGAAACAAATATTTGCAGATTATACAAACGTTTGGTCTGACCCGGGAATCGAACCCGAGACCTCAACCACAGTAGTCGTAGCAGTTTAGTTTATATTTAATACAATGTATTATTAGTTTTACATTTAACACGATTAGTGTCAGTATTTTGAGAAGTATACGAATTTATAAAGTACATTTAAAATACCCGTAAAATAATTGTGCCACGTTAGAACCAAACCTACAATATTCGAAGTAATGCCAATTTAAGTAACCACTTAAATTGCTTCGTTGATAGTCTCTTTGTCTCAGATGTATTAGATTTTGTTGGTTTTTATATTAATTGGCAAAAAAAAAAATAAAAAAAAAATGTTTGATAAAGTAAGAAATTCCAGTATTGAGTATGATGACTGCACACTGATGACGTAATGGTTTAAGCGGTCGCTACACAGCTCTCTACTGCGCTGAGTGTCGTGGGTTCAAACCCTACACGGGACAACATTTTGTGTGATCCACAAATTGTTGTTCTGAGTCTGGGTGTTATTTGTGTCCGTTTCTTGTATATTTGTAAAGTCCCCCGCGACGCAAAAAAAAAGAAACTAAATAACGAAACGCATTTTAAAAAAGTTTTGAAACAGAATATTCCTTTTTTGAATCCCAAACTCTCTCGTATCACAATAATGAGTTTTATCAACTCGTTCAAAGTTACCCTGAACCCTAAAACACGTCTAAATTGTAACACCTATCATCGCCATAGGAACTAAATACTGTTATTATTGAAATTATCACCTCCTCATCTTACACGTGTAATGATATTTTTTGTCCATTCCCTCTCACCATTAACTAATACGAATGTTTGTTTAAATCTATCACGGTTAGAATACAGGACGTGTACTTCATGTTGTAAACTGCCGCGTGTTGAAAAACGCTCTGCAACTTTGAATTGGAACAGATATTAAGTCTATGATCCATTGATTTGGATATAAGATACTAAGCGCCTCGGTGCCACAGTGGTAGTGAATGCGACTGCTGTGCTTGGTCTCGGGTTCGATTACCGGGTCGGACCAACTTGTTTGTGTGATCTGCAAATATTTATTTCGAAGTTTGAGTGTTTTCTATATGTAATATGTTACATACAGTCTGGTTATTATAGTACGAGATCTGCTTAGTTTGAAACTAGAGGACGTTATGTCCGAAATGTTAGAAAATATCCGAAATAAGGTCCAGTATCTTGTGCTGTACCGTGCAACTAGCGATGCAGTCACTTTTTTTTGGATCTGTAGATCTTAAGATCTTAAGAACGGCTAGACTATGTTTTTCAATATCATATTGTCAATTTACAATAAGTGTTTAGTCAAAGAACGTGAAAAAATAAAACAAATAATAAATCTAAGTCTAGGTAAATTTATGCACCGTTTTGTATAATTTCTTTTCAGGAAGCTGATATGTTTGCCCATCATGTGACATGCACAGCAAAGTCTTTAATCTTAATCAATACTAAATATTTTAACAAAATTTATACATACAACTTATATGTCACAGAAATTTCACGCAATTTCACGCAGAATTTTGTCTCCTAAGATACAAGCGTAGCCTAGTTTTAGAGACAAGTTTCAAATTTTTTGAACTACAATTTTATGTAACTTTGAATTTTAGCGTGTAATATTGTAAACAACTACAGTGTCTAATGTGTTTTACTGTTTTAACATTTGTGATTCAATAATAGTATTATAAAAAAAATATATGTGAAACATCTAATGGGCATCACAACGCACCGTCGTCATTCGTGTTATACTTGTATTGTTGATCATACTGAGGACATTTATTGTTTGTATTTATAAGCTATCTTTTTATACTCATTATTACTAAAAAGTAAGTAATTTCTTTTTCAATAGTTAGGAAGATTAGCGTTATTCATTATTACAGAGTGGCTATAATATATAATGGCTGACGGTTTAAGATTTTAAAAGTAGCAAGTAAATTAGTGCTTTTGTAAAGAATATTGAAATCTCTGGGTCTATGAAAATATTATAGACCTTTCAGAAAATAATAAAAATGATGTACGTCTGTGTCACTCTGTTCTAACATGTTAAATAAAGTCCGCTTATCAACTCGCCTATAACTTGTACCATAACGATAAACAATTTTGTTGAATGACAAATAAGAAACTATGATTACACACCGTCCGATCATCTGATCATTAACAAGTAATTGATTCGATCTATCCATCGATATCTACCGTAAGTATCGATTTTATTTCATTTGTTTGATTAATCGACATTTAAAAGTGAACATAACTGTAAAGCGAATTGATGTTTTAGACACATTTGTTTTATACCTTTAGGTGTATTACTTATATTATAGAAAATTTGTACCGAGTGTAATATTTCCTCATTGAAGACAATCTCCCATCTTCCGTATTTCTTTTATCTCTTACGCTCTGAGTGATGTCTTACCTTCCATCCAGGACCTCATCTTTAAGACCTGTTTTCTCTGTCGGTCCCTTTCTTTTTGTTTTTTTTTTGTATATATTAATAGCTTGCCAAAGTGACTCTACTCTGCCTGATGGAAAGCATGAATAGAATCCACGAGTCGTGGTCACCATACTCATTGCAAATGGTGACAATGCAGTATGGCGACCCACACTATGGCAGCCTAGTGAGATGCCTTTTCACACCCCGCTTGGGGACGTAAAAGGCATGACAGTCAACGTGACAGTGTAAGGCTTACACAGTTACCACGATAACTGTCACCCCTGCATCAATGGGCCTCCGGTCTCACACTCACCAACGAAACACGACAACACGGATGCTGGCGCTTTAGGTTGGTCTTCTGTGGGAGGGTAGTACTGCCCCGGTCGAGTCGGCCCGCTTGTGCTGAAATCAGTGTGGCTCTACCACCTACAAAATCTGTTGGTCTGTTGGTATTGCCAGCCTACTAGCCTATTAACCGACCAAGGGAATTAAGAGGTCTGTCTAACAGTGGATTGTTGAAGACTGTTGATGATATAAACTATAATATTAAAAAATGCTGAGTGAGTTTGTGTACACGTCCAAAACTCAAAAAGCTCTGTACCGATTCTGCCTAAATTTTGACACAAACCCGCTTCAAAGATCCTCATATCTTAATAATAGGTCACAGTAGAGTATGGCAGAGACAATTAGTACATCATATTTATCACTTGACTTATTAAAACAAAAATAACTCTAATTTGATTGCCTCGGTGGTGCAGTGGTAGCGTATGCGACAGCTGTGCTTGAGGTTTCGGGTTCGATTCCCTGGTCGGATCAAATGTTTTTCTTTTTTTTAGACAGCACCCGCACTAGGAATAAATGTTGTGTCGCGGGGGACTTTACAAACATACAAGAAACGGACACAAAGAACACTCAGAACAAGAAAAACAAAAGTGTTGTTCCATATGACGTTTGAACCCACTACACTCAGCGTAGCAGAGGGCAGCGTGGCGACCGAAGTTTGGGTGTTTTCTATAAATAATATGGATGTATGTATTTACAAAAAAAGTATATACATTATATATATTTATATAAGTTGGTGGTTGGTAAATAATTAGAGCTTGTACAATGGGTATTGTACAAGCTCTAATTATTTTGAGACTAGATGGCGTTGTGTGTCAGATGATGAAATATTATGTTATTATTTGCGAAAAAGAACTAAGAAATGGTTTATGGACACAAAATGTAATCAGACTCAAAACCTTTTACGCAAATCGTAATCTAATGCTCTCAGAGTTCTAAACGTACGTTATCTGAGAGGAAATTTCAATTTCGTATACAAACAAAGAATGTCTATCTCACGGATGTCATGTAATACATTACTAGAGTAGTTCGCTGTCACGTTGAAAGAAGGCGAGTATGTTTTTTACTTGTGTTGGCCAACGGCGTGTTAAAGCTCGTAAATCGTGTCATTTTCACGTCACGCGACTCGCGTTTTGACGAGTTAATGAGTGTATACATCATCGTGTAGGGCCAGAAAACATTTATGAGTAAAAAGTAAGTAACAATCGAGAAAGATTGGCAAAAATAAAGTTTTAAATATGGACATGGTCACATCATATCATATCAACAGCTTCTAATAGTCCACTGTTGGATATAAACCTGTCTACAGAAAGGAAGTTATGGCCTACTATAGCACTCGATACGAACCTATCCTTGCAGTGATATTGTTCTGTATAATTTGTTTTGTTCCCTTAGTCGCCTCTAACGACGCCTATCTAATGAATAAGGGTGGTAACACTTAATCTGTGGACATGTTAATATAGAATAAAGTAAAAATCAATAAAAGTATATTTAAAGAGCTTGTTCTTCAGCATAGCATAAGTGTTGAAGTTAAAAAACATGTTAAATTTGTTGCAGCTTTAAGAGACTAACGCAAATACTGAAGTACTTTCAATGATCCAAATTTACGTATAATAAGGCCTGATCGCTCCCCAGTCGAGTCGAATAGTCATCTCATCGTATTGTGAGAGTGAGAGAACAGAGAGTGCACCTGTGTGTGTACACACTTATGTACTACAATATCGCCTGCGTAGTTCACTAGCCTCTGTTGAGACTGATCGCCGTGGTGGCAATTGGCTAGAAGTATATCTTCATTACAATAATGTAAAAGAAACGAATAATTGATTCAGGGTGAAATCATCTTATATTCTCTCACTTTTCGTGCTTCAGAGCACGCAGACACAAGAGCTTATCAATTGCTTCTGTCCATTAAATCCTTCACATAGCGCTTCAGACTTCACTGTATAGTGAAGAGAAAAATTCATACACCACATTAAAACTGTGCTATGTACTATCTACCTCAGTTTTAATGGCCAACCGTTTGCTATAAAGAATGTGTATAAAATTGCGAAGCGTTTAATGCTTCACCTATCTATGCGAATAACTTACGACAAGAGATGTATGTACGTATTAAATAATAACTTATATTATAAATGGGAAAATCCTTTGCATCAGATGAGTGGGTAGATAACAGTCTATTTCATTTTTATATTTCAAGTAACTGGTGACTTTGTATATTAGGCTTTTACTTCTAATTTTCTTTTTTTTTTTCTAAATGACAGCGCCGGCACTAGCATTATTAATGTGTCTCGAGGGACTTTACAAATATACATGAAATGGACACAAAGAACACCCAGAGAGTGACGGTTTGTGGATCACATAGTGTTGTGCCATATGGAGTTTGAATCTGCAATAGTCTGAGCAGTAGAAGATAGCGAAGTGACTGCTAAAGCCACTGTGCTATCTAAGCAGTCAGAATATGAACGAATATATCCATATCAGTTATTATGGATACAGGAAAATAACTCTTCGTCGAAAGCCAAGTGCTGCCACGAGTAGCTATACCAAACTTGTTTTGTTTTTTAAAAGTACCAGTCTCAGAAACTATTTCTCAGTTTTTTTTATGATAAAGTAGGTAAACGTGCAGACGGTTCATCTGATGGAAAGTGACCACCTTCGCCCATGAACGTTTGTAACTCAGGAATCACAAGCGCGTTACCAGTTTGATGTTCGTGTCGGTTCGGCAATATCGCAGAGCATAAATAATCAGCTATCAATAATGTTTAACATCAAAATAGGCTGTTCAATATCACGTTGTCATCCGTAGGAGAAAAGATGCTACCACAAGTGCATCTGAAACTGACTGATAACTCCTAAATGAGGATAATTAAAATCTATAACCTAACGAATTTTTTTGTACAGCGGAACTTATTCACGACAAAGTTATTTCAAAAAGGTTACGATACTTTCTATTTCCCGACGTTTTGAACGGGCTACGCCGCTCGTGGCAACGAGCAGACTGGTATGAGCTTTGCGATACCTTCCTGACGTGCAACGTGTAAATTTGCTTTTGATCTTATTGTTTGTACTGTCAGCACTTCTAAATACTATACTAAATAATCTTATTGCGAAGAAATCCCGTTGTACAACAAAACTATGTCAAAAAACAATGAATTTACCGAATACTAACCTCTCTAAAAAATTGTAACGAACATTTCCCAAGCACGTCTCCCGCTATCTAGCTTCTAAAGCAGTTAATAATTACAACGATTAAGCCTCAGCTAGAGCGACGCAACGTCCAGATTAATTGAATCAGATTAACAAAGTATCTCGCGAACTCGATCTGATTGTATCGATCGAAATTAATCGATTATCCGTGCGTTATTTATTCCACGCTACCGCGTTACGCTATTTTAACGTAAATTGGTAGTTTACATGATTAAAGACAATTAAATTAATTTAATCATTTGATAGAGATAACGTAGTTAAGTGTTTGTTTAGAGTTTTAGACAACAAGGGCAGATCTAGATATTATCCGGCATAGGTGATCAAACTTTAACATTCCTAAATAAAATCGATTAATTTTAATCGAATCGGTTACATTTTTGGTTATCTCTACTCGACTGTATGTTAAAGTAAAGACAATAGACAGAAGACAACAAAATTTAAGTAAGTAGGTAAGTTAGCTCTCAACAGTTAGTGGACTGTTGAGAGCTCATTCATCAACAGTCCACTGACTGTTGATGAATGAAGATTTGTGCAATCGTGATCAGGAGTTCTTGATCACGATTGGACAAATTGATCAAAGGTATCGCGTAATCACAAAAATATCTTATTTCACAGATGTTTATTTCATGTATACTAAAGATAAGTAAGATAACATGTTATTGGATTTATAAATTGAGATGAGAGATTTTTATTGACATTTTTTGAAATATTATAGCTAGCAGTAAGAGTTGAACGGTACTATTATGATTTCTTTTATTTTCTCAAAATTCCCTGTTAATAAGTGACCTCGGTGTGGTGACGAATTAAGAATACGGAGTGTCACCACCACCACTCATCTCATAGCTGTGAGGCAAACCATACTGGACAACAGCACTGTAAAGAAGGAAGCCTTGAAACAAACCTTTTTTTTAACGTGTGGAGACCCCCTCGGGCCCGTCACCCCACCAGTGTTTACGGCAGGGTGGTGTGCCGGAATCGGATCGACTAAAACCACACGGTGTGCCACTCTGCAGCTAAGATAGAAGGGATCAGCGAACAGTTGTTATTACGACATCTGGACCTTGAAACAAACCCTATATGAACCCGTCTAGTAGCTAAGGATAGGTTGTTGCTGACGATGATGATGAATAAGCGAAAATAATAAATGCCCAAAAACAAAATAGTATTAGAACAATGTGGAATTGTTGAAGATGTCCATCACTTGTTAGTGGAATGTGTTCGATACAGAAAAGAAAGGGAAACATTATTGTCTAGCTTAAAAATCAATGTCTTAAATGTAGGTACTTTCCAGTCCATCTTGTCCAAGCCGTGCAGTGAGGATGCAATCAGAATTTATTTGGGTTGGTTATTGTGGGATATAATGAGGCTGGCATAATCATGTTTGATTAAAAGCCTCTACATTATATATGTAATCAATAAAGATAAAAAAAAATAGTATTAAATCGTCAACTTGTAACACCCTGTTAATTCAAGCAAAAAAAAACAATAAGTCTAGCCTACGATAACGTTGTAGATGACAAGTCAAAACAAGATTATTTCACCTTTTAAATATGCTCCAAGACACCTTAATTATACAAGAATACGTCAGCAAATAATGAAATCGCCCTGAACAACTTCGGGTTCATGTATAATACCATATTTTATAGGAAAAAATATCGGATGAATTACGCATAGCACATCCCAGGTGCCCCGCTGTGGGGCTTCTGTTCTGTGCGGATTCTGTAAAATGGAAGCTACTTCGTTTCGATATGGCGATAAGCATCACATATCGTGTCCTTGAAGGGAAGATTCTCATGTTTAATGGTACTGCTCTATGTATGACAAGCTATCTACCCTCATTGTTTTGAAATAAATCTAAACAGATATCATTGTATATTCAGAAATAGGAAAAAATATTTACGCCTTTCCAATGGATACATAGTATTTTTTAAAATTAGATTCTTACAGCTTACAGCAATGCTAAAATAACATAATTATAAGTGTATGAGGACTGAATGGAAATCGAATTTGATAATTTCTACTCTACAATCTAACTGCCAACATTCCCCAGGATTATAGAAATCATAACAATAAAACCATACGGTTTTAAAAACATTTTAATTTCTTCATTCTACTTTCTCATAACGTGATGGATACCAGAATCAGGATGCATCTCCCCTGGTGGTCTTTTAAGAGAATGCTACAGGCGTGTGCCGTTCCAATAACATGAGCTACAACACAAATGATTTCCTAAAAAAACAACGCAAAGATACTTTAGATTCAAGAGATAAGACCGAAGACTTGATATTTTTTCACCACTAATATGTCAAACGTGTACGTGGACGCTCCGATAGCAAAGAGCTTTAGCAACATACATTTGTCTGCTTTTTGCAAAAAAAAACAGTGACAGAAAAAATATTTATCGTACATGGCATTACAATTTTCCCTGTGTGACGCTGACAGTGCAACACTTCCTTACTCTTAAAAGAATATTGTTTGCGAGGGATAGAACCAGCAATGAATCTAGCTGCTTCTCTGCTATTTAAAAATCGGAATTTACCGAGGCGTGTGGATTTTTTTACATAGATGGCAGACGCTCACACGGGTCACTTGACGCCAAGTGACATACTAGTTGACACTTGGCCCTTTCAGTACTCCTTCGAGTACTTCTCCGTCAGCAACTACACTCATTTGGTGAATAGTATAGAAATGATTGGATTTGCCAATTTCCTGTGAATCTGTCAAGTATTATGTAGCATGACTCACTCACACTCACGTAAAAAATTTTTAGTAAAATTACTGTTTTTAAAACAGAAATTTTACTTAAAACTACAAATCTGAAGAATACAAATTGATGTTGACAGAATATTTAGATTGTATGCTAAAAGTCTCTGCATATGGTATAAAATCGTGCGTTCCTCATAGTTGCACCGCGGGTTACACCGATGTTATGATGAGGCAGACTTCCTCGTTACATCTATATAACAGCTCAGGTCCAGCAGTGGACTTAAACAGGTCCAGCAGTGGACTTAAAGGCTGTCGATAATGATCTTATTGATGCTGTTACTAAAATGTTGTCTTTTAAAATATCTTCTCTTTTTTACATTGTTATTTGTGAACAAGACAATGAGGACTTTGCTGAGGTAACATAATTTTTATTCACATATTTTATTACCATATTAATCACTTGTGTCTTATCGAAAACATCAAGACGATCACGTGGTCATCTTCTTCTACGTGGTGTCAACTGGCATAGGGTCTTTTTTGTCGTTATACTGATGTAACCTATGGTGTTATTATGTAGAATACACGAACAAAATAATAAAATCATTCAAGGTAAACTGAAAGAACATAATATGAACAAAATTATCGAAGAAAAAGCCCAATTAATAAAAAATACATCAATATCAGGCTATTGTAGTCCACTGTTGGACATGATTGTTCTAAAATTGACACAACAAAAAAAGTGTAATAAAAACCCAGGCCGCCATAGCATGGATCTCCATATATAGACAATGACTGCATTTGCAATGAGTATTTTGACCATCACTTTTGGATTCTATTCATGCTTTCCATCAGGCAGAGTAGAATCACTGTAGTAGGCTTTTATTAAAAAAAAGAAATTGTTAAATTTTACTCTATCAGTAGTCGATTTGACTTCGCATTATAAAGATCGACGTATCAATTCGATAGACATCATACAAAACTGGATACGATTCAGAGGTCACCTACTTAGCTTATAGCATATTGATAAATCAACGGGCAAGCGCCGCCCACGTACGCCTAGATTACGATCATATTGACTTGAATGATAAAATTACTGCTTGTATGTTGTGTTGAAACAAAGTGATATACAAATTGCACACACTTGTTTATATGCTAACATTGCCTATTAGGTATTTTACTTTCCTATTGTTCTTTAAGAGGCCAATCAAGCATTGTTTGTCGCAAATTGAGGTTCATGCAATTGAAGATTTTAATTAAACACTCTCTAACAACATAAATCAGAATCTAAAACAAAAACCAAGTTGAATTACGTTATACAAAGACGATCATTAAAAATGCCGAACCTGAGGAGACAAAATGTTGAAAATCGTGTGAAATTTACGTTCAGTGATAGTCAAATTACTACCGTTATCAAAACTATTGTTAAGTAATTAAAGGGGTTTTACTGGTGATCGGTAAAAGTTCTTACATAAGTATACACGAAACCGATCCAAATCGAATATTAGTTAACTGCAATATTACCGTTTTTTTTTGTATAAATATATTTTTGCCTATATTCTAAAATTGACATTTTCACGTCCATAGACTTACTTCATATTTTGTGAGTAAGACTATACTATAGTCTGTGAGTATTTAATTTCGCTCTTTTAGAGCTATCTAAGCATGTATTTGTGATAATATTTTAGTATGGAAGCTTTGATTGGAGAAGAAATTCCCTGTAAAATGTGCATATCTTCGTATTGAGTTTCTATTGCAAGCGTAGAAATGACTGTGTCAATTTTTATACATACTTGCAATAGTATCTTTGCAGCGTTAAGTATATTAACTTAAGTTGTACGCAACAGTCGGCCTTTACAAGGAGGTAAGCGACAATAACATATATATTCAATAAAGCCGGCAAGAAAATATATTTTTTAGCAAACAAAGCCACAGGTGTTCACTTTAAAAGCACCGCAGTCTGAAAGCACAATTACATGACTAAGCGTATTGTGACACACGTTTATAATCGCATGCGCAGGTGACGTCACCAGATCTAGATCGAGAGAACTGCAAACGTACAGTTATGATACGAGTATCTAATTACTGGGGCGATTGTGCTCTGATTTGGCTATGATTGGATAGATACTTGTTTAGTGTATATTTTATCATATATTGGTTTGAAAATTCTCATACATAAATTTCAATACTAAGTTATAACTAACACTGTTTGTATCCCATTGTGTTCCATTGTATTCCTTCTCACCGATATGGCGTACCTGATGGTAGCTGTCTTTCTGCCGTTTCCTACAGTATAAGTGTTGCTAGTTTGATCCCACGAATAACGCGTTAAGTATGAGTAATTCTCTGAATATATAATTTATGTATTTCTTCAAGACGTCTTTCTATACTTTGGTCAATTTTATTTGATATCAATGCAATGCATAATGACGCAATGACGCATGCGTGACGCCAAAAAATATACTTGAAAATATCATGACTTCTGTTTGAAAAAGATTAATTTAAGATAAGTAAAAAAACATAGAATAAGGTGGTATTAATTATCCTAGGTACTTCACAAGTCTCGGATAGGAAAAAAGACACTACAATAACTAGAAGATCAAGGATTGTTTATTCATAATGGATATTAGAACATCAACCACCAACACCATATTATTGGATTTGAACACCAACATCGGTTTTGTAATGCTATCGTATATTTCTAAGAAAATGTAACAGGTGTAAAAACCTCATGTGATTATTTGTTTGTCTTTTAAGAAGAAGTTTGTTTATTTTCTTGTTTTATTAAAATTGCGCCAATTTTGTCAGCAGCAGAAATTAACTACGATACGTTCTTTGAAGTAGTACTTCAAGGTTTCACGATAGCGTACAATGTAAGTGTGTGTGTACTATATGTATAATGCTAATAGTTGGATTCCAAAATGAGAATTTTTTCGTCTATCAGATTTACGTAATCGGCAGCTCTTCAATAACTCTACGAAACAACTTACCCGTTCAAGAAAGCGCATCAAAATCAGACAAAAACTCCACAGCGGCCTTAAGGCAGTTTCAAATTTAAATAACCAATTATTCGACAGCACATCGTCTGATTTATCGGTCAATTTTCTTGAACACTGATTGTGTGGCGAAATTAAAAGTTGCCGGTAACTTTTGTACTTCAACGAGTTAACGCGTATGTCGCCTGTATATGAATATATTTTGTCTTAAATGTTAACACCCCGGTTTATACTGAAAGGGAGATAAAGACTGATTTACGAGCAGTTGAATTCGGGAAGTATTGACAACCTTGTTCAAGATTTGATGTTTTAAGGCCCTAGCTTTCTTGCCGTACCGTACTTGCCGTACCGTTGAACTTAGAAGATTTCTGCTCGAATTGAAACACTTGGAATGTGTTAGTCTTTATTCTAAAGAGAATGTAGCTGTTAATCAATTACATTGAGTAAGGCTGCGGACATATAGTCAGCGGGAGCAGGGTGGCGTGGGTAGTGGCGCGTTCAAACTCACAAATCTACCCGCTCCTCCAAAGCTGCCGCGCCGCTTCCGCTAACTTCGAGACTGTGGTCTAAGAGTATCCTCACGAGATGATCGCGAGTACGGAACACATGATTAATCTAGATATTGATTGATTCTGAAGTCCAGCAGATTTTGACTAAGATTGAAATTAAAGCTTACAGTATTATATATTTAAAAACGTTTGCTTAAAACACATGTATAAGTTTCTTTCAATCTGTTTATTTACTATAATCTTATTAACCCTTTAATTAATCTCAAAGCTTTCTAAATCATTTCATACACTATCAGAGGGGTTGGAGTTATAAGATTAAGTGCAATATGAGTGCGGATGAATGGTTCGCCACGGGGCGCGAGTTTAGTTAGACCACACATATAGGACACCCGGGCTCTTCTAATCGATGTTACTGTAAGTTTATCACGATTCTCTATCTATTGAACGTTTAAAAATTTCTAAGATAAATTTATAAAATTATTAGTCGGAAATGGATTTAAACTTAACACTATGATAAATTAGTAATAGTGATCGAGTTTAATATACTGTGTAACATGTCATTTTCTATACTAAGATGTCATCAACAGCCTTTTTCAGGCCACTGCTGGACATAGGCCTCTCCTTAGCAAGGAGGTTTTAGCCTATTATACCACGCTGGCCAGACGGGTTGGAATAGGGTTTGTTTCAAGTTTTCCTTCTCTTTGTGATGTTGTTGTCTTGTATACATTGTTCCCTTAGTCGCTTTTTACGACATCCACGGTATGAATAGGGGTGGTAACACTATGTATTCTTAATCCGTCACCACACAGACTTAGATGTAAAAGTATAAAATAAGTGATTAGTAGGTTAGAGAGTCAGTACATATACAAATTGTTGACTACCTTGTTTGTCTAGCGGTAAGCGTATGTGAACGTCAATCAAGAGGATTTAGGTTCGATTCCTGGGTCGAACTAACCGTAGAAATGCTTAATAGCAACGTGGATTTTGCAAGTTGGGGTCTTAACCCCTGTGTTTCAGAAAGTACGTAAAGTCGTCGGTCCTGTACCCCTGATCTCTCCCGGTCGTGCCAGTTAGCCTTCACATTGAATTGTGAGAGTGAGGAAATAGAGAGTGCATCAGAGAGGGCGTACCTGTTATTGTGCACACACTTGTGATGTCTTGGCTGGTCTCCGTTGAGACTGACCGCCGTGGCCGAAATCGAATACGAAAAAGTACACGAATGAATATAAACTTTATAGTACGAATATGAAAAAGACAATTTAGTTTTTTAATATTTTGAATGATGTCTGTTATTCAATATCGCTAGAAAAGTCGAATGGATCTGGATGAATTCTCGAGATAAATTATAATCTGGGCAGCAAATAAACTACTTTATATCCTCGATGTATTTTATGTTACATTTGTATGTGTTTATGTACGTATATTTGCTCTTTAATGGTCAAACTAGTCTATATATGCTGAATCTTCTGTCAATCGTCTTTTCTCTGCACCGTCCAATCGGTTGACTAGCATTAAGGCCGACGATGCATGTATTTGTGCATAAAGTTGTAAATAAATAAATAAATAAAATAAATAAATGAGGCAAAGAAGCAGACATAGATTGATAGGGGCGGCATTGATTCCAACTAACTCGCAGGCAAACCTAGGGCATAGATATGCCCGACACACCACCCGGCCGTAAACCCCGGTGGGGTGACGGCCCGAAGGGGTTTCCACACGTTAAGAAAAAAAAAAGGGCATGGATATGAACGAGTAGATGAATGGGGTGAATTAAGTTTTTTCTAGTATTTGCAAACACATTTTTTTTAATTTTAACCTAATTTAATTGAAGTGAAAATAATATAGGTCTATACTACGTATTATATCACACACAGCTGCAATCATCGCTAATAAACAAAGAACGGATCTTATACGAAATAAGTAAAGATTACAGATTACAAGGTACGGTTATTAATTTTTAATATAATACTGTATTGGATGTGGAGAAGGTAATTTGAATTCATAAGCGATAGCAGTTACTCAAAACTTAAATAAAAATACCTAAGAGAGTCTATCGCTCTCTGATTTAATCAGCACACAAGTCTTTGTTTTAAGAGTGGAACAATATATTAATGTTAATCAGACTTTTACACAACAAGATGAGAAACATTTGCTTACAGATTTTGATAGACATATCTAATTTATGTATATACATTAGTTAAATGTAAGTATATATAAAAATAATAAATATTTCAAACATTTAACACACAACGCCATCTAGTTTCAAACTAAGCAGAGCTTGCACTATGATAACTAGACTGACTGATAGAATACTTATATAATTTTTTTTTATAAGTACACGGAAAACACCCAATCTTCGAAATAAATATTAGCAGGTCATACAAACGTTTGGTCCGACCCGGGTATCTAACCCGAAACCTCAAGCACAGCAGTCGCATTCCTACAGCTGCACTACCGAGGCAGTCATAATGTTATTTAAAGTCCTAAATATAAATATTATTTTTAAATTAAAAAGAAGAGTACCGAACCCAAATGTAAGAACACCATCGCACATGGAAACCCTTAACTTTCAAGAAGACGCACCTAAAAAGAAAGTATACTCAGTAAAAAAACGGGAATTATTAGTTAACCTGCTTATATATTCATTTTTTTTCGTAAATACATACATATTATACATAGAAAACACCCAAACTCCGAACTAAATGTTTGCAGATCATACAAACATTTGGGCAGACCCGAGTATCGAACCCAAAACCTTAAGCACAGCAGTCGCTTTTGGCATTGAAATAAATGAAATAAAAAAATAAAAACAACTGAACTGAAATATTTGGGAGTACTGAAAACTTTAAAATACTACTAATTTCCAAGACAAAGAATGTTTTTTAAGTAGAGATGAGAACAGAAAATATATATAAATCTAAACTTCAACATGCCAGTGATCGCTCCCAGCTTGAAACCTAAACCATCAAAGTTACCCGCTATCAGACGAGATCGTGTTGCGTAAATTCATCGGTTAATTACGCAATTTCGTCTTACGCAACACTAAAATGCTACCGTTTTAATTGAACTTAAAAAAATAATAATTGGCGTCGCGAATTAAATTTTTTTGATACAACAAACGTAAATCAGATTGTAGTTACTTTCGTTTATCGTAAATCGACAATTTTATGATGTTTTTAAAAATCGATAAATATTTATACAATTTTACAGACGATGTATCTGTAATCGATAAAAAATTCACTTTGAAATTTCTACAAACTTTACTTGAACTTAGTTTAGTTTGAATAAAATTCTTCTAAGAAGGTCAAACATTATTTTCTTATGCGTTTTGGTATTAAACATACTATAACACTGTAATTGACTGAAGTGCTCATAGTGTAATTTTCATCTATCTATGACCTAAAGAAAACTGCAAAGTACATTGTTAGTTATGCTTCCTAACGTTGGAGAGTCATGCTTCGATATCGGTGACAAGTAACTCTTTCTCTGCTTTCGATTAACCGAATGAGTGAAATTATCGGAGACGACAAAATTATTAATTATTTCTTTTAAGAGTACACATCTGTACGTTTGTCACAAAAATCAGTAATTAAAGTGTATAAAATAATTCTACAAGTAGAATGATTGTTAGAGACATGATTGTTAGAGGATGAAAAAGAACTCATCATCTCATCTCAGCCAAAAGACGTCCACTGCTGTATATATACCTCCTCCAAGGTTCTCCACAACAACTGGTCCCGTGCCGCCCGCATCCATCGACTTCCTACAACCTTTACCAGGTCGTCGGACCACCTTGGGACTGGTCCACCAAAAAAGTTATATTCCGTCGATCGTAACATAAACCAATTACTTGAAGTCTATACATAGATTTAGGAAAATTGCAGGCTAATAATGGTGATATTGGAATCAAATTTGTTTTTTACTTTGCAGAAGAGTCAGATATGAAACAAAACAAAATATTTCATCTTCAAGTGTCGATAATATAGTAATTATTCGTATAATAACCAAGCCGCAGTTTGATCTGCGTACTGTTATACGAGTATTTTATCAGGTTTCAAAACGCAATCATATGCAACTTTAAATTTGCAGTTTTGAGACATATATAAAATAAATTTAAGGCGTTGGGAAACGTGTAAAAATTTTATTCGCCATTAAAAATCTTTATTTTATAGGATATAAAGATTTAATTGTTTATTATATACTAATGAGAACTTGTTCGACTACAGTGTTGAGCCTTAATAATTGGTTTTTGAAATTTTTACTGTCTTTAATGGTCTGATGGTTTACCTTCCAATTCAGAAGTAACTATAAGTTTTTAAATAATACTTGATTACTGTTCGATAGCAATATTATTAAGTTATAAATAACATATTGTAAAGGCATTCAAAAATATCCTTTAAGGTGATGTGTTAAAATGGCAAATACAATGTTATTCCAAAATAGACACCCGACAATTTCATTTATATCAAATAATTAAGGGGGCGTTTGTCCTAATTAATAACCAAAATTGCAAATCTCAAAAAAAAGTAATAATAGGAACTAAAAAAGTATTTTAGAGATATGAGTGAGAGAGAAAATGTTAAAATAAGTTCTCAAAAACTCTGAGTTACAACTACTTGAATTCAAGCGGTAGTGACCGGGGTTTTTGAGAATTAAAGACCTTTTACACTTTTAACACGTAGATGTAGCTTAATTTTTTGTTATAAGTTGGATTTTTATTGGAAAAGATCACAAGAAGAATAAAGAAAGTTGAATAAATGTTTACTCGAATATATTTCAAAACTTATCGGGGTGATTTCGAAGACAATTCTTTACGCAGACTATCAATGCAACTACCTTTCCGTTTTGTATTTAAAAGGACTTCAAAAGATTCAAAACAATATGTTCTTCTTACTCTATGAAGCGTTAATATTAAGTATCCTCCATTATTTTTTTTAGAAAATATTACTCGATGTTTTTTAGACCTAAACGAAGCATAACTCTTAATATGAATTACATTAACATAGGAAAATAGAAACTTACATAAATATGATCACTTGTAAATGTACAACGATATTATAAGTATGTACTGGAACGAGATTAATGAAACTAAATTATGCATATATGAACAAATATTCGCACTGCGTACGTATCAAACCTAGTCATGTGATACACGTTTATGTACGTGTCTAACGCTTCCCTTTTGCAGTTTTTTACTAAATGGTTTTTGTCGCCTTGATAGTATAACAGGTACATCGTATTTATTGCATTGCAAGTGATAACCGTCACGGAATGTTCTCGAAAAATAGGTCGTACAATAAGAAAACGCTGTCTACCAATCCATCAATGTCAATACAGAAATTAAATGTTTACTTTCGCGTCACGTGTCATTCGTATTGCGTTAAATTTAATTTTCTCTTAATTTCGTGCCAATGGGCGATGTAATTTTATTTCAATTTGGAAAATGGCGGCGGACGCGTGGCGGGAACGGCTGACATGTTGGCGATGCGACAGATACGACGTTGTCGGTATGTTGGATGCTGTTCTGATAGTATTATGTTTGTTATTCGCTTTACCGTTTTTTAACTTGCAAATATTCAACTGCATTCCAAACTTTCTCATTTGTTTGTAAACTTTTTTAGATAACATTATCGACAGTGTTGGCAGTAAACAAAAGCATGAAATTGATATTGTGATTGCTTGTATGTAATGCGTACTATCAGAAAACCTGCATAGGCATATTCTATGGCTCGAGTTTTTCTGCTAAAATCGTTATGACTTGAAAAGACGTTATACAGAAGAAAATAGAGTTATCATTAAATTATATTTATATACAAAGTAGAGTGTTATAACGGTACATTGGTATACAATACCATATTGTCAAGCGAATATTTACCTACGATTATGTTTACCTCTTAAATACGAATTCACTTTACTATGTTGTCTCCATACTACAAGACGTGGGAATAGCGACTTAAACTGTAAATCACTAAGAACCCAGCTATTTTACAATATGAATGAATGAAGACATGAAAATTGTAGGCAACTGTAGCCAAAACTAATATAAACTTAACTTAAGGTTAGTATTTGTGTTATACGATGGTTGTTCGCAGAATCAGCTTGGGATAGGTTTAAAAACAATTTTATGGGATAATACGATAAAATTAAAAAATTACACTTATTGTTGAAAAGTGAAGACGCGATAACAATAACATGATGAGAGTATTCCACGAAGAGATAAACAGGTGTACTACGCTTATGAGTATACTACTCGAAGATTTCATACAGACTATTATTCTCACACATTAAGCTCAATTAAAATCAACGATCATCATCCTCTGTGAGAAACCCATCAGTTAACACTATCAGACAGATACATTTTAAAGCCAGTTTGATTAGCTCAAACAATATAATATTTAGAAACAGATTTAAAAATAAATTCAAGCGTTATACAAACGTTATAACAGCACCATATTTAACTTTTTTATTGACCAATAGACCAGAGTGTTTTATTTTAATTAACAGCATAATATAAAAAAACTAATGTATATAACTGTCTGGCTTTAAGTCACCGTTGAACACAACAAATAAAATTACAAAAAACAACATCGTTTTCGATTTAAAATATTAATAAATGAAATAAAATATATGCAGGCAACTTTTTGCAACTTCAATCCGCTTGCCAGATCCGAACAGATAATTTGCTTACAATATAATCGTACAAAGATTGCGACTTCATGGAAAGGGGGTAAAAGGACCTGTAGGAAGGAGGCTATTATATTCAAATTCACTCGGGAAGGCAATTTATAAGGAGTTTATTGACAAGATGGGGGACTGTGCGCGACGTAGCGGCTCGCGCGAAATTCTTCTACAGAATCTTTCAAATTCACCTTAATTGAATGCCGGAGACAATATTGTTAAAGTTTTTATGCAACCTTAAGCGTAGACTATAAAAAAAGTTGACAGATCCTTTTGAATATAATAAAGTCAAACTCATATAATAAAGTCATGAACTACTGTTTGCTTTTTGTTTATATGATTATGATCATCACTATTAAATACCTTACAAGGCACAGGCCCCATACAGAGGTGATGTAGAGATACTTGTGAATTTTTAGAAGTTCGTTAAAAATATAATAGCCATTCAGTGCAAGGGATAATTTTAAAATTTAGTAATTAACAATATTGGTTTTTTATGAGTCTAGAGTATACACATAATATATATACTATGGTAATGATATAGGAAATTAGGATTTAAGAGACAAAAAGACTTGATTATATTTATGACATAATTATATTCAGTTATTTTTTTTTAAATATAAGTCAATCAGTGTAATAAGTTTCTTGTGAAACTTTTCTCACATTGCGATATGATGCCGTATGGTATTTCGTTAACAGCCAAAAGAAAGTGAACATAATGTGGGATTACACAAGACAGATTACAGAGAAGCGCATTTAGCATGGATTTTATACATTTTGAGACGATACTTACACGACATCGATTCGGACTTTAAAACTTTTAAATCACAGGACCATTGTTAGATAAGATGGTAGTAACATGACGATAAGCTAAGTAAGTTTTTGGTGCGTTTATAAAGCAGTAAATAATTTTCTGTCCATGCTTTATTATAAATGTTTTTACGGTACAAATATTTTTGGAACTTAGTGGGTAGGTACAAACAAAACTGAACAAAATTGTAATGAATCGAATATGAAATGTTTGACGTTTAAACACTAATGGTTTGGTTTGTAACCCGAAGAAGTACGTGAGTGGTGTGAGGCCCCACGTGCTGGTTCTCTAGCGGCCAGGGTAGCAGCACGGGACCCATTCGTTCCGATTAACGTTAGTCCTTTCCGAGTGCGGTTGCTTCGGAAAGTATCTGCATTCGGTCGGAAGGAGGGAATGGTATGGCCGCGAGGAGACGGGACGGGTTTTCTTCTCTAACTGTTACAGTGGTGAGCCGTGGGAAGTCGACGTCTGTGTGTGTCGTACGTACGTCACCTAGAAGTTATCCGTAGATAGTGCCCGAGCTACTGCGGGCAGTTGCTAAGAGGGGTCCAGATGTCGTAATGTTAGCTGTTCCCGGATCCCAGCGCAAAGTGGCACACCGTATGACTAGTCGGTGCGATTACGAGACATATCCCGCCCCAAACCCGTTTGGGGTTACGACTCAAGAGGGTTTCCACACGTAAAAAAAGGTGTAATGATAAACACGCTTTTATTATTTACTATCAAACTTAACTAGTAACATATTTATTCATTTCCTTGTACAATAAAAGGAAGAAATTATTTTATACTTTCATTTACCAGTAATTAAAACCACCACGTTTTATTATAATACAATTTCGATAAATTCATGAGAATGTTGATTTTAAAAGTGAATAACTGAAAAAGTCGTAAGACGAAAATGTCTCCAGATGCGCTCATGTTTTGATCTTGAGATAAGATCGTAATCTTTTCGGATATTGCTCACTATAATCATATGCAAACTTTTTTATTTTATTGTTTTTTCTTAAAGGGCGTAGTCGAAGCGTGCCGGACAATGAGCCGCGACTGAAAATATAATGCTATATTGTTGGTTAAGCTAAACCAAAGATTATGCAAGGTAAAAAGGTTTTGTATATTGTTTTTTATATACTTTTTTCGTATACAGTTTTACAGTAAGTGTTTGCTCTTGATTTTATTAAACTAACATTGTTGTTGTTGATTTTTGTGTTATTGTCTACGTATGTGTTTGTTTACAGATTCTGCATCGTTTTGTTTATGACATCCATTCGCGTCATGAGAATTATTTTGATAATCTAAACTGGTTTCTGGAAATCTGGAAGTTTAATCAGTTTACGTGTTATTTTTAACGATGTTTCGCTTTTAAATTTTAACGACTAAACCACTTTATGATAAGATTTGAAACAAAGCTATCATATACAGACTTAGGAGAACTGACCAAAGCCGCTTGGGTAAACTAGTGTTATTATATAATAGATTAATTTCTCTTTGATTACTGTACTACCATCACATTTTCATATGTAAGATGTTTTACGTCGTTTTCTTGCAAAAAAAAAACTGTAAGACTGGTTTCGTGAAACGCAACGGCAGTAAGTAACAGTAAGCCGGTAAAGTACGTGGTTTTTGACCAATAAACGCAGTGCTATAACACGTACCTGTTTTTTTTTTGTTCTTTAAGTCACAATTTTTTCCGGGATGATGGGCTAACTTTGGTTCATAATCGTACAAGTGACAGTTTATTATTACCAAAATTTGTAACTGCTAACCCTTAGCATTTGTTTGTTATGTACTCCAGTTTAACTGAATTCAAAATTAATATACAGTTCCATCTTTAATAAAGTACCTACCGTTTAATAAATACCGTCTTTAATAAATACCTACAGTTTAAAGCGTCCTATAAATTACCCCGAGCTCTGCAACAGTAAATTTCACCAAAACCACTGTTCCTCTTGGCACTTTGGTCGTTACGAACAGCATTAGCATACGCAATTACGTAGTCTAATTACTAACGAGGTAGTTCTTTTTAATGTCAAAAAGTCTTAAGAGACAACTGATGATCTGAAGATAGATATTCATTTCAAAATACATGTATGTGGCGATTGTGTTTGATTGATTTACAAAAAAAGTTTCAATAATATCAATCTAGTTAATACATAAGAAAAATTATCAACAGACTTAGCAAAATAATGGTGGACTATAATCAGCTAATAATCTCGACATTCTGGTTGTAAACTGTTTTTAGAGCGATAATAGTTTTCTCGGAGACTCCATAGGTACTCAAGAGACGTATAAAAAAATTATACTAGACGAAAAGACAGAATTTACAAAAAAAGTGAATTAAAAAGCTTTTTAAAAATAAAACAAGGTCAAGCTCATGATGACCATTATAAAATTATTTACAAAGGCTGAAGGTAAATAAACGGGACAGTATTTTTTATCTCTTGTTTTCTTAGTAGTAGAAAACCTTGCAAAAGATTGTTAACGGATAAAGCAAACTAAAGTGTACTGTTACCAAGCCTAGGTATATGCTGTACGTTAGACATTACAACCTCAATAGGTACCCCATACCCATAGGAAGTACAGATGTTTCAAAGAAATCTAGTCCAGTCGTTCAATTGGCTGCACACTGGTATTTTTCTACTTAGTAAGCATAGATAAGTAGTTGGAATGAATTCGAGTCTGAACAAGGAGGAGGCGGCGCGAATTACAAGCAAGTCTCGCCCCACGGCGCGCACGCGCACCGATTTACGCGCGTCATATACCAGCCAGTGACGTCCTGTGGATTTATAACCTGGTATAATTTAATAAGTTGTAATTTGAAATATTGTGCTCCATCTGGTGGGGGATTAAGAATAGGGAATGTCACAATCCCCATTTATCCTGTGCGTGTCGTAATAGTAAAGTACGCAAGACAACAGTGCTGCCTCAAAAAAGAATACAGTGGACCCTCGGTAATCCAGCCCCTGTCTAACCTGGACCCCCTGTAATCCAACATCAGTCAAACTAGTTTCGCTAATGTAGATCGTGCATGATTGAACAGGTTACAACTTATGCTCGACGCGTAGGTATTGTTTCAATTCCCATTGCTTAGTTTGAATTTGACTACGTATGATAGCGGTGCAGCTTAGCGTTTATTCATTGTGCATTACGTATACATACCTATGACTACCATACCATACGTATAGTAAATACAGACAAAAACATATAGAATTTTATCATTTGTCTGTAATTTGTCGGATTACAAGGTACTCTTTTGTAAAAAAATCCGGACTATAGGGGGTGTTAGGCAGTACTCTACAATCCGAAAAATTCGATAGTCCGACACTGCCCTGCAAAACGTTTGTGGAATTACCGGGGATACACTGTACTTTAAACAAAGCCTTTTGACTGGTGTGGCATAATGGACCAAAACGTCCTTTTAAAGGAGAGTTTATGTCCAGCATTGGGTTAGTAAAGGAAATTAACGACAATCTAATGAGTCTGTTAATTTTTTTAATATGAGAATTGTGGTTGGATATATAAGTAACTAGAGGCAAAGCTCTAATCAGGCTACAGACTTTAGTTTTGTGTGTAACCTATATGTATGTATGTTTCTTTGTATATGCTCTCATCTAAACTAATAAACTAATGTAGGTAAATTAACTGTCGTTATATTCAAATTATTTCTGCAAGATACGGTGAATATATTAAAATTATACTTAGAAAACATATTCAGCAGATTATGGTCAGGGCTAGATTTTTTTTTTTGCAAAACTAGGAGCGCTGTTAGTGATAATTTTTAGAAAAATATCGATACTAAAGAACACAACGAAACAACACTAGACCGCCGTTGGCAACCACGCGCGTTATCTCACCACTAAAAATGCACCGTGACCTCCGACACTAACCAAATTATTCTCGCTCCTAACTCATAGATAGCTGTTTCGATTCCCTTTCAGATCCAGCTCGGACCTTCAGAGATATCTCGACCAATTTGTCAACTGACCGAAGTAACGGGGTTTTATACAGCTGCAAAAACTATATATCTTAGTTTTTCTAGAAAACATTGAAGTCCACTACTGGACATAAGCCACTCTGTAGGAGGGAGGAGAGGGTCGATCCCGAGTGAAGAAGACGTCGACGGCGTCATGAACCGTCGACGAGACCGCGAGCCGCCAGAGGGTGCTGCGGTAGGGGTTAGGATGGCGGCCTGAACGATATAACCCTACGGTCGGGCCGCCACGTCAAAACTGTGGGGTACATTTACGTCCACGTCTAACGGGGCACGGTGTCAAGTGAAACCTGAAATCCTACGATCCAACCCCAGAGTAGGGTCCCAGAGGCCGGTTGCCGGGGCGGTTTTTAGTGGGAACACCACATAGTCCTGACTCCTGAACCACAAGGAGCAGGATATCCCAAAGGATTTTTCGCCTCGTCAACAAAAACAACAAAAAAAAAGCCTCTCCGTAGGAAGCAGATTTATGCCTACCATATCCAGTGGCCAGACGATTTGGTATACACCACCAATGGTTTCTAGACATACATGGGATCAACAAGGGTGACACTAAATTCTTAATTCGCTACCATACGGTGATATTGTTTAAGGATTTTAAACTTGAAAGTATTACGTCATCATTCGATCAACAAACCTGTCCGTTGGTCTACAGTGAATGGTAATCTCAGCTAGAACTTGTAGATTCAATTCTCACTCGACACAAAAGATAGCGTAGTAGTTTAAGCGGTCGACATCGCTCTCTACTGTGGCGAGTATTGGTTCAAAACTCACACGAGACTACAGTTTGTGTGATCCACAAATTGTTGTTCTGAGTCTGTGTTGTGTCCGTTTGTGTTCGTTTCTTCTGCATTTGTAAAGTCTCCCGCGATACACGATATATTTCTAATGCCACCCGCATTCGTACATTACTATAAAAAAAGGAAAATATCAATTGCTGTGTCTGTGTATACAAGTGGATATGTTTTTCTCTAGTTTAGTTACCAAGGTACATTCTCAGTTCAGTTTGCGATCAGATTATCCTGTTTGAGATGTGCGATCTCGTTATGATAGATATTAAAATTAAGAAAATTATACTTTTACATAACGTTGCGACTTAACTTTTGTGAAGGGTAGGCTGTCACAGAAAGCAGCCAATATGGGTTTACTTTCCAATTTTTATATATCAAAGTCGTCAATCTCCTTTCTTATTTCGAAAACACCTTAAAATTATTGTCACAAAAGGTTACAAAAATATCTGTCACAATGTATTTATCAATCTACTCGATCAAAAGTGTATACTCAATTTGAATATGACAATAGAATGTCAGAAGTTTAATAATTAAGTTAAAATACTACGGTGGCGTTGCGCAAAGAGTAGACAGATTAGCTGAAGATTGCTTAAAACACGATCTGAGAAGGCTTAAAGAATGATTTAGTTAATTCAGACTTAGATATAGACCCATCAGCACGTCGATATTATAATCTGGATTGTTTTCAATTTAAATGAAATAATTCATCATTATCTCAGTCAAAAGATGTCCACTAATGGACCAACAAGCCTTCCCCAAGGTCCTCCACAACACCCGGTGCCGTTGCGTTCGCATTCAGCAGCTTCCCCCGACCTTCGCCAGGTCGTCGGATAACCTAGTGGGGGGCTAGCAACGCTGTATTTTCCAGTACGCGGTCGCTAGTTCAGAACCGACCATCGTTTCTGCGTGTAATGTGCCCCCCAATAAATAGGTACTAATTAATCATTAACCAACACAGAAAAAAGGTGCTAAATTCAGCTCAATATTTCTTCCTCATATCATGTCTCTTACGAGATATATTCACGAGGTTATATATTCAATTCCCTGATACTCTATTTGTAATCATAGGGACATCTTACATAAAGTTGAGGGACACCTTAACCGTAAATAGTCCCTAGGATCTTTTTACTACCCAAATATAAATTTCGTGATTGCAAATGTGTTCCTTGAACTACATATGATGTTAATGAAACACGAAAACAAACAATTATTGATCCAGCCAGTCAAAATGGCTATATATAAACATTCGTGAGCTCATTTCATGTATTTGAATAACAATGTATGCAGATTTGTACTTCTGTGAAGTGCCGGCACAATAACACGTGTGCGCCTGCGCAGTAGTCGCACCCGCCTCTCAATATTCATTAGCCGAGATTTTGATACAGTTTAAATTCTCGTTTTTAGTTAATTAAAGGGCATTAATTGTTTACAAAACTGCTTTTGACTGGTTATTGCGCCAGTGTACTTTGGTTTAAGTTGTAAGATTTCGCGAGAAGATTAGTATACTATTGATTAACGATTCTCTTGTGCGCTTGGTATTATTATAATATTCTATTACAATCAAACAATGGACAAGTGGAACTTGTACAATGGGTACTAGACAATGGATTGAAATACACATATACTTTTTTTGTAAACACATACATATTATACATAGAAAACACCCAAACTCCGAAACAAATATTTGTGGATCATATAAACTTTTGGTTCGACCTAGGAATCGAGTCTGTAACCTCAAGAATAGAAGTGTATACGCTACCACTGCGCCACCGAGGCAGCTACGTTATTATTGTCTAAATTGGTCTTCAATTCTTATGTCGATAAAATAACTAACTAAAAAATGACCAAACTATCGTATATTTTTAAACGTCGGGGCCTTACAGACTCAACAAACTCGGACTACTTAGAAGCCATGTCAAACAGGAGTCTAGTAATCAAATTAATTTTTTTATTTATCATTTGTTTGCTATTTCTGTAGTACACCAAATTTTTGCATATGGCGGTGTTGCTACAACACAATGCTAAAATATACCAACATCAAAACAAATAGCTCCGATCTTTATATATGAGCAAAACATTTTTCCTTCTTTTATCTTATGTCATCCTTACTATATATCTTTCTTTTTGTTATACTGCTCCTCTTCACTTCATGGAACTATTAACAAAATGTTTTCCTTATACTTTCTTTTATAATTCTAATGTATTAAAACTCGGCGGCGATAGGCTTTCCTCCTTTTCTATTAGTGGGACTTTTAGCGTGAAAATATTTTGAGGAAATTAAGCGTTTAATGTACGTTTATTTCTTTCCTTACACAAATGTATATGTGATAACGGATTAAGAACACAGAGTGTCACTAGCGCTATTCTTCATATAGGTATCGTAAGAGGTGACTAAGGGAATAAAATATGCAAGACAAAATCGCTGCAAAGAGAAGGAAACTTTTGAAACAAACCCTATGCCTATCCGTCTAGCCAGCGTAGTATATACTAGGCCAAAACATCCTTACTAAGGAAAAGCCTATGTCCAGCAGTGGACTGTTAAAGGCTCCACGTGAGTGAGAGTAAATCTAAGAATAATCTTTAAACCAAGTCACAATTTATTTATTTTTTAAAAAATGCAAAGACACTGTGATCTCATAACTTGTAATAACCCCGACACAAAAGCAAATCGTGTAAATACACCAATAAATGATATTTATTTGCTCTACTTTGTGACGTGCACCGTATATACGTGATATTCAATTCGTACATTTTTCATATACTCATAACAACTTGTTAATATAATATTTGTAAATATATATCATTAAATAATCGAGGATACTTATATCATTTTCCTATTCAATAATTGTAGTAAAAAACTTGTGTCAAAATGGTGCAACTTTTTTTTTTAATTTCTAGATCAGAATAAGACCTTACCTCAAGAGTGTAAGTACAAAAAAAAATCGCCTTGTATATTTCCTTTTGTTAATTCTCTCTCGTCTCTAGGTTGGAGAAACTTTTTTTGGCATAGTAAAACAAATTGTAGTTTTAATTAAGAAAATATTGTATCATAATTCCGGAGTTGTGGGCGTTCATGGGCAGCGGTAGACACTTTGCATCGGGTGACGCGTCTACTCGTTTACACACTGGGTCATAAAAAACACTTTTGATGCCAAATGTCTATGGTAGAGGTGGAAAGGAATATGAGCCGGCTTTTCTTTCTTAGGAAAACGTGTAACTTTATATTTGTAGCAGTTGTGGTAGTCATTTTACATGTAGAGGAGGTCTATAAGCATGAGTCAAAATTGAAAACCCAAGTTGTATTTACAACACCTTATCCCATTCGAAACACCGTTTGAATATTACAATTTATTCACGAGACGGCAAATCTCACACTATCTGATCCTAAACTAGTCAAAGCTTATGTTTTAGTTACCATACTGCTGATAAACGTACAGAAATATATTAGATAAATTACAAGAAAATCCAAAACAAGTAATTCTGATGACTATATTATTTGCCTTAGGTTGGGAATCAAACCCACAAATAGACAAATATGCCAGTCAACGAAAGTAAACGAATGAAACTCGTTATTAATATGCAGTAAAACATGGCTCGCGTATAAATAAAATGCTTCGTGTGTATTGAGGACGCTATTTATTATTCAATTATTCTCTGTTAACAGCATTCAGAAACCGTGTTTGATTAAACTAATGATTGTCATTTGGCATAGGAATACGTAGTGATACGCCAGATCGTTACTAATACCTATCCGGAATAAAAATGCGAATACGGATTTAAAGTGTCTACATCCGTGAATGCAGATGCGGACTTAGAATTTTTGATCAGTTGATACCAATACGTGTAGATTTAGAAAATTAACTTTTTTATCTTTGTAAACATAATATTATATGATATGGTACGTTAGAGGCAATACGATATAAGGATCACAGCCTTCGCAACAAATGAATGAATGAATAAATTGATCCTAGTTGTCAAATCGATGGCATTAAAATTAATTCATGCAAAAAGCATAAAATATTTCGTATTTATAATGTAAACCTTGGTATTTCTAGTAGTAAGATTAAATGCAAAAAATGTGTATTTTCAAAAGTATTAGCCTAATTAAATTAATTAATATCTTTCAAAGAGATATAAGATAATTAAATAAGAGATTTCCCTGAAATTAATTTAAGGAGGCCCTGATAATAAAGGTGGGTACTGATACCCGACTGACAATATGGATAGGTACTGTGACGTAGCACTATCGTTTGGTTTCAGCCGGAGTTCCAAACAGCGAGTCATCGCAATTAGTAAAGTGATAATACCTTTTAGGAAACCCGTACGTCAACGGGCCTGCTGGTCTAGTGATCCTGACTGCTAAACCAGAGATGGTGGGTTCGATTCCATGTCATCGCTCTGCGTCTGGGTGTAATTTTTCTAGGTAGTAGAACCACGCTGGTTTCAGCACAAGCGGGCTGGCTCGGCCGGGGTAGTACTACCCTCCCACAGAAGATCAACCTAAAGCGCCAGCATCCGTGTTGTCGTGTTTCGTTGGTGACAGTTATTGTGGTAACTGTGTAAGCCTTACACTGTCACGATGACTGTCATGCCTTTTACGTCCCCAAGCCGGGTGTCAAAAGCAACTTACTAGGTCGCTATAGTGTGGGTCACCATACTACATTGTCTGCATTTGCAATGAGTATGGTGACCACAACTCTTGGATTCTATTCATGCTTTCTATCAGGCAGAGTAGAGTCACTTTGGTAGACTCTTAATATAGAAAAAAAATGTCTATAACAAACTTGTATTTAGAAATGTTTAAGTATGTTTATTAGCAGTCTGATTAGGATAGTACAGCCTTTGCCTAGTTTGGAGTCAGACGGTCGTGTGTAAGATAAAAAAAAAGAGTTTTTCGTATTAGAAGTGACGACCTGTTGGTGTAGTGATCTTAATTGTTAAGCTAGAGGAAGTGGGTTCGATTTCCAATCAGGATAAATAGTTTTTTCCGATTTTAGGTGTAATTTATCTATAATATGTATGTAATAAGAAAAATATAAGTTTCGGATCAAACGGTCACGTGTGAGATGTGTTAGAAAATTGTTATTTGTTTATTATTTCGGTTATAGAACTCTAACTTCCCAAACATGGCCAACTGGATTTACTTATAAGCGACCTCACTAGCTTAAGCTCTTTCTTACATTCTCCAATCCATCCTTTTAATCTTGTACATACCATTGTCATTACTTCTTCTAACTTTTATGTAATATACTTTAAATTTTCCAATATAATGCCTACTGTCTGGATGAGGACAATAAGGAGTCCTATTACGTAGATGAGACGAAAATTTTATTGGTGAAATTTGAGTGTTTAATATACCTCTGCCTATCCTTTCGAGCAAATGAGCGTGAATGTTTATACATGTATATTTGCAGCACACATATATGTTTCACGAACGAGCCACGAAAACCTTTTGAAATATTCGAAAATGACAAATTTATATACTATGTCTTCCTATTATCACATTTCATATGTAAAATAATCACTTAATCCTACGACATACGAGGTCATAGCCTCAAGCAAACACAGTATATTCGGTCTGTGTTGTCAAACAGTACACTATTATTCGCAAGAAAGTTCCAATGTATAGAGCCCTAAGGCTTGGGCGTGTCTCGCTTTAACCACGACAACGGGGTCTCACGTAAATACTGTATTAATTAATTTGTAACGACAGACAAACAGATTCTGATATGATAAAAAGATTTGTACTAAATATGCATGTTTCGTAAGTATCTAAGATTAGTTGATGGCCAGTTCTTAACAGCTGATATAATGTCAGACTGAACACTTATACTATTCTATTTTATTCTAAAAAGCCATGGTTTTGACACAATTGGAGTGATAAGATCATCAAGCAAACTTTTCCTTGTTTCTCACCGAGTAAGTAATCAGAACCCGAAACTCTTGAGTTGCTGGTATTAATCATTTGCTGGCCACGGGCACTCGCAACAGAAGAAACACAAATACGTTGTCACGCTTTTTGTGCCCCAAGAAATGCTGAGATGATGAGTGTGCTGAGAAACATCACTCACTTGATGAAAAGCAAAGAGAGAATCGGTTTTTGTTTCTGTGAAGCACGTGGTTTCATTCTGGGAAAGCCGGCCTATGCGTATCATGAATACTATCATGGTAAATTGGATGCATATTGAAAAAGTTAAGTAAGGAAAGAGGTTGATTTAAGGGGATTAGGAAGTAGGAGGGATCTGGATGTCGTAATAACAGCTGTTCCCGGATCCCTTCTATATCAGGCGCAGAGTGGCACACCGTGTGGTTTTAGTCGGTCCGATTCCGACACACCACCCCGCCGTAAACCGCGGACGGGTGACGGCCCAGAGGGTTTCCACACGTTTAAAAAAAAGGTGATTAGGAAGTTAAAATATACCTCTAGGAGGGAGTTTGCAGATCTATAGAGTAAATTGTATCTATTGTGAAACTTCTAGGTACTTAGAAAGTGTTTCGTAATTCGTTAATGAGTCTACATATAGCAGTAACGTTGGCGCAATATTTAGCAGTATTGCACAATGCACTACTAACACATTTTAACTCAAAACAATAAGTTTAAATGCATCTTCAATAGTTATTTATTTTATGTGCGCTTTGTGTTCGTAAACGGTATTTTTGATACAGTAGTAAAGTTGCATTATGATAGGTTAAAAGTTATAAATACCATCCATTCTCTATGCTAGTATCAATGATATATTATTGTATTATTAGTCCCTTATTGTATTATTTACAGTTAATTTTATTATTTAAAACACTACTGTAGGTTAATGGCTTGTAATGATATTTGTGTCTAATAATCACGGTTTAGTGGAAATAGTCAAAATGAAATTAGATCAAAAAAAAAGATATGAAAATAAACATTTGTTAATTACAGTAAAATTTTAAGTTTCAAAGAGCGAGCGTTTTGTCCTTAGAACAGAAAGATGATCCTATGAAAAGTCGAGGTGATCATGCCCGGTTGATCGCGGTTTAAGCAATGTTCCACTCTGCACAAGAATTTATGTTAGTTACGCATGTGTGAATTGAATCAATACAATAATTACAAGTAATTATCTACCATTTATTAAACATTAGCAAGCATAAAATTGACCATACTTGTGCATTCAAGAGAATGTTATGAAAATTATAATGTATTCAGAACCATTTTATTATAGTGCCATGTGTCCGCCAGTTGTAGTTGGATAAAATAATAGACCGCCCTTGTAACTAGTTCTTATAGTAAACAAACTATTAAATAGGGAAGTGTATCAAAACTTATTACAGTTCATTTGCCACGACGACTGTCATGCTTTTTACGTCCCAAAGTGAGATGTGAAAAAGCATCTTACTAGGTCGCCATAGTGTGGGTCACCATACTGCATTGTCTGCATCCGCAATGAGTATGGTGACCATAACTTTTGGATTCTACTCATGCTTTCCATCAGGTAGAGTAGAGTCACTTTGAAAAAATATATGTTAAATTAAACGCTGCCTCGTTGGCCTAGCAGTTAGTGTGGCGACTACCGATCCAGAAGTCTTGGGTTCAATTCTCGGGTTAGGCCAAAAATGTTATTGTTTTTCAGATTACAGAAGTGTTTAATAACAGTCTGGAGTTTGGGAGTTGAGGTATAAACCTCTAAGTAGGTTATTCCTGATCCTGATCCCTCCCTAGTCGTGTTGGATAACCGTCCCATCGGATTATGAGTGCACCTGTATCTGCGCACGCGCTTGTGTACTATATCTCCCTCGTAGTTGGCTGGTCTCCGACTAGGACTACTCCTAGTCGGAGACCAGCCTTACCAGAATTATCATCATGAAATTAAAGAAGATTCACATGCTCACGTTATTTTTGAGTCTGAATCTTCTTGTAACTACACTGATGGAGTAGCGCTGAGTGTTTTGGGTTGGGTTGAAACCTTATATGGGGCAACACTTTGTGTAATCCATATCCTGTGCGTTTGTTCTACGTATGTTTGAAAATTCCTCCGAAATATAGAATAATATTTAGTGTGGAATTCGTCTATATAAAAAAAGAAGAATAAATATAGTACCAAACATAAAATGTATCGATCTGTTTTGCTATCGATACAAGTACATTATTATTACACAGTAGGTGCATCGGAGATAACAAAAAGATGTGGTCGAATAAAAAGCGATCATAACTAAAGCACGACCACGCGGCGACCACCGACCACAATCACATTATTTTATTGTTTTACTTGCTATATCTTGTCTTTTTGTACACACATTGGATTAAAGCAGTTATAGGTATGAATAATATGGCCTCAATCACGATCTGTACCAGTTAATGTGTATTGGGAAAAATGGATATTGTAGTTCCTGCTAAGCAGATTAGGTATGTTCCTGACTAGAATAAAGGAAAGGTGACTATGTTAAGTAAATAAATAAATATTTCACACATTTGATACACAACGCTATCTTCTTTCTGACTTGACTGGTAGAATACTTATATACTTTTTTTTTGTAAATATATACATATTATACATAGAAAACATCCAAACTGTGAAACAAATATTTACAGATCATACAAACATTTGGTCGAGCCAGGCATCCAACACGAGACCTCAACACGAGAACGCAGTTGCATTCGCTACCGCTGCGCCACCGCGCGCGCCGCTGCGCAACTGACTAAGTTGTCCCGTGTGAGTTATAAGTAACTGCTATAAAGAGAAGTCAGATTCGAATTTTTCAGCTAAATAGAAGGGTTCATTTTAACTATTTCTGGTGTGAAAATACACTTCTTTTGTGTATAATTATATTGCTTTAAGTTTTATTCAACTTGCCGAGGTCATAGCCTAACTCAGAGTGTTGAACACTTACCTACCAAAGGTAGTGTCATTGACAGTAGGTCTAGACTAAAGTTTACTAGAAGATTCTATTAAAAAACCATTAATCCTTTGCTAAGGTTTTATATATGTACAACTCATTACAGGAGTGCACTGTAATGATGACAGAATTACATATTTTATGCTTCGTAGTGGATACAAACTTCAAGACAGACCCAAATGAACTGTTATTTAAATCTTACGACCACAGAGTAGAAAAATAGCAAAGGTGAATTGTTTACTAAGCCTCTATGTACCTAATTTAAGTTATATTTTTTAAAGATACTTCAATTATTGTTAAGCATTTTACCCCTCCTAATGACGTAAACGAGTTCGCATAAACGAAATGATTTAACTTATCACGAGAAAATTGCACGCGCAAGAATTCTAAGGACCGGTAGAGGTGCAAATATGTGAATAGTTTAGTAGTTTAAGGAATAGAAATTACTCTAGAAGAACACATAATGAAACTAATCTGAGCCTTATTAAAGCCTAGGCAGTCCTGATGAACTAGTCTTCCAAATAAAGGTCCAATATGGGCAAATTGCTTATTTAAATACGAAGTGTTTTGTAGTGAGCTTAGATATCATTTTAAAAGGCAATTATTGAAGTATTACCGAAGATTACCTTTAACTGATAATATATCACAATTTATATCCAGTTGATTATATTCTTTTCTAACTAATTCTTAAGAATATCACGGACAGAAAACTGGCAATAAGCAAATATTTCTTTGGATTTCAACAAGTGAGCATTTCAAAGGTCCTAATTCTTTTCTTCACTCTGTCTATGCTACTAGATAACTGCCTCGTTGATCCAACGATTAGCGTATCCAACTGCTGATCAACAGGACTCGGGTTCGATTCCCGGGTTGAGTCAAAAAAGTGATATTGAGCTTTTCTGATTATAGAAAATAACAACCCAGAGTTTGGAAGTTGGTCCTGCGTCTGATCTCTATCCGGACGTGTCGAATAACCGTCACATCGAATTGTGAGAGTGAGGGAACAGAGAGTGTACCTGTGTGTGCGCACATACTTGTGCACTATAATATCTCTCAGCTCGTCTCCGTTGAGACGGATCACCGTGGCTGAAATCGGCTAGGAGAACATCACTACTGGCCACGATCACGATGGCCCGTCTGCCAGTTGGCTCCCTAGAATATTTGTCATAAACAGCCTTTAATTAGTCTACTGATGATCATAAGCCTCTACTTAGCAAGAAGGTTTTGGTCTACAACCATGCAGGCCCTATATAATGAAAAGTGAAATGATTCTCTCGTAAAAAGTAATTTTCCGAAAATTTTCAAACATTTTATTGATAATTCATACAGTAAAGTGCATGTGCAGTTCATCCATAATAATTTCTAATAGGATGTGTTGTCCGTACGATTCCGTGAAGCGCGGCGCCGTTCGGTCTGGGCCATTACGCTGCCGGATGGGCTACTAAGTACCGGCATACTGGCACACGGGCCGGATTCACCTATAACACAACCTTTGATAGTTAAACCCTTTTTTTGTTTATAATCTATGCATTTATTACTGAAATTATTTAGGGTTGAAACTACAATCTTCATTACTAGTGCCAACGGGTAGGGTATGTAAATCTCCTGGATGTCGTAATAGCAGCGGTTCCCGGATCCCTCCTATGTCAGGCGCAGAGTGGCACACCGTGTGGTTTTAATCGGTCCGATTCCGACACACCACCCCGCCGTAAACCCCGGTGGAGTGACGGCCCGAGGAGGTTTCCACACGATAAAAAAAAAGAAGGGTATGTAAATCTTGTTTTCGGTAACGCCTTAAGTAACTATTAGACGATAAATGGCAAATCAGTAAATATTAGGCAGTCCATATATAGGACAGGTTCTAATGCTCGCAATCTGTATCGTGTAAGTTTTTTTCGAATAAAGTAGATCTGATTATGTGCACTTTACATCCCAGTTTCAATTGACAACTAATATGACAACACTCTAGCTAAAATCCTCTAAAATAAAAACTCTGTCTTGCACGACTGATACAGTCAATCACACATAGAAGTCAAACACTTACTTCTGTAGGTAACATACTCGTAGGTTTCAATTACTCTAATTTATTATTCTCTTTACATAGGTAACTGTACAGATTCTTTCTTTACTCATTTCATTTCTAAAAAGGACATATTTAATACGGAAGATACCCGAAGCCCGTCATAACAACTTTTCCAGGACGTTACCGCACGTAATAAACTATATAAGGACTCTAATCGTATCAACTTGTCTCAGCAATAACAGTCTACGTATGTATTAGATATCAAACGGATAAAAAGGGCCCGTAGTAACGTAAGGTCTTGTCCACACTTGCGATATCGATCACGGCGACGCTCCCACGCTGTCGCGCGACAAAAAGCCGCGCTCATTAGAATGCGGCGCGCGACACGGACGCGCCGCACCCGCTGCATTGTGCACACAATTGCGCTTTTTGACCGAGCTCGCGCCGCCCGCGCACTGCGATTTACGAAATTCGAATTATTTTTAAATGAATTGTTTTCAAGTGTACATGCGACTGTTTTTGTGTTAGGTAAAACAATGCCTATGCTTAGAAAGAGTCTCGCGTAATCATTGGTAATAAATATTAATAGATCAGAAAAGGGAAGTAAATTCAATATCACAAATTTCTTTTTAATTTAAAGCTCTAATCTATTTTAAGTGTTTTTGCCTAGTAAGCGATACACTGAAAGTTTTAGTTGGTTTTTTTAAACAATATTTGATAATAATCTTATAGAGAGTATCAATTTATGACCTTCTCTCTAATACGGGTATTCGCTTATTAGAGAGAATTAAAATTTCGTTCATAGTCCATAGTGAGCTCTTGGTGATATATTTTTATTGTGTCAATCAACAGACACCAGCATAGCTAACAATTAGAAGAAGGGAATTAATATGCGCTGAAGATATTCTATTTGACACTTTGAGAAGAGTTAACCACCAAAATAGCATAAATATAGAAAAACATATTTCAAATTCAACAATAGAACAATTCGAGCTTTTTGTGTTTATAAGTCGATTGGAAAATTTTCCGATCGGTGGCTTTTTAATGTTTTTTTTGCATTGCGTTTCGAAAATCCGCACGTTGCTGCGCGTAGCCTCGACGCGTTTTTTTGTCGTAAGCGGCAATACACGTGCCGGTCGACGTCGATTGTCGCCTGTTTTTTGTTGGCTAATCAATTTTCGAACCAATGGACGTATTAAGGGGAGTGTACAATGGATAAAAATCTATTTTTGTAAAAGGCTGTGCAGTCTAGAACATTTTAATAGGTCTAGAATTTTTATCAGACGAACATACGTGATGTGTAGGGGATGTCGTTATGGATATTTATTACGCAAAAAAACAGCTCTTGAATATGTTACATATAGAATTCTCATTTAATCTAGCTGTGGTTTTCCTATTATATATGATAAAAGAGAACAATTACGTCTTAAGTCTTTTAACTTTTTATATATCAACACGATGGTAAACCAGCAATCAACTATAATTTAGGAGGGTTTTCTCAATTTAGTAGTTTAGATTTAGTAGTGGATTGATTATTTGGAATAAACGGAAGGTGGAGAGGGTAGGACGCGCGACTTGGTATCTTTGACATTGATATCGCGGCTGGTGTAGTCGGTACTGTTGGGCAATAAAGCTAATATAGTCGGTTTGTACACTGCTATTTCTCGTCAGCAGCAAACGATATCTGATTTGTCGCTTCTTGCGTTTCGGTGACTTGTGTCAGAGTAACGGAGTCTTCGCGTGATGTAATAAAACTACTACGTCGTAATTGGTGGTTGTGTGTGAAATGGTCACCAAAAGTTTGGACTGCTCATGTAGGGTTGTGTTTTGAAAGATCACCCCGGTTAAATCGTCATGTACCCACTCTTCCACGCACCTACATACATTCAAATAGCACCAACACTTTACGGCCTTGGTCGCGACGAGATTGATCAATATATAATACATTATTATGAAGCATCTTTAGTGATTAAATATCTGATACATTTCAGATACGTCTATTATCATTTATTTCATTTTAAAATTGACTGTAATAGAATAACCTAAGTATTATTTTAGTCTGTATAAAACAATTACTTTAGTAAATGATGACATTTGTTGTCTTTCTTTAAAATAAAAATCTAGCATTATTATTTCTACATCAACTTATGAGTTGGCTCTTATTATTAACATACCTACATAAAACTGTCTTTTCCGTTGAATGTATAGTCGTCTTTACAGATAACAGCCCATTGTGCTCCGCAATAGTAGCGGGCATCTCTTACTTGGTTTTTGGACAACAACTTTATCCGATAGAATGGGTCGTTAAATTTCCAAACTTTCGGTACAGAAGCGAGGTGCGAATTTTAACGGTTGACTTTCACAAAAACTTGGCACTTGACTTGACTAATTGTCTTTGCATTTAATTGGTTCTTCTTTGTAAAGATCGAACGTGTAGATGGATCCTTCGTTGGTTGAATACTAAAAGTAATTTTTGAATAAAGATAGGAGCGCTTTACTCTGCGGAATGTGTTGCGGTTTTTTTCTGGTAGCTGTCACCGTCGTAAAGAATCATCTGTGTATGCGTAGAGCCTTTGAATCATACTAACTGAGCAGGTACTATGATGTCTGCACAGGTCCATTTATATAACATAGTATTTTCATCAAATGATATGTGGATTTTCTGTTAATGTGGTATTACACTGTCTATAACTAGATATAAAAAATATTTAATAAAGACATTTATGACAGTTGGGCTTCAGTTTTAAAATGTTTCAACATAGCTATTTAGCTTTTTTATTTATTAGAAGCACCGAAGTCACCTTGAGATAGATGTTGAAATTTCACGTTGCCAATATTTAACATTTTTACAAAAACAGTATTACTTTTAAATACAATTACCTATTTATCAACCAGTATAGGATGCGGTGATCTATAAAATTAAAAAAAATGTAGTTACATATGTTATGTATGAGTGTCTAGACGTTTCAATTTGCCATTATTCCCTACACTGGATTCTGAATAGATTACGTACCGCCTGACACCCAGTAGCAGGATCACGAATCTAATCGTATTGCCATAAAATTGGAATGGAGGAAGACAACCATTCGTTCAGTAGCCCACGTTAAATCGGAATTAGTATAGACAGGATGACCATGATATCTTTTATCTAACCGTCAAAATATAACCACTTCAAATAGTCAGTAATTTCATACCTGTCTGATTTGTGGTTTGATTCCTACCCAGGACAAATAATTGTGTGCACGATGTTTTTTTTTACTTGGGTGTAATGAATCTAAGATATGATTGTGTAATATTACATATATACTATACACAGACAGGGTAAAATGTTCGTCAACATCGCTAACCACTAGATGAACAAACTCAGTCACCTCATAATGATCACATAATGTTTAACTACCTCGTTGGTTCTTGGGTTCGATTCCCAGGTCCAGCCAAAAAGTGTTATTGAATTTTTCTGATTATAGAAATACTTAATAACAGCCCGGAGTTTAGAAATTGTAGTCCTAACCCCGTGCTTAGGAGAGCATGTAAAGCCGCCAGCCCTGCGTCTTATTTCTCACCGGTCGTGTCGGATAGCCGTCCCATCGGATTGTGAGAGTGAGGGAACAGAGAATGCACTTGAATTTATGTACTATAATATCTCCTGCGAGGATGGCTAGACTCTGTTGAGACTGGTCGCCGTGAAGGCGGCTAGAAGAACATCACCATCAATGTTCATATATTGAGATCATACTAATTCAGTTATCGAGAACAGATATCAATAAATGGAGACTAAGATTCAAGGAAACAAAGCCTGATTGAGCTATTAATCCATCAAATATTTTCACCCGGTAGTTTATTTAATTCTGCCCCCGAATTGCATTCACGACTTATACAGGGACAGAAAGAAAATGTTGATGTTGCTGTCATTTTATGACTACATGTAGGTGCATAGTTCTAAGGGTGACCTATTATGACCGAAGACTAAAGTGGCGCGGTGGTAGTGACGTCAGAGGTCGCGGGATTGAATTAAGCACATTGCACATATTTATAGAAACAAAAAATGAATGGTGTCGTGGGACACCAGGTAGGAACGAAGTTCCTTCGGATAATGTGGAATCGACACAATTTGCAAAAAAAATCGTGCTCAATTTTATGTAGGTTTTCTTGATTTTTCTCTTAAATTTTGCTGATTAGTTTTTATTTAAGTATAAGAAAGTATTTAGGAAATTCAGTATTTTAGGAAATAAAATAATAAATTCCTTAAAATAATAAAATAGCACACATGACGCGCTTTCGCGCCTGCGCACGTCTCATTTAACGGTTTTATTCCACGCATTTTTTTCCACAGATTTATTCCACAGATTTATTCCACGCACTTTTTCCACTTACGGTTTTACTATCAGATTTTTTTCAGTTCGGTCCCGCAGCGAAATCCCTATCCCCTCCAAGCCTGCCGTAAGGAACTTCGTTCCAATAAAAGCAATAAAATCAAGCTTAGCAAAATCTATGTGTTTTTAATTGTAGCTACTTCTTTGTAAAACTTTTGAAGAACGAAATAATTCTTCTTCTCACCCTTTTCGCTTGAGGTCAGAGTACTGAGTTTTTTTTTTATAAAAAATAGTATTATTTAGATCGGTTAAAGCCTGGAATTCATTACTAGCGCACGTGTTTTTCTCCCAGATCGGTTAAAGCCTGGAATTCATTACCAGCGCACGTGTTTTCCTCCCAGATCGGTTAAAGCCTGGAATCCATTACCAGCGCAAGTGTTTTCCTCCCACTACGATCTCGGGTTCTTTAAGCAGGGTCTGAAAAGCATCTCATTAGGCCACCGTAGCGTGGGTCGCCATATTACACTGTCGTCATTCGCAGTGAGTATGGCGACCACCGCTCTTGGATTCTATTCATGCTTTCCATCAGGCAGAAAAAAAAAACAAAAAAAAAGAAAGAAAAAGGACGTCAAAAGATGTAAATATCGCTAATATGGATAATTTGAATGTGTAAGTAATATATCCAGCAGGTCAGGTTCGTATGCTTGTAACAGATACTGGAAAGTTCAAGGCTAATGAATCTCTAGTTATTAAAGTTATCGAGCAAATACATCGATTAGAAAATATATCGATTTAGTAACGTTTGCTTTGAATGGAGACTTGTCCGTCATTATTTCGACGCGTGGTAAAACTAAGTATAACATCTCTTTGTCGGACAGGATACGATGCAGTAAAGTGGTCGATCGAGTCTCTTGCCAAATAGGCAACTTAATGTTTTAAATTGGGGAATTTAGAGACGTTTGCGTGGGTATATTTCAACTAGGACACGTACTATACTAAACAATTACGAACTTAGAGTACATTCCGTAAGAAAAAATATATTTACAAACTGTACATTTATGGAGGGACGTGTGTCATTTGTCCCTTCGACTCAAAGGGAGGATCCTCCGACCAGGCGAGGCAATCATGCCTGGCGGGCCATGGCCCTACGGTTGATGTTGGGATGTTGTATATATTCTAATTGCCACGCGAATCTCTATATCGCGATACAGGATTAGTAGTTGCATTGTAGTTCATTACATTCATTCGTTTCGTTCATACTTCGTAGTTCGATGTATCTTCGCTAGATGGCGCTGTTGTATATATTTCTTTGTGCAATAATGTGAAATTCGCCGCATCATAACAAACAAACTGCTTACTTAGTGTATCAGAGGTAATGGTACCTTTTTTTTTAATATTCATTAGCTACTAAAATTATAGTGGTCGGTAATTTAATACGTCTCTGTCTATCCCTTTCGTGATACAGGCGTGGTCATGTGTAAATAAAAGTACACACATTTGTCAACTTTATTTATATTATGTTACACATACCACTCTCCACTCCCACTGTGAACCCAGGTGCATTAAGTGGAGGTGAAATAGCATCCCACTAGGTCATAGTATGAATTACCATACTACTTTGTCTGCATTCGCAACGAGTATGATGACCACTACTCTTGGATTCTGTTCATGCTTGTTCCTTTCGTCGCCTCTTACGACAGCTGTATGATGAATAGGGGTGATAACATACTGCATTCATAATCCATCACCACATGGTCTAATATAAAATGACCATGAAATGAGATCAATAACGTATAAGAGTAAAATTAGTAAATATTGCCATGATGACACGCATATGACTGCATTTCATTCTCGGTACATTTTTACACACAATTCTTGATTTAATATCCCAATGGTGGCAAATGATATAGCTTAATATCTTTCAATGCATTTAATTTCTTAAAATAACGTTTATATTATAACACTTCCTTCAATTAATATTTAAATCACTAACAAAAAGCACTCAGACTAAGCTTTTAAAATTATTTAATTTCTTATTAAATCTAAACGAGTTTTACCAATCATTTGACATGTTCAACTTTGTCAGAATATAACCTGCCCAAATACCATACACCCATTCGATTATACATATATCCAATCGATCATTAAACTAATATTAACTCGACGACAATTTAAAAGTATATCAAGCCCGAGTTGGTAACGCAACCAGTTATTCGCAATTACATATAATTTTACAATTTCCCAAATTCGTATTTATGAAGGAATTGAGCGTACCATTAAAATTAAACACACTACACGAATAACTTAAGAGCTGTGTAGTTAAGTAATTTACTTTATAAACAGACGATTTATCTTATTTTTTTGCTTATTTTAATTAAGTAAATCTTTGCATTCTTAAATACGAAACTTTCTTTGTTGCGCCACGGCCTGGAGACCACCATGGGAACTTCACCACGGAAAAGTCACTTTATAACGACCTTTATCTGAAGTACATAAGGCTTAGTTTTATTTGTATATAAAGGTGCAGTTCCGACAAAATGTTTAAAATGGATGAGCATTTAATTCAATATTTCACATGAAATTAAAATCGTATTACTGTTACCGCTGAATTAAGACATAAGTGATTTTTTTCCAAGTGTGTAATTTATCTGTCTATCAGAAGCTCGGGGCTGGTGTAATGAGAGGGTAATGTAGGCGAAGGTTGGAGAGAGGCGTATGACAGACATTGAAGGAGAAACTAATCAAATGAACTGGTCAGACTTGAATACTGATGAAGAAATCGTCCAAGTCGTAGAAAAACGGTGGATTTGATTTTTGAACAAGTTTTGTCTTTCACATAAAGTTATTCTACTGTACTTTATCCAATTTTAATATTATATTACACATATACATACAGAAACTGACGGTTTTGAGATATTTAGCGTACAAAACCGACGAATGTACAACAATAATAGTAATACGTTGGTGTAATATGTTTTAAGTGATGAACACGGTTATTTTTTCTGTGTCTGGACGCAATTATCTGTAATATGTATGTATTTAGAAATATATAAGCATGTTTGTGAGTGTACTGGTTACCATAGCACAGCCTCTGGCTAGTTTGGGATCAGACGGCAGTGTGTGAGATGTGTGAGGATATTATTGTTTTTTTTTTTAAATAGGAACCTACCAAAGTGACGCTATTCTGCCTGATGGAAAGCATGAATAGAATCCAAGAGCGGTGGTTGCCGTACTAACTGCAGACAGTGCAGTATGGTGACCCACGCTATGGCGACCTAGTGAGATGCTTTTTCACGCGACGCTTAAAGGACCCGGGATCGTAGTGGGAGGGGAACACGTGCGCTGGTAATGAATTCCAGGCTTTAACTGATTTGCACAGGAAGGAAGAGCCGAACTATTTAGTTCGGGAGCGTATGTCTATCATTCTGAAACGGTGACTTCCAAGGCCAGCACGAGTTGTCCTGTAGAGGAATGGAGAGGATGGGATCAGTTGGAAGCGTTCGTCAGAACTCTCTCCATGATAAAGGCGATAGAGGACTGCGATAAAGGCGACATCTCTTCGCAACTGCTGAGACTCAAGGGATTCAGTGACTTTCGGGTTATCGATAATAATTATTACGAGTATATTGTTATTAAGTGTGTGACTGGCAATATAAACTAACATAACTTATATAACTAATATAACTTTTATCAGCAAAGTATTTATTATTTATGAATCATATTGTTAAGTTTTATGTGAAGTTTAGTATTACAATCTATCGGCAGATATTCGAGTAAGGAACGACGAACTGTAAAATCTATTGTTATTTTCTGGTCTTGAGGTCTGAATTTGCTATGTTGTTTTCTTTCAGTTTATTTTATACAAAATAATGGTATTTTATGTTATGATCTTATCACCTCTTAAATTCAAGTTTCTTTTTTGCGACGGTAAATGCAATTCGTCCCTGTTCTATGGATATACAATAGGCGTATTTGAATTACCGTCGTTTTTCTATGGTTAGAAAGTAAACGAATACACACAATTTGACTTTTATAGATATATATTACATTATTTGCACACTAGGGTTTACAAACATTATACAGTAATAAAACTAACAACAATTAGGATGTACAAAGGGTGACCTTACTGCTTACAGTAATTTCTTCTTGGCAACCTTTGGATGGACTAATTTAATTTTAAATTGGTGCAAGGTTTGTCAGATATACCTTTTTTATTTTTCTTTTATATTAAGAGCCTGCCAAAGTGACTCTTCTCTGCCTGATGGAAAGTATGAATAGAAGCCGAGAGTTGTGGTCACCATACTCATTACAAATGCAGACTATGCAGTATGGCGACCCACACTATGGCGGCCTTGTGAGATGCTTTTTTACACCCCGCTTGGGGACGTAAAAGGCATGACAGTCATCGTGACAGTGTGAGGCTTACACAGTTACCACAATAACTGTCACCCCTGCGTCAATGGACGTATGTTTTTTTAGTTTTTTTTCTTTCTGGTTTTCCTACAAAATATTTCCTGGTAAAAAACATACCTATGCAATTGTTTTTGAAATTTATTGTTATCATTTAGTGAAATAATGAAATTTAATATTCAAATAGTGTTTTTTTTTTAAATTCCTACTCAAATTGCGAAAACGCAAAGCTATTGGTGGAACAAAACGTGACGTCTATTAACACTCGGACGTTTTTTTTTCTATATTAAGAACCTGCCAAAGTGACTCTTCTCTGCCTGAGGGAAAGCATGAATAGAATCCAAGAGTTGTGGTCACCATACTCATTACAAATGCAGACTATGCAGTATGGCGACCCCGCTGAGATGCTTTTTTACACCCCGCTTGGGGACGTAAAAGGCATGACAGTCATCGTGACAGTGTAAGGCTTACACAGTTACCACAATAACTGTCACCCCTGCATCAATGGACCGCCGGTCCATGCGGTCCGGTCCAAGCGCAAACAATGAATAGTACTATTTTGATATCGATAACATTTTATCAATTATTTATATCTCTATTTATTCTTGAAAATAGTCCACGTGATTAAAATATAGATAGATAGAAAACTCTACATTTGTAAATCGTATTACATAGTTCGAAGAGAGTACAATGTTCAGATATATAGTGTATGTACAAAAAGCTGCCTGATTGCCAAAAGCAACCTCTTCCAGGCAATCATATGATTGATCGTACTTTATAACATTCGTTTTAGAATAATTTTTACACTGTCACGATGACTGTCATGCCTTTTACATCCCCAAGCGGGATGTGAAAAAGCATCTCACAAGGCCACCATAGTGTGAGTCACCATACTGCATTGTCTGCATTTGCAATGAGTATGGTGACCACAACTCTTGGATTCTATTCATGCTTTCCGTCAGGCAGAGAAGAGTCACTTTGGCAGGTTCTTAATATAGAAAAAAAAACGTCCGAGTGTTAATAGACGTCACGTTTTGTTCCACCAATAGCTTTGCGTTTTCGCAATTTGAGTAGGAATTTAAAAAAAAACCCTATTTGAATATTAAATTTCATTATTTCACTAAATGATAACAATAAATTTCAAAAACAATGGCATAGGTACGAGGGGCGTTTTTAAGTTCGCGGAATGGAGGGTATTGAGTGATAATAAAAACACAAAATTATTTTTCTTTTTCTATATATTCCCCTGCAACACGAATACATTTTTCAGATCTTTCAATTAGTTTTTTTATTCCCTCGTAAAAAAAAGTTTTATCTTTGTCTGAAAAATACGCCGAAACCGCCTCCTTAACCTCCTCATCAGTTGAAAATTTCTTACCACGTAATTCTTTTTTCATTTTTGGAAAGAGATAATAATCACTCGGAGCCAAATCTGGACTGTAGGGTGGGTGATTCAAAATACCGAAGCACCTTATGCAGGGCAGCCAGTGCGACTCGGCTCTTGTGAACGGGAGCATTGTCATGCAATAGCAGGACACCTTTCGTTAATTTTCCCCGTCTTTTTTCTTTGATGGCTTCTTTTAACTGTTCTAAGATTGAAGCGTAGTATTCCCCCGTTATAGAAATGCTTTATCTTTATAATCTATCAATAATATTCCTTCTGAGTCCCAAAAAATCGTTGCCATGAGTTTCCCAGCCGACTGTGAAACCTTAAATTTCTTGGGTGGTGCTGTGCCCTTTTTGTGCCACTGCATGGAGTCTTGTTTGGACTCGGGTTCATAATGATGAACCCAAGTTTCATCCCCAGTAACAATTTGATTCAATACGCCATCCTTGTCTTCATTGCAGAGGTCCAAAAACGCACGTGAACATTCCACGCGCTGTTGTTTTTGCAATGGCGTGAGCATTCTCGGCACCCACCGTTTTTTTTTTTTTTTTTTTTTTTAACGTGTGGAAACCCCCTCGGGCCGTCACTCCACCGGGGTTTACGGCGGGGTGGTGTGTCGGAATTGGACCGACTAAAACCACACGGTGTGCCACTCTGCGCCTGACATAGGAGGGATCCGGGAACAGCTGTTATTACGACATCCAGACCCCTCCTGGCGCCTGCCCGCTAGCGCGGGCACCTTCTGCGGACAACCTCTCCATTTAGGCGACGTACGGCACACGCGGACGTCACCTCCTCGCGGTTGGCCACTATAGCGGATGGAGGGGAAAACCCGTCCCGTCCACCGGCGGCCACACTCAAGGCGGCATGAGGCGCTGGTACGCGCGCCTCCGCCGCCCGGTTCGCCGGCGGCGGATTGGGTCCGAGTGGAGGTCGTCCTCCCGGGCCCTCTCCGCCGTCTCCTTCCGCGAAATTACGTCTTCGCAGAAGGTTGCGACCGCGGTAAAACAACTGTCGCTACCGACCATGGAGCGTATGACGGCCGGTAGCGAGAGATCTCCTCCAATAACTGCAGTGAGGACCCCACGCTGCGCCGCCCAGGCGGAACAAACCGCTAGCGTGTGCTGAGCCGAGTCCTCACTGCAGTCGCAGTGGTGACAGGCGGGACTCAATTCCCTCCTGGCGACCGAGTGCAGATACTTCCCGAAGCAACCGTGCCCGGAAAGGATCTGCGTCAGTCGGAAGGAAAGGGTCCCGTGCTGTCGCCCCGCCCACTCGGCGATGACCGGCTGGAGAGCCTCCACGGTGGCAAAGCCAGCACGTGGAGCCTCCAGCCGGGACGACCAACGAGCCATCGTGGCTTGACGAGCGGCCTCTCGCCACTCGCGTATCTCTTCGGGCGGGGGCCGGATGCCGCTACTCACCCGGAAGTCTGCCGTTCGCCGATAAACTTCGGCGAGCACTTCCGCCTGCAAATCCCACGGGGGAGTTCCGGCTAAGGCGCACGCCGCCTCCGTCGATATAGTGCGGTAACCGCGTATAGCTCTAACCGCCAATATCCTCTGAGGACGCCAGAGGCGAGTCCTATTCTGGGCGGTCAGAGCCGCCGCCCACACTGGTGCACCATACAGCGCCATTGACCGGACAACCCCCGTGTATAGCCGTCTCGTCGCGACGCTGGCTCCACCCAAATTGGGCAAAAGTCGCCCAAGGGCAGAAGCAGCGCCGACCAGCTTTGGAGTAAGCTGTCGGAAGTGCTCGTCGAAGAGCCACCTGCCGTCAAGGATCAGGCCCAGATACTTCATCTGGGCCTGAACCGGTACGAGGACCGAATTGACTACGATGGAGGCGCCGGAGGGTGGACCACGACGGGGCCCATGAAACAAAAGGGCCTCCGTCTTGTCCAGGGCCACCCGCAAACCCAGCGCCTCAATACGCCCGACCACCAGAGAGACACCCGTGGTGGCCAGGCGCGCCGCCTCTGCAAAGTTCATTCCCCGAGCCGTGACCAATGTGTCATCTGCGTAACAAATTACGCCAAGCCCGGGGGGAAGACGACCTCGAAGGGCCCAGTCATATCCCATATTCCACAGGAGTGGTCCAAGGACAGACCCCTGTGGAACACCGCACGACATGAGCCGCCGCCTCAGAACACCGTCTCGGTCCTCGTACATGACGGTACGCTCCTGTAGATAGTCTGCCACAAGCCGCCTCAGGTACTCGGGCACCCCGTGGTAATGGAGTGTTTCCCTGATGCAGCTAAATGGCAGACTATTAAATGCGTTGGCGATGTCCAACGATACCGCCAACAGCACGCCGCCACAGCTCACCGCCTCTTCAGTCACGGCCCTCAGGCGCAACACAGCATCGACTGTCGAACGTCCGGTTCGAAACCCGTATTGGGCGTCCGACAGATCGGGGCCCACCTCACAGAGGTGCCGGACGATGCGGGCAGAGAGTATCCTCTCAAACAATTTACCCGCCTCGTCCAGCAACACGATGGGCCTATAGGCCGCGACCGAATCGGTCGACCGTCCCGGCTTAGGTAGTAGGACCAGCTTCCCGCTTTTCCAGCCCTCAGGAAAGCGCCCGGACGCCAAGCTGGCGTTTAGGACTTCCCCAAGGCGATTCGACATGTGGTCGAGGGTTCGCGCCAACACTCGGGCAGGTATCCCATCTGGCCCAGGGGCGGTGTTCTTAGAGCGGATCCGTAGAACGACCGCCCCTATCTCCGATTCTCTGACGGGCGGAACATTATCCTCGTTCCATCCCCCGTCGTCTCTGACCAAGGAGGCCATCGACGGGGGTGTGTGTTCCACCCGCTGCGGGAAAAGCCCCTCGACCACTTCCTGCAGGAAGCTGGGCTGGAGGGTCTCTGTAAGGGGGGGGCCCGACGTGCGGAGCTTTTGTCGCGCCGCACGATAAGGGCGACCCCAGGGGTCACGATCGAGACTCTCCAGCATCTCCTTCCTCTTCACTTCTTTGGCGCGGCTAATGGCCAGCTTCAGAGTTTTCCGCGCCTCTCGGTACTCCTCGTGAAGCTGGTCCCCCCCGCCTTCTTCGCGGTGTCGCCGCCGACTACGGGTGTAGGACCTCCGGGCACGTGTACAGGCCGCACGGAGGTCCGCCAACTCCTGGGACCACCAGTAAACCCCCCTCCGTGATTCTCGGCACCCACCGTGCGCTAACCTTAGTCATGCCAAGATGATCGTGTAAAATTTTAAAAATTGTTGTATCCGATACTCCAACCATTTCTGCGAGTTGTTTCTTTTTTAGTCGAGCATCTTCCAATACAATTTTTTCTACTTTTGCAATAACTTCTGGCGTAGTCACCTCAACGGAGCGCCCCGGCCTCGGGTCGTCTTCAAGTGATTCCTTGCCTTGTTTAAATAAACTATGCCACTTGTAGACCATTGTTTTTCCTGGGCAAGAATCCCCGTAAACCGATGACATCTCATTGAGTATGGTTTGAACAGACTTTCCTTGCTTAGTAAGGAACTTTATCACCGCACGGAATTCAATTTTCTCCATTTTTTTCACTTCGTTCCCGATTAAAATACTTGGTCAACGATAGTTTAATAACTAATGATCCAATCACAACAAATTTTACTATGCAGACTAATTATGAGTCACTGAATACGGTAGGCATCAAAAGAGCGCGTTTACCCGCCTTTTTCACTGTCATTCCGCGAACTTAAAAACTTACCCTCGTATGTTTTTTAACAGGAAATATTTTGTAGGAAAACCAGAAAGAAAAAAAACTAAAAAAAACATACGTCCATTGACGCAGGGGTGACAGTTATCGTGGTAAGTGTGTGGGCCTTACACTGCCACGACGACTGTCCTGCCATTTACGTCCCCAAGTGAAGCGTAAAAAAGCAAGCCTAGAGGTAGGCCCCTAGAGTATGACCTGAATGTCGTAATAACAGCTGTTCCCGGATCCCTCCTATGTGAGGCGCGGAGTGGCACACCGTGTGGTTTTAGTCGGTCCGATTCCGACACACCACCCCGCCGTAAACCCCGGTGGGGTGACGCCTCGAGGCGGGTTCCACACGTTAAAAAAAAAGGCCCCTAGAGTATGGGTCACCATACTGCATTGTCTGCATTCGCAAGGAGGAATGTGACCACAACACTTGGATTCTATTAGGCAGAATAGTTACTTTGGTAGGCTTTTAAAACAAGAAATAATAAAAAAATCCGGAAATCCGTTGGTTGCAGGCAAAGCATCAGTTGTGCATGATACGGATCGGACACGTTTACATAATAATAATTACTGCATAAGTTTGTTGTACATAAAACAATACACGTTATAATTTTTTATTGGTATTAAAAAAAAATTCAAGACCAAATTAAATTTAAAACAAAACTCGATAAATTGTGAACCTCCTTCTATTCTTAAGTCACGTCACAATTAAAAACTTAAAAAAAAACAAGAACTAAGTCATATTACGAATTCCAATTTCAAATTGAAACCTAATGGACGTTTGAATTAGCCAATAAGACTGTGACATAAATCGCGGTCGCACGCGCGCCTCTTTTGTAATTATTCAAAATCTTCTCGGGCGACCGGTAAGGGCATATAAATCGGCCGTTAATAGTGTGGACATGGCACACAATACTACTGGCCGTACCCTTACTACAAGCTAAGGCTGTATATGACTCGGTACACGAAAAGAATAGAAATATACATAGTTTGTGTGGTTACGGATTAAGAATACATAATGTCATTACCCCTACTCTTCCTATTCAGAAGTAAGAAGTCGATTCTACTTCTAAACCCAGAGGTATTATGCAGGACAACAGCACCGCAAAGAGAAGGATAACTTGAAACAAACTCTATACAAGCGTGGCTTGGCTTGTTTTGGCTTATGCCAAAATTTCCTACCTAAGGTATGTCCAGCTGTGGACTATATAGCCTGTTGTCGATTATGATATATATAATTGGAAAGGCCAATGACGGCACGAAAGTGAACTGATATGCTTAAAAGTGTAAATATTTGAATTAATAGTAGCAAATATTATTCGTTCTGAGAATTATTTACAATTATGGTCATTATTAAGAAGAAATAACTTCACTAGATTTTAATAAATATCATTATATTATTTATATAATATATTAAATGTATTAACCTTTTCCAGTATTAAGAGAAGCACATAATTCTATAAATGTTAATAATACGAATTAGATAACAAAATACATTCAGCAATATTTTGCGAGTAGTTTTTGTGGTTCTTTTTGTCATCGGTGTGAGTCTAGTTCACTGTGAATCATTGCTTTCAGTAGAACTGAAATAATCAACACCTTAATGCATTTATTCTATTTCATAAGAGGTTTGTGCACCATTGTAAAGAATTTGTTGGTTAATTTCTTTTATGGCAGGCCGCTTTTAAACACTGACTCTCCTAAGAAATATATTTGCTGTTAAACAAAAAGAAGACGAAGATAAATCGAAGTAAGATAACAAAAAAGGATTAGTCGAGTTGATATCAACTGGTCAGTGGCTAATAGCCTATGGATACGACTGCATAAGACCCTTTCCAATAAAATCTTTAGCTGAGTTCAAGCAGTTAAGGATAATTCTGGCACAATTGACTGTATTTGGACTTTAATCGAAGTAAAAAGAGCAATTTGTACACAAAGATTTATATAAAGTCTATTCGTGAACCGCGGTACACCTTTATGGGTCCGTGCGACCGACTCAGTCGTAAATAGAGCAGTGTCACGCGCGCATACAATGTACAAGCCACCCCGGGAGTCAAAACTAGCTGTTTGAATCAGTGCACTTACAAAAACGATATCAACTTGCACACGAATATCAACTCAACTTCAGCGGATTTAGATTCAATTTTCTGTTTACTGTTTTGCTTCTACTACTTTATTCAAAAAGGTTCGAAATTGTTTAAGTTGTATAAGATTTTCCTACGTATTTTAATGGGCTTAGGATTCATTTTTCAACGGTTGTTAAGTTGGATACGATAATATACAATTAAAAAGACATATTTATGCAAAGACTGGTCTGGATGAGTCATTTTGTGTAAGAAATGGGATGCTTATGAAAAGGTATGTATTGTTTTATTATAAACTATTTTACTAGCGTTTGTGTTTTTGTAAATTAAGATGTTATTAATATAATGGTTCTTTGAAATGGACACCATCGAGCGGCCGCGTTCACGCAAAGCGCTGATACAATTGCTTAAAATGCTTAATTGCTAAAATTCATCACGTATTCATAGAATGGCTATCGTAAATTTTTCTGTTTAAAATCGAACTGGCTACCGTATATTGTACATACTGCATATTTATTACAAGCTTTTGCTCCCGGTTTTACTCGCGTGGAATTTGGTCTGCCACATTAAGTTTAAATAAATATTTTTTTTAACATACAAACAATCTTACGGTAATCATCTTTGTGTAACTTCAATGGTTTAGGCAGCGTACGCCAAGATAACTCAGAGGCCAGAATTTCTTTCCGATTTAATTGACATGTATCGTTATATTACGACCAAAATTACATAAAATCATTACAAACTGTAACCTAACCTACATGTTATTTTGATGATACTGTAAAGTTTTATCCAAATCCGTCCAATATTTGCATTCCATAGATAAGGTGCTATCAAATACAATAGACTCCCATAACGTATAAATCCAAATTTAGCATCATTTGTTTCCCTTACATACAACTAATATTATAAACTACTGGACAGATTTGGATGAAACTTTACAGTAATATAAGTTATGCATGGGAATAATATGTAGGCTACAATTTGTAATGATTTTATGTAATTTTGGTCGTAACATAACGGTACATGTCAATTAAGTCGAAAAAAATCTGACCTCTAAGAGCTATCTTGGCGTACGCTGCCTAAACCATTGAAGTTACACAAAGATAATGTACCGTAGGATTGTTTGTATGTTAAAAAAATATATTTATTTAAAATGATCTGTTACGAAACTTAATGTGACAGACCACGTGAGCGAAGCCGTGGACAAAAGCTAGCAAATTATAATATCGTTTTAAATTTGCATGGTGTATTCCTCAGTATTAAATAATTGCGGAATACATTCATTTTCCTCAACACGTAATACTAATCAAATTTACCGCCAGGGGTCTGCGGTTTCCTTTAACCATCGTGAACACCTTCTCATTGTGTTTAACTCCGAAGATTAACGCTCTTTACAGCTTCATGAGTCCATAACAGAATAATAAATAAATAAATAAATATTTCAGACATTTGACACACAACGTCATCTAGTTTCAAACTAAGCAGAGCTTGTGCTATGATAACTAGACTGACTGATAGAATACTTATATACTTTTTTTTTGTAAATACATACATATTATACAAAGAAAACACCCAAACTTTAAGACAAATATTTGTAGATCATACAAACATTTGGTCCTACACGGGAATCTAACCCGAGACCTCAAGCACAGCAGTTGCATTTACTACCGTTGCGCCACCGAGGCAGTTAAAGTATCAAGTAAGTATTTTGGGTTAGTTCCAACCCCTCGAATTCCAAAGAAAAAGTCAACCAGATACATTTAGTATCAGGTGAATCCTGCAAGGTTTGATTTTCTTTAGGTACATTGGGACCAAGAAGTCAGGGCTCCAAATCAATCTCTAACATAAAATAGCTTATTTCATACCTTTTTGCAATTAACTTTAATTACCATAGAAAATAACTAAAAAGACATCGATTTAAAGTAAATAGTAAAGAGGATTCACATTTTTCGTAATTACATTTGCATTTTTGGATTTATAGGATTTACATTTACCTACATTTTTTGGTTAAAATACTTGTATTTGTCATGGTGCATAGAGTTCTCACTAAGAAGTTGGGTCCCAAACCGACTTCACTTGTAAGTTGTGGACCTACTGATCGACGGAAAAGGCTCTGGCAAATAAAACTGGCGAAAAGTGGGCGTTTAATACGTCTCTACCTACCCCTCTGGGGAAACAGGCGTGATTTTATGAATGTACGTTAATTTTCGTTTTGAGAAAAGGGACTACAAAATCGTACACAAAATGATTTTCAAAGGTTTCGTTGAATAGGACAAGTCTTATTTTAATTCCTATTTGATGGTTATTAAATTGGGGTTTTCACGATATAAAGAGAAAGAGACCTGAAGAGATTAAAGAGGCCTTTATATTTTAAAGAGGCGGTTATGCTTGAAAATCATGTTGTACAAAAAGCCATGAATCTTCCCTGTGGCAACCACACTGCTAACAAATCTACACATTTTTCAGTACGTGTACCTGATAGATAAACCACGCCAGTCATAAAGGAAATGATTGTGCTCAACATCTTTTTTTTCCATATTAAGAGCCTGCCGAAGTGACTCTGCTCTGCCTGATGTAAAGCATGAATAGAATACAAAAGTTGTGGTCATCATACTAATTGTAAATGCAGACAATGCAGTATGGTGACCCACACTATGGCGGCCTTGTGAGATGCTTTTTCACACCCCGCTTGAGGACGTAAAAGACATGACAGTCATCGTGACAGTGTAAGGCTTACACAGTTACCACGATAACTGTCACCACTGCCTCAATGGGCCTTAACACATATTTTTATCCTTGATGGGAATCGAACCCTGGCTGCTAGGAAGTCTTAGCTAAGCGACTTGAATCTGTTCAATTATAACGTTACAAATGATAAATATAGTGAACAAATAACTCACAAACGGAACAATGGCGCAGAACAGAGAAATCTCGTAAATCTTGTTAAACATCGACCTAAAAGTTAACTTTATAGGGCCTGTACGTATTTCCTAAGGTCCATATTTCAATGTGGGCCTCAAACTATGACCACGGACGGGGTCACAAGCCTAAACAAATAAATATAAGAACATAATAACATCACACAATACGTTTAACAAAGTAAAACATTCATTATATCTATCCAAAATAAAGTTCAAAATTCATTTCTGAAGACAACAACCGTTTGCAAAAGCAAATATCGACCTTATTACTATAAGAACAACAGTGATATTACGTTGTCAAGTGCATAGAGAAAGGATGTTATATGCACCAGGTAGTAAGTAAAGAGATCTCCGCAGGCGGCGCCAGGTCATTCAGATAGTATCAGATGACCGAGAGGTCCTCGGGCGTCTTTTAATTGCGGGGTGCGGGTTCGATTCTCAGTTGAATCGGTGGGCGGTCGGTGGCAATGTTTATAAATTGTCCACGCGGTAGCGAGCATGGGTGGCGAATGGTGTAGTTCTACATGCAAGGAAACTATTATAGGTAATGCAGTGACTTATCTATTTGCGATTTAATGTTGTAGGTTATCTGTGGTCTGCATTGAATAACATTTATTTAAGCTTGCATTTAATATAGCTTCATACAGGCATAGGTGTAGGAGTATTATTCATGATTCTTATTTATTTGTAGGAGACTGCCGATCAACAGGTCTTAGGTTCGATTCCCAGGTCGGGTCAAAAAGTGTTATTGAGATTTTCTGATTATTGCAATGCTTAATTGTAGAAAGGAGTTTGCAAGTTGCGGTCTTAATCCTGTGACAAGGAGAGCACGTAAAGCCGTCGGTCCAGCGCCTAATTCCTCTTTGGTCGTATCGGATAGCCGTCTCATCGTATTGTGAGAGTGAGGGAACAGAGAGTGTACCTGTGCTTGTGCACTATAATGGGTGGTCTCCGTTCAGACTGGTCACCATGGCCGAAATAGAATAGGAATACATCATCATATAAAGTCCTTACGTATCGAAACTTGAGTGAATGTCAATTTTCAATTAATTTTGCCGACATGAAAACATAAACATAGCCTACTTATATGTTACTCCAGGTTATAATCTATCTCTACGTTGAATTTCATACAAATCCATACAGCATTTAACACGATTGGGAATATTTATTTACTTCTCTTTATTGTATACACACGAAACAGAAACAAAAGAAAATATGAGTTACAAAATATCTAAATGTACCAATCGGTGGTCTTATCGCTCACGTGATTTCTATCAGACAACCTTAACCTGGACGTCAGGATAGTCACGAGTATGCATGAATTTACATCATGAACAATGTATGAATTATATTTTTTTTTTCCATTTAAACTTAATACTAGTGTAGTGTAGTTGACGCGTTAATTTAACGACGCTGACGGAACCTGACGTAACATTAACTGTCTTTAAGAAACTAGTAAAGGAATATTACCTGACAGACGTCAATGTCCCATAATTAACCTTACTATCCTTGGCGCTAGGAGGGATCTGGGTGTCGTAATAGCAGCGGTTCCCTGATCCCTCCTATCTCAGGTGCAGAGTGGCACACCGTGTGGTTTTAGTCGGTCCGATTGCGACACCACCCCGCCGTAAACTCCGGTGGTGACGGCCCGAGGGGGTTTCCACACGATAAAAAAAAAAAAAGGTGTTCGCCTTAGGTATGTATAGAATGTCTCTAAATTTTACTTAATTTTGTGCATCTATTTATTGAAGCATTCACATTATTATTACTTTATATTACTTATTACTTTATATAATTTCTTTTCTAATGATACAAAGCTGAAGAATTTGCTTATTTGTTTATTTGAACACATTAATCTCAGGCACTCCTAATCAGATTTAAAACATCTCACTAGGCCGCTATAGCGTGGGTCGTCATACTGCACTGTCTTCACTCGCAGTGAGTACGACGACCACCGTTCTTAGATTCTATTCATGCTTTCCATCAGGCAGAATAGAGCCACTTTGGTAGGTTGCTATGAAAAAAAAAACATTTTTTTCAGTAGTAGGTAGTAAATTCATCGAGGAATGCTATATATTATCAGGCTACGACTAATAATAGCGAAGTTGCAATGAAAATGATTCCAAAACATCAGAAAGTTATTCCATTTGAAAGTTATCATTAAGTGTACTGCGTTAGCGGTTAAAGTTTCGCCAAGATAATGAACGAAAAACGACAGCATGTCTATCTCTTAGAAATGGTTAACTAGCCTTTTTTAAAGCAAACAAATTAGTTTATGCCACATTGGTCTACTAGTTTATATACATATATAAATATATAAATATATATAATCTACTATGCCAACTTGACTTGACTTGATATATCTATATACACTGTTTTAATTTTCATTTCTTATTCATTTTCTACTACACCAGGCACTACTCTATACTTTCCATCCTATGATTGCCTGAAAGAGGTTGCCTCCGAGCGATAAAGTCGCCACTTGTACTTTACTAACTTAGCTTCAAGTCAATTTGTTATTAATCTGGCGTACAGTAAAGAGATACGTTATTATTATAATGTTGGTCTGTTTGTTAGATAGCTTTAAGGGAAATAAAAAAACCCTTTTGAGTTTTATTCAGTTGTTTTTTCCGGAAAATTGAGAAAAAAAAGATAAAAGAAGGATAAAAGACCACCGCTCTTGGATTCTATTCATGCTTTCCATCAGGCAGAATAGAGTCACTTTGGTACGTCTCTTATTTAAAAAAAGAAAAAGATAAGATGTTATCTCGAAAGACACAAATTTTTGATGTCTGTGTGTGCGATTTAAAAATAGTTGATGTTCAAAAATAATACAGAAATAAAAACAATGTGTTAGTTTCACAATAATCAATACTATTTTGGAGATTATTTAATTGCCAAACAAAAGAAAGCAGAAGAAAGAGAATGCTGAAGATTGCAGAGACTGTGGTTGCGTAGCCGGATGTCAGACCTGCGATTGTATAGTCCAGTAGGACAAACATCAACAGTGAGATGAGGACCCGTTTACACGAAAAACATACAAATTATAACAAAAATAATGATTGACAGTTTAGAATATTCTATGTTGTACCCGAATCACAAGCTGTATGATATTTTAAAGTTATTCACGAGGTCAATTACTTCTATAACAGAAGCTTTGTTCCGAGATACGAAACCAAGAACAGGGTTGTAATACGATTTTTTTAAAGGCCACAAATTTGAAGTTTCCTGTGTCCTACTATAATAATTGGAAATTTATTCACACAAGCCTTAATCGCTTGAAAGCGAGCCGTTTTATATAGACACGAATAGATAAAGTATTATTTGTTATCCATTGTTTTAGCAGCAACCTATTGCTGCGGCAGCTAATAAATACCCATAAGGTATTTATCTCCACTTTTCAGAATTAAAATAATTATTCGTAATACCTCAAATGATAAATGTTTACTTCAAATAAATTTAAAAAAATAAACATTTCGGACATCTGACTACACACCCTTGAGCATCGTCGTCGAATTGCCATCTTATTGGTTTTTTATAGCATACACTTTGGAGAGTGCTCGAAGGCTCTCTTCGAACTGATTGAGCCATCTCCGTTCCTTTATCGGACTACTAGGCGCAGGCAGGTTGACATATCCAAAAGTCGAACTAAACGGTTTAACAGCTCGTTTTGGTGACAGTCGCCAAGATTTGGAATGACCCTGGGTCTATTTTTCCTGATAAGTTGAACTCTGGAGCCTTTAAGAGTAGAATGAACAGGTTTCTTTTGGATGGGCGTGTACCACCTTCGTCTTTATCTACAGTTTCTATCAGGTGAGATGGAAGACAAACGCCTATTCCATTACAAATATAAAAAAAAATCTGACATAACGTCATCTAGTCCCAAACTAAGCACAGCTTGTACTGTGGATACTGGACAACTGATATACATACATATATACTGTTTTTTCCTAAACACACACACATTTTACATAAAAAGTACCCAAACTCCGAAACAAATTTTTGCAGAGCGTACAAAGACCAGGACGGACCAGGGGATCGAACCCGAAATCTCAAGCAAAGCAGTCGCATATGCTTCCACTACGCCAGCGAGGCAGTCAACTTGATTCCCTTTTTAATTTACCTGGTGACCAAGATGCCATTGATAAAATTATTAACTTAAACAAAACCAAGAACTAACAAAGAGTACTAAAACGTATTAAAGCAAATCTAAAATGTTATTCCATAAACCCCTAGACGAGGCATTATCAACACTGTACGTGCGTCGTGAGGCGGGAGAGAACAAACGGGCGGCGTCTTTGGCGACGATCGCACGATTACCGCTACGAGGCAGATAACGCGAGCTTTCACCCTACCAGATAGCTGTGAGATACATCGCTGACGAACGCAACGATTCGGAGGTATACCAATTGTTACGTGTAAACAACTAAACTTAGTTTAGATTACAATTATATAAAAGAAATATAATTTAAAATAAATTCAAATGTCAAGACATATGGCAGACTGGCAAGACTCAGACATGGTCGTCCAGAATCAACTTCTTGCAGGCAAAATTAAGAACTAAATACGGGACAGTCTCGTTCAAATTGGGACGTACAGTCAAGTAAACTAAGATATACTCGTTGCCAATTTCAGCCACAGCGGCCAGTCTCAAGGGAGACCAGACAACTACGTAGGAACATTAAAGGGCACCCTCTGTTCCCTCACTCTCATAGTTCGATTGGACGGCTGTCTGACACAACCCGGAAGACTACAGGTGCAGGACCGATGGCTTTATATGCTCTCCGAGGCACTGGAAGACTAAGACCCCAATTTCCAAACTACGGGCTGTTATTAAGCATTTCCATGATCAGAAAAACTCAATTACACTTTTTGGGCAGACCCGGGAATCGATGCCTAGACGTCTTGATTGGCAGTCGCATACGCCAACAACTATGATGGCATGGCGGTACTATGGTGACCGTTTTTTTCTTTATCTTAAGAGCCTGTCAACGTGACTCTATTCTGCCTGATGGAAAGCATGAATAGAATCCAAGAGTTATGGTCACCATACTCATTACAAATGCTGACAACGCAGTATGGTGACCCACACTATGGCGGCTTTGTGAGATGCTTTTTCAGACAACGCTTGGGGACCTAAAAGGCATGACAGTGTAAGACTTACACAGTTACCACGATAACTGTCACCCCTGCATCTATGGGCCTTCAGTTTTCCTGATAAATGTACTTACATATTTCTAAATTATCGCTTCTCCCATCGCAAACTATTTTAATTGATTTTGAAAAATGCACGTTTTACAAAAATAACGTCTAAGCATAACAATCGATTAGGTCGTTTTCTTCAAACAATGATGAGGATAGAAGAGTTAAAGGCTTAAACTGAGCTTAAGCTTAAATATGAGCTTAAACTTAAGCTTCAATGTTTTTATTTCAACTTCGAAAGTCAGAGGTGTGATCTTGAGGCCAAAATATTAAGACCGTCTACCTATCAGGGCCTAGGAATTTGTTTCAAACGCACTTGAAAATAGCTCTACAATACCCTACTAGTGTTTAAAAAAAATCATATTATTTTTTTTAAATAATACATAATTCTATGCTATAAAAGGTATACACAAATAGGTAAAACCCATCAAGTTACGCACGGGATTATAAGCATGTACCTTTGCATTCAGTGACGTGATATACCGACCCTAGACTGAGAAATACTCATATCTTGGTAATTGGTACTTCATCGCTATGAATGTCTTACAAGAATTTTGTCATACAATTGTGTACATATATTGTGTTCTATGAAGCAACAATATATTATTTTCAAGATAGTTAAATATTTGTTTTAGTTTTTATTAGTTTTAATTATTAATTTAGGTTTAGGTTTCTTGGTTATTAGATTGTCTTTGACAACCTAAATTGGTAATAATAGAAATTAATAAGAAATAACAAACGATTAACAGACAAATTAGTAACAGTATTTTTATTTAGAAAATACGGTTAAGTAAAATACCGTTTCTCAAAACATTTTCTGTTTCGTCATAATTTCGTAACTTTAATCAATGATTTATGATATAGGGAAACCGAACAGTAATAAGGAGTCTCAAATGTATTCGTCTTTTGTGGTTTGCTTTTTGCACGTCCTCTTTTTGGCTTATATTATTAAATATTTTCTTTGTACACCAAAACCTCTTATAAGAAAGATTTTTATACAGCAATAAACTAAGGCTGGTGATGGTGATAATGATGATGTACATTAGTGTTTATACAAATTTTAAAGTATTTTTTTTATTAATAACAGCATAGTCTCTCCTAATTCCAATGATCCTCTATGGTCATCCCAAGTTTTATCTAAGTAAGTTTCAATTTGAATTGCATTATAATAATTTTTTATAGTCTCAGCTCATGAGACACTGGTGGAGTTCAAGGCCTTACAACGAGATATGAAATGAAACATATTGTATGAGTAAGTGAGGATGTGTGTAGGGAAACCGCTACGGATGTCAAATATTTGCCGACGGTACAAACAGATTGTAGAGCCGCAATGTCGGCGACTTGTGACGATATTGTCTCAGTAGGATCTCCAATTTAAACTAAAAACTAGGATATTTAAAAAAAATCAAAACAGTTATGCCTTCAATTTGAAATCTGGAACATGTGTTATCCTAAAGAGGTAAGGTGTAGGATTTCAAAGGTTTTATTCGTCTGATTTACTATAATATAAAAATGTGTTTTAAGAAAATATGAGAAACGTAAGCTAACATCAAACCTATAAGAAACTACTTTTTCGGAGGTTTACTTTGGATTCCTGGCTTCGAAGACAACACCGTACACACAGTAGCCATAAATTAAATATGCTTTCATAATGTTTCAATATTAAGAAATCTATATTTACGAATAAGAGAATGAGAGATTATATCTAAGTCTTGATGAATCGACGAATCCCCAATAGTATAATGAACAGGTTTTGCACAATTAGTTGCATATACTTATAATAATTTCAGATTACTAGAAGTATCTGATCTGCTGAAACGCAACCTGTTTAAAAGAAGGATCGAAATTACCTCGTTAAGAAGAAGTTAATAATTAGACGAAGATTTCTTCTATAACTATAAAATAACGTGTATTTTATGAAGGAATTGAAATCACACTAAGCAAAAGTACGATAATTCTTCAAAACATAGTTACCCTACTTTGTCTCTCCTTTCTGACTCAAATTTATATGTATTTCTTTTTAAATGAAGGGAAACAGAAGACGTAATAGACGTATTATATAAGCCACACTGACAATATGGTAGCACTTGCCTAAACTATAACATAGCAGAAGAAAATATCTATATTGCTCGCCCAAGTAGCGGCCATTTTAAATAGACGTCCTCTTCATACTATGTCTTAATCTCCAATAGATCTTTTCGTTACTCCAAGGCACTTCTGGCTTTGAAGGGTGCTGACAGCGAGCACACCGAGCTTAGAAAACTACACGACAGAAGAAGCCTAACCTAAAGCGCCAGCATCCGTGTTGTCGTGTTTCGTTGGTGAGTGTGAGACCGGAGGCTCATTGATGCATAGGTGACAGTTATCATGGTAACTGTGTAAGCCTTACACAGTCACGATAACTGTCATGCCTTTTACGTCCCCAAGCGGGGTGTGAAAAAGCATCTCACAAGGCCGCCATAGTGTGGGTCACCATACTGCATTGCCTGCATTTGCAATGAGCATGCTGACCACAACTCTTGGATTCTATTCATGCTTTCCATTAGGCAGAGTAGAGTCACTTTGGCAGTCTCTTAATATAGAAAAAAAAACGCATACACAACTAAGACGCTATTAAAGACTAGAACAAATCTGGCAGCATAGATCACGAATACCCAAACATTTGGTCCACAATTTGTTTCCGAGTTAATATATTATACATGTATTTAAAAAAAAAGTCTAACATAGGCTCTGCTTAGTTTGAGGCTAGATGACGCTTTGTGTCAAATGTCCAAAACATTATTATTGTAGTACTTTTTTTAAACTAGTGTTACCACTGTGAAAAAATGTGTGACTACAAATGAATGAATCCATAATTAGAAAACGAAACAAAATTAAAATATTTCTTATGACGTGCAGTTACCATTGCGGTCACAAAATACCTATATCCTTAGGCAGTTGTACAGGTGACTCCCAGTGCAGTGAATCAGAGACATTCTTAATTATTTGAATTGTTTCTCCTACCGTGGAATGCGTCACAACTATCATTAAATATTTATATTAACAAAATGTGGTTTCAGTAGGCAAACCTGTTGTGGTTATAATGAGATTTCAATATATCTTCCGAGTTGTCATAACTTTAATAATACCACGTATACACCAATACACGTGTCAGTGACAACGAATAAAATCTATCGTTCATTTATGATGTTAAAGAAGGAATCACAAAACATTCGCTTGAATTAGTCCTGATTGCTGCACGGATGGTATGGTGGTTTAAGTGATCGCCTTGACACTTCCTACTGTGCTGAGCGTTGTTGGTTCGATTGGGCCCAGCTGGGACAACACTATGTAATCCACAAATTGTTGTTCTGTGTGACTCTCAGAGAGACTCTTGAGTCAGGGTGTTTTTTATGCGTGTGTGCGTGGGTGCGTGCGTGCGTGTGTGCGCGTGTGTGTATGTGTGTGTATGTACGCGTGTGTGTCCGTGTATGTTTTAAGTTTCCTCGGGTATCCGTTTCATGTATATTTGTAAAATCCTCCGCGACGCAAGATATATTCTTAGTGTGGGAGTTGTTTTCAAAAAGCTCATTTACCGATTTTATTTATGCTCGAGGCCATTTGTAACACTCCAGTTATTTGGTTATTGTTGGTTATTATGGCGTTATTATTTGGTGTCTTTTATGGCTAACTGCCTGTCTGACATCAAACTCTCTTAAGAATTAATTACAACAGTAAATTTACGATAATAAACATTGTACCGAAGGTTTAATCAATACGTGAAGCTTAAACAATAAACTCAAATGATCAACACACTCATTTAATAAATTGATGTAATTAGAAGCGAGTGAATGGAGATAATGGATTTGGTTAATTTGACCTAACTGCTAGCTTAATAAGGCTAATTGGTAAAACTTCGATTCTTTCCGCTTCGTTTTTGAGATAAACAACCGTGATTTAAACCACGGTATTTAAAACAAAATTTTGCCATTCAGAAATTTTATTAAAATAGTTTTAGGACATACTCGTAATTATCAAGAACAAAAACTATTGTAGGAGAGTCATGCTTCGTCACAGATGGGTCAAGCTCGCAGATCACCCCTTCCGTAATAATCTACTATCTGGGGGTCATCTGTTGTCAAGCTGAGAGTGATATCACTGTCCCACAGAAAACTGGTATTTAGTAGTTCTTTATTTTTTTTGCTATATTAAGAACCTGCCAAAGTAACTACACTCTGCCTGATGAAAAGCATGAATAGAATCCAAACAGTTGTGGTCACCTTACTCATTGCAAAAGCAGACAATGCAGTGTGGTGGCCCACACTATGGCAACCTAGTGAGATGCTTTTTCACGCCACGCTTGGGGACGTAAAAGGCATGACAGTCATCGTGACATTGTTAGGCTTACACAGTTACCACGATAACTGTCATCCGTGCATCAATAGGCCTCCGGTCTCGCCCTCACCAACGAAACCCGACAGCATGGATGCTGGCGCTTTAGGTTGGTCTTCTGTGGGAGGGTAGTACTGCCCCGGTCGAGCCGGCCCGTTCGTGCTAAAATCGGCACGACTCTACTACCTACTATTATTTTCTCTGTACCGAGTACATGTGGTTATCAGAATCCAAATTCGCTCTCTGATCCTGAGGGGAGCGTCTGAAAGGGCATAAAATGCACTTGTGATTATTGGTAGTTGGGAACAAATGTAATAAATAAAAGCTTATTCCAACCGGCCACCACTAAAATGACACCACTGGAACAAAATCTTACATCAGTTCCTAACAGCCACCCAGAGTCGAGCTTTCGAGTTGGCGAGTAGAGCAACTGCTCGGTGCCTTGGTACAAGGCCTTCATGCAATATCTCTGTTGGGGATTAACCTTTACTTGTCTGTTTGTTTGTTCCCCTATATCATATAAAACAACAATAAAAACAAAAGAAGAAGAAGAAATCACATAAGCCAAAGTTCAGAGTACTAAACGACGCAAACACATTTCTCCACGCTACTGCCGCATAAAGTAGCTCCAGCAGAATTCAATAGTTAACGCTTCGCGATACATAATTATTATGACAGCACAATGCTCCAGAACACGGCGACGACAAGGCGACAGCAGTTTACATCGGGGAAGGTTGTGAGACAAAACTGTGAGATACCATCGGACGAATATCACATTAATCTGGTTTATTGTTGGTCTTACCATTGTGGCCTTTTTAGTTTTGTTTCCTGATATTATTCTTCGCTGTAGTTTGTTTTCTAATTTCAGTTACGGTGTATTCCTTAAGGAAAATGCTGTTGTGAAATTTAATGTGATGTTAATAATGATTTACGCATTAAAACAAGAGTTGATGCAATTACTAGAAGAACTTGAAATCCTGGAGCACAGAGCTGAGATAGTGGTCTATTTTGGTACCGCACAGGATGACCTAATAAACATCAATATAATATGTTTTAAATACTGTGTACTTTTATTTTAATGTGTGAGGATAAATGTTTTTCTTTATTTCTGTTAAATTTTGGCGTCCAATTAAAGAAATCTTAATTGCAAATTAAAGAAAAAATGTATTTCTATGGTTATAATAGTTCACTCGTGGAATGCATCTCCCTTGTCTCTTAATTTCTATATTTTTATAATATTGGGGAACCTAGCCGACTTCGGCCAGGGTGGTCAGTTTTAATGGAGACCAGTCAACCACGCAGGAGATCTTGTACTGCACAAGTGAGTGTGCAAATACAGACGCATTTCCTATTCCCTCACTCTCACAATCCGATCACGATCGGAGGGGAAAAGATCTGGCGCTGGGCCGACGGTTTGACGTACCGGAGAGTACGTAAAGGCACGAGGGTTAAGACCCCAGCTTTCACACTCCTGGCTGTTACTACAGGTAATATATGCCCACCACATCATATTTTCTTCGTTTATAATGATTACAAATAGATTTAATAATGTTTATCTGCGTCAAGAGTAATAGCAAGCGACAAAAACACATAACACGCAGCATCAAAAAACGTTAATATTATAATTTTTCGACCGATTATCTGTAGTGATGTCCATATAAGTAAATTAAAAGTACTAACATTACATCCAATAAAATACGTACCGGAAATAAAACGAACACGCAGAAAAAAAATCTTGAACTGCAAAAACAAACGTAAGAAACCGGTTTTTAGACATTGTTAATAACATAAAGAGTGGTGCGTAGGTGTTTCGTGGGTGTGTCAAGCAAAAAGGTTCAAGTTTTAAATAACTAAATGGCTGCTTTTTGTTATAAATCATAACTCGCCAGTTCGTCATCTGACCTGAGCCTGTTTATTTTGTTATTTCACAGCTAAATTGCTTATTTACACCACAATGAACCGTGCATTGAAAGTGTAATAATATAGTTTTCGTTTTCCAGAGTTTTGCTCGATAAACTCTGATTGAGAAATATTGTCTGCTTTTTCTTTAACTTAATACATCATCATTACATCGATTTACCTTTCATAGTCCACTGCTGGACATAGGTCTCTCTTTAGAAAGGAGGTTTCAGCCTTTTTTTTAACGTGTGGAAGCCCCCTCGGGCCGTCACCCCACCGGGGCTTACGGCGGGGTGGTGTGTCGGAATCGGACGGACTAAAACCACACGGTGTGCTACTCTGCGCCTGAGATAGGAGGGATCCGGTAACCGCTGCTATTACGACATCCAGAGGAGGTTTTAGCCTACTATCAGGTTTGTATCAAGTTTTCCTTCTCTTCACAGTAATGGTATCTGAATAATTTGGTCCCTTAGTCGCCTCTTACGACACCATGGGATGAATAAGAGTGGTAACACTTCGTGTTCTTAGTCCATCACCACACGGAAATACAATTTGATAGACCTCGATTAATTAATTGTTTGTTATGGAGTATTTTTATATATAGTCATCAATATCGTCAATAACTCCAAACAATGGTTTATTTGCATAAACTAACTGATTTTTGTAGTTTTTTATTTTAAACCCATAAATTAAAATTGCACTTTCCACAAACTATAGTGAAATGATAATCGTACATGAAACCATTTAACGTGTCACTTCTAATATTATTTCTTAAATGTGAACTTTAAAAAAGCTTTGCTTGTTATATAATACAAACATGAAGTATATACATTTCGGTATCTCACTAGGCCATGGTGTGGGTCACCATACTGCTATATCTGCATTCACAATCAGTCTAGTGACCACAACGCTTGAATTCTATTCATCAGGCAGAGTAGAGTCACTTTGTTAGGCTTTTAGAATAAATAAAAAAAAATTGGATTTACACATTTATAAATACCACGCTGTCTCAAATGCTGTCTCTCAACAGGAAGATATTTTGACCGTTTTGTGATTGTGGCGTGATGCTATTTAGCTTATAGTCTTTCTCGATAAATGAGCTATCCAACACTACAATATCTTTCTGACTCGAATAAATTCCTTTATGATTAGAATGAATCAAACAAACACTCTTCAGATAGTAGAGTAGATTATAATATGAGTACAGAGTTCTATACTGAATTGACCTTAAATCTGTCTATGGGACTTAACTCTAGGTACATATAGTAACAAAGAGCCCGGTCAAGCCTACCGCGGCTTAATAAATAAACGTATGTTAGAGGCAGTTTGCGTTGTGGGCGGCGGCGCTCGCATATTAACTTTTTACTTAGGTTTTTTAGTGCTATGTAACTAGGTTATGTTGTATTGTTCCATTAATAAGGCAGTTAATCCTAAATGCGTAAAACAAAGGTTGTGTGGGTTGTTTTAGAAAGTTCCTTGAAATCGAAGTTTTAGACTACGTTTGTGAAATGTTGTGTGAAACTAAATCAGTTTTTCTGTAGATTTTTACTCCAACAATACTTATGAGTAGTATTCAAGTTACTACAAAAGTTACGTTAAAACAAATGATTGTGTAACTGCTATCAAACTTTAGAAAACTAAGATTAATTAAGTACTTATAAGTATACTTGTACAGTACTAATTTTCTTTTTCTATATTAAGAGCCTGCCAAAGTGACTCGGCAACCTAGTGAAATGCTTTTTCACACCCCACTTGGGGACGTAAAAGGCATGATAGTCATCGTGGCAGTGCAAGGTTCACACAGTTACCACGATAATCGTCACCCCTGCATCAATGGGTCTCCGGTCTCGCACTCACCAACGAAACACGACATCACGGGTGCTGTCGCTTTAGGTTGGTCTCCTGAGGGAGGGTAGTACTGCCCCGGTCGAACCGGCCCGTTCGTGCTGAAATCAGCGTGGCTCTACTACCTATGGAATCTTTGCACTCAAATTTCGTTTTTGTAAACGAAAACTGATTGCAAAAATAGATAAAGGGATTACGATTATGTGTATATCGATTTTAAAGAGACCCTATAACCTCCTTTCTAAAAAGAGGTCTATGTCCAGCGGTGGACGGTTAAAGACTGTTGTTGAATAATGGATATATCTATTTTGTACTGCACTATTGAGAGACACGAAAGGTTACACTGATACAGTATAAAACCTCTTTTAAATACGTGTGGAAATCCCCTCGGTTCCCCGTCTAATCGAAGGTTTCGGTCAGACACTATGTCACCATATCACAACTAAAATCGTTTTGATCAAAATACGTAAATACGATGAAGACCTCAATGACGTAATAAAAAAGGCAGTGACGTAAGCAAAAATCATTTCAAATTTCGAACACCAGTAGCCCGCACAGCATTCATTAATATAAGCGCAGATAATATCTAATGAGTATTGTAAACGCACCGAACACAATTGTCCCACAATACCACGCCACAATTGTTCGTATGTCCGTACATTTGTCAATCTTGATTGTACGGATAAGACCGGTTTAACATTTTGAAGATTTATTGGCTGTATGAACTTTTGCTAGTAATAGTCGTGTTTGTAAAACTTTAGTGTTATTGTGTAATACTGTTTTATTTTCTCGATATGTGCGTCGGGATAATGGCGTCTGGTGCAACGCAATGTAAGATGAATTTCGTGGTAAGGTGGGTGGTATAGGTAAATAGTGAAAACGTAATCCAACTAAGAGTGCAGCTGAAAGTGATTCTGACAGAGTTTTACAGTAACTGAAGTGTAACCTTTGTGCCAATAATTACTACCTCCATACTGTCAAGCAACATAAGTTTCTCAGTAGCATAAGAGATGATTTATTGTAAATTTAAATTGTGAAAGAATGCCTATTACAAAGAATCATATTAAATAGATAATGAATATAACATACACATAACGAACTTAAAATTGCAAAATTAGACTTAGATAAATATATAATTTTAAAAACTGTTACCTACAATTTTTTTAGATCAGTTTTCTCAGTGATAGCCACGTCCAGGGACGTGGCTATCACTGAGAAAACTGATCATAGAGAAAAAAAATTACATTTCTTAAACGCAGTATGAAGTTTATATGAAATAAATGGTATTTCACTTTGGACTTACTAGTCTAAGTTTTTTAAAAAGTATTTTAGTAAACGTGATTCTCTGAGCGGTACCAAAGTAAACCACTTCTAAAAATTAAAAAAATAAAACAATGTAACTCTTGTAAGTGAGTTTAATAAAAAAAAATGGCAAGACCCCACACTAAACTTCAATAAGAGAAAAATGAATGCTCGTCTCAGTCAATAAGTGATAAGCAAATAAGTGGGGATTGGCTGCTACCCGTTTATCACTAATTAAGCAGAGCGCTCTAACGCGCGGTGGGCGTGGCATGGGAACCCACCACACTAACTGAAATACGTCACGGATTTAAATGGTTAACACAAGTGAAAAGTTATAGCGGTGATAATGAAATTAGCAGTTTGACTTCAGAATTTCAAATGCGTCCTGCTTGATCTTTCTGCCGCTTGAGTTCTATCGTTGCTACTTGCTTACTCTTGCCCACATTTTCCTTAATATTAACCTGTGGCTAAATTGAATGACTATATTAGGGTGGAACAATGTCGTTGGTGAACGGGGTTCTATTCAAATCAGCAAAGACTTGATATGCAATGCATTAGCCATAACGTTACAGCTACTTTTTGCTTGTTAATAATAATGTTTTTAAGGGCTCCAATTATGCTTCGTATGATTAATAGTATAAAAAGAAAGATGTCGATGAAAACAAGGATTACGCTCTTTGAATAGAGACCAACTGTTCAGAGAGGAGATGGCAGAGATAAGAGCATCCCAGAATGCTCAACCTGCCTCCTAGCAGGGTGAGCGCTCTGTAGCAGCAGAAACCAGCATCTTTAGATCAGACGACTTTTACACAATGCTGAATTGAGTGTGGATTTTTTTTTCTTTTTGTTATTGCTAAAACAAGTATTTTTTCTTTCTTTCTTTCATTTCTTGGTTTCTATAAAATTTGATTCCACCTTTCAGTGTATTACACGTAGCGATGGCTATTATTAAACTAATTAAAAATTACTACTGGCACGGTAATACGATACAGACGTTGGTGTCGCTAAGTTCCAACTGCTCGTTCAAAGTTATCCTTAACAATATATTTCAGCCAACTAAGATTTTCATCCATCTTTTGGAGTATAGAATCCTAAACAAATATACTAAAACGATCTGCCATATTTCTGTAATAAAAATGTATGTCCTCGTAAATATCTAAAACAGTATATTCGAGATCTTTTCATTCACTGTCTTTTTCTTATTTCTCTTGCAACTTACACCAAACCTTATGTGCAACACGCTAATTGCTAAATAAACCGTTTAAAGTGGTAAACGAGTGGTTTAATTGTTTTACGCCCTGCTTGGCTGTTTAAGCTTTGAAATGATTGTTTTTAGTGTTAGTTCTGAAATATTTATTCGTTTTTAAAATGGTTAATTACTGAACGAAGGTGTAAAGAACGTCTAGAAACTCAATATTGAATGAATATGTTACTTTTATATTATTTGTTGGCATTTTCTTCATGTACTTCGTGTATTTTTGACCGAATATTAGTATTAAAAGCCATAAGCAATTGAGTGTAATGATGGATTTGTATGCATATCTATGTGGCAACTTTCACATATACGCAACAAAAAATCTATTACAGCGCCATCTACTGCCGATATACCGACCTACGGAGTCACTGAAAATCGCGGTATAGAGATTCTCACGCCAATTATATTATTCGTCGTTTAAGCGGTCGCCACGCCGCTCTCCACTTCGCTGAGTGTTGTAGGTTCAAACCCCACATGGGACAACACTTTGTGTGACCCATAAATTGTTGTTCTGAGTCTGGGTGTTCTTTGTGTCTGTTTCTTGTATGTTTGTAAAGTCCCCCGCGACACAGGATTTATTCCTAATGCGGGCGTGGTCTTTTTTAAAAGAAAAAAAAGAATTAACGTAAATAGGTACAGTTTCATGACATCAATCGGGAGAGCTTTTTGCGCCAGCGAGGTAGGAAGGTCCTCCCTCTGTGTTGGAAGGGCATGACACCCGCTATAGATCTTATTACATAATCTTTTATAATGTGATCTTAGTTACAAGTCTTCCAAATTGTTTCGACGTACAAAAGATGTATTTTTTTTCTTATTATTTTCATGGAATTTTCCAGTTTCAATGACTAATTTTATATATAATAAAAACAACTGAACATAAGGTAACCAGACTGATGATAAACATACTTATATGTTTTTAAATATATACATACAAAAGATAAATTACACCTAGAGACACACATAGTTCATCACACAATATTTGTTCTGAGTGGGAATCGATCCTACAACCTCCAATTTAGCAGTCAGTGTTACAAACCACTACAAACGAAAAAAAAAACATGAATGTAAAGTTATTTTTGGTTAACATTAAGTTTTAATTAAAATAAGTCACTCGATCAAGGTTAGCGATCAAAGAGACATCGTACATAAAATCCGATTGAGTAAAACTTACAAAAGCAATTAATTAAGCGATAAGTCAAGTACTCCGAATAAGTTTAATTTTAGTAAAAGCTCGTTTGTAGCTTCTCGCCCTCGTATCTCGTCTACGTGCATGACTCATCGTGCGCCTGCGCCGGTCAAGGGTACGTCATGCTGTATTAATTTAAACATTACTTGCTTGTATAAAGGTTGCGCAAATTAATCTTTTGCTAAATCTTTTGTGATTCTAGAACATTTTTGTCTGTTCTAGATTTTTGAGGCCTACTAAAGAGCATATTACGCAATCAACATCACAGCCTTTAACAGTCCATTGTTGGACATAGGCCTCTTCTTAGAAAGGGGATTTTGGCCTACTATACCACGCTGCCGGCTTGATATTGCGCAACACTAATAGATAATAGTCTGTGTGGTGATGGATTAAGAATACTTAGTGTTACCACCCCTATTCATCCCGTGGGTGTCGTAAAAGGCGATTAAGGGAACCAAATATGCAAGACAACATCATTACAAAGAGAAGGAAAACTTGAAATAAATCCTATTCCAACTGTCTGGCCAGCGTGGTATAGCAGGCCAAAACTTCCTTGCTAAGGAGACGCCTATGTCCAGCAGTGGACTGTAAAAGGCTGTTGATGAATAGATAATAATAGAAGTGGTACAGCATTGTGAGTAAATAGTTACATACTTCTGGCTAAGTTCTTTGATACGAGACGTATAGAATAGACAATGGTGGGTAAAGTTTGTTGCCAAAATACAGTGGACTTAGGAACAAGTCGCGCGACAGGACTACCTTTGATAGTAGGAGAGTCATATTCATTAGTAGTAGGAGATAATAAATATAAAAAAAGTGCCTTTTATAATATTTGATAATTATAAGTATCTTTTTGGCTGTTGCAAACCTGAACCTGCAAACCCTAAAGTCTTTTGTGCTTGACCGGTCACATCTTGCACTCCTTTTTTTCCTTTTTCTTTTCCTGCGCGGCAATCCCCACGGATACCACCTACTGGTGGCAATGTCAGATGGACTTGGTTCCCATTCGGACTCCCTCGTTGTAATGCCACGAAAGCATTACTTAATACTGGTATACTGTTAGTTCATGGCATCCAGATGAGTCAAGAGTGACTCTGACTCTGCCAAGATAGGAAATTAAAATCAGTTTTTAGATATTGTGTCATTCTTAAACACGTTTAGATAAATTGAGGGCTTCCTCTCACAGCAGGACATTTCACGAACGTCATATCACCTTGAAACCACGCTAGATTAAACAAAAGCCTTCGCAACAGATGTGCATACAATAACATGGGACTACTGGGAATGTCATGAGTCAGCCATGTTTACAATGGAGTCACGTACTCATGTAGTTCTGTCCTCGGAGGTTATCTCAATTGATGAGATGTATAAGGAAGTGTGATTCTTTGTTAATAGAATAATAGGATCTATTTCTAACACATTATGGTTTAATTTTACTTATTATGTATATAAGAGCATGTTACAGAGAGAAATTTTCAAATTTTAGATGGGCCTGTCAGTCTAGTGGTTAGTGGTCCTAACTGCTCAGTCGGAGGTCGTGGGTTCCACTTCAAATATTTGTGTGATGAGCACGATTATTTGTTCTGTGTCTGGGTGTAATTTATCTATAATATGTATGTATTTAAAAATTATTGAAGTATATTTATCGGCAGTCTGGCAACTTTAGCCAGACTTTGCCTAATTCAGGCATCAGACAGCCGTGTTAGTTAGTAGCCAGCAGCAGTTAGATGTGTGAGGTTATTCATTTATTTGCTATGTGAAAATTAAAAGGAAATGCTTTTATCAGTTGTTTCATTCACAAAATATGTAATGAATATTTGTGGCAAGTCCTTTTTTACGGATTCCAGCTCTGCATAAATAATAATTTAAAATTCTTTGGCCTGCTATATAAAATGTTGTTACTAGTTTCAAAAATGTAGACGGTTATTAAATTTGATTGTTTAAAAACCCCGTTTTTATAAATCAATTTAGAAAATATTTATTTGGTATGTAGGTATGTACACCATATGATATTTTATTTAAAAAAAATCTACGTAGGCCTAAATAAACATGGAATGGTAAATGGTGTTTGTTGTAATAAGCCACCATATTGTAGGGCCATTTTTCTTTAAACGTTAATGATGAAAAAGGTAATAATTAACCAAAGAGGTAAAAACGTACCGCACCGAGAAGCCCTAGGCGGGATGTACGTTAATAAATTCCATTAAGAACAAACTTATATAAGGATGGGTATACACCGTATAAATCTGCAGACTTTCACTCACTGACAGCACAGTTTATTAGCAGAGGGCACAGGACAGAAAAATCAGTAGGTTTATTTATATTTCATTTACTTTTATCGAAGGTAAACGGCTCTAAGTGTAAGAATGAAATGATTTTACTACTGTAAGATAGCTTTAAGTATTTAAATATGGATCGAAGTTATCCTGACGATCTTATAGTTGATCATAAATTCTACTTGATGGTAAGCCACGTACTAGAAAGTGGTCTATGGACTGGAAGGATGCTTTGAAATAGGCAGTTCCAATGAAATGAGTCATGATGCTGCATTTTTTTTAAATTAATTAAATAACAATAAATATTCTGGAATAAAATCTTTCATGATTGGTATAACAGATAAAAGGAGTTTTACTCACACTAGAAATTTTAATCAATGAAAACGTCATGTCGAGGAATACCCATGTAAATTTAAGGAGTAATAACTTTGAGTTTGTAATGGTACGTGTCTTTATTTGTGTTTTGTTAAAAAAAATTCTATCAGTAATATTAACTTGATTTTTTCATGTACAGATATGATTTTACAGAATTCAAATAGTTTATAGTAGTTATGTTCGTAATTCATTTTAATATTATTTGGGACTGGATAGTCCATATGATATAGAAATATAGATAGATATAGAAATAAAACTGTATCTTCAGTAAATTATAAAAGTCTATTCGAAAGAGGGAGTGTTGAAATGAAGTGTTTATAATTTTTTTTCTTTAAATGTTTCTTCGAATTACTTTACTGGTTTTTTTACTCTTTGGTCATTCTGATAACGTTGAATTTCGGAAGTAACAGAGATTCGCGTCGCTCTCCCGAAATTGAATCGATAAGATTATTGTATAACGTTGATACGCCGACATTCGACAACTTTTCTCCCATTATGCTGATCTTTGATGACCCCGTAGTGATAACGACAGACAAATTTATAAAGGGCACATTGAGATAAGAAAAATAAAAGGTACCATTCTGTAATATTTTTTATGAAAATCGATGCAACAAATATAAAAAAACTCTTTCCTCAAAGGACCCTAAAGTCGAAGATGATATCGGCATGTAACATATGACGTTTATTGGATGACTGTCGCTATTGAAAGAATTTTGAGATACAAAGTCTAAGTTTTAGTAACAATATAATTGTTACCAAAGAAAGTGGTTGGAAACGGATGGAGATGGACTTCACAAGACCAGGATCGCGGACGCTTCTTGGCGAGGGCACGTTGCGTGTCACTTGTTGTCTAATTTCGTCTTCCTATTAAAGTATCTTTTTACATATACACTTTAAGGTCGCGGGAAGACGCTGGATGCAGGTGGCATGGGACCGGCTGTTGTGGAGAATCTTGGGGGAGGCCTATGGCCAGCAGTGAACGTCTTTTGATTCGATTGTTAACGTCGGAGTTTGTGAACTCAGACTTCTCTTTTATACTTGCTCAACTCGTTAACAGTACCCGATTACCTCGTATCGCACTTCTTATGTTCAACTCACGACTGAAATGTTCGGTAAATAAACAATTTGCTTCTTCTATACCCTCTCGGACCTCCAACTTTATCAATCCATCTTTCTACGTGCAATCAGTTTTGCTCTGGAACTCTCAACCGAAATCAGAATGTTCACAAACTGTCGTACATTCAAGGCAAAAGTGTGTGAGCTTCATCAGAGCGAATTGGTAGTACAGTCACGATGCTAGTACCCGACTGTGTAGTTTCATAAAATATTAACTCATATATGTGAATGTTGTGTATGTATTGATATATGTAGTAGTAAATTAATATTGAATGGTTATATCTGATGTCTGTTATCTCTTATTTACATAACCATTATTGTATCTGTGTTATCTGTAGACGAAGAGAATGCTTCACGGCATTAAGTCCGCCTTTGTACAAGACCGTGAGGTCGTAATGTCGCATTAGGTTTTCTCTGTACGCACAAAATTTTTATAATTTTTACTTAAAACTATGCAATGAAATGCACATAAAATTAATAGTATAAACGAATGATTATAAATAACTACAAATGAGGTGTTACACTGTTGCTCGAATAGTGTGCAGTATATTGTTCAGTTTATCTTTTCTCTCTCTTTTTGTCGCTAATAACGCACCTACACTAACACGTCATCTTTTAACAGGGTTGCCAAGTGTTTGTGATAATTTTCTCATTTGAAATATTATGTAAATATTTTTTTTTCTAAATTAAGAGCCTGCCAAAGTGACTCTACTCTACCTGATGGAAAGCATGAATAGAATCCAAGAGTTGTGGTCACCATACTCATTACAAATGCAGACAATGCAGTATGGTGACCCACACCATGTCGGCTTTGTGAGATGCTTTTTCACACCCCGTTTGGGGACGTAAAAGGCATGAGTCATTGTGACAGTGTAAGGCTTACACAGTTACCACGATAACTGTCAACCCTGCATCAATGGGCCTCCGGTCTCACACTCACCAACGAAACACGACAACATGGATGCTGGCGTTTTAGGTTGGTCTTCTGTGGGTAGTAGTGCCCCGGTCGAGCCGGCCCGCTCGTGCTGAAATCAGCGTGACTCTACTACCTAGACCTTAATTTTAGTAAAAATGTATTATAAGAAATTAAATTACTTTTATACAATAGAAGTTAAACGTCAGAGGTTTTTGTACAAGTATGCAAATGCGTGGTTGCATTAAAATATGCGTTACCACACATCAGATATGAGAGCAAAATTTGTGTCCCTGTTAACATACGCTATCAAACCGCAAACTCGGTTTGTAAACACGGCCTTTGTGTGGTCATATTACAAACATGAAAATACACGTCACACTGCTTTCTGGGGTTTAAATGACAAGCTTAATAATGCATTTTAGCTAATATTCATGTATGTGTTAACTATGAATGCATTAACCAAATTATGGACTATAAAAAAACTCAAACTCGAAACAAGTACATGTCTTGCAGTCTTGGTAGTGTCAACCCTAGCATCTAGGCAGTTTTTTTTTAATATCGTCATAGAGCATCACTGATCACAAATCATTGTCAGCTATCGTGCAGTTATAACGTAACCAAGCACGATTGTAACGCTTCATTACTTACTAACAGGGGCTCAAACGCGTTTATTAAAGCAAATTGGCATAACTTCATCTCATTTACTGGTTATAAAAGCATAAGACGCCTACTTGTATTTTAATGGCTCCCATTGAAATTGTATATGATTATGAAAAAAAGTTTACAATACAAGGTGTATTGTTAATGGTCGCCGTAGAGCAAGTATGACTGTCATTATAGCATTATTATTATCTTAAAAATCGTGCGCTTTGTAATGTAATTATGTATAACAACGTAGTCATTTTTATTTTTAAATGTACAACAAGGAGGTGTGAGATGGGGATGTGCAATATGAGATATGTATATAGGATGGTGTATTTTGGATAAACAAGAAGACTTTAAAGTTTAACAATTTAAAAATGATTTTATTTTTCTTTTACTAGCATTTCGTAGTTCCTCAAATGCTCGCTTGTATTGGTGTATTGTCAGCCAGTAGCTGACTGGCTTATATCTACAGTTTCTTCATCAAATATGCGCGTTTTGAGGTTCCATTTCGTTGTATACCTTTTCAGTTATTCGATCAAGCTGATTGAATTTAGTTAGCCGAATTCTGTAAACGTATAAAAGCATAAATATTTTTTTAAGATCATTAAAACCGTATCTGTATGCGGTTCTGCCATTGCATTACCGTTTTCTATGGATTTTGCTAACACGAGGCGACTCATTTGTTTTTTTTTAATGGTTTTCTCCAGGCAACCAAATATCAAGCAGTATATTAACAAAAGGTTATATCGTCACACAATATCAAATAATAGACACTGACGTAATCTTCAACTTTCGAATTACTTCAGTAAATTTTAGCTAGCACATGACACATATTTTCACTAGAAATATTAATAATTACCCAACTATTGCATTACTTTTGTAAATAGTTGTATTTTAATTTAACTATTACAGAATGAGATCGAGTTATATTCATATCTACATGTATTAAATCAGGCCTGTTTCTCCGCAGAAGTAGACAGAGGCATATTAAACGTCCATTTTTCGCCAGTGTTTTGGTCCCACGTAATAGGTGGCGAGCTCGTCCGTCGGTCAGTAGGTACACCACTTGTAGATGAGGTTGGCTTGGAGCCCTAAGTTCTTAGAGGATGCCCCCTATCTCGTAATGTATTCAAATACGAAGTGTATTAAAAAAATATCTATAATAAAATAAAAATCTATTTGTCTAAGCATGATTCTCCCGCTTCTTTGTCTTCTATGAAGTTACATTTATTCATGATATGAATTCCTACTAACATAAATACTAAAATAATTCTATCTGTCTGTTATGCTTTTAAAGGGTAACTGCTGATTCAATTTTAATGAAATTTGGCATGGAAAAGTAACATACATGCAGCTGGTCAGACACAATAATCTGATGCAACAATCCTAAATCTCAAAGATGAGTTTAGATATGTCATTCGAATCCGGCCTAAATTCTTCATCAATAATCAGCAAATTGTTGATATGAAATTTTGCTGACAATCTTAGTAAACAACGTACATATAGGTAATATGAGAACAGATAAAGACCGAGAAACTAATGGCTACTAGTCGTTTGCTCTGATTGAGTACAAGTGATAATCGAAATATTGACGTGATGTTTTGTAAACAAAGTATTCTTAGTATTACGAGTAGAATAGGGAGAAAAGGGGAGAATCTGAAATGTTTATATTGTTATCAGTTCAACAAATAATTGAAAATAAAAATTGGTTACTTCAATAATATCCCAAATAACTTAGTAACAAAAAAATTAAAGATGTATTTTTGGTTAAAGAGTTTTACATTTGTATATTTGAATCTGTTTTAACTAATATTTTAAATGCAAATTTGACTTTACTTGTTGGTATGTTTTTTTTTTAAATCATCATATGTGTTACACAAAAAAAAACACACATAATTCATTTCATTCCTTTCACACATATTAAATACTATAAACACAATTTATTTCACTTAGCCAGTATTTTTTATGGTATAAGGAGGTAAACGAACAGTAGTGTCAACTGATGATAAGTAACCACCTCCACCCATAGACATCTTCAACTCAAAAGTCACACGTACCAGTTTGACCTCCTAGAGCCAGGGGAAGGATGGTTTAGGCTTCGATAAACTCACTCGTTCATTTACCAGACATTTTCAGATTTCTGACGTCACCTGGTAATTGTAATTACTCTAGAATCTAATTAGCTGCTTCAATAGCACATATACTACATAATCGAAACGTATATTGAAAACAAATGGTCGAATTAATGTAATTGAAGCCTTATTTCAATATTTTTATCAATAAGTTATACGGTGTGCCACTCTGCGCCAGAGATAAATGGGATCCAGGAACAGCTGTTCGACATCCAGATCCCTCCTAGCGCCTGCCCGCTAGCACTGCTAGGTCACTACCTTCGAGTGAACTCTCTATTTAGACGACATTCGACACACACAGACGTTACCTCATCACGGCTAGCCGCTGTGGCGGATGGAGGGACCAACCTACACAGAACAACATCAAAAAGGCGAGAAACATTGCAAAGAGAAAGTATACCAACCCTGCTGGCTAACTTGGTTAAAACCTTCTTGTTAAGGAAGTTCACCAATACATTTTCAAAGGCTGTTGATGTGATGTGATGATTCTTACCACAATCACACCGCAAATCGAATGTAATCGAAGAGGATTCACCCGTCAGGAATGTAACATGTATTAGTTGTTATGCTGAAAACGTTTTTCTACACGTGCTTAGAAAATAGATTACTATACCGAAGATATCAAAAAATTTGTAATCTATATTATCATTTCATTCAGAATTAATTATATACTATCATTTTATAATTAATTCGAACTTTACATCCCCTGATAATGTAAACCCCGACCACCCACAAAGATAGTAGAGTAGATCCAATCCAATAGACCTAAAAACCCTGCTTCCTCTGTGAGCACCTAAAGATATGACTAGAAAATTAACTTTCCAATTAATATCAATCACTGTTCAGTTCGAGGGTACATATGTAAGTAGATAATGTATATTACAAAGCAGCAGGCCATAAACACATGTTGATACGTAATGTTGAACGTTTTCGATTTCTGATGCGCTTACGCATCACGCGTCTGATCCAAGTCTATTAATATAACAAATTGTGAAACTAAATTTGCATGTGAAGTACATTCCATTTAATTTAATACAAACTTTCCATGAAGCACCTGCCCCACGGTTTTTTTTTTGTTCTAATACGATTAAATAAAATTATTTCGGGACGCAAATAAATATTCATTCAGCAATAACCGTTGAGATAATTTAACGATAACGAAATGCGTAATAAGGCTTCACCTACCGCCGCATTCATTGTCCACTATGTCGTAAAAAGTTTCAATAAAGTAAGCCTTACTTCAGGACAATGGCAATTGTTTCAATGATTTGAATTTTATACAAATGCGATATATTCTAAAAAGTAATGAAAGTCTCAAAGGGAATCGGTAAGTTTTGCCACGACTGAATTGTTTTGTATAAATTATGATAACTTTTACCGAGATCCCATATGCCCTTAATTATCCCCTTATAAACGATGCTATATGTTTTCTGCACCCGAAGTTAAATCATTATCACATGCATTGACATCTGTGACTTAAGCACACACTTACAAAAATTTCATGTAGATATATTACAAGAAACGGGGCTAAGCTTGATTGAAAGTAGCAACTGTTACTTATGAATTTACGACAGCGGTTATATAATCTGCTGGTCAAAAGAGCTATTTTCGTCTTTATTTTTTTTTAATAAATTAATATTGCAGTCATTTGGCACACAAAGTGTACTAGTTTCAAACTAAGCAGCCCTTGTGTTATGATAACTAGACTGACTGACTGATTACTTATACATATTTATTTGTAAATACTCATACATATGTTATACATAGAAAACAACTAAACTTCGAAACAAATGCTCGCAGATAATACAAACATTTGATCCGACTCGGGCATCAAATCCGAAACCTCAAGCACAAGTCGCATTTAAGAGACCGTTTGAAACAGAAATAACACCTCTTTAGACATGTCTAACTTCACTTATAATAAGAATATATGGTCCCCCTTAGGGAATACGGAGATACATCTTCCGATTTTCACGTGGCATGACTTTGCGACTTCGTTTTACACAATCATCGCTGGACATTCGTCTTACCCACAAGACTCTAGTTGTTATTGAGGTGTAGTTAAAACAATAGATTGTAGAACAATATTTATTAAAATCGTTAATCGAAAGCTCGGAGGACACTTTTATGGTCACTAATAGTGGATCTTCATTTTCGCAACTTACTTTGGACTACGCGTGGCGACAACTGTGCGTTCAACTTCACGGCAAATTTTTTTTCAGAAAATAATGGCCTAGATAATAAACGTGTACGAATAAGTTTATAGCATAAGGCACAAATTGATGTTGTTCAGTTGTCAAAATTAGTAAACCGTGACGTTACTGTTCAATCTCCTGAAAATATGCATTTCTTCTAGTTTGAAGTGTAGTTTACGCATAATATGTATGTGTTTAGTAACAACACTGACTACACTAGCCTATACAAGTGTAAGGTGTCTTAACTTATAATATATAATAGAAAACAGGTTTCTTATTATCAACTTAAACCCAAAAACATTCATAGTTAAAAATCATAACACTAGTGAGAAAAGAAATATACAAAGAAACAGTTCCTTGAACACAAAAATCAATACCGCGTTTGGTATTCTTGCCCAATACTTGACTAATTGCTCTTAAAATGCCGAGCTCCGATCTCACACAAACCGAGGGGATAAATTAAACGCACCGAGTTAACGAAAGACTACCCGCAGCCTCATGAATTGTTAATACAATTTTAATTAAACTTCATAAAATTAACATTTGGTAGCGCAAAAAGCCGACACTCTCAGTCCTCCAACTCGATTTGACGAATCATTTTTTTATTCATCGATGCGAAATAATTGAACGTCTCTGGGACTCTGAGCAAATAAAATGTATACGGTGTTGATTAGATTCCATTACATGTGATTAAGTGAGTAAAATATGGTGTTGCCAGACGTACGGATATGTAAATATGTGTATTAAAATAAATACATTTGGTTTAAAATGGATATCCTTTTGGAAAGTAACGTCGGTGTCGTGAATACATTAAATGCTATTCGTATTAAATCAAAATAATAAAAAACGTGTTTTTGGTACGTGCTGTAGGTGTCATTTTTATTAATTAAGTATGATTTAGTGTGTATCCTTTCTAACTAATGCACTAACAATGTAAAGTAATGTTAAAAGTAATTTTATCTTGTTTTGAAATTGAACGTGTCCCGGTGCTTGTGATTATGCATCTAGGCTTTGAATAGTGGAACTCTTTAGTATTTTATAAAGAATTACTTAAATATCGGTCCAAGGTGGTGGTGGCCATAAAACCGCATATTTTTTTTTTAATAGCCTGCCAAAGTGACTCTACTCTGCTTGATGAAAAGCATAAATAGAATCCAAGAGTTGTGGTCACCATACTCATTGTGAATGCTGACAATGCAGTATGGTGACCCACACTATGGCGGCCTATTACGATTTTTTACGCCACACGCATTGTATTGCACACATTTACCTCGACAACTGTCACCCCTGCATCAATCGGCCTCCAGTCTCACACTCACCAACGAAACATGACAGCACAGATGCTGTTGCTTTAGGTTGGTCTTCTGTGGGAGGATAGTACTGCCACGGTCGAGCCGGCCCGTTCATGCTGAAATCAGCGTGGCTCTAGTACTTGGTCAATTTTTCTTTTATTGATCAAACAGTTACGATACACATTTATTTAACCTAAACTATTCGTTTAAACCATAAGAGTTTTTATGTGAGAGGAAGTTCGATTCGTTTATTTTAATAGTGAGTATCTATCAACTCAAAAAAAATAAAAAAACTAAGTAAAAAAGAGAAATTACTCGGTAAAATACCTATATTAACGTGCTAAAGTACAGTGCTGCCTTGGATCTAGTAAGATATGATGGACACGAAAACATGGTACAGTTTTGCAATATGAATATACGATAAGCCATTACGAAATGTTCTGAGATAAGCAAGATAATCCCGCATAACGTTAGTGAAAGTTCTAAGGTTACATGACGAAGGTTCTGTACTTTGACCGGACAATGTGTTTGCTTGAAATAATGACCGCTGAGTGTAATACAATCGGATACGGCTCAGATGCACGAGGATCAGGCAGGAGTCGGCAACATTTTGCAACGATTCCTTTATAATACATAAAAGTATCATCCGACTCCAAATTAATCTTGGGATTTATAAAAGCTATGAAGGAGACACAAAGTATAAATTAAATATATTTCTACTAAATACTCAATTACAATGATAGTAGAACTATGAAAATATTATTTTTAATTATTGTTAAGTAGTCTGTCAATTAAGTTGCCTTAAAAAAAATAGAAATTAAATCTTAACCAGTCCACCTGTTTCGGATAGCAGCATATGATACTAAAATGTCAAAAACATTTTTCTGATTACGTCAGCATTAAAAAATAGTTAAATCAGATAATATAATTCCGAAATGATAACATTATTTGTGAATCTTAATCTCGATCCTTACTACAAATGCTTATATTTGTAATTCAATTGGACATAATTTTTTATAATGCATAATACATATATATTTTTATTTATTAAATAAAATATAGCTTTGCTGAATTTAGGTCTATAAATGTCTAACATGATTGCGCCCGTGATATGGAGCGAAAATGCGTAATACTCCACCATCTCTTTTTGCGAGTAGGTTATGCTTGTAAAGAAGATGGTGAAGCAGGACCGATAAAGGTTTAGAATTCTCCAGTCCGCCAGGTCCAGGTATGGCCCAGATACTGTAGATGACTCAAGTGTCACAGATCCCTAAACGGTCTCCCTCCTCCATAAGCGCAAGCTTAGGAGTGTCAGGTGAAGCCATATGTCACCCTAGCAGAAGCAGGTCGGAGTGGCGGCGCAATCGCTATGGAACGTGGGCGCCCGTTGGGCGCAGAAAAGAGAATATCGTGGTTCTCACATACAAAGGGGCCATCTACAAGCCATAGGTTGCTTGAGGTACGTCGAGGTGCCAAGGATTTCCGTACTAGGATGCAACTAGTGCTATGTCCATTAGTACCTGAGACGGCGAGCGGTTTCTGGTCGGTTCGAGACCGAAATAATAACCAGCCGTTGATATAAATTTTTAGATAACGTACACATTAAAACGCAAAATGTTGAGCACCCCTTAGCCGATGATATATCTCTAAAATCTGAAATGTCATCAGCATTCCGAGAAACTGAGTGACCCGACGCCGCTTTAGACTCGCCGTATCTGTTGCACGTGCCTAAATTACTTACGTATATTTAAAGTAGGTTAGGCAAAACATTAAAACTTAACATTATATACAGTGTGTTACAAATAGGTATCGTCAAATTTTAGAAATATTATGTATCTGTATCCGATAAATAATCAATTTATTAAAAAAGAAATAGATTTTGGACAAGTTTATTATTTAAAATAGGTATAGATATTTCAAATTTACAAACAAGTTATTAAAAATTTTATACACAAAATGTCACTCTAACAAATCAAATGAATCCATCAAGCCGTTTAGACTATAGAGCGGGTCAAAGAAACATACATACAATCGAAAAACAAGCATATCTGCCGTAGACACAAAGAAGACGGTCATTAGTTTCAAGAGCACTTTTTTTAAATAAAACACAATTTTCGTCGCAGATTCGAATATCTGCTACAGTATTAAATGAACCAATTACATGTTAGACGTACTCTCCAAGTCATTGTGTGAAAGACGTCTACTGCTGGACAAATCCGCATCATATTTAACGGCTTTACGCGAACAATTCCGAGTCGGATAACTCCAAGAAGAAACTTTCAAAAGTTATGCGGGAAATATTACGCACATTGGGAGGAGTTACACGGAAGTTTGAAGAGGTCATGCATCTAAGTAATACAAGTAAAACTTTTAAAAACAAACATACCTAAATCTTAGCTTAATTAAGTTCATAGTTTTCGCAAGATGCAAAATGTTTAATTAATAAATAAGTTGCTAGTTATATGTGTACTGTCTAACATAATAACACATGGTATGAAGATATCTAAAAAAAACCGTGTGTGTGTGATATCTAAAAAAAACTTGTACATCCCGTGGGTATTGTAAGATTCGACTAAAGGAGCAAACTACACAGGACAACAGTATTGCCAGTAGAAATTGAAACAGATCCTACACCACTCATTTTTTAACGTGTGGAAATCCCCTCGGTTCGTAAACACACCGGGGTTTACGACGGAGTGGTGTGACGGAATTGAACCAACTAAAACCACACGGTGTGCCACTCTGCGCCTGAGATAGGAGGGTTCCGGGAACAGCTGTTATTACAACATCTGAATCTTATTACGATATCCAGATCACCCTATACCACTCCTAAGATGGCCTGTGACGAGCGTATTTCTTTAACAAATACATCCATCTGATTGGACAAGGGGTAACTGTTATATCAATTTTGTGATTACCATAAATAAAGCAGTGGGCGTACCATAGCTGATTTTTAATTCATCCGTTAGATTGGTCAGTCAGTTGTTGCTAGAAAACCAGATAAATGAAATTAGATATGCGAAAATACGAATGTATACAGTTAGGTTTGATTACCAAGTTACCAGTGCAAAAAAACGAATGTTTATTGTCAGAAAAAAAAATATTATAGAGAATACTAGCTGACCCGGCAAACGTTGTTTTGCCATATAAATAATTTCCTAGTAATTTTAGGGTTGTACTACCCCTAACATTTAGGGGGATAAAAAATAGATGTTGGCCGATTCTTATAGATACCGGATAAGCACAAAAAAATTCATCAAAATCGGTCAAGCCGTTTCGGAGGAGTATGGCAACGAAAACTGTGACACGAGAATTTTATATATTAGATCTAGAGTGCAAAATTTGTTATTGAATTAAAAAAAATATAAATACATAGCAATATATATCCTCAAACATGTCCCACAGGTCCGTCTGATTCCAAACTAGGCAAAGACCAACAAGCCCCTCATACCTAAAATGATAAAGGGAATTCAAATTCAAAAGCTGCACGGTTGGCCTAGTGGTTTAAACGGTCGCTACGCCGCTCTCTTCTGCGCTAAGTGTTGTAACTTCAAACTCCACGTGGGACACTAGGTAGTAGAGCCACGCTGATTTCAGCACGAGCGGGCCGGCTCTAGAGTACTAGCCACCTACAGAAGACCACCCTAAAGCGCCAGCATCCGTGTTGTCGTATTTCGTTGGTGAGTATGAGACCGGAGGCCCACTGATGCAGAGATGACAGTTATCGTGGTAACTGTGTAAGCCACGATGACTGTCACGCCTTTTACGTTCCCAAGCGGGGCGTGAAAAAGCATCTAACTAGGCCGCCATAGTGTGGGTCACCATACTGCATTGTCTGCAGTATGGTGACCTGTATTGTCTTGGATTCTATTCATGCTTCCCATCAGGCAGAGTAGAGTCTTAGCAGGCTCTTAATATAGAAAAAAAAAACATAGGACAACACTTTGTGTGATCCATAAATTGTTGTTCTGTGACTGGGTGTTATTTGTGTCCGTTTCTTGTATGTTTGTAAAGTCCCCCACAACACAGGATTTATTCCTAGTGCGGGCGTTGACTATAAAAAAAAAGAATTAAAACTCTTTCCTTCTTTCCTTTGTGCATAAAATTGGTTATAAATTGATAGAGTCCTTTTTGTAAAAGTTTTTACAACAATTCATAGGATATAAAATAGTTCTTGTAAACGCAAGGAAAAATTTAAAATGCTTAATAGCGTTTAAGTTTCAAATTCCTCGTGAATACGAAGATTATCAATATTGAAATTCAATTCAATCCAGGTTCAGATTCAAATTCAACTGTAACATGAATTATTGGATTCATGTAATTTATGATAGTGTTTGACCTATAAGCGGACAATTCAGGTTAAATTTACGTTAATAAAAAGGAGGCTTGTACCCTAACTAATTGTATTTATAATGAACGACGGATGTTTGTAATTTATGGCAATGACTATGTTAATTATTAAGTAAATATAAAAAATATATCGATGACTGTAAATTTAAATCAAATGATAGATAACTTGGCAAGCGTAGGTAAGCAATTTCAGACTGAGGAGATCCTAGTTTATCAGAAAGAACCTCAACATTCAAAATCCTATAGAATAAAATCTTTGAACTTGACAGAAAACTACCATATTAGCACACAAGGAGAAGAACTACAAGAAGAAACATTAGCACCCTCAATGCTTTCTGAAAACCTAATTACAATTTTATATAAAACACGTTCCCGTGTGGTAACGGATTAAGAATATAGCGTGTCACTACCCTTATTCATCTCAAGGTAGCTGTAAAAGGCGGCAAAGGAACCAAACTGCGCAAGACAACATCACCGCAAAAAAAAAGGGAAAACTGGAAACAAATCCTTTTTAACCTGTGGAAACCCCCCCGGGCCGACACCCACCGGGGTTTTCGGCGGGGAGGAGCGTTGAAGTCTGACCGACTAAAACCACACGGTGTGCCACTCTGCGTTTGGAGTAGGAGAGATCCGGGAACTGCTGTTATTAAGCCATCCGGACTAACCCATCCGGCCAGCGTGATATAGTAGGCCAAAACCTCCTTTCGAAAGAGAGACTTATGTCCAACAGTGGATTAATGTGATGTGATGTGAAAAACACTTTACTTAGGTTTGCATTCATATCTTAAACAGAAATAGTAACGTAGTCTAATAGCACCAATTCAATTAATATTTAAGTTTTATTTCATTAATTTCTATTTCTAGTCTTCTTGAAATATAGCGGAAAGAGAATGAGGAGTTGTTTCCTCTAAGTTAATATATTATTTGAACAAATCAAAATGACAACTAAAAAGTCTTAAACGACTATGTCCACTTAGATTCTAGCGTAGATCGGAACGGACATCCTCAAAGCACCCCGTTGAACTCTTTTAAACGACGCCGACTTAAAAAATTGCTACAAATGTAATACTTCAAGACTTGTCATTGAATTTTAGCCCTTATTATGTTAGAAATAATGTTTAGCAAATATGTATTAGCGTTTGGTACTGTGAAGGAAGCGGTGCGGCCTCGTGTCGGTGTGTGGTCTAAGTGATAACTTAGAAATGAGATTTTAAAGGGTTCTAAATCCTTATAACAGAAAACTAAATTATATTTGTCGCTTTATTATTTGCTTATTTTATAATAAGATTTTTATTTGTTTCCATAAAAGGACATATTACATTCTTCAGAATATTAATTTCTTTATGACTATTAATATATTTTTATGTCAGCAATATTCCAGACAAGCTTTCATTTTACTAGGCATATGTTCAAAATGAAATATTATATATTTAATGATGTTAAAAGATGAAATATTAAACACTTTATGAGAAAAAAACTGAACAGAGACTGTTACAAAATGCTGGAGGACTACATATCTGTACAGTCCAAAAGATATATACATATCATGATAGTTCAAATTAAAATGGAGGAAAATTTCATTTATGTCCTAAATATGTTAAAAAAAGAAAACAAATTTGATAAGGCAATCTCTAGCACATACACTATCTACAAAGGTTAGAGTGACTACACTCTGTTCCGGACCGAAACGTCAACGTCAACCTCTTATAACTTGCGACGTTCACTTAGTGGGCCGACGCACGCGCCGACGCGGAAGTGACGTCACGGCGCGCCCCGTCCGCCGCGTTATCTCGGCCGCGCGTGCTCCATTTATCGATATCTTTCCGCTCAGGGGTCACTGGACAGTTTCTCCTACATACGGTTTTATTTTGAATGTATATGGCGAACTTTTAGAATTTTTAAAAGAAGAAGTTGAAGAAATTGCTTGGTGTTTGAGATGATTTACATTAACTCCTTAGTTAGGTAGTAATGTACGAATACTTATGTGTCCAAGATATGGCACAGTTCAAAGACGTAGCGATTCAATGTACAGTGTTGGATCAAAATCCTATCCCAGTGACGTCTGTCTAATGTTGGTGTTGCCAGATACATGAGCATTTGTCCTAACCTATTATACACATTCGTCTTCGTCACATTTTTTTAAAAAGAAACTTTTACTTACAGCCTATTTTAAGATTATTTAGATTTTCACCAATGGAGGTTAACCGGGTACGAACTTTTTCTAAGTCATGAAAAAAGTACGCAAGAGTAGCTACGGGCGGAAAGCGTAACATCAGACATACTAACATTCACATTTAAAATATTTGTTATGACTAGTGCAGTTCAGCTCAAGGCTCGATCAATTGGCAAAATAATTATAAGAGTTTTCGTCGTCTTGTTGCTAAAATTTTGCTCTTGCAAATTACGCCTACACTGCAATTTGCGATACCGCAAAAAATATGGTAACGAACATCATTTTAGAACAAAATTATAATTTAATTTGTGTTTTTGTGTAAGGTCAATTTTAAATATTTGATTGTTAGGCCGTTAATTGGTATACCATTCATCTTTGTATCGGTTGGAGTAAACTTGACAACACCCACGCATTTCCTTTTTAATGAATCAGTTTTTTTGCACATCTAAGGCCGTAGAAATGAGCACAATTCATTTAGTTTTTTTTTAGAATAGTAAGAGTAATTAGAGTCTAGAGAGGTCCTACTTATTAAAAATTTGAGAATAATATTTTCTGTTTGTGATGCTAAATTAGATCGCAGCATACCGCCAATACTTAAATAAGTATCTATGTATCTAGGCACATAGTTCGAAATACGGATGTTCAACTGTGTTAAAAGGTTTTGGAGCATAGGCCGCCCAATAACACGGTGGACAGATAACATAAAAAGTCATAAGATTGGGAGTGGGTTATATTTTTGCGGAGCATCTCCTCCCAAAATTTAAGTATAGGAGGAGTTTGGGAGTCGGATAACCTCATTCACACGGTGAAAAGCAAGGAAAGAATTGCTTAAAATTGCTCACCCAGGACTCCGCGTATATGATAAGTGAAACGCTCTCATACAGATGTGACTTTCAAAAATCATTGTTAATTATGAAGATAATAAATGATCACCTTGGTCTCGAGACGCTTCGTGTTACCACCACCTGTCGGCCTGTCGCGATTGAGCGATAAGTGAACCAGTTCAGTTGCCAATCTGTACCACTGTTATGCACTGTTCGTTATTAACATAAATATTGATAATATTGAGGGTGTTCGTGGAAATCGTGTAATTAATCGGGCTTCTACCTCGTTGGTTTTGATTGACGATGACCTAATTAGGCGACAAAATGCAGGGTTTGTCCAAAGAGTGCTGCCACTCTCAGAAGAGTTGAGATTTTTTTTTTAACTTTTTCTATAAGAAGTAATAAACATTTTGGACACTTGATACATTTACCCTCTGTTCGGTTTCGTGGAGCGTTATAGCACATAGTATGTTAGGAACTATAGATAGGTATATGAATATCGTACATACTTTACCGAAATAAAACAAATAGTATTGCAAAATATTAATTAGTATATAACATAGTATAGTATAGTAGATTCAAAAACATAAACAGTAACATTTATCAAACTTTTTTAAAGAAATCCTTTATTTTAGTTTGTCGTGAGGTATTTAATGAACAACTGGCGAAAAAAGCGGGCGGGTATGGGCCGTTTGGATTATAGAGGGGTTCGGATTAGACGAGGTTCGGATTAAAGAGGTCCTGCTGTATATAGCTTCAAACTAAGTAGAGATTTTACTATGAAAACTACATTGACTGATAGAATAATTACTTTTTTTTTTGTAAATACATACATATTATACATAGAAATTATACGCATATCATATTGTATAATACAGTCAACATCATCAACAGCCTTTTACAGTCCACTACTGGTCATAGGCCTCTCCTTAGCAAGGAGGTTTTGGCCTACTATTCCACGCTCGCCAGACGGGTTGGAATAGGGTTTGTTTCAAGTTTTCCTTCTTTCTCTTTGTAAAGATGTTGTCTTGCAATGCGACCACCATTCTTGGATTCTATTCATGCTTTACATCAGGTAGAGTAGAGTCACTTTGGTAGGTTTCCATAAGAAAAAAAACCAAAATCCAAAACGGTCTGACCCGGAAATTGAACCCGAGATCTCATCACAGCAGCATATGCTACCATTGCGCCACGGCAGTCATTGTGTGTAGCCACGGGTTTTTTAAATGCTACAGTATTACGATTAAGATTTAAATACCAAATACATTTATTTAAATTAAACGGCAGCCGTCACGAAATTGCATTTATAAATCACATTTGGCTCTACAAGATGAAAGTCTAGACATTCTGATATTGGGAATACATTCAGCAGCTGAAGAGGGAGACATGCTTATTTCTAACAGAATATGATAAAAGGAGACGTAGACACTTTTATCCTAACTGTTCGAATCTATAAATTTCAAACTGATAGCATAATATTCAAAGCGTTAAAGAATTTTGAACTTAACCGTGTTGGTATCAAAGTTATAATTTATACTGTAGGTGTGAGGTGTTAAGTGAAATCTAAGTATGATATCGGTGGGCTAAGTAATAAACAGTGCTAATGTTGGTACGCATGAGCGTAGATCAAGATACGATCACAAGGGCGCCTAGGGAATAAAGCCCGGTGTGCACTAATGGGTTTATATGTATAACACATACCTTTGGATTTTTATTTTACTAGTGAAACGTGATACTGAAAAGGTGTTTCAATTTTCTGCATTTTTGTTTTTGCGTATTTATCAATACTTGTTTTTTTTGTAAATATTTGTAATGCAGTTCCATTACATGTGTAATAAATTAAACAATATACAGAAGTGTGAGTACTAGTGAGTTTTTAGTATTAACTAGCTGTACCCGTGACTTCGTTTACGTGGAATTTGAATTTTGAATTTTCACCTATAAAGACGTGATTTTTACTGCGTAAATCTCGCTTCCGTAGGTTATCCGGGATAAACGTAGCCTATATGTTGCGCAATAACTTCCTAAAGCTCTTAGTGGAAGTCCCATTAAAATTGGTTCAGTAGTTTCAGAGATTAGCCCGGACAGACAGACAGATAGACAGACAAACATGTTAAAACAGGTAGTTCATGTTTTAGCATCGTGTATAGTTATAAACACTTGAGAAAACGTAGTTTCTTTTTTAAATCACAGACAGACATAGACAGATATAGGTAGATACGTGGGTGAATAAAAATAATTAGGTATTTTAATTTTTATATCTGAGAATCTTAAGTCTATAAGTTAAAGTGGCAGTAGTTGTTATTTAAACTGTTTCAGAAAACAGTTCATAGGAACAGTATTATTATTATTGACTACCTCGATGGCGTAGTGGTAACGAAAGCGGCTACTGTGCTTTGAGGTCTCGGGTTCGATTCCAGGGTCGGACCAAATATTTGTTTCGAAGTTTGGGTGTTTTCTATGTATATATGTATGTATTAACAAAAGAAAGGGTATAAGTATTCTATCAGTCAGTCTAGTTATCATAGTACAAGTTCTGCTTAGTTTGAAACTAGATGACGTTGTGTGTTAAATGTCCAAAATATTTATTTATTTATTATTTATATTAACTGTATTTACAACCAATAAAATATCTATGTATTTTCTATTAAAACTCAATAAAGTATTAAAAGAGACCATATTAAAATTAAACAATAAAATTTGTTTGCTTATTCACATACATATGTAGATTGTTAACTAACTGACCGCTAGAAGTTGCATTAACATTGAAACGATCATCCAATTGCTACTCTATGCACACCACACTAAAGTTGTAATTTGCTTGTGATCGCAATTTTCAAAACAAATACACCCACATCTATTTTACAAAGACGTCTATTGCCAATTACCACAGTGGCTGTCTACCCTAATCTTAAAAGTGTAAATCTCAATTTATGAGCATTAAGTATAAGCATGATAACAGTTCAAGATTACAGTCTGTTTGTTTGTGTGTTCGGTGCGATTACATTGAAAATCCTTCGTTATTAACAGACACTATCTGAGATATTGGTTTATATGCAGATTAATATTAAAGTGTTATCTAATGGCACGTTTTAACACCCTTAATGATAAACTTTTGTATGCCTGCACGATGTTAGGACGTCGTGAGTACTTTTCTGTATGGTGAAGGAGTGTCCAAGGGAATAAGCTACGTAGGACAATAATACTGAGGAGAGGGGGGACACGTGTCATCTAGTGTGTGTGTGTGTGACAGTTAGTAAGGTCACTCTTAAACTCGCATGGTAACGACGTATTTAGAACACATTGTCATTATATTCATCCCTTGGGTAACTTAAGAGTCGGCTTAAGGATCAAAGTAAGAGAAAACTGGAAACAAGCTATATACCAATCCGTCTACCCAGTGTAGGAAAGTAAGCCAAAACTTTTCTAAGAAAAATTCCATGTCCAGCGGTGGACTATTAAATGCTGTTGATGAATCCAAAGTATTTTCTGTCTGTACTATGAATTGAATATACATCACACTGCAGTACTTGAGGTCTCGGGTTCGATGTCCAGTTCGGACCAAATGTTTGTATGACCTGCAAATATTTATTTCGAAGTGTGGGTGTATTATTTGTATAATATGTATGTTAAATGTCCGAAATATTTATTATTATTATTATTTATCATAAGTAAAAAAAGAATCTGTTTTTTTTTTAAATTAATGAATCAAAGCATTAGTGACCAATCTCTTCTAAATTCGTTTATAACTCAAAATCACAGCGTCTAATATTCGTAATTCTGACTTAAACTCATCGTCATCGATACGGGAAAGTTCGATAAATCACAAGTATCAGATAACGTGGACTGAAGTTAAACATGAGATATCAGATCTGGGTGGACATAACCAGTGCCAAGGTTCAATGAGAATTAACGAGCATTTGTCACGTACGCCCAAATGCATAAACGGAGCAGTCTTCGTAATATGTGGTCGATTTGATTCGTTCGTTATTTTTACAGTTTTTGTTTTAAATAAAAGTCATGCATCAAGGGTCCTAATGATGATATGCTATTAAACAACAGAAAACTAAAATGAAAGAAAGACAGAAGCACATTGTGATGCACTTTTTAATATATGTAAATTTAGTATGTATGTAGTGTGTACTATTTCTTAATTAGTCATTTTTCAATTGTAGCCGATTCAAACTAAAGCTGCTGAGGTCGCTTATACCACTATATATTATAATGATAGCAGTACGCAACTAGAAAACCTGAGCCGCAGCTTTTTATCACGAAAAAACCTTAAACGAGCAGCCGCATACAGAGTACATCTTCGCACGCGCACATACGCACACCACATGTGTCGAAAACATCCACTCCTGCGCAACAGCTTGCGAAAATCCACCACCGACATACTCTAAAATAAATTCTATACTTTAAACGATAAAACTGCGAAAATTTTGTATATATAATTACAAGATATCGTCACTTATAGAGATATTTAGTCACATGTGATCACCGTATTTGGTATGTTGTTTTTATCTTGTCTTTTCCCACTCTCTCATGTATACAGGTTATATACACGTCTCTGTCTAATGACGTCACTGAACGGTAGTTGCAAGTGGTTCTGCAGGGGTCTTCGAGACATCTTGGAGGTAAACGCAATGGTTTTTTAATTGCAGTGGTTTGTTGTAACTTGTAATAAATGATGTACGTTTATCAGAGAACAGTCAACATTCCCCTTTCATTAAAAATGACAGCTAGAAGTTGACCATTTTGAAGAAAAAAAGATGTGTCAGTAATTCTTGGCGAGGTTTACCGTAAATAATTGCAATTTATGAGTCCTATTAAACCTTTTTGTTATATCTAAATGTTTGAGACATTCCTATATAAGTGATGAGAATTCCTCTCATGACTTTGACGATAATGGAATCTGATTTATAGTTTGTTAACTTCTCTGACCCAGATTCATTTTTTTTTGAAGTGAAACTTCTTTATCGGGGTTGGAAAAAAATTTAGTGTAACATTTTTTCGTTACGCGTCACATTTTTTCGTTACGCGCCATCTTTTTCTTATCCCTACCACGCGTAATTCGAAGTATACTTTCTCCAACGGAGTAGGGATTGGTAAATGTCTCCAATGTATTTTGTGGCCCGTTTTGAGTAGTTACATTTTTGAAATCCAGGTAGCAATTGCATCGACTTCGGACGGGTTTAAATTATTTTTTTGAAAAATAACGTCATAAAGAAGTTTCACTTCTTACGAGTATATGCTAGTACACGCACACATTATTTTTTTGTTTTAAGAGCCTGCCAAAGTGACTACTCTGTCCGGTTGATAAATGAATAGATCCAAGAGTTGTGATCACCATACTTATTGCAAACGCTGACAATGCAGTATGGTGACACACATTATGGCGGCCTAGTGAGATGCTTTTTACATCCCGCTTGGGGACGCAAAAGGCGTGTCAGTCATCGTCGTAGTGTAAGTCTTACACACTTATCACGATAACTGTCACCCTTAAATAAATGGAGAGATTTTGCTAAGGGAATTAACAGGAAAATAGTAATTTTTACATGATATTGTGTGATGGTTATGATATCAAGTAATTTAATAACCTGTTTCAGCAGCAGCATGCTGTTTTATTTTTATCTTAGATACAAATATAAAACCACTACAAATTTAATACCTATTTTCTTTTCTTAAAAAAATTGATTTGTTAAAGTAGGAAGTTTACTCTCTGCCGTATCCAAAAACGACAAAAATACACTTATGTGTACTACTCATATGAATAAATTTTTCAAGTTTTTCGGATCATGTCTGCAGTACTATATTCCCCTACTTGATAAATTGTTTGAATACCATTTTTTGAGAAAAGAATTTCATTTCTTTTTATAGTAACTTATCTTACTGAAAAACAAAACTTTCTTAAAAATGAATCTGGGACCGCAGTCCTACGACTATACTTTCAACAGCGGTTTTGATAGAAATAGTACCAAAAATCTGTCAGTGAGCACTATCCCTGTCACTCGAAAAGAAACTTGAAAGCTGTTGTACTTTCGACTGATACAAATAAATTCGAAGACACAATTCACCTTCTCATTAATATAAGTGAGAGACTGTACTTACAACATCATTACGTATACACAAAACGTAACATGTACAGTCAAAGGCAAAATTTTGAATGCCCCAACGCTGTGTCATACATCAAATGGCTTTGTTTAGAATTTGTGACTCACGAAGGTTACTATTGTTAAAATATGATCACGAACATCAACTATAAATAACTTCATTTAAAAATTGCACTATTTGCGAGTGATGAGTTATCCATTGGCAAATAAGTTTCTTTAATTCACCTATTTTCTACCTTTGAATGTCGCCCGTGTGTACCAATTTTTTGACTGTCAATTGTGTTTTTCTCACGCCTTTTTGTCGTGCAAATTCCCTTGGATACCGCCACCGGACCACCGGTGAGATGTTCATGTCGGATTTGAACCTACTAAAATCTCATGCTGTCTCAAGGTTATTGACGCCTTTTAGCACCAGTACCGTGAAAATCAGGAACAGCCCATCAAAGAAATTTCTGGTAGCCGATGAACCCCGATTAAGAGCTCATAGATCAGCCCTGTGTGGGGTCTCACGGTGAAGAAGCGAATCTACGGGTAAAAACTAGTATATCACAGTAGTTGTCTTTCTGCTGTAAATAAAAGAAATAACTGTATTACCCATAACAGTTTCATTAACAGCCTCTTTCAATGCTGTTTTTAATATCTTACTTTAATATAAGTTAGTTCTTCAGCACATAGCATAAAACCCTGCTTCAAAATACAGGCGATGCCAGTCGCGTGTCAACGCTAAATTAGTGTTGTACGACCTCGCGTGTCTTCAATACCAGCTGTCGATATTTTATATCGATATTTACCGATGCGAAACCAGAACTTATTGCCACCGATTGGCTGATAACAAGCCGATTTGTTAGCGACAGTGTGTAGTGCTGTTTGATTTAATATCGAGAGTGCAATCTATAATAATGAAAAACGTAGTTTCGGTCGATATTAACAAATTAAAACTTGTAAGTTATAGTAAGGCGTTACATAAGAATAGTTAAAAATAGATATCTATAACTAATAAGAAATTAGATACACTAGATATTGCATCTTATAATTTTAACAAATATATTATTTATTGCCAAAAAATATCATTTATAACAGTTATAAGAAGTATCGTCAACGGATTAAAGAATGCGCATCTGATAACAAATCAAAATGTGTAGCGTGCAAACACCACCGTGCAGTTCAATAATTCACATTGCACATCAAGATGGTAGTCAATAATATTTTAAGAGCGTCGAAATAAATTCATATTCATAGCATACTTTTTATCGATAACAAGTCCCGTCACTGGTATCGAGTCGGCTCGTTAGGTCGTCGGTAATGTGTCGACATTTCTGTCGCCGAGTCGCGCGGCGCGGGTTAAACGTATCGTGTAGTTTACGATATAGACGCAAATTAGCAAGCGACTCGCACATAGCAGTTATGAGTGCAAAAAAAACATAATCACACTCGTCTTTAGGTAAAGCAAACTGAAGAGTATTGATGATTGAACGTTAAACGGTAGCAGTAATTGTTTTCGTCCAAGTACGGTAGGTGGAATGAGACGTGAAGTTTCCCACCATTCGTAATGGACGTGTATTGGTGCACTTAAAATTGCAAATTAGAAATATCTGTGATTGTTTCACGCGATTTTAAGAATACGTTGGATGGCTTTCAAAGTAATGTAAAAAGTCAATGTTTTTGTGTATTACAAACACAACGAATTTTTAAAATTGTCTTTAAATTTTGGCTACTTCTACGTCGTCTTTATTCTGATAAATTCTGAGGCATGGAAAGTTTACTGCTGAGCAAGGTATTTATTGAACACTTTCAAGCCATTTCTTTATCACATGGCTCTTTGGTTGTTGTTCTCTTTGTGATCAGAAGATCAGACGTAGTTGTAATAGGACTCCAAAGGGAGGCCAGATTGGGTATTACAACTACGTACCAAATTTCTTTAAATTTGGTACTTGAAAAATGTTATATATCTTACGAGTATATGCGTCTACATTTATAGTATTTATTTAGTTTGTATATTCTGTAGATGTCACGTCTAGACATAGCTAAGCTAGTAAGTATATGGATTTCTATAATTTATTACGAGAAGAAGCCGACTCATTAAGATTTTTTTCATTTTTACTATTCGATGAGAGCATCAAAACTTTAAAAGTAGTCATTTTGATATCAAAGTAGAATTTTAAAAGAATATTCCTTATCTTATCTATTATTAGACTTGAGGCGTTAACACTATCAATTTAATTAGTAGCGTGTTTCACACCTTTAGAAAAGAATATTTTAAAACACCTTTCGATACTAGATACTAGAATCATTGTGAGTTATCTTAATATTCAATATTATCGGAGTAGAAGCCATAATGACGATAGGATGCCAATGAAAAATAGACTAGTTAACATGGGAATCGGTTTCATTACATATCTTTACATATATAATGTTTTAATGACTTAAGAAAATTGAAACATTAAGCTATTGAGTTTATGTGGTGATGGGTAAGCCAGCTAATGTGACGGATGCTTAAAGGTCAACAAAGCACTTTTGGTGGTGTCGCTTACTATCGGTTGATACGTCTAAAGTGTCTCTCTCTGAAGTACGTATAAATGTCCTCCAGTATCAAGTGATCCAAAATCTCAGTGATTTGCAACTTTAAGAAATGATTGTAAAAGTTTTGGTTTAACCATCGTTCGAAGGGATATTTAAAAAAAAAACAGACTTTTATGTAAAACTGTACTCAGACTAAAACATCAGCTAGTTTTTATTTTATTCGAATACCCGTTAACTTTTATTTTATTTTTATGACTACTGTTAATTCAACCACCTTCGTACACGCAGGCATTAAATAATCAAGATAAAAAATGTATTGGAACCATTAAAACCATATCATATCCCATAATTTCAAGACAATAACCATCAACTGTCAGCAGTATTGATTGTTACTACCATGTAATACAATGCATGACAATTGTTCATGATTCCATCGAGATCCGCCCGTCACACAAACACCTTATCTTTTAACTTATGCATTAACGTCCTGCACAGGTAGCGTTACATATGTTATATGATAAGCATCGTTATGACGAAATTTGCTCTCGACAACGTGTGAAATTAAAAGCAAACTTAGATGCGACAGATGAGAAGAAAATTCGGTTATAATTAAAACTGACTACATCCGAGCACAAAAACTAAGCATAATATTTGCAGAATTATAAATAAAGTAAAACTGCGTCGAGTCTTATTGGACAGATCGGACGAAACATCATCGCTAGCATTGATTGCGACAATGCTGGCGAGTGGTGAAGGATTGGAGGCCACGGTTTCCTTCTGTGAGGACGTTAGGTTCCAGAAGGATCGGGCAAAGGCTGATCTGGCTAGAAGGAAGTTGCGAAGACGACACGGTAGAAGTCGCTAGTTCCCCTATCGACTGGCGACAGGTGACACTCAGGTGACGCTGTTGTGCCTCTCTTTATGTAGATAAGAATGCAGTAAGAATCGCGGCAACATCATACTCCGGGGGTGACTACGGTCATCTCGGGATGTACCTCAGCCATGGGGTACGGCAGGAAGGACTCCAGAAGCTGAAAATGCGTTTGTGGAGTTCCTCAAGACTGCCGAGGTAGGCCGCCATGGGGTTAAGTCTCACACTCGCTCTCCGTCCTCCAATAAAGGATATGGTGTGAAAAGTCTTTCCAAATCAAAAGCTATTTAATCTGTTTGAATTGATGAAATTCTAACACCCTTACTTGCTTACTTCAGTAAAAGGTTAAAAAATAAATCAGGGATTAGGAAAATATACATACATGAAATAAATTTTTGACAATCAAATATATAATTGATTGATTTAAATCCTAGAAAAACCGAGAAAGGATGTTCAAATCTACATTATACATAGTCTTTATCTCTACAGCAAAATTTATTAAATAATAGAAAAACAAATACTCTCCGAAATATGGGAAGTACATATAAATTTATAAACACATGTATATTTATGATAACTACTCGTTTAAAAATCATAAGATTACAATATATACACATTGTAAGAAAGATGAACAAACAAAACGTGATATACACATATTTGAAATGTGAACATAAGCTGGTATTCTATCAAATTGTACATTTATGTTCTGTTTTACTCTTTTCGTTTTACAGTCAGCAATAAACTCCAGCAAGACATTCACGCAACCTCCAATTTACATACATGCCTACAACACCTATATTATAAACCAGACAATTTACGTTACGACTGCTCTATCGTCGTAATCTATAAAAATTAAACAAAAATAACAGCTTAAAACGACTATAACTTTCGACCTTACAACTTTCATATTAAGATTGACATGATATGCACAGAAAAAAATTGTAAAACGACGGCCAAAGTAATCCTTACACCTTCAAAACAGAATCTTATTTTTCCGTATCTAGGGTTGATTTTTGTTATAGTGTGTGAAGGGGGTATCTGCTACAATTTAGTGTACAAAGTGAAGAGATTAATTATGAAGATGCATCTACTGCGACTGGTTGCGCGTAACGGTTAACGTTGACAGGCGAAATAATGCGCTTAGTGGAGAAATGCGCTCACTAATTAATTTCTATGAACACATTAAAAGTATCATTTGAGATGTCCAAAGACCCACTTTTATTTTATTTACAGATAAAGAATTTAGTAGTTTTTTTTAATTCTTATGATAAAACCAGACAAGATATTTTTAAGTGTTGACGTTCTTTTCTTTTCATATCGCTTGCTTACTTTATCATATCATAGAAGACTTTAACACCCTCGACAAGCTGCAGCATTTGCAAAAAAAAATAATAACAGACGCAAGGTGCAATTTAGAACCTCTAACCACAAGGTGAACAAATAACTTTATAGGTCTATAAGATTTGAAGGTTTCAGTTACCAAGTAACCAGAAGCAAATAATAGAAATTATTGCGCAAATTTTCAAGCCCACGGTGAATAATTCAAAATCGGCATACAGCGAAATGTTCCGTCAACAATCGTAAACAATAATAACATTGCCATAAATTGTTTGAATGACGTAAACGTGCTATCCATCCACAGTAGCGGCTGTGCTAAGTGAAGAAACGAGACGACAGCCACTAAAACCACGATGGTATAAGCTTTATTCATTTAATATCAGTAATTTGTGAGTAGCATGACAAATATTATACATACTAAATAGTAGTACAATCCAATGTTGCGTATGTCCTTCCTCAAGAATGAAAATGTCTCCATGCCAAATTTCATTAAAATCGATTTAGCAATTTAGCTTAACTTAGCCTTTTTACTATATTTAAGAGACAGCAGGCATAACTGTTTGAATCCATTTCGTAACCTTGAGAAAAGCAATCTTGAGAAACTAACAAAAAAGTTCTATTTTGAGAAAAGAATTTTGTTAAATGAATACAATGTTTTCTTAATAACTTCAATACCTAACCCTGTAACTAACCACAGGAGTCGTTCTATACATACACACTCTTTCCATAAATTCGCTGATTTTATAGCCCAATACCTGATATTGGTAGAACAGGCGCTATAAAAGCCATCGTACACCGATAACTTTCAATTATCGACATCAAAGGGGACGACGACTGTGACTCGATGACGTCATAATACATGCACACTAATATTGAAATTCTGTATTTAGATTTAAATGTAAATACTATTTGAAATTTAAAGAAACGTTTATATAATATGTATACACATCTGCTTCGTTAGTCTAACAGAGCATGCGACTGTTGAGCAAGAGATCTCGGGCTCGATTCCCGGGTCAGGTCAAAAAGTGTTATTAAGTTTGTCTGGTCACAGAAACAGTTAATGACAGCATAAAGTTTGGAAGTTGGGGTCTTATAACCGGCAGATAACCGTCCAATTGGGTTGTGAGAGTGAGAGAGAAGAACGAGAGAGAGAGAACATTCCTATGTTTGCGCACACACTTGTACACTATAATTTCTCCTGTGTAAATGGCTGGTCTCCGTTGAAACTGGCCACTGTTGCGGCAATCAGCTAGGAGTACATCATCCTCATGGGTATAGGTGAGTTACATTTTAAATATTAAAACTATTGTAGATTCACTTACTCCAAATAATATATTTTCGATTTCGTAAGAGATAGACGAATAGATTGATCACCTGATATTAAGTGACTACCTTGGGTGCTTAAAATTTCCTCCATTGTTATTTTTTAACTGTTTATAGGTTTAGAATTTTAGTGAAAATATACGATAGAGTTGCTTTACACTCCAATCAAGCCGGAAGATGTAAAGATAGTAAGCGAGAATAAAATTCCAACAGTGATAAATTAATTGGAACATTTCCTAAGAAAAGACATGAACGCGCGCGACTCGGTCTAAGCTAAAAGTTTTTTATATATTTTTTTTTATTTAATTTCACATTTTGTCGTAATTAATCTTGAAATGTCGTATAACTAATGTTGTAACTATGTTGATTGAAGATGAGTAGACAAGTGTTTGAATTGAATGAAATTGTTTCCATCTGCCAACATTAAGAGAATCTCCCCAAGGCTTCAAAGCTGCCATTTAAGTCCAACTCCATAAGTATATCTATTCACGTTGACTAATGATAATGTTCACGTTGAACAATTTGCTCAATTACACACATTTGCTTGTGACTGACAAATAGAAAAAAATAAAATTATATTTAATTTTATTTCGTATAGGTGATGGAGAAAAAATTAAAAACGTACCTTGCACAGTTTTTTCTTGATCGAAGATTCCAGATTCTGTAGGAGAGAAGAATAAGTAGGTTAGTTGTTAGACAAGCATTGAAAATCAAATCATAGTATTATTGTACATATTAACCCGGTGACATTAGTAAGAATTTTGTTTTATAGAAAATAGCAACCACTAACTCCACACATAGGTATAACTTCTAACTATAATATGATATGACGCAATATGACCTTATTTTATCAAATATATGTATACATAAAATCACGCCTGTTTCCCTGGAGGGGTAAGCTGAGGTATATTAAATGCCCACTTTTCGCCAGAGTTTTGGTCTTATGTAATAGATGGCGAGCCTATTTTGTTTCCCAGAGTCTCATCCGTCGATCAACAGGTGCACACCTTATAGGCAAGGTTGGATTGGGGCCATAAGTTTTGGCGAGAACCCAATGCACCATGATAAATCCAAATAATTTTTAATCAAAAAATGTAAATGTGATTACAAAAAATGTAAGACCTCTTTGGAATAATCTGTCTATTATTTATTTTAAATCGATGTATTTTTTTTATATTTCTATGGAAAAAGAATAAAATAAGCTATTTGATATTGGAGTGTGGTAGCTAAGTAATTAGTAAATGGTGCTTCATTCAATTAAATCAGGCTAATATGTTCGGTTATTTTTATAGAGATTATATAAAATTAATTGTTAGCGATCCATCCAAGTTAAGAGTAACAGAAAAATTAGGTTAGTAAATATTTATTCATTTTACATTTAGACGAGCTCAAAAAATTTGATCTTAAATTATACTTAAAGGAATATGATCCCTATGTTACATCAATATAAAACTTTATTTAAGTTAAACTGACCTCTTTAAATTTTCGTCAAAATGTGAAATGGTAAATTGAAAAATTCTATACATAAAACCTGAATCGAATCTTAAGCATTAAATAAATATTTAAGCTTAGTCCATTTCGTGTAAAAAGATCAGCCTTATCGTAGTATATTAACATCCGAACCCTTCTTACTCGTAATATAGGATAAGGACTCTATAAAAATATGGAAAAAGTAAAATGCTTAAGATTAGTAAAGGTTTTATGGGTATATTATCAAAAATAAAAAATCACCGTCTCATGCATAAGGAGATTGCAAAGGAAAAGTAAAAGAAATAAAAACAGGATAGAGGTTTTGATAAGTTTATTAATAACACACACAAATAGTTCCAAGAAGAAAGTTTTATATGCAGTATGGTGAAGGAATTGCTTAAAACAGTCTTATACAGACGCTCAATAATACTTCATGGGACTTACAATATTTATTAGATGATGTTGTATCATATACAGAACTCAAAGACTTCGTATTATTACCACAAAAAGAGAATTAGTCACTACTAAAGTCACAGGATCATCTACTGAACTTATTTGAAGTACCGTTGAAAATTTCATGAACTCGAATGTTTTAGAGTAGAACACACACATCAATTTGCAAGTTAAGTAAACATTTATTATGGCAGTTACATTAAAATAAATTTAATATTTGAAACAACACTATCTGACAGTTTGCTTGCAAATAACCTAAAAATGAAAAATGAGAAGTAATACGATGGTAACAAAATCGTAAAAATTAAACTTGAAATTGACAGTGATCTACCATAATGATGATGATCTACTATCCAGAGACTCGAATACATATTCTTTTAATGCCAGACATCCCTTAAAGTCACAACGTTCAGTAAAAATCGCTTAATTATATTTAAAACGCGATACAAGTTCCAAGTTACTCCAACCGATCCAATGCTCCAATAGTAAATATTGTGTATGGAGTTAAGAAAGTACTTTCAATCAGAATATGGGTTATTTTATTAAAACAAGTCGCTAATACCTGCTTGAACCTTTGAGGTTTGTGTTAACAGTGCATTCTACAAGTTTTTTAGAATTGATCGTTGTGTCGAGAAGTACCATGCTTGTGGAATCACAAAGGATAATTATTATTTTTCTTTATTTTCTTTTTAAAAAGAAAACGTTTGTATTATATATATATTATGTTATTATTAGGGGAAATTTCACGAACATAAATGAAACAAACACAAAGAACACTCAGACTCAGAACAACAATTTGTGAATCACACAAATTCTTTACCCATGTGGGGTTGCGACCCACAACACTCAACACGCAGTAGAGTTCAGCGTGGCAACCACTTAAACCTCCATCCGTGCAGTCAATTATTTTAGACTAAATTATAACTGTTCTAAAGCACATTTCTTTAGAATAATGACGTAATGAAGAAACAACAACGTAATATGCTCACACAAATGAACAGCGCACTCTGACCAACTAATGATGGCATAGTGTAGCAAAAGGTATACTCGTATCATATCTTACCCACAATTTATTTGTACAATCTACCATATTTGTATTTTTTTAAAGTGAAATGTACTTTTAATAAAGATTTTTCATCCATTTTAAAGCAGTATCCTTTAAAGAATTAATTCATTTAAATAAATAAGATACTTTTAAGCATGGTTTTGATGTGCTTAGTATACTTAAATAAAGATATAGTAACGTGTACCACATGCTATTAACTCAATCCAGTATATTCCTACGAGGGTAAGTTTTTAAGTTCGCGGAATGACAGTGAAAAAGGCGGGTAAACGCGCTCTTTTGATGCCTACCGTATTCAGTGACTCATAATTAGTCTGCATAGTAAAATTTGTTGTGATTGGATCATTAGTTATTAAACTATCGTTGACCAAGTATTTTAATCGGGAACGAAGTGAAAAAAATGGAGAAAATTGAATTCCGTGCGGTGATAAAGTTTCTTACTAAGCAAGGAAAGTCTGTTCAAACCATACTCAATGAGATGTCATCGGTTTACGGGGATTCTTGCCCAGGAAAAACAATGGTCTACAAGTGGCATAGTTTATTTAAACAAGGCAGGGAATCACTTGAAGACGACCCGAGGCCGGGGCGCTCCGTTGAGGTGACTACGCCAGAAGTTATTGCAAAAGTAGAAAAAATTGTATTGGAAGATGCTCGACTAAAAAAGAAACAACTCGCAGAAATGGTTGGAGTATCAGATACAACAATTTTTAAAATTTTACACGATCATCTTGGCATGACTAAGGTTAGCGCACGGTGGGTGCCGAGAATGCTCACGCCATTGCAAAAACAACAGCGCGTGGAATGTTCACGTGCGTTTTTGGACCTCTGCAATGAAGACAAGGATGGCGTATTGAATCAAATTGTTACTGGGGATGAAACTTGGGTTCATCATTATGAACCCGAGTCCAAACAAGACTCCATGCAGTGGCACAAAAAGGGCACAGCACCACCCAAGAAATTTAAGGTTTCACAGTCGGCTGGGAAACTCATGGCAACGATTTTTTGGGACTCAGAAGGAATATTATTGATAGATTATAAAGATAAAGGCATTTCTATAACGGGGGAATACTACGCTTCAATCTTAGAACAGTTAAAAGAAGCCATCAAAGAAAAAAGACGGGGAAAATTAACGAAAGGTGTCCTGCTATTGCATGACAATGCTCCCGTTCACAAGAGCCGAGTCGCACTGGCTGCCCTGCATAAGGTGGGCTTCGATATTTTGAATCACCCACCCTACAGTCCAGATTTGGCTCCGAGTGATTATTATCTCTTTCCAAAAATGAAAAAAGAATTACGTGGTAAGAAATTTTCAACTGATGAGGAGGTTAAGGAGGCGGTTTCGGCGTATTTTTCAGACAAAGATAAAACTTTTTTTTACGAGGGAATAAAAAAACTAATTGAAAGATCTGAAAAATGTATTCGTGTTGCAGGGGAATATATAGAAAAAGAAAAATAATTTTGTGTTTTTATTATTACTCAATACCCTTCATTCCGCGAACTTAAAAACGCCCCCTCGTAATTAAGTGTAAAAATATATTTTTTTTACTTTACAACTTAAAAAAAAAAAATTAATCTTATATGACAATGTTAATATTAATACAAAAGCTGCAATGAAAACAAGTAGTCTCATAAGCTATGAAATCTTATTGTGGCTGGTGGTCTGCAGTCGCACGCCGTCGACCCAGATAACGATGTAATTGCGAACCTTGATCTGCGCAAGCGCCGCCATTACCGCGCATTTTAAATAATCCGAACTCTATCCTAATTGGATGGATATAGGGCAGAGCATATTTCTTAAGAGAAAATGGTGTTAAAATAATATTAATTAGTACAAGCTGTTGTAGTTATTAACCAGCTGTTCAACAGTTACTAACGTATTGTTCTACAAGTTGTAAATATATAATAATTGGACTATAGATTGGCTACAACCAGTTTTATTTTGATTCTCAGACCCTGAACACTTAAGTCATATTAGACGATTTACGTTAAACTAAATTTTAATGACATCTTCCGTGTCAAGCATAATATTATTCTTGCCTTGTCACCAGAGTTGCGTATTTCATTTACAACACTAATCCTGGCGTCCCTTTTATTAGAGTATTTCTCTAGAATTCAGTAGTTAGTGAGTTAGTCCCACGATACCGTGTCAGCAGACAAAAAACTTATTTTCGTATTTATATTATTAGCATAGATTAGAAAACGTTGTTATGTGAACCAAAAGCTTTTAACAGCAACTGTCTTTTGGTAACCTTGAAATAAGATAAAAATTGAAAAGACATGCATTAAACGAAATTGTTCAAATTTGAACTAAGTCTCACTAGGTTTGTGTGGGAGGAAAAAAGACGAATCGTGAAATGTTTCATGAAATTGTGTCAAACAGACCGCAGTCAACAATACAGGATCAGTTTATTGATGAAATTTATATAAAGTTAATTAAAAAAAATTCTGTGTGGAACTTAAAAACATGAAACAATCTCTTTTCGGTCAAATGAACTAATATATACAAAAAAGAGACAAGATACACGAAACTTTAATCTAATGAAGGTACCCTTAAAATGTTTGTACTGTTATATTTTTACACCACTAAATTGGCAAAGAAGTTCAGTATGGAAGATATAATGCTATTATTTTCTTGTAATTGTTTCTTGTCACATCCATATCGTTATTTCAAAGAGCTTTAATGTTTCCTTTAGAGACTAAATTGGTTGAAATTCACGTTTCTCACTAAGATGACGTTCACAGTTACGGGCAAAGTGAGATAGAGAGAATGTAACATGTACGATTATATTGTACTAGTTAGGACCTTAGCGCCATAGTGGTGCTACACACACCAGACCGGAGGCCCATTGATGCAGGGGTGACAGTTATCGTGGTAACTGTGTAAGCCTTACACTGTCACGATGACTGTCATGCTTTTTATGTACCCAAGCGGAGTGTGAATAAGCTTCTCACTAGGTTGCCATCGTGTGGGTCACCATACTGCATTGTCTCCATTTGCAATGAGTATGGTAAACACAACTCTTGGATTCTATTCATGCTTTCCATCAGGCAGAGTAGAGTCACTTTCGCAGACTATTAATATAAAAAAAATACATATTATAGTGGAGAAATTCGACAGATTCTATGATTTTCGTGTAAAACAGCGACGGATCGCGAGTGTGAAATAATACATGAACGAAACTTGACAGTAATCGTGAAAAAACCTAGCTCCACATCAAACTTCACTTTGTAAAGAGCCGAAAGAGAAAAAGACACAGCACACGTACATGTCATGCTAACCGACCTTTGAGATGTCTATGATTCTTCACTGACCTGAAAATATAAAAACTATATCAGTAACAAATATGTTGACACTAGAAAAATATACGTAAAGAATATCAACCACTGAATACGCCTCAGCCTGGAAAACTTAGAAAGGTACGTAATGTAAGAATAGACTTCTATAAAATCCTTCGTTATATGTATATAAATAGCTATACATAAGTAATAATTTTATAATAATATTGTGTTTCAAAAATTCGTTAACATTTGAACCTAACATCCCGCGCAAACATGTTACGGGAATTCTTGGGACCGATGATACTGGAATTTGCTGGCTACAATCGTAATACATGTTTTTAACAAGATGGAGCCACTTGACACATATTCAATGAGTCCTTGCCGTTGGTCAAAGACATGTTTACGGAAAAGCTGATTTCCAGACAAGGCGACATTGCATAGATACCCAGAAGTCCAGATCTATTCCCAGCTGACTTCTTTTTATGGGGTTATGTGAAAAATCGTGTCTACATCAATAAACCAAATACACAAGATGAGTATTCGAAAACTTTGGTGCTCGCTTAGAAGAGTGCAAACGTTGAAACAGTGGTCGTATAGGCGATGTGATTTTTAAAAAATAAATTCCAACTAATTAGCTTTCTTGAAAATAAACTATTTTTATAATATTTCAAATGGTTTTTTTATACGATTTTCCCAAATGTTAACTAATTCATGGCCCATTCTATACAATTACTTCCTTCTAGCGATAGTCTCAAAACTAACTCATAATTTATCAAACGACTACACTGTGTTTGATAAAATATTTTCGAAAATGTCATCGATTAATTCATGTCACCGTGTCCTACTATCCTATCCTATTTATTTCTTGATTGTTGAAAACTCTAATATTTTTTATACTTTAATACTTTGTTTGAATGTAAGTAATGTGCGAACCACGTTCCTAGAATATCTTAACAACTTGTCAACAACTGTCAGGGCCTTCTTCTGGAAAATAAATTGAGTGGTGTCACAAATATAATTGGGCCAGCTGGTCCTCAACGGAAAGAATTTCTGTTATAAAAATTCTACACAAATATAGCAATTCAACACCTCTTTGGTTAAAAATAAATATTTAAAAAAGGTTACATCAATTTTGAAAGTTTATACCATACTTTTTTTTTAAATTTATTATTGACTTATTTACGTTAAATAATAAAGGTAAATGATTCAAAATAAATTAAGTTTTATGTATTACCAAGAACTTAAGTAATAATGTCGTCCTACATCATGCTAAATTACATGAAAATTAATGAAAGATACCACAGTGTTAAATACGATCAAACTAAGGTTCATACATGCAAGTTCAATACAAAAATTCTTCCACAAAAAATATAACGCAAGCTCTCTGTTTAAATTGTTTTAATAGATATTTTACCGCAACTACAATTTTCTAAAAGAAAACAACTTTTTTACTTTTTTATTTCGTTATTTTGTTTTTTTATTTTTATAATTTACTTTATATAGAACAAAATATTTTCGAAATTAAAATTATTTATCCGCATGATAAATGCAGTTGTCTACAGTATTTTATCGTATAAATTAGCCTCTAATTTATTATAGTTTTAATTGCTTTTACAGGATTAATTTGCCTTTTATTTAATTTAATTGGCAGATAGGCAAACTTCCCGTCGAGTTTTGGCAGTTTGCATTATGATGGACCATAGTACCCACTACTGGTTGGTTATATTTTAATCACACTATTTTGCAGGTAGTAGAGCCACGCTGATTTCAGCACAAGTGGGCCGGCTCGACCGGGTCAGTAGTACCCTCCCACAGAAGACCAACCTAAAGCGCCACCATCCATGCTGTCGTGTTTCGTTGGTGAGTGTGAGACCGGAGGCCCATTGATGCAGGGGTGACAGTTATCGTGGTCTGTGTAAACCTTACACTGTCACGATGACTGTTATGCCTTTTGCATCCCCAAACGGGGTGTGAAAAAGCATCTCACTAGGCCGCCATAGTGTTGGTCACCATACGGCATTGTCTCCATTTGTAATAAGTATGGTGACCACAACTCTTGGATTCTATTCATGCTTTCCATCAGGCAGAGTAGAGTCACTTTGGCAGGCTATTAATATAAAAAAAAAAAACACTTCTGGTTACTTATAAGGGGTAATAGGTATTATTATACTAATAAAAAATGTTATTTCTTGTTAGATACCTGGGTCTTTTCGTGACGGGGTTGTAAGCAAACTCTAATTAAATCAATGTATGTCACTGAAGCAGGAAAATAATATAATAGATTTGAATATTTCATTTTAATTGCAGATATTTATGCAGACTGTTCACGCCGCTTTGCATGTTAACTAGATCTTATCATCATTAGGAAACCACAAGCGTAGAGCTATTTTTTGTTCTGTGACAATTATATTGATTCTTGTATGACTGTGTTAATCATAACTGACTTACGATTTCTATGTCGCATTTATCGCTATATCTATACCAATATTATATACCTAGCTGAAGGCTTTGTTTGTTTACTTGGTGAATTTTGCTAATCTGTGAACCTGCTGTTTCGAATTAAAAATAATATTTGTGTCAGACAGACTATTCATCGTCAATAGTATCGATGAAAAATATTTTGCAAATACAGGGAAACTTATTCATGTTGAGAGAAGCAGACGACGTTGCGCAGGTGGTAGGTGGTAGTAGGTCCAATAACCTGGTTATTACGTATACAAGCTAAGTTATACAAAGTATATGAATTTAATTGAATATAAAATAATTATAAAAAAACAACACATAAAATTATACATAAATGCTTTAGCACTAATAATTGCACGTACACTTTGGACACGGACAGTCCATTTGAACAGAATGTAATGTAGATAGATACCCATAAATATAACTAAGTTAAGTAATAAAATAAAAAAAAAATTAAAGGCATATTACACAAATACGTGTTCAGCCGTGTGGCGCCTGACTTTGAATATTTGCGTTCTACGTTTAGTAAAGCGAGTGGTTCAAGCTACGGTTATTCATTCTCGATTACAATATTTGCGTAAACAATATTAAAGTGCGAAGAATGTTACGATATTCTAATTAAAAAGCAGGTGTACACAAATATAACACCTTGCAAATATTTACTGCATTGAAGTTTTTAGTTATTAAATATGCAGTTATTATTTTTTCTACATATTTTCTGGAATACAAAGAAGTTAATTTGTTTAGGTCTTTTAAAAACTTTAAAATAATTCTTTGTAATATTTAAGAGGTGACCTAAAGTACGACATATACCAGTACATGGAGTAAGTGAAAGGCCGGCTATCCGGATATCCGACTGCCGAATAATACGTTCATAGAATATACTAGATGGAATAGTTGTACCTTTATTCCACTTTACTTGTAAGTTATTGTATAACACAATCCTTTAGAACGAATGATAAACGCATTTTGAATAGTGTGGTCACCACAGATAACATATTGTCCAGTGTTATTAAAAATAAACGATTCATATGTATGTGTACCGATAGTAAGGGTTACGAGTCCGACTACCTATTTAACGCATTACTTATAACGTATACGCACACTTAAAGAAAGAAATGCTCTTTTCATTGTATAGAGGAGCAAAGGAGCAATTGGACCTTAACGGTAAGTGAGAACAACTGCGTATGTGTATTACCGCATTTTGGGTTCCGTAACAAAAGTTGTACAATATTCACAGCAGTTGCGATAGTTTCAATTATTTCAATAATCACATATCAGAAAGAAATAAATAAGAAGATAAAGCGCCCTTCTAAGCGTCAGTTAATGTGTCTTGAAAAGGAAAGCCTCATCCTTTTTTGAAGTCGGTTAAAAATAGGAGGTGTTTGATACAACATCGTCAAATTGCTAGTTATACGGAGTATACATACATGGTTATGACTATACGGGTAGTAAGTTTTGTCACGGGTTCAAGATCAGTTTTAGACTGCCGACATCGACCTCTCAGGCAACCCTAGACGTGGCACTCAAAAGAAAAAACTCTACTTATTCGAAGTATATCAATAAAAATATATTCTTAAAATCTAACGCACTTTGTCTGCACACGGTACAATACACACAATATCCGTCTACATTTATCATCATAAGTGCCGGCATACACGAGACACAATGCGACGCGTACGACAAAGCTGGACCACGGTCCGACACCATTTGTAATACACCTAAATATTGTATTGTTATTTATTACTACCATTTTACAGAGATTCGCTTGTGTACCCATGATTTAATAGTATTTTCATCATGTATAACTCTTACGGATAATAGTTCAGATTTGAATAGGGCAACAATACGTAAGGCGTGATAATTTCTGTTTGATTTTGTGTAATTGTTATATTCAACGTATTCAATGTGGAGTCGTGGAGTGTTGTTAAAGGTTACATTTCTACAACCAAACAAAACAATAAGTTGTATCCATTAAAAATAAATCTGAAAGTTTGAAGACTATAAGGATTAAAGAGTGTTGGCAATTCTCTGCCCTTTTAGCAGTCACTTAAGACCTTTTCATTCCAATATTGATTCTTTATATTACATTTTCATAAATTTAAAACTAGTCTACTTTAAATGTTAATTAAAGTTAAGCTAAAGATCCTGGGTTCCATTCCCACCTAGTACAAACATTTCTGTACTGTGTATATGTTTAGAAATAAAGACAAGTGTGATACTAATCAGTAATATGATAACCATCTCACAGGTTCTTGGAGGGGATGAGAGGGCCGAGTTAAAGTTCATCGTCGTCATCAACAGCTTTTAACAGTCCACTGCTGGACATAGGCCTAAAGGTGTCAAGATTACCCGAATTTAATTCAGACTGTATGAAACCTAGGCATATGTCAAAGTTCCCCCATTGTACTTAAATTGTAGCAAGAAATGCATAACTGTATCAAAAACGAAGGTACGATCGTGACACCGCAGCGAACCCTGTTGAATTTGCTGCGATTATATCGTAAAATTTTACATTGTCGATTTATATATATCACCTCGATTGCTATCTCTTTTTAACAAATACAGATAGAAAAGGTTGGATGATGGAGAATGGTGCATAAAATTAAATTGCATGTGATAATTAGCATGAGCCGGTTAAAGTAAACAGAGGACATAAAGAACATCAGATCCCGATTTTCTGGCAAACAACTTAAGGCCATGTACAGAGGCAGAGCAAATTTCGACTCAGTTTCTAAAGGGATAAGATTTATTTGATTTTAATAATTCGATGTAGATTTTTCGACCTGATTTTTAACGTGTCACTATAATTGGTTCCGAGACGAGTAGCCGATGATTGACGAGTAGTTTTGACGCTGACCGGCTATTACTCGTGGGTTTCGCGAAAGACATTTTATTGGTACGTGTATTGATCGCAAATTTCATTTAGTCACGGCTGCATTGTACGGTTATTATGATCATCGAAATTATTATCGCACTACAGTCGTTCAGTATCATAAAAATTAATGCAGAAAGGTTTAAATAAACTCTGCGATTGATATCACACTTTATGGTGAATCGAAATTTATGAATACATAAAATGTGTCTTGGACAATTGATTTAATTTTTGTACAGAAGAATGGCGCTGTCTCATTCACAATAATCCTTAATAAAAGCTATTATAAATACTCAGTAATGATTTCCAATTATATGTTTAATGTCATGGTTTTCGCATGCTCCGATCGTAATGATGTACGAATTGAATACATCATAAAACTTTCAAAATAACTGTATAATTAACACTACGCAATTACAGTGACAGTTTGTGAGTAAAAAAAAGTTTTTTGGGACGCAAGATGATATTCATCACACACGCCCCGAGAAGATAATTCCCGAACAATTTGCTTGGTTTATCAGTACGTAATTATCCGAAACGCGTAAGTTAATGAACGGTTGCGTTACGTTGCGGTGTGAGTGACGCCCGGAGGCGAGCAAACACAGTTCGAAAATGTAATTTTTATATCAGCGTAACCTAAGATTTACTCGACAGAAACTTTGAAATGGTACGTAAATCAATTATATGGATTTTAAATGTTCATTATCTATTTATATTTTTAAAATATTTATCGAAAGTAATACTGTAATAATAAAAGTTTTAATACTTAACATATAAAGACATTAAATAGATAATTATAATTAAAATGGGAATTCACTTGAAAATGCAATCGTCTGTAAGATCCACTACATTTTCTGTACAGTAAAGGTCAGACTATGGCTTTGTTTACTCCTAGGAGGGATCTGGATGTCGTAATAACAGCTGTTCCCGGATCCCTCCTATGTCAGGCGCAGAGTGGCACACCGTGTGGTTTTAGTCGGTCTGATTACGGCACACCACCCCGCTGTAAGTCCCGGAGGGGTGACGGGCCAAGGGGGTTTCCACACGTTAAAAAAAAAGGCTTTGTTTACTCACATACAAGACGGTTTTTACATGAAAGTTCAGATACGATTTGCCCCGCCTTTCTAAAGGTATTGGACCATACCGTAAAATATTGTTGTGAGTGTAGCGCATCTTCGTGCAAGAATAATGTGGACGGACCGCCGGCGTATTATTAAACCTGTGAGTTATGGCGTTGACACGTATAGTGTCGGGGTAAAAAATATTACCCACAAAAGTGATAATTAGCCGTGAAATTTTGTTTCCATGAATCTTGGAAAGTTGATGGGGTAACTAATTGAACGGGAGCCGAGGTGCTCTATCCTTGGAGAGTTCTAGAGCGGCTATAGTTGGTGCTTTCAATGGAAAATTTTATGTGATTAATAGAAAAGACAGTCCTACTTCCTAATAATATCATAAACACAAAAGTTTGTGAGGTAGAGTGCATTTATGTATGGATATTTATTACTCTTTAATGCAAAAACTACTGAACAGATTTCTATGAAACTCTACAGTAATATAGTTTATATATCAGAATAACACATAGACTATATTCGAACGGTGGGGGTGAAGTAGGCAAAAGCTAATTCATTACAAACTCTAGCCGGATATTCTACAGGAATTTATTAAGATATTAATATATCGATATAAGCTTAAAAAATCTGAAAGAATTCATGATGGTCCAAAACAATGGACTAAAAAAGAGAAATCTCAAAGCTTTTAGTTTAAGAGGGACAGTTCAGTCGTTTATAATATGTGCATAAATGTCTTCTTGGCATATTTAGTAGAAAATAGTAAATGCTTAGAAAAGAAATACTTACCAGCTGTTGTTAGTTATTTACGAAAGGTTGTATCAAACTACGGAACCCTACACTATACGTGGCCCGACAAGCACTTAGCCACCTATGAATGTCAACCGTCACAATTATAAACAATGTAAAATAGTGTTGCTGCAGGTGCAATAGTATGAATCACCATACTGTATTGTCTGCAATGAGTATGGTTACCACAACCCCTGGATTCTATTCATGCTTTCCATCAGGTAGAGTCACTTTAACAGGTTCTTAATATAGAAAACAAAAAAGAAATAAATTAAGAGTATCTGAAAACAAAGGTCGTTTATAAAAAAAAAAAACATGTGTATACATGTAGACATAAGAAATTATACTTCTTTACCGTAAAAACATAAAAATCACTAGCGTCACTCTATGTTTTTAGAGAAAACGACAGAAATTACGGAAAAAAAATACAATAACACATTGAATTTTCTTTATTAAAGTGTTTAATAAATTTATCTAGTTTAGTCAATTTCGTGCCAAAAAAAGCATAACTTCAAAACTGAAATGTTAACTAGCTAATTTCATGGTGTCGGTTTTTCGTGACGGTGTGCGAGCGCATTCTCAATAATCAACAACTATACTGGGTGTTATAGTCTCTCTCTACTAGTCAAATAAGTCGGTTGAACAAATAACACCAGAAAAAATCTTAACGAAATATAAGTTGGATTATAGGTATTAGACCATCACACACACATAAAATTTCTAACAATCTTGTATTCACAGTAAACGAATATAAATTTTATGTATTAGTGTGTTCGTACATCCATATTTATTTATGTATATGTTGTGTTTATAGCAGTTCTATATTGATGAAAAATTGTAACGTCTGACTTCAACCTCGGTACACCTACTCGTAAATTACAAAAATTCTACAACAACCAAAAGTTGGCTGGTAGAAATGCATAGACAATCAAGTCCACCGATATGCATGTGTGCATTAAGTTTATAAATAAATGAAGTAGAAGAGTCATGCTGCTATGTATATAGGCTGACTGGATCCGAGTGATATCATGTCCTAATAGACCACTGGTATTAAACACTTCATTCCACCGAATGACGCAGGTTACCAGAGCCTGTATCTCCCTATCCCCCTGATTCTAAGGGGTGTTTCAAAAGGAAGTAATACGCTTGTGACTCCTGAGGAGTCCTAACCTGACCGTTTCGTTATTTCCAGGTAATATAATAAAAAATCGTAACCCCTACATTTCATGGTCTTTGGATTAATTGATAAAGAAAATTCCAACATTAACTCAAAGGGGAAAATATGAGCTTACAATACTCTTGGATGTCAAGTACGTAATTATGTGTTACAATTATGGAGTTGCGTGTTGAATGAACGTTATGCATAGTTAAACAAATAATTAAAATAATACATTCATGAGCATATGCGTACATCGTCATTAATTTGTATTGCAATGTTACTACAACATGAATTCATCGTCTCTTCCATTTTATAGTAATGTAATTACGACTATAATATGCATAACGGGAAAATCAGGAAAAACTAAACGAAAGAAGCGATTTGCAAATTATGATTTAGTTATAGAACAAATAAAAATTTTTACTTAAAGTTATCAACACAAAGAAACGACAGCAGTGATCAATTCCTCCGGAACCGGCGCACGCGCAGCTTTCTCGTAGCGCCGCGTTTTTATATTGACACTTTTATTGTTCGGCACATTTGTTTATTTAATTTATATGACAATTCATTTTATACATTTGTCGAAACATGAAAGAATTATATTTCGCGAGGACGAAATTTTTAATATCGTTTGTATGTTATTCGGTTTTACCCTGCTGCGCCAGAAGAAGGAGGTATTATATATTTCTTAAAAACTATGCTCTTAACGTTTTAATGGATTCAGGTTTTGGACATGTCGTTAGGTATTTCTAATTATGAGAGTGATATTTGATACCTGAAAATTAAAATCGCCGGTTTGTAAGTTTTAAGTGAATACCTGTACTTTCCCACGCAATTTATTTATTTAGGTTATTATAATTTTTATGCGATTTATCTAGTTTTATGTAGAAATGGTTTTTTTTACTGCTATAAAAAGTCAAGTACCGTTATAACTGATAAAAACTATCTAAACTGGACCTATGTTTGGCATTTAAATTTTGCATTTAGTTAAAAATCTTACAAAAAATACAGATCCATATTTATTGAAAAATAAAACTTCTGATCCATGGATATTAATAAACTTTCAGGCACCACAGTAACCTTTTATCATGGAGATTATCCCCTTTTCCTTTCCGCATTTTATTAATTATCGTTTTTAGTAATCGAAAGAGATACACTGAGATACCTTAGATTAGTACTAAGGATTATTGGTCAGTGTGGTGACGGATTAAGAATACATAGTGTTACCATCCCATTCATCCCGGGGTGTCGTAAAAGGCGACTAAGGGAAACAAATATTCAGGAAAATAACACTACAAAGAGAAGAAAAACTGGAAACAAATCCTACACCAACCCGTCTGGCCAGCGTGGACAAAACCTCCTTGCTAAGTAGAGGCCTATGTCCAGTATCACCAACAGCCTTTACAGTCCGTAAAGGCTGTTGATGATGATGACCTTTTATACACAGCGAATAGTAGGTAGATATAGTTGACGTAATAATCTGTCTCATGGCATCGTTATGTTTTAGGTACTGTTTTATCAATGAGTATTTGCATAAACATCGTAAATATTCATCTAGTACCACTTAGAGCTAATTTACAAGTCTGTTTCATTAAAATATCAATGGTATGTGTAACTTTGATGCCAATACAAAGGCTATTACGTCACGTTGTGGTTTTGGTATACCATAAGAGATTAAGATCAAAACCTTTTTATCTTCTATTTGAATTTTTTTTATAGGGTGGCAAAGAGCAATCGGTTCACCTGGTGGTATGACCACCGCTGACTATGGAGGCTGGGAACTTAACAAATATATATCGGATATCTGACACACAACGCCTTCTAGTTTCAAACTAAGCAGAACTCATACTATAACAACAAGATTGACTGATAAAATACTTTATACTTTTTTTTTAAATATACATATTTTACACAGGAAACACCAAAATTCGGCAATAAATATTTGAAGATAATACAAACACTTGGTCCGACCCGGGTAATAAGCTCGAAATTTCAAGCACAGCTGACGGGTATGCTATCACTGCGCCACCAAGGTTTTCGATTAAGAATAACAAGTGTGTTGTCACCCTGTCAATGGTTTCCATAATCCGTTTACGTCTCCGTTACTTTCACTCATTTAGTGAACAGTAATGAGAGAACTGCTTAATATTAGTTTTGTTTGATGACATGGTAACCTAAGCATGATATTTCCATAATTAAGTGAGTTTAAATTTTTATATAGTGCCCATATACAAACTTCAGTAATAACAACGAAACAATGAAGGGTTCTTGTTTATTTAAGTAATAATGATCATAGTTAAAATTCGATCATTAACAAAATACCA